>JAKELP010000001.1:7515000-8765000 GCA_029929735.1 Mimosa pudica
GGGGTATTATTGGAAAGACATCTACAATTAAGTCTTCCTTAATCTCGTCCTATATTTAGGAGCGGAGGGAGTAACTTTTAACTAGCCTTTCTATATAGAATTTTAGGAAGAACCGTGATTTGGGCGCATATAATTTGGTTTCGAGAATTGATCCAATTGCAGAACTAGTTTTTTGTTCACATCAGGGTTAAGACCACCAATGGACACCAACTCACCAATAACAAGCACTAATCATCAAAATTCGGAATGAAAATTGAAGTAGCTTATATACATGAAATGGTGGGAAAAATTTATCTTAAACTCCATTCTATTAAACTTATCATTAGCCAACTACCCTTTTTATTCTTAAAGATTTTGATTTAACAGGCCTATTAATCACACATGATCAACCAATACCTTTTGTTTCAAGTCTAAAAACTCTCACTATTTGAAAGGCTCTTAAAATTTAAGCACTTGAACTTTCATTATAGAATTTCTATGCTTGTTTTAACTATCAAACTATGTTTATGATCAGCACACCTCTATTTGAACTAAGAAAATACCAAGCCACTAACTTAATCAGCTATTGCAAGCTCTCACCGATGGTAAAGTTTCCATACAGTGAACCCATGTTTTGGTATACATAAACCAGTGATAATTAATCAAAATATTATACTACGTTACGAGCTTAAGTTGCAGGAAAAAAAATCAAAGCTTTCTCACTTAAAGTAAAAAATAAGAAAAAAAAAACAGAGTACAAGGGGTTCTGTTTTACACTTCAAACATATCCCCGCATCTTCACACAGCCAAAAGACGAGGAGTATTATTTAAATGTAACCTATGGGAATTCCTGAGAAATTTGCGTAATAAAAATAAAGGTTAAAAATATGAGCCCATACAAAAAAATCACAAACAAAATAAACCACACACATGCAAACAACATGCCATACTTTAAAAAAATTAATTACTTCCCAATAGAATCCGTGAAATTAATCTCCAGGTATATTTAATTTCATAAATTTATTTATAAAATATTTTTATCTTAAATTCTACGTATATTTTTTATTTTTTAATATATTTTTTTTTTAAAAAAAAGATAATATCTAAATGTTTTAGATAAATTGACAAATAAATCTCTTCCAGTTTTAAAATCCTAAATTGATCTTTTTTAGTTAATGATTGTCAATGTCTATTTTAAAGTTGTCAAGGTCTATCTGAAGTTGTTACTGGAATGTTGAAATTGGAAGATATTTGTTTGTCATTTTTTTTACTTTAAACTATGTCTACTCTTTTACTCTTTCTATCTAGGAGGGCAACAAGTTCCATGTGCCACATATTTTTTATGGTAGGGTATTATTTTTGCCAGAAAGCATGGAGGTTACTTGGTCGTGTGTATGAGTGAAAATTATTTGGAGTTCTTTTTTCTTTTTATTTGGGAGTGGGTGACTATCAATTTTATCTATGCTGTTAAAAAAAGGGTAAATGTGCAAAAATTGGTCTAAACAATTACGCCAGGAGCACATAGGGGTAAAAAGTATTTTCGGTCTCAATTGTGGGTTTGAAGAATAAATATTGGTGCAATATAGGGTACGCCTTTAATGTTGACCGACGTTGACTGTTAAACGCTTACATGGCGAGGGAAATAAGATTTTAGGCTGACGTGGCATGCTTATGTGGCAATATTTTTCTGAGTGTGTGGGGCCCACATAATTTAAATTAATAAAAAAATAAAAAAACATCCCTGCCACTATTTTTTATTTTTTTATTAATTTAAATTATGTGGGCCCCACACACTCAAAAATATTGCCACATAAGCATGCCACGTCGGCAAAAAAATCTTATTTCCCCTGCCACGTCAGCATTTAACGGTCAACGTCGGTCAACATTAACGGTGTACCCTATATTGCACCAATATTTATTCTTCTGACCCAGAATTGAACCCGAAAATACTTCTTCCCCCTATGTGCTCCTGGCGTAATTGTTTGAACCCATTTTTGCACCTTTACCCTTAAAAAAATTATATAATAGGCACAGATTAATACGATGTTGAGAGATACACGGCCTATAGGTTGGGGGCAAAAGACACAGACCTGTTGGACCTAATGGAAATGACAAATTTCTACCATTTCAATGTAATTCATTGTTCTCTTGTGCTGAATAGGGTTTGTAAAACCCACCATAAAAGCCCAAAGCAAATAGTTAGTACTCGATAATATCAGACAAATTAGTGCATTACTATATTAAACTAAATAGAAATATAATTCACGCAATGAGTGTTTTTTCTCAACATATTTTTTATTTTGGTTTCTATGACATATGTCATATCCAAGGATCCAACGCCAGCCCAGAATGTCATTCAACCCGCAATAAGTATACATAAGCAATCCTATGAAGAATATCTAACAGGAACTACATACAAGTCACTTTTCCGTTTACTTGTGGATCCAAATACCTCATCCATGTCCAAATCTTGAGGCTTCGCCCCTTCTGGAAGTTTCCAATCAAAATGATACAGCAAATTGGAAAGTAACAATTCCAAAATAGATGTTGCAAATGAGATTCCGGGACACATTCTTCTTCCAGAACCAAACGGAATGTACTCAAAGTTTGAACCGTTGAAGTTGTGATCAATGGATGCATCAAGAAACCTCTTAGGTTCAAATGCCTCGGGTACATTCCAATTCTTGGGGTCTCTTGCAATAGCCCAAGCATTAACTATAATCTTTGTTTTAGGAGGAATCACATATCCATTGATAACACATTTCTCACTATTCTCCCTTGGAACCAACAATGGCACAGGTGGATGAAGTCTTAGTGTTTCTTTAATAATAGCACTTAAAAGTTTCAACTCATGAAGCTTTGTTGCATCTACGTGCCCTTGCCCATCAAATACTCTTCTTACCTAATGAAAAGGCATTAAATAATTCATTTAAGTCCACTTAATGATTCCAAAATTGTAAATAGTAAACAAGAATAAGTGAAAACTAATTTAGAAGAACCATACACACACTTGCACACACAAAATATTTTACTGAGACATTGATAAAAAAATATAAAACGCGATGTGTTGTTAAATTTTACCTCTACTTGTGCCTCTTTCATGATCTCTGGATTTTTTAGTAACTCTGTCATTGCCCATTCAGTTGTGGCTGCTGATGTATCTGTTCCGGCTGTGAAAATATCCTGAAAAAGGACAAACACTTATTATTAAGATGGATGGGCATGGGTGCTTAGTGTGATGTGTTCAATATTGTGATATAGTGATGAACTATAACTAACCACAAGAACGGCTTTAATGTTGTCTAGAGATAAGGGAATCTCAAAGTCATCATCCTTTTGAACCCGAAGAAGGACATCAACTAAATCCTCTTCTTTCTCTCCAACATAGTCAACACCTTTATTTTCTTGGTGTTCTTTTATAATATCTCCAAGTATCCTATCACATTCTTTGTGCACCTTCATTGTTTGAGCTCTCATCCCAGTGATGACACTAAGAAATTTCAGTGAAGGATAGAAATCAGAAATTGATAGTCCAGAACTTTATCACTTGCTCTAAAGTTTGCAAAATATTATCTACGTTTTTTGTATTTTTCCCAAAGGCTGCTCTTGCTATTATAGAATTTGTGAGTGCATAAATTTTTGGACTAAGATTGATGATAGAACCTTCCAGTCCATAGATGTTTCTCACAAGTATTGATACTTCCTCTTCCCTTATTTTTTTGAATGATTGAACCCTCTTTGCTGATAAAAGCTCTAAAGTACAAATCCTTCGAAGTTGTCTCCAATAGTTTCCGTATGGGGAAAATGCGATGTCTGTGCTATTGTAACAAAAGACCTCGGAGGCAAAAATCTTGGGTCTGTTTGCAAAGATTTTATCATGTGTTTTCATGATTTCTTTGGCGTATTCTGGTGAAGACACTATGACATGAGGAAGCTGACCAAGTTGAAGTTGGATGAAGGGTCCATATTTGTTTGCAAGATTTGCAAGAGAATGATGAGGTAAGGATCCAACAAGTTGGTGTAGATTTCCTATAAGAGGTAATTTCCATGGCCCTGGAGGTTGTAGGGTTTTGATGGGTTTCTTGTAAGAAGATAGCTTATGGATCAAACGAATGAACACGAAGAAGGTGAAGATGATAATAGGATACGAGATATGTATCTCCATATTGAAAAAGAATGGTATTAAGAGGGAAGTAAAGTGAAGTTGATATATTATGTGTATCCAAGATTTCAAGTGATGGATTTCAAGTGATGCTTTTTATAGCACAGCCCTCTTATTTTTCCGCCTTTTGGAAATTTTATATACAACTCAACTTGATAGCCAGCGATAATAACTTTTTTTTTTTTGGCCGGTGCCAGCGATAATAACTTATGCGCAAAGGAAATCCTTTTTTTGATTTCTTCGCTATCCTTTTGTTTTAGACAATCTATTTATGGTTTTAACTTTGTTTTACTTGAAATTGTTGTGTTATATTATGCTACCATACTTATTTTGATTTATCCGCTACCTTTGGTTTTAAACAATGTATAATTATGGTGTTATTTTTTACTTGAATTTATTATGTTATATACTTATATTATCATATCCTCTCTACTACAAACTAAAGTAAAATTCCACAATATCTCTTTCTCTTGCCATTCAAATTAAATGAAATACTAAGACTTTAGTTTGCGGAACAAATGGCTACTCAAATTATTTAAAGAAAGCTATTTCATATGGCTCAAACCGCGATTTCAATCAATAATATAAAAATTAATAAATATTACTCTCGTATATTGAAATTAATCGATTTGTAGTTTAAGTCAATGAATATCTGTTTTTTAGTTAAGGAGAGTATTCCTTCGGCAATGAAGACTATTTTTTTGTTACAGAGAAGACTAATTTTTTCCGAATAGTGAACTTCTTGCATATTATAACATCTTATTTGATTTGTTAAATAATCGATCTGTAGTTATGTTTATTTGTGAGTTGTTCAGTTCGTATCTTAGCCATTGTCTATGAAATGTCCTCTTGTATTTGTTTTTAAAAAATTTAGAAAGCCAATGTTTGTGGAGATAAAGTAAAATAAAACAAAGGGGCGGTTTTAATTATTTGAAAAGAATTATGGATTAACCCATACATTACAGATCTTTTCAAAATTAAAGCAATGTACTGTTCTTTAAAATAACAAAATACTCCCTCCAGCTGTGGAGATGAATTTGGTTCTATATATAAAATCTCTTTTTAATTGTTCTAAAAATTTCCCAAAAATTCGCCTATTTATACTCCTCAATGATAAACAAACAAGAGAGAGATAATGAGAATAAAGGTAGATGGTTAGAAACTTTGACTGCAATAATGTCAATTTCAAATGATCATTTAACTAATTTCATGTGATTATTTACCTAATATGTTCTTACAAAAGAGGGAGAGGGAGACCGAAGAGAATTACTCTTCACAAAATTATTCAACGAGATCTTTTGATTACTGATTTATCTCTAAACATGACTATATATTGATCAAACAAAATGTCGTCGTATGATCCATGTCGCCGACTTCATCACCTAGCGAGGATAAGACTTTGATTTTGTTGTTGTATTTAATTATCTAATATGAAATTTTATTTAGTTATTTGTACTGTTAGCGCAGCATCACATGGAAAAAAGCAAAGATAACCCGACATTAATAGAATTTAAAAATTGGAAACTACAGTATTTATAACTTTAACTGTACTTTTTAACTTATCTTTTGTTGGAGTTGTAAAACAAAAGATAAATCAAACGTTAACATCAGCTTTGGTGGCAACAATAACATACAGTGAAAGCAAATACTATAAATTAAACTAAATTATAATTAATTTTACTCTCTCAACAGCATACCATCTGTACCATTGTATTTATTGGCAGCAACCACTATCAGATCCTGCCAAATGTTGAAAAATTACATAATGAAGAAGTGACGTTTGCGTAATTGTTTTGGTGTTTGTGTTTGAATGTACCATTTCAAGAAATCCAAATCGATATGTACACGGAAACTGTGTCTTTTAACTTGTGATAAAAAAAAAAACTCGTGATCAATTAACAAGTATTTGTATGCGTAACGCACAAAAATTAATAAGACCGCAATTCTCAGGTTACCAGAGATTGCTATAAAGAGAATATTAAGAAAATGAATTTATGTATAATTCTTATGGACAAGGCTAATGTTTTGCTCAAGAAGGGGTTGTGGTAGGTGTAATCTATAGATAAATGCCGTTTTAATAACACCATGCTAATGGGCAAGCCTTCAACATTGGCTATTTGGTTTTTCTTGTGAGTAATAATATATGTTAATATGCATATAGAGTATAGGCAATAGCTCATCGCTCTACAGTAAATTTGTTTAATTGATTGGTAGAGCTATATTCTGCTGCAAGCCATGGCAACTGGGTCAACTCTAATTCGGATTTCTAAGCCAAATACGTTTACTCTGTTAATATATATAGGATGTTTTACTGACCAAATTCAGTATGACTAATGAATTATTTTATATGTGAAGAAATATTTGAAAAAGTTTATAATATTAAGCAGTGACAACAGTTAGAAGTATAATTGCAGGAAAACAGATTATCTCATTATTATATTGTTTTTTTGTGCTAGTTTTGATTGTCATAGGTTTTTTCTCTCCTGTGATAAACTAAATGGCTCAACTATCACTTTATTCAATGGTGTTTCATCTGAAAATAATAAGGTTCATATTTTGTCAGTTGCATTAACTGAGGTGAGGTGTCATGTTCCCAAGGGAAAAGAAACAAGAAGATGGTTCAATCTATTTTTTTTTTTTATCAAAAAGATGGTTCAATCTATGAAAGAAAAGTAAAACAGAGAACTTCGAGAATGAAGAGAGCCTTAGTTAATTGATTTAATTCCATCATGACTCTGTTCCTTAACCCTCTTACGTCATTAATAAAACAGTTTCTTCTTTTATGAGTATGTTTTTCAATTGAGAAAGTTATGTTTATTGTTTTTAGATGTCTGTTTGTTCCACGCAAGTAATATGTGATTTAATTTCATGGCAAACCCACTAATATAAACCAGAAACAAAATCATTTCGAAGTCATAGGCTTGTCTGGGCCTTGTTAAAGGTTTGACTTTTCAACAGCTCATTTACTAAACAAAGAAAAACGATGTCTTCTGATATTGACATGACCAGAGGGATAAAGGGGAGAGAGGGTTGATGGAGAAGAGAATGGTGAATATGAAAATTTTGGCTTCTCTCCAATACAATTTTTGTCATTAGACTTTCTATTAATTTTGATTTTGATGTTTGAACTTTTAAATTGATTCTTTTAATTCTTACACTTAGCTTCCCATCTATCTTCATCTTAATCCATGAACTTTGGATTGCTAATTTTTGTCTCCCAACGTTTGTGTCATTTATAAAATTCATAATTAAAATAAATCAATTTTAAATATCGTAACCAAAACAAAATTGACCAAAAGATTAAGAAACTAGATCATTATCTTCAAATTTAGGAACCAAAATCTAATTTGACTAAAAGTTTAAGAACAAAAAATTGTATTAACCATACTTTTCAATAATTCTAACAAATGGCATTAACCAAAATATTAAAGAAAATGTTCACTTTTCAATTCCACACAATTTTTCAAACACTCATGCTTTAAAATTATGTGGGGTTTTAAGTTAGAAAAATTAAATCTTTAAAAGAGTTATAAAATTGAAAAGGGAATTATTCAACATGGATAAAATATTTTTGATAAAAAAACATGGATAAAATATAAAAACGTCATGATTTTTATCTAACATTAATTTATTGGTAAAAACAAAAACAAAAGTTTTACCACAAAATGATGTTTTGGGGAAAAAAAGTATAGGAGCAAGTGGAAACAAAAAGGAGACCGATGTCAAGTCAAATCCAAATATATGACATGTTTAACTCACGATTGAACCTATTTAATTACTTTAGGTATGCTAAATACATATATAAAATGTTTTTAGATGTTTATTACACCTTCAAAAATAGTTGGCGGTGTTTAATTCCCTTTTACCCTACCTAATAGTCAGAAACATAATTAAATAGTCTAGCTAATTTATGTATTATCAAATAAGTTAATTTTGTTAGTTAGCTATTTATGATAAATGTACATACATTAATTAGTTTATTTATAATACTTTTTTCAATCATCTGATTATGAAATGCTTTGGCTATGTATTATATCATATCACAACCTAGTTTAGCAATACTTTCTTCAATCATGTATACTAGATTACCCCTAAAAACCTCTTATCAATTATGTACAACCGTTAAAAATATTTCCTTTTTGAAAAAAATATTTCAAGAATCAATGTAAATTAAAGTATCATATTTAGAGCCAAAATAAATCACATTCTAATTCCATTTTGACGTTATGATGTTATTTCACATACTTCCCAACGGTTTTTTGTTTTCACGTAACTCTCCCTCCTACAAAACCTCATTTAACTTGACTTGCTAACTTTTTAAATGAATATCTAATTCTTATCATTTATGAATAATATTATAATACTTTGATTTGCATTCTTTAATTTATTTTAGTGCTTGTCTATACCTTGCACGTGATCGCCGACGATAGAAGAATTAATTGCACATGCAACAAAAAACAATGCTCATTGTATAAATAAATTAGGGAAAAAGACAAATAAAATCTTCCCTTAGGTAAAAGGACAATTGAAGTTGCTAAATTGTAAAAAGGACAAGTTGGGTTATAGGAACCTAACACACATTAAAAATTTGTGAGAAAAAACTCAAATGCCCTTTAGAAATTTGAATTTGGAGAAAATGGGGTGAGAATTGAATGATGTGTTTTGTGATTGTGGGGTAAATGTGTGTTTTTAAGGGCGGACATTTGAGTCATTTGCCCAAATTTGTTAATGTGTATTAGGTGCTTATGACCCAACTTGTCATTTTTACAATTTAACAACATCAATTTTCCTTTTACCAATTTGGAAAACTTTATTTGTCTTTTTCTTCCCAATAAAATTATTGGAGTTTGCATAAATAAAAATTTGTAAGTACTTTCAGTGCAAGCGGTTTTTTTTACCTTTTTATCATCCATGTTTGGCTTTCACAACAAAGATTCAATAATATGTAAAACCAGTTGGTACATATATCCATCGAAAAAAAACAGTCGATACACCACTCAAGAAGCAAAAAATATAAGCTCAATCAAGCGGAATAGCGAATAGGAACTAACATGAGATCATTTTTTCTTCTTATCACGGAACCAAATGACTCATCCGTGTCTAATTCCTCAAGTCTCATCCCTTTTGGTAATTTCCAATCAAAATGGTAAAGTAGATTGGAAAGCAACAACTCTAAAATAGGAGTAGAAAATGTGAGTCCGGGACATATTCTTCTTCCAGCACTAAATGGGATATACTCAAAGCTTAAGCCTTTGAAGTTGTAGTCAACTACGGTATCAAGAAACCTAGTTGGATCAAATATCTCTGGATCATTCCAACTCTTGGGATGCCTTATAATAGCCCAAATATTAATGATAATCTTTGTCTTAGGAGGTATTATATATCCATTAATTTCAACGCTCTCACTGTTCTCCCTTGTGATCACTGCCCCTGGGGGATGTAGCCTTAGAGTTTCTTTAATGACAGCACCTAAATATTTCAACTGGTGAAGTGCAGATTCATCGACATATTCTTTGCCTGCATATACTCTTCTTACCTGATATATAACCAATAATAATTCTCATGTATAATTAAGTCAACACAATAATTTAAAATTTATAAATTAATATGAATATATATGAATAATCACGAGTAGTAAATTAAATTTATATAGATACATAAATACAACATTTAGAATTCTAGTTATAGCTGTACCTCTTCTTGTGCCTCTTTCATAATTCTTGGGGTTTTGAGCAATTCTGACATCGCCCAATCTATTACACTTGCCGTTGTCTCAGTTCCAGCAAAGAAAACATCCTGAAAAATAATTCATACAATTGTTAAGAGGAATATTATATGTGCTTGTGTGTTTTGCGTATCAAATTGCAAAAAGATGTAACATTTATATAATATGTGATCATTTAAGTACCCACAAAGACTAACTTTTAGGACAGCTTTAATGTTGTCAAAAGATAATGGGATCTCAAAGTCATCTCCCTTTTGAATCCTGAGAAGAACATCAACTAAATCCTCCTCTTCCTCTCCAACACCATTTCTTTTCTTTTCTCTGTGTTCTCTGATGATGTCATCAAACACTTTATCCCCATCTCGGTGCAACTTCATCATTCGAGCCCTTGTCCCAGTAATTGAACTAATAAATTTTAGTGAAGGATAATAATCAGAAAGCAATAACCCAGAACCCATCTTTGTTGTCTGCTCCATAATCTCCAAAACATTTTCCACGTTCTTTGTCTTATTCCCAAAGGCAGCTCTCGCAGCAATGGAATTCGTGATTGTGAAGAGTTTTCTACTAAGGTTTATGAAAGAGCCTTCATGCTTAGATATGTCCTTCACAATTGATGACACTTCCTCTTCCCTTATCCTTCTGAATGATTGAACTCTCTTTGCTGAGAAAAGCTCTAAAGTACAAATCTTTCGAAGTTGTCTCCAATAGTTTCCATATGGAGCAAATGCAATGTCTGTGCTGTTGTAGGCAAAGATATCGGAAGCAAGAATCTTGGGTCTGTTTGCAAAGATTTGATCATGCGTCTTCATTATCTCTTTGGCATATTCTGGTGAAGAAACTACTATATGTGAAACATGTCCAAGTCGAAGGTGCATGAAGGGACCATACTTTTTTGCGAGATTTGTGAGAGAACGATGAGGTAGTGATGAGCCCGCTAATTGGTGCAGATTTCCAATGAGAGGCAATTTCCATGGCCCAGGAGGTAGGTTTTTTACGGGTTTCTTGGAAGAAAATAGTTTTTGGATGACAAAGAAGAAGCAGAATAAAGTGAAGATGATTGAATATGGGATATGTAACTCCATAATGGTAATTACAACCAAGTTTTGTGAAGCTTTCTGTTCTCAAGTCACTTCTTGCGCCTTTTTATTGGTGTGCAACGTGTATACTTTTTAAGTAAAATAAAGATCGACTTTGCCATTTTTTTCTCTTTATTTTTGTTTTTCACGTAAATTATCTAATGCCATTGACTTGCTACAGTTTAAGCAAAGTTCATTGATACTATGATAAAACTTTATCTCATTTATTAACTCCATGACATCTCTATTAAGTATTAACTAATTGATTATCAAATTAAATTGATCCGTCCAATGACTTCAGATCGTAATTAATTATGATTGTTAAATAACAATTGTGTTGAAATTATGTGATTTGTCGTGTTATGTGGCTTTTGAAGGTATATAAACGGCAATTATAAAACTCTAGTGAAAGTGATTAACCAGCTAATCAAGATGAGGCATAAGAAGGTGAAGAAGATGGGATATTATTTGGAAGCATATCTTACTGTGTTGACTTGCTACACAATGAGTGTGTCGCTTTTCTTAATGTGTTGAAATGAACGGCCCATTGTTTGTTCTTTGCGTGTGTCCCTTTTCTTTGTCATCATCCTTGTATCTTTTTGTATGTATTTGATCCTTTTATTTCTTTGTTAAAAAGGACAGTGAATAAAAAGACTTAGCACCAAAGCACTTTTTATTTGCATTTTTATTTTTAAAAAATGTTTCGTGTTATTTTTCATATTTGTTTTCAATTTGATTTTGGCTCACCAATCAAAAGATGGGGTTTTCAGTCACTCAAGGTAAAATAATCTAAATTTTATTAAATTATAAAGACTATAATCTTAAACCAAATGAAATATGCTGGATCATAACTTACTATTTGAAACTTGGAAGACCCAGCCTAACCTAAGGGAAAATTCAAGAGTCTAAATATTATATTAATCCTAAAACCATCACTCCAAGCACACATACACGAAAACTTGTAAGAGTTATAAAGAGTAAAAATGGAATTTTTCAGCCTCATGCTATTTAAGTGTAAGAGAGAAAGTGTACAATGGAGAGATGAGGTGTGAGAATTAGATGTAATGAGGATAGCGAAAATAATATATAAGTATACATATGGGGTAAAATGGGGAAAAAAACCACAAAAACTAGGATAGTGCCTATTTAATACTACCTCCAGTCCTAAATATAGAACCTCGATAACTTTTTTTTGAAGAAGTTAAGGTTGCAAAATAGTCTATTAAATCATGACATATTTGATATATTTTTAGATAATCCATTAGTTTATAAGTAAAATAAACCAGTTTAAGGGAAAAAATTAGGTAAATCAATTTATAATTAACTTACTTTTCCTTTTTTAAAAATTTTTCAAAAAAGTCAATTAGGTCTTATATTTAGGACCGGAGGGAGTATTATTTATCTCTGATAAATCGGAACAAAGTCCTATATGTGGTGGTAGTTGTTTGTTTAAAAAATGAATGGACCTAGTATTGAACACATATAAAGAAACAAACTAAATTTTCTTGCAAATGATTTATCATGAACCAATCCCTATATGATTGAATTATTTTGATCCATTTGCTTCACTGACACTCATTACAAAGTTTAGGTTAAACCGACCCGGCCCAAAAGGGAAGAGTATAACAGGGCATACCTCAAAACCGAAAATTAAGATGAATGACGGCACTGATAAAAGGCAGTCATCACAATGGGTCTTGTGGAGTTAGCTTGAGGAATGTATGTAAGTGCAACGTATGGTGGAAGTGAAGTCCCAATGAGGAGATGTTTAGTAATCAGAAGAAGGGGACATGTGAAAATGGAAATGGTGGTGCTCCCTCTTTTTTTGCAGGGGTTGAGGAATCAACCAAACCCTTTTTCATGCCCTCCCACTTTGTAGATTCTTGGCGTTCTGAGGGATCTTCTTTCTTCTTCTTTGTTCACCATGTTTCCCTTTTTTCAACAGCTCAATCATTTTTGGACTGCTTCATGAGTTTGGTTCTATTATGTGCAGTAAATTGTCGATCCAACTAGATGGATGTTGTACAGTGCTAATAAAAATGGAATTTGTTAGGAGGTTTATTGATTATATACACATGTTAACTTTTTTTAATTACATATACGGGTGTTAATTTCATAACTTGGCAGAGCTATAGTGTGCTTTAATAAATACAGACCATGAAAGAGTAAATTAGATATGTTTATTATAATATATTGTTGTTTTTGTATGCGCTATATTATAGTTTCTGGTAATCATTCATAAGATTTTTTCTGCACATAGTGACGTAAACGATTGTCTTGGTCTACTCGAACATGCTCATTGCTCAACAACTCGCTATGCCTTGAAGCAAACTCTGTTTTCTTTTTTC
Organism: Mimosa pudica; assembly: GCA_029929735.1. Classification (NCBI taxonomy): domain Eukaryota; kingdom Viridiplantae; phylum Streptophyta; class Magnoliopsida; order Fabales; family Fabaceae; genus Mimosa; species Mimosa pudica. Next base: position 7,528,291 of record JAKELP010000001.1, read on the forward strand.
CTTTTTTAGTTAATAAAACCAAATTCTGTTTTTATTCTCCTATGATATTATCTGGAAAAGACAATGAAAAGATCATCCAAGCCGTCAAAACAAAGAAAATGATATTTTCCTTAATATTAATATTCAGTTGCTCCCACATCAATTCCCCCAACAAATAGAAACACTTGTGTGAAATTCTACATCAATTTCCCCATATCAATATTCACTTCAATCATGGATCATAATCAATAGAAAACGTCCGCAATCCAATGGTTTTGGGCATATTGATTGTTTTCTTAGATATGAGTCTCTAACTTTTTTTTTGCTGATAAAAAAAAGTCTCTAACTTTTTTCAAATAATTAAAATCATATCTTTTGTTCATTCATTATACTCCTTCCAAGATTTTGGATTCTTGGTTGTCAAGTTGATGCAAAGACTAAAGGCAGCTAGCTGTATGTGTCGTTCACAACCCCTTTCTTAATTTTTTTTTATATTTTGAAATTTAAAATGTTTCCATATTTTAGAATCATTAAATAAACTTGTCAAATTAACACTTTCAATTAATTAAGCTAACATCATTTTGCTTGAAAGTATACCTTTTAAATTGAAAGGAACTGAAATTTGATGCAATCTAAAATTAAAACACCATAAGTGTACTTTAACCAATTATTTTTATTTTAAATTTTGTACTTTGTTAAAATAAAACAATTTATTTCTTATCAGAAAAAAACAATTTAGAAAATAAATAGATTCAAACAATTCAAAAATTAATTTAAAAAGGGAGAATTACGTTCAGATCCTTCATAAACAATTAATCACAGACAGACTGTTAGTAGTTGCAAATGGGACCCATGGGGTTGCCAATTGTGCCTCTGAGTCGTTAATGTGACCTACTAGTAATTAACTCTTTTTTACGAGGCACTTAATCTATTGTCATGCTTATCTCTTTGACCGACTCGGAATGTCAGAATATTCTTAACTTGAAGAGAGAGATGTCGTTTTCAATGGGACCGAAGTCCGAACTAAGGGGCAAGCCCTCGTTCTTTTTATCAGAACAAGCGTTTTTACTACTATCAACTAAATATAAAATCTCTACATAAATGATACACACAGAACAAAGAAAAACATAACATTACAGCTACGGGGATTGCACAAAGTCCACTATCCCACAATAATGGGAAAAAACCTTTTATACGAATGAAAGTGCGTAATCATATGGATCAAACAAAGTAGAATCCAATCAATATCAACAATAACTTTATTTATTAAACGCTAGACACAATGATTGAACAAGTTTGACTGTGTGAGACTTAATCTGATTATAAGACGTAGACTAAAGTTTGAAATAGGTGCCAAACTTAGGTCTGTTTGGTACGAGGGATTTGGAGGGGAGGGGAGGGGTAGAGAAGAAAATTTTTTGTAAGAATAATTTTTAAATATCGAAGAAGTGGAGTTATGACATTTTAAGATATAAATAAGAAGTAAAGTAAAATAGTTGTACCAATGGGTAGTTGATTGAGCTGGTAAGTGAGTTACAACCCCGGTAAGGATGAGAACACGTGTTCGATTCCTATGAAACTTTCTCATTGGGAGAGGGAACAACCTTGGCTAAGTGGACAACATTTCTACCCCTCGAAAAATTTCCCTCCGCCCATTTTCCCTCCTCTCCCTTCATACTTTACAGGCCCTAAAGGTTGAAATAGTCACCTCAAGGAAAAAAAAAACAAAAGAAACCCCAAACCCCCAATATATATAATATGTATGTATATAAACTCAGGGGGAATATCCCATAGGGATTAACATCAGACAATTTTTCCTTCTTATCGACACACCAAACGATTCATCCATGTCCAAATCCTTAAGTCCCATCCCTTTCGTTAATTTCCAATCAAAATGGTAAAGCAAATTTGAAAGTAATAATTCTAAAATAGGGTAGATATATGTGATCCCAGGACATATTCTTCTTCCAGCACCAAATGGAATATACTCAAAATATGAACCTTTAAAGTTGTAATCTACCGTCGTTTCAAGAAACCTTTTGGGCTCAAACCTTTCTGGATCATTCCAATTTTTGATATCCCTTCCAATGGCCCATGCATTAATGATAATTTTTGTTTTAGAAGGTATCACATATCCATTGATTTCACAACTCTCACTGTTCTCTCTTGGAACCAACAGTGCAAGTGGGGGATGAAACCTTAGAGTTTCTTTGATGACAGCATCTATATATTTTAATTGGTGAAGCTTTGATTCATCTACATATCCTTTGCTTCCATAGACTCTTCTTACCTGTTACACGACCATAATACCTCTCATCTACATATCAAGTTAATTTAAATTTCATAATTCAAAATAAATAAATAAAAACTCATTAATACCAAAATTCAAATTTATATACGCATGATGTACTAGCAAAGTTATATGTAATACAAGCACAACAATAAAAATATTTAGTTGCAGCTATACCTCTTCTTGTGCCTCTTTCATAGCCTCTGGATTTTTGATCAATTCTGCCATGGCCCAATCTATTACAGTTGCTGTTGTTTCAGTTCCAGCAAAGAAAACATCCTGAAAAGAAATTTATACAATTGATTAGAGGAATATGCGTGCGTAATTTTAATTTATGTAGTCAAATTACAAAATATATAACATATCTAATATGATAAAAAGCATAGGTGAAGACTAACTTTGAGAACAACTTTAACGTTGTCCAAAGATAAGGGGATTCCAAAATCATCACTGTCCCTTTGAATCCTGAGAAGAACATCAACTAGATCCTCTTCTTTATTTTCAACATTATTTCTTTTCTTTTCTTTGTGCTCTTCGATAATCTCATCAATCACTCTCTCGCCATCTTTGTGCAACTTCATCATCCGTGCCCTCATGCCGGTGATAAAACTTATAAATTTTAGTGAAGGGTAAAAATCAGAAATCGACAATCCAGAACTCAGCCTTACCTGTTGCTCTATATTTTTTAACACACGTTCTACATTATTTGTCCTTTTACCAAAGACAGTTCTAGCAATAAGGGAATTCGTGAGTGTGAATAGTTTAGTAGTAAGATTTATGACAGAGCCTTCATGTTCATATATGTTCCTAACGAGTGCATGTACTTCCTCTTCTCTCATTTTTCGGAATGATTGGACTCTCTTAGCTGAGAAAAGCTCTAAAGTACAAATCTTTCGAAGTTGTCTCCAGTAGTTTCCATGTGGGGAAAACACTATGTCTGTGCTGTCATGGGCAAGTATCTCAGAGGCGAGAATTTTGGGTCTGTTTGCGAAGATTAGATCATGTGTCTTCATTATTTCTTTGGCATATTCAGGTGAAGACACTATGATATGAGAAACGTGTCCAAGTTGAAGGTGCATGAAGGGGCCATACTTTTTTGCAAGATTTGTGAGAGAACGATGAGGTAGTGATGACCCTACTAGTTGGTGCAAATTTCCTATGAGGGATAATTTCCATGGCCCTGGAGGTAAGATTTTGGTGGATTTTTTGGAAGAAGTGAGCTTGTGGGTTACAAAGAAGTAGCAGAAGAAGGTGAAGAAGATGATGGAATATATTATTATCTGCATTTCCATATGCTAGTTAAATGTATTTGGGAACTTTGAGGTGTGGATTGTGGATTGTCAGAAAGATGGAGTATTGAATGACAGAGTTCACGGGAGCAGAATAACGTGTTCAACTAGGCAAGCCTCATTTTTGGATATATAAAAAAAGAGGGAAACGGTGGAATAATGTAGATCTTGAGGAGAAAGATTCCATTTTGATGTGTAGCGAAAGCATAAGTCTGATCTGTATATAAAAAAGGATAAGTCGGCAATTTTAGCTTTCATGAATCTTTTTCTTTATGTCTTCTTAGGATTCGCCGAATCTTATGTAGGTGTAGATATATTATTATAGTTACTGAGCAAATAAATAGTTTGATAGTCTAAACTAATTTCAGAGTTGCAACAGCACCCCAAACGTGAGCACCTTTTTTTTACCATAAAACTTAAGCACCTTAATCCATTAAAAATGAGGAAAAGAACACCCACCGTTAATTCTTCACTTCGGTCTCTCTCACACTGTCACCGTACTCTCTACATGGCCAACCCTTTTAAGGCTAATGCCTCAAGCTCATCCCTTGCATTTTTTGAGAGTAAACGGGGTTAGTCTCACTAACTCAAACCTTTTTTTTCTTAACTTTGTTCATTAACGTATTGTAACTGTAGTGAGTATTTGGGATCCAACTCTATTCATCAAACAAGTTTCATTAATTATGTTATAAAATTCAACAATTTTACAACTTTATATCAGAACAGAAAATAATAATAATATGAAAGATGAAATATACAAATAAACGAAAGTTTTGATGATGCTTGATAGATCACGTCCTCTAACTGCATTATTTACATTTGGACAAGGTACATCATGCATTTTTGAACTTCGAATAAAAGATGATAAATGACTGTTTATTTCGTGCAGTAGCTTAATTACAATACAACTACATCTCTACAAGTCAGACAAAATAAGGTTAAGCCAACTAAAGAAGGTAAATAGGCAAATAGAAATTAATTTAAAGCTCGCTACAGCCGTACATTCATAGATAATGGCAAAACATAAAAGATAAAGGAATTATTAATAGTAGTTTAGTTTTTTGTTGCTTCGAATTGAGTTTACATTTGTATATTGAAAAATGAACCTAATTTATTATCATTTTGAAATTGCAATAGAGAAAGAAAGGAAAACATGATTTTGACTTCTACAAGTTATGATCAAGGATTCAACACCCGTGATAAATAAAGATAAGCAACTATAACGGGAATATATGATTGGAATTACATTTAGATTGGCTTTCCTTCTAACAATGGAACCAAATGATTCGTCCATGTCCAGATCTTCAGGCTTCACCCCTTTTGGTAGTTTCCAATCAAAATGATAAAGCAAATTAGAAAGTAATAGCTCTAATGTAGATGTGGCAAATGTAACTCCAGGACATATTCTTCTACCAGAACCAAATGGAATGTACTCAAAGTTTGAGCCTTGTAAGTTGCAGTCATTGGGTGCATCAAGAAACCTCTTAGGTTCAAATGCATCTACTTCATTCCAATTCTTTGGATCTCTTCCAATTGCCCAAGCATTAACTATAATCTTAGTCTTACGAGGTACTATTTCATATCCATTGATTTCACAGCTCTCAGTGTTCTCTCTTGGAATCAATAAGGGCAACGGTGGGTGTAACCTTAGTGTTTCTTTAATAATAGCATCTAAATATTTCAACTGGTGAAGCTTTGATTCATCTACATGACTTTGTCGGCCAAAGACTCTTCGTACCTAATGAAAAGCATTAAATGATTCTCATAGGTCAACTCAATAATTCCAAATTTATAGATCAATATCAACAACTAATCTAACGTACCAAGAACTACATTCACACACTTGCACAGATCAACAAAACATTTGTAAAGAATTGAAAATTCAATTGTGGCTATACCTCTTCCTGTGATTCTTTCATAATCTCTGGATTTTTTAGTAATTCCGCCATTGCCCATTCTATTGTGGTCGCTGAAGTGTCAGTTCCAGCAATGAAAATATCCTAAAAAAGGGATTCACACTTATCACAATAGAGGTATGTGGGTGCACAATATGATGAGTTCATTTATATATGATTTAGTGATGAAAATTAACTAACCATAAGAACAGCTTTAATGTTGTCGAGAGATAAGGGGATCTCAAAGTCATCATCCTTTTGAACTCTAAGTAGAACATCAACTAAATCCTCATCTACCTCTCCCACGTTGGCAGCACCTTTCTTTTCTTGGTGGTCTTTGATGACGCCTTCGAGCATCTCATCACACTCTTTGTGCACCTTCATCGTTTGAGCTCTCCTCCCAGTGATGACACTAATAAATTTTAGTGAAGGATAGAAATCAGAAATTGATAACCCGGAACTTATAGCCTTATTGCTTTTTCGATAGTTTGCAACATATGTTCTATGTTCTCTGTCTTTTTCCCGAAGGCTGCTCTTGCTATTATAGAATTCGTGAGTTCATAGATTTTTGGACCAAGGTTGATTACAGAACCTTCATGTTCATATATGTTCCTCATGAGTGTTGATACTTCCTCTCCCCTTATCCTTTTGAATGATTGGACCCTCTTTGTTGAAAAAAGCTCTTAAGTACAAATCTTTCAAAGTTGTCTCCAATAGTTTCCATATGGGGAGAAGACTATGTCTGTGCTACAATAGTTTATGTTTTTTTATCTATATTTTATTTGTTTACTTGATAGTATTATTTTTTTTAACTTGAATTGTTTATTGAGCCTCATTACAATCAGCATTTTATGTTTCATTTATGAATCCTTTGTTGCATATATTATTATTTATTAATAATTGATAAATGACTTAGTATTTTTTATCTTATTTTTTATTAGTTTGTAGTTTATTAATGAATTTAGTAGTATGTTTTTTATCCATTCTTTTGGTTAATTTACTCTTAATATGGAGTTGTTTATTATTAAATATCATACATCTTGTTCATTATTAATTTAACACATATATGTCATAAAGACATACAAGTTTGATGTATTATTATCTTACTAATTGTTTTATTTCTTTTTAATTAATGAATTCGATAGCTTTGATTATTATTATTATTATTAATATCCTTTTTTATGCATATATTATCGTTTTGATATATATTATTATTATGATTTATATGATTTATTTGTATGGTTTATTATGCCTCATTAAATTAGTTAACCAATTTATTTGTTGATCCTAAATACATGTATTGTTATATTTTCTAACTTACCGTTGATGGTTAATTGGTTTGTTTATCCAATATATATTTTTGATTTTTCGTTTATAACTTATCCTTTTCCATTTTTTTGGAGTTCTTCTTTTGGTTAATTTAATTTTAATATGGAGTTGTTTATTATTAAATATCATACATCTTGTTCATTATTAATCTAACACATATAGGTCATAGAGACATACAAGTTTGATGTATTATTATCTTACTAATTGTTTTATTTCTTTTTAATTAATGAATTCGATAGCTTGCATATATTATTTGTTTAATTATTATTATTATTATTATTAATAATATGGTTTTTTATGCATATATTATTAATAATATAGAGTTGTTTATTATTAAATATCATACATCTTGTTCATTATTAATTTAACACATATATGTCATAAAGACATACAAGTTTGATGTATTATTATCTTACTAATTGTTTTATTTCTTTTTAATTAATGAATTCGATAGCTTGCATATATTATTTGTTTAATTATTATTATTATTATTAATTATTAATATGGTTTTTATGCATATATTATTGTTTTGATTTATATTATTATTATGATTTATATGATTTATTTGTATGGTTTATTATGCCTCATTAAATTAGTTAACCAATTTATTTGTTGATCCTAAATACAGATATTGACCCCATATATTATTCTTAGCTTCAATTTTCATTTTAATTTAAAATTAAAGGTTTAGGTCCCTCAAATTGTTTTTTAGCAATCAGATATTTATGTTTCATGTATGAATCCTTTGTTTATTTGTTACATATTGAGTTATTTATTAATAAATGTCGTAAAATGTCGTAAAAACGTTTTCATGTTAGATGTTTTATTATCTAGTGAATTGTTTTATTTCTTATTTATTAATTAACTTAGTAGAAGAGGTTTTTCATGCCAATATGATTCCAATATGATTTGTTTTGTTTATATTATTATTATTATTAATATGGCTTATTATGCTTCAAGAATTTTTTATATTCCTGTTACTTTATGTTTCCTGTATGAATCCTTTGTTTTTATATTCTTGTTACTTATTATTTTGTTTATACATATGGTAACATTGGGTTGTTTATTAATAACTGGCATATATCTTGTGCATTGATAATTCAGCACACGTCATAAAAACATTTACAACTTAGATGTTTTATTATCTTACCAATTGTTTTTATTTCTTATTTATTAATGAATTCGGTACCGTTTTTTATGCATATATCATTTGTTTAATTTATATTATTACTATGATTTATATGGTTTATTATGCTTTATTGGAATTGTTTATTATTATTAACTTAGATGTCTCATTAACATATCACACATATCATAATATTGAGTTGTTTATTATTAAATGTCATACATCTTGCTCATTAATAATTTAGCACCTATATTTGATCAAAAAAAATAATTTAGCACCTATATGTCATAAAATCATTTAAAGTTAGGGTGTTTTATTTCTTATTTATTAATGAATTCAGTAGTTTAGGTTTTTTATGCATATATTATTTGTTTAATTTATTATTATTATTATTATTATTATTATTATTATTTATATGGTTTATTATGCCTTATTGGTCTGGTTTGCCAGTTTACTTGTATGGTTTATTATGCGTTATTACCAGTTAGAGTTTTAATTATCTTATCAATTGTTTTATTTCTTATTTATTAATTATTAATGAATTCACTAGCTGAGGTTTTTTTTTGCATGTGATTCGTTTAATTTATATTATTATTATGATTTATATGGTTTATTATGATTTATGCCTCATTAAAATAGTTTATTAATTTATTTGTTGATCCTAAATACATATTGTTATAGTTTTTAACTGAGCGTTGTTATGTTAATTGAATTGTTTATCCAATCTATTTTTATGTTTTTAAAAATAATACTCCCTCTAGTCCTAAATATAAGGCTAAATTGACTTTTTTAGAAAATCCTATAAAATAATTTTATCAAAAAAAAAAGAAGAAAATCCTATAAAAAAAGCAACCAAAGTCATGCTCACTATTGTTTGCTGGCATTTTAAACCATTGGAATCTCTGAGAAAGAGGGAGCAAATTTTGCAGTGATTCTACTCCCTCCGGTCCTAAATGTAGGACCTAGATAACATTTTTTGGGGAGATTAAGGAATACTTAATTTTAGATGTCTTTCCAATAATATCACTCCTTAATTAGTTTAATCATTAGAGTATGTTTGGGAGAAGCGGCTTTTTTTCAACCTGACTTTTTCAAACGTTAGTTTGGATAAAAGTCAGTTTTTGTAAACTGATTTATGTTTGGATCTCTAGTTGCAGAAGCTAACTTTTTTTTCTCAAACGTTATTAAATATTATACAATTAGAATATTTCAACTTGACCTTTTCAAACGTTAGTAAATATTACACAACTAAAGTATTGCAACTTGACTTTTCAAACGTTATTAAATATTTTATTAATGCAAATACGGATAAGCCCGTCACCAACGCCAATAAACTACAAATTAGAGCTTCTTCTGATAAGCTGATTTGGCCCAAAAGTCAAGTGAAAAATAAGTAAGACCCAAACATAAAAAAAAGTTGAAAACAACTTATCAAGTACAAACAAGCTTATTTGGGACCAAAAGCTCCTCCCAAACACACACGTAGTCCTTCCTCCCCTATCAAATTTCTTGTTAAGAAGAAGAAGGATAATTTAGAAAAAAAGTGACCAAAAATGTATCTAGGTCTTATTTAGGACCAAAATGAAGTCTCTATCTAGGTCCTATATTTAGGACCGGAGGGAGTATAAGCCAACAGCACAACTCATAAATTTTATTTTATAAATTTTGCTTATAAAATAAAATGTAATGTAATTATATGTTAAAATGGAGTGCTTTATTTTGTTTCCTTGATTTTTTTTTATAAAAAAGGAAGGAAAGTTTGTTGATTGCGAATAAGTAGGGAAAGTTTACCATTTGAAATTCAAAAAATAGTTTCCTAATTCGCTTAGGATGAGTGAGTGATTTGGTTCCAAAAAAAGAGACATCATGATGATTATGAAAGAGAGTGAAAACTCATGTTGAGAGTGCTTGATATCATTCATTTTAATTAGAGGATGAAATTAAGTTTGTGAAATTAAACTTCCAGTCATCAATCAAGCGTATGTGTATGTTTCCATGTTGTCCATAAAGTTATTTTTATCTGTCACTAAAATTTTGTACATATGTAGTATGTTTAATTGGAATGTTATCTTTGGTTTCAAGCATTGTCTTCAAGGAATTCTTTTATTGAAATAGCAAAATGACAATATATTTTAAGTAGGGAATGTAATGAATCACTAATTGTGCGTTAGTGTGATTTTTTTATTAATAAATTGAATTTAATTATTCTCCTTTTCATGGTAGGTTTAAAATCTTTGTTTCTATAATATTTTCATGACTTTTAACATTATAAAAGTGTATTTCTCTTATTTTAATTGTACTTTTCAAAATTGATTAACACAAAATGCTACAACTAAGATGTCATAAGGAACTTCATGTGCGTTTATAAATTATATATGCCTATAAAGAGCTTCTAATAATATTTTGGTAGGATTTCTTTTATAATTCTGCTCCTCATCTTATTATTAGCCAAGTTACATTATTTTCATTTATTAAAACGTTATTTGATCCCACCCATAGCGCGGGTTCTATACTAATAATGAAAACACAACTTGTTTGGTTAATGAAAACAATGAACATATATATTTTAGAGTAGAAATTTTCAAGTATATTAAAGTGAGGTCCCTTGGGACCCTACATTAATTTTTTCAACTTTTGGGATTTTTCTAGTATTAAATCCCTTGTGAGGGACCTCAAATAAAATTTCCCAATATAAAATCGTGCTGGCCTGAATTATGCCTAATTCTAAAAAAAACACATCAATTTCGGTAATAGGTTAATACGTAGCAAAATTTATAATAGAGAATGTTATACCTTGGAAAATTAGGAGGACAAAAATCAGGTGTTCAATGAAACAACAGTGACTGAAACGTGGCAACCTCACAAACCACAGATTCATACATGGAACACTCATTTGCACAAAAATAATAATGATAATTTACACCTTCATCCTAATTATTATAAAAAGAAAGATGTGAATAAGAATGTAAAAGAAAAATAATTATTACTCACTACGTTCCTAAATATATGACCTAGATGACTTTTTTGAAAAATGCTAAAAAAAAGCAAAAAATAAGTTAATTATAAATTGATTTACCTAATTTTTCTCTTAAACTAATTTATTTTACCTATAAGCTAATGGATAATAAAAAAGATATCAAATATATCATGATTTAATAACCTATTTCGCAACTTTAATCTTTCCAAATGATACATAAAAATGATACCAACTATTTTGAGGTACACAGATGATACCAACTTCTAACATTTGATCAAAAATGATATTTTCACTAATATAACAATAAAATTAGACATGACAAGTCCAAACTGCCCTTATAAATTAAATATTATAATTTTTTAATATGTGGGACCCACATTCAATAATAAAAATGTACTTCTCTTCCTCTTCACCTTCACCATATTCATCCCCCGGACCTCCGATTCACCTTCCCTCCCCACCCCACACTCTCACTCACTTCCTTCCTCTTCAAAAGCACCTCTTCTTTTACCAACACTCTCGCCTTCATAGACGCTGATACTGGCTTCTCACTCACATTCCACCACCTCAGAATCCACATCACCACCACTCCTTAATACTGCTCGGCATCACCAAAGGCGAAGTCGTTTTAATCTACGCCCCTAATTCCACTTGATCACTTCCTTGTTTCCTTCCTCGCTGTCGCCGCCATCGGTGCCGTCGTCTCCACCTGCAAACCTATCTATATCGTCAAAGAAATCTTAGAGCAGATCCAAGATTTTAATCCCAAACTCGTCATTACCGTCTCTGAACTTAACAACAAAGTTAAGTCCTCAAATTTGCCCTCCATATTCTTGGATTCTCTGCACTTTGTATTAGATTCATCCAGTAATGTTTGGCACTACTCTGATTTGATCGGAACGGAAAATGAGGGCTCCGATTTGCCGGAGAGTGACGCCTTGAAGGTGGAGAGTGACGCCTTGAAGGTGAAGAGGAAGAGAAGAAGGAAGTGAAGAAATTTTTTATGTGGGTCCCACATATTAAAAAATAATAGTAATGTTTAATTTATAAGGGCATTTTATACTTTTCATGTCTAATCTTATTGTCATATTAGTGAAAATATCATTTTTATCACATGCTAAAAGTTGAGTATTATTTGTGTACCTCAAAATAGTTATGTATTACTTTTGTTCCTTTGGTCAATAGTTATGTATCATTTTTGGGGCCTTCGCCTTATTATAAAAAGAAAGATGTGAATAAGAACGTAAAAGGTGGGGGTAATATGAGTATTTATTTGTTGTTGAGGTACAACAATTTCCCAAGGAGTGATCAAAGTAAGACCTGCACAAAGGGAAAAGCTTGTGTGAGAATAAAAAACATGGAAGTGTCAAACCTTAAGAGAGAAGAATCACCGTCTGTCTGTCTGTCTATACAAACAAGTGGACAAAACCCTAATTGAAGGAGAAGACAACTTGTTGTGTAACGTGAAGACAAATTGAATGTTTTGAAATTGAGGAGAGAAATAAGAAGAGCTATCTAATAATAATGATAATGAAGAAGGAGGAAAGCCTAGAAGAGATAATGAGTAGGTTTGTTCTTGAGAGGAGTGATAAAAGGAAACCGTAACTCTTAAGTATAAGTAGATAAGAGATTGAGAGGAGAAGAGAAGACGAGTCGGTGAATTTAAAGCGGTGAAGGAAAGACGAAATTTTTTGAACTGAAGGAAAGAAATAGGAATAGGAATGTAGGAAAGTATGTATTAATGTAATGAGCAACAAAGAAGTGAGAGTGAGTGAGTGGGCTTTTCTGGGCTTTTGGAGGGAATGTGAGAGCATCACCAAAGTCGGTTCCGTTCCATGCAGTCAACTGAATAGTCAACACTTTCCGTTGGTGATTGCTTGGATGTTACGCACCATTTAATTTTTCTAACGTCATCACATCATTTGATTTGAAACAAATCCGTTAAACGCTCCCCTTAATTATTTTTATTACCAAAATTTTCTCAAGACAATTAAAATGTGTCCTTTTAGCTACAAGTTTTTTTCTGATCAAAATTAAAAAGGCCCAATAAAAAATAATTAAATATTTTTTTTAAATGAGGGTAAAAGGAGAAGATTAAAAGAAAATAATAAATAACAATATAGGTAAAAACTTTGAGGAGTTTTAAGGAAAAATATAAATATAAGGCTAAAGTATACTCTAGTATACTCTAGTATACTGGCAAAAAAAAAAAGTATACTCTAGTATAATATAAGGACTAAATAAATTGTCAAAGATAATAAAATAAAGTGATCACTTTTACCTGCTTGTTAAATGTAATCTAGTTTTTTTTACCTTAAAAAATGTAATCTAGTTACATTAATGAATTTTATATTTTTTAACAAAAAAGCGTTGGGATGATTTGATTTCATTGGTGTTGTTTAGGAAAAAAAGGAGGGAAAGTCCAAAATCACAAATAGTTTCCTAATTTCATTGGTGTTGCTTAGGGGGAAAGGAGTGAAAGTCTCCTATTCCAAAATTTCCAAAATCAAAAATAGTTTTCTAATTTCATTGGTGTTGCTTAGTAAAAAAAAAAGGAGGGAAAGTCTCCTAGTCCTAAGTTAAAAATAGTTTCCTAATTTAATAGTTTCCTAATTTGATTTGATTAAGAGAGGAGTTTCCTAATTTAATAGTTTCCTAATAATTTCCTATTTCTTTCCTTCACCGCTTTAAATTCACCGACTCGTTTCTCCTCTCATTCTCTTATCTACTTATACTTAGAGTTAGAGTTAGAGTTAGAGTTAGGGTTTCCTTTTATCACTCCTCTCAAGAACAAATAGTATGAACAAATATATTTGATCATTAACTTGAGTCGTGATGAACCCACGTACAAAGTCAAGGCTGCAGTGGAGAAAGAAAGGGAAAGAATGGATGCTGTTTTGGTTTTCCCATCAATGCCTGAAGTAATGAGGCTGAACAAGTTGGGTTCTTTTAGCATGTCACCTAAAAGTCCGTTTTTTTCAGCTTTTCAAGAGGAAGAAGCAGCAATCGGCTGGGTTTGCTGATAGCATGTTGAAGCTTGTAAGGACTTTACCTACGGTTTTGAAGTATCTTCCAAGTGATAAAGCTCAGGATGCAAGGCTTTACATACTGAGTCTCCAGTTTTGGCTTGGTGAGATCAAATTGAATTGTGAAATTAACCATCCATTAACCATATATTTATTTACCTTGAACACTGATTTTTTAGTTTCATTTTGAGTCATCAATAGTTGATTAGGCACCTAAATACACACACAATATTTATTATTTTCTTTTAATCTTCTCGTTTTATTCTCATTTTTTTTATAAAAACATTTGACACATATTAATTAACTTGAGAAAATTTCGGAAGTTACTGTTTTTTCTGTATACATGCAATGAAAATAAAATATACTAGTATATTTGATCTGCATTCAGGCAAAATCATCCTAAGCCATACCTACATCATACTCATTGATGTTCGGTTGTTTTACCACTTATTTTGTCTTCTTTATTGATTTTTCTTTTTCTTTTTTGTGATCCTGAATGTTGTGTGCTATTGTCACTTTTGTTGTGCAGATGTGTTCTAAGTGCAGAACTTTCGCTCATTTTGCTCTCGGTTATGGCAGCAGCTATTCTAACTGCAGATTCAAAACACGTATTGAAGAGGGCAAGGCCTTTTGGCATATCAGATGAAGTAAAAAGATGCATTTTAATCTGTTTCTTTCTGTCTTTCTGAATTAAGAGTGAAAATGTGCATCTCATAACCATGCACACAAGCATTCTCCATTTTTCTTAATTTATATGTCTTTTCAAGTTCAAGATTCTTTTTTTGCTTGATATTTTGTTAATATTGGTGGAAGTTTGTGGCGCCCCAAATTGATGGGGCAAGCACACCTTCTGACTCTAGCTTATTCATCTTTCAACTATGCAACTGTGTTTACACTCTACACCATAGTTAGAGAATAATTAAGACAAAATTTGTTGAAACTGTGATGGAACAAGGTTCAGACATAGATCATAAAAGCACCTTTAGATGATGTATCATATGTGATGTGTTTATTTGTTGGAACTTATGTGTGGTTCTTAGGCTGTTTTCATGTGGCACAAGCAAAGAAGTGGAATCACTTTTGATGGAATGGAGTGAAAGTGAAGGAGCTGTCAGGCGTACTTATACTGGTCTTGGGAAGAAATCTGTAGGTGTTGTGCAATTTGATACCACTAAGACTCGGTTCTTAGCTGCTGGTGATGAATTTTTCATTAAATTCTGGGACATGTATAGTACAAACTTGTTGAAAACTGTAGATGCAGAAGGCGGATTACAGGTTATGACTGTAATGTCTTTATTTTTTGTTGACCCCTGTAACCCTTTTAATCCTTTTATTGACCCAGTAATTGACCGTGTTCTCTGTAGAATAATGATTCTCGAAGTTTCTGATGTAAAGCCCAGAATTGCCGATGAAGCTGTGGACAAGTCTAGGATCTGGAAAAAGTAACTGAACTATCGCCAAAGAAAGAAGAAAAGAAAAAAAGGGAAAAAAAGAGAGAAAAGAAGAAAAAGAAGAAAAAAAAGAAGGAAAAAAGAGAGAAAAAAAGAAAAAGAAGAAGAAGAAAAGAGAAAGAAAAGAAACATAAGAACAGAAGGAGAGAGAAAAAAAGAAAAAAAGAGAAGAAGGAGAGACAAAAAACAGAAAAAAAAGAGAAGAAATAGAGAGAAAAACAAAGAAAAAAAGAGAAGAAATAGAGAGAAAAGCAAAGATAGAAAAAAGGTCTTGCCCTTTTATATGCGGTATGTCTTAGCTGAATTTTTCATTCTTTGACTCTTAGCTGAAATCTTAATCTTTCATATGCGGTATGTCTTGGCTAACACTAAATATCATCTCAGGTCGCTAGATTAATTTACACGAATCAAGGGGGTTGCCATATTGGCATGAGCAGCAAATGCTGTTCACAGGCTTTGGAAATGGCAAAAAAATGAGCGCAATATTACGTGGAAGGTAATGATGCTTCTGTGATACATGGTTGTATTTCCATTTCATCATTTCTTGGAACCGTTTGATCTGAGTAGTATCTCAGAAAATTTTCAATAACAAGATTAGGCACCTAAATACACACACAATATTTATATTTATTATTTTCTTTTAGTCTTCTCATTTTATTCTCATTTTTTTAAAAAAAACATATAGCTGAAAGCACACATATTCATTGACATGAGAAAATTTAGGAAATTAAATTTTGAAAACATCACTCCTCAGGTTGGACCATCAATTGATATCTTCTATAGGAAAAACATTTAATTTTTTTCCCTTTCATATTATTTTATAATTACACTATAATTGTTTGTTGTGTTGTGGCATGTTTTTTCAGGTTGGAACCAGTGGAAATCGTTGTTGTGCATGTTAATTGGTGCTATCAGAGATTCAAAAGGAGTGTATGAGACCCATGGCCGAAAGATTACCAAAGAGAAGGGGAATTATAGTTTCAGGTTTCTGGTAATTCTATAGTTTTAACTTCTACTGACTCTTACTTTGTTTTTGTGTGCCCTGTGGCAAGCATATTAAGTTGTTGGACCACTCACCTTGCAGGATTACCAATGCACTGCTGAATTTGATGTGTCCCATTTCCTAGTCCATGAAGGCAAGGCAAGAATAGGGCAGAAATGGAGACCAACCTTGAGAATTGACGCCATTGATCGCAGTTCCTCAAGATGGAGAATTAACTAGAACCTTGGTAAGTTGTTTTATTAAAAATATATTTCTAAATATAAGATCAATTCAACTATTTTGAAATAAAATTTTGAAAACATCACTCCTCAGGTTGGACCATCAATTGACATCTTCTTTAGGTTTAGCATTTAACTATATTTCCCTTTCATATTATTTTATAATTTTGGACCATCAATTGACATCTTCTTTAGGTTTAGCATTTAACTATATTTCCCTTTCATATTATATTATAATTACGCTATAATTGTGGCATGTTTTTTCTGTATACATGCAATGAAGATAAAATATATATTTGATGTGCATTCAAGCAAAACCATGTCAATTTTTTCTTCATCATGAGCTTATATAAAATTGTTTGTTGATAAAATCATAAGCCATACCTTCTCATTGATTTTTAGAATTTGTTAAGGACAAACAAACGTGTAACATGCCTTTGATGTTCGGTTGTTTTACCACTTATTTTGGTTTCTTTATTGATTTTTTTTTTGTGATCCTGAATGTTGTGTGCTATTATCACTTTTGTTGTGCAGATGTGTTCAAAGTGCAGTTTTTTTACAGCTTTGTTTTCATTTAGGCTTGACGAGCACCCTTGTATTCAAAAGCCTGTTGATCCCAGTCTTTTATGTATAAATACACATGGAGGTGTACTGTTGTAGCTTATTTATTTAGTTGAGTGGTTTTTGGAACTTATTCGTTTCTGCAGTTTAGTCTTTAGGATCAGTTACAAGGCAATGGAGATATTTGTTTATGTTCTCCTGCTTATGGTTATCTTATTGTTACCTCTTTGTGGATTTGTGTAGGCATTTCCATTGTAATCGGGTACTCGTTTTTTTTATAAACAAAAAAAGAAAAGAAAAAAAAGAAAGAAGAAAAGAAAAAACGGGAGAAAAAGAAAAAGAAAAAAAAAGAAGAAAAAAGAGAGAAAAAAAGAAAAAAAGAGAAGAAATAGAGAGAAAAAGAGAAGAAATAGAGAGAAAAAAAGAAAAAAAGAGAAGAAATAGAGAGAAAAACACAGGCTCGTATATATCAACCGTTGATGGGGTAAGCACACCTTCTGACTTTCACTTATTCATCTTTCACTTATTCATTTTCTAGCAGGTTAATAAACTGCCGATGAATAATCTTGCTGTTGCATGCTCTAGCCAATCCCATGGTCAGAGCTCCTATTCATCTGATGACTTGTCTGAGAATGTTGTGATGACTTGCCTAAGCATGGGTTTCCATCCAGTTCAACAAATCTTAGTTCTTGGTAAAGCTTAATATTACTCCATAGCAATAGAACTTTCCTTGCTATTTAGTTTAAGTCACTTTTTGAATTCTGAATTGTGAACTTTTATATGTTGATGCAGAAATCAATGAGCAGCTGGTGTAGTATTTTTGATTTCTAAATGGTGTTTCATTTTACCTATAGGTCTACAAGTGCAATTGCGATGTCTGTATGCAGTCATGTGAGAAAAACATCTTGTCTCGGAACTATTGACTTCTATATTCACGGGTTTGTACCTATGTCAAATTGAAACCTTCACTTTTAGCATTTTACTCATTGTATTTTGAATGTCATGACAGTTCTCTTCCATTTCTAGGTGATTTTATCTCCCACTACCTGCTTTGCATGATTTTATCAGTGCTGATACAGCAACAATAAAGCCTTTCCTACTTTGTGGGGTCGGCATACGGCGCCATTGTGCCTGACTCGTTGATTTTCATTTTTGAAGTTGGATATAGGACAAGTTTAAGCTTGATGTATCTGCCAAACTCTCTAGGTGGGGGCGGTATGGATTTCTTTTGTTGCCTGATATTTTGTCACTTGATGTATCTTGTTGATTTCTTATTTACACTATCTGAAATAGTAAAGTTTGAATTTTGATTTGTTATATTTCAGGTGCTGCTGGTGATAATATTTGTTTATGTTATGCTGCTTTAGGCATATCCATTGTAATTGGAGTAGATTGGAGCTTCGTTTTTTTGATAAACAAAAAAAGAAAAGAAAAAAAGAAAGAAGAAAAGGAAAAAAGGGGTAAAAAAGAGAGAGAAAAAGAAAAAGAAGAAAAAAGAAAAAAGAAAAAAAAGAGATAGAATAAAAAGTGAGCGAAAAAAAAGAAAAAAAGAGAAGAAAGTGAGAGAAAAAAAAGAAAAAAAGAGAAGAAAGTGAGAGAAAAAAAGAAAAAAAGAGAAGAAAAAGATAAAAAAGGAAAGGAAAAGGAAAGAAAAGAAGATAAGAGAAGAAGATGGTTGAGATGAGATGGAAGATTAGATAGCTGTTACTCAAAGATGAGATGGCAACCTCAAGACTGTGATCTTCCAAGGTATTAGTATCAAATTCAATCTCTATTCACATATGTTTGATATAAGAACAAGTTTTGAAGTGGTTTGTGATTTATGGTAGGTTCAATGCAACAAAAATGCTGGAATTGATAAGAGGGAAAAGGCTAGATTTGGTGGCGCATTCAATGAATTGGAACCAGTGGAAGTCGTTGATGTGTATGTTAATTGGACCACCCACCTTGCAGGATTACCAATGCACTGTTGAATTTCATGTGTGCCATTTCCTAGTCCATGAAGGCAAGGCAAGAATAGGGCAGAAACTGAGGCCAACCTTGAGAATTGACGCCATTGATTGCAGTTCCTCAAGATGGAGAATTAACTAGAACCTTGGTAAGTTGTTTTATTAAAAATATATTTTTGTGCTAGTTAAGAAGGCAAATTACAGAGCTAAATTATAACATATAACACATGTAATTAGATTTAGATTAGTTTTTAAGTTGATTAAATTAAATTTGAGGAATAGAAGATATTTATTGACAATTTAGAGTCATTAATTTGACATTTTTAATTTTTCCAGTAAGTCAAAATGGGCTTTTATTCGGGTATGTTAAAATATAATCTAGCGAATCCCATGGTCAGAGCTCCTATTCATCTGATGACTTGTCTGAGAATGTTGTGATGACTTGCCTAAGCATGGGTTTCCATCCAGTTCAACAAATCTTAGTTCTTGGTAAAGCTTAATGAATTCTATATTTTTATTCTTATCGATTGAGCTGTGTCTTTGTCAGATCTATCACCCTGAGTTATGTAAATACGTTATATATTATGCTGGAACTTTTATATCATGCTTATTAGCTGCACAATTTGTTTAAGTTCATGTTTAGCATGGCTTTGACTCTTCACCTACCATTGCATTATCAATTTTTAGAATGCAGAAATTAGCTCAGGAACAAAATGATAACATGGAGAAAGTAAATCGTGAAAGGAAATATCATCATGTGATCTGCCTTTCTTCTCTATATGCTTATCTGTTTTTTTCAGCCATTTAACTAGACAACCTTTTTCTTGTATGCCATCAGCAAAATACTGAATATGAGCTGCATGCTCTATCCACACAATGGAAGGAACTTTGTCAGAAAAATATAGACATCCAAGCTGCATGTGCTTCAATTGAAAGCCACATGAAAGGACTGAGGAGAGAAGCAGCTGAAAGGTGATCCTGCTTTGTGAATTTGTGCCTGCCGTTTATCTCATTTTAATTTTATGTAGTACTGGAGTTAATATGCTGTTATGTCAGGGGCTGGCACCTGGATGCTGTTACTGAAAATGGCACCTACACTGCATTCAGAATCGTAGAGATTGTTAGAATGTTCATTCCCTCGCAGGTTGTGTTTCAAATTTCTGTATTCATCAAACCATAAATTTTAGCTATTCTCTATTCTCGCAATTGGCAATCAAAAAGATGTCTAATAAATGTTAGTTATTCATTCCGGTTGATTTTATAGCTAAAGAAGATCGTATCTGCATATATATGCATGACTCTTTGCAGCATGGTTTGATTTATAGCGATATATAGATTATACTTGGGACAATTTTATAACTTTTAGTTCAAATGTCCCGTGTGACTTACATTAATTGGGCTTTCAGATCTGAAGCCAATAGCAACTTGGGAATTCTTTTTATAATAATTTTTTTTGTGCAGGTGATTATTGTTCCATGTTTCAGCTTACTATTATGCATTACTGCAATGTTAGAAGTTGTTAAAATTTTCCCTTTTTATGATTGAAGTTCAGCTTACTTTCTGTTTGGCTTGTGAAATATTTTCTCGTAACTATCTCAACTGTATGTCAGATATGGTTCAGCTTAGAGAGTAATTAAGCTATATGATTACCTTTTTTATTTATGTCATTGGGATGGGATTTCACTTCCTGTTTTTTTCCTGTTATTCTCTTGTTCCAAGGTCATAACTCATGTTATGAAGCTCTTGTTTAGCCATCCTTCAATATATCACCTTTTGTGTTTTACAAGACAAAGCGCTATTTATCTCGCGCCAAAACGCTATTTATCTCGCGCAAATCACCTAAAAGTAATGCTACACTCTCATATTGCCTTGGATTCTGTTTGTTATCTGTGCATGCTTCATTTTCTGGATTCATTTATGCGGGAAGGATGTCTGTAACTCTGCATCATACTTTATAGTTTATACCCTTTTTGGTCATTGGCCATCCTTTTAATAAACTCTATGCGTTATTGCTTACAGGTTGACATGGCTACACTCATCCTATTGTTGTTTATTTATAACTTTGTATCTGTATGAAGAGATTGTGGAGTATTGTGGAACTTTTTGTTTGTTCAATTTGAAATGTACCAGAGTGCATATGTCCTACTCCGTTTATTTAAGAAGCAAGATGAGACTCTTGAAGGCTCAAATTCTGAGGGGAATGACCAGACTGTGTCAACTCCAAATACTACTAATGACTCTCCTGTGGAAATGCAATCAGACATGGGAATGCCCAATATACTGGTTAGCATAGCATCCTTTTTTATTTTGGGCGAACTAATTAAGTAGTATTGGGAATGCTGAATATATGCCCGTTCGAGTTCTTGTCACAACATATTATATATATTAATTTGGTAACCTCAAGTGGCTGGTTTTGTACATTTTTTGATGTCCCACCCTACTTATCCATAAAAAGTGATTCTGACCATTTTGCAAATTTTATTATCTATATGAGGGTGCCTAGCATGGTATGGCGTTCTTGAGTTAACCATCTGTGCATTCTGGTTCTATGTTGCAGAGTCTGCAAGCATTTTGTGCTGGGAATCCTGTTGAGGAAATTGGCCGTGGCAATGAGAAGTGACATGGGATTGTTATAGAACAATCTTCAGATCGCCTCACTTGATGCTGGAATGGGACAAGTGTACAACGCGGACAATGGATCCGGGAATTATGATTCGGTCTCTAATGGTGATATTGGTGCTGGAATCAGGATAAGACCTCGTTAAGTACAGAATGATATGCCAAACAAAAACCCCAACGTGTTGACAAAAGATGCTCATTTGTGGCGGCTTTCCATTCTGGTCTTCTTCGTACACCAACTAATGATCATGAGGTTATTTTTTCTCTTAGCTTCCTATGATTTAATTTTTGCTGGTATTCAATTTTATCTCCACTCTTAGAAGCATTAGAGATTTTGCTTGTTTACTTTGCTTTCTGATGCAAAATATAACCATGTGAATAATCTTTTCGTTGATGATATTGTTTCAGATTTTGCTGACTTGAAATAGTGTTGCTCAGAAGCAATTCCTTACAGAATTCTCCCTCTTGATCCTTTGTTCAAAGCAATCTGGCGATGATGAGATTTCAGGTAATGCTTTAATTTTGTTTAACGTATAACTAAGAATTAATAACTAGTAACATTTAAAAAATGCATGTTTTTATTGGTCTTGTTATACAGTAATTCATTCTCATCCTCCAAACTCACGAAGCAGTTCCGGATTAAGGGAAGTGGGACCCAAATTGACACGTCACCGCCGTTTGAGTCGGTGAAGAAGGCTGACACGTCACCCGTTTGCCGCGATCTTTACAAGCTTGGGGAGGCTTTTAATTTGTAAGTTGTTTTTTGACCTTGTTAATTTGTAAGTTTATTGTTAGGGTTTTCAATCTTTTTTTATCTATAGTTTCTTCCTTGTTTTAAACTTGAACACTGATTGATTAATTTCATTTTGAGTCGTCAATAATTGATTAGGCACCTAAATACACACACAATATTTATATTTATTATTTTCTTTTAGTCTTCTCGTTTTATTCTCATTTAAAAAAAAAATTAGCTGAAAGCACACATATAAACTGACTTGAGAACATTTAGGAAATAAAATTTTGAAAACATCACTCCTCATGTTGGAGCATCAATTGACATCTTCTATAGGTTTAACAGTTAATTTTTTTCCCTTTCATATTATTTGTAAATGAAACCTTTTTATTTGTAAATATATATTAAGCAGGACACTACATATATTGTTAACAAGATGTGGAATATCAATAATGTTGATCAAATTCATGCTCTCATCTTATTATTATTCATAAGCTCAAGTTTTTGTTTATTAGAAGTTTCGGAGGTTCCTTGCATTTTAAATTTATTACGGCAGAATTGTATTCTCCAAAGGCATCAAAACAGAAGGCTGTGGGTCAATCACTCTATTTGTAGCTTGGGACATCTGATTTTTGGTATTGCTGTTAGTGTTTTCTGTACTTGACCATGACACCGTTTGGCCATTTGGAGATTCTAATATATTTGGCATTACTCCATAGCAATAGAACTTTCCTTGCTATTTAGTTTAAGTCAATTTTTGAATTCTGAATTGTGAACTTTTATAGGTTGATGCAGAAATAAATGAGCAGCTGGTGTAGCATTTTTGTCTTCTAAATGGTGTTTCATTTTACCTATAGGTCTACAAGTGCAATTGCGATGTCTGTATGCAGTCATGTGAAAAAAACATTTTGTCTCGGAACTATTGACTTCTATATTCACGGGTTTGTACCTATGTCAAATTGAAACCTTCACTTTTAGCATTTTACTCATTGTATTTTGAATGTCATGACAGTTCTCTTCCATTTCTAGGTGATTTTATCTCCCACTACCTGCTTTGCATGATTTTATCAGTGCTGATACAGCAACAATAAACCCTTTCCTACTTTGTGGGGTCTGCATACGGCGCCATTGGATCTGACTCGTTGATTTTCATTTTTGAAGTTGGATATAGGACATGTTTAAGCTTGATGTATCTGCCAAACTCTCTAGGTGGGGGCGGTATGGTTTTTTTTAATGCCTGATATTTTGTCACTTGATGTATCTTGTTGATTTCTTATTTACACTATCTGAAATAGTAAAGTTTGAATTTTGATTTGTTATATTTCAGGTGCTGCTGGTGATAATATTTGTTTATGTTATCTTGCTTTAGGCATATCCATTGTAATTGGAGTAGATTGGAGCCTCGTTTTTTTGATAAACAAAAAAAGAAAAGAAGAAAAAGAATGAAGAAAAGAAAAAAGGGGAAAAAAAGAGAGAGAAAAAGAATAAAAAAGAAAAAAGAAGAAAAAAAAGAGATAGAACAGAAAGTGAGAGAAAAAAAGAAAAAAAAGAGAAGAAAGGGAGAGAGAAAAAGAAAAAAAGAGAAGAAATAGAAAGGAAAAAAAAAAGAAAAAAAGAGAATAAAAAGAAAAAACGGAAAGGAAAAGGAAAGAAAAGAAGATAAGAGAAGAAGATGGTTGAGATGAGATGGAAGATTAGGTAGCTGTTACTCAAAGATGAGATGGCAACCTCAAGACTGTGATTTTCCAAGGTACTAGTATCAAATTCAATCTTTATAAGTACCATCAAACTATTCACACATGTTTGGTATAAGAACAAGTTTTGAAGTGGTTTGTGATTTTTGATAGGTTCAATGCAACAAAAATGCTGGAATTGATAAGAGGGAATTCAATGAATTGGAACCAGTGGAAGTCGTTGATGTGTATGTTAATTGGTGCTATCAGAGATTCAGAAGGACTGTATGAGACCCATGGCCGAAAGATTACCAAAGAGAAGGGGAATTATAGTTTTAGGTCTATGGTAATTCTAGTTTTATCTTCTGCTGACTCTTTGTTTTTGTGTGCCCTGTGGCAAGCATATTAAGATTTTGGACCACCCACCTTGCAGGATTACCAATGCACTGTTGAATTTCATGTGTCCCATTTCCTAGTCCATGAAGGCAAGGCAAGAATAGGGCAGAAACGGAGGCCAACCTTGAGAATTGACGCCATTGATTGCAGTTCCTCAAGATGGAGAATTAACTAGAACCTTGGTAAGTTGTTTTATTAAAAATATATTTTTGTGCGAGTTATTAAGGCAAATTGCAGAGCTTAATTATAACATATAACACATCTAATTAGATTTAGATTAGTTTTTAAGTTGATTAAATTAAATTTGAGGAATAGAAGATATTTATTGACAATTTAGAGTCATTAACTTCACATTTTTAATTTTTCCAATAAGTCAAAATGGGCTTTTATTCGGGTATGTTAAAATATAATTTAGCATAATAATATGTTAAAATGGAGTCCTCTTTTATTTTGTTTCCGTGAACTTAAAAAAAAACGGAAACCCACACGGTATCATTAGGAAAGTTTCCCAATCCCATTTATCAATTTCAAATGCAAAAAATGTTTTCCTAAATTGCTTAGGTTAATTTAGGCGGTTAAGGTGAAGAGGGCAAGGCCTTTTGGCATATTAGATGAAGTAAAAAGATGCATTTTAAACTGTTTCTTTCTGATTTAAGAGTGAAAATGTGCATCTCCTAAACATACATATCAACATTGTCCATTGCTCTTAATTTATATGTCTTTTCAAGTTCAAGATTCTTTTTTTTTTCATTTTAATGCCTGATATTTTGTCACTTGATGTATCTTCCATTTTTCTTAATTTATGTCTTTTCAAGTTGAAGATTCTTTTTTTTTTCATTTTAATGCCTGATATTTTGTCACTTGATGTATCTTTTTTATTTCTTATTTACACTATCTGAAATAGTTAAAGTTTGAATTTTGATTTCTTATATTTCAGGTGCTGCTCGTGATGATATTTGTTAATGTTCTCCTGCTTATGGTTACTTGTGGATTTGTGTTGGCATTTCCATTGTTATCGGGGTTGAGTGGAGCCTCGTTTTTTTATATAAACAAAAAAAGAAAAGAGAAAAAAAAAAGAAGAAAAGAAAAAAGAGAGAGAAAAAAAGGAAAAAAAAGGAAAAAAAAGAAGAAAAAAAAGAGAGGAAAAAAGAAAAAGAAGAAAAAAAGAGAAAGAACAGAAAGAGAGAGAGAGAAAAAAGAAAAAGGAGAAGAATTTGAAAGAAAAAAAAAGAAAGAAAATTGAAAAAAAGGTAAAAAAAGAGAAGAAAAAGAGAGAGAAAAATAGAAAGGAAATAGAAAGATAAGAAGAGAAGGGAAGAAGATGGTTGAGATGAGGCACTTGTATATTCTGTATGCTCGCATCAAAAAGAAAATATTGAGGTAAGTAAAGTTGTACTCTAGTTTATTGATTGTGATATATTAAAGTGTAAGCTTTTTGAATTTGAGCTTTTGTTGGAGAAAGAATGATGTAAAACAAGTTTAAGAATGCTGATTTATGCTCAGGTTTAGTGGTGGGCAGATTAGGGTTTATGAGGGAAATAAGAGAATAGAAAGGAGGGGGGAAATAGAATTAGAATTTAGGGGGAAACAGAATAAGAAATGGGGAGGGGGAAGAGAAGAACCCAAGAGGGGGAGTAGAGAAATAACTCACAACTCACATCCTTAATTCCATTCATAAAGTTCACCAATACAATAAGCAAACTGCCCTATTTATAGACTAAGACTAGGGGCACTTTGGTCTTACAAAGAAACATCTAGAAAAACCATGACACTTACACTTAGGAAATATCTAGAATGACAACTAGGACACTTAAAGGAAACATCTAGTATAACCAAGACTCTTACTTAAGAAATATCTAGAATGACAACTAGGACACTTAGTTATTAAAAGACCTTGAACATTAACTAATAAAATATGAAAGTTTAAATAGATTATCTTCTCATATTCCATCAAAGAATTTTACTGGCAGTGTTATTATTGTGTGATTGCTGAGCTCAAATTTTTATATGCTGCTCATTTTTATGTGGAGGTTTTGTTGACCATGCAATGCAGAAGTTGAAGAAACAAAAGATACAGGAGATGCAGGATGCGCAAAATGCTGCCATTGATGCTGATATAGTGTGCGTGTAAGGGATGCGTTTTTGTCTTTATGAAATAGAGTGATCTTGTAATTGTCAACCAATTGTGTTACTTTGAATGCTGAACAACAAGGGCAAGGGTTGCTTGAAGTATCTTCTCCAGCAAACTGAAATTGAAGTAAGTTCAATGATTCCATTATATGTAAATATGTAATCAGAGCATTGACTCATTGTTTTTTCTGTATGATAATTTTATTGTTCTCGAGTCCTTGTCTTGGAGGGCTGTTGGTATTATTTAATTGTAAATCCTTAAATAAAAAGGTGTCGGATTAAGCTGCTGAATATTTAGTGGCAATAACTTAACATGTAGGTTGTGAGGTCAGAAAAAGGAATTGTATAACTTTATAATTCATAAATTGTCTGAGCTCTTTTGTTTCTTTCCATTCTGGGAAATTTCTTGAGTTGGTAGGAGGCTTGATTTATCCCTGAATTCTAATATATTGTTCATGTCAAAGCAGTCTCTTGTTTTCTGTAAAACAAAGCCATAGATCTAGTGCAAGTTGTTGCAAGTGAGCTACTCATTCTGTAAGGATTGGAGCAATGAAGGGGTTTTCTTACACTACCTTGAACTATAGTCTGTAAGATATACTCCCTTACGCCAGAGCTTCATGGTTGGGGTGTAGAAAAATCCAGCACATGATTGCCATCTGGTTTTCAATTATGTTACACGTCTTTTGTTTTTTGAGATTTCTTTATGTTGCCACTAGAGCTTCTAAATCATTAAAATGAGTACATTATATCTTTTAAGTTGGATTTGGTTCAGTTTGTTATAGACAACGTGGAGGTTAACCTAGTTAAACTGCTTGAGGTTCATGCTGCTTTGGTGCAATCATTAGATATTCATTTATGCTTTTATTTGACCGATTTTCTTGTACTTATATACATAAGCTTTGTGACAGGGTTTTCTTAAAGCTCTCCAAGAGCTATGTCCATTGCTCTCGATGCACCAGGACTGTTTGGAAGATCTCTTATTTGTGGATGCGACCTTAGATTCTATTGTTTGAGCTGCTCTAGAATGGGGATACGAGGAATTAATAAATGCTTAGCCATAGGTAAATCTTGTCCTAAACTTCTGATAGTAATTTTGTGAAATTGTTTACATTTCCTATTGAATGTCAAATTTTTATTATTTTTACATTAATTTGCATGATATTTGAAGAAATTAAATATGACAATCCTCTCAGAAATTTGAAGCATAACTTGTTGACATTGATGTAGGAAAGTTTTGCATCAATTTTGGAAATGCTAACTTAGGCTCTTTTTATATTTTTGTTCCATATGTTAGCTTTCATTTTTGGGACAAGAGTTTTACTTGGGACGTGTCATAGAAGTAAAAGCTTGTAAAACTTACCGTGTTATACCTAGCTATGTTTACTACTAGCAATTGTTCATCTCGTGTTTGAATCTTAATTTTATACTCATTACTCTGCAATATCTTGGACTGTATACTCGATACTCTGCAATTATATGGACTGACTTTTATGCAGGCTTCTGACAGGGTTATATACTGTACTCGACAAAAAAGAGACACAAGTACCTTGGCTTCCCAGGAATATAGGAGGTTGGTCTTGCTTTTTGTTTCAGTAGATGTTTTGTTAAATTGATACCTGGGCACTATGAACTACTTTTATTCTATCATTTTTAGTAGTTTCTGCTCAGTTCATTGCATTTCTTATGTTCCTTTTCATTTGATAAAAAATGTTATGAAAATCCAAGTTATATCGAAAGGGAAAATGTAGTGACTGTGGTAATCAAGAAGAGCTTAAACTCTGATATGAACTTATTTTCTATGTCAATAATGTTCAGTTGCCTTTGTTATCCTCTTCAAACTTAAGATCTATTAATTAGGATTGGAAATAATAACACTTGTAAATTGTCCTCTTGATACCTGTAGACAACAAAGTTATATATGTTGTTCATTGTTTCTGCTTCCCATTATCCTTTGTCTTGGGATTTTTTTGCTAGAGGTTGCAATTGATTTGTTTTATGTTTAAGTGATGTTGTATTTTACCCTTTTTGATGTAGACATTTGCTGGCGCATCTACTTCTTGTTTTGGCTTAACTGAGCATGCTCAACCAGATTGTGTTGTGGGGAGATAGCACACACTTTGGGAGAACCCTCATTGCTTTCACTGGTGACACTGACAAATTTTAGAATTGATTACAGTGACATGGATGCATTGCGAACCAAGTTTCCAATTATGAAGGTACGTTATTTTCTTTAGCTAATAATTTGTCTACTAATTTGGTGCTAATCTAAACAATTCAATCAAGTTTTTTAGTTTTGCATTATTGGAACAAATAATTTATGATATTCATATGTTCAAAGTCTAGACACTCTGATCATTATGAAAGGGACCATTATGCTTTAAAGGGTACAATTCTAATGTTCTGAACCCTCAAAAATTTGTTCTTAGGGAAGCTTTTTCATTATTGAATAAGAAAACATACTTAAGTTGCTGCCAAACTCTCTAGGTGGGGGTGGTATGGATTTGTAGGATTTTAATTGGATTGGAAGGACTAGTGCACAATGCATATTTGCACATGATGTATCTTGTTGATTTCTTATTTACACTATCTGAAATTTTGTCACTTTATGTATCTGCCAAACTCTCTAGGTGGGGGCGGTATGGATTTCTTTTATTGCCTGATATTTTGTCACTTGATGTATCTTGTTGATTTCTTATTTACACTATCTGAAATAGTAAAGTTTGAATTTTTGATTTATTATATTTCAGGTGCTGCTGGTGATAATATTTGTTTATGTTAACCTGCTTTAGGTATATCCATTGTAATTGGAGGATTGGAGCCTCGTTTTTTTGATGAACAAAAAAAGAAAAGAACAAAAAAAGATAGAAGAAAAGAAAAAAAGGGGTAAAAAAGAGAGAGAAAAAGAAAAAGAAGAAAAAAAAGAAAAAAGAAGAAAAAAAAAGAGATAGAACAGAAAGTGAGAGGAAAAAAAAGAAAAAAAAGAGAAGAAAGAGAGAGAAAAAAAAGAAAAAAAAAAGAGAAGAAATAGAAAGAAAAAAAAAGAAAGGAAAAAAAAGAAAAAAGAGAAGAAAAAAGACAACAAAAGGAAAGGAAAGGGAAAGAAAAGAAGATAAGAGAAGAAGATAGTTGAGATGAGATGGAAGATTAGATAGCTGTTACTCAAAGATGAGATGACAACCTCAAGACTGTGATATTCCAAGGTACTAGTATTGAATTCAATCTCTATAAGTACCATCGAACTATTCACACATGTTTGGTATAAGAACAAGTTTTGAAGTGGTTTGTGATTTATGGTAGGTTCAATGCAACAAAAATGCTGGAATCGATAAGAGGGAAAAGGCTAGATTTTGTGGCGCATTCAATGAATTGGAACCAGTGGAAGTCGTTGATGTGTATGTTAATTGGTGCTATCAGAGAATCAGAAGGACTGTATGAGACCCATGGCCGAAAGATTACCAAAGAGAAGGGGAATTATAGTTTTAGGTTTGTGGTAATTCTAGTTTTATCTTCTGTTGACTCTTTGTTTTTGTGTGCCCTGTGGCAAGCATATTAAGTTTTTGGACCACCCACCTTGCAAGATTACCAATGCACTGTTGAATTTCATGTGTCCCATTTCCTAGTTCATGAAGGCAAGGCAAGAATAGGGCAGAAACGGAGGCCAACCTTGAGAATTGACGTCATTGATTGCAGTTCCTCAAGATGGAGAATTAACTAGAACCTTGGTAAGTTGTTCTATTAAAAATATATTTTTGTGCGAGTTAAGAAGGCAAATTACAGAGCTAAATTATAACATATAACACATGTAATTAGATTTAGATTAGTTTTTAAGTTGATTAAATTAAATATGAGGAATAGAAGATATTTATTGACAATTTAGAGTCATTAACTTCACATTTTTAATTTTTCCAATAAGTCAAAATGAGCTTTTATTCGGGTATGTTAAAATATAATTTAGCATAAAAATATGTTAAAATGGAGTCCTCTTTTATTTTGTTTCCGTGAACTTAAAAAAACGGAAACCCACACGGTATCATTAGGAAAGTTTCCCAATCCCGTTTACCAATTTCAAATGTAAAAAATGTTTTCCTAAATTGCTTAGGTTAATTTAGGCAGTTAAGGTGAAGAGGGCAAGACCTATTGGCATATTAGATGAACTAAAAAGATGCATTTTAATCTGTTTCTTTCTGATTTAAGAGTTAAAATGTGCATCTCATAACCATGCATATCAACATTGTCCATTTTTCTCAATTTATATGTCTTTTCAAGTTCGAGATTCTTTTTTTCCCTTTTAATGCCTGATATTTTGTCACTTGATGTATCTTTTTTATTTCTTATTTACACTATCTGAAATAGTTAAAGTTTGAATTTTGATTTATTATATTTCAGGTACTGCTGGTGATGATATTTGTTTATGGTTATGGTTACCTCTTTGTGGATTTGTGTTGGCATTTTCATTGTAATCGGGGTAGATTGGAGCCTCGTTTTTTTTATATAAACAAAAAAAGAAAAGCCAAAAAAAAAAAAAAGAAAGAAGAAAAGAAAAAAAAGGAAAAAAAGAAAGAGAAAAGAAATAAAAAGGAAAAAAAAAGAAGAAAATAAGAGAGGAAAAAAGAAAAAGAAGAGAAAAAAGAGAGAGAACAGAAAGAGAGGGAAAATAGATAGAAATAAAGAGAAGAAAGAGAGAGAGAAAAAAAAGAAAAAAAGAGAAGAAATAGAAAGAAAAAAAAGAAAGAAAAATGAAAAAATAAAGGAAAAAAAGAGAAGAAAAAGAAAAAAATAGAAAGGAAAAAGAAAGATAAGAAGAGAAGGGAAGAAGATGGTTGAGATGAAGCACCTGTATATTCTGTATGCCCGCATCAAAAAGAAAATATTCAGGTAAGTAAAGTTGGACTCTAGTTTATTGACGCTTTTTTTAGCTTCTTTATATGGCTACTGTTATGTGAGTAGAGCTGTCTGCCACAATTGATGGAAGAGTAGCATCATGAGATGGATTAAACATGTTTAAACATTAAAATTTGAGCTTCTTACATCTGGGTGTTTTTGATAAAACTAGTATTTCTATTGTAAGGGCCGACTTGGCACAGGGTAACCTCGCTTGCCGTGGGATTTGAGGTCGAAATAGATTGCCCAGTTTTTTTAAAAAAAACTTGTATTTCTGTTGAATTTCTTTTCATGTTAATTTTGATCAAGTTGAGCTTTGGTTTATATGCTCTTGTAGCATTCACTCATTCAATTTCTCTTGGACTATATATAGCTGCTGGTAATGAATTCTTGATTAAATTCTGGGACATGGATATTACAAACCCGTTGACAACTGTAGATGCAGAAGGCGGATTACAGGTTATGACCTAATGTCTTTATTTTTAGTTGACCCTTTTACTCCTTCGCTGTAAAACAAAACTTAGCTTGCTTTTGGAACTTGCAGCCTTCTCCTTTTATTAGATTTGACATGGAATATAATTCAGTCTGTAATGGTGACATTGGTGCTGGAATCAGGATAAGACCTCATTAAGTACGGAATGATATGCTAAACACAAACCCCAATGTGTTGACAAAAGATGCTTATTTTTGGCGGCTGTCGATTCTGGTCTTCGTACACCAACTAATGATCATGTGGTTATTTTTTCACTTAGGTTCCTATGATTTAATTTCTGCTGGTATTCAATTTTATCTCTAGTCTTAGAAGCATTAGAGATTTTGCTTGTTTACTTTGCTTTCTGATGCAAAATATGACCATGTGAATAATCTTTTCGTTGATGATATTGTTTCAGATTTTGGTGACTTGAAATAGTGTTGCTCAGAAGAGATTCCTTACAGAATTCTCCGTCTTGTTCCTTTGTGCAAAGCAATCTGGCGATGATGAGATTTCTGGTAATGCTTTAATTTTGTTTAACGTATAACTAAGAATTAATAACTAGTAACATTTAAAAAATGCATGTTTTTATTGGTCTTGTTATTAATTATGAGTATTTATAATATTTAAACAATTAAGTAAAATTTAAGGTAATTAACATTCTTGAATTATTAATTATTACTTCTACCCAATCATAAAATTGTAACTCCAATGTTTGAAGGCAAGTGGGACCCCAGTTATTACTTCTCACCCTTTTTTATATAGTAATTCATTCTCATCCTCCAAACTCTCGAAGCAGTTCCGGATTAAGGGAAGTGGGATCCAAATTGACACGTCACCGCCGTTTGAGTCGGTGAAGAAGGCTGACACGTCACACGTTTGCCGCGATCTTTAACAAGCTTGGGGAGGCTTTTAATTTGTAAGTTGTTTTTTGACCTTGTTAATTTGTAAGTTTATTGATAGGGTTTTCAATCTTTTTTTATCTATAGTTTCTTCCTTGTCTTAAACTTGAACACTGATTGATTAGTTTCATTTTGAGTCGTCAATAATTGATTAGGCACCTAAATACACACACAATATTTATATTTATTATTTTCTTTTAGTCTTCTCGTTTTATTCTCATTTAAAAAAATAATTTAGCTGAAAGCACACATATAAATTGACTTGAGAACATTTAGGAAATAAAATTTTGAAAACATCACTCCTCAGGTTGGACCGTCAATTGACATCTTCTATAAGTTTAACATTTAATATTTTTCCCTTTCATATTATTTGTAAATGAAACCTTTTTATTTGTAAATATATATTAAGCAGGACACTACATATATAGTTAACAAGATGTGGAATATCAATAATGTTGATCAGATTCATGCTCTCATCTTATTCTCTTCGTAAATCCTCAAATAAAACTGTTTGTTGGACAATTTAATTGAATTATAAGGTTACAACACCCAAGCTGATGAAATATTTTAATGTTGTTTAAATTTACAGTACGATTAATAGCTTTCTTCTAAGTATTTGAGTTCCTTTACAGTCCCAGATTCTATAAAGGTTGTTCATACGGCCTTTGAGGTCTACCCTACCAGAACCTCCCGACAAAATCATAAGGGATGCTTCAGGGGTTCAAGGCTGGGATCAAAAATTGCAGAACTTCTTGAATCTTCAGTCTCTGAGACTAATGTATCCAAACCTGATTCTGCAGAATGTGGTGCTTACAGAAGGTCTTCCAAGGTGATAGTGTTGATCTTAATTTTGTAGTTACAATATATTTAGTCGAGGAACTTTTTAGTGTGATGTCTTGTGTTTTTATTTTCTGCAAGAAATACTTCAGGATGTTGTATGTACTACAGATTACTTTTGTTGTGTGTGCATGCTAATAGAACATATACTTCGTTTACAATTATTATATATGAGGGTTTCTCTTAGCTTGCGCTATTATATTAGTTTCTAGCTTGAGTATATAATTGAAGAATTTGATTGCTGTTTCTTCTTTAATAAAACAAAATAACTCTATTGCAGCTCGTCAAAAGGAGAAGGCTTCCTCCACACTGAGTTAGTGAAGGCAGTGAAGTGTCCCCGTGCAGTTAGTGAATCAGGGAAGCGTCCATGGGTTAGAAAATCTGGATGTGTTCTTGGAACCTGTTTCATCTGCATCCTATGCGTGATCAGAAGGTTAGCTTTTTTTATTAGTCATTCAGAAGTGTATTTTTCAATATCTTCTTGTGTGTGTTGTGGTAGAATGCGTTGTCATAGTGTAACCTATGCAGCTGACCCCACCTATTGGGTTAAAACTTGATATTTTTGAATCTTTATCATGTGGTTTTTGTTTTGGTTTTTGTTGTTTTTAATGAAGCTATAAATTCAATAAAACCAAACTCAAAGATTGATTCCCTAATCTAGCTCTTTTCTCTTTTTGGTCTTGGTTTAATGGGGAGTAGTATTTTGTTGGTGTTCAACCTGATGGTAGCCAGCATGTGGAACCTCTTCATAACTGTATTGTTGAAGACACGGCAAAGGTTGGAGAAAAGTTGGTATGACATCTTTCCAAGTGCCACAACAGTGATTGTAAATATTGAAATATAAAATTATTTGACAGTATCGGACATAATTACTTATCCACTTAGAAGCTTCACATATGAGAGTATAACATTGGCTGTGTTTCTCCAATTTTAGGGGTTTGCTAGTGGAGGTTTGCTAGTGGAAGCCTTGATGAAGATGCAAGATCTGTGAGATTGTTTGTATCTCGTGGCATTGAAGTTCTGGTTGCTCAGTCATACAGTCAGAATCTGGGTCTTTATGCTGAAAGGATTGGAGCAATGAATGTCATTTCCTCTTCATCAGAAGCTGCAGGAAGGTGTGGGATTTTGAACCCTTTGCTTGCTCATATCTGATGTGCTTGTATGACCATCTCTGCATGTGGTTCTTCGTTAACTATGTTTAACTTTTTTTCCTTCTGTAAAAGTATGTTCTAAGTGTAGTTTTCTTGTAAAGAGAATAATTAGTATGAAAAAGTAGGAATCTATGACGCTGAAATACATGCAAGTATAGCTAGCTTTCCAGTTTTAGTAATTGCTGGTGGGGATTTATCCATGACTGGATTTTCTACCTTTTACTCCTGAAATTTCCTTAAGCTTTGATATATAGAAACGCCTTTCCTCAGAATGTAGGAGCCATAATTGCAGCAGACATTGAGGGGAGAGGTACTCCCCGTAGGATTAGGATATAGTTTTGGGCTTTGCCCCTTGGTGTAACCAAAAAAAACATAGAAACGCCTTTCCTACTATTTTTTTTTTTGCTAATTGATGTGCTCAACTGTGCCAGTATCAAAAATTGCTCAAATGTTGCCACAAGACAGAAGATGTTTACTGATCCAATTTGGTCAATAATCTAATAAGTTATGCATTTCAGGGTAAAAGGTCAACTGAAAAGGCTTGCCCGACCTATGTACTCTAAACCCCGGTTCATGGAGCTAGGATTGTGGCCAATGTTGTTGAAGAGGTACTTTACTCTGTTTTGGTAGCTTAGATTTTTTATGCATATATTGTTTGGTTAATTTATATTGTTATTATGATTTATATGATTTATCATGCCTTATTGCACTAGTTTACCAATTTATTTTTTGAGCCAAAAGACATGAGTAAAATAATTGCACTTTTCTTAACTGTAAATAATTGATAAATTGTAGATGCCTTTGTTTTTGGGATATTTTTTTATTTCTTATTGTTTTAATGAATTTGACAACTTATGTTTTATACATATTTTTTTGTTTACTTCATATTATTATTTTTAACTTGAATTATTTATTGAGCCTTATTACAATAGTTTAGCAGTTTATTAATTAATTATATATGAATTATTTGTTTTTATATTGATGTTACTTTATTATTTTGTTTATAACTTATCCTTTCAATTGTTAAGGTTTTAATTATTAGAAGACCAAATATAGTAATATTGACATTTATACTATCAAATATCATATATCTTGTTCATTAATTTGTCTTTAGTACTTGTTTTATTTCTTGTTTATTTATGAATTCGTTAAGTTACCTCTTTGAATCATATATTATTTGTGTAATTTATATTATTTATATGATTTATATGCTTCATTATGCCTTATTTTTTAGATCAAGCAACTCAATTCTTGAAGCACAAATATAATCATATTGACTAATTTATTAACAATTCTCATATAGTTTGTTTATTGATAATTTACCACATGCATGTCAAGAAAAACACATATAACTTACAAGTTATTTCTATTCTTTTGTTTTTATAGCTTGGGTTTTTTTATGAATATATTATTTGTTTAATTTATATTATTACTATGATTGATATGGTTAATTATGCCTTATGGTATTGTTATAATAACAATTATAATTTACAAGTTATTAATAATGGATAAATGTCGTAGTATTTTTTATCTTATATTTTATTTATTTGTAGTTTATTAATGATTTTCTTATTATATTATTATTGAATTTAATAGTTTATGTTTTTTATCTATATTTTATTTGTTTACTTCTTAATATTATTTTGTTAACTTGAATTGTTTATTGAGCCCCATTACAATCAGCATTTTATGTTTTTATTGGTTTTTATGCATATATTATTATTTATTAATAATTGATAAATGGCTTAGTCTTTTTGATCTTATTAATTTATTAATCTTGTTTTATTTGTGATTATTTTGTTTATGACTTATCCTTACCAATTGAATCTTTTAATTATTGAATCTTTTAATTATTGAAGGACACGTATGGTAATATTGAGTTGTTTATTATTAAATATCATCCATCTTATTCATTAGTAATTTTACATATTCATGTCATATCCTTTTGTTAATAAGGTATACTTTCATAATTTACTACCCTACATGTCTTGAAAAACATTTACTACTTACATGTTTTATTGTCTTAGTAATTGTTTTATTTATTGTTTATGAATGAATTCGTTAACTTACCTCTTTGAATCATATATTATTTGTGTAATTTAATTCTTGAAGCACAAATATAATCATATTGACTAATTTATTTGACAATTGTCATATAGCTTGTTTATTGATAATTTACCACATGCATGTCAAGAAAAACACTTATAATTTACAAGTTATTTCTATTCTTTTGTTTTATAGCTTGGGTTTTTTATGAATATATTATTTGTTTAATTTATATTATTACTATGATTCATATGGTTTATTATACCTTATAGTACTGTTATAAAAACAGTTATAATTTACAAGTTATGGATAAATGCCTTAGTATTTTTTATCTTATTTTTAATTTATTGGTAGTTTATTAATGTCTTTTTTTATTACATTATTAAAGAATTTAATAGTTTATGTTTTTTATCTATATTTTATTTGTTTACTTCTTAGTATTATTTTTTTTAAGTTGAATTGTTTATTGAGCCTCATTACAATCAGCATTTTACGTTTCATGTATGAATTCTTTGTTGGATATATTATTATTTATTAATAATTGATAAATG
Source organism: Mimosa pudica (assembly GCA_029929735.1). NCBI lineage: Eukaryota > Viridiplantae > Streptophyta > Magnoliopsida > Fabales > Fabaceae > Mimosa > Mimosa pudica. Next base: position 7,565,775 of record JAKELP010000001.1, read on the forward strand.
ACTTAGTCTTTTTTATCTTATATTTTATTTATTTGTAGTTTATTAATGATTTTAATAGTATGTTTTTTATCCATATATTATTTGTTTTCTTTGTAATTATTTTGTTTATGACTTATCCTTACCATTCTTTTGGTTAATTGAATCTTTTAATGATAATGAATTTAATTTGATAGTTTATGTTTTTATCTATATTTTATTTGTTCTCTTCGTAATTATTTTGTTTATAATTTATCCTTTGCATTCTTTTGGCTAATTGAATCTTTTAATTATTGAAGAACACATGAAAATCACATATTTCGGTTGTCTTTTCCATTTTTCTGTTAATTGAATCTTTTAAGTAATATTGAGTTTATATTTTTTATTCATATTTTATTTGTTTTGTTGGTAATTTTGTTTATAACTTATTCTTTCCATCATTCTTTAGGTTTATGATGCCGTATTACGAGTTAGATGTTTAATTATGTTAATAAATGTCGTAAAAACATTTTCAGGTTAGATGTTTTATTATATTGAGTTGTTAATAAATGTCGTAAAAACATTTTCAGGTTAGATGTTTTATTATCTAGCCAATTGTTTTATTTCTTATTCATTAATTAACTCAGTAGAAGAGGTTTTTCATGCCAATATGATTTGTTTTGTTTATATATTATGATTTATATGGGTTATTATGCCTCATTGGAATTTTTCACCGGTTTGTTTGTATGGTTTATTAAGCCTCATTAAAATAGTTTTTCAATTTAAACACAAATATAGTTATATTTACTAGTTTATTAACAATTGTCATATAGTTTGTTTATTGAAAAGCACTTATGGTAATATTGAGTTCATTAAATTCTGGGACATGGATATTACAAACCCGTTGGCAACTGTAGATGCAGAAGGCGAATTACAGGTTATGACCTAATGTCTTTATTTTTAGTTGACCCTTTTACTCCTTCGCTGTAAAACAAAACTTAGCTTGCTTTTGGAACTTGCAGCCTTCTCCTTTTATTAGATTTGACATGAAATATGATTCAGTCTGTAATGGTGACCTTGGTGCTGGGATCAGGATAAGACCTCATTAAGTATGGAATGATATGCTAAACACAAACCCCGATGTGTTGACCAAAGATGCTCATTTTTGGCGGCTGTCGATTCTGGTCTTCGTACACCAACTAATGATCATGAGGTTATTTTTTCTCTTAGCTTCCTATGATTTTAATTAAAGTGTGATACTCATTTTTATGTGATGTGTGGAACAAGGGCTGGATAGTGCATAAAAGTACACTCAATGGTTACATTAGATCTAAACAGAGCATTGACACCACTTTTTCTATATCTCAATTTTGATGTTCTTATGTCTTTGTCCTGGTGAGCTGTGGGTATTATTTATTAGTAAATCCTCAAATAAAACTGTTTGTTGGACAATTTAATTGAATTATAAGATTACACCCAATCTGATGAAATATTTTAATGTTGTTTAAATTTACAGTACGATTAATAGCTTGCTTCTAAGTATTTGAGTTCCATCTGGTTTTCAATTATGATACACGTCTTTTGTTTTTTGAGATTTCTTTATGTTGCCAGTAGAGCTTCTAAATCATTAAAATGAGTAAATTATATCTTTTAAGCTGGATTTGGTTCAGTTTGTTATAGACAACGTGGAGGTTAAGCTAGTTAAACTGCTTGAGGTTCATGCTGCTTTGGTGCAATCATTAGATATTCATTTATTTTCTTGTACTTATATACATAAGCTTTGTGACAGGGTTTTCTTAAAGCTCGCCAAGAGCTACGTCCATCACTCTTGATGCACCAGGACCGTTTGGAAGATCTCTTATTTTTGGATGTGACCTTAGATTCTTTTGTTTGAGTTGCTCTAGAATGGGGATACGAGGAATTAATAAATGCTTAGCCATAGGTAAATCTTATCCTAAACTTCTGATAATAATTTTGTAAAATTGTTTACATTTGCTGATGAATGTCAAATTTTATTATTTTTCTTCTCCTAAATGGCTTTTCGTTACATGGCCTCATTACATATGAAATATCTTTTCTTTTGATAGGGAGTGCTCATCTTGTTGGCTTGGTTGTAGGTAAGTTTTTAAGTTTAATTATTTCAATGCTAACTTTGGCTCCTTGTGTACGTTTGTTGCTATGTTAGCTTTCGTTTTTTTCAGGAGAAAAAGTCTCATTTGAGAAAGGATATGAAAGTAACTTGCAATGTTATACCTAGCCATGTTTGATAGGGATATAATGCTTTACTCCTTAAAAAGAAGGTTAAAAATGAGTACCTTTGCCTCCCAAGGAAATGAAATTAAGAGGAAGCTTTCAGGTGTGAAAATCGGTCTTGCTTATTGTATTAGTAGATGTCATATTGTATTGATACCTATTTTGATATATCATTTGTTAGTGTATCTACTTCCTGTTTTGTCTTAACTTTGCATGCTATACCAGATTGTGCTATGGGCAGATAACATACAGTTTAGAAGAACCTGAGATTGCTTTCATTGGCTACATTATGGCAGATATGGTTGATGGCAATGACATCCAAGACTGCCAAGATTCTTGTTAAAGAGGTACTTTACTCTCTTTTGGTAGCTTAGATTTTTTATGCATATATTATTTGGTTAATTTATATTGTTATTATGATTTATATGATTTATCATGCCTTATTGAACTAGTTTACCAATTTATTTGTTGAGCCAAAATACATGAGTTAAATAATTGCACTTTTCTTAACTGTAAATAATTGATAAATTGTAGATGCCTTTGTTTTTGGGGATATTTTTTTATTTCTTATTGTTTTAATGATTTTGACAGCTTATGTTTTTATACATATTTTTTTGTTTACTTCATATTATTATTTTTAACTTGAATTATTTATTGAGCCTTATTACAATAGTTTAGCAGTTTATTAATTAATTATATATGAATTATTTGTTTTTATATTGATGTTACTTATTATTTTGTTTATAACTTATCCTTTCAATTGTTAAGGTTTTAATTATTAGAAGACCAAATATAGTAATATTGACATTTTTACTATCAAATCATATATCTTGTTCATTAATTTGTCTTAGTACTTGCTTGATTTCTTGTTTATTTATGAATTCGTTAATTTACCTCTTTGAATCATATATTATTTGTGTAATTTATGTTATTAATATGATATATATGCTTCATGATGCCTTATTTTTTAGATCAACCAACTCAATTCTTGAAGCACAAATATAATCATATTGACTAATTTATTAACAATTCTCATATAGTTTGTTTATTGATAATTTACCACATGCATGTCAAGAAAAACACTTATAACTTACAAGTTATTTCTATTCTTTTGTTTTTATAGCTTGGGTTTTTTATGAATATATTATTTGTTTAATTTATATATGATTTATATGGTTAATTATGCATAATAACAGTTATAATTTACAAGTTATTAATAATGGATAAATGTCTTAATAGTTTTTTATCTTATTTTTTATTTATTGGTAGTTTATTAATGATTTTTTATTATATTATTAATGAATTTAATAGTTTATGTTTTATATCTATATTTTATTTGTTAATTCTTTAATATTATTTTTTTAAACTTGAATTGTTTATTGAGCCCCATTACAATCAGCATTTTATGTTTAATCAACATTTTATGTTTAATGTATGAATCTTTTGTTTTATGCATATATTATTATTTATTAATAATTGATAAATGACTTAGTCTTTTTTATCTTATTTTGTATTCATTTGTAGTTTATTAATGAATTTAATAGTATATTTTTTATCCATAAGTTATTTTGTTTTCTTTGTAGTAATTATTTTGCATATGACTTATCCTTACCATTCTTTTGGTTAATTGAATCTTTTAATTATTGAAGGACACATATGGTTTTTAACTTGAATTATTTATTGAGCCTTATTACAATAGTTTAGCAGTTTATTAATTAATTATATATGAATTATTTGTTTTTATATTGATGTTACCTATTATTTTGTTTATAACTTATCCTTTCAATTGTTAAGGTTTTAATTATTGGAAGACCAAATATAGTAATATTGACATTTTTACTATCAAATCATATATCTTGTTCATTAATTTGTCTTAGTACTTGCTTGATTTCTTGTTTATTTATGAATTCGTTAATTTACCTCTTTGAATCATATATTATTTGTGTAATTTATGTTATTAATATGATATATATGCTTCATGATGCCTTATTTTTTAGATCAACCAACTCAATTCTTGAAGCACAAATATAATCATATTGACTAATTTATTAACAATTCTCATATAGTTTGTTTATTGATAATTTACCACATGCATGTCAAGAAAAACACTTATAACTTACAAGTTATTTCTATTCTTTTGTTTTTATAGCTTGGGTTTTTTATGAATATATTATTTGTTTAATTTATATATGATTTATATGGTTAATTATGCATAATAACAGTTATAATTTACAAGTTATTAATAATGGATAAATGTCTTAATAGTTTTTTATCTTATTTTTTATTTATTGGTAGTTTATTAATGATTTTTTATTATATTATTAATGAATTTAATAGTTTATGTTTTATATCTATATTTTATTTGTTAATTCTTTAATATTATTTTTTTAAACTTGAATTGTTTATTGAGCCCCATTACAATCAGCATTTTATGTTTAATCAACATTTTATGTTTAATGTATGAATCTTTTGTTTTATGCATATATTATTATTTATTAATAATTGATAAATGACTTAGTCTTTTTTATCTTATTTTGTATTCATTTGTAGTTTATTAATGAATTTAATAGTATATTTTTTATCCATAAGTTATTTTGTTTTCTTTGTAGTAATTATTTTGCATATGACTTATCCTTACCATTCTTTTGGTTAATTGAATCTTTTAATTATTGAAGGACACATATGGTTTTTAACTTGAATTATTTATTGAGCCTTATTACAATAGTTTAGCAGTTTATTAATTAATTATATATGAATTATTTGTTTTTATATTGATGTTACCTATTATTTTGTTTATAACTTATCCTTTCAATTGTTAAGGTTTTAATTATTAGAAGACCAAATATAGTAATATTGACATTTTTACTATCAAATCATATATCTTGTTCATTAATTTGTCTTAGTACTTGCTTGATTTCTTGTTTATTTATGAATTCGTTAATTTACCTCTTTGAATAATTTATTAACAATTCTCATATAGTTTGTTTATTGATAATTTACCACATGCATGTCAAGAAAAACACTTATAACTTACAAGTTATTTCTATTCTTTTGTTTTTATAGCTTGGGTTTTTTATGAATATATTATTTGTTTAATTTATATATGATTTATATGGTTAATTATGCATAATAACAGTTATAATTTACAAGTTATTAATAATGGATAAATGTCTTAATAGTTTTTTATCTTATTTTTTATTTATTGGTAGTTTATTAATGATTTTTTATTATATTATTAATGAATTTAATAGTTTATGTTTTATATCTATATTTTATTTGTTAATTCTTTAATATTATTTTTTTAAACTTGAATTGTTTATTGAGCCCCATTACAATCAGCATTGATAAATGACTTTTATCTTATTTTTGATTAATTTGTAGTTTATTAATGAATTTAATAGTATGTTTTTTATCCATTCTTTTGGTTAATTTACTCTTAATATGGAGTTGTTTATTATTAAATATCATACATCTTGTTCATTATTAATTTAACACATATATGTCATAAAGACATACAAGTTTATACAAGTTTGATGTATTATTATCTTACTAATTGTTTTATTTCTTTTTAATTAATGAATTCAATAGCTTGCATATATTATTTGTTTGATTATTATTATTATTATTATTATTATTATTATTATTAATATCCTTTTTATGCATATATTATCGTTTTGATATATATTATTATTATGAGTTATATGATTTATTTGTATGGTTATTTGTTTACTTCTTAGTATTATTTTTTTAACTTGAATTGTTTATTTTTTTAACTTGAATTGTTTATTGCAATCAACATTTTATGTTTCATTTAAGAATCTTTTGGTGCATATATTATTATTTATTAATGATTGATAAATGACTTTTATCTTATTTTTGATTAATTTGTAGTTTATTAATGAATTTAATAGTATGGTTTTTATCCATATATTATTTTTTTTTCTTATGACTTATCCTTACCATTCTTTTGGTTAATTGAATCTTTTAATTATTGACACGTATGGTAATATTGAGTTCTTTATTATTAAATATATTATCATTAATGATTTAACATATTCATGTAATATTCTTTTGTTAATAACATATACTTTCCATTCTTTTGGTTAATTTAATCTTAATATAGAGTTGTTTATTATTAAATATCATACATCTTGTTCATTATTAATTTAACACATATATATATCATAAAGACATACAATTTTATTTCTTTTCAATTAATGAATTCGATAGCTTGCATATAGTATTTGTTTGATTATTATTATTATTATTATTAATATCCTTTTTTATGCATATATTATCGTTTTGATATATATTATTATGATTTATATGATTTATTTGTATGGTTTATTATGCCTCATTAAATTAGTTAACCAATTTATTTGTTGATCCTAAATACATATATTGTTATATTTTCTAACTTACCGTTGATGGTTAATTGGTTTTATATTTTCTAACTTACCGTTGATGGTTAATTGGTTTGTTTATCCAATATATATTTTTGATTTTTCGTTTATAACTTATCCTTTTCCATTTTTGTTGGAGTTCTACTTTTGGTTAATTTAATTTTAATATGGAGTTGTTTATTATTAAATATCGTTCATTATTAATCTAACACATATAGGTCATAAAGACATACAAGTTTGATGTGTTATTATCTTACTAATTGTTTTATTTCTTTTTAATTAATGAATTCGATAGCTTGCATATATTATTTGTTTAATTATTATCATTATTATTATTATGGTTTTTTATGCATATATTATTGTTTTGATTTATATTATTATTATGATTTATATGATTTATTTGTATGGTTTATTTGTTTACTTCTTAGTATTATTTTTTTTAACTTGAATTGTTTATTGAGCCTCATTACAATCAACATTTTATGTTTCATTTAAGAATCCTTTGTTGCATATATTATTATTTATTAATGATTGATAAATGACTTTTATCTTATTTTTGATTAATTTGTAGTTTATTAATGAATTTAATAGTATGGTTTTTATCCATATATTATTTTTTTTTCTTATGACTTATCCTTACCATTCTTTTGGTTAATTGAATCTTTTAATTATTGACACATTCTTTTGGTTAATTGAATCTTTTAATTATTGACACGTATGGTAATATAGAGTTGTTTATTATTAAATATCATACATCTTGTTCATTATTAATTTAACACATATATGTTATGTCATAAAGACATACAATTTTATTTCTTTTTAATTAATGAATTCAATAGCTTGCATATAGTATTTGTTTGATTATTATTATTATTATTAATATCCTTTTTTATGCATATATTATCGTTTTGATATATATTATTATTATGATTTATATGATTTATTTGTATGGTTTATTATGCCTCATTAAATTAGTTAACCAATTTATTTGTTGATCCTAAATATGTATATTGTTATATTTTCTAACTTACCGTTGATGGTTAATTGGTTTGTTTATCCAATATATATTTTTGATTTTTTTGAAGCACAAATATAGTTCTATTGACTAGTTTTTTAACAATTGTTATTATATTCATGTTACTTATTATTATTTTGCTTATACGTATGGTAATATTGAGTTACATTTACATGAATTCTGTAGGCAGCAACCGTTTTTTTTTATGCTTATATTATTTGTTTATTTATATTATTATTATGATTTACCGGTTTAATCGCTAAATTGCATATTGACCCCATATATTATTCTTAACTTCAATGTTCGTTTTAATTTAAAATTAAAGGTTTAGGTCCCTCCAATCAGATATTTATGTTTCATGTATGAATCCTTTGTTTATTTGTTACATATTGAGTTATTTATTAATAAATGTCGTAAAAACGTTTTCATGTTAGATGTTTTATTATCTAGCGAATTGTTTTATTTCTTATTTATTAATTAACTTAGTAGAAGAGGTTTTTCATGCCAATATGATTTGTTTTGTTTATATTATTATTATTATTAATATGGCTTATTATGCTTCAAGAATTTTTTATATTGTTGTTACTTTATGTTTCCTGTATATGAATCCTTTGTTTTTATATTCTTGTTACTTATTATTTTGTTTATACATATGGTAACATTGGGTTGTTTATTAATAACTGGCATATATCTTGTGCATTGATAATTTAGCACACATGTCATAAAAACATTTACAACTTAGATGTTTTATTATCTTACCAATTGTTTTATTTTTTATTTATTAATGAATTCGGTACCGTTTTTTATGCATATATCATTTGTTTAATTTATATTATTACTATGATTTATATGGTTTATTATGCTTTATTGGAATTGTTTATTATTATTAACTTAGATGCCTCATTAACATATCACACATATCATAATATTGAGTTGTTTATTATTAAATGTCATACATCTTGCTCATTAATAATTTAGCACCTATATTTGATCAAAAAAATAATTTAGCACCTATATGTCATAAAATCATTTAAAGATAGGGTGTTTTATTTCTTAATGAATAATGAATTCAGTAGTTTAGGTTCTTTATGCATATATTATTTGTTTAATTTATTATTATTATTATTATTTATATGGTTTATATTATTATTAATATGCCGTATTGTTTAATCAGCATTTTATGTTTAATGTATGAATCTTTAGTTTTATGCATATATTATTATTTATTAATAATTGATAAATGGCTTAGTCTTTTTTATCTTATTTTGTATTCATTTGTAGTTTATTAATGAATTTAATAGTATATTTTTTATCCATATGTTATTTGTTTTCTTTGTAGTAATTATTTTGCATATGACTTATCGTTACCATTCTTTTGGTTAATTGAATCTTTTAATTATTGAAGGACACATATGGTAATATTGAGTTCTTTATTATTAAATATCATCCATCTTATTCATTAATAATTTAACATATTCATGTCATATCCTTTTGTTCATATCCTTTTGTTCATAACGTATACTTTCATAATTTACTACCTACATGTCTTAAAAAACATTTACTACTTACATGTTTTATTGTCATAGTAATTGTTTTATTTATTGTTTATAAATGACTTCTTAACTTACCTCTTTGAATCATATATTATTTGTGTAATTTAATTCTTGAAGAACAAATATAATGATATTCAGCATGTCACATGGTCACACTCAGCATTCTACATGTCGAAGACTAACGGTCAACACCATAATATTTGACGGAAATCATAGTTTTGTACCTCGATCCCAAGTTTGGTGGTATTTTTGCTCCTTGCGAAACTTTAGTCATAGAAATGCAACTTAGGGTAAAATTTAGTCATATTTTTGCACCTTTGCCATTAATATGATTTATATGGATTTATAATTCTTTTTGTTTATTGATAATTTACCACATAATTTATATTACTATGATTTCAATTCGGTATTACGCGTTATAGTATTGTTATAAAAACAGTTATAATTTAATATGTCTGCTGGTTTGGGTAGATATCTTGGGGTTCCTCTTCATCATGAGAGAGTTTCTAAGTCAATGTATCAATTTACGGTGGATAAGGTAAAACAAAGATTGGCTAGCTGGAAGTGTCATTCTTTGTCTCTGGCAGGGAGGAATACTCTTATTAATTCAGTGGCTTTGTCTATTCCTAATCATGTGATGCAAACGTCTCTTATTAATATTTTTTATCTTATTTTTTTTATTTATTTGTAGTTTATAATGTTTTTTTGTATTACAAGTTATTAATAATTCATAAATGCTCTTTTTTTATCTTATTTTTGTATTTATTTGTAGTTTATTAATAATTTATGTTTTTAGTTCACTGATAATTTAACACATACATGTCATATTATTTTGTTTATATCTTTTGGTTTTTAATTATTGCAGAATTATATAATGTCATACATCATGTTCATTAATAATTTAACACGTCATACAAACAATTTAGGAGTTTTATTATCTTACTAATTATTTTATTTCTCATTTATTAATGAATTTTGTAGCTTTTGTTTTTTATGTATAAATTATTATTAATATTATTATTATTATTATTATTATTATTATGGTTTATTATACCGTATTGGAACAATTTATTGGTTTATTTGTATGGTTTATTATGCCTTAAATTTGTTTTCTTCGTAATAATTATTAAATATCATACATATTGTTATGGTTTTAATAGTTAATTGGTTTGTTTATCCAATCTATTTTTCTGTTAATTTATCTTTTTTTTTTAACTTTATTGTTTATTGAGTCTTATTACAAGGAGCAGTTTATGTTTCATGTTTGGATCCTTTGTTTTTATATTTGTTTATAACTTATCCTCTCCATTCTTCTGGTTATTATCGAGTTGTTTTTAATAATAAATGTCATACATTTTGTTAGTTAATAATTTAACACATAATGTCGTAAAATGATGTTTTATCATCTTACCAATTGTTTTATTTCTTTTTTTTTAATGAAATCGATAGCTTAAATTTATATTATTATGATATATATAGTTTATTATGCCCTATTAGAATAATTTCTCGGTTTATTTGTATGGTTTATAATGCTCTAAAACAAAACGTTGTACAAGTTATTAATAATTCATAAATGTCGTAGTCTTATTTTTATTTATTTATTTTTATTTATTTGTAGTTTATTAATGAATTTAATAATTTATGTATTTCATGTTCATTAATAATTTATTATATACATGTCATATTTTTATCCTTTCCATACTTTTGATTTGGTTATATGGTTTATTATGTCTTATTGGAATAGTTTACCGATTGATTTGTTATGTCTTATTGGAATAGTTTACCTATTGATTTTTTATGCTTGAAAATCCTTAAAAAAGCAAAATAAGTTAATTATAAATTGATTTACCTATTTTTTTCTTAAAATAGTTTATTTTACCAATAAACTAATGGAAAAGTTAATTAGGTCCTATATTTAGGACCAGAGGGAGTATATCGGAATAGTTTCCCGGTTTATTTATATGGGTTGGGGACATACTAACCTCCAGTGCATTAGAAGTACAACCACTTAACCATTGAGTATATGTCATGTAATTTATACAGCTCACCATTTAACCCACAATCCCTTATTCCCTCTCTCTCCTCCTTTCCTCTCTCTCCCCTCAATCTGTCTCTTTCACCTTCATTAACTCAATTTCTCTCTCCCCTTCATCAACAACTTATCTTCCATCGTTCGTCAGCAATCCTCAGCATGAAAAGATTCTCCGTCAGCAATCCTCAGCATGAAAAGATTCTCCCGTAGCGCCATTCTCTCACTTGCCTCCTTAATTGTTTACATTTTTCTGCGCTCCTTTAATTTCCATAATCTCTATACCTTTTTTATAAATTTCTCTCTCTTGTTTCTTATATTTTAGGGTATGTGAAGGGGTTAACAAATTAAGGATTACTGTCATGATTTTGAAAGACAATTAATTGATCCTACCTGTACTTACACTGTGTTTGCCATTGATGATTGATATTGGATGTGAACATCAAATTCTTAGGAATCATGCGATGGGTGATGGTTGAAGCCCGGCCTCCATCGTGAGGTTTACATATGATTATCGTTTAACGTGAGATTCCATCTTTGTCTTCTTGTTTGATTTAATATTCTGATTTCGTGTCTGTTTGAATACATTTCCAAAAGCTATTCTGGCTCCAAACCTAGGTTTCACACAAATACATCCAAACACTCAATTTTTGAGAAGAAAAGCTAGTTTGGGTTCCAAAAGCTATTTTGAAAAAAATTACATTGCTTGGATCTCTCAGTTAGGGAAAACACTTATTTCAAATAAAAGAAACATGAAAAGCTATTCATTTTTCAGAAAATTTATATTCTACTCAAAAATTATTCTTAAAAGTTATTCTCAAAAAGCTTAATCCAAACACTCTCATTTCATCAAAAGCTATTTTTCAGAAAAGTTATTCTACTCAAAAGCTATTATCCAAAAGCTATTTTCCCAAAAGCTATTCTTAGAAGCTGAATCCAAACAGGCTCTTCATTTGAGAGAGGAGGTTGTGAATCGAGAAGGGATCGAAGTAGATAAAGGGAAGAGAGAGAATGGGAGAGAAGGGAGATGGATATGTAGATGGCTTTAATTGAGAATTGGTCTCCCGTGTCATTCAGTTAGGGATGTACTGGTTGTACTGGTTCTATTGCACTGGACCTAAGTTTTTTTCTATGGTTTATTATGCCTCATTAAAATAATTTACCAATTTATTTGATTCTAAATACATATGGTTATAGTTTCCAATTTAGTTCTGATAATTAATTTATTGGGAAAATGCCATTTAAATTCCTCCGAATATACAAATGGACAATTAAGGAATTCAAACTTCCAAAAGGACCGTGAATGAACTAGGACCTAGTTGACATTTTAAATTGTGTGAAAAGACAAAATTGCCCTAATCATAAAACAGAAATTACTAACCACTCTATTGAAAATGGTGGATGTAAGGGTGGTTAGTAATTTCAAGTTAATGTAAATTGCTTGGTTTTGTGTTACTTCCTAGAATGTGATTTCAATGGGATGCTGATTCAATTAAGAAATCAAGTTATTCAAAATAAAAAATGTGGGACCCACATTGCTCATCGCTAAGGTACTAATCATGGAATGTATGAGTTAATTGAACTAGCTTCTAAAAGCATATACACATACCCAATCAAGCATTGCTCCTTTCTGATTGGCAGCTTTTCCAAAGTCAAGAGCCTTTTCCAAAGTCAAGAGCCCTAAGACCAGTGATCAACTCAAGAAGAAGTATGTCAAATCCAAATGATGCGAGACACGTGCAAATCTTATTGTATTGACCATTTTATTTAATTTCAAAATTTAGTTGGTCATATATCATTTAATAATAATTATGTCAGACGATACTTACACAATAATTCATTAATCAATATGATCCTTAGTTGAAAAGGTTGGGCGACATTGATCACTATCATCTGATTGCTTGCTGGCAAGATGAACCAAATTGCTACTATAGGGATAGATTACAACATCGGAATCAGCCTTGGTAGGACTAATTAACTATATCTATACAGATCCTATCTTCACAGTGCAAGGGTGACCATTTCTCTTTTTGAAAAACCCACATGCGCTTGTGGTTGTACCGATAATATATATTGTTCCCATTGTATGCTTTTACCACTTGGGACCCTCCTCCTTTATTTATCAATGTTTAATTTATATATTGTTTTGGGACACTCACGTTGTTCTTGGATGTTTACTATTACAATTTCCATCTATTATCTTCTTTTGGTTAAAGAAAAAGAAGAAAGAAGGTACACGTATATATGTGAACGCGATCGAGTGGGAAACAGGGGAATGAAAACAGAAACAGAGGATTTGTTCCAAAAAAACAACAGTGGGATTAATTGGGTGGCGCATTACATATATTTATGCATGCTTAAAAGTGGAACATCAATGACGCGAGGCTCAGTAAATAAAAAGGTGACAAAAATGGAAGTCCAATTATTTTGGACCAAAGTGGGCATCACTTGTTGAATGGAAGCCATTGATTTGATCACATACGATGACTGATTCATGTGGCTTAGGATCAATAGGAACAAGTGTTGTGGGGGTCATAATAGTCACAGGTAGCTGCTGGGAGTGCTTCTCAGGGGAGCTCAATACCGATGCTCAAAATTTTCTCCATTTATTATTTCCCAAAACACTCCTTGTTCCTGTATTAAATTTTTAGGATGTTACAGTACATGTTAAGAAATTGAGTTGAATCCCCATAAGGAAAGCTATATGGATTTCCTTGAAGGTCTTGTTGTCTGAGAAGCTTCTCCAGCTTCTTAGGCCTCAGCCACACAGCCAATTCACAACCTTGCATAACGATAGCACAACCATAATTGCCACAGGTACACATATTGCCACCATGGCCTTTGATGCTTCCATTGGTTACAATGAAAAGGGAGGAGGAAGGAACTGAGGGGTGAACAGAGAATAGGCATTGGAAAACAGTTGTAGTATTGTTTTTATATGTCAACAAAACAACGTTTACCTTCTAGGCAGAGGTGTTATGTAATGGTTGAGATTCAGTGTTGTGAACTGGATAGTGAGTGTATCTTAGGAGTTAGGACAAATACAGAATGTTTGGATTTGGTGGGCCCCATTTCCTTTTTGTTTTTTGTGGCAACGAAATACCATAAAAAGAGAAACATTTGATTTTACCTACGATTACAATATAGCGACTAGTCATTGTCTTCTAGACATAACAAAGTGTCACTCCCTAGGATCGACTCGCGACGTGGTGGTCAACCAGACGCTCATTATTCAATTACTTTGTCACTGAACCTACAGACGATGAGTTGTAGTGTATTTACTCTATCTTCTACAAAATTTCATACATGCTAATAATTGATATTTAATATTCATGCATACATGTGCGAGCTGGCAATAAAACAACGGAATGATTGAATATTTTAAGATATCCAGTTTTAAAGGGATGAAATTGTCAATAATTGAGACGCTCTTGCAGAATTCGCTCTTAATTTTTTATTTTTTGTAGATTATTGGGGTAATTAATTCGAGGTCCACCTCAACACACATATATAAAAAAGTTTCACAAAATGGCAAAATTAAAGCGTTTCAAGTCAAAAGGGCAATTTTACTTTCATTGTTATTTTGAGCATAAATGTTGTGATTGATGCCTAATGGAGTAACTTGTTACGCGAGATCAGAACATGATAAGCGTGGCTGTCACCCAAGAGGGGGGGGTGAATTGGGTGAGGGAATAAAACTTTTAAATCTTCTTTTCGAAAGACTGCTTGTGCTTGGTGATAATATTTACGAAGTAGTGGTATGCACAAGTCAGTATGTTATGTGATGCAAAATAGAATGTTTGAATGTAAATTTATGCACACATAAATTTATCCTGGTTCGGTCACCCAGACCTACATCCAGTCCCCAGGCTCCACCTGAGATTTTCAATCCACTATTCTTGTTTAAACCGGGCACAAGAGAAGCCTTTACACTTTAGGTTTTACGAGCACGGGTTCACCTAACAACCCACAGGTTTTACAACGGGTTCACCTGCAAACCTTACAAACGCAAGTTTTACGGGCTAACTTGCATCCTATGGAGATTCAGAAAACTTCTAAATGCTCCCCCTTACAAATGTAAGAATACAATTATGTTCACTCTATGAACTGATTGTGCTAAACACTTAAGCTCAAACTGACTCTCTCTAAGAGTAGATTATGTTACTCACTTAAGTACAACTGACTCACTCTCTGATAATATTACATATCTGAGTCCGAGAGTAGAAGATGAGAGGAATGTAGAATAATGTTTCAGATAATAAGCTCTGTTCTCTCTCTTCTCTCTTTTTTTTTTTCTTCTGAATGTAGATGTTCCTTTTATACCAGCCTCTGACTATCCAACCGTTGGAGAGGCAATAAGGCCGTTTGAATATTGCCGTTGGGGCCTTGTTTACGTTGTCCTTATTAATGCACAGCAGGGTTGACTTTGCTTTATCTGAAAAGGTGCTTTGTCCAGCTGTTCTGTCAACACTGTTCTGACAACACTGTTCTGGCAAAAGTCGTTTTGACATCTCTACACTGTACGGTCTGACTCTTGCTTGTTGTCCAGATGAGGACTTCGTTCCTCATGCATAAGTCCAGGATGTTAAGAGACTTACTATCGGAAGCTCTCTTGCTATCTGAAGTGAAGCTCGTGGACTCTAACATTCTGCTTGCTATCACATGGAGGAGCTTTGTCTTCCAAGCACTTGTCCATGAATGATAAGAGTGCTTTGCTATTGGATGCTCTCTTGCTATCAGAAGCTCTCTTATGGACTCTGACTCTTGTGGGCAGTATGAGCTTTGACACCTTGAATGAATCTTCAGATTATATTCTCCTTATCTCTCATACTCCTCATGCTTGGTAGGTAACAATGTTGTTTGAATATCTGTTATCCTCTTGTTACCGTTGGAAGGAACATCTTCTTAAATGCTTAGCAGGGTTGACTCGCTTTATCACTGAAAAGTAGTCCTGACACCTCTGCTCTGACAAAAGCATTCTTACTTCTGAGTATGTGACATTTTCTCTTGTACTCTTGCTGACGGATGATCATCGTTCATCCGAAAGTGGCAATCTTGCTCTGCAAGGGTTAATCTCTGAAATCCAATGCCAAGAGTCTTTCCATCCGGAAGCTCATTTTCATCCGGAAGTGTAACTAAGTTCTGCACATACTGGTTAGTCCAACATAGCAATATATATAATCAAATATAGTAAGAACTATACATGCTGTGGGAAGCTTGTTTGCTATGGGGAGTAGTCTTACATAGACTATGTTCTGACTTAGTGTATTATACACTTTGGTCGTTAGTCCTCTTAGTCTATGATGTATTCGGAAGCACTTCTACATCCGGAAGTGAAACCCCTTGATGAAGGATTTTGCTCACTATCACTCACTCTCGCTCAGTGTCCTTCAATCCAACAGTCAGCGCTAGTTACTAAGCTATCGGAAGCACTTTCACTTGACGAAGTAAACTCACTGACGCTTAGGGTTATATCTCTTTTATCAGCCTGTGCCAGTCTAAATCTATCAGGAAGCAGTTTCACTTGACGAGGCTGATTCACTGACGCTTGGGGTTATTCTATTTTATCAGGCTGCGCCAGTCAAAATCCAACAGGAAGCAATTTCACTTCCGGTTGAATCATAACTTAGTCTTAAGTTTTGTGTACCTAATGCTCATGGACTAAGTTATTTCCCTAGTGAGTTACTCGCTGCCGCTGGGGATGAATCATTCATCCGCGAGCGCTAGTCCTAGTCCATCCGGAAGTGATTCCGCATCCGGTTGTGATTCCGCTGTGGGATGAGTTTTTCATCCGTGAGCGCTAGTCTTAATTCATCCGGAAGTGAATCCGCATCCGGTTGTGACTTAACTTAGGATTTAGTGTTAGCAATCTAGACTGGGTTCTAACCAAGTGTCTCACTTGCTTCCGTTTGCGTCCCCTATGGGATGTGTACTCCATCCGCGAGCTCTAGTGCTAATACTTCCGGAAGTGATCTTGCATTCGCAAGTGATCTAACTCAGGATTCTAATCGTGTCATCTATCCATCCTAAGTGTTGATTATGTTCTCTTAAGTACTAGACCATATCACACCTTAGTCACCATCAAAACTTAAGATTCTAACATTCTCCCCCTTTTTGATGATGACAAACCCATAGATGACTAGAGAACATAATTAAACTTAGATCACTCCCAGAGCTAAATTTCTTTCCCCAGTTCTCTCCCCAGATATCTAGACATCTTATCGTATCTCTCAGCTCTAGACATCTCATGTCTCATCTCTAGCTAGACATCTTATATCTCATCTCATGTCTCATCTCTCTAGTCATCTTATCTTATCTCTCAGCTCTAGACATCTCATGTCTCATCTCTCTCCCCCTTTTGGCTTCATCAAAATACAACAAGTGCAAGCTAGCCTTAGGGATGGGGATATTTCTATCGTTCTCCTAGGAATGGGCTGTCTACCTAATATTTCTCCCTATGTATCGTTAATAAAGATTTGTTCTAGACTATTCAATACAACGTACGAGAGTTAACAAGGGACAACAATAATGATTCATGATCCTAATGATTGTATTCTCCCTACACATTATGTGGGATAGCTAAACAGTGTGAGACAAAACAAGAAAATATTGATTCAGTATTCTAAGTGAGTTTTACTCTCCCTAACCATTATGCAAGATAACAGAACATGTTTTGCAAGGATTAAGTCTAGATTAAAACATACAAAAACAATTCTCTTTTTGAAGGTGAAAATTCTTTTCAAGTATAAAAGACATCAAAAGTAATTTTGACCCTCTTGAAATGATTAACATGATATCAAATGAAAATTTGTGATTTTAAATTCGTGATACCAAATGAAATCAAATGAAATTTTGTGAGTTTAAAGTGCCAAAAGTAATTTCCAAATAATTGCATCACAGCATCTCAAGGGTTTATTATCTATGACAGCATGTAACTCTCTATTTTCAAGGGATCATTATCGAGTAATGTCCATTTACTTCTCTTCTATATTTAAGATTAATCATCACAGAATCAAGAAGGGAAGCATATAAGAGAGGTATGTTATCAATTACTTTCCAGCATGTCATATAGAGGATACCGATGTGTGAGCTAGGATGATTTTCTAAGACAGTGAATGATTTTGAAGTCAATGCAGATTGAGAAAAACATTCTAAATTGACACCCTTACCAATGTCATGTATGCATCATATATAAGAGATGGTAAGGTGTAGATGTTACCACAGATGAGGAATCTTCAGACTCTATTAGACTTAGGAATCTGAATCATACACAGATAAACATGCTTCCTGACATCTTCAAGAGGTGTGCTATCTCAAGTGGAAACCTCTAGCGCAAGTGCTTTGATGATTCGCTTCGGCAAGCTGAGCTACAACCACAAGCAGACATGACTGAGCAGTCACTCTACTCTTCCCATGGTTCAATAGTTGGCCTGCTATTGAAGACGCTGATTGTTGCGAAAGCAACCTTGCTCAAACTTGATGATTGGTCCTGCATGTGCTTGAGGAAACAAGTGCTTCCTGATGGTCAGTGAAAGAACTTAAGATTTAACATTGGAGACCATCCACAGGACATTCAAGTCAATCTGCGTTAATCAGCACAAGTTAATAATTTTAAGAAATCATGCTTGCTAATTGGTTTAAGAAAAAAATGAGCAATGATTATGTGAAAACTACTTTTGAAATTGTCTATATGTTCACATAGTTTCACTATCAAGACATGAACTTTATTTATACTCTTATAGATAAATATCAAGGTGATAGTACAGAGAGTATCAAGCAGGTGGCATATTTTCAGAGTTTCATAAGCAAGTATAGTTCAATAAATATGCCTCAAGGATGTTCATGTTAGATCATGAAGACATGTGAATAATTAACATAATGAAAATTTAAAAAATCTTCATCCTCACAAAAATGAAATACAGGAAATCTTCATGCTCACAGAATAATTTGATTTTAAGACTAAATCCGGTTTACAAAAACAACCAAATTTCAGCATATGATTACGAGAATAATTTCCAAATTTTAGCTCAAGTTCTTCTAGATATGCTCAGTGTGATCTCATTGTTCTTAGGATATCAACAAGCTTGAAATTAATACAGATTATAGCATGCTTGTGATACTATGTCATGTTTTATAGATCCAGCAGAGTTTAATTGAAGGCATTTCCTAAGATTTCTAATGCATGTCAGACAAGAGAGAGACTATCCATTAAATTTCACAACAGAATGTGTAAGGGATAGAAATGCTCATGTGTATTGGCGAGAGTTTCTCTGGTTTAGTATAGCCATTCCACACATCTTGATAAGGGGCATTTTCGTTGCCATTCTCTCTTGGTTATTCTCATTGTTCAAGCTTCAATAATCTGTGTCAACATTCTTAAACCACAAACTTGAACGGAGATCATTAGTAGGTTGAGAACTTAAAGATCTAATTAAGAGGGATGTATTGTTCTCGAAGCCATAGCTGCTTATGCATTGAAAAACTTGATGCAAGGGATACCACATGAAATGGAAAATCAGAAATAACTTTTGAATGTCATCATGAGGTATGGTTGTTATGTAAGTTTAAAAAAAATGATCGGAATCTGTTTTGAAAGTTTGCATTTCAAAAATGATCTTTCAAAAATCAAGGTGAAAGCATAAACTATTTTTTTTCATGAAAGGCGCCCTTAAAAAGATTCGCTAAGCATATATGAGTAAAACTGTTAAGCCCATCATGCATTTACTACCCAAGTGATTATTCAAGTAAAGAGGAAGGTAGGAATGATATCACCATAGCTTCATTCGCATCAAGTAGTAGCTCGCTTGATTTGGTTGGCAATGCAAGGATTCTATTTTCAGAGCAGCACCAAAATCTATGCGTGACGAATGCTTATCAAGACTTGACTGATTGTTCAGATGAGATACAGTCCTGAGTCTTGCTGAACCTCGGAATTGCCTTTCCAAGGAGATCTTCTATACTTATCCTTGGTTCGAAGCACTTTCTTCTGAGAGGTAGGATTCAAGTGCCTTTTCAATGTTGATCGAGGAATCCACTCTCTCTTGTTCTTCTCAGATAGTTTGAATGGAACTTTGTGATAGCTCATCCTTGAGACAGAACCATTGTTCCTGGTGGTTGCGCATTGCTTCTTATGATTGTACCAGGGGTTTTCAGCAGTTGCATCGCCACGAGTTCTCTCCTTTGGGGTAAGAGGAACTCTTGATCTTTCCTGTACAAGTAAGGCACTAGGAGGATGTTTTGGTACCCATTTGTACTTGGGTCCTACTTGGTTAGCACTAGACCTTACTTGTCCTTTAGGAATCCATACAAACTTATTTCTTACATTTGAATTCCTTCTAAGACTGCATGTGTGAGAAATATGTCCTAATCTACCAAAATAATGACAGATAATGGAATGATAATCAAAATGGGGTTTTCTATCATTATCATGGTTAGTTTTCTTTAGAAAAGCTTTTTGTTCTTTGAAATCTCAGTTTCTTTTGAAAGCTTTTCTTTTTCCTTCAACAAGTGTTTACAATCAAAACATTTTTCAAGACATGTTGAAGTTTTCCCTGCCGATCGTGGGCTAACTATCGGAACAACTAGTTCTTTAAAAGAAACCTCGGAAACTTTGGACGTAGAAGAAGAAATTAGTTTTTCAAGTTTCCTATTCTTTTCTTTTAAGCCCAGAAGTTCTTTTGCAAGTTTACAATATTCGGTATATAACTCATTGTATGCATCTTGCAATTCAGAAGGTTCAAGTTCAGATCCAGATACCTCACTTTCTGAATCTTCTAGGCAAAAATGGATACTCTCTTCACTGAAGCCTGCTTCCTCAATGTCAGCTTCCAGAAGCTCATCAGTAGATGATCCACAAAGAGCACGAGTTGAGCTTTGGGCAGCTGCGCTTTCAAGAGATGGGTTAGAAGCATATCATCAAGAGTATTCCAATGTCTTTAGCACTAGTGCAATGTTTGATTTTCTGGAAATCATTTTCATATTAAGCCTTTGTATAAAATTTGCATTGCTCTAATATTTAAGGAAAACAAATTTTTTCTTTTTCAGTCCAGTTTCCTCTTGTTTGAAATCAAAATCATTTTCAAAAATATCCCACATTTTGAAATCCGTGGATAGTACAAAACTTTTCATCTTTCCCTTCCATAAGTAAAAATCAGTATTTTCTAACACGGGAGGGATAGTATGATCAAAACCTTCAAAGCACATTTATAACCAAGTCAGCCTAGGTCTTTGCACTTGAGATCGTTGGATCCTTTAAACAAGTGACCTGCTCTGATACCAAATGAAATGCATGGCTGTCACCCAAGAGGGGGGTGAATTGGGTGAGGGAATAAAACTTTAGCTCTTTTCGAAAGACTGCTTGTGCTTGGTGATGATGTTAATAAGTAGTGGTATGCACAAGTCAGTATGTTATGTGATGCAAAAAGAATGTTTAAATGTAAATTTATGCACACATAAATTTATCCTGGTTCGGTCACCCAGACCTACATCCAGTCCCCAGGCTCCACCTGAGATTTTCAATCCACTATTCTTGTTTAAACCGGGCACAAGAGAAGCCTTACACTTTAGGTTTTACGAGCACGGGTTCACCTAACAACCACAGGTTTTACAACGGGTTCACCTGCAAACCTTACAAACGCAAGTTTTACGGGCTAACTTGCAACCTATGGAGATTCAGAAACTTCTAAATGCTCCCCTTACAAATGTAAGAATACAATTATGTTCACTCTATGAACTGATTGTGCTAAACACTTAAGCTCAAACTGACTCTCTCTAAGAGTAGATTATGTTACTCACTTAAGTACAACTGACTCACTCTCTGATAATATTACATATCTGAGTCCGAGAGTAAAAGATGAGAGGAATGTAGAATAATGTTTCAGATAATAAGCTCTGTTCTCTCTCTTCTCTCTTTTTTTTTTCTTCTGAATGTAGATGTTCCTTTTATACCAGCCTCTGACTATCCAACCGTTGGAGAGGCAATAAGGCCGTTTGAATATTGCCGTTGGGGCCTTGTTTACGTTGTCCTTATTAATGCACAGCAGGGTTGACTTTGCTTTATCTGAAAAGGTGCTTTGTCCAGCTGTTCTGTCAACACTGTTCTGACAACACTGTTCTGGCAAAAGTCGTTCTGACATCTCTACACTGTACGGTCTGACTCTTGCTTGTTGTCCAGATGAGGACTTCGTTCCTCATGCATAAGTCCAGGATGTTAAGAGACTTACTATCGGAAGCTCTCTTGCTATCTGAAGTGAAGCTCGTGGACTCTAACATTCTGCTTGCTATCACATGGAGGAGCTTTGTCTTCCAAGCACTTGTCCATGAATGATAAGAGTGTTTTGCTATTGGATGCTCTCTTGCTATCAGAAGCTCTCTTATGGACTCTGACTCTTGTGGGCAGTATGAGCTTGACACACATTGAATGAATCTTCAGATTATGTTCTCCTTATCTCTCATACTCCTCATGCTTGGTAGATAACAATGTTGTTTGAATATCTGTTATCCTCTTGTTACCGTTGGAAGGAACATCTTCTTAAATGCTTAGCAGTTTGACTCGCTTTATCACTGAAAAGTAGTCCTGACACCTCTGCTCTGACAAAAGCATTCTTACTTCTGAGTATGTGACATTTTTCTCTTGTACTCTTGCTGACGGATGATCATCGTTCATCCGGAAGTGGCAATCTTGCTCTGCAAGGGTTAATCTCTGAAATCCAATGCCAAGAGTCTTTCCATCCGAAGCTCATTTTCATCCGGAAGTGTAACTAAGTTCTGCACATACTGGTTAGTCCAACATAGCAATATATATAATCATATAGTAAGAACTATACATGCTGTGGGAAGCTTGTTTGCTATGGGGAGTAGTCTTACATAGACTATGTTCTGACTTAGTGTATTTACACTTTGGTCGTTAGTCCTCTTAGTCTATGATGTATTCGGAAGCACTTCTACATCCGGAAGTGAAACCCCTTGATGAAGGATTTTGCTCACTATCACTCACTCTCGCTCAGTGTCCTTCAATCCAACAGTCAGCGCTAGTTACTAAGCTATCGAAGCACTTTCACTTGACGAAGTAAACTCACTGACGCTTAGGTTATATCTCTTTTATCAGCCTGTGCCAGTCTAAATCTATCAGGAAGCAGTTTCACTTGACGAGGCTGATTCACTGACGCTTGGGGTTATTCTATTTTATCAGGCTGCTCGCCAGTCAAAATCCAACAGGAAGCAATTTCACTTCCGGTTGAATCATAACTTAGTCTTAAGGTTTTGTGTACCTAATGCTCATGGACTAAGTTATTTCCCTAGTGAGTTACTCGCTGCCGCTGGGATGAATCATTCATCCGCGAGCGCTAGTCCTAGTCCATCCGGAAGTGATTCCGCATCCGGTTGTGATTCCGCTGTGGGATGAGTTTTCATCCGTGAGCGCTAGTCTTAATTCATCCGGAAGTGAATCCGCATCCGGTTGTGACTTAACTTAGGATTTAGTGTTAGCAATCTAGACTGGTTTCTAACCAAGTGTCTCACTTGCTTCCGTTTGCGTCCCCTATGGGATGTGTACTCCATCCGCGAGCTCTAGTGCTAATACTTCCGGAAGTGATCTTGCATTCGCAAGTGATCTAACTCAGGATTCTAATCATGTCATCTAATCCATCCTAAGTGTTGATTATGTTCTCTTAAGTACTAGACCATATCACACCTTAGTCACCATCAAAACTTAAGATTCTAACACGTTGCATATTTTATGTGTAAACTTACTTATGAAGGATATTGGAGAGATCATTGCAGCTGATGAATCTCATAACAAGGTAATAATTCTGTACTTTTGATCAATCTCAAAAGCCAAACAATTTTATTTGTTAATAATCAAGATTGCGTTGCATATTTTATGTGTAAACTTTTGGTAATGTGTTGCAAGATTGATATATTGTAATGAAGAAATTAAAGTAGAGGGAAGAAGAACAGAAATTTAGAGGGTTTTATTGTTTTAAGAAGAAAAATCATAGAGAGAGGTTTAAAGGTAAGAATGGGGTTAGATAAGGAAACTGGCCATTGGCCGTTACAAACAAAGCATTCAAATTATTTTCATAATGAAAGACTATTACAATTAACCCTAGTGTCAGGTTTATGGTTGTCTGACCTAATTAGTAATGAGCGTCACCAAACCTAAAGCCCAAATAAACCTAAAGCCCAAAACATAATAGTAAAACTACTAATAGCCTTAGAGCCCTAATAAGCTAATTAACTAACCATACCTAATTATATTATCATAACATAATGTTTGAAGACTTACAAAGTATTATATATAAGCTCCTTCTCGCTTTGATTTTTGCACATTACCAAGCTTGGCAAGCTTCTTCTATACTTAGATTCATGGACATTCATGCAGTCATACTAATGGTTTCTAATTTATTGTTGGTCCTTATAATTCATGTGATTTTGATTCTGATCCTAATAAGTAATAATTTAATATCGCCTTTTGGTTTTTCCCTGTGGGTATCACATGTATGTCTTTTTTTTGGTTATATCATTAATAACCCTAAATTGAACCAGATGATTTGCAGTAGAATTAATAGATGTGAATAAACTTTCAATGCTTAGTATATGTTAGTAGTACATGCTTTACTAAGAACGTTTGATCTTTATGCAAAGCCCGACAATCATAGATACCCTTAACTTTTTGAACATTATTGCACTTCAGATCAAAGTCAAATGAAGAATGAGTAAAAGGAATAAACCAAAACACAAAATCTGGGTCTCTTTGCTCATAAATGCTACACCAGTGTATCAAAAGAAACTACCTATACAATCAAACATCAATCAATCCCATAAGCAACTACCTCACACTTTTAAATGACTCAAGACTTTGTTTCCTTAAACTTTGTTGAACTACCTATTAAATCAGATTCTATTCAAATGAAACAAAACATGTATCCTATATCCTATATACCTTAAAGTAATGCTAAACACTCGGCTTAATTTGGGCTTCTTTGTTTCCACTAATCACTTTTTTTTTTTTTGGTGAGAATAGTGGAAACACACTATTCACTTTTTTGGTGATGGCTAAAGTGAATAGTGTGTTTCCACTATTCACTTTAGCCATCACTTTGCATGTCTTGTCTTTTTCTCCTACCCTTTTTCTCCTGCTCGCACCTATCATCAGTGTTGTAATTTCTTCCATTATTGGGGAAGGCTGTATTTGAATGTGATTTGATTTCAAATTCTTGAAGTCTTTGGGGTAGCTTTTTCTGCTTCATCCTCTTTCTTCTTTTCCCGTGTTCGCCTTTCTTTGTTTCTTGATTTAGAAATTTTGATCCCTGGTTTCAGTCGTGATGTTTTTCCTCATATGATTCATATTACAGATGCTCCGGTTTCTATTGAATATTTGAGTGGAGGGATATGTGAAGGCGTTCTTTTGTTTAAGGTGGATAGAATCTTCTTCCCAGAAGAATCTGGGGAATTAGCATGCCATGGTCATATATTTATTTGAGGTTGATCTTCGTTGAATGCAGCCACCATATTCAGGATGATATGAATGGTGGTGGACGATGCAACAAAAAAAGGTTCGCTTATTTATTTGGTTGAATTAGGTAATTGATCTTATATTTGTGTTTGACTAATGAAGTGTAACCATAGCTTTATCATCGTATATAAATTGGCAACAGAGGATGAAGATGAGCAATTGAGCATCTCCAAGAAGCATACAAACAGATCAGATCAATTGCCAATTGATTTTCTCATTAACTTTGGGGAAAAAGCTCACATATGTGTACACATATAGTTTACTTTAGTTGGAAATTTGACTCTTATTAAATTAAAATTTGTTAGTTAACTCATTCTTGGAATATAACTTTTGCAGAGCAATCCTATAGCCAGATGGCACATATGCCAGTGTTCAATTGATAGCGTGTCTTTCTCGCCGGATGGGGTATACTTAGCAACTGTCGGGAGAGATGGTATATATTGATTTAATGATGTCAATACTATGTTGTAGATATGCATATGATTTTATTTTTCTGGTACAAAAGGCCTAATTATTTCGTTTGGTAACTTGTATTCAGGTTATTTACGAGTGTATGATTACTCAAAAGAACAACTTATTTGTGGTGGAAAAAGTTATTATGGTGCTTTATCATGTTGTGCTTGGAGGTGAGACATGTTTAGTGAATGTCATTCTATTAGCTGATTATCATCTTTAATTAATCTTCTATTTGTTTTTTCTCATATCTTAGGTTTAAATAAAACTATACCTATGTTGGTTAAAATAGTGCTTGTATTTTGCCCCTGGTTTCATAGTCTAAAACCCCTTGTACACTTCTACTATTAGCATGGATGGAAAATATATCTTGACCGGAGGAGAAGATGATTTAGTTCAAGTTTGAAGCATGGAAGATTGCAAGGTTGTGGCTTGGGGTGAAGGGTACAACTCATGGGTAAGTTGCTTAAATTTTGTTAAACTGTACATTCTTTAGTGGTAATAATTTCTGACAAATGCTGCTACCAGGTCAGTGGAGTGGCTTTTGATTCATATTGGTCTTCACCAAATTCAGATGACAATTCCAAGAGTGTTATGTATAGGTATGGTTCTTTTGGCCAGGTACATACAGAAATAATTTCATGCATTCTTGCTATTATGTATCTTGATTTCATGTATAGGATTGGTTTATGTCTCTTAACTTCCCAAAAAATTGGGTCCACTTGATTAGAACTTAGAACTCTTTAACCCATGTTATCTTGAAAGTTTGAGAGTAAACCATTTACCTGCTCATGTTGGAGCTGTCTGATTGCTACTAGGCTTTTGGTTTTCAACATTCAAATCTGCCTAGAGTAAAATTGTGGTAAATTTTTAATCAAGGGTGCCAAACAGCCAATCATGAGTTGTCCGACTGGCTTATAGGAAATATGGCAAGTCTTATATATTAAGTTAAAGATGCTACAAATGCTGAAACATTGACTCAATCGTATGAGAGGTGAATATATGGTTGTAGCTTTATGTTTGTCACGTTTCATTTAGAAATTAGAAAATGAAAGATTCTAATAATTGCGATTTTGATCACAATTAATTTTACTTTGTCATACCATAAATTCTAGATGAACTCTAGCTGCATCATGTACATATAGAAAATCTGAGATGAGCTGCAATTTGACTTTTAGTGCATGTGAAGCTGTCAGGACTTTATTGGACTTAAGACCTGTATTATGATTGATAAATGTGATGTATTGCATTTTCGCATTACTCTGGCTCTTAGACTTAAATGGTTTGGTGGTCAGGATACTCAACTGCTTCTATGGGACCAAGTGATTCTGTTGTATATTCAGGGATGAGGGCCATAAAAGGAGAACTTGGTGATACTAATGATGATGTGCATGACTTAGCCTCCCTAGAACGAAAGATGCAAAGTGCAGGAATGCCACAGAATGTCTGGAAGCTTGCGCACAGAGAATTAAGGTACTTCATATTGGAGACATAGTTACTAATGGTGGTGATTGAGACTTGAGAGTACATGATTCTGATTTTCATTTTTGATAGGCAATGATAATCAATATTATTTCTTTTTCACACCAATGGTATTATTATTTAAATATGTTTATAAATGCACACAGAGAAAGTGATTGCTAATATGAATCCTATGAGGTATAGGGGAAGCCTAGGTTGGGTACTATGGTGGAACTTTTGAGGGTTAGTAATTATTTGAGTAGAAAATTGTGTGATGTGAAAATTCTGTTTATTGTGTTACATGACAGTGCAGATGTTGTAACAGATCCTAATGTGAGTAGGGAATTCTATTGTATGATGGAATGATGCATTTCTTTTTGTTTGGGTAGGCTGATGAGAGTGTTGAGATTGTTAGTAGTGACATTATTGTGTCATGGTTGAATGAAGGATGTGACAGAACTATAACAAATATTGGATCGAAGATTGGGTATTTGGATGATTGGTTAATTGTTATATACGCGTGTGTGTGTGTGTGTGTGCCTTTGGGGTTGAATGTCATTGTTGTTTCATTTTACTGTGATGAAATATTGATTGAGCATGGAATATTTGTGTGTGTACTAGACCATGTTTCTTTCTTATCTCTTCTCCAATATTGGTTAGGAACATGGATAAATGAAATTTTAAAGTGAAATTCATGCTTAGCAAACTTGGTCTAGGTCTCTAATTTGGACCATGTTTTCTAAGCATGAATTTCACTTATCCGTGTTTCTAACATATATTGATAGCAATTTTTCTTATTCTGTATCAAGAGTGTGGAAGAGTTTACTTCTCCCAATTTACTGTAAAATGAAAGAAGAGACAAGGTATGATGCAATTTGCTTTAGGTGGATTTTTTAGGTTCAATGTATGTCCTAAACAGGCATTGATATTAGTTCTTTCTTCCGATAAAGTTGTTTTATTTGAAAAACTGGCATTGCCTCCTGCCTGAGGTTTTGCAGATATGGATTGAGTTGAATAAGTCACCTTTCAAAAGTTTGATTGTAATATGATCTCTCAATTTGAATAAACCTGAAAGTAGCCTTTGTTATTTCCTAAGTATTATATGCTTTGCAAGCGTGGTCTTTTAGGTCTTCTTCGTTTTTGTCTGATTTAGATATGAGATATAATCCTTTTTGAGGCAATATATAATTGTAACTCTCAATTATTCTCCCTTGCAGCCATTTTGAGAAATATGTCGAAGTTTATATAATCTAAAAGTACTTCCTTCCTTTGGTTAGTAGACCCGTAAATGATATTGTATCGTTTTTAACCTTGAAAGTGAACGTGGTGGCAGAGAAGTGGTGACATACATTTGCATCGGTTTTCACTCAAGCTAGCTTATCAACAGTTAATCAAATAATTTTATCTTGCTCTCAATGTAAGAATGTTACTTGCATATAATTGTATGTTGCACTATAGGGGGTCAAAAGTTTGGAGGTTAAGAGTAAGAATGAGTTGAGAATAATTGTTCCTTAAAACGACAAAGTTCAAGATAACTTGCCTCTTATTTTTGTCTATGAGGAGGTTTTCTATAATGTAACACCTTAGTTTACTTTATTTATCCAGAGTTCTTTTTTCATGTTTAATAAAAAATGATATGGTGTTTGACTTAATTGTATATACTATTGTTGATTATTCAATCATGTTACATCTTATTTTTATAACTTACCTTGACATAGATACATTTTGTTCTTGATTGACTTGAGTTGATATGTCTATATTTATTGCTCCCTGGGCTGGTGCTAGTTGTACTATATCTCCAAATAAAATCTTTTTTATTTCAATATCTTCTTCTACAATCTTGCTTTTATCTGTAAGGTTGACATTTACTATCATATTAACACCTCAAAACCTGTGTTATCACGATCTAATATATCTACATAAATCTCCTGTCTGAGCCACTTTGTTTTCACACATAAAACCTGATTTAATTGTGGTTTTAACTTTTATTTCTATAGTTAAACTTAAAAAAAAAATCCCAGATCAATCACCTAAAACCTAACTCACTTCGTCTCCCACCTCCCTCCCACAACCATCAACATCAACTCCCTCTCCACTCTTCTTCATATTCTTGCCTCACCTCTCTGTCACATCTCTGTCTTCTTCTCTCCTCTCCTTTCCTCTCATCTTCCAGAGATGGTTATTGAGAATTAAGAATAGTGATGTTAAAGATCCACCACCCCCTCTTCCACTCACTCTCTGACTCGACAGCCGCTCTCAATATCGACGATGACGATCCCGGTAAAGTAGAGCTTCGATGACACTTGCAAGCCTCAGGTGACCATTCATTCTCATTCCCCACCCTTCATTTCTTTGATTACGGCTGTTTAGGTGAGGATCCGATTTGGGGTTCAAGGTTTTTTTTTGTCATTTTCCCTGGACTTATGGAAACTCTGATCTATGGAAAACCACATGCTTCATCATTTTAATTTTTTTTATCTTTCTCCTGTTGTTTTCCTTCAATTTGTGGAAACCCGCATGCTAGAATTCATTCTAATTTTGTGTGTGTAATTTATATTTGCATGTGTAGGTTGAAAAGGCAAGCGTTTGAAGGAACCAAGTCTAATAAAAAAGAATATGACGAGATCTCCCATATCAATATTCTTTGTTGAACTTTTTGGCATTTAATCTTTTTCTATTTATAAGTAGGATTAAAGATTTGAAAATTATGTTTCTGATTAGCTTTTTTTACGGACCTGCGTGAAATTACATAAATTCATACACAAATTTATTGGATTGTGTGTAATACTCTACAAACTCCTGAAATATTCATCTATGATTGTTACTTAAAAATCAGAGGTAAGAATTGACCTCTGTAATTTTGATTAATTAAAAATAAGAATTGCCATTGTCATCTCTTTTCTTATAAATTTATATGTGCCTTAATATATCAGTTGGAACCTACAAATCCTCAATGTAGGTAAGTTGCATGTTTTCGATTTGGGTCTGAATGTTTTGAAGTTGTCGTCTATTTGATTGAAGTTTGGAGTTCTTCCTTTTTGATATGTACTGTGTAGATTTTTGTAGCTGGGTTGAAAAGGTGGATTTTTAAAGTGTCAAGTGTATATTTGAGTGGATTTTACTGTATGTTTTGTACCACGGGATTTTTTTAGATTACATGGTTGAAATTAGGCAGTACAAAAACACATACCAGACTAAGTTATGCTTTAGCTTCTTGAACCACTAATTAATTTTGATGTCCAACATATATACTCAAAGGATCGTAGCTCATTGGATTTCGACAAGCTTGCTGATTACTTGCACCATTTCCAGTAATGGTATCTCTGATTTTTTTTTCAGCAAAGGGTTGATTAAGCTGACAGAGTTGGAATGATGTGATAAGAAGGAAGCGAAGGGACTAACGTTGTTCATTTGTTGGCTAATAGTTTCGACATCAATGCACAGTTGCTCACAGGAGGGTAATTCATTTATATTCATTTAATGTTTATGCCTAGTGTTAGTTTATGGTACAACTTCTATTTGTAAAATTGTCATGACATTTTTAAATGAATGTGCGTGGGAAAACACTAGAGCTAAGATATGTCATGATTGTTTCTCTACGATATTTCTGTCATAATTTTTCATGGGCAGCTTGATGGTGTGAATAAAAAATAGGGTATTTTGTCTCCATAAAAACCATGCTTGTGTTTAATTGTTCAAAAGAAGTTTCATTGTACTATTTTTAGATGATTGAAACTTCACTAATTGCAGTTTTTAATTTGAGAATACATAGTACGCTATGCTTTGCTTGGCGAAAGTTAGAGGAAGATGAATAGCAACAGTGATTTTAATGTCTAAGCAGGCCAATAGCACTTTGGTTGATAGGGAGGTAAAAGGCATACGTCACTAACTGATTCATGAACTATAATATAATAATTCACTTCTTCTCATATTACAATCAACACTGGTCTTTGATGTTTAAGGAGTAAAATTTAACATGACTTGAAAGTTCTTGGAGTTACAGCTAGAGAAGATCGTATACGGGTGAGTATGCACCTTGCACCTTATTTGCTCTAAATATAACTACTTCCATTTTCTGTACTTAATGTTTTTTAAGATAACTTTGCAACTTAGTATTAATACCACCCTGCCATTTCCTATGTGTGATAATTGACGCGAGTTTAAATTCTTACATGTTCATTCACACCTAGATTCTTACATAATATTATCAAATAATTAAAAATTGAAATTACAGGATAAGAATTTTAAATCCTATTGTGATGTGTAATTTCGGTGGCTCTCTGTTATTTTTTAATCAGTTAATGTCAAGATACATCCATTTACTATTTTGTCTTAATAACCTGTTTCCCTCATCAACTCAGTCATATTTTGTTTTACTTACATGCTTTGTTCCATTTTTTTTTTTTTTGTGAGTCCATCAGACTGTTAGGATATAATATCCTTTCTGCATCCCAAGTCTCAACTATTTTCTGGGTCCAAAACTATGACTGCATTAAACAAACAAGCAATAAAATCTAGACCACCTATTTGTGCCTGATATTTTCCTTTGCGTTATTTTTAATTGGAGTACCAACTGTAACAATTAATCTTTGGTGCTCAATAAATCCAGTTATGTCATGGTTTGTTCCATTTTTCTTTCTCAATGAATCCAGTTATGTCATGGTTTGTTCCATTTTTTCTTTCAGTTCTTCAGTCTGTTGTTAAGAACATGTCTCTCACCAGGAGTTGCTTCAATTTATTTACCCTTTTTTTCAACCTTGTTTTGAGCTGCTTTGCTTATGCAGTCTACAAAGATAATACAAGGGAATGCTTTTCCACCATGTAATTAAGCACTGTGATTCAGGCAAGGCATGATATTACTGAGGGGGTGAATACGTGCATTTTTTGTACTTTTCAGTCCCCCTTAGTGTCGTTCAATATGTAGTATTTGATTTTTAAGCTTTGTTTCATACCTTATCTACCTATGTCAGATTTCATATGGTGAGTCATGTGCCTCGCATGTTGCACACAAGTTTCAGAATGTGCATTAGTTGACAGAGAAGACAATGTTTCGACCTCCAAGTCCAAAACTCCATTAGAATCCAGGTTAAAGAGGAAGAAAAATGGCGCATCCGTGGCGTATGACTCTGATCATATTGGACTAACAGATATTTGTACACCCAACTCCGTTCCTGCAAGAAATCACTTGGGGTAAAAAAGAAAAGATGAGTTAGCATTGGATGTTTAGGCGTCTCCAATATTTCCTTGACATTTTGTTGCTTTTCTTTTTTTATCCTTTTCTAGACTGCGTCAATGTGTCATTATTTTCTGATCTCAGTACCTTCACTTTATTTTCTATCTTAAGTTTATTTTTCTGTGCTGTGTATTTGAGTTTAAATGAAGGGAAAAAGACAAATAAAGTCTTCCCAATTGGTAAAAGGACAATTGAGGTGGCTAAATTGTCAAAAGGACAACTTGAGTCATTGACACTAAATTAACATTACAAAATGTGGATGAAAGACTCAAATACCCCTTCTCAAACACAAACATCAATTATTCATCCTTCTTCCATATCATCATCACATCATCACAGACTCAAATACCCCATGGAGAAGTTCTCACGCACTCTCTTTCTCTCTACCCAACCTATTATTTTATCTTCCTCTCTTCCTCCCACTGATCCTCTTCACTTCTTCTTCTTCAGGGGCCATCACTAGCGTCAGCCACGATTGGGTATAGCTCCACTGATATGTGCAGTGCAAGTCTTGAGCTCAGGTGAAATTCCTTTCTCTATTCTTACCTATTGTCCTGTGTGATTTGGCCGAGTTGTGAGCGGGTTGTGTATTTTGAGTGGTTTCAACTAAATGAGATGAAGGTAAACCTTTGATTATTAGTGTTTTGAAGAGGAGATTGTGTAATATGATAGATTATTATTGTTTTAGTCCATGCATGTTAAGTATATGAAGAAATCTGAAACATTTATGAACTTCTCTATTTCATATGTCCAATGGGTCTGTTTAGAGATGAAATTTGTGACTAAAATCCTATATAAAAGCTTATAGTCGTCATTTTCAATTGTTATATGGAAGAAATTTGTGACTAAAATTTTGGACCAGAGTTATAGCTTTTCTTGATCTGCATTTTTTTCTTGTTTTGTATTGAAATGACTCTGCTTTGGCTGGTTAAGATTAGAAGATGTTTTAATAGTGATTAAAATATGTCAAATGAAGGGTGACAATTGTTATGAGACATGAATGATGAATAGTAAAAGAAGCTATGATTTTCCTTTGGTTCTTTTTAAATTTGCTGCTATTTTAATTCTCTTATATGACCAAACTGGTTTGAGGGTGTGAATACTTAAAATTCCTAACTAAAAGTATAACTGACTACAATGTGCAAGGGTGAGGTCCTCTTGTGCACTTCAGTCTGAATTAACGTTTTGCAAACATAGTTTTTATTAGAGCCGGTAATATGGGTTGGTCCGCGGGTTGTGGGTTGGCCTGTCCCAACCAAAGGGTCAGATGGGCAGGGTCAGAACGGTCCGTTTTAAATGGGCTGAAATTTGGTCAACCCTAACCCGGTCTGCAGGGTTATAGGGTCAACCCGTCACTTTTAAAAAAATTCTACACCAAAGATATATGAGCGATCTAGTCACTCACTGCCCATGCGATAGGGCGATACGATGCATATAAAACATATGAAAATTCTAAATTCTAATTTCTAATTCTAATAATATTAACACCGACTAAAAATTATCATAAATAAAACAAGTCTAGCTAAATTCAATCAAATAATACAAGTCTAGTGCACCAAAAATACAAAATACAAGGGTCAAATAAAGCAAACTAAAACCCCATCATTAGGCAATCAAAACTTCTATAACTTCCTCCTCCTCAACTCCATTTGTCACAAACAAAAAAAAATAAGGGAGAGATTTATAAGGAGAACAACATTTTAGAGATCGAAGAAATTGAGAATTAATGAAATTGTTTGGGGAGCGAAAGGATTGGAGAGAGATTTAGAAGGAGAACATATGATTTAGAGAGGAAGAACAAAGTGTTAAGGTTTGAGGGAGGAGTAGCCGACAGATTTGTTGTATAGTAAGGGGTTAGAGTTTACTAATATGTATATAATTATATCACTTTTAGTGGTGATAGACTACATTGGGGTAGCCCGCATGTGTTTATTATGTTTTTAACTCAGGAGCTTTTTTATTTGAAAAACCCCTATAGCACAAACGGTGTTAGGATTACGTTTGGTTTTATATCATAAGTGTTAGCGAAAGGGAGGAGGCTATTAACAGTGGATACTTTTTTTTTTTACGAGATTAAACAATGCATCGCACGCATTTGAAATTTTGAAGTAAGTTTCCACTTATTTTTCAACTAAAAAATATTGAAACCAAGGATAATAAGGTTAATATTCAGTGGTCCAATATTTAATAAGAAATCAAATCAAGGGAATTTCTGATAAAAAAATCAAGGGAATCAAACCTGATAAAAAAAATCAAGGGAATTAAAAACTATTTAAGAAAACAAATTTGATTCATAGTTTCATGTTTGAAACAAAATTTCAAATTTCTATTTATTTAACGATCGAACAACCTCAGCCTTTCTGATAAAAAAAAAACAACCTCAGCCTGAAATAATGATGGAGCATGCACTATTATCGCGCCAGTTGTTTCAAGTGCCAAGATTTGATTCCAATTAATAGCAATAACAGAGCAATTGAATGGAAACAAATTTCCAAGTATGTATTTATTTTCAGGTAAAAAAATGTATTTATTTGTAGGTGTCAAATAAATTTGAAGTGTCAATTAAAAAATGAGTTTTAATTTTTCTTTATCAGAAAAATAAGTTTTGATTGGGATCATCAGTCATCACTCATGGAATCAAGTTAGAAAAGTGACAAATTATTAGGCATTAATAAAAAAACAAAGCCGAAACAATAATTGCACACATTCTCCATACTACGATTTGATTTTCTATTTTCCATTTGAATAAGTTTCCATTTATATTTCAAGCTTTTAAAAAAAATGTATATTTCAAGCAAAAAAGATATTGAAACAAGTTCTTATTAATTTGCTCCATTAATTTCAATAAGTAATGATGAAAATTGGTGTTTTTTATACAACTGCTTTTTTTACAAAGATGAAGGAATTACCCAGCTCACCAGGCTACTAGAACTTAGATTCAATTAGCACAACGAATCACCCTCTTAGAAAAAACCGTGAGAAGCTAAACTAGGGAATACAATGGGTGATATGTCTGACAAATGAACGGGACACCTCTATCACGGGACACCTCTATCACACCTCTGTAACTATGAAAGGTAGAAATATCACAGTCATAACTACAATCATCATGACAACAATCAACAATAATGATTGATAGAATCAAATCAATCAGCATCAATCACATATTAATGCTGATTTGACAATTGATTTGATTCTAATAAAATCAATCAGCATCAATCACATATTAATGTTATTTGTTAACTTTCTATTTCCTTAAATGCTGTTGGATTTAGCAATTGTGCAATCTGAACCGGCGCAGATTCGATCAAATATTTCCAACAAATATAAAATTGGTGTTAAATGCCTTGGATTCTATTAAAAATGGTAATTTATATAGAGTTATGAGGAAAATTGATGTTTATTGTATAAAAAAGGAATCGTGCAATCTGAACCAGGGCGGATTCGATCAAATATTTTCAACAAAAATAAAATTGGTGTTAAATGCCTTGGATTTTATTAAAAATGGTAATTTACATAGAGTAATGAGGAAAATTGGTGTTTATTGTATAAAAAAGGAATTGTATAAAAAAAGTGGTATTTAATGCCTTTGATTCTAATATTGTGTTTAATGCATTTGATTTTATTGAATACGCATTTGATTATTATCCAAGGAGATCCAATACAATTAAGAATATGATTAGTTTTCCCTAGTGTGTGTGTGTATATATATGTGTGTAGCACAATCCTAATTTAGACATCTATCGTGTGAAAGTGATCGATCAAACTAAGACTATGAAGATCAACAATTCCTCATTTGTTATTCTAGCTCTTTTAATTCTCACATCTCGTTAGTCCTCCAAGAAATTTGACACACACATACATACACACACATGCGTTAATTATTAATTTTTCAAATTGAATGTATAAATTATTCATCCATCATACATCTAACATGTTTGTGGATGCAGGTATGTCTGTCTGTAGGTGCAGGTAATGAGGATGCTACTAGAAACAATTGTAAGGTGCGATACGGATTGTCGCATTGTAATGACAAAAAATGCTTTAATGCTTGCATTAACATTTTCCCATTCCTTTATCATTGTGGAAAGTGTGCTCCACCACCATTTAATGAATCTTATTGTATCTGTAGTTGTAATCCATGTTGATCAACCTTTAGCAAGTATTTATAAGTGATGTGCTTAGGACACTCATCATCTAATAATTTTAGCTATATGACTTGTAATCGAAGTTAAATAAATCAGAGTGGTTATTCGTTTATGGGTTTATAAAACATTATATACTTGCATCATCTCCTTTTTCCCGCTCTCGATTTTGTGTGTTGTTGTTCTCTTTTAATACAATTTTGATTTATATTACTACAAATCAATTTTTTTTATCAACAATACAAATCATGTTGAAACAAATCAATGAAGAAATTACACTGGAAGTGGTTTATATGTGTTTCTCCATTCCAAAGCTGACCATATAATTATTGCTAAAGAGAATCACAAATAAACCAGGATTCTCTTAATTTTGATAAAAATTACATTTTATCATGTCTGCTTAAAAAAAACTCTTCTTTTTTTGGATACATCTGAATGCAAATAAGTAAAACAGAAATAATAATAATAATAATAATAATAATAATAATAATAATAATATCAAGTTCCTTTCTCCAACGTGTATGGATGGTCCTTATAAAAAGACACATGTCATGATGTAAGTTTTTCCCTAATAATAATAATAATAATAATAATAATAATAAATAAATGGTCTCCCTATGAATAGGGGGAGGAAAACAACACCTTAGCTTTAGGGAAAAAGAGAGATAAGTACTCAAAACTATCATATTCAAGTGATTCTTATTATGAACAAATCAAAATGAAGTGCTTATATGGTAGCACCAATCGGTAACATGGTAAGGGAATTTCTTGACTCCATCATGGAACCATCTAGAAATAGAAAAGACATTAGATAAAAAAATATCCAGGAAAAACTATAATTTTATCTGTTAAAATTGTAAGCAATAAGCAAGAAGCTATATAAGAACAATATCAACACAATAATTAGAGAGTCAATTGTGTCTTTATTAACAGGAAGATTAGCCGATTATCACACTGCAGGGCACCCAACCTTGGCAAACTTCATAGCAAACCATTGGTGTCGATTCATAATCTCTATATATCTACAAATAGCACAATGAATCAATCTACTTATTTCTTTACAGTGAATAATAACCATCAAAGTAGAACTCAATCAATTATGGATATAAAAGCAGAAAAAAAAAACAGAAATATTTATTTGTGCATCATAACTTCATATTATACAAAGATGGCAGGGCCGACGTAAACCTTTATATAACCTATGACCAATTGAAGTAAAATATTTAAAAAAGAAAATAAATGAGGGATAAATGAGGATCATGGCCAACAATAAGTACAAAAAAGCGTATAATTAAATTAGAAATAATGTCAACGAAATTCCTATCACAACTGTTATAGGCACTTACTCATGGTAATTTTGAACGGGTTACTTGCCAAATAAAAAAACTATATTTCAAGAATTAGGGGACCAAATAATTCATACGGCATCACAGAAGTTGTGTGAAATAATTTAATCTGGTAAGGACTAAATATATAAATTTGACTTAGGACTCATTCTAACTCATACTTCCTACAAAAATAGCAAGTCCAACAATCAATACCTCAAACAAACTGGGTAGAAGTTCCATTTCACAAACAATCTTCCACATGCATCACAGCAGGTGAATCCCAGAAACCACCTACAAACGAAAAAAAAAAAAGCTTCTTGTAGATCACGTGGAAATAGAAGACAACAGAGGGGGAATGGTTAGAGAGGAAAGGGTAAGTCACATTCGATCGAGAGTGGTTAATTGGAAAAAAAAAAAAAGGAAAAGAACCTGGTAGATGAGTCCTCAAGAGCATTAAAATGAGGAGGCAAGTGCAGTGCATCTGTCCATGTGAGTGTATATATGTGCGCGAAAGTTGATGGCAGGTGAGTGCATGGGAAACAGGGAAGAGAGATGAAGAGTCTAGCAACATTATGGGGGCCAGGAATTAGGCGAGAATTAGAGTATCACATATTCTCCAGTGTGAACGCAAAACAACTTAAGTTGAGTCTTGAAAAATAATCTCTATGATTCAATATCAAACTTTAGAAAACCCACATAAAAAACTGGTTCATAGTGTGATATAGAAAAGTGGTTAGGATGAGCTTTTAAGGTTATATTGATATGACCAGTTTTCCCTAGTGTGTGTGTATATAACCATGTAAATTCTAAAAGGGGTAAAAAATGACAATCCTTTATGAGAAAGAACATAACAAAAGCTTGAATGCTTACACAATTATATATACACACATATATATCAAAAGAAAGAACATAACAAAGCTCTAGTTGTTAATTGGAATGGAGATGTTGTCGTAGTTAATGAGGATTCTACTGCTATTAATTGCTACACTCTATTTGTTAATATGAGTGATGTAATGGTTAAATATGCATATTGTTAATGGAGATGCTGCAATGGTTAATTCAGTGTCTATGACCTTGGTTGTCCTTTTGAAAATGTAGTGACATTTATTGTCCTTTTACATATTCAGAGAACTTTATTTGTCTTTTTCTCATATTCTTTTGGTTGAATATTTCTTTTCCTGAATGGAATAAACGTATCATTTATGATTTATTATATTTTTTACTAGGGGTGTTAATCATATCCCGTTTTCGGGGATCCCATCCTGTTCCCGAGAAAACGGGATTGGGAATTTCCCTTCCCCGCCCACCAGGAACAGGAATTCTTCGAGAACGTTGCGGAATCTGGTTAGGCCCTAGGAATCCCGTTCCCGTTTTCAAGTTGTACTTACTTTTTTTGCTACGGAGTATATGATAAATTCAATGTACTATTTGTGAATTTAAAATGAAATAATATCAATTTAGACTTAAGATTATAATATTTTATGGATGTGTGATCGTCTTAGAGCGTTGAGTTAGATAATTGGTATTTAATCTCTATAAAAGTTAATTTTCTTTTTTTTATAATAAAAATCGGGAAATAATACTCGTGAAATCCCGTTCCCACTTTGGTCCCCATTCCTGCATGGAACGGGAATTTCCGAGAACGAGATTGAAATCCATTCCCCCCATCCATTCCCGCTCACATTCCCGAGTTTAGACACTCCTATAACAGTCAAGTATCATGGTATCTGTAACATCCCGAATTTTAAATTAGGGATAATAAAGAATTTATTAATGTCTTGAGGTATGATTTAGGAAATTTAAAGTGTTAGGAATAAATTTATGATATTTTAGATGATTTATGCATATTAATTCTTATTTACTTTAGAATTTAAAGAAATATAGTTTAGGAGTAATTTGGAGTTAGAAATTTCTATGAAAATATCTTGGAATCTAAATAATATTATGATGGAAAGAAGAGAATATAGTAATATATATACAAACTTTCGGGCTAGAAATGTAATTATGAATAAACAATAGGGTAGTTAATGGTAATTTTCCCTAAAGTGTTTATATATATTCTCATCTCCTCCCTTCACAAACCCTAACCCTCTCATTTTTGCGGCCTCCCTCCTGCTCCTATCCCTTTCTTCTTCTGACCACGCGTTCGCCCTCCCTCGGCGGCGGCGGCCGACGTCAGCGGCTGCGAGGAGGGCCGATTGAGCCTCCTCCATCTTCCTCTGTTTCATCATCGCCCATTCTCACTGTTTCTTTCTTCTCACTGTTCATCACCTCCCTCTGTCAACTTCTTCAATTTACACGGCGGACAACGGCGAGAACCGGTAAAGTTTCAACCTTTTTAGCATATCTTGAGTTATATTTTCATTCCAATGTTGATTCCTCACTTCCTCTTCCTCCCTGTCCCAAAATGCGAGCCTTTCCTATGTCTCTTCAAACTCCGACGACTTCTTCA
This sequence comes from Mimosa pudica, assembly GCA_029929735.1. Lineage (NCBI taxonomy): Eukaryota > Viridiplantae > Streptophyta > Magnoliopsida > Fabales > Fabaceae > Mimosa > Mimosa pudica. The sequence continues at coordinate 7,606,570 of JAKELP010000001.1, forward strand.
TCTTTCTGGCAACTTTTCCCGGCGGCGGAGGCCGCCATTGTTGTGTGCAAGCTCGGCTTTAACTTAAGTGAGCTTCTCTTCTCTGATTTCTATATTTTTCTTTGTTTTGGGAGGCATTGGAGAGGGGACCGAACTGATTCTGGGATTTAAAGGTTCAATAATCCACTTTAAAGTAACCAACATACAAGCTTTATTATGGTTGTGTTATTCTATTGCATGTTTGACTTTGTTTGAGATTGTGTTTCACAAAACCCTTGACTTTTGTGTGTTAAATATGTGTGGGGTCTGACTGGTTTTGGGAAATTTCCCACCAATCTGATTCTCTGCATCGCTGGGTTGTATATAGTATTAATGAATTGTGATGTATGTTTAGTGTTTGCATCTTGATCGGACTATGCGTTGGTGATAGGTGAAGTTTTGGATTGTTGCTATGCCTTTTGATTGTTGTTGGTACATGATGAAATAAAAGTAATGGTGATACTGGTGTGTATAAAGATGGATATAACTGAATGAGAATGTGACATGTGATTATTATAATTTTGTATTTCTTTTACTGTTATGGCTGAGGGTAATTTATGATGAATTGAGTTTAATAATGTTATTTGAAGTGGATTTATTTACTGGAAGTATGTCCATGTTGACTTTCAAAGAGTTGTACTTCTTTTCCCCTATGACCGTACTGATCCTTGGCTTTTCTGTTTCAAATTTTTGCTGAAATGTGTGAATAGATGTTGTTAATCTTGCTGGTAACTTATGAAATAACTTGAAAGTGTCATAATTCATTTTCTTCTTTGTTTCTTTTAACTGAAAATGATTTGTGCTAGAATGTTATTTTGAGCTACTGTTTTATTATGCTTTAGGCTTTGCTAATTAAGTGTACTAAATGTAAACAGAATTTGGTTGTTAGTAATGGAAGATAATTGTGATGTAAATTGTGATTTTTATGAGGAACATGATTTATTGAAGCAAATGATTAGTGAAATCTGTTTTAGACTTTATTTAGATTTGGTAAAGGAAAGCTAAAATCTGTTCTAGATATGTATGCTAATTATTGGTGGAAGGAGTTAATTTTTATCTTATTTGCTTTCGGTTTGGAAGTGATAGATTTCATTATGTGTGTGTGTCTCTTAATTGTGAGGTGGAATTTGATTCATGTCACTTTGCTATGATTATAGTTTATGTGCTGTTTGGAAATTTGATTCTAATTGTCTTACATGTTGAATGATGGTACTTTTATTAATGTTCTTGTAACAGCCAAACCTAAGGTTGAAGAGAAAACATATTCTTTTCACTCTATAGATACTTCTAATCTCAAATAAAATATAAAGGGATACAAATTTAAATTATTCATGAATATTAGACAATGATTCCAACTTAAAGCCAAAAGTTTTGAATTTCTATTGGGTCTTTGTTGATGAACATATTAGGTTTAATAAGGCCTATCTAAAGATTCTTATATTGTTGATCCTAAGGACTTCCATAACCCCTCTTTCAAAACCGATGTAAAAAGGTATATAGGGGCATTCATAATGTCTGTTAATGGTTGTTGAATTGGTATATGATTGTATATTAAAATTTCAATGCTTTTAAGTTTCTTTTCTCATTGACTGGTGATTATGTCATTCCTCAAATATTTGGAATATGTTTGATAGAAGTATCTATGTGAATATAATTGTTGAGTTTGTTTGTGATTAAATACTAATGTTTGAAGTTTATTGAGGATGTTTGATCTTGCTTACCATGAATTATGTTTCATGTATGTTATTGATTAGTCAAACTTTGAGAATCATAGAAGATTAAAGCTAAAGAGCTTAATTAGAGAATTAAGAAACTATTAAGTCAGGAAGGGGGCTGGGTAGTAATATAAGACATGAGAGAGAGATGTTAAATTATTATAAAGTGGAAAAAAAAAATATATATATATATATATATATATATTAATTTATCATTTGTGTCATATCATTATAGGAGTTTATAATGATGATGACACTTGAAGAAATTTACAAGGAACGGTAAGGAAAGGAAGTGGAATGCTAAAGGGCAACAGGTAATCACACTTAACCTTACTATAACATTAAGGGTGACGTTAGCTAGGATTTGCAAAATCCTTTCTCACCCTCTATATATATTATCTTTGAAAAGCTACTTTTATACAAAATAGGCTATCGGGTGCCTTTCAAATGCGAATATTTTCGTATAAAGAAATTTGACTCATTATATATATATTATGCTGATTATGCTGATCGGTGGTGGTTACTGACCTTGAATGGTGTGAATGAGTATAGGTATAGTGTTCAGATTCTGGTGAGAGAGATTTGTATAGTATATTGTCAGGGATAGTGATAGTTAGGTTGACGGAAGGAGTTGAATTGTTGTGATGGAGATATTGAATGAAATTGAGAAATTGATGAAAATTGTGATTGAGATATTGGATATTGTGGAAGTGATATTGATAGAGATATTGTAAGCATTGCATGACACTGATATATATATATATATATATATATATATATATATATATATATATATGTACCATCGCGCGATGATAACAGTCGATTGGCCAATCGACAGTTATTTGTACTGATGATCCTTTTCGGATTGATTATACCGGGGATCATAGGTCGACTTATTGAGAGAAAGTGACCTACGGTTGTTTGGCATTGAAGAGTCCAACCGTTCCCATTCTGCAATGGAAACAGAATTGGGGTTCTCTCTCTGGATCGGAGATTGCCAGAGAGGGAAATTTGCCCCCTCATCATAGAGAGGGGCACAGTGTCAAATCATATAGAGAAGATTAGATGCTTGAATGCCCCGTGATGGCACAATGCATCTATAGGTGACTGTGAGAGTTGTGGTAGCATCATTAGATTGGAGACTGAGAGATGAAATTTAGTTAATGTGGAATTGACTGAGGGATGTTGAGTGATACATGGGGAGTAGAGATGATGAATTTGAGTTGATTGAGACGTGACAAAAGGATTTAAGTGATGGATGAAAGAAAATGTGATATATATATGTATATATACTTATTTATTGTTTAATATCAATTAGTTTTGTTTAATAACCATGTTAGGCAAATCTTTTCTAACATGGTTAGTTATTAATTATCCATGATAGTGTTCAAGTTGTATCAGGAAATTCTTTTCTATCATGGATAGTATTTAATCATTAGGAAATTCCTTTCCTAACTATGATGGAACATTGATATTATATGGAAATCTTTTTTCTATCATAGTTAGTAAAGAGGTTATTAGATCTAAAATGGATATCATTGGTTAATTAAGTAATTAGTAACAGAATGTTACAGTATCTATATCATGATGATAGGATCATAGGACTATTTATTTTCTGTAATATTAATTGGGATAGAACACTTTCATAATTCTTGCATCTATATGTGTTTAGGCAATAAATTTAAATATCTTGATCGAAGGCCATAGGTTACTTCTCTAGACTTATATATTGTGCTTCACTTTCTTCCTTGATAAATTATAAATGTGCTTTGAAAATAACATTGTGTGCTATGTGCAGCTATGTATAAGAGTTTAGGTTAAATGTTATGATATAAACATGAGCAACTTTTGTTTGTCATAGCCTTGAATTTTTGAAACTGTGAGGATATACTACTTGAATCAGATAATCATGAATACTTTAATACTACCTTCGGTCCTAAATATAAGACATAGATAGCTTTTTTTTGGAAATATTAAGGTTGCGAAATAGGTTGTTAAATCATGACATATTTGATATCTTTTCAGATTATCCATTAGGTAAAATAAACTAGTGTGAGAGAAAAATTAGGTAAATCAATTTATAATTATTTTATTTTTTGTTTTTTTAGAATTTTTCAAAAAAGTCATCTAGAATGGACCGGAGGAACTATAATTTATGTAGGTATGTAGTTCGAAGGATCGGACTTGACTCTTGAGTAGCCACTTGATCATGCACTAAAAATATGGGTTCTAACGAAAAATCTATCACTTAAACAAACTGTAAAGCGAGGACAAGTTGATCAAACATTAGATTTTAAAAAAAAAGAAAATTAAAAAAAACAAAAAAAAAATAAGTCATATAATAATTAAGTTTTTTTAAAAAAAAAGCAAATTTTTTTTTAAAAAATAATATAATCTAATAATCAATATAATAATATAATAAATATATTCATTAATTAATAATTAAATAATTAAAAAGACAAAAACAACTTTTCTTTTTTAATTTTTTTGTGTTTTATATCTACATGGAACAACTTCTAGTTTGCACGGGAGAGATAGGCAAATAAAAAGACACAATAAAACATTTGTAGATATATGTTAAGTCAAAAACATATAGGGGATGCGAATCAGCTAGTGCTAGGGGATGCAAATCAGCTAGTGAAAGCCAAACAGCTAGGGGAAGCACTATGGGAAGCAAAAGTGCTAGGGGATGCGAATCAGCTAGTGGAAGCCAAACTATTTCCCATACGCAATCCTTTGTACAGACGTTGAGGTGGACGGACACGTATTGTCGCCATTATAATATCGGTTAACTACGTACTTCTTCCCCGTCTGAAAGAGATACAGAGTCAATCTCATTCAAGTTCTGATTCCGCTGTGAGTTGAGTTCATTGACACAATAAAACATTTACAGATATATATTAGGTAAAAAAGATCATCATAATGGCGACAATAAAGATATAAATCTTTAAGGCAAATTTAGACAAAAAAAATATGTGACCCAAATAAATTAGCCCAAGAAAGTCAAGAATACGTGCGGTTTTGAACATTTTAACTAAATTTTTTTAAAAAAAAATTATTGTAAATATTCCTATATTTTAAAATTTATTGCTAAAAATTATTGTAAATATTCCTATATTTTAAAATTTATTGCTAAAAATTTGCTTATGAACTAAATAATAAAAAGATTTTTTCACCAAATATTTTAGTTAAAAAAAATTTGTCATATATTTATTTAGTTCAAATTTGTTAAAAAAAAGGTTCAAAAATTTGGTCATGAGCAAATTTTTTGACAATGGGAAGTAATTTGTTCATATGCTAGTGGATTCAAGTGGTTCCACAATGAGAAGTAATTTGACAATGTGTAGCATTCCACTTAGACTATCAAGACTTAGTTTCTAGTGTAGCACTATGGGAAGCAAAAGTGTCAGGGGATGCGAATCAGCTAGTGGAAGCCAAACAGCTAGGGGAAGTACTATGGGAAGCAAAAGTGCTAGGGGATGCGAATCAGCTAGTGGAAGTCAAACAGCTAGGGAAACCACTATGGGAAGCAAAAGTGCTACAGGGGAAGCAAAAGTGCTAGAGATCTACTTGTCTTCTTCCGGGTCGGCCTCAGTGTGGTTTTGGTCTTGTTTGTTTCGGCGACTTGCGGCGGCGGGAGAGTGTGAGCTGGTTTATGGTAAGAGTACGGCGGTTCTTAGGGTTTCTCGGAATCTGCTCTTCTCCCTTCAGAGACACGGAGGCTGCTTCTCGCGCATCGGATTCAGTTGGTGGAATCGGTGGTGAGTGGTGACGGAGTGGCTGGGATCTGAGCTTGGTTGAACGGGGGTTTCGCTTCCTGGGGTTATAGAGATCTACTTGTCTTCTTCCGGGTCGGCCTGAGTGTGGTCTTCTCAATTCTATGGCCCGTATGGAGGATTCACTTGGGTAGGATCCTATTGCTAACTTAGATTGGAATGAGGGGGATGATGAACACGAGAGGCAGCTCATTGGGAAGTGGTTCTCGCATAAAGCGCTTCGCTTAGGTGGCTTTGCAAATTTGGTTCAGATGGCATGGGGACTGAAAGACCAGGTTGTGGTGACACCGCATCCAGGTAACCTATACACCTTTACCTTTGATACACGGAAAATTTGCGAGAGAGTTTTGAGGGATAGCCCCTGGACTATCAAAGGGGATCTATCAAACCTCAAAAAGTGGTCAGACACGGCTACTATGAGTGAGGTGAAGATGAATCTGTGTGAATACTGGGTCCAGCTTCATGGTATTCCTAGGAAAGTCCAAACGATACCAAACATGTTAAAAATGGGGGCACTCATTGGGGAAGTAGTCTGTTTTGAGGACCCGAAGCCGGGTGGGATTGGTGATAGGGATTTTGTGAGAATTCGGTGCTGCTAGATATCTCCAAACCTCTACTAACTGGATTTTGGGTACCTAGGCCGAAACTACCTAGTGTCTGGGCCAATGTCAAATATGAAAAATTGCAGAATTATTGCTTTAAGTGTGGAGTTATTGAACACTCTGAAGAGTTCTGCGAGAAAAACTATCAGATGAAGCGGAGTGATCCACACAAGCCGCTGTATGATTTAGAGTTGAGGGCGCGGGCAATGAGAGAGAAGGCAGCCTTAATTTCCTTTAACCAGGGAGAGGATACAAACATGGAGGTCAAGATGTATGGTGATAATTCCATGTCCAAACAGAGTGAGGGGGAGAGCAAATCTGAAACTGCAGGAGATGACAAGGGATCAAATGAGAGAGAAGAGATTGAAGTCCAGGAGGATCCTGCACAAATGGATATGATGGAGATCTCGGAAAGTATCAAGACGAGTGACAGGAGGACGGGCAAAAGAGTCATGAGGGAGGATGATGAAGTCAGTAGCCCAACGAAGATGATGAATCAGGATAAAGGTCACAGACCCTGCAGACCGATGATGAGTTTGTCCCTGAACATATAGTTGAGATTCAGGAAGGAGGGGGCAGTGGCTCCTCAAGAGACACAGATAATGGCAGAAATTCGGGTGGCAAACGTAGTTCGGAAGATTCTAATACTATGGCTAATGATGGTAAAGAGGGGCAGGAGGGGGATAATAGAAGCCCAGGTGAGAATCCAGGTATCCCAAAGGCCCCTGGTCCAAGTGTAATCCGAGTTGGTACGTGCGAGAAGGCCCAAATGCAGGATGTGTTGCACCACCCCCCGGCTCATCCAGAGAACTCCGCTGTTAAACGCCAATTGTTCACGGAGGTAGAGGAAGACCAGTCTAGGGGTACCTGGGAGGATAAGGGTTACTTTGTTGATCTTCCAGGAGAAGAGGGGGAGGAGACCGGGACAGCCCTTGTCCCTTTTTGGGAAGGCCCCGTAGAAGGCTTATTAGCGCACAGACTTGCCAAGGTGTCGCTAAAGAGGAAGCTAGTACATGAGGGTGAACCTAAGGAGGGGGAATCACTGGCCAAGAAAAAGAAGACAGTGACCCAGGAGCAGGTACTGGTGCGAAAGGAATCCGGGGGTAAAAAGAAAGGAGCGAGAGGTCGGAGTAGGGACGGGCAACTAGTGGAGGTCCCAATAGAAGCTACGCAAGAGGGTTGGTTTGAAAGAAGAGCTATGTTACCAACAGAGGGATTAGTCTTTACTGCTGCACAGATTTCTGGTGGTCGTCCTGCAACGGCCACCAAAGAGACATGAGTATACTTGGGTGGAACTGTCAGGGAGCGGGGGCGTCCCTGACAGGCAGGAACCTTCGGTTTCTCTGCAGGAAATATCGGCCCCCCCTGGTCTTCCTCTCGGAGATCAGGGCAAAAGTGGATAAAGTGGATGCATTAAGATTGAGACTGGGTTTTGACTTTGCTGAGTATGTTGACCCAATTAATACTGGTGGAGGATTAGCGTTATGGTGGAAGGAAGGTGTGGTCTTTGAGTACCTGTTAAAGGAAAAGAATCTCATACATGTCTGTCTGCAACAGGGCTTGGGCAAGGTGACAGGATATATTACTATGGTGTATGGCCCCCCTACAGAACAGGAGAGGCGACTATGGTAGCAGCGAGTTCAACGGTTGAATCCCGGACCGACTATCCCTTGGTTGTGTTTCGGGGACTTTAATGACATTGTTACACCGTCGGAGAAAGCAAGAGGTAGATTCAGGGCTGAAATTTCCTTCCTTAACTTTCGGCTGTTTATGGATACTTGTCAACTTATTGACCTGGGCGCTAAAGGACTGCAGTTTACTTGGTCTAATAATAGGGAGGCGACCTCTAATGTACGTGAAAGACTGGATCGTGCACTTTGCAATGGAGCCTGGCGTGATCTCTGCCCTGAAGCGCAGGTAAGCATTCTTGAACCTATTGGCTCTGATCATTCACCTATTCTTATTAATCCGGTTTACGAGGGGATACGAGGGTCTAAAGAATTTAAGTTTGAGATTATGTGGCTTGAACATGCGGAATATAAAGGTCTTATCCGAAGGGAGTGGGGGAATAGTAGGATAGGCCATTCTGAGGAGAGTGGTGAGCTGACCCATAACCTGGAAAAAATAAGAGAGGTTCTACGTAAGTGGAGTAGAAGGGAGTTCCCACATAACACCAAGGAAATAGAATGTTTACTAGGCCTGTTCAGGGTGGGTAGTACCAATGGCTGGGAGAGAGAGGGGCAGGCACGTGAGATTACGGAACAAATTGAGAGATTGTGGGAAAGGGAAGAGAAGTACTGGTGCCAGAGAGCGAGAGTGAACTGGTTACAATGGAGGGATGAAAACACTGCTTTCTTTCATAAAACCACAATTCAACATAGGGCCCGAAATAAAATTGTGCGAATCCGAAACCATGAGGGCGATTGGGTGGAGGAGAGAGATAGGTTGGGGCAGTGCTTTGGGCAATTTTACAAAGATTTATTTACTGGGGGCCCTAGGAGAGATATGTCAAGGGTGCTGAGCTATGTACAGAACAAAATCACGGATCAGGATAATGCTAGGCTAGACTGTGCGGTAAGTAGGGAGGAGGTCCATAAGGCCGTCCAAGAGCTGGGGGGCCTCAAAGCCCCAGGACCGGACGGTTTTCCTGGGGTGTTTTATCAGGCTTCCTGGGATACTGTCGGAGAGGATGTTTATCGAATGGTTACACAGTTTTTTGAGGGAAGGATAGACATCTATGGTATGAACCAGACCAACCTTGTTCTCATCCCTAAGGTAGTAGTAGCTGAGACTGTCAGCCAATTCCGGCCTATTAGCCTCTGTAACTTTTGCTACAAGGTTATATCAAAGGTCATCACCAATAGAATGAAACCCCTAATGCCTGCCTTAATATCTGACCAACAGAGGGCCTTTGTTCCAGGAAGGCATATTCAGAATAATATATTCATAGTTCATGAAGCCTTTCACTACCTGAGGAGGATGAAAAAGACACATGAGGCAGCCATTAAAATAGATATGAATAAGGCATATGATAGAGTGAAATGGGATTTTGTTGAGGCGGTTTTGTGCAAACTAGGATTTAGTGACCATTGGGTGAATTGCATCATGCGATGCATCAGCTCAGTATCCTTTAATGTTAAATTGGAAGGGCAAACAGTTGATACTTTCATCCCTGGTCGAGGGCTTCGACAGGGGGACCCGTTATCTCCTTACCTGTTCATATTAGTGGCTGATGTACTATCTTGCATGATTAATGAGCATGTTACTAGGGGGACCTCATGGGAATAAGGATTACCAAACATTGCCCCACCCTTACTCATTGTTTCTTTGCTGATGATTCTGTGTTCTTTGTACAAGCCAATATAACTGAATGTGTGCTTTTAAAGAGCTTATGGGAGGCGTATTGTGAGGCCTCTGGGCAACAGATCAATTTAGATAAATCCAGCTTGTTCATGTCGGAGTCAATACCAGGCGATATCCGCAATATGGTGAGCAGTATTTTGGGTATCCCTTGTACAGATTCCCCTGGGAAATATCTTGGCCTGCCAGTTTTGTGGGGGCGAGCAAAAAACAGAAGCACTGGCATTTGTGCGGGAATCTGTTCGGAGGAAGATTAGTGGTTGGAATAAGAGTTTCCTCTCTCAGGCTGGGAAGGAAACCCTTATTAAAGCAGTTGCCAATGCTGTCCCGGTATACTCTATGTCTTGCTTTAAGTACCCTAAGACTACTTGTATGGAGTTAAACCAACTTTTAGCTGGCTTCTGGTGGGGCCAGAATGGAGATGTCAGGCGTGTACATTGGAAATCTTGGGCTAAGATGACCATGAGTAAAGACGAGGGTGGGATGGGGTTTAGAGATTTTCAGGATTTCAACACTGCCCTTCTAGGTAAACAGTGTTGGCGAATCCTGACTGAGCCTGATGCTTGGTGGGTCAGAATCCTTAAAGGAATTTATTTCCCTCATTCCACTTTTATGACTGCTCCCAAGGGCCCTCGGGCATCCTGGGCATGGAGTAGTCTCTTGGAAGGTCGAGTTGTCTTAGAAGATAAATTGTTTTGGGATATAGGGAATGGAATGAATGTAAACTTATGGACTGATAGATGGATTCCGGGAATGCCAGCTGCACTAGGTGGCCAGGGGGGGGAGCTCAGACCCAACCAACAGGTTGCAGACCTCATAATGGAACGTCAGTGGATTTTAGATGATCTGGACCTTCCCGGGGATATCAAACAGCAAATTCTGAGTATTAGACTTAGGGAGTTTAGGCAACTTGATCGAGTAAACTGGGTGGCTAGTAAAAATGGTATATACTCGGTTAAGATTGGCTATAAAGTTTTACGCCAGACCTCCAGTGGTATGGATTGTACTACACCTAGTACCTCTTCGGAGAGGTGCGACCGAATCTGGCCCACCATCTGGCAGCTTAAGGTCCAGCCCAAAATCAAACACTTTATGTGGCGTGTGTGCTCTAATGCCCTTCCCACCATGGACAATCTATGTCGAAGGCACTGTGCTGTGGATTCTAAATGCCAGAGATGTCTGCTAGCCCCAGAAATACTTGAACACATGCTGCTTTTATGCGAACCTGTTAGAAGGATGTGGTATACTAGTCCCCTTTCCATTAGAATTAGTGAGGTAGGCCTTAGGTATTTTGAAGAGTGGCTAGGCACGTTGTTTCATAATGTACGTACCAACCCTGATATTTTGGCTATGGTTAGTTATCTATTATGGTATATTTGGAAAGGCCGGTGTGCTGAGCTATATGGGAGAGAATGCTACTCAATCCAAAGCACCATAGACCGGGCAGCCCAGGCTGTTTCCTCTTTATGGGCAGCGAAGGGATGGCATGAGGAGGCCGCTGAGGAGAGCCCCACACTAGGCAATGGGCCAACCTGGACTCTCCCTGCACCAGGCCACTACAAAATGAATATTGATGGTGCTTTTGATTGTCTCACTAATTTTGGTGCATTTGGCCTTTTGTTACGTAATTATGCAGGTACCATTCTACTTAATTATGGGAGGAAAGTCACGCTGGAATCTTCTTTTGAAGGAGAGGCTATGGCACTTGTTGAAGCTATAAAGGCGGTGGATTGTTGGCGAGGTGAACCGGTGTGTTTTGAGTCGGACTGTCTCAACTTGGTGCAGGTTATCAATCATGGATCTGTTTGTCCCGAATGGAGAGTACGAGGCTTGGTGGAGGAGGCAAGATGGCTATTGGATCAAAATAGTTCATTTTCCCTGTGCTATGTTCCTCGTAAATGTAATTTGGCTGCTGACTGGATAGCCAAACATGCTGTAAAGGGGTTGATTTGGGAATCCCCTCTGGGGACTGCCCCAACCCCTCTGATTTCTGTTTCTTTTCAGGACTTTTTAATGAGTGCCGATGTCCAGGTGCGAGCTGGCATAGGCTAAAACTCTTTGGACTGCTCTGTAATAAGTTGCTGCCTTGTCTGGTTGAGCAATATATGCTGTTTGCTTGGTGACCAAAAAAAAAATAAGTACTGCTCTTCGCTGTCCTCTTTATAAGCTTTATGTTCTCAGAAAACATCCTAGAATGTCTCCTCAAATGCCTATTCTCTCTCCCTAATTATCGTCATACTCTCATTAGGGTTTTGCTATGGTTCTAATACATACGCTCCAATGTCTCAAGCAATCATCAACGTTGACGATTATGGGCTAATGGCCGGCAATGATAGAAAATTAGATAATGAGGTACCTAGATGGTACTAGTATTTGTAAAATTGTTGGTACCATTCATTGAGGTATTATTAACAACACTTCATTAAAACAAATTGAATCCATAATTGTTGGAAGTTTTTTTTTATGATACTACAAATGTGTTGATTGAGCATGCAATCACGTCAAGAAATTTACTGCAATCTCTTGATTGACCAGCTACCTAAAAGCTGTACCTCACGACACCAATATTAATTTATTTTGAGTATACACACACACATCCATTCCAATTCTAAAAAAAAGGGGGAAAGTGTAAAAATGATAATAAACTTTACCTAAAATTGTGTTTCTAATACTAAAGTTTTGCGAGTAGCAAAAATAGTACCCAACTAGGGCTCCGACTGCAAATATAATGTTTTCATTTGAGGGAAATAGAATTTAGATACAAAAAGACTCTTATGCCTCCAAAAATATACTACATCCGTCAGATCTATTTGACTTTTTTTGGAGAGATTAAGGGTGCGAAATATGTCTTCCTCCGTTCCTAAATATAGGACCTAGATGACTTTTTTGAAAAATCTTAAAAAAAAGCAAAAAATAAGTTAATTATAAATTGATTTACCTAATTTTTTCTCTTAAACTAGTTTATTTTACCTATAAGCTAATGGATAATCTAAAAAGATATCAAATATGTCATCATATAATAACCTATTTCGCAACCTTAATCTTTCCAAAAAAAGTTATCTAGATCTTATATTTAGGAACGGAGGGAGTATTAAATTATGATATATTTGATATAATTTTAGATTATTCATTAGTTTATAGGTGAAATAAACTAATCTAAAAGAAAAAATTAGGCAAATCAATTTATAATTAAATTAGTGAACTAGGTCTCATATTTAGAATCAGAGGTAGTAGTAGTATATAGTGGCGAAGTCCAATAAGTCAACGAAGAACCTTAGCTAGCACTAAAATATAATGAAATATAGACCCTGCTTGAGACAGATTATATGAGCATCAAAATATTTCCAGTTATTTAACATTGATTTTCAATCTTCAAGTGAAAAGATGGATGCCATTGCAGTGAATGTTCTTCGGGGATTGACCTCTTTGGCTCTTGATGAGTTCAAGTTACTGTGGAATGCTAAAGATGATGCACAAAAGATGAAGAACACGGTCCATGCAATCAGATGCGCCCTTTTGGATGCAGAGGCAAAGGCCAAGGACCATCAAGTCAACTTTTGGATGGAGAGATTGAAAGATACACTCTATGATGTTGATGACTTGCTTGATGATTTATCCACTGAGTCTTTGAAGAGACAACTGTTGACTCAGAACATGGTCACAAAGAAGGTAAGGATCTTCTTCTCCAAATCAAACCAATTTATTTATGATCTTAAAATGGGTCATAAAATGAGGAACATCAGGAAAATGCTAGATGAAATTGATGACGAGAAGAAAAGATTGAAATTGAATGATCAACCTCTCAAGCCTTCATATGATTATGAGGAAAGAAAACAAACATACTCTTTTGTGCCAGAAGATGAAATTATAGGGAGAGATGTGGAAAAAAGCCTTCTTATACGTTATGTATTGAACCCTGCAGTCAAAAGTAAAGTTTCAGTTATTCCTATAGTTGGATTTGGAGGTTTAGGCAAGACTGCACTTGCTCAACTTGTGTGCAATCATGGAAGTGTTCGAAACCATTTTGAGCTTAAGAGGTGGGTGTGTGTGTCTGATGAATTTGATGCAAGACAAATAGCTCAAAAGATTTTAGGGGCACACAATACAAATGACATGGAGCAAGTGCAGCAGGATCTTAGACAATCAATTCAAGGCAAGAAGTTTTTAATTGTGTTGGACGATGTCTGGAATGAAGATGCTGAGCTTTGGCTCAAGGTGAAAAGCTTATTGATGGAGGGAGCACATGGAAGCAAGATAATTGTAACCACACGCAGTGTGAAAGTTGCAGAGGTAATGGGCACAGATGGCCAAACAATTACCCTTCAAGGTCTGAGTGAAGATAGATCATGGCGATTGTTTTGTCGAATGGCCTATGGAGGGGAAAAGGAATCAAATGACGAGGAGTTGGCAGCAATTGGAAGGGAGATTGTGAAAAAATGTGCAGGAGTTCCACTTGCCATTAGAATTGTTGGAAGGCTTGTGTATGATAAAACCTCAGAAGGAACAGATTTGTCATACTTGAGGAAAAGTGAACTTTGGAACATGGAACAAGTGGAGGAGAGAATCTTTGGGGTCCTTAAACTGAGCTATGATCATCTCTCTTCACCCATGAAAAATTGTGTGGCTTTTTGTTCATTGTTTCCGAAAGATTTTTCATTCAATAAGAAAACTCTAATTCAGATGTGGATTGCTGAAGGATTTATTCAGTCATTGGATCAAATGAGGTGTGAGGAAGATGTTGGGCATGAATTCTTCATGAATCTACTTTCAAGGTGTTTCTTCCAAGATGTAACAAGAAATAAGCATGGTGATATAGAGACGTGCAAAATGCATGACCTTATACACGATTTAGCACAATTCTTGGCAAAGAATGAGTATCTTGTAGTCAATGGAGTAAAAGAGCAGAGAATTAGAGGATCAACACGCCATTTGTCATATGATGTGTTAAGAAATGATTGGAAAGTTCCAACATCTACATTAAAATCTGTCAAGTTAAGAACAGTTCTTCTGCTAAAGAGAGGCAATTTTACCTGTAAGATGGATGGCTGCTTTGGACTAGTTGCATCAAGATTAAATTGTTTACGTGTTTTGGTCTTACATAGCTCTAATATTACAAAAATTCCAACCATTATTGGAAAGTTGAAGCATCTCAGATTTCTTGATCTTTCACACAACCATATAACCCATCTTCCAAGGGATATTTGCAGCCTTCACAATTTGCAGACCTTAATCCTCTCCAATAATGATATTGTTGAATTGCCTAGAGACATCCGTAACTTGGTCAACTTGAGACACATTCAATTTGACAATTGCACGCTGATGTGGATGCCACATGGGTTGGGGAAATTAACTTCTCTCCAAACCTTAACAGAATTTGTAGTAGGTGGTGAGAGAATGCAGTTAAGAAGGGATCATGTAGGAGGGATAGCTGAATTAGGTGAACTTAACAACTTGAGAGGTTCTTTACAAATCAGTGGCTTGAAACATCTCAGGCATAACCCTGAAGAAGCTGAATCTGCAAAGTTGAAAGACAAGCAGCATCTCCAACACTTAACATTGGTTTGGTCCTCTCACAATAAAATTAAATGTGTGGGTAGCAAATTCCCTGGAGATGAAGATGAGCTGATTTTACAAAGGCTTCTTCCACATGAGAATATCAAAAGTCTGGTTATAAAAGGATTCTGTGGGGAAAGTCTACCAGAATGGATTGGAAATCTCAAGTCACTGCAATACCTTGAGTTCCATGATTGTTTTTGTTTGGCAACATTTCCTGAAGTCATTCGTAATGTCAGATCATTAAAGAGATTAATCATAAACGGATCTCCAATGATGGAGGAAACAGGCCAATTGCCAAGTCATGTGTTGGAAAGGATTTACCATATCCCATCCATTATCTTAAGCAGTGACTATCTTAATTGAAAGAAATAATGATGCTTGAGGTGTTATCTGATTTATTATGGTGGAGAATCTGTTTCTTGAGTTAGTCTCTTTGGTTTTTAATTTGTAGTTCATTTTCTCTGGTTGTTTGTGAATTGGGAGCCAAGTGCAGAGTTCTTGAGTGTAAATGATACTGGCTCCTAAGATGTAGTACAACTGCATTAGAAGGAAACTACAATTTACAAAAATCATGTCTGGTTTCTGCCTTGTAAATCTGCAACATTACAACTTATCTGTTTTTACTTCTTTCAATTCAATAAACAAAATAGATTGCAGCTTGTTATGGTTAAAAGGTTGCCGTTATATATGTCAAGCAATGGCAAAACACATATATGTGAAACAAAATACTATATGAAACTTAAAGATCCATGCATGCATGCATGGGAAAATTATACTGGACCGCTTACATTTGATCTAATGTGGTTGGGCTTTTTGGTATGGCCTATGAAGTATATCTTGCAGGAGTCAGACCAACCAACAAGTGAGTGCTAAAATGGAAGATCGTCAAGTCAAACTTGTTGTCATTCTTTTTCTGGTTTTCCTTCAACTCATGCCGCAATATTTTTTTTTTTTTTGGCAACAACTCATGCTGCAATCTAGTTACATGTCCACTACACGTTTCAAAGAAACATAGCGAAAAAAGATTAAATTGAAATAAAAAATTAAAATAAGGGTTCATTATTACAACAATAGCTAGACGTCTACCTTAACGCAGAGATGGAGGAAAAATTAACTATAGAATTTCTTGAACCTTAATTAGGAGGAAGTTGTGAAGATTTTGAATATTATTGGATAAAGTTATGATGGATTTTTATTTTTGCCCCCTTCCAGTTAATGCCGTAGCCTTCATGTGAGAGACTTTGAAACTTGTATGTCCATTAACAGAGACTTCAGAAACTTAAAATCAAAGCCAAACTCTTGTTCTCTACCTTATAAATTTCACGCATCAGTCCATCATGTACGTCACGGCAGGTTTTCAGGTAGAATAACATTTTTGGTAAAAAAAAAAGGTAGAATAACACTTGAAAATTGAAATTTCAGATCACACATAACTAATATTTTGGTAACCTTAAAAATAATTAGCGAATTGAAAATATTTTTCATTTTAGAAAGCTAAGGCAACTTTGAATCGTTTACTTCATCTAAACCTGAATCAATGGTAACTCCCCTAACCGAGTCTACCGAACTTAGAAGTTAATTATAAACTGTTCTTTTCTAAGTTATATATATGGGGGGAGGGTGCAGCAACGTTTATAATCAAATTTGGTGGAACCTGTTATGAATGTAAACAATTTAAAATTTAAAATAATGGAAATAAAAAGATTAAAAAAAATCCTGGTTTTAGAAGTTGAGAAAATAAGGGAGAAAATAAAGGATTATTTTTTCCAAATGAGAAAATAGAGGATTAGAAACGGCTATTATAAAAATATTTGAACAATTCATAATTTTTTCTAAATTAACATGATTTAAAATTTATAATGATTTTTTCTGATAAAAAAATTTATAATGATTTTCATTGTAGAAACAAATTAGAAAGAATAGAAATAATGGTTAGCATTTAATTATCTAGTCATCACTTAAATCTCAACCCCATCAAATCTCCGCAATCCATTCAACAACCTTCTTATTATTTACTTCTGGTCTTTCATAAATAAATATTTCTTTCCATCATTTAAAAATTATGGATTTATAGTTTGGTTTCCACAAAAGAGCTTATTGATTTCCTTCTTCTCACCTTTCTCTCTTTTTCATTTCTCTCATAATCTTAGCTTCCACATATTCCACCAATTCTTCCATTTCCATCACATTAAGTACGTATGTTTCTATGCTTTATTTCTCAATTTATTTCCATCATATATACTACTTGATTTTCGTTATATCTATATATAAATTATCTTATGTTTCTATATATGATTGTTAATTTGCATTTATCTTAAATTTACCTTTATTTGATTTCTGAATTGTTGTAGCTTTACGTATTACAATGCTATATTGCTGTGTGATTGGTTGATGTGAATTATGTATGATTCAGTAAAATAGGAGTAGGTCTTTGGTCTTCAACTTTTGTTATATCTTCATTTTGCATCTAAATCTTACCTTCTGATTTCTCATTGGATTTGATGATTTAAAGATAATGTTGAATTTGTAAAGGCATAATGAGAAATTAGAGTAATTTGTATTCCTTGTTTCTGTGCAATCATGCAATTGTGAACTACTAAGTAGGAGAAACTGAGAACATATAGAAGTAGAAGCAAATTAATTAATAATCAAAAGCAAATTATTTATTTATTAATTTATCTCTGAAGAATCCCTCCACCACCACCATCATCATCATCTCCATCACTTGTTTCTACGTTATCTGCTTCTTCTGTTTCTCACTTCACTTCTTTTCCCTCCAATCTCTGACTCTCTATCTATCTATCGAAAAAAAAAAGTAAATTATTTATTTATTTATTTTACTGTTGCTTCTTTATATATAGCCGTTGCTCACTCCCCATATATATGCCTTTTTAGGAACGGTTACTTCTTTTGTTTATTTATTTTATTTATTTTTATTATCTATTTATTTATTTATTTGTTTATCAATTGTTTTTAGGATTTAATATGCCCTTTCTTTTCTTTTTTTAATTGAAAATTAATAGCAGATTATTTACTTTTAATTTGACCAAGCTTCTTTTTTAAACTATTTTTTTGCCTTCTTTTATCAAATTAGTTACTTTATTTACTATTTTCACAATTAAAATAAAATAAGATAAGCAAACAAGTTTCACAAAAGCATGGTGGTAGATAAATTTTAGGGAAACTTTATCCAAAGTGATTTTTCTTCAAATAAGAAAATATTTTTCAAAATATATCTGTTAGATCATTAGAGATTTTTTATTTAGAGTTTTTCAAAAGTGATATCTTTTTTTTTATCAGAATTCAAAAGTGATATCTTTATTCAAACAAATGTTTACATTAGAGTTTTTTTCCCTAAAATGTATAAAAATAATGCACTCTATTATTAAAAATAGGCTCACATTCATTTTTTTTATTTTTTTTATTTTTTTTATTTTTTTTAATTGTTTTATTTTTTATTTTTTTTGTCAAAACAAATAGCAAATTCATGTTATTCCTCCATGTTGAATGATCAAAACTAGGTTCACATTCTTTATCAATGTTATTCCTCCTTTGTTTATTGATATTCTCACGCCTGGCTTTATCTCTTATCGAATTATTTTCATCAGAATTTTATGAAGTTATTTAATATTGAATATTTGCATAATGGAGATAAATTCAAGCAATTAAATTTACTAAATTTCGGGAAATCTGTTATCAATATTTGTAGATTGACATTCAAAACTATCTATATTAGAAAATTACGCTTTTGCCCCATTTTATTTTTCTGGAATTTAAATTTATTCCCCCTTTTTAATTTTTATCTTATTTAAATTCCAGAAATATATATATTATTAAGGTTGTGGTTTACAAAGATTTTTAAGGTTTCTTGTCATTGTATTAATTTGAAAACTATTTTTTATTTGATTTTTTCGTGAGGAATACACTGCCTATATTTATAGCTGGTCCCAAGCCCGAATAAAGGAGTAGGGTTGTTAGGCTTCGGCAGCCAACGTAAAATTATGTCGAATCTATTGAGCATGGACACACGCATCTTTCATAACAATAGTTGATCATATGGTATGTCGTCTCTACAAAAGAAGACGGAGAAGAACAAAGAGAAGTCTTAATAAAGTTATTTAACAAGATCTTTTGATGAAATGTTTATCTCTAAACATGACTATTGATCGAGCACAATGGCGCCGTGTGATCCATGTAGCTGACCCCACTTAGTTGGGATAAGGTTTTGTTGTTGTTGTTGTATTATTTAAAAATTATAATCGAAACAACCTAAGAATATTTTTTTAAAAAAAAATTCTATTTCCATAGTCCGCCATTTCATGATTTCAAACTAATAATTCAAAATGTCCACCATTTCATTTCATTTGTGAAATATTAAATAAGTATTGCTCTTCACTACTCTCAGAAAATTGAAGCATCCTACAATGTCTCCTCAAATGCCTATTCTCTTCTCCCTCATCATCGTCATACTCTCATTAGGGTTTTGCTATGGCTTTAATACATATGCTCCAATGTCTCGAGCAATCATCAATGTTGACAATTATGGAGCTATTGGCAATGGTAGAAAAGTAGATAATGAGGTACTAGATGGTTTTAGTATTAGTAAATAAAAAACAACAGATTTATTTTCACATATATGAAAACACTTGTCTTCTAACTGTTTCTCACTTTTATAATGCTCTTTAGGCCTTCGAGAAAGCTTGGAGTGATGCTTGTTCTCAAGGAGCTACTCTTGTTGTTCCTGAGAACAAAGTCTATCTTCTTAAACCTATAAACTTTTCAGGTCCATGTCGGCCACATACTAAATTTATGGTAAAGTACTTGTAGTCACCCTTATTAGTGGTTCATGTTCATGCAAGTTTTGAAAAAAAGTTAAGATGTTTTTTGTTACTGTTTCATTCAGATATATGGAAAAATCATAGCTTGGCCTCATCCAACTGCATATGAACAAGATCGGTGGAACTGGATTAAATTTGTTGGCATCGAAGGTTTAATAGTTGATGGTGGTGCCAAGGGCTATATCCATGGCAATGGCAAGTTTTGGTGGAGAAATTCTTGCAAAGTTAACAAAAGCCTTGTAAAGTCATTTCTTTTTTTATCTTTACTTTGTAAAGTCATTTCACATAACATCGTCTTATTCTTCTTCCTATAAATTAAAATTTTGAAATCTGATTATATGTTTTCTTTCTTTCCTTTTACAGCCATGTACAATTGCACCAAATGTAAGTTTATATCTATATTCTTCTTCACTATAACATTTCAATCAGAGAAAAACAGAGTGCTCAATTTTTTCCTTTTTAAATCCTAACATGCATAATTTTTCATGGAAAAAATTTTAACTTTACAGGCTGTAACTTTTTATCGATGTCATAAACTGATCGTCAGAGATGTGATGTTCACGAATCCTCAGAAGATGCATATGAAAATTGATAGTTGTTTGAATGTTCAGCTTTCAAGTCTTATGATTAAGGCACCAGGAAACAGCCCCAACACTGATGGGATTCATGTAGCCAATTCACAAAATGTTCTCATACATCACGTCTTCATTGCTACAGGTAAAAGAAAACTCAAAACAAATATTTTTACATAATTAATCTTTGATTCATAATATTTAGCATCAATTATTTTTTTATTTGTTGAAGGTGATGACTGTATTTCAATAGAAACTGGATCTAAAAATGTTGAAGTTCATGGCATAATTTGCGGACCAGGGCACGGAATCAGGTTTCTGTTATATGTGTGTTTATTTGTGTATGTATATGTTAGAAATATTAGGATCATTTAAAATTAGACCTTGTAATTGGTGGTTAGCAGCCCTATTGGCTATATAAAGAGTCCTAGCCCACCCAAATATTTTAGTGGGTGAGATTTATGAGAGTCTATACTAAGAGGGAGAGTTAACTTGGTCTCTCTCCTCATTACCCTGGTGTTATAGATTTGTTTTGTAAATCCATTATCTCAAGGAGGAGTGGTCATCAACTCATGTGAGGGATGTTTTGATCTAGTCCAAAAGGATTAGAATATTATTGTTGTTTTTATATTCTTCTTCACCATCAATCAAATATATTTGTTTCATTCTTCATCTTGTTCTTTTTACATATCAATTTATCAACATGATATCAGAGTCAGGTTAAAGGAGGAAATTATCTTCCATTTTTTTGTACAATATCAAAGGAATTTGATCCAATTAATTCACTAAACCCTATTTTTAAAGGGTCTTAGTCCAAATATTTTGATGTGTGAGATTTATGAGAGTCGACATCAAGAGGGAGAGTTAACTTGATCTCTCACCTCATTACCCAAGTGTTAGGGATTTGTTTTATAAATCCATTACTTCAAGGAGGAGTGGTCATCACCTCATATGAGAGATGTTTTGATCTAATCCAAGAGGATTAGAATATTGTTATTGTTTTTGTATTCTTCTCCACCATCAATCAAAATATTTGTTTCATTTTTCATCTTGTTCTCTTTACATATCAATTTATCAAAAGTATTCATCATGTACACATACTCATGACTAAATTGTATTATACTGCAGTATTGGGAGCTTAGGAGATAACAATTCAAAAGCAGAAGTGTCGAATGTGTTAGTGAATAGAGCAGCATTCAATGGAACGATGAATGGGTTGAGAATAAAAACTTATCAGGTAAGACTTGTTCTTCAAATCTTGAATTTTTGAGGCTTTTCTGCATCATTGACCATTTCTAAACATAAATAACTAAAAATTCAAAACAAAATTAAAAAGTTGGGGAATAATTATATTTTACCCTTTGTGAGAAATTATGAAAACAGAAACCTGAGGTGTGTGGTTAAGTGGCAAGGACTCATTCACCCTTAACCTTTTGAGGTGCCTACAAAAGAGCGGAAGATTAGTCTCTCACTTGCCGAGCGAGGGGATACCTTGATCATGGATAAAAAAAAGAAGTTATGAAAACAAAATTAAGTATTTGTTTCTTAAGAAAAATTTATCCAGTGGAAGTTATAAAAACAGAATTAAGTATTTGTTTTTCAAGAAAAAATTAGCCAGTCATTAACTGTTAATTTATATAAAAACTTGGTGAGAGGTTGAACAAATGAGTCATTTTAAAATAAGCGGGCGTGAATTACCAATGGCTAGGTTGTTTTAGGGTGAGGATTATTGGGTTCAGTCAAGTGGCATTAATCCTCTGCATAGCTTTTTTTAGTTACAATGTTCTGCATAGCTTTTTGACTATTCGGCTTTTATATCCTCACAAATTCATAATCCACCAATAAGGAGAGATGCCAATACTTAATCAAGAAAAATGCTAATGCCAAATAAATGTTTGATTCAACTTTCCACAATATATTGATTTCATTACAAATTATTTGGACAAGTCAGTTTAGTTTCTTTTTTTCATCAGAACAAGTCAGTTTAGTTTATATATTTAGATATGGGCAAATCATTTTATACTAATCTCAAAATCATAATATAATTTAGTTAGTTAGTTATTATGTTATAAAAAATTTCTTAACTAATTCTGCAGTTAGTATACATAATACTTTCAAAATATATTGTTCCATCATATATAAAATATAACATCTAAATCTAAAATTCTAAATAAGAAGATACCAACCCACTGATAATAATCTCTTGTAGTCGAAAACAAAACCCACTTAATCTCCCACACACACATTATAGATTGTTTTGGTTGGTAGCTCATGGATTCCGGTAGCTGTAATCTGCTAGATGTTCAAAGAAAATCAATACATATTTACACATATTTTCTTGTAAGTAATTATCCCTCTAATTTCTGCATTATTTGAATACAGGGAGGATATGGGTATGCAAGACACATACAATTCACGAATATAAAAATGAAAAATGTAAGAAACCCCATTGTCATTGATCAAAACTACTGTGATCAACAAGAACCATGCCAAGAGCAAGTAAGTGAGAACATTCGTATATTCTTCTTTTTTCTTTCTTCATGTTTGTTTTGGGAGTATGTTTCTTATAGTTAATTTTGTTATTTATAAATGAGAATGACACAGGAATCAGCAGTGAAAGTAAGCAATTTGGTGTACCGAAACATAGGTGGAACTAGTGCATCAGAAGAGGCCATTAAATTTGATTGCAGTAAGACAGTGCCATGCAGTAACATTTACGTTCAGGATGTGATCTTAAAAGCTGAAGGAGGAGGCCAAACCACTGCTTCCTGTAACAACGTTGTTTCTGTTGAACAAGGAAACGTCTACCCTATACCTTGTCGAAATATTTGAACATTTACTTCTTCCAAATTAAGCAAAGCTTAATCACCTAATTGCTGAAAAATATGCCCATTCATGAAGGCTATATATTCTGGTCTTCTACATATTTCTTATATATTTATTTTTTGTTTACGTCTTACTCGCTTTCCTTAGAAGAGTTTAGGGATTTTGTTTTTCTTTGTTTTGATTTTGTAATGTTTTATTAGATTGGGTTATGTGTCTTGCTATGAACATATTCACGTCTAGTGAATAGTCTCGTTCTAGTTTTTTTTATTTGAAAAATAAATAAGAAAATCAATTGCTTGAGATTTTGTAGGATCATAAGTTAGATCATTTATTTTTAATTATTTATAATTCCAATTTGTATAATTGTAAATTTGTTAAGACTCCTTTTTGGTTACCTCCCTCTCAATTCCTCTTCCTCTCCGGTTTCTTGTTTTACACACACACATGTATATTAGAGAGAATTAATTAGAAGTTTAGTAGAGAAAGATAATTAAAATAGTCATGCGAGTTGTAATCATCAGTTCAAAAGTAGTTATTGTAAAAGGTTGTAATTTACAAATGGTGTAACCTTATTTTATCATCTTTCTCCCATTAAATCTCAAATTAATTCTCCCTATATACTCCATTGTTCCTAAATATAAGATGATTTTCCCTAATTTGAGTAGATTAAGGAAGTTAGTTATTTACATATGGTATTACCAATTTATCTCAATTATTATCCTCACTCTCCTTCTATTGCTTGTTATTATAGATAAGCATAATAGGGTTAATTTGGGAAAGAATTGGGAAAAGTTAGGAAGTGATCTTATAATTTGGAACAAATTGAATTAAAGTGATCTTATATTTAGGAACAGAGGGAGTATTATGTTAGCGTTCATACCTTTGGGTGTATTGAATTGATCATTTAGTCTTTAGGTGATAAAGGAAAAGAATTACTCCCTCCGTTCCTAAATATAAGATCACTTTAATAAATTTGGAGAGATTAAGAAATATATTTAAGTTAGTTAGAATTGTGTGTTCTTCCAAAAATACCCTTCAATTTAATTATTCCTTACTTTCCCTTTCGCGTCGTCACTTAATTTTGTTTGGGAGGCCTTTCTCTTCACGCTGTCTTCGCCCCCTCTCATTTTTTCACGCAGAGATCAAAGAGCAAATTAAAACCTAGATCAATTTGCCTCTTCTTCATTCTCTTTTCAAATTTTTACTTATACTCTCTCTGTAATTGAACTTATCCAGGATTTGAGTAATATGATTGCATATTACATATACTCCATCTTATGCAGGGCTGAGTTTCCAATCGTCTCAATCAAGTTTTCGTAGGACTACCATTTCAATTTCAAACTCAATTGCAATGTTAATTGGAATTGCAATTTTGTGAGGTTTTCCCCTCTAATCTCAAAAAGTTTACCGAAATCTCTTACTAAAGCAATGGATTTGGATTCCGTGATGACGTGAGAAAGCCATCACAATCGCCAATAAAATCATTTTACTTCTCCGTCTCCGGCGGCTATGGACAGAGAGTAGATTCTGTCACGGGGTGGGTCCCAGGAACAAGAGGTTGTGCCACTGTAGTCACATACTCACATTGATATTATATTCTATGAGGTCAATTTGGGGAAAATTTGAGAAAAATTTAAAAGTGATTCTATATTTAGAAATAAAGTTAATTTCTCAAAGTGATCTTATATTTAGGAACGGAGGGAGTAATCACGAACTTTATAGAAAACAAAATTCCATTTTATTAAGATAAATTGGAAATATATAAAATAATTAGCTAGGTACATGCACAAGTGCACTATAGCTCTAAATAAATAATTTAATAAGTTTTATAATTTTAATTTAAAACACGTGTAATATATATATATATATATATATATATATATATATTGTTGTGGTTCTCTTAATTGATTACATTAAATTGTTTTAGCTATAATAAATTCTTATAGTTTGATTTTTTTAACGAAATAATAGCTTCTATTATCAGCCAATAGCAGAAATTGCCAAACAAGGGAAATAGAGTTTCAATATAGTACAATGAAATGGGATAACTCCTATGAAATCAACAAAACAACAAAGAAATAATAAACTAAAATAAAATAAAAAAACAGGCTGATATCAAGTAAAACTATCCAACTCCCCTGTGCAGGAGAAGCATCCTAATGAGTATGATACTAGTTCTTGGCATCATTCATCATAAAAGAGAGTAAAAGAGGTGATGCTCTTTGTAAATTTATGTTGCTAAACAATCAGCCGCAACATTTCCATTTCTAGGAAGATAATTAATTGAGAACCTAACGTCTGACGCCATAAGATTAATAATTTCCTGAATAATACTCCGACACTTCCAATCATGTATATCTGGCTTGCCTTCATCAATACTTTTAACAAGAAGCTGAGCATCTTATAGTTCGATTTTGAATATCTTTTTAACATGAAAATAAAGATTGTGAATATGATAAATAATATGTTTCAAAACAATTAAACTTGATATAATACTAATATTTTGCAGAGCTTTTGTTACGGAGAGATGATAATAGTCTTAATTTTAATATACATCTTTCATTGTTATTATGATATTTCAAACCATCTTAAGGTCTGATGTTTGGAAATTTTCACGACAAATCTCATTGAAATGATGAAATCTTAAACTGAAGTACTCAGGTAATGGTTTCTGAATAAAAAATTTAGAGTAAAATATTTTGACATTTCTCATATAATATCCGAATCCCTGTTGTTTTTGTTTGGGTCACTTACTACTTCCCATGGCAATCTAAATCGGAAAAATATATAAACAAAACCGTTAGTTATTTTTGATAGTGAAATCTTTATAACTAAATTGTTAAACAAATATGTTTGTTATAGTTGGGTTGGTTATTAGCAGCACTAAATCAAAGACCGAACCAACCTAACTTCAGAATTAATGAGCAGAGAAGATGTGAAGAATTTGGATAAAAATGATTTAATATTATCTAAGGTTATAGTAGATTTAAGTACAACCAACAATAAAATAGTGTTTTTTACTCATACGTTTTTTAAAAAGATTATATTAAGGCCTTCACATGAGATCCTCTGATCGAGAATCCAAAGCTCCACTAAGGGTTCGGTTTCTCTCCATATCTTTCTCTCCTTTTCTCTCATTTTCCCTTTCATAAGTCATTGGATAAAATATCTAGTGGTTCAAACTCAATGTTTTAACAATAATAATGTAATTATGATAATATTTTAAAATGTAATAAATAAATTTAATCTGTCAAAATCTTATGTAAATTGTTTAAAACTGTAATAAACTATTCAGAACTGTAGATTACTATTATAAATTTAAATTTATTTTTTAATACTGTCATGAATTATTCACACTAAATTTTGACTGATTAAATTTATTTATTATATTTTTAAGTGTGTTGATAATTATTTTAGTATTATGAAAACATTAAAAATATGAACCATTGGATCGATCCATTGGTGTCAAAAGAAATGGAGAGGGAGGACGAGGAGAAAACCCTCCCCCTGGTAATGAGTTTAACCCATCAACTTTCGGGTCAGAATATATAGGGTGATCAGTGGTTAGTAATTTGGTAGACTACACCAACCCATCCTACATTATCCATAGGCTGAGGTGGGTTGTCACACAGGTTGGTGTGCCCGCTCTACATACACACACACATATATATATATAGTATTTTTTAAAAAACATATCTAATGTACAAAATCAAATTCTAGACACTTTATTAATTAATGCAAAGAGTGCGTAGTTGAAATAACCAACAATGTTGTCGTGATACTATAATTTACATTTTGTTAATAATATTATTCGTAAAATAAAATGCGAAGATATCTATGCAAAGTACTCCATAATTTATCCAAATGCGAAGATATCTATGCAAAATAAAATGCGAAGATATCTATGCAAATTATGGAGTATATCTAGCGGTGGAGTCCATAATTTAATAGTGGCCTGAGATGATCTTATACTTTATTTGATGCAATAACCTAAATAAAATTTTTTTTAAAACAAAATGAGTGAAGAAAATTCAAAAAAAGGAAAATATGCAACATGCATAACTTGAGGGTTGAGGCCGGCCGGCCTTTAATCGGTGGGCTAGCCATATTCTTAACTATATTTATATATAGTAAAGTATTATTTTAGGAAATGTACTTATATATATTACGAAGAAAAAACACCAATCACCTTTTTTTAAAACTTTATATCCTCCATATTCAGTTTATAGAGGCCTGACTAGTGACTATATTACATATAGGAGTATTTCGTACTAGCTAGTGTTGCCATGCACGATGGATAATAAACGCATACGGCACATAAACATGCACATATGCTCCCTCCTGCTAATATTATAAACAGTTAGTGAACTTATACTTTTACTCACAGTAGGTTTCGCTCTATAATATAAAAGGGAATAAGATATTATATGCTTAATTTTTAACTTTTACCATTATATGACGGAGGAAGATGCATGTAATAATGGTAAAGACCGCATTTTTATGAGAGTAAAATGGATAGTCGTTTGGTCAATTTAATACACATTAATTAATTTAACTAACATTTTTCGTGTGAATTAGTGCACCTCATCGTATCATCTTAAACTATGGGCTGGGGAGTATCAAAGATATGTTTGTATATATCATCAATAAAGTCATGTTTGAAGTTGCTACTATTATATTGCATCTGTTAAACTAATATACGTATGAACACACATGCAGATATTGGATTATAGATAGATAAAATCGCATGTTCACGAATGTTGTTGAAGAATGAGGAGGACGATGTTATGGTTTGAAATGTTGAAGTTGAAAACATAAATAATAAAAGAGAAATTTTGGTAAAATGATGCCTAACTGAATTTCGCCAAACTCATATATAGCTTTATCCCTTATCCATATGTGTTGTACGCTCCCATTTCCAAATACTATAACATATGCATGACCTCACCCCACCAATCATCACATGCTCCTCATTCCTCAACGTAATAGCCCACAAGCATAGGAAATTCAAACACATACGTATGCAACGTTTGTGTCTAAAGATATATATGCATGTGTAGTAATACATCTAGACGTTTTTAATTAATTTAACATGTGTCAAGCCGATGATTACTGCGGCGCACTGTTCATATACTTTAAATTCCACTGTTACACCCACGTGTCCTATACTGTAAAAGTCTGATCCTTTGACAAACCAAAACCAAGTTTCCCCAACATCGCGAAAAATCCATTCAATATAACATACGAATATAATATATTTATGTTTACATTTTCGGGAAAGAAATTAATATTTATTATTGAATATTATTCTATTACTATTGATTTCTTCATATTGTGTATTGTTTAGTCCCCATCTATAACACGATTTCTGTTTGAATTAAAAAAAAACCTTTTGAACTTCATTACACCTCTTTTACTATTCAATAAATTTTAAAATTCATCCCTATATACTAAATATCAAGGAATTATGGAGACCCAAGAAGTCGAAGAATAATAAATAGTTATGAATAAAATTATACATTAATATTTAAAATTTAATGAGGAGACATGTCTAAAGAGCCAAAATACTTTTTTATTACCAGGTACAACAGATCAGAGAGCAGATTACTTAATTATTAAACCATTGTATAAAAATTGGTTTTTGGACATTAAAATCATTTTATAAATGCTCTAAGTAATTAACATATTATGAATTATAGAACAAAATATAGTGTTATAATTTATTCAAGGACTAATAGATATGAATGGTTTTTGACAGCATATTCATAACAAAAAATTATACTTCCGCTTGCCCATAATATATGAGGTAACTTAAAATTTTTTATGAAAACATTACAAGAGGTAAGATGCAAAAATCATTTCTGTGAGTGTATAATAGATTATGTAAGAGTAAAATTGTAAAATCACATTAACAATATTCATGATAAATGACTCAACTATAATTCATTTTAGGAGTGGAAATGAGTTAGACCATACCAGTATTCAATCTTTTACTAAATATGCCTTAGCCTGAAATGATGGGATGAATATTAAGTCTGGTTTGAATATAGATGTAGGTTTTTTTATTCAGGCTTGAGCCTTCAAAAAGTCTATCAATCTTTTGAAGACTTTTTAATTCCTATTTTATTCAATCAATTTGCTTTATGTTTATACCTTTGATAGGTATTAATATTTTACAAATTCAACATGCATGCAATCGTTAAATTGATGATGAACATCACATATTTATAAATGATAGGCCTCCTTTAAATATTCTTTGAGACAATTTAAAGCTTACATATAACAAACAAATATAAGTCAATAGCTAAAAAAGATCATAATACTGTTATACATAATTATATTAATAAGGGTAAAATATTCAAATGGAAACAATTAATCTAGTGAAATTTATCAAATGAAGAAAGGCTTGAAAAGAAGAGAGGTGGTTTAATTTGTTTTATAATTTCACTCGATAACTTCCAATTTCTCCAAAGTAGTTTCCACAATTATTCCTTGCGTTACATCTTTGTTTCTTGGTTTTTTTCTCAGTTTGTCTTGCATCTTTCTGTTTTGATAGTTTACCTTATATCTTTCTAAATTAAATTCTATTTTTTGCTTCCCCAATGTTATCTCCATCCTCGTGTCAAGTGAGACTAATCTCTCGCTGTTTTGAAGTCCCATATATAGGGGTAGACATCTAACCTGTGAATTTGCTCAATTCACAAAGGCTAGAGATCGAATCTCCAACCACTTGCTCAAGGGACGAGAGTACTTACCACTCACACTAACCCGTCAAATTTTTTCTAAATTATATTATTCGCATTGTGTGAAATTATAATTATGTTATTCTATCAAAGTTTGTGAGCGTGACATTATTTTTTCCGTCACCAACACTTTTATTATTGTTGTTATTATAGTACTCCCTCGTTTTCATAACATATCCGGTAATGTGAATATCTTTTTGTCCACGTTATATGAGGTAATAACGTGTATAAATAAAAATAATAAATTTTGGATTTCCATTTTTGTCGTTGTATATTTTTTTTTGCTCAGATTTTTGTCATTGTGTATCAAATGTAAAGATAAGAGAAAGTATGGGCAGCCAACAAAGGTTGGTCTAATTGGTAAAGAAATTTAACTCATAATTAATTGTTGTGGGTTCGAATCTTACCGATGTGAGACCTTGTTGGTGGCCCTGATAAGCCTCAAGACCCAATTCCTAAATTTTTTCGTATAAAAAAAGAGAAAGTATTATGGGCACGGTGTAATAAATTATATAAAGGTAAAATTGGAAAATTAATGTAAGTTGTACTAATAATAAATGACTCCACTATGAAAATGGAAGAATACTGAAATTTCAATAAAAGTAATACCGAATTGGTATTTATTGAACATTTATATTTATTTTGATATTTCATTAGGAAGAATATTGAATAACTTTTAACTTCAATGCCAATATATTACATATTTTTTATATTGAACTAGTATTTAATATATAGATCATCACATGATGATAAATTCAAAATTTAAAATATTCCTTAAATTCTTATTTAACTCCAATCTGACTCTCGGATTAAGTTTGAGTTGACAATTAGTCTTTGACCTACCGTCTCGAACGCTCAAAATGCTAGTGTGGATTTGATAACCCATGAAAGGTAGATGATCATTAGCGCCAATATTGGCTTCAACAAACTCAAATTAAAATTCCGTTTATGGGTGCATGGGTGTCGATCAAACTTTTAGGCACTGACCCTGAAACGTTTCTTAATGTAGATTCAAACTTAGATTTTCATAGGAACAAGTTTCGTTGACATCTAGTATACATTGTACATATTCCTATATATTACAAATGCGAAATATGGTCTTTCAGTCAAGCCTTACATCCCATGAACCAAATAAAGTTAACCCTCCACTTACTGTATTGTTGGTAAACATTCACTATGCACCCCCACAAAGTTCAGACTAAACTAAATATTCGGTTTGACTAAATTTTCTATTCTCTAAATTAGATTTTTCCCAATTTTTTAAAAACTTTCGACCCTCTCATTTAATCAATGAATTAAATTTGTATGCCTTTATATGTATGTCTCTATGGTGAGATAAATGGTCCAACCATGAAATGCATTCCTACTCTTTACTGTGCTCAAATCCAACAACTTTCTCTTTGCATGTTTTTTTCCCTCTCATTCATTGGAACATTTTACAAGATATTTAACACACAGATATGAGGGAATTAAATGAAAAATTTAACTGGAAATTCAGCTCAGTATAACCGATTACTAAAATTCACATTTGGCAAATCACCCTACGCTATAAGGAAAAACGTGAAAAGGGAAGTCAAAGATTACAATGGTTAGTGTGAATTACAATTGAACAAGACAACCATAGCCTTTGAAATAGACCATAAAAGTGTATAATAGCACAATAATAATTGTTGATAATTGGAATGCCAATCAACAATAATTAGTTATTTGATTTCAAATTAAATCAATCAGCATTTATCTCGTATTAATGTTGATTTGTCAACTCTTTCCTTTCTTATATGTCATCAGATTATGTAATCAAACAATCATGTCCATTTAGGGCGGTCAAATATTTCCAACAATATCCAAATAAAAACTATCAATTCGGTCACAGTTTCATACTTTCATTCAAAATATTCTCCAAGTACCCATATGATTTTATGAGTCTGAAATCCAATCCAATCTCTCTCTCTCTAGAAAACAGAGCCACAGAATTGCCTATAAATACGTGACCCTCCATTAGGACACTTACCCACAAATCCCCTGAAACACATAGCTCATAGCTCAACACTTTAATTTGTACTTTCAATCACCTTGTGATATTATTTGATTTATTTCATTATCTTCTCACAAAGTGAAACATCATTAACAATTTAACATGTCTCTAAAAATCCCTCTTCTCTCTATTCTCATCCTCCTCAATTCTCTGATATCATCACCCTTTTGCTTTGGCTCTCACATTCATCACAACTCTCTCAATGCTCCAAAACATGAACACTCTGCCCTCATGGGAAGATCTTCCAGAAACAACAAGTCCCCTTCAACCTCTCATCAAGCAACACTCAGCGTTGATGACTATGGCGCCAAAGCCCGTGGAAATGATGACTCTCAGGTACATTCATACATAGATCATACATACAACTATAAGTGACATTGCATACATAAATATATAACACTTGCTCAGTTCTTAATTTCTGACATTTCAATATTCGTTAGGCCTTCCTGAAGGCTTGGAAAGCGGCTTGTTCTTCTGGGTCTATTCTTGTTGTCCCAGATAACAAGATATATCATCTCAAGCCTGTGAAATTTTCAGGTCCATGCAAGCCAAATACTGCTTTCATGGTAAGTACTTATGAATTACCACAAAATATCATAGTTTTGAATGAAAAATCAGAATCTCATCATATTCTTTGTGAATGGTGTTATTATTTTTCCTGCTTAGGTGTATGGAACCATAATGGCATGGTCTGACATGTCTGAGTATGAAGAAGATCGAAGGTTTTGGATTCAGTTCGTAGGAATAAAAAACTTCAAAGTTGATGGTGCAGGTAAAGGCACTATTGATGGCAATGGCAAGATATGGTGGCAACATTCATGCAAAACCAACCCAAACCTTGTACGTCATTTTCAAAATTTTCTCTTTCATATCAAACTTGAAATAAATATTTATCCAATTCTGACATATTTTTATTTTTTATTCTTGTGTTAATGTTTATTTTTACAGCCATGCAAGCAGGCACCAACTGTAAGTATATATCATATTCAAACAGAGTATTTTATACTTGAAGATGCAGAGTACTCTGTTTTTGGTGACATAATTTTACTGAAACTATTTGTTCTCTTAATTTCCCAGGCTGTAACTTTCAGCCAATGCAACAACTTGATCGTGCAAAACTTGAGATTCCAAAATCCACAGCAAATGCATATGAATTTTGATCAAAGCTTCAATGTTCGAGTTTCAAGTCTGATAGTGAAGGCCCCGGGAAACAGCCCCAATACTGATGGGATTCATGTGACAGCAACACAAAATATATTCATAAGCAACAGCATCATTGGCACAGGTAAAAAAAGGCCATAATGAATTACGCCTCAATAAATCCAATAAAATATATGAATTTAAGTAATTAATCATAAACCGGTGTTTTAATTTATCACAGGTGATGACTGCATTTCAATAGTAAGTGGATCTAGCAATGTAAGAGCTACAGACATCACATGTGGACCGGGACACGGAATCAGGTTTTTGATCAAACCTAATTATATTTAAATAAATAAATAAATATACACACACATTTATTAATATATGTTTATGTATGTCTGTTTTAATAGGTTGAATTGTCTGTAAATGATACATTTGTTGTCGTTGTTTCAGTATTGGGAGTTTAGGAGCAGATGACTCCGAAGCAGAAGTTTCTAATGTGGTAGTTAACGGAGCAACATTGATTGGAACAATGAATGGTGTGAGAATTAAGACATGGCAGGTAATATTTGGTCTTTAAACGTTGACTTTCAAGGCTTCTTAGTAGGCCCTTTGCAACATTTGACAATTTCTCAATTCTTTTCCTTAATTAAAAAAGAAAGTCAAGTCACTCTTGGAATTTTGAAGAGAGGAAGTGTACTTAACCCACTTCAATTTAATTAAAATTTTGGCTTCGCTTAGCGTCAAATTTTGCTCCCACCATATTTCCAAATGACTTTCTAGGACAATGAACCGAACTTAATGGGAAAAAATTGACCATAATGTTTAATTTAATATGACAGTTTTTTTTTTCACATTTTAGTTTTATTTAAGCACTATCAATTCTTTTTTTAAAGAAATTGGTGGGAAAGTTGACTAACGATCCTTCTAGTTTGTGTGGATCACACTAACTCTATGTATGAGAAGAGTTTTGATGAAAAGAATTCCTCGTAGTTATTAGTTATTGTATCACTTATGGTGACCTACAAAACTTTAACTAACCAACTTTTTCGTTCCAAGTGTACACACAACTGAATCCACCAATCCCTAACCTTCTAACTCACAAGTCAACACCAACATTTTATCAAACAAAATTAAATAGACGCAAAAAAAAAAAGTTTATCTTGTTCAACTTCTCCCCACCTGTTCCTCACTTCCTCTCACCTGCTTAATTATCTATAATCATTATTATATTTTCATGTCAAATACATTTGTGTGTTGTTTCATATATACCGAAATGTTCGAGAAAAAAAATATATAAATATATATACCGAAATGAGTTTCTTCGAAGAAAGAACTGATTAATTTTGATTGTTAGTTGTTGTTACAAATCATATGACTTACATTTGGACGTCTAATATCATTGATATATGATTGAAACAGGGAGGGTCAGGATTTGCGAAAAACATAAAGTTTATGAATATACAAATGAGGAATGTGAGCAACCCCATTATCATTGATCAAAACTACTGTGATCAACAACAACCATGCCATGAAAAGGTAATTATAAATATTACTTAACCTCTCTTAATTAACACTTTCGATAATACATTTCCTTCTTATTAACTTGTTTGTATGTTTTGAAATATGAAAATGGCAGGGATCAGCTGTGCAACTAAGTGATGTGGTGTATCAGAACATAAAAGGAACAAGTGCATCAGAAGTGGCCATCAAATTTGATTGCAGCCAAACAAAGCCCTGTGAAGACATATATGTTGAAGATGTGTTACTAAAAACACAAGGACGTGGTGGAACTGTTGCTTCTTGTGACAATGTTAAATTTGTCAACAAAGAAAACATCGTCCCTCAGTGTTCCTGAATTCAATACTCATATACACACGCACAATTCGTTTATAATGATTGGATTCTGTGAATATCCATCAAAATCAATTCTAAGAATTTAGTAAGAGAGATGTTATAGAAAAAGAGAAGTATAGTACAAATTAGACTTGTTGCGTCAAGATGCAGTATACGTTTGATGTTACTTAAATCGATGATTGTTCCATATGTAAAAGTTTGGAAAAACCATTGATTCTATATTGTACAAGAGAGTTTTAATACATTAAAGGTTTGACTATTAAAGGATATCCACTTTAATTTGATGTTGTTAGTTGTTCTTATTTCAAACGTTAGTTTAGCATTGATTGAGGGAAAACAATTCCGGTAACAAATGATTATCATGACGACAGGCACCATATGTTGTCAAATACTCCAGTTTAAAAATTATATATTAATTTATTATTTTAAAAAATAAGAATATATTTATAAGAATTGTGTCTTTTTTAAAAAAAAATTATGCATAAGCAGGCAAAAATTTCAGAGTCAACAGTCAAGTGTCACTTTTCGCTTCATATTTTTCCCTTAGCAAGAAATATTTTGACAAGGAAATGAAAGAGACGATATGAATTTGTTTTTCCTTTATATTTTTGTCAATCATGCATAGATTATTGGGTTAAGGTGCATTTTTAGTACTCTAGAATATAACAAAGTGCACCTAGCGTAATATACAATATTGTGATCCATTTGTGATAACCAAGAATTATTTTCGTAGCTTATTTAGTAACGACGTTAAATAAGTCAAGTTTGACCGTTATGTGTCAAATTTTGACCGTTACATTGTGGGGTAAAGGAGCATTTTCAGTACTCTAGAATATAGTAGGAGCACCAAACATAATATACAATATTTTAGTCCATTTATGATAACCAAAAATTATTTTCATTGCTTATCTAGTAATTTGTTAGCTAAAACTCACTTTTGTAAGATAAAATCTGATGTGACATAATGATGTAATATATGTATGTTGAAATGTTAATTTAACGAACATTTATTTTAACTTTATAACTAAGTAATAAGATAAAAGTAACTCTTCTTCTATTACAACATAGAACCATTAATTCAGGTCGAGTCAGTATGGCCAACCCGTTTTAATTCGTGTCGAGCCAGTATGACCAACCTGTTTTAACTCAGTAAGGTCAACCTATTTAGTTTATAATTCTTTGCTTACTTTTTTTATATATGTAAAATACTAATGACTTATTAGTTTATACATGCATGATATTAGGATATTCTATGGATCTTTATAACTTTGTAGTGTTTATAAATTATTTGAATCTTTGAATAATATTGTGATTTAGTTGTTTATGGTGTTTAAATATTGTATATTATGTTTGGTGCTTTTTCTATATTCTAGAGTACTGAAAATGCTCCTTTACCCCACAATTTGGTGGTCAAAATTTGACACATAACAGTCAAACTTAACTTATTTAACGTCGTTACTAAATAAGCCACGGAAATAATTCTTGGTTATCACAAATGGACCACAATATTGTATATTATGCTATGTGCACTTTGCTATATTTTAGAGTACTAAAAATGCACCTTAACCCTAGATTATTAAGTGATTATTTGTAAGTAACTAAAGAAAGAGAACAAATATAGAGAAAGGAAATAGTCCATAATATCATTTCTCTGAAATTCAGAGAATTTTAATTCTCTTCCACTTTGGCTTAATTTTAAAGTTTATGAGTCTATTAGATTAACAAATTTGCATACTGATTGCTTTTTTACAAAAAAAAAATGGTATGAAAACTGAATTAGATGGCGTGAAGCAAATAAGAGAAAATAACTTGTAAATTACAAAAATAAAAAAGAGATGAAAAAAACAAGAGTCAGGTGATGGTGTTGTCATTAGTCTTACATGAGAGTGTGATGATTTTCAAATGAAACAACCACATAACTGCCACTGGCACTTGTTTCAAACTTTTCACATGTCATCTTCAACTGTTTAATTTTAATCTTACAAAACACCCTTATATTCGTCATTGCTTACAAATTTTCAAAATATGTATATATAATTTGTATTCAATAATCTAATGTGTATTACTAAACTTTTTAACAAATGAATTGTATTCTAACTATGTACAGAGACATTTGTGTTTATTTGTTTTCTCTTTAAATTGGGGTCCCTTTATGTATTCTTAAAGTTATGCTTATTCTGTGTTATAAGAAATATATATATTTCCTATGGTCCATGTGCATAATTTTTCCACTAACTGAACAAAGATATTAAAAACACTAATACTCTTTCCTTCCAGCAATAAATATAAGATTAAGTTGAACATTTTTGTAGAGATTGGAAAAGTAAAATGAACAATTAAATGTTAATTAACAATATGCTACATGTAATTAAATACATTAGTTTATAAGTAAGTTGGATTAGATTTGACAAAAAAAATTAAATATGAATAGTTTAAGTTGTTTGTTTATTTTGTATTAGTTGATTTATTCAAAAAATAAATTTGATTCTATATTTATCACCGAAGCGAGAGTATGAACTACATGTGGTCATTAGTAAAAAAATTAATTGAATAATATATCAACAATGTAATATATGGATCCGGATTTTCTCAGCCTCCCATTTCTCAGCGTCTTATTTTCATCTGATGGCTCTCAAGTTCACATATGAAACATTTTAATTTACACCACGTCCGTACCGTATCTTTCTTCCTCTTCATCTTCTTCGCTTTCTTTTTCGTAGCCTCCGTCTTATCATACCGATTTTTTCAATAAGTGTGCTGTACACACACAGATTTTTTCATACAAACAGAAAGATGGATGAAAAAGATTAGTATCATACTTCCAATAAATTTTGCAGATGAATAAAAAACAGAATCCTTCATCGAAACCGAACCCCTCTTACTCTAAAAGCAATTATCTTATAATATGAATCAATCAAATCAGATTGTCGTCTCACGAAATCAGGTTGTAGATTAATCTATCAGTTAAGTTTCCAGCCCTTGTTTAGACCCACAATGATCTCAGAGATTTGTCATTGATTCTGTAATTAATGTTTCATGTGTGAGAAGAAGAAGAGGAAGAAAGATATGGTGAGGATGTGGTGTTAATTAAAATGTTTCATGTGTAAACTTGAGAGCCATTAGATGAAAATAAGGGCCAGGATTTAGAGACACTGAGAGACGCTGAGAAATGGGGAGGTTGAGAAAATCCGAATCCATAATGTAATGGGAGTTTTTTATTGGGCCTCTTGAAACCAACAAAAATATCTTATGACGCAGCCAACGAGCCCATGAAAGTATCTACATTTGTAGCTGGGTCATTGAAATTTTCTTTTGGCAACAACGCATTTATTGGAGCATACCTAAAAGGTTTAAAGTGTTAAGGGGTTTTATTATTCTCAGGAAATACACTGTGTTCGCACCGCAAGTGCACGGGTCGCGCCAAATAATAAAGTAGTAAGTAAAGTATCGTTCCCACGAGGATTTGGTTCCAAAACCCGGTCAAGTAATGATTATTGCACTCTCGCTTAATTTGAGTGATACAAATGTCATGAGTGAAGGGTAACTATATAAAAAAAATAAGAAAAACTATGAACAAGTGATTCTCCAACTTCAAGGATAAATTGGGACTTAAGATTATTTATCCCCCTTGTATCTCATAACCTTAAAATGGTCTCCTCTCCCAATTGCTTTTAATAGCTATATATTTGTTAACCTAGGGTTCTAAAGTACTTGTAAACGCTCCGTCGAGTCAAGAACAAGTGTTTAATTCTATTAATCATGCAATCTCTTGTCAAAATTAATAAAACTCAATCTCTAAGTTTCAACCTTAATGTGGCTATGTGAGGTCAATAAGTATATGTCTATCTTATCAACAAAACCATCCATTTGTCATGCAAACTTCAAGTTCTCACACTATTTTACCCAAGTTCTACACTTAACCTAACTTTCTCAAGTCATAAGTCAAATAAACAAATCAACTAAATGGTGATCAAGCATTTAGAAGCATTAGGGCTAGAGTAAAATAAACACATATATAACATTAATCACAAAAGGAGAGGAAAAATTAAGAGTTAATCCATACAAGGGTTCAAAACAATCCTAAAACAAGTGTTTAGCTACTCATGTTCAACAAACCCAAAGGCAAATATACAATAATAGTCATAAACATTTAACAAAAGTAAGGGAAGGAGAATGGAGAAGAAGAACCAAGATGTGAAGCCCAAATCTCTTCAAAACTTCAAACCCCAACTCAATCTCCACCAAGATCCATGCCCTAGCACACCCACAAGGCCCCAAGAATGCCCAAGAAGTGAAGAATCCCCAGTCTCATGCGTTTTTGGCCTTTTAAACCCTAAAACTCAGTGTTGTGCGTTTTGGTAGTTTCTGTTCGCGATTGTGCCGCGGCACAAAACAGTGGTAGAAAACTGTGTCGCGGCATGGTTTTTCTCTGGTGGCTGAAATTCGAATTGGGCCGCGGCACAGAAGTTACACATATAATCATGCCGTGGCTCAGTTCTGTTTCGATGAAAATTGATTTCTTCCCAAGCAAATAGAATGCTCCAAACATGCTCCTCAATCATCTTTAACTTCTTCAATGCTTGTCTTCAATTCCCTAATACAAATATACCTTGCAAAATAACTGCTTTGACAAAAATGAGGAATAAGTGTGCAACCAAAAGTATAATGCATCCTTCCTATAGTTTAGCCTCTAAAATATATATCAAATCTCCAAAAAGTATATATAAAAGCAAGTGAATCATGCTAAAAAGTATGAATTCCAAGACATTAACACACCCCCAAACTTAGACTTTTACTCGTCCTCGAGTAAAACAAAATAGAAAGGAACAAGATTGATCAATTATCAACTTAGCATAAATGCACTATATTATCCTCACTGGTTGCTCAAGAGATATGCTTAAAGGGAAAAAAGAGGGATATAGATAAATGCATGGTTCACAATTCAAGAACAAGTTTCTAACCATTGTGTGTGTGTGAAGCTTAAAGATGATGTTCATGCACTAGTTAGATTCCAGAGTAACAACTCAATATGTGTGAAACATCCTCAACATCAAGACTTTACTTCCTAACCTTTTACTCTCTCTCCATTAGGGAACAACACAATATCAAAATCAAAGGAACTTTTGAAGCTTGTAATGGGGCCAGGGGTTTAAGTTTGTAGCTATTTGAAAGAATGGGGAAAAAGAGTTCAAATACCTTGAGATAAATTACATTTCACTATATTCACTCATGCACAAAAAATTTCTTCAAAGAAATCAAACATTCCCACAAATTTATCTCATATTGATTCTTTGTACTCCAAGTCTTGGTGAAAGATTTTTTTTTTTGTTCCAACATCTTCATTTCATTCATCACCATTTTTTTTTGGAACTTGGGAGTACAAATTTCCCTTTTTTTTTCACAACCACTATTTCCCTTTTCACATTGTATTTACAATATACATTCACCTTTGATAACCACACCAATCCTCACTATAATGAAATGTCAATTATCTCAAGATCAAGGTAGTTCATGGTTTTTCGGGCTAAAAGGGTTAAGTCCAATGTGGGGTTCAAAAGAAAATTATAATGGTTTTTCATTATAAGGCTCAAAGAGGGTGCAAGTGGAAATGATCTCATGGGTTGACTTTAAAAGGCTCAAACGCATTTAAAAGATTGCCCTAATCATTTTTTTAAAATTGTGTGAATCATTCCCTAATTTCAAGAGATTCCAAGGAAGGTTATAAAGTCTATCTATCAAAAAATGCCCACACATACCAATTTGTTATAATTGTCATCTAAAAAGAGAATTTCTATCATCTCAGCTTAAGTGCAGAAAGGGTAAATTGCCAAAAACGAGACTTGCATTGTTCCTCAAGCATTCAAAAATATCCCAAAATTTCCAATTAAACATATAGTCTAAGCAACACCTATCATTGGATCATGCATTAGCTTCAACAGATACTTGATCAATCTAAAACATATTTTTCAAAAAATTTGAACATATAAGTCTAAGTGTCAAAGGTATAACAATGGATTCCATGACAATTTAGCATGTTCATTTATTCAGCTCAAAATGGCCCTTACCCCCAAACTTGAAATGGACAGTGTCCTCACTGTCACAAGGGAAAGACTAAGGGCATTTTCTCAAGAAATAATACATTCTATAAGAGGAAAAGTTTCTTCATGTGGTACAAAAATGGTGAGGCTAACAACAAAAGAGGAAGCTGTCCAACTCCACAATATCATTCAAGTCTGAATTATCACTGCACAATCACTGCATTAACAAGGGGCAAGTTGCAAGCATACACATGTCCTAAAGGGAGTACAAGACAGAACTCTGCAGAATGGAACACTACAATGTTCAGATGTTCAAGAATAATTATCCCTCCAAACTAAATCATTGAACTCTCAAACTTTGTTACACAACACAGAAAATTCCAAATCAGTATGTTCAATTTCATTAAACACATCACTGCTCGCATTATCACTGCTTACTTAAAAGAATCTAGTTACAACATCATCCTTACACTATAACCATATTAAGCAGCGCACAGTAGAGCTAAACTCTCAAGTGAATGATTAAAACAATTCCTATTGCAGAGTTCAGAACAATCCTTTGAGCTATGAAGAATATTTCACCAAAATTACCTACTTGTTATCATCAAACCAGAACAGAACCCACAAGAAGACAAAAATATTGCTCACCCTGATCAAAAGGCTATATTGGAGT
The DNA here is from genome assembly GCA_029929735.1 of Mimosa pudica. Classification (NCBI taxonomy): domain Eukaryota; kingdom Viridiplantae; phylum Streptophyta; class Magnoliopsida; order Fabales; family Fabaceae; genus Mimosa; species Mimosa pudica. Next base: position 7,648,322 of record JAKELP010000001.1, read on the forward strand.
AAGAAAATAGGGAGTGAGTGTGATTTGAAGCTGCAACAAATCAAATCCTTTGAAACCAGTGACTACAACTACAACCACACCTTGAAATCTCAATCACAAACAAGAGGTTCACTATCATAAACTTTACCAAGACATTCTAAACTAATTAATCTCATTCTACATTAATGAAATGTGCAGCCTACATGAAGCTCAAATGACAAAGCACAGTGTAAAGCCTAGGCCTTTCCAAAAATCCAGTTTTCAAGCAAATGAGATTATCTCCATTCCCAAAATGACCACTCACAAAACTGCACTACTACTCTCAAGCCAAATACTTTTCTTTTCACTCTAACAAAGATATGTGATCTTGCTGCTCAAAAATCAAACCTGCACATGCCATATTAATAGAAGGAAAATTGATGCCTATCCCTCCTGAGAAATAATTTCAGATCAGCCCCTCTTTTGGTCACTCAATTCCATGGTTGAGAAAAACAAATTTAGCATCATTCATAGCCAAAAAAAAAAATCACCTCAAGCATACCCACATGTACCTATTGCTCTCAGAAATTTTTTTTTTCTAATCCTAGCACTGATTTGAAATCAAAGCACACAAGAGGCATAGAATTTCTCCACTCATATTTATAACAAGTTGCTATTTTTCAGCAAAATAAAATTTCAGCTTCATTTAATCAAGAATATCCCTTATTCCAGCACAAAGTTCAAACATGTAGCAAGGCTAACCTCATGACACACAAATGATGCTTCAATTTCATTGAAAATCACAAACCAACTCATAAATTCAGCCCAATCTCAGAATTGATCACTCCATTCAGAAACAATGACAGCAAAAACAGTGATTCTAAGCAAACTCATGTAATTCTAACACAAAAGTTATGAAATAACCAAGCAAGAGGTCCAGAAATCTCTTGCTCAATAGCAATGAGACATAAAGAAGATTCAGAGCTCAAGATTTCCACCTAGGGAAGAAGAAGGAAGTACAAATGATGGGGAATAGAGTTGATGGCAGCCACAGTGAAGGAAACTCGGCGGTGCAGATGTTGTTGCGTTTGGGTTCGATGGTGTTGGGGGAGTGGGAAGGAGATGGGTGGATGAGTGTTTGTGGGAGGAAATGTGTGCAATGAGTGTGAAGATGAGCCGAGGAGTTGAGGTCTTATTAGTGATGTGTGTGCGTGTGTTTTATATATATATATATATATATATATATATATATATATATATATATATATATATATATATATATATATATATATATGAGCCATGGCAGAAAAATTGTGTCGCGGCATGCTGTCATGAACCTTATCAGCATCATATAAGCTCAATATAACACCTTACTTTGGAGAAATTTGCCATATACAACTAGAACACCATAAATCATAATGGAAGATTACATTACTTATCAAAACATCATAACATCATGATCACATCATCCAAAAAAATTCATTCTCATGAGTTAAAAATTTTAACATCAAATAAGGCACAATGGATATAGTCCTTAATCAACTTCAACATGACACTTTTCTCAGCAAAAACCTTTAACCAACATATCCAATTAAACACTCAGTGAGCACAAGTCACGTAGCCTCATTTATCAAGTACACACCAAATGAACTCCAAATTAAAAGCACAAATGGTCACGATATGACAGAAACCAACAACTGAAAGCAACTAACAACTCTTATCAGCATTTTTTTTCAAGATTAACCATTCATGACAACAAAACAGCTCCAAAACTCATATTAACATCACAAATTGCATAGAACTCAATTGACATCATAATCATCATCAACCACATTAAAACCATGAGCACAATTCACCAAATCACATTTCTCATATAATCACTAATTAGACTTCACATTCAAACACATAGGGCCATGGTCCAACAGTACACAACAACCAAAATATCAGCAAATTTCTCAACCAAATCTTAGCAAAACAAAGTATAGCTCCAAAAATCATTTAAAATCATGAAAAGCATTGAGATAACTCATACTCCCCTGAAATTGCTTAGAACATCACTAGTTCAAGTCAATCACATCTCAGATTCTTCCATCCTCCTAACTATTACATCTGCAAACTTTTCATCCAACCTACAAAACACATAAGAACTAGGCTAGTTCCACTACAAAAAGTTAAAACTACCTAAAAATAAAAGATGAATTTTAGAACTTGGGTTGCCTCCCAAGAAACGCTAAATTTATAGTCTTCAGCTAGACTTTCCAAAACACTTACTAATCATAAGTATCAAAAACTAAGACTACCTTATCTTCATTTCTCTTCAACATACAAGGTTTCAGCAAAAATGGGCATTCATTCACATAAGACTTACATGATCTCTCAATCGAAAATGATTTTAAAAAACATGTTTCAATATGGCACATGGTGGGCTCTAATTCAAATACTTCAAAATTATCACCACTAGCCCCCAAATATTTTGAAAACCTAATAAAATCCATTGGACTCTCATCAGTAAGAGTCAAAAATTTATTAGGAAGATTTTGAACAACAATTGTTGGAATTTCTACTTGTTCACAACAACAAGAATTAGGCTCCAAGCATAAAACCTCAATTGAACACTCAACATTGTTCTCTCCCTCTTCACTTTCTAACTCACTATCACCCTCATATTTGTCACAAACTGTTGATATCACATCATCACTTCCCATGATCAATTCTCCATTTGAGGTATTTTCTACACAAGAGTCATTTGATGCATCAATGAAAACACCTCTTTGCCTTAAAGACTCAACTTGAGAAGTTAGTTCACCTAATTTGATTGTCAAATTTTCAAGAGCTAATGTTTGTTCACTCAATTTTTTATCATCCCTAGCTCTATACTCATTTTCATTATCAATATAACGTTGAAGCATATCATCTATCCTTGACATCTGCTCATGACTGGAAGTAGGCTCCTCTAAGCTATTGGGTGATATTTGACATTGTGGTGCATATGAAGGGAAAGAATAATTTGGATCCCAAGACAATGAATGTTCATGATTCCAACTAAGGTTAAAAGAATTATCATTTAAACTAGCTTGAACCTTAGCAAAATCATCCTCTACAAAATCCATGGTTGAAAAATGAGGGCATTGCTCATTATAATGATTATCTCCACAATAATTGCAACAAATGTACTCATATTGAGTTTGAAAAGCATTATGGTCATAATAAGATGTTGAATAACCATTATCATGCTCAAATTCATCCCTTACCCCATTAGTCCACCAAGGATAGTCCATACACAAATTTCTAAGAAACGAAAATTAACAAACACAAAGACACACAAAGAGAACAAATATACACATGAACACGAGAAAAAAAAATTCTACAAAGAAACACAAGAACAAATATATACAAACTCAAGCTTAAGCTACTAGTGTTATAATCAAGATTGACCAAGGACGGTTTTGGGACACAAATTCCCCGGCAACGGCGCCAAAAACTTGTTCGCACCGCAAGTGCACGGGTCGCGCCAAGTAATAAAGTAGTAAGTAAAGTATCGTTCCCACGAGGATTTGGTTCCAAAACCCGGTCAAGTAATGATTATTGCACTCTCGCTTAATTTGAGTGATACAAATGTCATGAGTGAAGGGTAACTATATAAAAAAAATAAGAAAAACTATGAACAAGTGATTCTCCAACTTCAAGGATAAATTGGGACTTAAGATTATTTATCCCCCTTGTATCTCATAACCTTAAAATGGTCTCCTCTCCCAATTGCTTTTAATAGCTATATATTTGTTAACCTAGGGTTCTAAAGTACTTGTAAACGCTCCGTCGAGTCAAGAACAAGTGTTTAATTCTATTAATCATGCAATCTCTTGTCAAAATTAATAAAACTCAATCTCTAAGTTTCAACCTTAATGTGGCTATGTGAGGTCAATAAGTATATGTCTATCTTATCAACAAAACCATCAATTTGTCATGCAAACTTCAAGTTCTCACACTATTTTACCCAAGTTCTACACTTAACCTAGCTTTCTCAAGTCATAAGTCAAATAAACAAATCAACTAAATGGTGATCAAGCATTTAGAAGCATTAGGGCTAGAGTAAAATAAACACATATATAACATTAATCACAAAAGGAGAGGAAAAATCAAGAGTTAATCCATACAAGGGTTCAAAACAATCCTAAAACAAGTGTTTAGCTACTCATGTTCAACAAACCCAAAGGCAAATATACAATAATAGTCATAAACATTTAACAAAAGTAAGGGAAGGAGAATGGAGAAGAAGAACCAAGATGTGAAGCCCAAATCTCTTCAAAACTTCAAACCCCAACTTAATCTCCACCAAGATCCATGCCCTAGCACACCCACAAGGCCCCAAGAATGCCCAAGAAGTGAAGAATCCCCAGTCTCATGCGTTTTTGGCCTTTTAAACCCTAAAACTCAGTGTTGTGCGTTTTGGTAGTTTCTGTTCGCGATTGTGCCGCGGCACAAAACAATGGTAGAAAACTGTGTCGCGGCATGGTTTTTCTCTGGTGGCTGAAATTCGAATTGGGCCGCGGCACAGAAGTTACACATATAATCATGCCGTGGCTCAGTTCTGTTTCGATGAAAATTGATTTCTTCCCAAGCAAATAGAATGCTCCAAACATGCTCCTCAATCATCTTTAACTTCTTCAATGCTTGTCTTCAATTCCCTAATACAAATATACCTTGCAAAATAACAGCTTTGACAAAAATGAGGAATAAGTGTGCAACCAAAAGTATAATGCATCCTTCCTATAGTTTAGCCTCTAAAATATATATCAAATCTCCAAAAAGTATATATAAAAGCAAGTGAATCATGCTAAAAAGTATGAATTCCAAGACATTAACACACTGTCATAGTGTCATTTGTATTATCTATCCTCTTTAAAAGGATTTTTTTCTCAGAAATCTTCATAAGGATGAAACCGCTTATAATTACACAATATTCAACAGTTTGTAATTGAAATATTTTTTGTTCATCGCATTTTCATGTTAGTCGCACAAGAATGTCAGTGTATTTTCATTTTTTAGTAGCGTTAAAGAACTAAAAAATACATGTTACAATAGAGATAAAACTAAGGTCCCTAATATAAAGCCATTTAACTTTTTTTAGAAAAAATAAGAATGCAAAGTTATTCACTTAATTAAGTTGTCTATAGCTATATTTTTTATCAAATTAATTTCTTTTACTTATTAACTTACATTCTATTTAAATGTGACAAATATTATAATTTAGTGGTTTAGTTTGCTTCCTTAATTAACTTTATAAAAATGTTAAGCGGGTCACATATTTAGGATCAAGTATTGTATAGTGTTGTTTACTTTTACTTAATAAAAATAACAAATAAGGGAAAAGACGAAGGTTAATGGGAAAATGACATTTAAATCCCTCCGAATATACAAAAGAACAATTTAGGAACTTAAACTTCCAAAAGGATCATGAAGGAACTAGGACCTAGTTGACATTTTAAAATTGTGTGAAAAGACAAAGTTGCCCTAATAATCATGATATTTCTTTTTCATTCTCGATTTATATATAGCGCCAGCATAGCCAAGTTCTTTATGAAGAGCAGACAAAAGGAAGTGTTTGAGGATAAAGCTGTGGAGTTTCTCAAGATATCATTCACACGCACCCGCTAGCCTTTCTTTCTCTCTCACTACTCTTTTTCTTCCTTTCTGTGTATCTACATCTCACGCGTACTTTCTTCACAAAGTTTTCTCTATTGCCAGACATTAATTAATGGAAGAAACAGGTCATCATGATATTACTGAATCTTCTGCAAAAGATTCCCACAACAAATCAACCTTCAAACGTATTTGTGTCTTCTGTGGCAGCAGATCTGGCTTCAAGCCTGCGTTAAGTGATGCAGCTCTCATGCTTGCTAACTTGCTTGTAAGTAAGACTATGTAAAAGTGTGTGTGTGTGTGTGTGTACTGTGTATATATCTTCTCCAAACAACTCCTTTTCATTATTCACGCACAAAAAAATATATATAATGGCTTCTTCAATATAAATACATGCATACACATATAGTTCGTGCATGTAGCTAGTGCATGTGCATGTTTGATACCATTTTCGAATATGATATATAGGTTGAAAGGAAGATTATTCTGGTGTATGGTGGAGGAAGCTTAGGACTAATGGGTTTGATCTCTAAGACTGTCTTCGATGGAGGCTGTCATGTTATTGGGTGTGCTCTAAAATCTCATAAATGTGTTGTGTGTGTGTGTGTGTGTGTAGTTGACTAGCTAGGTACAATAATATTGGGATTATAACTTCTGGATAAACTTATTATGTTTTTTCCATGTTAGGGTGATTCCTAGAGCGGTGTTTCCTCGTGAGGTACTGAATTAATATGTTCAAGATGAATTAGTTAACGTTTTTCTTTAATAATATGAGATGAATAATTATGCACACACTCGCACATACACGTGCAATTCTATTCTCATCATATGTGAAAGTATCATAAATATACTGTTATAGATATCCGGAGCAACTTTTGGAGAAGAGAAAATAGTCGCAGATATGCATGAGAGGAAGTCAGAAATGGTTAAGCGTGCTGATGCTTTCATAGCTCTTCCTGGTACTATTGGTTTCTCGTTTTCCACATGCCCTTCAAAGAATAATCCAAATTATATATATATATATATATATATATATATATATATATATATATATATATATATATAAACATCGTCTTAAATATAATAGTAGCATTTGTTTAGGAGGTTATGGAACCATGGAAGAGCTGTTGGAGGTGATAGCCTGGTCTGAGATAGGAATACACAGTAAACCAGTAAGATCCACGTCCTTCTTTTCACTTGTTATGAAATACTGCCTTAGTCTTTTAATATAAGACTCAGTTAATTAATTTGAAGAGATAGGAGAATTTTAGTAAATTATTTTTAAGTATTTGTATTTGACATTTTCCATCAAACTAATGTAATCTATTTGATTTATTTACAATCTGATATATAATACTCCCTCCGTTCCTAAATATAGGACCTAGATGACTTTTTTGAAAAATCCTAAAAAAAAGCAAAAAATAAGTTAATTATAAATTGATTTACCTAATTTTTTCTCTTAAACTAGTTTATTTTACCTATAAGCTAATGGATAATCTAAAAAGATATCAAATATGTCATCATTTAATAACCTATTTCGCAACCTTAATCTTTCAAAAAAAAAGTTATCTAGGTCTTATATTTAGGAACGGAGGGAGTAGTATTAATATATATTACATCTAACATAGGACTTCCTTCCAGAAAGATCGATGTTGCAACAAATGTCGTATATATTTAATTAATAAATTACTTTAGCTTCTATATATAATTGCCCCAAAGTCATTAATCTGGTCGCATATTATAAGAAATGGATTAGTTAAGTATACTTATACCATGGAACACATTAGAATCATATAGAATAAGAGAAAAATAATACAGTAATTATTATTATTATGAATAATGTAGGTTGGATTGTTGAACGTGGAAGGGTATTTCAACAACTTGCTGAGGTTTTTTGATAAAGGAGTGTATGAAGGTTTCATAGAGTCCTCTGCTAGGAATCTGATGGTCGTAGCAGACACACCGGCTGAACTCATGCACAAAATGGAGGTATTTACTACCTTCATTTGTCTTTGAAATTGGTGTGTATGTCATATTTGTATGGATTATAAAAAAAAATGTGTTACACTACTATTCATGACTGAAGTAGTACAGCTTGCAATAAATTTAAATTGATTTTTTAAGAAATTGTCATTAATTATATCTAAAGGTTTTCTTATCAAAAAGCATATCTCTCTAGCTACAAGATTAAGTTGTTAATTTAATATTAATGAGCTAGAGCTGAGAGTGCTAATTAATTTTAATGAGAGATAGTAATGATAATGGCCATTTATTTGGTCATTGGGAGGAGCCTAAAACATTCATTTAATGTCAAGGAGATTGCATTATATACATTTAAACAAAGCAAGTAATAATTTACGAAGCAACATATGGTATATATACCTTGATAAAAACAAACATAATATACATCCTGCCACACTCAAACCCCACAAAGATCATATAATAACGAGCAGTGTTTAAATAACTAATGAACTTGGGGTAATTAATTATAGGTCCCCCACAAGGGAGTTAATACTGGAAAAGTCCCAAAAGTTGAAAATATTAATGCAGGGTCCCAAGGGACCTCACATTAATATATTTGAAATGTGAAAAGACAGTTTTGCCCCTAGCCTTAAAAAAAATTTACTTCCTCCCTCACCCACCCCCTCCCCCCTCCTCCTCCCTCCCCCACCCTCTCTCCCCCCTCCCAGCGCCCCCCACCCTCCCTCCCACCCCCACCAGCCCCACCCTCCCCAGCGCCCCCCCTCCCCCACCCCACCCTCCCCAGCGCCCCCACACCCTCCCCCCCTCCCCCTCCAGCCGCCCCCCACCCTCCCCCCTCCCCTCCAGTCGCCCTCCACCCTCCCCCCTCCCCTCCAGCCGCCCCCCCACCCTCCCCCCTCCCCCTCAAGCCCGCCCCCCCCCCCTCGAGCCCCCCCACCCCCCCTCCCCCATCGAGCTCGCCCCCCACCCCCTCCCCCCTTGAGCCCGCCCCCCCACCCCTAACCTCCTCCATCCACGCCCCCCAGCCCCATTCCAGCTCGCGAGCTGGAGGGGGGTGGGGGGCGTGGAGGGAGGAGGTTAGAGGTGGGGGGCGGGCTCGATGGGGGAGGGGGTGGGGGGGCGGGCTCGATGGGGGAGGGGGGGTGGGGGGCTCGAGGGGGGGGCGGGCTTGAGGGGGAGGGTGGGGGGCGGCTGGAGGGGAGGGGGGAGGGTGGGGGGCGACTGGAGGGGAGGGGGGAGGGTGGGGGCGGCTGGAGGGGGAGGGGGGAGGGTGTGGGGGCGCTGGGGAGGGTGGGGTGGGGGAGGGGGGGCTGGGGAGGGTGGGGTGGGGGAGGGTGGGGCTGGTGGGGGTGGGAGGGAGGGTGGGGGGCGCTGGGAGGGGGGAGAGAGGGTGGGGGAGGGAGGAGGAGGGGGGAGGGGGTGGGTGAGGGAGGAAGTAAATTTTTTTTAAGGCTAGGGGCAAAACTGTCTTTTCACATTTCAAATATATTAATGTGAGGTCCCTTGGGACCCTGCATTAATATTTTCAACTTTTGGGACTTTTCCAGTATTAACTCCCTTGTGGGGGATCTGTAGTTAAATTTCCCAATGAACTTTATATAGACAACACGCAATGTGTGAGCATAATAAAAGACAAAACATGCAAACTCTCATGATGTCCTAGGAATTAAATAATACTACCTCTAGTACTTAATATAAAATTAGTTTCTAATTTAGAGAGATTAAGTTAAACATATTTCTTAAATATTATTATTATTGTTTGTGTGTGTGTGTGTGTGTGTTGACATGTCATATGTTGCATGTTAAATTTCAAATAAGTTTTTACATCATTAATTGATATATTAGTTTATAGATAAGGTAATAAGTACTTTTGAGAAAAAAATATCAATAAGAGAAATCAAAGGGAAAAAAACGTTATACCCAAGACCAAATTGTTAAAATTAATTATTAGGATTAGAAGCAATATATTTTTGAAATAAAAAAAAAGAAACAGTATATTTTTGTCAAAGAAACAAATTAAAGTTGCAGCTGCGCGCTAATAATAAGGTATTCTTTTTTAAAACACTGAACTAATAAAGGCATTCTTAGATAATAAAAATATGTAATTTTTTTTGGAACAGGAATATGTTCCAGCTCATAATAAGGTTGGTGTGTTGATGGAAGCAGACAAATTCAAAGTTGGGAAACGAAGTAGAGCAATTATTGAAGGCTGAAGCTACAGGAGAGAAAAGTGGGGAGCCACAACGAAATGTTCAAATCTTCTATTACATCCTACTGCTCACAAAGCTGTCTCTTCAATTATAGCTAAAACAAATCACCCCACAGTTTCACATCCATCTTTGAACTATTGATATTTTTGAGCGTATTTGGTTATATCTTAGTGTGCTGCTCAAAGATACTATCTTGATGTATTATATATAGTGATCCCGTTATACGTGTCTCTGAGATCACTATCGTTTTCTATCGTGTACATGATGATATAGTAGCTCTTATTTCATGGTGAGAATATTTAAATAAATAGTTTTAAGCTTAGTGGATTGACATTAGTGATTAATACTCTTATCCCTTAAGCAAGTGGTTGGTGCTTAATTCACACCGCTTATGAATAATGTGAATTAACATGTCATCACTTTACCCCTATATAAGACTTCAAAGTAGCAAGAGATTAGTTTCAATACCTGAGATGCAGGTCGGATACCGTAGAAAACAAAAAACGAATTTCTTTTTTAAAATTTATATTAGCCATAAAAGACACTAAAAAACTTATTTAACCCAAGTATTGTTATCTTCATTACCAAGTTCAACTTTTCAACTGAAAACACAAACATATCTGTAACTATGTGCGAGAAGAGTTGTTTCCGATAAAGATGAGTTGCACCGATTCAGTAATTTAGATCTACATTTAAACAATAAACTTTATAATGAGGGATTCTAACAAACTTCTCCCTTACAAATTCGTTTCGCAATAACCAAATTGGTTAGGAGAGCAGTGAATAAATTTTTTGAAGAGCCAAGTTAATAAATGACTGCTTTGAGTTATTTGAAGGCAAATGTGATTTTTTTGGTAAAGAAGGCAAAGTATGATTTTGTTTGGATCAAGCCTCATATATAAGATGACTTCTCTATTTATCCTTCCGTGCATTTTTTTCTAAACTTTTATTATCTCAAATATGTGTTATATATTTGATAACATCTAAGGCATCAATCTTTTTACTTTTCAATATGGTATATACCCTTAACTACTCTCGAAGTTAAAAATAACAATAACAACAATCTTGTCACACATACTAGAATTAATCAGAACAATACTATATTACTTCTAATTCCTATATATAAGATTATGTGGACTTTTTTTTTTGGAAATTAAGAAAGTTACATAAGTCACACAATTTTAACATATTTTACATATGTAATTGTATTATATAATAGTTTAAAAGTAAGCTAAAATAATTTTGAGGAAAACAGATAATAAATATACACATTTTAAATTAATTAGTTACCTTTTCAATCTTTAATCTCTCCTAAAAAAATGTCAAAGTGATTTTAGAGTTAGGGCATGAGAAAATTTTGATAAAAAAGGACATGAGAAATATGTAGTAAGATAAAATATAACCCTATACACAAAACTAATATTTATCTAAATGTAAACAAAATTAATGACTAAGCTAATACTAACTCATTAGTCTAAATAAAGTTAGTTAAATCCTTTACCGAAAAAAGTTAGCTAAATCAGGCATATGTTTTGAGACGAAAGAAAAGTGAATCACATTTTGAGATTTTACATATTTTAGTATCATGTTGCACATATGGGTATCTACGTTTTTAGCTTATTTTATAAAATTATAATCGAACTTATTTCCATGAAAATGGTGCCTTTGCTTGAAGAGCTCATCGATCATATTTTTGGAAGGAGGAGGGATATATACACTAAAATTAACCGGCCCCTACTGGGTACAGATCATTTAAAGTCGAGGAATATTTCCTCAGATGGTGAAGTTATTTCTCTACTTTCCACGTCTATTTATTTTTCATTTTTTAAAAAAAGAAAGATGAAATTAAAAGAGAGATGTAGGTAGACCCACCAATTTTCTACTTTTAGTGATCATATTTCTCCCTACTCTTTCAATATTAGAATATTATTTTCACCTATAAATTCAAGATTCTTGGAAACAAATAACTAAATATGATTACTGAAAGAATATTATTTTCCTACATTTTAGGTAATGCTTGGGAGTTGGGACAGTTAATTATAGGAGTATTGTTTTAATAATTTCAACTTTGTTTTCCCAATTTGGCAGCAAAGGCTCCATTGATCGCGACATCAAAGAATACCCTATGATTTTCTTTATTTGAGCGAAAATTAATAGGCTATGATCTTTTTTGGGGGGGGGATAAAATAAAAACAAAGGCGCTTCTTCATTATGATTTCAGTGAAGGAAAGTGCAAAGGTCAAGGATTCGATTTGCTTTTTGAAAAAAAAATTCTCCCTCCGACTCTAAATATATGATCTAATTGACTTTTTTTGGAGAGATTAAAATTGCGAAATAAGTTATTAAATGATGACATATCTGATATATTTTTGGATTATCCATTAGTTTATAGGTAAAATAAAATAGTTTAAGAGAAAAAATTAGGTAAATCAATTTATAATTAACTTATTTTGTTTTTTTAAGGATTTTCCAGAAAAGTCAATTAGTTCTTATATTTAGGACCGGAGGTAGTAATAATTAACTTAAGGAACAACACATTCAAAAAAATTACAAAATTTAGATAGAATTGTTATTTAAAAACTAAAAAGAATATTTTAAATGAATTAAAGCTACCAAACTTTAAGTAATGAAATATAGGAAAAATATGCAGAAGTGCCTCGACACCGAGGTCTACAAATTGATGAAATTATTAAAAATAACCCTGGTAACTTAGGCCATTGATTTCTTTCTTCAAAACAATGATGTTTTTTCATTTGTAAAAACAGAGAAGGTTATTAGTTGTGAAAATTGGGCCCCCTTCCAGTTGATACCCGCACAAAGACGTCTTTATCTAGCTGATTTTTATATCTTTTTACTTATAATGCCGTTGTTCTTCCTAGCAATTTCATCAATTCATAATAGTTTAATTATGTAATTTTATCTCTATCAAAGTCCTTTGTGTCATTTTTTGGAAAAAAAATTCCATTTATAACAAATTCATTCAGTGGCTTACACACGGTTTTGTCTGTTAAAGGAATTGTTTATTGGATTCTCGTGCATGCGCGAAGTGGGATCCTGTACTTTTGCCTCAATTGCTGTTTCGCTCGTTCCTATTATAGAAGGACAATTAATCTTTTCGTTTCAGATTATTAATATTCATAATTTTAGTTCCTATGTTTTAAGTCATTTATAGATAAACTATTGAAGCTTAGTTCGATCAACTCGATCATATTCCTGACATTTCAATGTATTTAATTCATTTGTTTCTACATTTTCAAGAAATGTTTTTGCCAACCATTTTTACGAATTGTTTGATCTGTAAAAATTAAGTTATAAAGAGTCATAAAATATTGGAACGAACCAAGAAAATTAAGTTCTTGTGATTAAGTTGAAACAACATATGCTAACTGATTACTTTTTTATCCACGTGTTTTATTGGAGGGATATGAACGAAAAAGGAGTGGACAGATTTGAAAAATTTCTATTTATAAAAACATGGAGAGGTGGTATAATAAATAGAAAAACTCCCAATAAAAAATATTAAAAATTGTTGAAAGATTCCAATAATTGGATTATTTAGTCTGAATCTACCTGAAATCTAAAGTTCTATGATCTAGACACGACTTACTTTCAATAGGTGAAAATTTTCTTCAACAATGTAAAACTTATGTATAATACTTAAAATATAAGCTATTTTTGTATTTCAATAGTGCACATTGTTTATTTTAAAATTTAAGAAATCAATGATTTAATTTATTTACCGACAATTTAAGAAGGTAGTAATTAAAAATATTATACCAATTACCAGCCCTTATGAGAATAAGAGCGCTGGTACATTCCACTTCTAACACCATATGCCTTTGGCCGCAAGTGTCACGTATACGGGTGCTTATGATCGAAACGTCGGTATATATTTAAAATAAGCGATGGTATATAGTAACTTTTTTGGGGTGAGTGCTATATATAATTTTATTTACGGCACTCTCAACACCCTTAGCTTATACGTAGTATTATTTTAAATTATATCTAGCTTCGTAAGCTTATTGACGGCGTATTGCGTTGATGCACCGTTGATAAATTAAAGTGTTACATAAAACACAAGAAAAAAATAATATTATGGTTATTAGAATAGATTCACCATAAATAAAATTGAAGGTGCTGGATGCAAGTGAAATATAATAACCAGTTTGGTGCAATTTATATAATTTTTAGACTCCTACGAAACATTTAATAGAAAAAAAGAGGGTCTATTAGATTAGTTGAATCCAGTTGAAATGCATGTGCATAAGAGAAAGAGCGAATGAAAGGTGAGAGTTCATGTTAGCCATTGCTTTCCAGGTAAAGGAGGGGACAATAAGTATTATTATATGGATTATTGTTTTATTGTAGGACATACACACCCTATCAACTCTACAGAGTCATTTCTTTGGGCCTGTTTGAGTGGCCACTTAACCTACGCCCTATTTCTCTAAACTTATATGGCTTATTTTCTTCCAGTAGAATTTAACATTAACGGTCTTATTAATTCATCTTTTTAGATGACAGTCAGTTAAATTCAAGCATTTATTAGATCAATTAAATTTCTGAATGGAAATGGTTAAAATTTAACCTAAACAAGATTTCCCAGTCCCTCCAGTCCTATGTATAGAATGCTCATGACGATTCAATACATACATTTATTTAAAACCATGTTATATAGAGAATTAATATGTAAATATGTATTTCATGTATGTAAAAAACACTATTTACCTTAGTGAGAGGCCTATCCACTACATAAACTCTAAACTTTCTATTCTCTCCACTCAGTATCATTTAGTATATATCACATTCAAAACAAATTCAATGGTATAGGTATTTAGTGGAAAGGCCTCTAGCCGCAGTTTTTCATGGATGGAGAGGGAAAGTGACAGGGAGAGTGAATAGGAAAAAGCTGCCTGAGAGGTAATTAATGATATAAAATACGTTAATAACATAGTAATTTAACTAATAACATGTAATCCCAATACACATTAGATATAAAACTATATAAAATTTGTTTTAATTGTTAAAAGTATCATTGATTAATTTGTTCAAATACTTATAATTCATAGATAAAATTGCAACCAACAACTATTTTATGGATCCCAATTTCATGCTCATCACTTGGATGAGAAAAATGTTTTCATCATCAATTTAAAAAGTTAGATTGAATTTAAACAGTTAGATTTGCTTTAATTTAATTTTTATATTTGAAATCAATTTTTATTTTAAAATATGTAAATGTGAAATAAAGATGATCTTATAATTATGGTTTAACATAAAATGAATTAATCACTTTAAAATCAACAAATTAAAAATTTCAAATGTGAGTCATTGAAATCAAAATTTAAAGGGCCTAGATTTCACCATAATAATTAAAGAATGTTTTCTCATCAATGTGATGATTGATGAGCATGGAATGAGGACCTTAGCCAAAGGCAAATTGATGAGGTCACCACAACCAGCTATGTTGGCGCGGTTGTTGTTCTTCTTCATCACTTCCACGAAAGTACCGAAATTCAATTTAATTAATATTCCCCATATGCTAAACTGAAGTGAACAGCGTTAATAAATATTTGCATTTAATTTTTCTAGGACGGTATCTTGCATAACATACAAAAACCTTTCTATAAAAAATTAAACTTAAATCTAACATAAAGTAATTTTTCATTTTCAAATTGTCACGTGTTTTCAACTTTTTTAAAAAAACTTCACACCATTTTAATAAAAATAATGAACTTAATATGTTCTTTGCCTTTTTATAAACCATAAGGTTTGTATAAAAAATGAAATAAACATAGAATAAAAATTACATAAAAGATAATCCATTTTGTCCTAATTAAAGTTATTTTGTCATGTCATGATAAAAATTATTTTGTTATAGCCATTCTTTGCATTGAGTATGTATTTACATTAAGTACTGCAAGTTTAATTTATTATTGGAAGCAATCATTCCGCCTGTTGGGTGGATGAACTAAAAGAAATTTGTGCGGAATCACCAGTTACTATTGGGAAAGAGGGAGCTATAGCAATACATATATATTTTTTTATCAAGAAGCAGAAATTTTTATTAAACTAGAAAATGAGAATACAAAATAGGTCTGCAAAATACAAAATTTAAATGATAATACATTGAAACCCTAAAATGGTAGACATGGATATGAGAGAGCCGCCGCCGCCACAAAAACCCTATCATCCTCTTCATCTTTCCTTCATGAAAATTTGTGGGTAGAAAAGAACCGTCACCGGTAGAAACGCCATTGAGTAGTGGTTATTCAAAGAACCATCCCAAAGGATCCACACCTCTTATCGGCAATAAACCAATCAATTTGGTTTTCAAAGAAACTCCATGAGTAGATCTCACGGAAAATATACCCACAAAACTAATGCATAAGATGAAGATTGGATAGAAGAAATTCCTCTTGTCGTCGAACCTCCTAAACCAATTTATTTGAAAATGGAAGAAATATAATAGCAATACATATATAAGGGAGCCTAGTTCTGAAACCGACCGTTATATGTGTGTGTGTATTTCCATTCTTAATAATGTTAATTGAGATGTTTAAAATTACATGATATATTACCAGAACATTTCAGCCATCCATCTTTATTTTTACTCTCGAGCTCTTATTTATCATAGAGGAGTATTGATTAGACAATTTCAAAAAAGAGTGAGAAAAATAGAAAAATAATTTATACTATATTTAGGAGTAAATTCATCTCTTCAAATAAATCACAATGATTTTTTAATAATCACAAACTTTCTTGTGATAAGCATGCGTACCTTCATAATACTGTAACTTTATCGAATCCACAAAATTAAAATGCCAAACCAAAGTGGTGGGAACGCCAATAGAATAGATTGTAATTGACTAGACACTTCTTGACTAATTATATATAAATACACACATATGTGTATATATAAATATTGACACTTCATTTAGTAAAAAATATAAGATTCATTTAACTTGAAGTTAAGGAAGCAAATGAGAATACTAAATTGTAACATTCGCAACTATAATTAGAATGTATGTTGGTATATAAGTAGAATAAATCAATTTTGGACCCGGAGTGTGCGGTTGGGTGACAAAGACTCATTCACCCTTAATTAAGTGTTTGAGCTTCGATCTTTGACTTTGAAAAATGAGAGTATTAAATCTCTTGGACTAACTGTGCCACCCTTTGAAGTGCCTACAAACAAGCGGAAAATTAGTCTCCTATCTGTTGGATAGGATACCTTGACCGCCAATAAATAAAAGAATAAATAAGTTTTGAGGAAAAGTTATAATTATAAATAATTTAAAAGTGATTAATTATTTATATTTAATTTCTCAAAAAAGTCAAAGAGGTCTTATAATCAAATAGAGGGGAGTATCTAACATTATTGTCTATCTTTCTTTGTAATTAATACTTTATATGCTTATTTACCAAATGCCTAAAATATACTTGATAAATTTAAAAGCACTTGTCAGTGTTTTAAATAAATGATGTCTATATATAATAAAATCAATAATCAATAGACAAGTTTTGTTCATTACACGATAAATAGGGATAAAATTTGATTAGATATAAGTATATAACTTGCAGCGGGTTCCATATATACATGCTTTATTTGTAGTTGCTATTAACATTCTTCTTTCATTTATAGTTACGAACATTTATAGAATTTTCCGAAAACATCATTCTAATATAAAAACCAACAATCTAAAGGTAACACATAGATCAACATTTTAATTTTAATGCTCCATAAAATAAGCATATATTGTACTAGAGATGTGGATGGAAGGCACGTTCCTATATGAATGTCTGCATTTTGGGACTACCCTATATAGCTAAACCCACCCCCTTCAAGTGACATGTTAGCTTGTTAGGGTTGGTACCAAGGCTAAAATGGTCCCACTAATTCACATGTAAAGAATAAAATGCTTTTTTAACTCCTCGCTCGTAGGCTCACTCCCTTCAAACCCAAAAGTTCAAGTCACTAGGTACGGAGCTTTAGGAAAAATTGATGAAATGATCTTTAATTACAAGATTTATCTTTCCAAAGGTGTCTAATGATTCAGCTGTCACAGGTTGCAAATGTTCCCCAGTTATGTACAATACATATTTAATTATGAGCAGATAATATGCATTTTATCTTATACATAATTATAGACAAACTAAATGATATTTTAAGCACTACATTGTACTTGAGTACTCAAATAAGAATTTTTTGGTCATAAACTCATAATCGACAGTAGTAAATGTTGTAATAGGAGGTTTATCAATAGTTTAGCAACCTATGTTATGATAATAAATTAAAATGTAGCACGATGTGATGATATGTTTTGTACGAGTTTGCAATACCTTGTCATCATAGTAATATAAAAACAAACTACTAATGATCATGATCGGTATGTTATTTTTATATTAAAAATTCTGTTTCGTACGAAATACAATTTTAGCAATGTACGAATATATTCACAATCAATTTGAAACAATATAGATGCGACAACTCCGTTAATTTTCTTAAATATACCATAATCATGACGTTCTAGATATGACTGCAAGTCACAAAATATTATAATATCCCGTGCACCTAATAGCTAATCTCTAAAATATGCACATTGACCCTAAAAAAATCCAGGGTTAAAAGTTAAAACTATTTTTTATCCTTAAATTTTGGGGTAAAGATTAAATTTGCCCCGGAAGTTTTAGGCAAGGATCATATATGCCCCTGAACTTTTTTTAGGATCATATTAACCCCTGAAGTTTACAAAATGAATCAAATTTACCCCTACATCCTACGTGTACTGTCACGTGAGTCTCCATGTCAAAAGTTATTCCAGCTCATCATCTCCTTCATTCTTCCCTCTCTCTCCTCAGTCACCCCCCTCTTGCACCGTCCCTCCCCTCTCTCTCTCCTCCTTCAATATCATCCCTCTCAAAAGCCAAACATCAACCCCTCGGTTTTTGACCGAAATGCTACAAAAAAAAAAAGAATTACCGATATGCTACACCGAAATAAAAAATTGCCAATATCCTATATATATAGGAAGTTGTTCTTGCCAAGAACGACTTCCATAGTTGTTCTTGGAATAATCAATTCCATTCTTCCTGCGTGACCTTAGTCTTTCATCATATATGTGTATTATGTGTATTGTGTAGCTTACTTAGAATTAGCATATTAAACACATATCTTTTTTGTTGACAAAAAAAACATATATCTTCTTTAATTTTCTCAATATCCCTTATTAACTTTAAAAAATTAATATCATATAAAAAAATAATTACACATAAATTTAATGTAGTGCTCAATAATCTAAATTTAAAGAGTATATAAATAAAAACTAATAACAAAAGTTCATAAAAAATAAATTTAGCATACCCTACAAATAGTGACTGCCTGTACCACATCTAGTTCCCCTCCTCCTACGTTGTGGGCGTGGTGGATGTTGTTCTTCTATGTCGTTTTGTTGATGTTGAACGTTATCACTTGGATGAGAGCTTGACATATTTAAATCAAACCAAGGCGACTCATTCAAATGAATAGAATGTCGAGGTGTGACAAATGCGTCATTTGACGACCCACCATGCTCAAAAGTAGAAGCATTATATTCGGCTGAAAATAGTGCATCATCATCAAATAAAGAAGTGAACGACGAAAATTGATTGCGGTTAGGTGGGTTTAAAGGGGTTGTGAATGCTGGTGACGTGAAATGAGGTTCAGAGCGAGCATTGTCGGAAGATGTGAAATGAGATGAGGATGATGATGATGTCATATTACTAGAATGACTGAAGTTTGGAGGTGGTCGTTCACTAACGTCCTGATCTTCAAGTAGTGGATGGGTTGACAAGTATCCACCACGCCGTTTGCTTGGTCTATCGTGAGGAATATGTGGTCGTGGCAACTCAATTGTTGGTGGAGCAGGTTGAGGGTTCATATTAAATCGTTGCTCTCTAAGTGCAAGTAATATATTCCGCTGGTCTCGAGCAACTCTATCTCGATAATTAACGCAATCAGAATTAGAACATGTTGAACCTAAATTAATCGTTAATCTGTATAGCCCCTCTGCTATGTCTGACTGCAATAAACAACAAAAATAAGTTGTCACTTTTCAAAAAAGATTATTGAGCACTACATTAAATTTATGTGTAATTATTTTTTTATATGATATTAATTTTTTAAAGTTAATAAGGGATATTGAGAAAATTAAAGAAGATATATGTTTTTTTTGTCAACAAAAAAGATATGTGTTTAATATGCTAATTCTAAGTAAGCTACACAATACACATAATACACATATATGATGAAAGACTAAGGTCACGCAGGAAGAATGGAATTGATTATTCCAAGAACAACTATGGAAGTCGTTCTTGGCAAGAACGACTCGTTCTTGCCAAGAACGACTTCCTATATATATAGGATATTGACAATTTTTTATTTCGGTGTAGCATATCGGTAATTCTTTTTTTTTGTTGTAGCATTTCGGTCAAAAAACCTCAACCCCTCCCTCCGCCTCCGACGGCTTCCCCGTCAATCTCACCCTCTCCCCAGATCCCTTTATCACCATTCCCTCCCCCTCCGACGGCTTCAACTTCTGGAAACAGCTGCTTAATCATTTTCTCCAACATGTCAAGCTTGGACCCACCCCATCCTTTGAAAAAGAATGGTGTGCAGATCCTTGATCAATGCACAAATGCACCATAAACATGGTCCAATACATAATGAAGAATTCCCAGATTAACTTTCACCATTATCCACAACCCCAATTCGTAAAGTTTCAAACTTTATTGTGAAATCCAAGTGGGGTGATGATATATGGACGTAAAGTTTCAAACTTTATAGAAACATAAGAGTGTGTTAAGTTATGGGTGTGAGCTGATTGATAAAAGAGGACTTTGTTTTGTAAACGTGAAACAAGTGAATGGAAAGAAGTAGAACTGACTAGTAGTGTACGCAACACAGATCTGGGGAGGGAGGGAATGGTGATAAAGGGATATGGGGAGAGGGTGAGATTGACGGGGAAGCCGTCGGAGGGGGAGGGAGGGGTTGATATTTGGCTTTTGAGAGGGATGATATTGAAGGAGGAGAGAGAGAGAGGGGAGGGACGGTGCAAGAGGGGGGTGACTGAGGAGAGAGAGGGAAGAATGAAGGAGATGATGAGCTGGAATAACTTTTGACATGGAGGCTCACGTGGCAGTACACGTAGGATGTAGGGGTAAATTTGATTCATTTTGTAAACTTCAGGGGTAAATATGATCCTAAAAAAAGTTCAGGGGCATATATGATCCTTGCCTAAAACTTCCGGGGCAAATTTGATTTTTAACCCTTAAATTTTCAATTACTTTTGATTTTGTTCCCAAAATTTTAAAATCGGTGATTTTAATTCTTAAACTTACGGTCTATTTTAGCTTTAATCCATGAACATCAAAATCAATGATTTTGATAAACTTTCAATCAATTTTGGACTTATTCTTTCAAATGTAGGCGATTTTGGAACTTAAACCAGAATTTAAAAAATAAACTTGAAATATCAAGAATCAATAGTTATAAACAGCACTAAGTTGAAAGGTCAAAAAAAAAAAACAGCACTAAGTCAATGGACTGGAATCGCAAATATATAGTTAAAAGAAAAAGGTTAAATTAACTAAAATTTCAAAAACTAAAATACCCGTTATGTTTAAATGCAGGGACCAACATCAATATTGATTAAAAATGTAAGGTTCAAGAGTTATATTACCCATATTTGAAATGTCCATACATGTTTTGAAATTCATTTAGCTTACCCTTTTTTGTAATGGGAAACAGGAAACTGAGACGAAGGAATTAGGACCTTGTATTTGAAAAATTTACAGTCAATACAATAACCTCATTCCATCTACAAATATCAAATGTGTTTCTTTCCAACAATTTTGTTAAGTTGCCTTGAACCCGCGAATATTTTCTTCTCAGAATAACAGGAGCAAATAGACTTCAATACTTCTAGCATAAATAGGATTTGGAGTCAATCCGAGGTCTATTACTTGTACTACTTGATACAAAACAAGTTAGTGTGAATAAACCACCACACATTTGCATAGCTTGTAACACCACAAATGCCATCAGAAACACTTTCGGTGAACAATGGAAGGTCCGGTTTCATCGTAATCTGCTTTAGTTACGTGCTGATTTTGTGGGAAAACTACTTTGGCAAGTATGGCACCTCCCACCCATGCAGAATATGTGGTTAAATTTTCTGGCATGTATTCTGGAGGCTGCAATAAGACAAGAACAGGGAGGAAAAACAGAACATGAATAAAGGTGCACAGCTATATATTCGATCAAGATTTGAAAATGAAATCAACAAAATACCCAAAATCTGCTTAGGAAGCAGTAAAATATGCAAGCATCAATTGCCAATTAACACTAAATTTGGCGCTCAGTCCACCTAGATCACACTCTAGCTTGATGAATGTTAAACTTCGCACAGTATTAGCTAAATAACTCTGAAAATATTTAGATGAACTAACACGTCTTTCTCATATTTAACTACCGCATACATGCTGAATTCCAGGGCTTTAGTAATCGTGAAGCAAATGTCAAAGATTGGTTTTAAAAGTTGGTGAAGATCCAAATTACCTTAACAAGAGTAGGTCGAATAGCAGATGAAGTCAAATTAGCTTCCTTCTGAAACCTTTCTTCAAAACCTACAATAAGAAATAGCATAAAATCTTAAAAGTAAAACAGCAATTTCCAATATACAAGATGTGTAAATATATTATCCCTTTTCTGCCTAATATATTTCCTTCCTCAACACCCTCACCAAATGAGGATTAGAACTGTGTTGACCTCTTTTTATTATTTTGATTTGTTTCATAAGTTGAAATGGGACATGAAGAGAAAATATAACAGAACATAAGATCATATCAAGAATATAATGAATGCAAAAGAATTATGAAAATAAAGACTTACCAGTCATACTAGAGGGGCCACCACAAACCACAGTATTTTCCAGCAGCTGCCGATGATTATCTGATGACACAGTTGAAATAGTTCGTACAAGCTGTTCAACAATTCCATGTGTCTCTAACCCCAACAGAGATGGCTGAAATAAAGCTTCGCCTACAGTATATCTTTCCCTCCCAACAGTTATCACCTGAAAAATATTTGAACAATTAGATCCCTTGCAGAATATTCTGAATGCATGAATGAATTCCTGTAAGCTACAACCTATATTTTACATCATCCTCTTATTACAATCTAGCTAGTTCTAACACTCTGAGGGACACATAACTTATATGACACTTTTTAATAAATCAGCCTCAGATAAAAAATAAATGCATATTTCTGACCTATTTAGTGCTTAGCAAGAGGTTCCTCAAAAAGAGTTAATTCTTATAATTATCAAAGCAAACAGCAAATTCAGCATGATCAGTAGTTTACAGGCAAAATTTGAGAGTTCCAAATGACCAAGGCATAAAAATCAAACATATCCAGTGCAATAATCATTGTCCTCATTTCTGCTCAAAAGCTTGTTTAATAAGACAAGATTATCTTAAGTAATCCTTCCCTAATTGTATCTTCGACTTTTCACCTCACCTATATCTTCACTTCAACCCTGCTTCTAGAACCACTATTAATTCCCACCTAGCCTAGGTTGCCAGGTTAACACCCGTGCATTAACTAAAGAACATACTAACTGAGCCATCAACATCAATTAAAACTTAAAAACGCAAGCATCATATCTCAAATAAGGAACCTAAAAGGCAGACCTGTCCATCAGGAAGGGTATGTTTCTCTGCAACACAAGAATCTCGAGTCTTCTGATAGGCTAGTTCATCTTCAGCGCAACATGAGTATTGCTCTTTTATTTTCTCAACCTCCGACAAGCTGATGCTCACCAGCGGATTTGACTTGCCAAGTTCTTGAGCCAAGAAATTTGTCAAATCAATGCCTCCAAACTCAAATCTTTTTGAGGCAATATGATGGACAGCACCCTCAATTACTGGTGCAATATCTGAATATAAATAAAGGTCAAATCACATAAAACAAGTGCTAGTAGTAAGACCATGATTGAATGCAAAACAACAGCCATCTGAAATTAAACTCTATATTTTAATGAGTATTTATCATCTTACAATGTATTTGTAGCTCTGTCTCATTTTTTAGGTAAATAAGATTCATTGAAAAGAATGCAATTGCAATGCTTTAATTGTCAAAAAATTCTTTTGCGATATATTTTTTCAAAAAAAAAAAAAATTGAGAGATCAAATTCGGAATACTACAATGAACAGAATTCTAGAAATGCAAGTTGAATCAATTAATAGATAGGCCTACACATGTTTCTTTGCACACAAACTAACTAATATATAAAAGTGCAAAAATATTACATGAAATGTAAGCTTAGTAGAATGAATGTGCAGTGGACTTGATGAAGAAATTATTTAAAGCACCGTAATTAATTAATGACTAGCTTTTGAAGGGTTATCTTGGATCCCACACTCCACAGATATTATATTATTACATTGTATGGGAAACGGAGAGACTAATTCAAACCCATGACCTCAGACCCCACGGCAAGTAAGTTTATCGTTGAGCCAAACCCACCCTTCGACAACTAATAATATGAAAATATTAAGTATTGTAGCTATAATTCACATTGTTTCATACATGCATACCTATTTTTCCATGACCAATATCAACTGTGCATCCTGATATACGTCCCACAGCATATAGTGATAGCACTGCTTGTTCTGAGGCATAAAAGCCTGATATGTTGAATGTTTCGAACATTAGTTGTACTAACTGTTCTTTATTTGCCTGAAAAATAATTATCCATACTTCTGTTAGAAATAGGGGGAAAATTACAATGTACAATAGTCTCATGTACATACTACATAATACTGACAATTTCAATCACAGAAAGACAAAGAAGATCTGCAACCCCTTAGTATCTAGTAGGATAGATCAGCCCTCTAAAGATACAATGTTCAGAATCACTGCAGATGTATCTTAGTGGAGTATGAAGATACTATGCTTTATTATCCAAATCATCATGAACATGTAATATAAAGAATATTTTGCTAATAGAGTTAAACCGGGAGTTTGTCCACAAGGACATAGTTCACTAGATCAAACGGGTGGAGAGTAGGTTCTAAGTGAAAATTCAGTTTTGTGTGATTTCCACAAACTTCAGGAGAAAGAAGTATAAATTACACGTATCAAAAGGAAGACAACAAAAATAAGCTTCTCAAACCTTTGGTGTACAAAGAGGATCTGTAAATAGAATTTGACCTTCATTGCCAATTTCCCAACCAAGGCCAGTGTATAAAACATGGTGCAGCAAATCCTCCATTGCATCCCAATCTCTGACAAACCCCCTCACAACCGGATCAATGGTAACCTCATCAACTAATGAATTATCAATCCCAGATCCATCATCAGGCATGAGTTTCATCTGAGTCGGAATTATCTGAATCATTTCATTAGAACAACAATTAGCGGGGCACAATTCTAGGATGTGGGATGATGAGAAAAAACTGAAGATCAAAAGAGTAAAATAAGAAAGATTTAGATTTGTCAAAGAACTGACTAAAACAAAAATATACGACAGTAGATGAGAGAAAATGGTGTTGACAAAGCTTGCCAAAGTACTATGGCAGGAGCCGGAATGACTCGAAAAATCATTTAGATATGCATGCACATGGTTTAAAAGATGCACCCCTCACTAACTGCAATATTCTTCGCCAAGTTAGTACTCCCTCCTACTCTAATTATAACATTATAACACCTCTTTGACTTTATTTTTTTGGAGAAATGAAGATTCAAGATTAATCATGTTAAATTGCCTCTGGTTAATATTTTTCTTCAAAACTAATATAATCTACAAATAACCCAAACTACCATCTAATTACATGTGACATATGTTATGATTTAGTGATATAATTTGCTTCCTTACCTTCCAAAAAAAAAAGTACAAGTGGTTGTTTATATTTAGAACGGGAAATAAAAATGCTGCTTAGTAAGTCAACCACTTCAAATTGAAGACCATCATGTCAACTAGCAAGTGAAAATTTATTCTGATCCTAATTTTCTAGACAGACTGATAAATGTAGCAGTAAGCAACATAAAAGTATAAGTCCTCTCTAAGCAAGCAAACAGTGGAGTCATAGTCTTTTCAGTCAGCCTCATCCTCATTTTCCCTAATGTTTCATTCTTCAAAGTGAGGCCAAAAGGAAAAAAGTCTTCAAACATAGCACAAGAGCGTAAAATTCTGGCCTTCTCTTACATAATGTGACAGTATTTGTGTAAAGGAAAGGGGTAAAAGAGTAATTACCAAGGGTGGCGGTTGATCGGGGATGGCGAATCCAGCTTTGAGGAGCTTAGAGCCAGCGTCCACCACGGCGGCAGCGTCCATCACCGAAACCCTAGGCCCTACCCTTTGATTTTCAAACAATGATCCCTCGCAACTTCACCTCCTACTATAGTAGCTGTAGCTACCAACAAGTAGCGGCAACGAGGTGAAGCTCAAATTTTATCTCTCCTCTATTTCTTCCTCGCTTCGGGTTCTTGAATTTGGAAAATATAATTTCTGTAAATTACAGTGTCAATGTAAAAAAGCCAAAATTAATTTGAAGTCCATATCACACGGACTTAATGACTTAATAGTCGAAAAGTCCTATAAACTTCATATATTAAAGTAGAGTCCCTAGGGATCTTACTTTAATATAGTACTTCAAATACCAAAAGACCAGATTGTCTCTTCTTCCCTGCACATGAACTTGTTATACATGTGTATGACCTTGTCATTCCTGCTCATGACCTCGTCAATGCTTGTCCATTAACTTGTCACAGGGTTGACCATGACTTTGTTAGAATTGCCAATGATTCTGTTATACGTGTGCACGACCTCGTCATTCCCTGCACTGCACATGCATGACCTTATCACGGGGAGGGACAATCTGATCTTTTTGTATTTGAAGTATATTAAAGTAAGGTCCCTAGGGACACTACATTAATATGTGGAGTTTATGAGACTTTTCTACTATTAAGTCCCTTGTGAGGGACTACAAATTAATTTTCCCATTTTTTTAGTAGAAAGTGTCAATGTAATTAGGAAAAAAGTTGTAGGAAATTTCCCTTTGATTTCACATGCTCAAAAATGCATTATTCTCTATACTTGTGAGGGACTAACACATGCTCAAAAATGCATTATTCTGTCTTAAATGAATATAAGATCTATAGTGTTCTAAATATAAGACATCTATTTAATTGTTTCTACATTTTTCTTAACTATCTCTATGCTTTTTATTAATGAAAAAAGAAGAGAGAACGTGTGGGGGTAAAAAGTAATGGTGAGTGACCGTTGGTAATATTATGAAATTTTAATAAAAAATATTTTTAATCTAATCAAATAAGTCAGGTAATAGGTCATATATATTTTAGGATAGGACTACCAAAACACCTCAAATATGCAACAAAAAAAATTCCTCAAATTTGATTTCTTTTTTATCAGGAATCAAATTTGGTTTTACTGTGTACTTTTTGGGGGGGGGGGGAATTTGTACACTTCATTATTTAGCAATTGTCTCTAAAAATTACTCCCTCTATTTCTAAGTATGAGACAAATTTCAGATTTCAATTTGTTTGAAAATAGAGAAAATGATCTTATGTTAACAGATGAAATATTTAATTTGGCTGTTTTAGAAAGATTGTGAAATGAATCAATAATACTACTATATGGAGTGCCTGAAATAAAAAGTACAATGACGATTAAGTTTTATGGATTAGTGCTGATGCAAATAGCAAAACACCGTGAAAGAATTTCTGATACAAAAATGAATACATATCTAAAATACAATTTTCACTTAACTGTCTCTACTCAAAAATTTCTACTATAAAAATCGAACGTATTTCCTTAATTTCCACACCTATTCTCTACAACTTTACATCACTTAAACATACTTCTTTCCTCCCTTTAAGATCCTCTGTTTAATGTGGAATGCACCCATCACTAACTGTCTGATGATTTTACAAATGGGATCAAATCCACGGCCTCTCACCTCTCACCTCTCACTAAGTTACAAGATATATGGTCTCATTTAGGTCCTTTGCAGTATGACAAATATCACACTTAATCACGTACAAAAAATAATGAACAAAGATCACATCATGACGGAGAAGTCATCATCTAAGCCATCAAGCTCTCCTGTAAGCTTGTGTTGCTGTATAACCAAAACCGAAACAGTCAAACAAAAATCAGGACCAGAAAGAACATCTCCAATAGGTCCCAATTCAGGACACTGCTGCCAATCATTCATCCCTATGGTCAACAAAGAGTTGACCCCTCCTTCCCTCCCCACAATCACTAGTGAATACCTTCCTTCAAAAGACTTAAGCACTGAAAATGTCTCAGCTGAGTTAGCCAAATGTTTCTCCATGTAAGCAATTCTTCCTCCAACAATGTGTTTCTCATAAAATTGAGCAAAACATTCATCATCTAAAGCCATTTCTTGTTCTTGGTCTGAAAGGTTGACACTGAGTGGTAATGGGCCAGAAAACTTGGAGGCCTCTGATGTGTCAACTAGGAGCCTTATGACGGTGAGTTTGACGCCGGAGTGACGGGCAATTCGGCCGGCATATGCGATGGCTTCACGGTCATCTCTGCCGCCGACGAAGATGACAGCCACGTTGATTGTTGCACTGTTTCTGTGGATCTTTTCTATTGATCCTAGACCTCTGTCCACTAGAATCCCCACTGAACATGGTGCACTTTTTAGAACCTGTTCACATTAATTAGTATTCCCATCATTATTCTTCAACAACTGTAAAATAGGTTTGATTCAACAACTTAATCTCTATGGTTTTGATTCAAGTTTCAAACACTGTCTCTAGGCTTTATGCAAAATTAAGTCACCATCCATGGGATTCTCTGTTGTGGAGAGAATTATGGAATGAGCGGCTTCAACTAACTAGGTTCATTACTTCAGTCTAGAATACAATTAATATGGCATGCATGCCTATTAGTTTATCTGGATTCTATGTAGTCTAATTCATGCATTGTAACCATCTAAAACTTAAATCACTATATTTTAGGAAATAAAATTATATACTTTTTTTTCTTTTGTTAAATATATAGGATCTCAATATTTCTTTCAAATTTGTTATCGTTTTCTAATATGTATCCCAATTTATTGCAAAATTAAGGGAGTTTTTGAAAGTTGTAGTTCCTACATACATACATGACCAAAAAATAGTGTGTTTTAGGGGAGATAATACAAATTTATTATGAATTACCAGTTTAACTAATTTTTTTTAACATATCTATAAACTAAATCCACAATTATCCAGATCAGAACTCTTATTTTGATAGAGATGTAGTGTTTGAATTTATTAAACTCAAAGACTAAAGTTTTGATAGGTGAGTAATAACAACCAAATCAAAAACTCCAAAGACCAATCAAATTAAAAGATGATTTTTTTTCCACAATATTATGATAAATGTCTGATCGAAAAAGTTAGAAATTTACCCTTCGATTGACGTGCCTGAAGCCAGGATTACCACCATCAAGAGCTCCATTCTCAAGTTGTCGCCTATGAAAGGGTAAAACAATAAGGGCAACATTATTCTCCTCAGCCAAAGCACAAATGTCACGTGCCATGTTAATAAACGTAGCAACCACACTTGATCGTCCCTTCATTAAAATCCCATCCCCATCCTCCTCTATATATTCTTGAAACGACCTCATCACTTCCTCTCTATTGCCCGTAACATCCCTACGACTGTCGTTTAAGGCCACTTCACTAGTATCTCCACCTCCTCCTGCTGCCGTGGCGGCTGCCACGCCATCAGTTAGCTCCACTAAGTCGGTGACATAAACGACAACGCCAGGGTCTGTCGTTCCCCTTGAGATCTCCATGAAGTTGATGCTTGCTGGGACGTTTTCTAGGCCATGAAGGCATAGAAGTATTCTGAATTCACTTGATGGTTCTAATAATTGGAGGGCCATGCGATGCGTTGGAGCTCGTTTTCTGGCTCTTCTTATTATGTGTGCGACCACTGATGGTGAGTGAAGAACTGTTAGAAATATTGCAATTATCATTTCTATTCCTGTTGTTGTAGTGCCCCCACATTTCATCTGCGCACACACAAGTACGTGCAAGCTGTTATATAAATATGACATGGTTATTAAATGTATGTATGTACATGTGTGTGTAGATGATTAATGTTGTATCATACTCTCTCCGGTCCCTAATGTAAGAGCCCAAAATTTGAATGGTTTTGGTCCCTAATGTAAGAGCTCACCTCATATTCTCTCCTCATTTAATGCATTTTTTCCTACTTTACCCCTAACTCTCTTTCATATTTATTAACATTTATGTATTTCTCTCTCTTAAAAGTACCATAATAAATATGGGCAATTTTGGAAAAGAAACATTAACTCCAAACACCCAACTAACATTCACATGTTTTCTTAAGAAGCGTTTTTTTGACGGCTAGCTCTTACATTAGGGACTGGAGGGAGTACTTCCTTTACTTTGTATATAATTCTCTAGATATAACCAATCACACAATCCAACAAACATTGCTGATTTTTTTTATCCAAGGACGGAGTCGACACACTGACGAGAAAAAGATTGAGAGAACCGGCTTTCATTATCATATGTATACTATAGATAGTATACATATTAATAGATACTGTAGTGTGTGTGTGTTTGTGTATCTAATTCTAAATAATACAAAATCTCTTTATCCAATTTGAAGAAATTACGAAAACTGAATAAACCAAAAATAATAACATGTCACGTTATTTCACTGAAATAGTTATTTGTACTATTAATATTACTTTGTATATTAGTTTATAAATTAGATAAATTAATTTAGAGAAAATTGTTATTTATAAAAAAGAAGATAAAAAAAGTTTCATTTCAGACCATAAACAAGGTTTTAGATTCAGCTCTCAAGAAATACTCAAAATAATTCCAACTCCAAAACATCAGGTGATGAAAGCGTGGAAAACTTCGTCAAAGATTTGGTGAGTTGAGGTGACTTAAGTGTATTTCCTTTGTTCTGTTTTGTTTTATATGCAAATAAGATAAACATTGCCTATAATATGTGCTAGAGATCTGGACAACCAAACACATACATAAAGAAACAAAGCTAGGTAGCTAGAATATGGGTATAATCACAAAAAAAGTATAAAGCTAACGTACCACTTTGATGGCCAAGTAAATGTGAAAATGGCCCTTGGTGGTGAGGAGCAAGCCAATGGCAACAGAATCAGCCCAATTAAAACCCAACATGGCTCCAGAAACAACAGTTCCAGCAACTTTACCAGCCATTCCTACTGTCACTAAGATCAACAACCTCATCCAAGTCATCAATTTCCCAGCCTCAAACCTCCTAAAATTAGCTCCATAACCCATCCACAAGAAAAATACAGGATAGAAAATGGAAGTTAAAATATAGTTTATCTTGCTAATAATCCACTTGGATAGCCTTCCTTCACGTGGCAAGCAAATCCCAGCCATGAAAGCACTCAGAATTGGACTGAAATTATACAGAGTTGGAAATGCACAGATTAAAGCTATGAATGCCATAGAAAGCACCAAGTGTGCACCTTTCATGGGTTTACCTTCTGGGTTTTCATTATTCACCCATTTCATCACCATTGGAGATATTATGGCTGTGAACAATAATTGCCCAAAGACAGCAATTCCCATCACAATGGCCAGTTTAAGGTGAGCTTTTCCTGTATCATTCGTCCTGTATACTTTGTTCTCACATATCAACGGCAATGGCATAGCAATGTAGCCAATTGAGATGAGCAGAGAGCAGATGAGATCAGAATGCATGCCTGCTGTGATCACAAGCCTACCTAATCATGGAATATGAGATAATCAATGCTTCATTGGGGGGTTTCTCAAAATATTTAGAGATATGTAGATTTATTTCGTCATGGAATATTATGAGATGTATGTTAAGGAAATGATGCTTGTCCTTGTAAAAAAACTACTTATAGCAAGCAAGCAACATCCATCATGGCAAGTTTCAAAGTATTTAACATATGCTTATATCTCTACCAAAGATGTCAGTATTATATTTTCTTCTTTTCTCTCCTTATCGATTTTCAACTATCCAATCCAAAACACAATAGTACTCTATACTGTCTTAAATATAAAATTATGTTAACTTTTATATAGTTAATAACGTAAATTAAACCACTAAATTATAGGGAGTACATAGTTTAGATTTAATGTTTCAATTTTGCATCTGAAAGTGGAGCTAGGAACCGATTGAGAGAATTGGAGAAGTGTGATACTGATGAGAGAAACCTAGCTAACCCAAATCTCTCTCTGCTTCCTCTTTCTCTACATCATATCATTACCTATGTCGGACTTGCTGATTTTGAGACTTGTGACGAGACGTGTCAACACTGGTGAGCCAGTGCTGGCGAGGAGAAGGGAGAGACATATGTTGAAGTATAATTTGTGTTTTCCAGTGAAGAAGTCGAAAAAGGGTATGGTGAAGAAGGCAATAAGGAAGGTGGAGATGATTCCAGCGTAGGCGATTTGAGCACCACGAGATGGTCTTTTGAATATTGCAGAAGGGTCCATCTCTATTCCGAGAGCAAACATGTAAAACACCATTGCAAAATCAATTATGAATCCAAATGTCTTATTGAATTCCTCGTACATGTCACGTAGGAATGCGATGTTACCCACAATTACACCTATCTGCATGCATGCATGCAACGTGCATGCAAATAAAAAAAACAACAACAATATAGTTAGTAGGGAATAATACATCAAATATATGTATCTTAGGATTAGAAGGACAAATGAAAAGTTAAGGTTATTACGAAAATGTCTGTAACAATGCGAGGCATTGAATAAGGCTTGAGTAGATAATGAGAGCCATTGCAGATAATGACCATAGCCAAGAACATAACGAAGTTCTTGGCTACATAAAACATGAGAGAGCCAAGCCTTTCAGCACATGGGTTTGACGATATTGATGTGACCGAGAAAAGACCATGAGAACTGTTATGATGAGCTACAGACATCTTAACGACGTCTTTCGATCTGATCTCTTTTTCTCTCTTTTCTTTTTTTAATATATGCTGTGTTTTTCTTTCTTTTTTCTGAGTTTGATCTCATCAATAACCAAAGACTCCAAATTTTTGTGTTTGACCTTTTTTTGGGTAATCAATTGGTACCACTTTTGACCCAAATGCTTTGTGAGGATGAGTGAGTGGTGGTGATTGATCCTTGCACAGTTTCAGGAGACAATGAAGGAGTAATATGAGTCTCTTTGAGGTTGTGATTAGCACGTGATAGCTAGCTGGGCAAATAATAAACCTTAAACTAATAAACTCTGATATATATTGATTGATATTAATATATTTTTCACAAGATAATTTTAAATTACTCCGATCCATAAAATAATTTTAAATTACTTACGATTCTATGTGTGTGAAACCAATCTACATAAATATCTATATACAAACATGTGCACAAATTAATTAAAAGAAATTACTCCGGTACCGGTCCTAAATATATATTAGACATATTTATTTAATTTAAAATTAAAATGTTAATTAAATTAGTTAAAATTACATGGTAGTACTAAAAAATGCCCTCATCATCTATCATTACCTCCATCCTGATTTCTTTATTATTTATTACTCCCTCCGGCCCTAAATATAAGACCTAATTGACTTTTTTGAAAAATCCTAAAAAACAGCAAAATAAGTTAATTATAAATTGATTTATCTAATTTTTTCCTTTAAACTAGTATATTTTACTTGTAAACTAATGGATAATCTAAAAATATATCAAATATGTCATAATTTAATAGACTATTTTGCAACCTTAACCTCTCCAAAAAAAAGTTATCTAGGTCCTATATTTAGGAATGGAGGTAGTATTAAAGTGCATTAAATATTTTGTATGAAGAAGAGAAGGAGAGGGCAATGCTATTAGTTACTCCTATTATACGATTTTCATTGATTTTTTACTTTTAAATTGATTTTTCTTAGAACGTCCTTATAAACTTTATATAAATGGCATTTACAATGCTTTTTTTTGTGAAATTTTCAATGCATATAATTAAAGAAGGCATTTTAGAGAAATTACTAACACATATTCGTCAAACACCCCCCTCCCTTTATGATAAAAAAAAAACACCCCCCCCCCCCAAAAAAAAAAACACACCCACCCACCCACACAAAAAATGTTAAGGACCAGACAAAGCAAACTTGTCAACTTCCCAAATCATATAATATGTTACATTGGACGAATTCTGAATGTAATGTGTTTATTGAAGATTCATGTCAGAAATACATAAATACACTTGATTTCTAAATTCATTTTTTTCCTTATGGCCATATCACCCTATTTGGACATTGCCTCCTCCAGCTTCATCAATACTATTCCCACCTGCTGCTGTGGATGCAACCCAAATCAATGAAATTATAATGGAGAGCAGCCCTAGCCAAACTAAAAGAATTGTGGGCACCCTTCCTTTCTTACCCATCAAACCTTTAGCAAAAGGGTACATGTGAACCAAAACCCATAAGCTAAAGAACAAGCCTCCAAACAGCCTATTCCACTGTGGTAGCACACTGTACACAGTCCTTGCACAACCTATCACCATACCTATGATGTTCAAACATATTATGGTCAGCGGCATAATGAAGAGATTAGTCCATTTCACGACATAAAGATCAGCAAAGATGTCCTCCTCTTCGTCCACAGAAGACTTGGATGTCAAGGTAAAGGAAATTTCAATGCCTATTATGGCTTTAAGCAGGCCTTGTAACACAGCAGCAAGGTGAGAACTAGAACCAGCAATGACCCAAAATTGCTCATTTCTCCAGAATTCTTCAAGAGCAATGCCTGACCATTTCACTTCAAGGAGGGATATAAGAACAAGGCAGACAGTAATGGAGAGAAGATAAATAAGGAAGGCTGCGTTTGATCCTGGGACGATGAAGCTGTCAGTGAAGAGGCAAAGTGCAGGTAGGAAGCAATATACCACTAGGAATATTGAGGTGAAGGGGTATATTCCAACATTGAGGTATGCAATTCTTTGAGCAAACTTGAGGCGTTTGCTTCCAAAGATGGCATTATTTTTTGAGAAGAAGATTTCCACTGCACCTGTTGCCCATCTTAAGGCTTGGTGAAGGCGATCAGTTAGATTGATAGGAGCCGTGCCACGAAAGGCATCGCGCTTTGTAACGCAGTAAACAGACCGCCACCCACGGTTGTGCATCCTGTAGCCAGTAACCACGTCCTCTGTCACTGACCCATAAATCCAACCCAAACTGTCCCCCCAGTCAGTTTTGTCCTCATACCTGTGTGTATGGCATAAACAATGTACAATTAAAATCCATATATCAACATGCTAAACCATTGTAGAAGGCCTATTTTGCTTAACAGAATATACATATGCTCATTGACAAACCTATTAAAGTTGCCAGGACATTAACTAAGATTCTAGTATTATAGTCCTGTTGATTGATTAAATTATTATGTCATATGTTACTATGTATTTAGAATATTTGGATTGAGTAATTGTAGGTCTAGATTGATTTATACAATTATGACATCCTATTAATGTTAAAGCTTGGTGATGCCACACACATAGGACCAGTTACCATCAAACATCAAACATAATATTGAAGAAAGAGACTAGTTAGCATATATTGAAAAGTAGTACCAGCAAGAGATGACAGCAATGCTTTCAGCAACAGTGTTAGCTTCCAAAGGAGGGCGAGGCTTAAGTAAGGATCCAGGGGGTCTACCATTCATAACAGACTTGTGATCAGCCAGAGGTCGACCTTGAAACTCAGCAACAGGTATGGAGTCTGTGAACATTGTGGAATTTCCAAATTTCTTTGGGAACCCCTCACTTTCTGAATCTTCATCAGCGTTAAGAGGCTGCCTGTCATCATCTTCCATCACATTTGATCTTGCCTGACGCTTATCTCTGTTTACTTTGGTTTTCACTCTCCCAAACACGCCCGTGTGCTCATAGAACCTTGGTGGTTCAAATCCATACAATGCATATCTCCTAAACATGCAGCCTGTCCCCACATACATTGGACCTTGCAGACCATCTAGTGCTCTCATATTTCCTGCAGAGTTGTCCAATGTTAGATTTATACCATACATGCATGCATGCATGCATGCATACATATATTCTACCTTTGATTCTTAATATAAAGTAAGATAATAACTATCTATGTATATAAAGTACATCAGTTCATTTCTCACTCATTAATTTGAAAGAAATATTTAAATATAAGTGATAAAATGAGGAAAAACTTTGAATCTAAACCAAAAGTGAACCCCATGAAATATTACAGGTAGTATTTAGATTAATATCAATTTTAAGCCATGTAATTAAAATATTTTAC
The DNA here is from genome assembly GCA_029929735.1 of Mimosa pudica. Lineage (NCBI taxonomy): Eukaryota > Viridiplantae > Streptophyta > Magnoliopsida > Fabales > Fabaceae > Mimosa > Mimosa pudica. The sequence continues at coordinate 7,684,495 of JAKELP010000001.1, forward strand.
AGACAAAAAAAGATAAATTTAAATACTTCAAAGTAATTTATTTAGTTTCGTTAATCTCCGCAAATTTAAGCTGAATCTTATACTAATGGAGAGATAAAAGTTGAGGGGTTTTACCATCAAAGAAGACAGTATTATTATTTGCATAACGATCAGAGGGGTCAACGCCATCAAATCTCTGAGGGAACTGGATGTAACATATGCGATCACCACCACGATCCATCATGAAGCACATGCCCTCTCTAATGGCATTACAGTTGTAGAAATAATGGTCACAATCCAAGTTGAGGATGAAGGGACCATTGGACAATATAGCTGAAGCTCGAACCAAGGCATTCATAGCTCCTGCTTTCTTGTTATGATCATATCCTGGTCGTTTCTCCCTTGAAACATAAGCAAACATTGGAAGTCTGGTGTCCACACCTGTGAAGTCCAATTTCTTCTCGTCTTCAGTTCCCATTACTGGATCAAATTCTGGCGCGTTACACATTATCTACATGTACCAAACATCAAAAAGACTTAGGGTTAGGAATTTAGAGTGATATTGATCGCATGCATGAGTATGTGTTAATCTTAGATGCCTGAAAACTGAGATTTTATAAAATTTGAGATATATAGAAGGGTTAATTTGCTGCTTGACCTGAAGTATTTTTACACTATAGCATTTAATGTCAAAACTAAGCTTACTTGCATATGAAGCAAGCATACTTAACTTCTTTTCTAGTAAAACACAGCACTATAAACAATTTTTGATCAATCAAGTATTCTAATGTATTTTTTCTATGAGCACTTAGTATCACAAGTTGATAGTGCTAAATCATACTAAGAAAAACACTGAGGGACAAATTACATAAAAACTTTGAGGATACTGAAAACTTCATTAAAAATCTACACTATAATCCAAATGATCAAATCTATCCAATCATTATGTTTTGTTAAGGATACTGACTGTTACTAAAGGAATACTTCCTAGATTCAACTATATCTTAATAACCATATGAAGAATGATGTGTGGCTAGAATATATAATTAATGGTGTGAGTATATATATAACAAGAGTACTTGCAAGATTCCAGCATGGTCACCCTTGGAATGGTCAGCAGTAGGAGTGAACCAAGTTCCAGGCCAATGTGTACCATCAGCCATCCATGTAGCCTTTGTGACATCACTGGGATGATCTTCTGGCAATTCTCCACCATTATTCTCCCTTGCTATTTGTTTTCCCTTCATCTCCTCTTTTGAATTGTACATTTCACTCCTTTTTCGTATCACCTCTGTAAGCCCATTGATCCTCACCTTGAATTCATCATACTCCCTCTTTATCCATCTACGATCCTTCACAAAGTCATGCTTCTTCTTGTTCTTTGTAGGGTCTTTTTTTAAGTTGAAGTATGCGTCAGGATTTCTTGGCTCAATTTCATGTTTTCGACAAAATGGTACCCAAAGCTGTGACCACATAACAAAGCCAAAGGGATTATTAATTCATCATATACCATAATGCTTATTTAGTTCAATAATTCCGATTGCTACATCCAATATACAGTATAACAGACAATCGGCTAACCTGTAAAGATTGTAGTACTACTTAATTATAACATATTTATTTCATTTATATCATTTCACTTCAAGCTAACGTCTCTTACCATAGTTTGGTTCCAACTTTTAAATTTACTTGTAAGATGCTTGATCAGTGATCTCAAGCACCACCACCTATAAGAAATTAGCTTGAGTTCCTCAATATGATTTCAACTTCTCAATTTACAATTAGCTAGCACCCTGGTAACTCCTTATTTTATAAAGGAATTGACCAGAGGATGATATACGTAAATATTTTAGAAAAACCATGTAACCTACGTTATTAATAAGTAGATTATTCAGCTTCCTTGACCACTCTACATTAGTCAAATAATACTATCCTCTTATTAATCACTAGAGGTTATATTTGAGCACTTGAATGTTTGAAAGAACAATAAGAGGTAGCATAATGTAAAAAAAGTATCCCTGCCACAGATGATAATTATTTTATACACGAGAGAATGGAGAGAGACAGAATTAAAATCATGTTCATACAGTAATTAACGAGCATGTGGTATAGTTGTTCATACTTTCATGTTACACTCCTCTATTGTTGAAGATTACAAAATAAACTGTAAACTACTTACCTCGGCAAATTTGGCAGCTTCAGCCATAGCTTCAAAGGTAAGTATAGCACCACCATCATCAGAAAGATAGACACTAATCTTCTCAACAGGATATTCAGCAGCAAGAATAGAAAGTACAGTATTGGCTGTAACAAGTGGTGGTTCCTTATCAGGATCTGCTGTGGACACAAAAATATCGACACCGGGCAAGTCCGACCGGCCAGTAGGATTTGCCGGCGAAGGCTGCTCAAACTTATCCTTCAAAGCCTCTAAGTCAGTACTCCTGTTTATAGGATTCAACTTTGGAAGAATATCAAGAAGCCAAGAAAATGCAAACCATATCTCACACACAATTGATGTCCCCCATAGCCACATTGCATCATAGTTAGGATTTCTACACCTCCATACTAGAAAGAACATTACCAATATCATTCTGACCACAATCAACACCCTGTTTCATCAATCCAACAAATAGTATCCCAACATTAAATTAATCAACCATACATTAATAATAATAAGAGGGACAACTTTATTAGAATCCTAAACATTTTCACTTGTTAAGAACTCATTAAGACTTGTGTGATAGTAATTCTCTTGTTTGATTATTATTATTATTATTACCTATAAGGGCTTAGGACACCTCCGGGCACATTAATTTTACGTGTTAGGGGTTTCCAAGGTTTGTCCATGAAATCTGACATGCTCATTCCGGAATCATCTCCATATTCTTCATCTTGCCAATATGCATTTCCAATTCCATACGTGCCTTTTGTCTCAAACAACCAACGGTTGTGATCAAAATCCTGGGTTTGGCTTCTTGACAACATTGACTTGTTGTTCACGGAATCCAACACAGACACTCTCCGGTCAAACTTCCCCACCGCCGTGTCTGGCTGAGGCCGGGAGGACGAGGAGGAGGCGGCGGGGTGGGGATCTGAGGTTTCGGGCTGGTTGTCCGGCGTGGGAGGCATCACCACGGTGTAATTAATGTAGTCATTTTGGCCAGAAAATTCTCCGGTGACATCAATGTCGTCGTCCCGGGAGAGGCTCATGACTCGACCGCTAGAAGTTCGCCGGCCGAACTTAACTCCTGACGGTGGCCGGGAGGAGGGCTTTTGATCTGAATTCGAAGAAGCCATGATATATGTTCTATATGAAAAAGTTGGATGCAGTGGTCATTATTATGTTGAAGTTAGTTAGTTAGTGTTATGGAGGGATGAGTCTGCATGAATATGATGTACATTTGGTTTCATGTGTACGTGGTGTCATGATTGGTGATGATGATGAAAAGAAGGGAAAGAATGAAGAGGAGTGAGGTGAATTAGAGGTAGGAGGAAGTATGGTTTATATTTAGCATATTGTAGTTTAGCCAATGATGTTGGTCCCTTGTTTTAATCTTGGCCTCTCTTTGATGTCTCCACAGTTACTCGCACAGTTAGTCAGTTATGAAAGTTACGTGCTAAGCTAAGCTACATGCGCAGTTTTAATTTCTAGGATATCCTACTATGTTTTGAATTAATAAGATGTAAGGGATTCCTTTTTAAAGAAAACTTTTTATATTAGCTTAGATCCAACCTTAATTTTACAAACGCTGTCACACGGGTTCAGCCTGACGCTTGTAGGCCTAACACGTATGGTCTCCAACTAAACTTGCCTTTTTATTCAAATCTAGTTCTAATTGACCAAGTTTACAATCACAGGATGGCTTAAGAATTCACATTTTTTATTATTTTTCTATCCAATTATAAAACTTCAAACTAATTTATATGAATATTAACAAAATTAATGAGTTAAGTTAATTATTTGTAATTTTAGAGTACCTATTCTGATCATGTTTATCAATTATAACTTTACATTAATGGAAACTCCTGGGTAGATATATGCAACATTTGCAATTGATATAGATAATTTATGGGGAAAATATAAATTTGAAAGATAATAGATTAATGTTTTCTATTTTTTTTTATCAGGAATTAATGTTTTCTATTTTGGATAAAAGTAAGATAACCATTGGCAAAAAAAAAAAGATAACCTCTTTGTCTTTCTTCTATGTTTAGAACAAGACGTGGATTAAATTGTTGGAGTATTCTTTTCTTAATATGTGCGCTGTGTTCTTCTTTCTCTTTTCTGAGTTTGATCTCATCAATAACAAAAGACTCCAAATTTTCGTGTTTGACCTTTTCTTGGGTAATCAATTGGTACCACTTTTTCTTGATCAAAAAAAAAATGGTACCACTTTTGAGTTTTGACCCAAATGCTTCGTGAGGATGACCGAGCGATGGTGATTGATCATTTCACAGTTTCAGGAGACAATGAAGGAGTAATCTGAGTCTCCTTTGAGATTGTGATTAGCACGTGATAGGTAGTACGGCAAATAATACCTTAAATTGTCATATATCTTGATATTAATATATTTTTCACAAAAGGGTTAAGGGTCAAATTTAGCACTCTACTATTGTCAAAAGTTCATCAAATATAAACAAGAATTTGATGCATCAAATGTAGCACACATCTATTCAAAAATGCTCAAATCTAGCATTTCCGTCAATTTTAACGGGTTTGACCGTTAAGTTTGACTCAATCATGCCACGTCACCTGACACGTCACCCGTTAGGCCACATGGCCTGCCACGTCACCCAATGGGCCCACTTACTATCCATGCTGGGGTGACGTGGTAGGCCACGTGGCCTAACGAGGTGACGTGGCAGAATGGGTCAAAGTTACCGATCAAACCTATTAAAATTGATAGAAATGCTAGATTTGAACAATTTTTGAATAGATGTGTGCTGCATTTAAGCTATCAAATTCTTGTTTATGTTCAGTCAACTTTTGACAATAGTAGAGTGCTAGATTTGACTCTTAACCCTTCACAAAATAATTTTAAATTACTCCTATCCATAAAATAATCTTAAATTACTTGCGATTCTATGTGTGTGAAACCAATTAACATAAATATCTATATATACATGTGTGCACAAATGGAAAGAAATCACTCATGTCCTCTCTCTCTCTATATATATATATATATGACCTATTTACTTAATTTAATTAAATAAATTAAATATGTTAGTTAAAATTCAATGTCATTACCCAAGCACTCTGACACTCTCATCATCTTCCATTAACTCTATCCCATTTATGTCTCACTTTTGATTGGAGAAATATTTTTTGGTTAAAGGGCAATAATGCATCGAAAGTTTTCATGAAAATGCGCTGAGCTTCTAGAAGTTTCTTATGGGGCAATTATGCCCTAGAAGTATCAAAAATAGGCAATTTGTCTTTGCTTGCAACTAGAGATATTAATTTTGGTGGTTAATTTTTTTTACTTAGATGTACACTATCATCTCATCATCTCAAGGCAACAAAATTCTTGTCAATTAAATTGCTAACTCAAGTTAAATATACCAATGAAAGGTCTCAGCCAATGAAAAAAAGGCTCATTTTAGGAAAATACTAAAATGCACTCTCTAAAAATAAAAAAAAAAAAATTTTCCCTCCTTGAGGCTTTTGTGAAAAATGGTCCAGAAAGCTACTAGGATATTGTAGGTTGTTGTAGTTATTTGGTTTTTGGAGGGATTAAGCTATAAAATTATTAAAAATGTTAAAACACTCGCTCCTTCGTGAAATGATTGAGGATATTGTAGGTTGTTGTAGTCATGGTACTGTTCTGATGAATACAATACTCAAAATGTTATCATTACAAAAATAATTTCATTCTATAGAGTTATCCTTAAAAACGAATTCTCATCAATACTGAGATACAGAAAGAGTATGGATGAATTTAAAGATGTATACACCCAACATGGCTGAGGAGTAGGGGGCGTAAGTCATGCACATATAAGCAGCTCTGAATGATGCACTGCCAATGAATGAAGTAAAGTTTGTAGGCAGTGGTCATGAGCCAAAAAGTACATGATAGTATAGAAAGAGCTAGGGGGAAAGCTATAGCCTATTGGTGAAACAATTCATTAAGAGTGGAGATACAAATAAATACCCTAATATTTTGTTCAATCATCAAAGCAAACATATTCTATGTGGGCAAGGGCAGGCCAGTGGAAACCTTTTAACCGCAGTCCGTATGTTTCATTTAAAGCACGGCAGCCGCGAAAATTAAGAAATGTCAATGATGTAAGGCTCTTTATTGACTCTGGAAGTGATGCCAAAGAAGAGCAACCAAAGAGACTTATTGATTGCAACAATGTGAGATTTCCAATGGACTCTGGAAGTGATGTCAAAGCAGAACAGTCGTTGATAGTTAGTTGTTGCAATGATGTGAAATTTCCAATAGACTCTGGAAGTGATGTCAGAGCTTTGCAATCTCGGAGACCTAGAGATCTCAATGATGTGAGACTCCATATCCATTGTGACAATTGTCTCCCACAAAAGTAAAAAAGATCCAGTGATTTGATTGTGTGAGGTGGCTCTAAAGCTTCTAAAATTATCTCATCCTCACTGTGCTCCTTCTTGTCTTCCTCCCAAAATGGTTCCCATAATAAGTCTAGTGTTTGAAGATGTTGTGTGTGAATTAGAAACTTTGATGACTCCACCTCCTTCATATTAAACCGCAAGGTTGCTAACATTCCAATCTTCAATTCTCCCCTCAACCCAATCAGATCGCGTAGCTCACTTATCTTTGCACCCCCACTCTTCCAATCGCTGGCCACAAATCTTGTCAGCGTTTGGAGATTAGTCAGGCTTCCCAAACCAAATGGCATCCAATTAAGATGAATACAGGCATCCATTTCAAGATGTCTGAGTCTTACCAATCTCTCCATACCCCTAGGAAGTTCTCGCAAGAAAAAACAACCATTTAGTTTTAGTGTCACCAGGTTATGCAACCTGGTGATTTCTCGTGGAAGCTTTTCAAGGCCACCGTTCCCACTTAAATCAAGATATCTCAAAAGTTTTAACTCTCCTATGCTCTCTGGAATTCTTTCCAAATCATAACAGCTAAGATCCAGCACGCGTAATTTCTTCATTGTTTCACAATATGGTACAGCATATTCTGACGGAGTCTCTGCTTGATATACTTTCCACCATTCTATCGGTGACAAAATTGTTCTCACTACATTGATGTTCACATTACAAGCCTCAAACTTCCAACCACCATCGTCATGAATTGACACGTGACGAATCTCATCACCAATGTTCTCTTTTTCTATCCTCTCACTTTTGACAACGCCACACTCAGGTTTAGAGATTGACTGTGATAGATCATGTATGAGGTCATGCATCTTAAATGACTCTATGCCACCAGAATCATCTCGTTTCACATCTTGAAGCAAGCACCTTGATAATAACTGCCTGAAGTACGCATCTCCAACTTCTTCCAAGCGCTTATTGTTGTCTAAGGGTTGAATGAACCCTTCAGCCATCCATAGTTGAATGATCCTTTCTCTCCCTATGTTGCAATCTTTTGGAAAGAGAGAGCAAAATGCAAAGCAGCTTTTCAAATGGGAGTGAAGATGATCATAGCTAAGTTTAAGGATAGACATGATTTTGTCACCCTCAACAGAATCTATGTTTCCAAGTTCATTGTCCCTAAAATATGACCATTCTTCCACTTCCAGCTTCTGGTTGAACATCAGGCTGCCAATAGTTCTGATTGCTAGTGGAACCCCACCACATTTGCCAGCAATATCCCTTCCAATACCCAATAACTTTTGATTATCAGGTTCTTTCCCCTTCTGGAAAGCCACTCTACAGAATAGCTCCCAAGAGTTCTTCTCATCCAAACCTGTCAAGGAAACATGAGGAAAAGAGTGTGTGCCCATGATTTGTGCCACCTTCTCACTGCGTGTGGTCACAATGATCACACTTCCCTTTCCTCCACCCCTCAACAGTCTTTCCAATTCAAGCCATTTCTCACGGTCCTCATTCCAAACGTCATCCAACACAAGTAGAAAACGTTTCCCCTCAATTGTATTTCTTAAATCCTGTACCACTTCCTCCATCCTTCTATATTGCTTCCCAATGATGTTCTCAGCTACTCTCTTAACACTGAACTTATTGTCAATGGATTCATCAGCCACACAAACCCACTTCATCAGCTTTTCATCAAACCGCTCCTTGATAGCGTCATCATTATAGACTTGTTGGGCAAGCGTAGTCTTCCCCAGTCCCCCAAACCCAACTATGGCTGCTACTGTAATGTTATCATTTGCCACCTTAGAGTCTAAAATGGCATTGACAAGACTCTTCTTCTCTGCTTCTCTCCCTACAACATCTTCCTCCCTCACAAACGAGTGGGTTTCCCTCCATTCATGATGATTAGACTCATCAATGGAAGAGATTCCAGTCAAAGGCAAATCTTTCATCTCATTGGAAATGCGAACAAGTTTCTTGTTGAAGGCCTTGATTTCACGGCCCATTTTAGCAGCACAAACAGTTCGATTGGATTTGGAGAAGAATATGCGTACCTCCTTCCCCACTTTGCTTTTGCCTTGGGTCATCACTTCCCTTGCAAGCTCATCAGCAGAGTAGGCATCCAACAAGTCCTCTGCATCAAGAAGCACATCTTTCAGTTTCTTTAGCCAGTCCTTGATTAGATCACTACTTGTGGCCTTTTTCTCAGCATCACGTAGCCTGGCTTTGATTGCACTGAACATGCTCTCCATACTCTCCACATCATCCTGAAAGTTGGTGATGAGCTCAAGCTCTTGAGATGCCAGAGATCCCAATAGCCCAATCACTTTTTCAGCTATGATTTCCATTGATTCGATGGCAACTTCAGTAGGATTAGTTGTATGAGCAAAGTTATGTGTTGATGTGAATCCCAGAATGAAGCCTAGTAGTATATATAATATAGATAAGCTTCTTTTTTTTAATTTGGATGCTTCATGTGAGGCTGCATGCAAACGAATATTCGATGGGACCGATACAATATTTCGTGCGGCGCCTACAATTCAACCGCGTCAATCAAGTCGTTCTTGACATTTAGTTCTATGTTCAATCATGGCAGATTATTCAGAAAAGGAAGAGAAAATAATATATGTATAGTATATGCAAGTGGTGTGTCCCCGTTGAAAAGTAAAGACAAAGACATGCTTATTATCCAATAGGTGGCAACAATTCATGGAATTATTTTGCTCTCGTGAAATATGTATTAGTAGTAGAGAGTAGTGCCATGTCACCTTCGCTGTTGCTAATTGAATATTCAAATCAAATTAAATTTACAGTTGTTTATTTTATTTATACACAACGTACTTTTTGATGGAATGAAACAGTATATAAATAGTATTTCTCTGTTTGTAAATATAAGATTGATTTCCCTAATTTAATTAGATTAAGGATGTTAATTAAATTAGTTATTAACACATTACATTACTTATATACCTTAATCATATACATTTATTTTCACTCACCCTCTCTTGACCTTTTATTATAGATACAAAAACTTAAGAACAATTAGAAAGTGTCGTATAGGAACAAATTAAAGTTTGAAAAGGAACGGAGTAACATCCATATTGAAAGACTGAAACTTTTTTCAATAATTTATATTATTAGAATGATTCCGTCATTGCATGATCATAACTTTATGTACATATCATGTTTCCTTTCCCATTGCAACTTGCAAGGAAATTCATTTATTATTTCTCCTGAAAATTACAGGAGGAGGTGCTTTTACAATCGACTGGTCAATAAAGCCTTCCTTTGGGACTCTTTTTTAATTTCCTTATTTTTTGAAATTTAGAATAAATCATTTTCAATATTTGTTATTTGCATATATGAGTGTGGCTGTCAATCATGACATGAAAATATGGGTTAAGCTAGCGCTGATCCGATTGCTTTGACCCAATTTTAGTTTTGCCATATGTTGGTTAATACTTCATCCGGTCCTAAATATAAGACCTAGTTGATTTTTTGGAAATCCTAATAAAAAAGCAAAATAAGTCAATTATAATTTGATTTACCTAATTTTTTTCCTTAAACTAGTTTATTTAAGCTATAAACTGCTGACTAATCTAAAAACATATCAAATATGTCATAATTTAATACTCCCTCTGGTCCTAAATATAAGAGCTAATTGACTTTTTTAGAAAATCCTATAAAAAAGCAAAATAAGTTAATTATAAATTGATTTACCTAATTTTTTCCCTTAGACTAGTTTATTTTACATATAAACTAATGAATGATTTAAAAATAAATCAAATATATCATGACTTAATAGCCTATTTCGCAACCTTAACCTCTCCAAAAAAAAATCAATTAGGTCTTATATTTAGGACCGGAGGTAGTAACATATTTTGTAACCTTAACATCTCCAAAAAAAAATTCAATTATGTTTTATATTTAGGACAGGATGGAGTACATGTTATTTAATCTTCCTTCAGTTGTTTAACTCCCACTTAATCACATGCCATATCCTGAGTCCTTGTATGAGCAAAAATAGAAGTAAATGTTTATAGAAAGGATAATTTAATTGTTGGAAATATGTTTCAATTATAGAATTCAATTGAAGGAAACTATTAAAAAATATATGAAAAAACTATAGCAATTGTCATTGTATTATTAACATCTGAATATATTTATCAAATTTTTTAAATATGGCAATGAGGATATATTATTTTTATTCCATTTGAAAATGCAGATAGGAAAGGTAAACCATTCCTAGAACCGAACTTCTTATCAAATGTTAGTTGAGTGTTTTGAGTTAATACTTCTTTTCCAATATTGCCCATATTTATTATGATACATTTAAAAGAGATAAATACATAAGCATTAATAAATATGAAAAAAACTTATGAGCAAAGTAAGAAACTTCAGTAGGATTGGTTGTATGTAGGGGTGGGAATAGCCCAGGCCGGCTATCAGGGGCCTATGACTTGGACCGTTAAGGCCTTGGACCGGCCTCCTTATATCCAGGTCAGGCTCTGGCCCAAACTTTTTCTTTTGAACTGTTTTGCTTAACAGGTCAGTCTCAGGCTTGAGAAAAAAGCCTATTAGCCTATCAGACTGGCCTATTAAGAAGTTAAATAATATTTATTTAAATAAAAAATTATGTTACTATATTTAATTGATGTTATTTTTATTAATTCTTAATATAAAATTACAATTATATCATCTTCTATTCTAGTGTGTTTATTGTCGCACATTCTCTAAGCATTCATTCAAATGATGTAACCCACCATTCATATTTTTAAACCTCTTGTTGAGTATGTTCAATTAATCAGGCCTCCTAGCAGGCTAATAGTCAGGCCAGTCCAGGCCACAGGCCAGACTCAGGCTTAAAAAAGATTGTCTGTAATAGGCCACAGGTCAGGCTCAGGCCGATCAATTATACCACAGGCCATGCCATTTTGTGGCCAAAACAGGCCAGACCTAGACCATTCCCACCCCTAGTTGTATCAGCAAAGTTATGTGTTGATGTGAATCCCATAATGAAGCCTAGTAGAATATATAATATAGATAAGCTTCTTTTTTTAATTTGGATGCTTCATGTGAGGCTGCATGCAAAAGAATATTCGATGGGACCGATACAATATTTAATGCTGCACCAACCATTCAACCGCGTCAATCATGGCAGATTATTCAGAAAAGGAAGAGAAAATAATATATGTATATGCAAGTGGTGTGTACCCCGTTGAAAAGTAAAGACAAAAACATGCTTATTATCCAATAGGTGGCAACAACTCATGTAATCATTTTGCTCTCGTGAAATATGTATTAGTAGTTGTGAGTAGTGCCATGTCACCTTCGCTGTTGCTAATTGAATATTCAAATCAAATTAAATTTACAGTTGTTTATTTTATTTATACACAACTTACTTTTTGATGGAATGACACAGTATGTAAATAGTATTTCTCTGTTCGTAAATATAAAATTGATTTCCCTAATTTGATTAGATTAAGGATGTTAATTAAATTAGTTATTAACACATTACATTACTTATATATCTTAATGATATACATTTATCTCCACTTTTCCTCTTTGCCCTTTTATTATAGATAGAAAAACATTAAAACAATTAAAAAGTAATGTAATATGTAGGGACAAATTAAAATTTGAAACTGATTTCATATTTAAGAACGAAGGAACAAGGTAACATCCATATTGAAAGACTGAAACTTTTTTCAATAATTAATATTATTAGAATGATTCAGTCGTTGCATGCTCATTACTTTATGTAAATATCATGTTTGCTTTCCCATTGCAACATGTGAGGAAATTCCTTTATTATATATCCTGAAAATTACAGGAGGAGGTGCGTTTACAATCGACTGGTCCATAAAGCCTTCCTTTGGGAATCTTGCTCTAATTTCCTTATTTTTGAAATTTAGAATAGATCATTTTCAATTATGTTATTTGCATATATGAGTGTGGCTGTCATTCATGACATGAAAAGATGGGCTGAGCTAGCGCTGATTAGCGCTGATCCGATTGCTTTGACCCAAATTTAGTTTTGCCATATGTTGGTTAATACATGTTATTTGATCTTCCTTTCGGCAGTTTACCTCCCACTTAATCGCATGCCATATCCTGAGTCCTTGTATGAGCAAAAATAGAAGTAAATGTTCATAACATTAAATCTCCCAGGTCAGCTGTCCCACCCTTTGAGGTGCCTACAAATCAGCGGGGGATTAGTCTCTCACTTGTCGAGTGAGGGGATACCTTGATCATGTATCAAAAAAAAAAAGAAGTAAATGTTCATAGATTGGACAATTTAATTGTTGGAAATATATTACAATTATACAATTTAATTGAAGGAAATTATTCAAAAATACATGAAAAAAATAATAGCAATTGTCATTGTAATATTAACGCTCTAAATATATTTATCAAATTTTATAACAAACATGGCAACCAGGTTATCTTATTCTCATTCCATTTGAAAATGCAGAGAGGAAAGGTACAATTCTAAGAACAGAACTTCTCAGAAACTACAATGTTTTGTGCAGCAGCATACCAATACCAAACTTTTCGACTGCCAACATCAGGTGGTACGTAGAGGCGGAGAAAAAGGAATAAAAGAAGAAACAAGTACACAGATGTATATTCCACAAAAGAGTGGTCAAGTACATGTGGCGGTATTTATATGTAATACTGTGTGCGACTGAGCTCTAACAGAATTAAAACCACTCTTGCTGACATGGCAAGTCAAGACTCAAGACCCTTACTTGGCAAAAAAAAAAACAAAAAGTCAAGACCCTTACATGGCAAGTCAATCATCCAAATTTAACGTAGATTGACATGACCTCTAATTTATATGCATTTTAATGTATTAATTTTTTTTTATTTTCAATTATTGAAAACCTCATGCAATTTAATCTATTAAATTTTTTAATTTTAAATTATTGAAAATATATAAATATTTTAATCGCGTATTATTCAATAAATATCATATTCATATCTAAACTGGTTTCTCAAAATCACCATCCAAACATATTTGTAAAAGTTAGTTTGAAAAAAAGTACTTCTGCAATTACGGATCCAAACATAAATCATTTCTCGCAAACCAACTTTTATCCAAACCAACTTTTAAAAAACCATATTGAAAAAAAAAAACCATTTCTTCTCCACTTTTCCCAAACACACACTAAGTGTGTGTTTGGGAACCGTTTATGGACCCCAATAAGCTAGTTGGAGCTACATATACAGTTTTTGGGTTTTTGGTCATGTTTGGGTCCTGTTTATTTCTGACCAGCTTATTTGGAAAAACTAGTTTGAGAAACTGATTTCTGAGAAACTCCAATTTGGAGCTTCTCCAACCAGCATATAGACGTGAGCGCTATCATCTTCCGGAATTCAGACGTCAGCCTGCCTTTGAGAATGACAATGAGACATTTAACTTTTACCATTCAAGTTTGAGGTGCACTATAGAGAGGACTTTTGGAATGTGGAAAAATAGATTCGAAATCTTACAGAAAATGCGTAAATATGAGTTTTCAACACAAGTTTGATTGATTTGTGCAACAATGACTATACATAACTTCATCAGAAGGAATTCTCAGTCTGACACCCGTTTTAAAGAAGCTGATGAAGATGAAAGTTTGATAAATGAAGATAATTGTCATCAAAACCAAGAGGCTTCATCATCAAATTTTTCTGCATCATCTTCTTCTCGCATGAATCATATCCGTGATAGGATTCGAGATCGAATTGTAGAAAATCTTTAATACAACTAATTGTGGAATTGAATCATCCAAATGTAATGTGATAGACATGACCTCTAATTTATATGCATTTTAATGTATTAAATTTTTCTTATTTTCAATTATTGGAAACCTTATGCAATTTAATCTATTAAATTTTTTAATTTTAAATTATTGAAAATATATGAATATTTTAATTGTGTATTATTCAATCAATATCATGTTCCTATCTAAACTGGTTTCTCAAAATCATCATCCAAACATGTTTGTAAAAGTTAGTATAAAAACACACTTCTACAACTACGAATCCAAACATAAATCATTTCTCACAAACCAACTTTTACCCAAACCAACTTTTAAAAAATCATGTTGAAAAAACAAAACATTTCTCCACCACTTTTCCCAAACACACCCTAACAAGTCTAGGCCCAAAATACGGCCAAAATCGTACCTATCGTGTCATCAAGCCCATATGATAGCTTCCCTGAGTGGCAGGTTGCATTATAAGATCTGACTGATGAAGTTTGTACCTCCCAGTAAATGCTAATATGTATCAATTCGTAAGAGTGAAACTTAACAATTTATTTCCAGATTCATATTCTATCAAATTATCATATAATGAGGGATAAAGTGGCAGCCACCCTTAATGTTCTTCCCTGTTAAGATTACGGTATTATATGCAACTAACAAATGACATTATGTAATAAAAAAAAAGACATTAAGTGCAAGATGCATTGAAAATAGAAATAAATAAAATTTGTCCATGCCTAGACATCACGTTTACTTTATATATTCATGTCTAGCATTATATCACTTTGTTTTATTCAATGAGCATTTTCTCAGTTTCTTATATTTTTTTTGAATTGCTTCCCCCGGTGTCCCACACCCTTCGGGTGCAGACTAATCCGGAGTCGCCAGCCGGGATTCCCGTAAACAAGGTGACTGACTTCCCGGGGGTTCGAACTTGGCACCTTTGGGCTAAATGGCGGGATCCACACCTTAGTGATTCACTTCAAACCATCAAGCTACGCCGGGCTCTCACTTTCTTATATTTCTTGTGCTTTGCCGTTCGTACAAATCTCTTCTAATGGGTGTAAATGCCACTTTAAGTTGTGTAGATGATAGAAAGAGATACTTCTTTATTTATACCCCACTCAAATGGTTACGCGTGAATTTGAACTTGTAGCAATAACAAAAAGTAAAAGTGAGTGAATGTA
Organism: Mimosa pudica; assembly: GCA_029929735.1. Taxonomy (NCBI): domain Eukaryota; kingdom Viridiplantae; phylum Streptophyta; class Magnoliopsida; order Fabales; family Fabaceae; genus Mimosa; species Mimosa pudica. Next base: position 7,699,941 of record JAKELP010000001.1, read on the forward strand.
TTTAGTGTATCAACTTATACATTAAACATTAAAGGGAGAGGGAGATCCACAATTAGATCAAATTTTGACCATTTGCTTTTGCATTTCAAGACTCATTTCACTGTAGCTAACGATTTTTGGGCGGGAAAAACTCACTTTTTACTACAACACCTATTCAGTTTATTTTATTATTTCTGGTTTTGTTTTTTTATAATTAATTATTAAATTTTTTTGTCTTACCTCAAAAGAACATAAAAGCCATGTGTTTGCATTTAAGGCAGTGCTTTTATATACATCAATTGTGGGACCCCTTGCAATTTCTATCAAACCTTTTTTTATTATAATGGTTTTTTTACTCACTGCACATGCATATGTCCCTTACGTGCTCTGCTATATAAAGGGATGTAATTTTATTGACAGAAACACCCGGCTCCATTTGATTTGCTTTTGCGGTGTTTTGCTTTCATCCAAAAATAGACCACCCTATCCATGACCATGTTGTTGACCTCTCAATTGGGTTCTCAACATACTACCTGATTTTATCGGTTGACCGGATATTTGTCCGTGAAAGCATCAAGCAATAGTAGGTGACCCTCCACATGCGATTAAGGAACATGAATCTGTAGACCTGCTTTGTTGGGATGCTGAGGTCAGTGTTCTTTATTTTAATTCCGTTTCTTATTTATGTTCTGCATGAGGACTTTTTTTTGCGTGTTGCTAATGCGTTATATGTATATATTGGCTTGAAGGGTACACGTGTGTTGTGTAAGTTGATGACCGATAAGAGTGTTGATGTTCACGGCCAGATTATTTCGCCAAAGCGTTCCCACATGTTTTCGCGTTATCTTGTCACTTCTCTAGGATATGGTGTGCACCCGGAGTTCCATATCCGCCTAGATGAGTTAACATCGGTGGACCTGATAGTGGAGCCTTTCGTAGATAGAGTATTCAACACACGTTTTGCGCGGCGATAGTTGTGGTTATTCCAGCAGGGGTGTGAGTGGTTTTGCGATTATTCCAGGGGTGTGCGTGGTCTGCGATTATTCACGTACGCGGTTCATGGACTGAAGTGGCGCGTATCAAGATAAGGAAGCTCATGAAGAACTCACACTTGAGACTGTTTATTCGTAATAAGCATCTAAAGCTGGACAAACGACCTGCATACTCAAGCATGGTATATATTTGTTACCGTCTTCCAATCTTCACTAAAATACCATGAGGTTAACTTTGATGCGTCTATAACCAGGCCGTCCAGTCTTGCATTCCATCGGTGACACTACAAAGGTTGTGTTCAACATTGAAATCCAGGAAGTGGTTGAGAAGAGAGCTGAGTTGATTTGTATCTAGTGGGGCAGTGTTGTTTTTTTGGATGCCCATGTAATGTTGGCTGGAATGTATCTTTTGTATTTTATTTCTATACCTGTGTCACATGTGGTTCGCCTTGGACTGTGTTGTAGCTCATGGTAGTTTGTCATTCTGTCAACCGCAGAGTTATTATGTCCTTTTTGTAATTGTTTCAAATGCATGTAACAGTTTAGAAAATGCATTTTCCATTTCAACTTAATGTTTGCTCATTTTTTGAGACTTAATAATTTTTGGAATATGCCTGTTTGATTACTTTTAATATGATAATAACATGTCATGCCCCAACACATGTGATGATATTTTTCAACAAAATTCGATTTGATTTAGGCCTGAATATTATTAAACTAATGAATTATTGTGATTTGAGGTACATTGTGATAACATTATTGCGATAAATAATTTATAACAAGCGTGAGATAGTAGTCAAACATAAAAAAAACACCAATCAACGGGATTCATACACTGAGATTCAAAGTACAATGTCAAACTAGATTGATTAATTAAGATCGAAGAAACGAATTTCATAATCACTCATCGCTATTTACTTCGACAAATTCCATTGTTGTCGTTAAAAATGTCATAACGTGCCATTGTTTGTAATACTCGCTCATTCCTAATATAAGATCACTTTGAGAATGAAGATAAGTTCCTAAATATAAGATCACTTTCTATTTTTTCTCAAGTTTTAATCAGATTACCCCTATAATCATTTTACAAGTAAATTACTCCCTCAATCTTTTAAATTTAAGTGAGGAGTATTTTGGGAAGATCATGTAATCTCAATTCATTTGAAAGCTTTTCTTAATCTCTCTAAATTAGCCAAAAAGATCTTATATTTAGGAACGGAGGAGTAGTGTAAATGGCAGCTGCTACAAAATGTTAGAATAGTTCCGTCCCTTTACTATGATAGATATAAAGTTTTAACATTCACTTATAACATTTAATGCCATTAGTTGATGTGCATGGAGTTGTCAGATCACAATGCTCTGATTGGGTCAGATCACAATTCACTTAAATCCGCCATTGATTTTTTCATGGAGTATTTGTTTATTTCACCCAAAATTTTGCTCTGTTTGGGTCTGTACCATTGACACATTTCGGCTGCTTTCCGTTCAAAGGTAGTTCTATCCTAATTTTACATTTGACTATACTGATAGGTGTCCTTTGTCTCTCGCATGCACCTTGGGCAGAGCTATGCAGACCTCGTACTTCTCGCATTGGCGGCCATGGCATGCTATCAGCATTTACTTTTGGCATGTGCAAAATGTCAGGTATGGAATGTCATTTGGAGTTTTCCCATCCTCGTACTGCATTTTAATTTGCCCGCAGGTCCTGATATTGTCAGGGGGCTTTATCGAAATGATAAAAAAATGGGGTGCATGTCTGTAAAGTTAGCTTGGATTTACTTAAGCGCAGCAACACATGTAACTTTTCACCTTGATATTCTCCATCTGCACTATATATCATCCTATTCATTACATTAGCACAAATAATTGACTAAAGCTATTTTGTCGTCCAAATGAAGGTCTGGTGTAGCAACCAGTAGTCACTCAGAATTAACCAATAATTTGACCTCCTACCACTTGTGCAACGAAAGCAGTTCCACTTAAAGATATAATATGCTAAATGTCTCAACTATAACTGATGTTGGATGGTTACCGAGGTTTTCAATTACAATTTCTTAGTTATATCATACTCCGAAAATAGCTGATTGCTAAAGAGCCATCTCTGGTTAATGCATGCGTTGTGCTCATACAAATCTATTTTTCTGCTCTAGCATATAGGTTAATTAGTCTGTGCATTAAAAATGACATGTATGTTCATGATGCTTACTTAATATGGGCGTGCATCTATTTCCATGCAAATTGGGTGAGAATGGGTTCAGTTTGGTTCTTGTATTTATAATTTTCAAGACTAATATTGATGTACATTTTCTTTTCGGTTCACATACACCATTTCTAATTCATACCTTTGTTGAAATCTGTATCAGCAAAGGATTTCTTTGGCATAAGTAGAGCTGATAGGAGTAATGTAATTTGTAAGAAGCCGAGATAACAAAATTGTTTGAATTCCCTTCATATGTGTCTAGAATTTGATTTCATGCCTCTGTTGTTTTATTGTTTGTAAAGAAGGGTCCACCTTGGTGTTACGACTGAGTTTGCAATGTCAATATTATGTTTTTAAAAACATATTAAGGGGGTAAATTGCGGAAGAACATCAATTATAAGCTTTTAGATGCATTTCAATAGTCAAAATCAGACCCAAATGTATTCTTAGGCATTTTGAGGGGGTGGGAATATGAGAGAATCCCAACGCCCCCACCGGAACTGAGCTAGCTATCAGACAAGCAATGGATCTTATCACTAGCTCAAACGGCTTTTGTTCTCTTATGTAAATATGAGTTAGCAATATAGAGTAGCTTCTTTAAAAAAAAAGGTAGAAAAGAGGTAATAGGTTAGGTTAGAATAGGCAAGAAAAAACTGAAGCTTGATTAGTACCAAAAAAACTGAAGCTTGATCACAAGTTAAAATAATCTAGAGATTGTTAACATATATTGGTCATTTTTTTAAGTCATTGTCACAAAATGAAGTTGGAAGTGTGCGGAAGAAGTCTCCACTACCGCAACGCAGGCGAGGAGCACATTCGAGAACTTAGCAGATTGCTTCAAAAGGATGAATGTGAATTGGTTAAACACCATTTCATTAAAGGAAAGTCTCCATTCCAATTTACAAACAACTACAGTTCATAGATTATTTTTAATTTTTTATCCAATGAAAATAATTATGTAAATAACAAATAATAATTAAAAATAATAATATTTAAAAGATTATTTTCATTTTTGGAATCTTACATTCGTTGAAATATCAACGTCCTTAAAAAATGGGTACTTAGAGAAATTAAATGTAGACAGTCTAAATATAATTGATATTACCATATATGTGTGTATATGTACTTATTATTTAATTAAATATAGATATGTCCATAATAAGAAGTTATAATTTTTTAATCCATTAAAATAATGATTTTAAAAGATCATTACCTTTTTTCTAAATCAAATTTAGATTTTTTAAATGTCATTAGATTTACTACCTCTCTACCTTTATATCTATATTTAAATCATATTAATTAGTTTAAGAATATTAATTAAGTTAGTTATTATCATATTAAGTCACCATAATCATCTACCTTTATATATCTCCACTCTCCTTCACATGTTTATTATATTATTGATATATATTGTTAGAATTAATTTGGGAAAATGTTGAAAAACATTATAAAACGGTCATATCTAGAACCAAAGTCATGTCCTTGAAAGATCTTAGATTTCGGATAAGAGGTGATATGATTTTTTTATAACATAGAAAGCAACTCAGTCAATTCAACTGTTGTTCCAGAACAAATTACAATCAAAATGCAACATAGAAAACATAAAAGAAGAAGGAACTAAAATCGGTTGGTAACCGTTACTGAGCTAATGACATGCTTTGCAAGAGCATCTGCAACCGTGTTTACTGTTCTTGAAATATGGACAAGCTTCAGATCCCATGTTTTACACATAAAGGATTTTGTCTCTTAAATTAAAATAAAATCAGCATGCTGAGAAATATCTTCTCTCTCTAACAAGTGAATAATCTTTACAACTTGTACCAATGCTTTGGTACATAGAGGTGATATGATTTTAATTAGAAGAGAAACTATCTGAGTATAAGATTTCGGAAATAATGCTCACCGCGCAAAGCGCGGCGGGAGTGATTTTGCGCGGCGGGAGTGACTGCTAGGTAGGAATGTGTAGTCTATCTATGAAAGGCTCCATATAAATTCATCTCATTTGTGGGATCATTGTGTAGTCTTCCATCTCACGAAAAACATGAGACTAGAGAGTAGTTCGTCGCCATCAGAACAAGAAAAGCTAAAGTGGTTTTCTAAATGGCTGATTGACATTGGGGATGGGAGTTGTGCAAATGACTCAAGTGGTCAAATGAAGGTAATTGTGCCATAACCCTCTTGATTCAGTTGTTACAGTGATTTATAAAGAACTGCTTGCAAACTTCGGATCAAATGAATATTTCAATGAGCGTGCTATATTAGCCCCAACGATCGAAGTTGTCAATAAATTGAATGAACATATGCTATCATTGCTCCCAGGTGAAGCAAAGACTTACTTTAGTTGTGACTCAATATGCAAGTCTACATCAGACGATGAATGCATTGACAACTTGTATACAACGGAGTTTCTCAATACAATCAATTGTTCTGGAATGCTTTCACACAAACTATCTGTCAAGATTGGGTCCCCTATTATGCTGATCCGTAATATTGATCACCAATATACAGGGTTATGTAATGGTACACGTCTTCGTGTGACAAAAATGGGCAAGAGTATGATTGAGGCAATTGCTTTAAATGGATCCAACCCAAATGTCAAGGTCCTCATACATAGAATGGACATGAATCCCTCAGAATCACGATGGCCATTCCGGATGCAACGTAGGCAATTTCCTGTGATTTTATCGTTTGCAATGACAATCAACAAAAGCCAAAGACAATCACTTAAGCATGTTGGAATACACTTGGCCAGACCAGTTTTTACACATGGCCAACTTTATGTTGCTTTGTCTAGGGTGTGTAATGTGGATGGTTTGAAGATCTACATCCCAGGAAATGAAGAGAGCAAGGACAATTGCACTTTAAATGTTGTATACAAGGAGGTGTTTCGGAATGTCTACAGCAACAACAATTGCATGGTATGATTTCAATGGGTAAATTATGTATTTGAATTAAAAACATTGTGCTGTTGGGTTTTATACTGATGTTTGATTATTGGTCAATTGCAAATATAGGAGGATGCTTGAAATGCCAATGGATGGACATATGCAGCTATAATGAGAAGCAAAAGAATGTTACAATATTGTTCATCTCTAATTCAGCCTTAGTTTTAGTCTTCATTTTTAACCGAATATTTTGTAGGTTAACTTGGATAAGGTTTTATATGTATGGCTGCTTACAATGTCTTTATAAACAATTGGTTTTGGTAAGTTAATAGTGGAGATTAATTTGTGTAGTGATTGATGAGTGTCAACGTAGTGTAGTTGCCGCGCATCGCGCGGCTGGAGTAAATGCTAGTTCTTACAAATGACTGTTTGATTATTTAGACTCGAACTGAATTGAATTAGAGAAGACATAAGCATTCCCTTCAAAAAATCATGTAAGCAGAACACGCAATTATAGAAGAAGTGACTAAACATGAAGCAGTATATGCATCATTGGCTCTCTCTCAGTAAAAAAACGATTTGGTACCAAAGAATCCAAATTTGTTTCTCCCCCCACAGTACCTATCATCTTAAAAAACAAGAGTATATATATACCAAGGCGTAACAAACAGCTTAAAGTTATGAAGTTAATCACATACAATAATGCAGCACGCAGCAAAACTAATGTTCACTTGGAATAACATATCCTACTTCTTATGGGGATAATAACCTTTCCTAAACTTAAGTTTTTCTTTTTCAAGCTTTGAACTTGTCAAAGTTCCATTTCCTGTAATACAATTCACAAACCATAACAAGAAACAAACAACAACTTGAAACAGAGTAACAAACTGTACTAAAGCTCACAATATCTCTTCATAATTTAACTCTCACAATTTCTCCATAATCAGTTACCAATATGACAAGAACAAACCAAAGGTTCAAAAAAAACAAGTAGCAACACCACTAATTAAAGAGTCTGATCTTCCATACAGTTGTAAAATCACAATCATAAAGCGTACAAATTACATATTTTTCGTCTAAACAATAAAATCCTATACAACCAAAAAAAGTATACAAAAGTTAAAAAATGAAGTGGTTCAACAAAGAAGGCACACTAGTGTGAAGATTCTAATCATTATGCGCATCTTCATCTCCATCATCATCACCATCATCATCAGCACCACCAAAGTAAACATGTTCTATGTGGGCAAGCGCAGGCCAATGAAAACCTTGTAACTGCAGTCCGTATCTTTCCGTTAAAGCATGACAGCCACGAAAGTCAACAGATGTCAATGATGTAAGGCTCTTTATTGACTCTGGAAGTGATGCCAAAGCAGAGCAACCCTTGAGAATCAGCTCTTGTAGTGATGTGAGATTTCCAATGGACTCTGGAAGAGATGCCAAAGTAGAACAGCCAACGATATCTAGTCTTTGCAATGATGTGAGATTTCCAATGGACTCTGGAAGAGATGCCAAAGCAGAACAGCCATCAATATCTAGTCTTTGCAATGATGTGAGATTTCCAAAGGACTCTGGAAGGGACGCGAGAGCTTTGCAATCGCAGAAACGTAGAGATGTCAATGATGTGAGACTGCATATCCACTCTGACAATTGTCCCCCGCAAAAGTAAAAAAGTCTCATTGATTTGATTGTGTGAGGTGGCTCTAAAGCTTCTAAAATGATCTCATCCTCCTTGTGCTCCTCTTCACTCCAAAATGGTTCCCAAAATAAATCCAGTGTTTCAAGATGTTTTGTGTTGACTAGAAACTTTGATGACTCCACCTCCTTCATATTAATCCGCAAGGTTGCTAACGCTGTAATAATCAATTCTCCCCTCAAACAAATCAGATCACGTAGCTCACTAATCTTTGCACCCCCACTCATCCAATCGCCCACCGCAAACATTGTCATCGTTTGGAGATTAGTCAGGCTCCCCAAACCAAATGGCGTCCATTTAAAGTTAAAACAGAATTTCATTTCAAGATGTCTGAGGTTTACCAATCTCTCCATACCCCTGGGAAGTTGTCGCAAGAAAAAACAACAATTTAGTTTTAGCGTCACCAGGTTATGCAACCTGGTGATTTCTCGTGGAAGCTCTTCAAGGCCACCGTTCCCACTCAAATCAAGATATCTCAAAAGTTTTAACTCTCCTATGCTCTTTGGAATTCTTTTCAAATCATAACAGCTAAGATCCAGCACGCGTAAGTTCTTCATTCTTTCGCAATATGGTACAGCATATTCTGGCGGAGTCTCTGCTTTGAATGCATTCCACCATTCTATTGGTGTCAAAATTGTTCTCACTATTTTGATATTGACATTATTATCAGCCTCAAACTTCCAACCCCTATCATCATGAATCAACACGTGACGAATCCCATCACCAATGTTCTCCTTTTCTACCCTTTCACCTGTGACAACGCAACACTCAGTTTTAGAGATTGACTTTGATAGATCATGCATGAGGTCATGCATCTTACATGACTCTATGCCACCAAAATCATCTCGCTGCACATCTTGAAACAAGCACCTTGATATTAACTGCATGTAGTACGTATCTCCAACTTCTTCCAAGCGCCAATTTTTGTCTAAGGGTTGAATGAACCCCTCAGCCATCCATAGTTGAATGATCCTTTCTCTCCCTATAATGCAATCTTTTGGAAAGCGAGAGCAAAATGCAAAGCAGCTTTTCAAATGGGAGGGGAGATGATCATAGCTAAGTTTAAGGATAGACATGATTTTGTTACCCTCAATAGAATCTATGTTTGCAAGTTCACTGTCCCTAAAATTTGACCACTCTCTCACTTCCGGCTTCTGGTTGAACATCAGGCTGCCAATAATTCTGATTGCTAGGGGAACTCCACCACATTTGCCAACAATATCCTTTCCAATACGCACCAACTCTTGATTCTCAGGTTCTTTCCCTTCCCTGAAAGCCACTCTACGAAATAGCTCCCAAGAGTTCTTCTCATCCAAACTTGTCAAGGAAATATGTGGAAAAGAGTGTGTGCCCATGATTTGTGCAACCTTCTCACTGCGTGTGGTCACAATGATCACACTTCCCTTTTCTCCTCCCCTTAACAGGCTTTCCAATTCAAGCCATTTCTCACGGTCCTCATTCCAAACGTCATCCAACACAAGTAGAAAACGTTTCCCCTCAATTGTATTTCTTAAAACCTGTACCACTTCCTCCATCTCCATTGTATTTGTTAAAACCTGTTTCACTTCGTCCATCTCACTACTATATTTCTTCTTCCCAATGATGCTCTGAGCTACTCTCATGATGCTGAATTTATTGTCAGTGGATTCATCTGCCACACAAACCCACTTCATCAGGTCAAAATGCTTTTCGATAGCCTTATCATTATAAACTTGTTGGGCAAGCATAGTCTTCCCCAGTCCCCCAAACCCAACTATGGCTGCTACTGTAATGTTATCATTTGCCACCTTAGAGTCTGAAATGGCATTGACAAGACTCTTCTTCTCTGCTTCTCTCCCTACAACATCTTCCTCCCTCACAAACGAGTGGGTTTGCCTCCCTTCATGATGATTAGACTCATCAATGGAAGAGATTCCAGTCAAAGGCAAATCTTTCATCTCATTGGAAATGCGAACAAGTTTCTTGTTGAAGGCCTTGATTTCACGGCCCATTTTAGCAGCACAAACAGTTCGATTGGATTTGGAGAAGAATATGCGTACCTCCTTCCCCACTTTGCTTTTGCCTTGGGTCATCACTTCCCTTGCAAGCTCATCAGCAGAGTAGGCATCCAACAAGTCCTCTGCATCAAGAAGCACATCTTTCAGTTTCTTTAGCCAGTCCTTGATTAGATCACTACTTGTGGCCTTTTTCTCAGCATCACGTAGCCTGGCTTTGATTGCACTGAACATGCTCTCCATACTCTCCACATCATCCTGAAAGTTGGTGATGAGCTCAAGCTCTTGAGATGCCAGAGATCCCAATAGCCCAATCACTTTTTCAGCTATGATTTCCATTGATTCGATGGCAACTTCAGTAGGATTAGTTGTATGAGCAAAGTTATGTGTTGATGTGAATCCCAGAATGAAGCCTAGTAGTATATATAATATAGATAAGCTTCTTTTTTTTAATTTGGATGCTTCATGTGAGGCTGCATGCAAACGAATATTCGATGGGACCGATACAATATTTCGTGCGGCGCCTACAATTCAACCGCGTCAATCAAGTCGTTCTTGACATTTAGTTCTATGTTCAATCATGGCAGATTATTCAGAAAAGGAAGAGAAAATAATATATGTATAGTATATGCAAGTGGTGTGTCCCCGTTGAAAAGTAAAGACAAAGACATGCTTATTATCCAATAGGTGGCAACAATTCATGGAATTATTTTGCTCTCGTGAAATATGTATTAGTAGTAGAGAGTAGTGCCATGTCACCTTCGCTGTTGCTAATTGAATATTCAAATCAAATTAAATTTACAGTTGTTTATTTTATTTATACACAACGTACTTTTTGATGGAATGAAACAGTATATAAATAGTATTTCTCTGTTTGTAAATATAAGATTGATTTCCCTAATTTAATTAGATTAAGGATGTTAATTAAATTAGTTATTAACACATTACATTACTTATATACCTTAATCATATACATTTATTTTCACTCACCCTCTCTTGACCTTTTATTATAGATACAAAAACTTAAGAACAATTAGAAAGTGTCGTATAGGAACAAATTAAAGTTTGAAAAGGAACGGAGTAACATCCATATTGAAAGACTGAAACTTTTTTCAATAATTTATATTATTAGAATGATTCCGTCATTGCATGATCATAACTTTATGTACATATCATGTTTCCTTTCCCATTGCAACTTGCAAGGAAATTCATTTATTATTTCTCCTGAAAATTACAGGAGGAGGTGCTTTTACAATCGACTGGTCAATAAAGCCTTCCTTTGGGACTCTTTTTTAATTTCCTTATTTTTTGAAATTTAGAATAAATCATTTTCAATATTTGTTATTTGCATATATGAGTGTGGCTGTCAATCATGACATGAAAATATGGGTTAAGCTAGCGCTGATCCGATTGCTTTGACCCAATTTTAGTTTTGCCATATGTTGGTTAATACTTCATCCGGTCCTAAATATAAGACCTAGTTGATTTTTTGGAAATCCTAATAAAAAAGCAAAATAAGTCAATTATAATTTGATTTACCTAATTTTTTTCCTTAAACTAGTTTATTTAAGCTATAAACTGCTGACTAATCTAAAAACATATCAAATATGTCATAATTTAATACTCCCTCTGGTCCTAAATATAAGAGCTAATTGACTTTTTTAGAAAATCCTATAAAAAAGCAAAATAAGTTAATTATAAATTGATTTACCTAATTTTTTCCCTTAGACTAGTTTATTTTACCTATAAACTAATGAATGATTTAAAAATAAATCAAATATATCATGACTTAATAGCCTATTTCGCAACCTTAACCTCTCCAAAAAAAAGTCAATTAGGTCTTATATTTAAGACCGGAGGTAGTAACATATTTTGTAACCTTAACATCTCCAAAAAAAAATTCAATTATGTTTTATATTTAGGACAGGATGGAGTACATGTTATTTAATCTTCCTTCAGTTGTTTAACTCCCACTTAATCACATGCCATATCCTGAGTCCTTGTATGAGCAAAAATAGAAGTAAATGTTTATAGAAAGGATAATTTAATTGTTGGAAATATGTTTCAATTATAGAATTTAATTGAAGGAAACTACTAAAAAATATATGAAAAAATTATAGCAATTGTCATTGTATTATTAACACTCTGAATATATTTATCAAATTTTATAAATATGGCAACGAGGTTATATTATTTTCATTCCATTTGAAAATGCAGAGAGGAAAGGTAAACCATTGCTAGAACCGAACTTCTCCTCACAAACTCCAATGCAATAACGAACTTTTCAACTGTGAACATCAAGCCCATATGATACTCCCTTCTATCCCTAATATAAGAGCTAACCGCAAAAAAATATTTCTTAATAAAACATGTAAAGGTTAGTTGAGTGTTTTGAGTTAATACTCCCTCCGGTCCCTAATGTAAGAGCTAGCCGCCAAAAAAACACTTCTTAAGAAAACATGTGAATGTTAGTTGGATGTCTAGAGTTAATGCTTCTTTTCCAAAATTGCCCATATTTATTATGGTACTTTCAAGAGAGAGAAATACATAAACATTAATAAATATGAAAGAGAGTTAGGGGTAAGTAGGAAAAAATGCATTAAATGAGGAGAGAATGTGAGGTGAGCTCTTACATTAGGGACCAAAACCATTCAAATTTTGGGCTCTTACATTAGGGACATGAGGGAGTACTTCTTTTCCAATATTGCCTATAATTATTATGATACATTTAAGAGAGAGAAATATATAAGCATTAATAAATATGAAAGAAACTTAGGGGCAAAGTAGGAAAATACGCATTAAATAAGGAGAGAGTGTGAGATGAGCTCTTATATTAGGATCAAAATTATTCAAATTTTGAACTCTTATATTAGAGACCGGAGTCGCGGAGTAACTTCTTGAAAGCCGCTGATTGTTTCATTTCAAAAACAAAGGCTGGTGATTGTTGACTTTTCTCAACACAAATATTCCCATATGATAACTTTTGGAAGGCTGCTGCTTGTTGACTTTTTTCATCACAAACATGGCAACCAGGTTATCTTATTCTCATTCTATTTGAAAGTGCAGAGAGGAAAGGTACAATTTCAAGAACAGAACTTCTCAGAAACTACAATGTTTTGTGCGGCAGCATACCAATACCAAACTTTTCGACTGCCAACATCAGGTGGTACGTAGAGGCGGAGAAAAAGGAATAAAAGAAGAAACAAGTACACAGATGTATATTCCACAAAAGAGTGGTCAAGTACAGGTGGCGGTATTTATATGTAATACTGTGTGTGACTGAGCTCTAACAGAATTAAAACCACTCTTGCTGACATGGCAAGTCAAGACCCTTACTCGGCCAAAGAAAAAAGTCAAGACCCTTACACTCAAGAAACTGCTAGCTACTAACAAGTCTAGGCCCAAAATACGGCCCAAAAGCTTACCTATCGTATCATCAAGCCCATATGGTAACTTCCCTGAGTGGCAGGTTGCATTATAAGATCTGACTGATGAAGTTTGTACCTCCCAGTAAATGGTAAATGCTAATATGTATCACTTCGTAAGAGTGAAACTTAACAATTTATTTCCAGATTCATATTCTATCAAATTATCATATAATGAAGGATAAAGTGGCAGCCACCCTTAATGTTCTTTCCTGTTAAGATTACGGTATTATTTGCAACTAAGAAATGAAATTAAGTGCTAGATGCATTGAAAATAGAAATAAATAAAATTTGTCCATGCCTAGACATCGCGTTTACTTTATATGTTCATGTCTAGGTAGCATTGTATCACTTTCTTTTATTCAATGAGCATTTATCACTTTCTTACTTATATTTCTTGTGTTTTGGCATTCCTACAAATCTCTTCTAATGGGTGTAAATGCCACTTTAAGTTGTGTAAATGATAGAAAGCGGTACTTCTTTATTTATACCCCCATTCAACTGGTTAGGCGTGAATTTGAACTAGTAGCATCAACAAAAAGTAAAAGTGAGTGAATGTATTCAGTGTATTCTTACAGATGACTGTCAAATTATTTAGACACGAACTGAATTGACCATGCATTCCCTCCAAAAATCATGTAAGCAGAACATGCAATCATAGAGTGAGTGATTGAACATGAAGCAGTATATGCATCATTGACAAGAGTATATACCAAAGCGTACCAAACAGCTTAAAGCTATAAAGTAAATCTCATACACTAATACAGCACACAGCAAAACCAATGTTCAAATGGAATAACATTTCCTAAACTTTTCTTCAGGCTTTGAACTTCTCAAAGTTTCATTTCCTGTAATACAACTTGACACAGTAACAAACTGTACTAAAGTTCACAATATGTCTTCATAATTTAACTCTCACAATTTCTCCACAATTAGTTACCAACATGACAAGAACAAACCAAAGCTCTAAAATTAAAGACTCAGATCTTCAATACAGTTGTAAAACACTAAAATCTACAATTATCAAACATACAAATTAGATATATTTTGTCTACACAATAAAACCTATCCAACCAAAAAAAAGTACACAGAAGTTAAAAAAAATAATCAGCTCAACAAAGGAGTCATACTAGCGTAAAGATTCTCATCATCATGTGCATCTTCATCTCCATCACCACCATCATCATCATCGTCACCACACTCGTACATAGATCCAACCAAACGAAGCTGATCCTCTAAGTATCTATGCAAGAGGCCTTTCTCCTCTTCGTTATCTTCGCCGCAACCGCAGCAACCTTCCTCGCATCGTCGGAGGCGATCGTCGTCGCGCGAATCGCGTCGGAGCTTGCGGCGGACGCAGCGGCGGAGGCAGAAATCTACGGCGCAGAGGAAAGGGAAGGCGAAGAAAACGAGGCAGAGGAGGAGAGGCGAGAAGAGGAGGAGCAATAGGTAGCGGATGCGGCGGTTGCGGAGCCACGAGGATGTGGCGGCGACGGCGGAGAAGAAGAACGGAGGGATGATTGACGGCGGAGGGGGACGGTGGCCGGAGGGATTGTACGGCGGGAGAGAGGGGAAGGGTTGGTTGGGGACGACGTCGTTTTTGGGTCTGATGTGGGCCCCGTGTGGGTGGGGAGTTTTATTAAGCATGACATGACATGAGGGAGAAAGTGTGAGTTCGTGGACTGTGTTGTATTTTTTGCTTTTAATCTTCTTCAAAACGGCGTCGTTTTAATGTGTTGGGCTCTTCTTGTACTAGCTTTGGGCCCGTTAATTATATTCCTTTCTAATCTGATGTTGTTGATTTATTGGGCATTGTACAAGTCTTGGGAGGCATGTGGATTGGAGTGGGGAGTTTAAGCTAGTAGATGTGGATGAGTTTGTCCAGACAATGTTGTTTAGGTTTGTGAGTGCAAGAATTAAGTAACTGCAAAATTCAAATATATATGCAACCTTCATGGTAAGGTATTGACGCTTAAAAGACAAAACAATGTCTCAATAAGCATTAGCATTAGATTTAACTTAAAAGCTCCACAGTGAGTGAGATTGACTATAGACATTGCTATAGCTAGTAGCCTACAAAATGATTAGCATTTAGCCATTCTGCAAGACATATTAGGTTACGACACATAATAAAAGACAAAACAACTTATATAGTGAATTTAACTGGCTAATTGCTGGATTAATCAAAACTTGAAAAAATAGTTGTAAACTTGAAATGTGTAAGTTTGCAGCAATAGTTCGTTCAAAAAAAAGTTTACAGCAATAAACAAATGGTACAACAATTAGCTTCTAAAATTCTAGACGGGGTTGCATGAATTTTGTAACAATGAGAATAGTGCAATTCATCATATTGCGTGAATATCTTCTAATTATAATCTCAATATTAAAACAACCCACAACAATAGCTCATATTTTGGACAGTTATCAAATCTTCACTTGCCATTCATCTAGATCCTGAAAACCATGTACATCTATGTCTATATATGATGCACGAGAAGGATTTCAAAAGCTTTGCATGGTCAGTAGCAAGATTATGCAAATAGAAGAATCTATGATGCAGTACTTTTCACATGGACGCGTGGGATATGTAGCTTATGCGTGGTAATTTAATATAGAAGTGGATAAGACGGGACAATAGATCAGAGTTCATTTTGTGATCTTGAAAAGCCTCGAGTTGCATAAAGAAACTTGTAATGTTACTAATGGTTTAACCTGAACTTAACAATATTTATGGTGTTTTTTTTATTACTAATCGCGCCAAATCATGATCGTTGCTTTATATTATAATGGGTTTAGTTTTTTTTCCCCCGTCTTGTGCTCAAACGTAGGAATTAGGAAATATTGTATTAGTTCTTTTTTTATAAAAGCATCATCATCATACATGTCTTTCACACAAACACTCGTAATTGTGGAACATAATAAAACGTTAGACAAATTTAATTGTAAGGGATACCACTTCAAACCATGATAAATATGTCTTACAATTTAGAGTTCATCTTGATAATTAATGTAGTAACTAATACTTCTAATTGTTACAATTTTTTAAGTTGTATTTGTTGTTGCTTTCTTTCTTGACAATAATGAAATAAGAAGGAAGCAAGAGTTATGAAATACTCTCTTTTACTCTAATTTAGGTTGTTTTTTTTACTCTTTTGGAGAAATTAAAAAAGCAAAATAAATCACTTTAAATTTTGTATATTCATCTTTGTTTTTAAAACTAATTTATTCTATATATAAAATTTTTTTAACCTAATTACATGTAACATATGTTATGATTTAGTGATATACTTTATTTTATTAACTTCCAAAAAAAAGTCAAAGTGAATATATTCAAGACTAGGGGAGTATGTGTGTCATATTTTTTAAAACATGTCACACTAATTTATGATTTATTTTGTTACTAAATGTGCTCTATATTTAGTATTGGATGATTATACAAGATAGCCTATACACATAGTTCTATTATTAACTCGAATAATGTTCAAAATCTAACCATTTTTCATTTTATCCCTACTACTAACTTGATTATTGCTTTGGCAGTTTGGCCATTTTGGTGGGGGCGTAGAGGATGCTAAGAGAGGTCGTTGCATTCACATGCAATGCCTCGTTTCAAGAGAGTAACATGCACTTGCCACTACTACTATTTGCATTTTCTTATAGTCACAATTTCTTTTCCATTTGTTTTAATTTAAAAAATATGGAAGGCGCTCTAAGAGTTGTGGACCACTAATAATATCATATTAAGTTTAATTTTTTTTTTTGTCGAGGTTGTTGGGCCCCAGTTCTCATAGAGCCGGTAATAATTTCAACATTTTGAAATTATAAAGAGCATCTTTATCAATATATCTGATTTTCATGGCCCACATGCACATGCCCTTGCTGGCTTGCTCCCTTCTTCCATTCTTCCCCACCTTTCTCTTCAATTCAAAAGCTTTTTTTTGCTAATTTATACATATATTCTTCGCCAAGTCATATGTGGAATAAAAATAATAAGACTCGTATACGAATGATAAATTCAGTCCTTTATAAAAATATAAATTTATTTTTTTGAAACTATTACTATTTCTTTGCAGGTCTTTTTAGGTGAAAAAGTTTTGCAGAAAAAATTATCTAATTTAATTTGAAATAAAAAGTTTATATAAACATCATGTGCACGTCTAGATTTGAATACTTGTAAAGAAAACTGCCCATATATGCATTTTAGGTGCAGGATTTCATTGCTAGATTAGAGGCTGAATGGTCAAAAAGCTTGTTAGTACTGAACTACGAGAAAGACTCAGCTAAAATTTTCTAAATGTTTGTTGTAATGTTTTCGGATTTAATTTTTTTTACCTCAATTTAATCTATGATTTGTGTGCGCGCTAAATTTAATTCAACTGTCAACTTATCATTTCTTTGAAGAAGTAGTCAAGCAGGGCTCCATGTCATTTATCTTATGGTTGCACTTAAACAATATGTAAGCCACTGTCAATGACATTCATCTTTACATGGCACTACCTCCGTTCCTAAATATAAGATCGCTTTAGGGAGGAGAACTTGTTCCTAAATATAAGATCACTTTCTAATTTTACTCAAGTTTTCCCCAAATTACCTCTATACTCCCTTCACCCAAAAAATAGTGGTTTGAAGTTTTTAAAACTTAAGTGAGAGGTATTTTGGAAATTTCATGTAATCCTAACTCATTGGAATGTCTTCCTTAATCTCTCCAAATCTGCTAAAGTGATCATATATTTAGGAACGGAGAGAGTATATGCGTTTACATTAAACTTAAATCACTGAGATATTTTTAGTTTTATACTAAAATAAAATAACACTCGTGTTAAGACCAATTAGTAGCATCGATTTGGTTGTTTAACTCGCCAACAAATAAAATTACACTTGTATTGACAAAAAAATAAATTGAAAGAAAGCCTTCTATTCGATGATGAGTAAGTCCTCTATGTTTCTCTGGTTAGAAATCTCTCCTTTTTTTTTGATAGCAGAAATCTCTCCTTTTCTAGTGTGTGTGTGTGGATATCTATTGTGAAGATCTGGGTGTCCTGTCCATATCTAGAGGTTTTTCTCACATAACTATCATTCTTCATAGATTTTTCTAAACTGAATTTCTTCATAGATTTGGTGTATTTTGCATTGTGTTAGTGATCAAGCCCTTCGATCTGAGATTTATTGATATTAATAGTTTAAAATATATACATCTAACTAAATGACTTTTAAAAAATGAAATATTTCAGTATATTCTATATCCTATATTTATTATTTTGTTCAAACTATCGTTATTGATAACGATTAAAAATGGTATTTAAACATTATAAAAAATGGTATTTAAAAAAACACACTTATTTGTTTCTAATAACTAACTTAAATATATCTATCAATTGTAGATTAAGGTAAAGAAATGAAATATGATAAATTTTTTTTGATATTATATTTAAATACATTAAATCGGGAGTAAATATTTTTGAAGGGGGAGATCTCTAATAATTAATTCAGGCGACAAATCGAAATAATTTACTAACATTAGTTGCTAGTTTTCTCAATAACCGATTACTTTAATGGGTAGGCAGTTTTTTATTACTTGAGTAGAAATAGCCACATGGGTATTATGGCCATAAATAATTCATGGTGAACCCTTCTACTCTCAGAGCGTCTACATTATCTGCGTTATCAAAGGATGTTGAGACTCTACTCCAAGCCTCCAACAGTTTCCCATTACTCACATTGGACTCATTTCCCTGCAGGAAGCTCTTTTCCTTTTCAAGTTGTAACTAAGACTATGATTTTTTTCTTTTTAATACAATAATAATCATTTTGCGTTTCTAAAAAAAGGCATGTTATGGCCAAGGGGGCGTAGACCAGCTGGTAAGAAAGGGGAAGGTAAGACACCGCGTACCCACCAAGTCATGGGTTCGAACCCTTGGAAGTCGTCACCCTCAAAATGGAGAATCCCGGCTGCGACTTCAGATTAGTCGGTTCCTCAAAGGGATGCCGGATACCAAAGGCTCTATAAAAAAAGGCATGTTATGTTGTTGTGTGTGGGTCTAGTCATGAACCTGCAAAGTCACATGGAAAGGAAAGGTAACTAGGTAATAAATCTCACGCGTAATGCGGTGGATAACATTTAACGCCCACAACTAATCACAGTCAAAGTGTAAAGCAGCAGTATCTTGTTCACCTCAAGCTCGCTACACGCTGTGCCAGTATAAGTGCTTTCATAGGGGCAGTCAGATTAATCTTTATGGCTGAGAGAGGACTGGTTGGATGGGTGAGTAGAGTAAAAGGAATTATGATGCCTAATTATAAAATGATCTTACAGGAAGGAATATACCTTGGCAGCTGGGTAAATTTATTTTACACTATCCAACCACATGATCAATGTGTCAAGCTCATGTTTGGGGAATAATTATAAATTTTAAAATTAGGTAGACAAACACTCAGCCTTTTCTTCTAATAAAAAAAAACACTCGGCTTTTAGCTTTAAAAAGCTAAGTTTTATTTAAGTTAGACAAATACTCACAGCTTTTCATAATAACTTTAATCAGAAAGCCTAGGTTTGGGCAGAAAACTTATGTTTTACCACAAGTTATATTTTCTAAGTTTTTTAAAAGTTATTCTCCGAAATCTATTTTTTAAAAGATTTTTTTCAGTTTTTTCTGAAAAGCTAATTTACCAAAGATATATACAGAGAGACCCTAAATCCACCGACATTAAAATTCAAAGGAAAAAGAAAATGGATTAAAAAATTCAAAGTCCAAACCCCCTCCCCTTAAAGTTAATTAAAAAATGGATTTACAGTAATAAAAGAAAAGGAAAAAAGAAAACAACAAAAAAGGCATTTCCTTTCTCATGTCAGGCCATTACAATGTAACTGGAAAGCATTGATACAAGTATGAAGTATGATCTCATTGAAAAAGTAGCATGAATTGTGGAGTAAAACCCGGTTAGAAAACTGAAAGGAAAGTTCTGTCCACGTGGGCTGTTTAACGTGATTTTTGCTCAACTCAACTAAACTCTTTTATGTTCATAATCCCACTTTTCCTTAATTCCTTCCCTCTATAAAACACAGTAAAGTGAAGCTTCACTATCCTGTGCTCCATTCTCCAACAAAACAAAAACCCTATTCTTCTCTCTACTTTTTAGCTTCAGACTGGAGCACTTTGGTAATGCAAATGGGAGTCTCAGTCACATTTGTACTCTTCTTCACTTTGCTTCTTGCTGCTTCAGCTCTTGCTGCTGTTCCTCCCAGAGTTGCTGAAGGTAATGTGCTAGGAAAAAATGTGAAACACTTCATGCATTTCTCTACTTTTCACTTTAGCTTAAGCTACATTTGCTTGCATTCTGATGTTGCTATGTCTAAACTTTGAGCTCTGTTCCATTTTTTAAAGTATTGCCTTCTCATTCTTACTTACAATATGAAGTGTGAACAGTGTTTTTTCTAAACCCAGTATGTGGTTGATTTACTTGTTGAAATGTGTCTATAGATTTTCTAATGCTACATTTTTATGGCTAACCTTAGAATCATCCCACTTGTCCAAAAAGATAAAACCTTTGAGAAAAAGATAGACTGTGCTTGATTTGAGTTTATAAACTTTCTTGGGTTCAAAAATATCCCACTTTTCTGCTGTATCTATTGATATTCTCACTAAAAATGTGTGCTTTTAGTGTTTTCACTTTAGCTGATGTAGCTATGAAGTGTGTCTTTGAGATGTTCTGTTACTGTATTCTCTGTGGGTATGTTTAGAAATATTGTGTCCTTGTGAATCTAAAACTTTTGTTTTTTGGAATTGTCAGTTTATCTGCAAAATGGGAACTTTGAAGAGCAGCCAGACCCAAAGAATCTGCAGAAAACAAAGCTGATTGGGAAATATTCATTGCCCAAATGGGAGATAACTGGTCTGGTAGAATATGTCACTGGGGGGCCACAACCTGGGGGCATGTTCTTCCCTGTGACTCATGGGGTTCATGCAGTGAGGCTTGGGAATGATGCTACAATTTCTCAGACTGTTAAGGTGAAACCTGGTCAATGGTATGCTCTCATTATGGGAGCCTCAAGGACTTGTGCACAAGATGAGGTGTTGAGAATTTCAGTGCCTCCTCAAAGTGGGGATGTGCCTTTGCAGACATTGTATAGTCTCAATGGTGATGTTATTGCTTGGGGATTCAGGGCCTCTTCAGACGTTGCCAAGGTCACATTCCATAACCCTGGAGTCCAAGAAGACCCTTCCTGTGGACCACTCTTGGATGCTATTGCTATCAGAGAATTCTACCCACCAAGACCTACCAGAGGTAATATAAAACCTATCTACATGATTTTTTATATTTGAGCAGCTAATTTGAGTGATTTTTGGCTTAGTTAATACATGTCTAATAAATCTTTTCATAGTTAAACTTTCAGGTCTGGCTTTTTAGACTTATGATCTTGAGGAGGATTTGCATTTGACATGTTTACATGTCTTGTTATGATGACTACTTTCAAACAACATAGTCATTAAATTCCCATGGGATTTCAGTTTTTGCTTCTATAGTTTTATATGTGTGTCTAAAACTTTCATTTTGGTGTGTTGCAGGCAATTTGGTGAAAAACTCAGGCTTTGAGGAAGGTCCATTCCCTATTTTCAACTCAACCAATGGTGTACTTCTCCCTCCCAAGCAGCAAGATTTCATGTCTCCACTTCCTGGTTGGATCATTGAATCACTAAAAGCTGTGAAATTCATTGACTCATGGCACTTCAATGTCCCATATGGACATGGAGCAGTTGAGCTTGTTGCAGGCAGGGAAAGTGCCATTGCTCAGATAATCCGAACCGTTCCAAACAAAGTTTACAACCTCACCTTCGCCATTGGAGACGCCAAAAATGGCTGCCACGGATCGATGATGGTCGAAGCTTTTGCCGCGAAAGATACCCTTAAAGTGCCATACAAATCTGTTGGGAAGGGAGGCTTCAAGACTGCAAGTTTCAGATTCAAGGCTATTGCACCAAGAACCAGAATCACATTCTACAGCTCCTACTATCATACTAGAATTGATGACTTTGGATCTCTCTGTGGTCCTGTCCTTGATCAAGTTGTGGTTTTCCCTGTTGCTTAAAAGTTGAGTTCATCAATTTTAATATAGTAATACCTTGTGATTGGAAATTTTCAAACGGTCACTTGAACTTGAAGTTTGTATAATTGCTTGGTGATTAAACTTCTTGTCATTTGCTTATAATTATTTATCAAGAGTCTCGAGTCACTGCTTATCAAGTGTCTGCTTTTCATTAGTTACTCAATTTAGTATTCTTTATATGAAGAGAGGATCAAGCCAGTGTTCCTCAAAGACTGATCCCGAGTAATTAATTACAAACAATGTTCATATATTCTAATCAACTGGTTGGCCAGTGTAACAGTGTTGTTGCATTGTTACTCTAAGGCTGATTCAAGTAATTAATGACTAGACACATCTTGTATATTTTAATTTTAATTATATGGGTTGGCTAGGAAAGCATGTGATATGTGGTTAGGCTCGATGAAATGAATTCAAAGTCAAGATACGTCATTTTATAAAGATCAATCTACAAGATTTTGTTTTGTTATTTTTTTAGTTACCCTTTTGTGAATATCTTGTCCCGACACGAATGACTTATCCTTAGTTGAATCGATTATTTAGATTGCTCAGATAAGCACCAAATGAATCATAAGACGCGTGTCTTTTTGTTTTTTATGCTGTCTGCTTATACATGCGCGAGTTTCTATAGACGAAAGGATAATGTCAAGTGGAGTGTTATTTTTTAATTAAAGTTATTGTTACATTCAAGTATTCAAGTTCAAAATAAATGTGAATTACATTACACCTATATTTTAGTTTGTTTTCTAAGTGTTAGCTTCCACTTTGATATTATAAATTTATAATTGACTCAGCTGAAATTTAAATTAAGATCGCACTTATATGATTCAAGTCATAATCATGATATTAATCACACACTATTTCAGAGAGGCTTCAAATACCTTTTCACATATTTGATTCATGTCACATTCTTTTCAAACAATCATTGACAAAAACTTAACTTACATTGTATAGTAAAAAACTGTTTATACTGTTCGTGACTTAAAAATAATGTGATGTATTAAAATTCAGTTTGATCTTCATGTTTTATTCAATTCTCAACATGAAAGAACCATGTAAACTGTATGGTCCCACTTATCTTCAATTCAATCATGCAGTTGTTAGCATCAAGATCAAACGAGACCATACCTACATTACTCAGCTAACGAAGCAAGATCTCTCTCTCAGTGGATGCATCCATGTGTGACAAATCATGTGCTCGACATGGCACTGGGATTGTCCAAATTTGTCTCTTCTTTGAAGTTTCTTACTATGTATCATGTATGGGGTATGAGATTAATGCAGGAGCAACATGTATTTGTCTAGATACAGTGTAAAGCACGAGCATACAATCTCATTAAATCATTTCAGTTAAAAAAAATCTAATTAAATCATCAACAATACAAAAAAACACATAGGAGTGAATAGTTAAACATCACTTGCGTGGTTGGGCTCTTATATCTTATATCTTGAGTGGGTCAAACTCTTTTTCTAAAAATTATGTACAACTACAATAAGAATAATTAAACATCAGTATTAATTAAATTAAAAGAGTTGTTGTTGAGAACATCATAAAATTAGTGGCATTGCCCATGTGAATCTGTAGGAGTAGATCCATGGAAGGGGGTGGTTTTGCTGTGAAGTGATAAGATTGGATCTATGCAAAATTATCTGTAAACATGAGTAGGGACAAGGACTAGATCCTTTGGATAAGATAGTCGCAGGTGGATGCAGCCTACCATGTTATGATGTAGGAAATAATCTAAAGAACTTGAATGAGTTTAAGCATCCTGATTCATGACAGTGTGCTGTACACTCAACTTCTAGAGCAATCTTGATCTGTTCATTTTTTTCTTCCTTTTTTTAAGTTTATTTTCAATAATCAGATATCTCAAATTACATTGACACGATGATAGGAGAATACTTCAATCCTAATTTAACCACCTAGTTATAACAATCTCTAATGTGCTCTATCATTTTAAAATCCCGTCCGTTCCTTTAGTTATCATTTTAAAAAATTTTCTCATTGCTTTTCTTCCCCTCTTTATAGCCTCACCAATTTTAGTAATGGGGTTGCTCTCTTGTGTTTATGGTTGAATGCGATGTCCCAATTAACTTCTTTCATGTTCTGTTCTCTATTTTGATGTCCTCCATAACTCTCCACTTACTTGTAAGAACTATGTCTCAATTTTAGTGGGTTTTTGGATTGACTTATTTCAAGTATTTTTGTAATATATAAGAAAATATGCAGAAGTTTTGTCTTGCAAGACATAGTATCTTAAAAAAATTGATACTGATGTTTCTCAAACACCCCTAGTCCTCACCATGCATGGGATATCACTTCTTTACTGCCCACAGACTTCAATATTTTCTAAAGGACCTCCTTTATATCATAAGATGTTGATCAAGTTAGATATGCATGGTTTACAATGTTCACTATATCTCATTCATTTTGTAATTGCATAGTATCATGCCTTTCGAAATTTAGGTTATAACCTGCCATCAGCAACTGCCAACATGCTATCTATCTGAGAGAGCTACAAGTTACAACTTACAATTACAAATTTCAAGGATAAAGTTAGTTTTTCACCCAAAAGTTTGAATCAAGTTTCAAATTTGTCTTGCATATTTGCATTTACTTTTAATAACCCCCTTAAAGCTATCAATATTGAATAGCTGAACAGAATTAGATGTAAACATATCCCAACAATTATTACAGGATGTAAATGTGGATGCTGTGCCTACATAAATATTACCCAACCTTACGTAACCATCCTAGCCAGGCTAGTTTATAATTTTCAATTCCTAACCTAACTCAGTTGAGGCCTGCTTCCTAATTATATCTATCCTAAATGGGCCAACCAGGTTGGGTGCATTTGAGAGGGCATGTATTTGATATGTCAGCTAACTCTGTTGAGCGATAAGGTGCCGCTACCACTAAGGAAGACATGAAATTGATTACAATATAGATATAATAGGCATTTTACCATTTTTTTATAATCTTTGGGCTAAGAATTCTCAATGTTATTTTCCTTTGTCTAACATGTACCATGTCAAGGCCATACTAATTCTGAACACAGAACAGAGAATGAGCAAGAACTTCCAATTTGCAGAATGGTGGAATACATCCCTCAAAATCAGACGGTACAAGTTAATCAAACTAAACAAATTCAACAATTGTATATTAAATATTAATTAATATCATGTTACAATTTGACAGCACTCGTCTGTAATTTTACCCAAGATTCTCGTTGGGATTTTATAAAAAAAAGGCATGTGAAAATTTTTATTGTTCATGATATATGAACCCTTGCCAGTAAAGAGGTACAATGAAGTCAAGGCAAGTTTATATATACTGTGATGAGATGTGATAAATCATGATTAGTACACAACTGTCCTTTCTTCAGTGACCATCATCTAAAGTACCCACAAGGCATTTCTCCAATAAGAATTCTGCGTTGACCCAAGCATGGTATTTATCTGAATTAAACGATTAAGGATAAAGAGGTAAGCAATCTTTAAAGAGCAGAAACTGTGCACAATATAAAAGGTGAGCAAGCAAATTGTGCTTATGACTTCATACAAGGGATTTGCATGAACCGAAAGATGGGATAATCAACAGATTTTTAACGTAAATAGGTCTGTCCCTCATACATCGTGCTTGCTTGAGCTGCACATAATTTTGGATCATTTAATGTAATTATGCTTCTCAAACTTTAACACCTGGAGAATATAAAAATGCAAGGCAATATATAGACTTAATTCAGGAGTGAAATTTTTTCATGATATTCAATATCTCTTACAATAAAAAAGCATTTGATAAGGTTAGATGATAGTCTTAAAGGAAGTGTGAAATTTGACTCAGCAATCTGCCGTTATAATATAACAACAAATTTGTTGAAATACTGCCCAACTATTAATTACTTCACATTGAAAACGTTGCAAAAAGGATACTGAACAGAGAGGTACAATCTTTTCCCACTGCTTTCATCAACATATCAACACCTGAGAGATGAATTTTGTTAATATAAACTTTATTTTCTCAAGTAAATGAAACCAACTCTTCTTGGGAAGACTGCATTTTCATGAATTCACTAACAAGAAATGTATAAAGTTAACCAAAAACTTGCAAACTGAGCTAAAGCATACCTCCAGGATGAAACTTCATATATGGGGATAGATTGTAAACACGGCCTTTTAAAACAGTCCACATCTGCCCTTCTGTTAGGTGCTGTTTAACTTCATCGATAGAAATAAGTCTCCTGTTTGACTGTCCTTTCAAACCTGGAAGCAGAAGGCTTAGGTTAAAACATTACTTCCAAAAATATGTCAAGAATTGCAGCGTTGTTCATTTCTTGCTATAGAATTAATAGTGGGGCAGTTATCTAAAAATAAAAAAGCCTTTTGGTGAATTTGATTATCATGCATTCAAACTGTTGGCTAATAGCATCTTTGAAAAGTAACATAAGAAGAAGGATTAGGAATACAGGTGTTCCTACCTGCTCTAGCTAAAAGGCACATATAGCTTACTTGGTCTATTTTGGACAGACGGGAGATTTTTTATTTAAGGGATTCCAGCCACACAAGCACTGAAATGGGCGATAAATTAGAATCTTCTTTCTATGATGCCAAAAAAATGGGAATAATTAAGATTTTTCTTTCTTAACCCTCCAGTCTCATCACAAGAAACTGAGGAAATATTGAAAACAGACACTTTGAAAGGCCAAAATTTGAGTCAACTCATGGAGATACTGAATTTCGACTAATATTTATTGGGGGTAGTTTTAATCATAATGGAGAAATATTGGCGTTTCTTTTTAATTATTTTCTTTCAAGGCACCAAGTAATTTTCAGCAAGTTCCCCAAACAATTAATATGTAATTGCATGACATAATTTTCAATAAGAACCTGCAAGGTCAGGATGTGTTCGAGTAAGCTTTAGCCAGTCCATTTGGCTATAGCCCTTTTCAAAAGGAACTTTGACTCGAGCTTTTGGCTTTTCTACTGGTTTTCTTTGTTCAGATGACTTCTGAAGTGAATTCTCAGTATCACTCGATGCAGGTTTCATATTAAACTCCTGTGTCTGATTTGATGGTGTTGTGTGAATTACACTGTAAGACAAAGAACCAACCGACTCCTGCTTCCTAGAGTTGGAACTATTCGTTAATCCATTCATCCACAGGACACCATCACTCTCACTATGACTCCCACTTGCTTTGGAGGATTCTTCTTTTATGGCAATATCACCAATATCTGAAGCAAGCTTGTTTGCTTCAAGACCATCCTGATTGCCAGGGGCACTGACCTGTATGATTAAAACATCAAATTAAGAAAGAGATTTGCAGTACAAGGTCATAA
Source organism: Mimosa pudica (assembly GCA_029929735.1). Lineage (NCBI taxonomy): Eukaryota > Viridiplantae > Streptophyta > Magnoliopsida > Fabales > Fabaceae > Mimosa > Mimosa pudica. Next base: position 7,727,549 of record JAKELP010000001.1, read on the forward strand.
AATCAGCCAAATCCGCATTGCAAAGTGTATATCAGACTAACAAATTTCGATACACAAAAGAAAAAGAAATATAAACAAGTTTACTTTACCTGACAAAATGTAAAATCGTTTTCCTTATCCATCACACACCCACACTACAGTACAATCAATATTTTGATATGGGCTCCGCTGGAATAAATTTTCTACAATGAAAAACAACATCATTATGCACTCATACTGGCATTTCCTTCAAACAAATAAAGAACACATTCTAAAAAAACCAAAAAAATAACAGATTTTTTGGAATGGGTACCAGACAAACAGTTGCCTACATATTTCAAGAACCCCAAAAGCTAAAAATGCAGGGCCACACACTATTGCAGCGCAATGAGTATGAACTCTTCTTGCTCCAAATTACACTAATAACTAAAATGAAACAGTTTTGGTAGCTAAAAGCAGCCTCTCAGTATAGCAAACAAGGTCACATGTGTAGCATAATCAAGACCGATAAGGCTTTAACCTAAAATCATTTCCATAGTCATCTAAATAGACTCAATCTCAGTTTAAACTTCGTTCATAACATCTCTAAGGATACAATGCATAAGATATTCATCCCAAAACTCCAGGTTCAGTTTTTTACATAGAGAGACAGAAAACAAAACTTCACTAAACAGTGGCAATGTTCAGTTCTTTACAGAGAGAGACAAAGGAAGTAGAAAATTCAAAATTGTAGCCAATCGTATTGACCTTTCAGAAAAGAATAAACATAATTTCACTTGAATTGAAAAATTCTGTAAACTTTCGCATCAAACAAACAAACAATCGATCAAATCCAAGAAATGATTCAGCTCTTCATAAAAAAGAATGAATTGAAGAATTAAATTAAAGAAAGATTATAGGGAGAGGAAGGAACTCACAGTGGAAGGTGGCTGATCAGACGCAAAGAGTAACGGAGGCTTGTAAAACGGAAAATGGAAATGGGAATCTGGCGCGTGGTCGTGATCGCGCGTGAGTCAAATCGCGCCTAATTCCGTCGCTCTCTGACCTTCTCTCTCTTAATCTGGGATGCGAATAATCACAAGTTTGGTCCCATAAAAGAAGTACTGTAATTATAATCAGATACCTTCAAAGTTAAAACCATTAACTTACTTTGATAAAAAAAAAAAAAAAAAAAAACCGTTAAATTGCACTAAATTTGCTCTCGCTTGTGATTGCTTTCAAAAATTAATTAATTTTTTTTTACCAAAATTTCAAAATTAAATGAAAATTTTCACCTTGCAGTTAAATTTTTCATATTCCCTGCGTTGCCTGCCTTTCAATTTTATTTTAAAGGTCAAAATATAATTTCAAAGTATGAAATTTCCTTTTAAATTTGTTTAATATTTTATAAATTAAAATTTAAACATATTTTTTCATCATTTGAATGCATAATTTTGATCAAAAAAAATTTGAATGCATAATTGAAGGTCAAAAAATGCATAATCTATTTTTAAATGGACGAATGAATAATTCAACCATCTAGGTATAAAAGCTTGCAAAATTTCAGCATTTTATTTGTTGAAAAACGCATGTGATTTTAATATATATTTATGTGTTGACTCAAATGAATAATTCGGTATTTATGTGTTGAGCTGAATTAATATTAAGGGCAATGGCCCTATTTTACCCTTCAAGTAACCACTCTGGACCACTGGGCACCCTAAACTAACACTGGGTACAATTTTACCCCTAAAGTAACCAATGTGGTCCAATTTTACCCCTAAAGTAACCAGTGTGATCCAATTTTACCCTCTGACGAATGTAATATTGACACGTGTCGTCCACATGTCAACATTAAATCCTACGTGTCAACATTACATTCGTCAGAGGGTAAAATTGAACCACTTTGATTACTTCAGGGGTAAAATTGTACCCAGTGTTAGTTTAGGGTGCCCAGTGGTCCAAGGTGGTTACTTGAAGGGTAAAATAGGTCCATTGCCCTAATATTAATATTAATATATGTGTTTGTGTGAAATTGTAGACTTTCTCTAAAGTTTTTGAGTGACTTTGTGTGATTACTCGTGAGTCAAGGAGCAATGACTATTTTATTAAATGATTCTTTTGTATATATATAAATTGTGAATGATTATTGATTGATTACCTCTTAAATTAAAATGTATGTCTAATGTGAAATGTGTCATGTGTGTGTGATTTAGGAAGTACTAGTTCAATCTTGTGAGGCTTGCTTGCTATGGTATGTTTTAATTTCAGGTAAATCATTGATTACTGTGTTTCTTTTTGAGCACACTAATGATGATATGGTGTAACTTAATCATGCTTCGATGTAGAATCAAGCTTCTTGATTGTACTGATGTAACGTCATTTTGTTAATATATATTCCATTCCATTCAAAAAAAAAAGTATGTTTGCGATAATTTTATTCAAATTAAATTTTTATTTCTGGTGATTGCATGAATTTGTCACGACATGTACATTTATGATGAAATAGAGATTAAAGGAGAAAGCCTAGCACGACCTCTAGATTGGTGAATGGCTTGATTCCTAATTTAAACTTGGGCTATTCTATCACTCAATGGACCAGCCTCATAGGCTAGCAAGACATTTAGGCTACTCTATCACTCAATAGAGTGGTTTCTAAACCAAAGAGATTAAAGGAGAAATGTGGATTGAATTATTTTCCACACTTTATGTTATCACTCGGTGCATAGTGAATCATATTTATCAGAGTCTTCCTTCTATGTTTTCATTCATTTTTATCCCCTTCATTTTTTTAACTCTATTCCATCACATAATTTGGGAAAATCCCAAATAAAATCCCTCCCAATATCCAAAAGGACAGGTGAGGAACCTAAACTTCCAAAATGACTATGAAGGAACCAGCACCTACCTGTCATTTTAAAATTTTGTGAAAAGACAAAATTACCCTCATCCTAAAACACAAATTACTACCCCCACCCTAAACCCACCTAACACTCACCATCTTCTCGCAATTTTTGCTTTAGGATGGGGGCAATTTTGTCTTTTCGCAAAATTTTATAATGACAGGTAGGTGCTGATTCATTCATAGTCCTTTTGGAAGTTTAGGTTCCTCACTTGTTCTTTTAGATATTGAGAGGGATTTATTTAGGATCTTCCCAAATACTCCCTCCGGTCCTAAATATAGGACCTAGATGACTTTTTTTGGGGAAATTAAGGAAGGCAGTTAAGTTAGTTAATTTTAAATGATTTTCCAAAAATACCCTTCCTCCAAAGTCTTGACCCGAGATCAACCTGCAGAGCATCAATGTTCACCTCATGACTGTGTCTTCTTCATGAACCATTTCAGAAAATTTCGTCTTGTCAGAATATTCGATTCAAATCCAAAACTCGATTCACTTTGCATTTGTACTTAATCATCATAAAAAATTGAAGGTGAAAACCAAAACCAAAATCTGTTTTCATTTTCTGCATTATTTCCCCCTCTCTTCTCTTCAATTCATCTTCAGAAACTTAATAATCCTACTAAACAGTGCAATTTCTTCTCCAGAATTGCTTTCTCCTTTTAGCTTCAATCATTATTTGTCTCTTAATCCAATGTTTCAAACTCCTATTATTACTTCTGGCATTCCGATTTATCGCCGGCATAATCTCTCCATACGAAAACGCCGATCATGGCGGAGTCAAAAAAATTAAGCAATTTTAGACACCAAAGGTGATAAATCGAGAGAAACCTAACCTAATCCTAATCTACGGTTTTGGATGATCGTCGATTTGGAAATTCTTTTTTGTCAGATCTGGCCTTTATCAAAAGAGTGAATATGTTCATGTCTGATCTTTTCTTTGAAAATTCTCTTTGTTGATTTTGATAAATCTGAAGAATTTCAAGCAAGATCGTGGTGAGAGATAAAATTCAACTGCTAAAAGTTCTTTGAAGAAGAAGAAGGAAGAAGGAGAATTAAGGAAAACGAAGTTATGGCAGAAGCAATGAAGGTGAAGAAGCTACGCTATCACAGAGACGATCTTGGAGCATTTATTTTTGTGTTTAATTATTGACGAGGAAATAAGAAATAAGAAGGGCAGTTTAGGAAAAAAGTGATAAAAATTAGAACTAGGTCTTATATTTAGGACCAAAATTCAGTCCCTAAATAGGTCTTATATTTAGGACCGGAGGGAGTATTATTTTTCCCTAAGTTGAATGACTCTATATAGCTAATTGTGATTTATCCATCCACAAAAAAATTGACTAACCGGTTTGTATAAAGACTTTTCAAGTACTACATGGGAATATAAACTACTAGTATAAAGCAAGGCTGGCAGGAGTTGGCACTAATTGAAGAAGTTAAATAATATTTATTCAAATAAAAATCATATTACTATGTTAATTGATGTTATTTGTTATTCTGATTAAAATTGATTGTATTTGTTATTAATCTTATATAAAATTACTACTCCCTCTGTTCCTAAATATAAGACCTAGATAACTTTTTTTTTGAAAGATTAAAGTTGCGAAATAGGTTATTAAATCATGATATATTTGATATCTTTTTAGATTATCCATTAGCTTATAGATAAAATAAACTAGTTTAAAAGATAAAATTAGGTAAATCAATTTATAATTAACTTATTTTTTGCTTTTTTTAGGATTTTTCAAAAAAGTCATCTAGGTCCTATATTTAGGAACGGAGGGAGTATTATATAATCTTATATTCTAGGGTATCTATTGTCTCTCATTCTCTAAACATTCATTCAAATGATGTCGCCCACTATTCACTTTTCTAACCTTTTATTATAGTTTATTTAATTTATCAGGTCTCTTAACAAGTTAATTGTAAAGTCTCACATCGGCTGGGGAGGAGAACGAAATGTGCTATATATAGGCCTGGATACCTCCCCCTCTCGACGCGTTTTAAAGCCGTGAGGGGTGAGGATTCCCCAAAGCGGACAATTTCGAGAGCGAGGCGCTGGGATGTTACAGATGGTATCAGAGCCAGGCTCGGGTCGGTGTGCCAGCGAGGGCGCTGGGCCTCAAGGGGGTGGATTGTAAAGTCCCACATCGGCTGGGGAGGAAAACGAAAGGTGCTATATATAGGCCTAGATACCTCCCCCTCTTGACGCGTTTTAAAACCGTGAGGGGTGAGGATTCCCCAAAGCGGACAATTTCGAGAGCGAGGCGCTGAGATGTTACAGATGGTAGCAGAGCCAGGCTCGGGTCGGTGTGCCAGCGAGGGCGCTGGGCCCCAAGGGGGGTGGATTGTAAAGTCCCACATCGGCTGGGGAGGAGAACGAAAGGTGCTATATATAGGCCTGGATACCTCCCCCTCTCGACGCGTTTTAAAGCCGTGAGGGGTGAGGATTCCCCAAAGCGGACAATTTCGAGAGCGAGGCGCTGGGATGTTACATTAATAATCAGGTCAGTCCACCCCACATGTCACACTCAAACATGAAAAAATGGTCTCTATATATTAGGCTACAAGATAGCTCAGGGCCAATTGATTACACCACAGGTCATGACGTTTTATAACTAGATTAGACTTGAACTATTCTCACCCCTACTGGCTAATGAACAAAAAATAACTCATTTTAACTAATGGCCAACACTTTGACTTCCTGCCCTGGCCCGCCATGCCTTTCAATTTTGTTTTAAAGGTAAGTCAAAAAAGTTGTAAGCTACAAGGGTCTTACACTAACAACTTTTTATCTTATGATTAATAATTCTAATTATGTTCCTTACATGAGATCTCTAATTAATTCGATATCTAATTAATTCTTCTCGTAATTCTGCTATAAAGGGATGAGAATAAGGGAGACCTTTATGGTCTGTCTAGAGTATGGCCTAATCTAATTTATTAATATGGCAAGGCAAAGGCCTAGTTAAAGAGAAATAATAAATTATAATAGAATTTAATTAAAAGCTATGGCCTATTTGTGCAATTAAAATTGAATGTTTCGGGCGGCTGATCAGGGGCATTTTCGGCGAGCTTGGTTGTATTGACTAAAATATAATTTAATAAGTAAAATTTAATAATTATTATAATATACATGAAAAAGAAAATAATATAATGTATCTATACATTTAGGGTAGATTTGGGTTAGGATACTTATACGAAGTGTTGAGCTATATATGTGAGTGTATAGGTGAAATTGTAGGCTTTCATTTAGTGTTTTGGAGCAACTTTGTGTGATTATCCGTGAGAGAAAGATAAATAGGTAACTTTAAATGATTCTTTAATATACTTGTAAAATGTGCGTGATTACCTCCTAAATAAAAATATAAGTGTAATGTGAATATGATTTTGGAAGTAGTTCTTCAATATTGTCAAGTTTGTTTGCCATGGTATCTTTTAGTTTCATGTAAGTTATTAATTGGTGTGTTTCATTTTTAGCACAATTAATGATGATATAGTGTGTTAAAAAGTATATTTACCATAATTTTATTCAAATTATATTTTACTTTATGTTGAGTAACTGTATTTGTAACATGTGCATTTGTGATATGGCCTAATGGCATAGAGACTAGAGGAGAAATGTCTATAAATGAATTCTTTTACCAGTATGTGATCACTTAGTGCATAATAGATCAGATTTTACTTGTTAGTAGAATACTTTCTTCTATGTTTTCATTAATTTCCATGCACATATCATATATTCCATTCCATCAAAATAGTTTCCCCAAGTTGAATGGCCCTATATAACTGATTAATGTTTTCATTAATTTCCATGCACATATCATGCATATATTTCATTCCATCAAAATAGTTTCCGTAAGTTGAATGGCCCTATACAGCTGATTATGTGTTTTCATTCATTTTCAAAATAGTTTCCGTAAGTTGAATGATTCTATACAGCTGATTATGTGTTTTCATTCATTTTCAAAATAGATTTCGTAAGTTGAATGGCCCAATGTATATAACCGATTGTGATTTATACATCTACGAATAAGTTGACTAACCGGTTCTGTATAAAAGAGTTTTTCAAGTATACGACAATATAAACTACTAGTATAAAGCAAGGCTGGCAGCTGGCACTAATTGAAGACTTAGCACCAAATACAGCCCCACACTTAACAAACACAGGATCTGATCAAAGAAACAAACACAGGTAAATATGGAAATGGGGCCACAGGTAATTTGAAAACCAACACCGGAATTTAATTAGAACCAAAGTTTGTTTATAAAATCAAATAGACGTAGAGCGCGACAAAGGATGAACACACACGCATAACGCTCTCAGTCTCTCAAAAACGTATTGACATGTTTGGCTTATTCTTAAAATAATTATAAAAAGTTAAAAACTGTATCAATGTTCAACAGCAGCATAAAACGAAATAGACACATGATATAGACAAAGAGGAAATGATAACAAAGTAAGGTCTAAATGCAAAAGGATAACAAGTCCAACGCCATATATGATATGGGCATGAACCTAACTCAATGTGTAATAGCCATTGATATTAGGACACTAATTGTTCGCACTTAAGATTTAACTGCTGTCAATAAGCCGTCGGAATTTGTTTATCTGTTCACTTTTCACGGTTTTTTCTTTAACAAAAATCAAAGTGGATCTGCTCCCACGCGAGCTTTAAGCATTCTTTTTTTTTTGTTAAGCATTCTATACTGCTATATGTTGCTGCCGGACAAAAATTGGCGGCAAATTCGATTTTTATTTGCACTCTTTTTATTAAATTTAATTTTTTGTTGTTGTTTCTCTCTATTAGAATAATTTCCACTCAATGTACTGAAAACCTAATATAAGTGAATGAACCATAGTTTAGCTCCAAAATATTTTTTTTATAAACAATGAATTAAAACAAAAATGCCTTTTTAATACTGAAAAGTAAAGTATATGTGAGTTGGTTTTGATAAATCATTGGCCAGTGCACTCTCTAGTATAAAAAAACACTCACAACAAGAAGAATCAAAAGAAATTATAGATCACTCAACAATAAGTTTCTCATATTGGCAAGATTTTAACTCATTACCTTATAATTATGAGCTAATTCCAATAAACATTTTTTTATTAACAAATCAAGTATCCTCTCACCAATAGGCAAGAAATTAATCACCAACTGATTTTTAGATACTTCAAAGAGTGAAACATTTAGACTATGAGATTCGATATTTCTACTAATTGAGATGAATGAGTCATTATTACTCAACCATATATCCATAAAAGAAAAATAAATAAATGAGTCTCACGAGAGTCACGAATTGTAAATTGTAAATTAGTAAATTACAATTCACGAGACATCTTTGTTATTTTAGCTCCAATGAGAACCGTTACATCCGCCTGAATTCCTCTGTTTCTTCAATGTTGTTGCAATTATATAAAGAAAGGTGACAGCTATATATATCTGCCTTTACAACGCACACTATACTCTCCCTTTCTAGCTCACATTCTTCGCCTCCTCTTCTTTTTCTATTCACTCACACTCTCTCTACTTTTCCACCTCCACAGTCAAATTCTGCTTTCCAAGTATGTACCATGAATCCTGCTTTCTCTTCCTTAACTATTTTCTATTCATATCATCCATCATTCTCATGCTTATTGCTTCATCTTTTCAACAGATGTCGAAAGCTGGAGCCATAGATCTTGCATTGGGCGTTGGTGGCAAGATTGAGAAGGCAGAAGTTTTGTCTGCTGTTGAAAAGTATGAATCTCTGTTTTTCTTCACTTTCGATTTACTTTTGCTTCCATATTATCATTTCATATACTGATGCTTAAGAAGACTAAAAAAAAGAGTTACGTCAATGGAAATGCTGATTATTGATCTGCATGCAGATATTTAATGAGTTCTGAATCTGAATCTTATTCAGCTTTTATAGGTTGCAAACTGGTTCTTAGTCATTTAGATGCACAATTCTTAATTGCATTTGCTTCGGTTGACATAAAACAGATGATTATTTCCACTCACACATCTCTGTTTGTGTGTGTGTGTGTGTGTGTGAGAGAGAGAGAGAGAGAGAGAGAGAGAGAGAGAGAGAGACTACTTTGAGTTCTGACTTTTATCTGTTGTATTGAGATTGGTATTTGGTGTCAGATTTTGCAGTAATTAGAACCACTTTAGTCCTTTTAAGAATTTAAGTCCATATTGTCTAGGTAGTTTTTTTTGGCCAAATATTGTCTAGGTAGTTGACTCATTAAATATCACCTCCCTTAATAGATTTGTCCAGAATAAACTTGTAGAAAGGACCAGAGTATAATTATGTAACACACGTTGGCCAAAAAAAAAATTATGTAACATATATTCAATCTTTTTCCATTCCCACTACATCTCTGAGTGATTCAAAAAAAAAAAAAAAAACTCCTCCACATGTCATAACTTTATGGAAGGACATTATAAGCATATAAAGTTGTATTCGGTCTTAATTGCCAACTATTTTCATTAGATGTGAAAAGTCATGTGTGGAAAATAATGTAATACTCCTAAATCTAGTGAATAGGCTAAACGTGGGCAAGTTATTTTGTTTCTTTGTCATGTCAAGGAAATGATAAGACTGATGTTCTCTGACAATACATTTGGCATTTTAGTTATTGATGTTTTTCACATTGCAAGATAATATAAATGTTTTTTTTTTGTCAATAAGATAATATAAATGTTTGATCTTGTGATTTAGGTATGAGAAGTATCATGTCTGTTATGGAGGTGAAGAGGAAGAGAGGAAGTCTAACTACACTGATATGGTGAGAGATGCTCATGATTAGCAGTCAAAGTATTTGTTCTTCTACCAACGAGCCAATAGCTTACATGGCATATATTTGCCTTCGTTTACATTTCACTGTATGTCAATTATATATGCAGAAACAGCATAACATTTCTCCCTTTTCAGGTCAACAAATACTATGATCTCGTCACTAGCTTTTATGAGTTTGGTTGGGGAGAATCTTTCCATTTTGCACCAAGGTATCCATTTTCTTTATTTCTACATTTACAAATAATAGAATTTGCTATTGAGTCTTCTTCTCAAGCATGACATCAATTTTCTCTTAATTTAGATTTAAGGGGGAGTCACTCCGAGAAAGCATCAAGCGACATGAGCACTTTCTTGCTTTGCAACTTGGTTTGAAGCCTGGACAAAAGGTTTTTAATCTTTAACTGAGTAAATTGATAACCCTTAAATGTCAGTTTAAGAAACTCACGAGCTTGTTCTGTTTGATTTTAGGTTTTAGATGTTGGATGTGGAATTGGAGGACCACTAAGAGAAATTTCTCGTTTCAGGTGAATAGGACTTGAAATGATTCTACTGGTCTACAAATAATTGGTGAAACCAAATAGTTATTGATGAATGTGTTATCCTTCCCCTTTAACTGGCTAGGAAAAACAATTATCTCATTTCACTCACTTTCTCTTCCTTTGAAAATCATCTTAAAGGTAGTGCATGCATGTGATATTCATAAACCGAGTCTATCTTTGTGGTTCCCCTCAGTTCAGCTCCGTTCTTGAGTTCTAAGGGAATTTTATTCAATAAACTTATGGGAAAATAACATGACATATGTTTTATACTTATAGGGAAATAATTCATTTTTTTATTGAAATTAAAAGAACATGAGGTGTACATGAATTTGCCTTGCCCTGCCTCTTTGGATCTAGATTATCCCTCAAAGGAGAAAGCAGTTAAGTGTGTAAATTTGATGTAATATGTGCAGCTTGACATCAATTACAGGGTTGAACAACAACGAGTACCAAATAACTAGAGGAAAGGTATGTGTCCGATTCCCACTGGACAACATGAATCTTTGACAATTGACTCAACAACTTTGACATTTCATTGGATAGTTAAATCTAGTTTTCTTGAAGAGTGGTTCATGTTATTTCCTGTTCTTCTTTTTATCTGTAATATACTTGTTTGAGCATTAAGTAATAAATATTTATTTTCAATGAAGCTTTGTAGTAAGGGGGTGTGCTCTAGTGGGGAGGGCTGTGGGTAGTTATAAGAAATCTTTGTTTCTTTGCTATGTAATGTAATTTTAAAAACTGAAGTTTGACCACTTGAAAGCATTTTTGGCTTACAGGCACTAAATCGCATATCTGGCGTGGACAAGACTTGCAACTTTGTTAAGGTGGACATTTTGAACCATTTTTTTATTTTACATTCTAAAGTATTATCAGTGTTTTTTGGGCATATCTGGACTCATATCTGTATTCTCCCGTTCTCCCCGGATTATTTTTGTTAAATGGATTGGCTTTATGTAATACTTCTACTACTTTGATCATTCACACTTATATTAATGATTAAATTGTATACTATAAGCTCATGCCGACATGATCATAAAATAATTTGTCAATGCAGGCTGACTTTATGAAAATGCCATTCCCAGACAATTCTTTTGATGCAGTATATGCAATTGAAGCTACTTGTCATGCACCGGATGCGGTATGTGCCTTTTTTTTACTCAGGGTCTATGTGATATTAGAAGAAACAGAGTGTTAAGACTCATTTTCTCCTAGCACTACTTAGTTGCCTACAGAAAAATGGCACATTAATTTGAGAAAGAGGCTTGCCTTTGTGTGCATATGTCAAATTCTCTTACTGGTCTCAACACAAACCTTGAATTGTTTCTAAACATTTCTAGTATTTTCGTGTGGTTTTGTTTGTGTCAATGTTTATGCTTCCTCGACATAAGCGCTTACAGATGCTCATGCTGTAAGGACCAACTTTTGACGTGATCATGCATAAGCATGAAGCGCATTATGAACACTTATAAGTATTTGTTTGTTTGTTTTTTCGCGTATGGATCTAACTCTTATTTCTCATTCTTTTAGTACGGATGCTATAGCGAGATTTATAGAGTGCTGAAGCCTGGTCAATTTTTTGCTGCATATGAATGGTGCATGACTAGTTCCTTTGATCCTAGTAACCAAGAGCATCAAAAAATAAAGGTATAATTTATAGGAAATTCAAGGAATTGATGTTTACATTACCTTGAACCAAACGATCATTGGTTACCTATTCATTTTCTTGAGCCAAAAGGTATTTGGTGAATCTGGTGACGGAATTATAGGTAGATCAATTGAACTCATGAAGAACTCATATAAGCATGTCAGATACATTCTTTTTAAAATGAAATCCACTCTGATGTGCTTATATGCGTCTCTAGTATGCTTGTTTGTTTTATCAATCATTTATGTATCAGGTCTATCAAATCTTAAGAACTTCTCCCCTTGAAGCCTCACGATGAGTTTTAATTCTATGGATTACATTAAATAATACAGGCAGAAATTGAGCTTGGTGATGGGCTCCCTGACATCAGATTGACCACAAAGTGTCTTGAAGCTCTGAAGCAAGTTGGTTTTGAGGTTAACTTCAACTCTTCACCTTTCAATGGTCTTGTTACTTGAGATTTTTGAGATGAACACCTAATGGACTAATAAGAGGAGATCCATGTGTTCTGTTTACCTAGGTCATATGGGACAAAGATTTGGCTGAGGACTCTCCTATTCCTTGGTATTTGCCTTTGGATAAAAGTCACTTTTCCCTAAGTAGTTTCCGTCTAACATCTGTTGGTCGACTCTTCACAAGAAACATGGTAATAATGCTGAATATCATGGCAATTCTTTATATTTCAAATACAATTTTAACTCAATTTTCAACTGTTTTTATAGATAATATTATATTCTTGAGCAAATTCCTAACATTAGGCAACATGGATTAAATGGTAAACCATTTAATTCGATCAGTGGACAACACTCCTACCCTTCGAATCTAAATTATTCCGTTGTCAATAGATGACGAATTAGCGGACAGTGTTTATAAAAAAAAACCATTCAATTCGATCAAAACCATATCATAATGTTTTTCCTATTCAAAAGCATAAACTTTCGGGTGATTATTTATTATAATCTTCAACATTATGAACTCTTCTGGTATTTTGTTGACTGGTTCCGAATTGTAGGTTAAGACTCTTGAATATGTTGGACTAGCACCCAAGGGAAGTGTCAGGGTGCAAGATTTCTTGGAAAAGGCTGCAGAGGGACTAGTTGAAGGTGGAAAGTAAGTTTTCCTTCCATCTGTATTTCATTTTCAATAGATACGGAAGCATAAGTTTACTTTTGAACAAAAAGGCTATTGGTCAAAATAAGAAGTTATCCACTGTCCAATGAATCTTATCTCCTGAAAATGTATACTGTTAAACTATTTATCAGATGACACGACTAGATGTTGCCACAGATAATCATCTACGAAAAAAATCAAAATTAGCATGAAGTAGAATTTCATCAATCAGGCATTGATTACGTGGGCAAATTCTAAGGAACTAGATGTTAGGTGGCGTGACAGGCTTATAAATTTTCTTGTCTTCTATGACTTTCAGGAGGGAGATCTTCACGCCAATGTATTTCTTTTTGGCAAGGAAGCCTGATTCAGACCACTAAGAAGGATTAGTATTCAAATCCTTGCAATAATCAGGATTCATGAGCTTTGTTCGCACCTCAACGTAGTTTTACATTGCATCCTTATGTGTGAGTTTTGCTTGAACATATGGTGGGAGTCAGTAGACACCTCCTCCATTTGCTAAAGCCTACAATCCTATTTAATGAATTGATTTGATTTGGCCATCTCAGTTCCATCCGTATATATTATTGCTTATTGGTGTTAATTATTTGGATAAGCTTATAATTTGCATGATATTCCGTTCAGTCCAAAATACTCCATAAGACCCCTTTGACATTTTTTTTTGGAAGTTAACTAATCACATTATATCACTAATTTATAACATGAGTATGTCGCATGTAATTAAATTATATGTTACTTCATAAGTAGAATAAATTAATTGGAAACATAGAAAATTTAAAGTGATTAATTTTGTATACTTAATTTCTTCGAAAAAAGTCAAAGGCTCTTATAATTAGGATAAGAGACAATGATCCCAAGAAAGGTTTATCCAATTGGTAAAATAATTGGCTCATAAGTCATAACCATAAGGTTGTGTGTTTAAATTGAACTTAGAGGCTTGCCCTGACGGTAGTGAAGGGAACCTTTTTGGCATTTTTCAGCCATAAATTTAAATAAACTTACATTTTGTATTTGACTAGCTCCCTAATGACAATGAGTATATAAACCTTGAAATATAGCACTTTGTTGTAAATCTAACACATAAAATGAAATTATCGATCAAATGTTATAGTCAGTGATACTTAGCTTTTCTATGACTATCTAGGAAACAAATGATAGCTTTGTGAAATTTAAATAAAGCTACGTTCTTCTGAGTTGAGAGTTGTAACTATTAGAGCTCCAACATAATACTCACTAAATCCACGTATTGGCAGAGATGTATCCTCTTAAAAGTAATGAACTTTTTCAGGCAATAGTATTTATGCATCAAATGGTTGAATTAGTGGGAAAAATTGTTAAAATTTCGCATATGAACACATCAAGGGGAATTTAGAAACTTGGCCTCATCATCAATAAAACACTTATTCTGGTCATAACTCATCATGCATAATTAGTTAAATATGTAACCTTCCAATACCACCTTGTTGATTCTTAAATAAAACAATTCTTACATTGAAATTCATGTCAAGTGGGTTAATAATTGCGTCGTTAGTTTCTCGTCCTTGTCTGGTTACCAATTAAACTATGGGATTTTCATCATTATCAATAATTTCTACAAAATAAAAAAATTTAGTCTTTTCCGTGTTTAATACACCTCTTTTGATGATTAACTTTTGTATTAGGCAGAAAAAAGTTGTACATTGATTTGTTTTATGGATGTACGTTTTATGTTCCTTTATAAGAGACAAATATATAAAACATGCACAGCTTTTCGAGCTAGCACCTGTGGCCTAATGGATAAGGCGTCTGACTTCTAATCAGACGATTGTGGGTTCGAGTCCCACCAGGTGTGCACGTAATTTATGTTTTTATTCGTTTTATTTTTTTTTTGAATGTGACCAACAATTTATGTTTTTATTCATTTTTTTTTAATGTGTGAACGTAATTTATGTTTTTATTCATTTTATTTTTGTCTTGAACGTGACCCACAATTTATGTTTGTATTCATTTTATTTTTGTTTTGAATGTGACCCACTTGTTTTCATGTGATTCCCTCCTTTTTTTAATATAAGGGCTTGTTTGGTTGCCTAGGGAAAGTGATGAAGAATTAGAGGGTAAGGAAATTATAGGTTTTTGTGTAATTTACATATATTACAAGACCCACAAGTTTTCTCTCTTCATCTCACACTTTTTCTGGGCACACAAATTTTACCTTACCATCATTACTTAATTTACCTCTACTTTTCATTTTCACCCTTTCACTTTCCATTTTTTCACTTTCTTTCATACAAACCCTTAGATCACATTCTCTAATTTAATTAGAATATAAATATTATGTCAAGTTCGTTTTCAACACATTATTTTACCATTTTTTTCTTAATCATATACATTTATCCCTACTCTCCACTTTTGTTTATTATTATAAATAAGTATTATTAGGTCTAATTTAGGAAAAATTGAAAATGATTTTATATATAGTAACAAATTAAGTTATATTATATTTAAAAACATGGGTAATATTTTTGGTTAATCCATGGAAAAAAGACCATGCTATAATTTCGCAATCATTGTGTGCAATTGTTTTTTGCCCAACATTCTGTGCAATTGTTCAAAGGTAAATTTGAAGAAAAAAATCAAATATATTAGTGAGATATTTTTTAATACTCCCTCGGTTCTATAAATATGAGACTTAATTGACTTTTTTAAAAAATCCTAAAAAAAGCAAAATAAGTTAATTATAAATTGATTTACCTAATTTATTTTCCCTTTAATTAGTTTATTTTAGTTATAAACTAATGAATAATCTAAAAATATATCAAATATGTCATGATTTAATAGACTATTTTGCAACCTTAATCTCTAAAAAAAAAAGTTATCTAGATCCTATATTCAGGAACAGTTATAAAGAATTCTGAACTTTCACCGTTTCTACTGAGTTTCTCTCTTTCCCTTGTGTTTTTTTTCCCGAAATCTGAGGTTATTGTGGATGACAATGCATGGTGGGTTCAAGTTTTGGGTGTTCCTTCACTCATTCACGTGGATGATTGAAGAAACATTTTCCACTAATTTATTGGTTCCAACAAAAAATGTTAGCTAAATTTTGAGATTGAGAAATGATAAAGGTCAGATACTGAGGAAAAACATTGAAGGGGAAGGTTAAGCTCCGAGGTTTCAAAGTTGAAAGAGGAGACAGATGACGTGGAGGACTATGAGCTTTTAGATTTATTGAACGGTCCAGATGCATAGTTTCAGAGGGATGATGAGAAAAAGATACTGAGACAATCTTGTCCCCTCGCGCGCTAATTTTTTTTTCCACCTCACTCGCGCGCTAAGGCGCATGGTGCACGCGCTATCATCTTCCATTCTTCCTCTCCCAGACACAGAAACAAACAGAAAGTAGAATGCAATGGAGCTAATTCTCTTCTTAGATGCCAATCACTTGTGCTTCTCTTCTCTGTTCACTGAACCTACTCTCACTCCAAAGCGACGTCGTTTACATGTTCGGTCTTCCAAGCAATGCTCCGATTCCGAGCCACGTGGCCTCCAGAAGGACTCCAAGAAGGACCTCTCTAGGATTCTCAGAACTGAAGCTGCTATTAAAGGAATTGAGAGTAAGGCTAACTCAAGAAAGTACACACAGTTATGGCCTAAGGCCCTCCTTCAAGCTTTGCATGATGCCATCCAACATTCTCGCTCCCAATCTGCTCTCAAGGTTCCTTTTCCTCCTCTACTTTCACTTTCCATTACTTCAATTCATTTAATATGTCACTCCCTTCGCTCCTACATATAATTCTCCTTAACACCTAGCTGACTTTTTTTTTGGAGAGATTATGGTTCCAAAATAGTTTATTAAATTATGACATAGTCATATTTGATATATTTTCAGGTTATACATTAGTTTATAGGTGAAATAAACTAGTTTATGGAAAAAAATTAGGTAAATTAATTTATAATTGACTTGTTTTGCTCTTTTAGTATTTTCCAAAAAAAGTCAGCTAGGTGTTATATTTTGGACTGGGGGAAGTACTTTTGTGGTAGTTAACATGCAAATTACACCACTAAATTATAACATGTAGGACATGTAATTAGGTTATAGGTTTATTTATAAGTAGAGTAAGTTAGTTTTGAGTGAAAAAGATTACTATAGGCATCTTAAAGTGATTAACTTTACATCGTTAATTTCTCATGAAAAGTCAAAGTGATCTTATAATTAGGATATAAGGAGTATGATATTACCAAAGCACCATAACCAGTTGCCTTTTATTCGCACATTCCCTTCTTGTTTGTTTATTATTAAGGGGAATCAAATAGGGATAATTTGGAAAAATGTTGAGAAAAATTAAAGTTCGTATATTTAGGAAAAGGTCAACTCCTTAAATATGTTTCATATCTTGGACTTGAGGGTAGATGGTCAAGAACCTTTATTAAGTAGGTGACTTCATTTTGAAAGTTTGTGTAGTTTATGTAAGTTAAAAAAGAATAGGATCTTTTGGAGTTGCATTCCTGATTGTTTTGTTAATTGACAACAATCACTGTGCTACATCATGCTAATTCTAATTTT
The DNA here is from genome assembly GCA_029929735.1 of Mimosa pudica. Taxonomy (NCBI): domain Eukaryota; kingdom Viridiplantae; phylum Streptophyta; class Magnoliopsida; order Fabales; family Fabaceae; genus Mimosa; species Mimosa pudica. The sequence goes on from JAKELP010000001.1 coordinate 7,745,057, forward strand.
AACTTGTGCCTTAAGATAGATCTTGAAGAAATTTCCCTTTTGCAGATTTTTGCTCTTCTTCGTCAGCAACATTGGTATGAACCAAAATGCCAAACATACACAAAGTTACTGATGATGCTTGGCAAGTGCAGGAAACCGGAGGAGGCCAGCCTGCTATTTAAGGTCATGTTGTCTGAAGGGCTTAAACCTACTGTTGATACCTACACTGCTCTTGTTAATGCTTATGCTCAAAGTGGTCTCCTTCATAAGGCTTTTGATATAGTTGAAGATATGAAATCCGTCACTAATTGCAAGCCTGATATTTTTACATACTCCATTCTTCTCAATAGTTGCGCAAAACACCGGCGGTTTGATTTGATTGAGCGCATTCTTGCTGAAATGTCATACATGGGCATTGAAATTAATAATGTGATATACAATACCATTATTGATGGATATGGGAAGGCTGGTATGTTTGAACAGATGGAGTGTGCCCTGACAAATATGATTGAAATTGGCAACTGCCAACCGGATGTTTTTACATTGAATTCTTTGATAGGAGCGTATGGAAATAGGGGTCAAATTGAGAAGATGGAGAAATGGTATGAGGAATTTCAGTTAATGGGAACAAAACCAGACATAAAGACATTCAATATCATGATAAAGTCATATGGTAAAGCAGGCCTCTATGATAAGATGAAGTCTGTCATGGATTTCATGGAAAAGAGGTTTTTCTCTCCAACAATTGTGACCTACAATACAATAATTGAGGTGTTTGGAAAAGCTGGAGAAATTGATAAGATGGATAGATTCTTCAAGAAAATGAAGCATCTAGGAGTGAAGCCTAATTCTATAACTTATTGCTCTTTGATCAATGCATACAGTAAAGCTGGGTGTATGGAAAGAGTTGACTCAATCATGAGGCATGTGGAAAATTCTGATGTAGTATTGGACACTCCCTTCTTCAATTGCATAATTAGTGCCTATGGTGGGGCCGGTGACTTGAATAAAATGGGTGAGTTATTCTTGTCCATGAGAGAAAGAAAATGTGAGCCTGATAGCTTCACTTTTGCTTGCATGATACAAGCTTATAATAGACAAGGCATGACAGAGGCTGCTGAGAAGTTAGAAAACATGATGATTACTGCCAAAGATAGCTTGGGTATGTTAAAGTTTGTTACTTTTCATGGCTCAAATTCGTTTCTCTTTCTTTCTTTCTTTCTTTTCATTTTGCGTACTTGATGGAATATAAGAAGATAATGTCAAAGAGTTATAAAATCTATTTAGCCTTTTTATGTTAGTTAATGTTCAAGTTGTTTACTAGTTGTCTTAATCTAGATACTTCTAAGTTGTTTAAGTGTCCTAGTTGTAAGAGTCTTAATCTAGATACTTCTAAGTTGTTTAAGTGTCCTAGTTGTAAGAGTCTTGATTGTTCTAGATATTTCCTTGTATGACCAAAGTGCCCCTAGTCTAGGTTTATAAATAGGGCACTATGCTTATTGTAATGGTAGTCTTGATGAATGAATTGTGAGTTGTGTTATTTCTCTCCTCCCCTCTCTAGGATTCTTCACTTCCCCCTCCCATTTCTGATTTTGTTCCCCCTCCTCTGATTATTCTGGTTTTCCCCTCCACTTCTCTTCTATTCCCCCCTCCAAGTTCTATTCTCTCATTTCCCTCATAAACCCTAATCTGCCCACCACTAAATCCCAGCACATATCAACATTTCAAACTTGTTTTACATCAGTTTGGTATCAGAGCTTTGGTTACTACGCCCCTGCCCTGTTCAGTTCGCCGGAAAACACCAATCTCAACCCTCTCTCCTCTGTTTTGCGTCTGCCCCTTCAAAACCACCCACTTCCCGACCTCCAAACACCAAACCAACACCGCCACCACCTTCGCCTCGCAAATTCCGGCCGATCCACCAACCCTCGCCGCCGTCCGACGCCACACGCGCCCCCACTCCTGTCCCACGCGCCGCCATTCTGAAGCTTCCAGAACCTGTTTTTCCTGCATTTTTCGACCTGTTTTGAAGTGTTTCTTCCGTTTCAGCCTACCCCAGACGCATACCTCTTCAATTGCGAGCTCTATTTGAGGTAAAGTTCATATCTTTCTTCCTAAAAGTATATTCTTCTACTTTTGAAAAGGTATGTGGAATATGAAATCACTGATTTATGCCATAAAGCTGATAAGATGAAGAGCACCCGGTTGAGGGACAAGTGTGTCACAACTCAATATAAGTGTCAACTATATGAGGAACTTTTGAATTTAAAACAAGTTTCCTATGCCTCAGATTATATATCTAGATTCAGTGATCTTATAGTTAGGTGTGACATACATGAGGAAGAATGGCGCACAGTAATCAGATTTGTCAACGGGCTCAAGCCACAAATTCAAAGAGAGCTCAAGCCCAATTTTCCTAAGTTTCTTAAAGAAGCTTATCGAAAAGCAATAGAAGTGGAATCTCGATTACATTATCAGTTTGTTAGGCCGTTTGATGCGCAAGATACTCGTCTCCGACAAACTCGCATTTTCAGCTTTACTAAACAATCTTTTGAAGACCCTTCATCTAGGTCACCCAATCAATCAGCCGCTGTACAGAGCAGCCATCAACTGGAGTGTGACCAATATCATCAATATAACTATGAAGATCATTATAATCAGTATTATGATTGCCGATATAAGGAAGACATTTCATGGGAGGAACAATTCAATGCAAGACTAGACCACATTCTACAAAGATGGAAGCAAGAAAAGGCTGTAATGGAACATTCGCAAGATGCCTCTATGACTTCTCTTCAAATTGGCCATAAAACCAACAAAGGATCTAATCCTATGGATGAAAAAGAATCAGGTGGGACAACTTTTCCAAAAACAGTACAGAAGCATGATGTTTTGACAACTCAAGAAGACAAACCACCCATCTGCAAAATAGTTGGTTTTGAAGATGGATATTCTATTGAGAATGGAAGCGAAGAGGCAAAGAAAGTTCATAAAGGTGATGATCTCGTTATTAAGGGGCAAGTGAAGAATAAACTAGAAAAGATTTCTACAAAATATGATGAAAATGATGCTGAACCAGAAGTTACAAACTATCAGATTGGTCAAACATATTGCCCTGCTATGTGTCAAGGTCATCAGATTCATGCTACATATTATGCTGAGACTGTTGTGGATAAGGAAGGGCACATGGTTTTATTTGAAGATAACTTCTACATCTACCTAGTGCATTGGAAAGGTTTTTCAAATCAACATGATCAGAATGCTCATTCCTTGCAGAGTCTCATTTTGAGCTACCTTGTTTGTTTGTATGGATTTCCAGATTGAAGTGTCAAGTTGAAGTTCTACCATTCACTCCCTGAAGATGTGCTTTCATTTTAACTCGTCAGGAGCCGAGTTCACCAAGCAGGGGAGAATGATGGAATATAAGAAGATAATGTCAAAGAGTTATAAAATCTATTTAGCCTTTTTATGTTAGTTAATGTTCAAGTTGTTTACTAGTTGTCTTAATCTAGATACTTCTAAGTTGTAAGAGTCTTAATCTAGATACTTCTAAGTTGTTTAAGTGTCCTAGTTGTAAGAGTCTTAATCTAGATACTTCTAAGTTGTTTAAGTGTCCTAGTTGTAAGAGTCTTAATCTAGATACTTCTAAGTTGTTTAAGTGTCCTAGTTGTAAGAGTCTTGATTGTTCTAGATATTTCCTTGTATGACCAAAGTGCCCCTAGTCTAGGTTTATAAATAGGGCACTATGCTTATTGTAATGGTAGTCTTGATGAATGAATTAAAAAATGTGAGTTGTGTTATTTCTCTCCTCCCCTCTCTAGGGTTCTTCACTTCCCCCTCCCATTTCTGATTCTGTTCCCCCTCCTCTGATTATTCTGGTTTCCCCCTCCACTTCTCTTCTTCTATTCCCCCCCTCCAAGTTCTATTCTCTCATTTCCCTCATATACCCTAATCTGTCCAGCCTTAAATCTCACCATATATCAGCATTCCCAACTTGTTTTACATCAGTACTATTTAGGGAGAAGCTGTCACATCTAGTTGCTAATCTGTCTTCCATGCCTGATCCTGCACATATGTATGTGCTGGACAAGAGTTTGTTTTTGTTCCTTTCAACATTTTCATAGCAAGTACCTGCAGTAATAACAACCTTTTCCATTTTATAGGCAGTAGGAATTTTTTTTTTCAGTTCCTAAATATGATCTCATCTCTTTTTCAGGGCTTTGGTTGACTATCCAGTCAGTTTTTAACTTGATTTCTATGAACACCTTCAATTTCTTTTAGTAATGAGATTCACTAAGAAAAGCATTCTCTCGATAAGAATTTTTCTTATTTCTGTTGTCTTATATGTAATATTGATTCTGAATTTCTCCCTGTGAAATGTTTACCAGGCACTAAGTTGATCAGAGGCTAACATGTTCAGTTTGAGGGAAGAATTAGTTAAAAATTCTATACTGCATATATTCAACGGTGACTTGAACTGCAAAAGATTTGTAAATTGTAGCAGGTAAACATAGATCTGTTAGAGTGGCATGGTTATTTCTTGGGGAAAAAATTTTCTAATTAACTTGGGATTACATGTTGAAATCAAATTATTCACTTTTCAGGATATTTCTTGATTGGGACACTCTGTTATTATAGTAGGAGAATATGTCCATAAATGTGCAATACATGGAGGCAGATTTTGTTGCTGGTGTACCTGAATACTGTCTAGATTGATTACATAGATCTTGTGGCACTGACTGAAAATTGAACCTGGAAGACTACTGGTTTTGTTGATGTGAAGTGGCTGCACTGACTCATGGACGCTTTATTGCCTTTCTGAAGGTAATAAATTAATAATTCTTGCACCCACCGAGCCCTGCTGCTCCTCGTTTAGTAGGATGAATTGTTTTCCCATGAGCAAAATGCATATGCATTTTGGTTATGCCTTTTGACTTCACATGGTACTGAGCTTAATGCTGGGAAGAACCATCCGCTGTATCCATCAAGTTCATACTTTCTTCGTGGATATTTTGACACCATTGTACAGAATGTTCTCTTCATGTTTGAGCACATAATCATAATGTTTCCTGTTTGGTTTGTACAAAGGTACTCTCTCTTTTGCACAAAAATGGGGATAGGTAGTATTTGATTATATCCTCATATTCTTTGATAGGCAATTCAAGTCATGCCCCTTGGGCATATCTTCATATTCTTTACTTAATTGTGAGTGACTATTTTTATATCTTTTTTTTTGAAAAAAAAGAATTCAAGAGAATAAGTGACATTTGTATCTATAAACCTTTTTATTTTTTCCCATAAACCATTTCATATCATTCATTCAATTCTATGTATCATTGGAATTTCAGGTTTTGTACGAGAAATCGTTTCACCAATTTGGTCAACTGAGAACTTCTTGGATGATTCATTTCTTGTTCTGAAGGTAAATCCGTCTTGCTCCCACAGTACTTCTGTCCCTCATCTAGCAAGAACAACTGTTTCCCTATTAGCAAAATACATATGGATTTTCTATTTACAGAAAGATTAAATTTATGTAGCTTTAAGATTTGTGCCTTGTAGGGCCATCCACCTCATCCGTCGACTCAGTTTACAAAAAAATTGAGCTGTACTACTTCTGCAGAGAAGCTATCTTACCACAACTTTGAAGGATGATTAAACTTGCATCACTTTAACTAGAAACTATGCAAATTCTTCCAGCTTCAGCTCATTTTTGTATAATATCAAAGTTTGACAATTGGAGAGCTCCGACTAAAAATTCTCTCTTTGGCAGTATCTAATATTATGATCAAGGCATCACAGAAAGCTGATGAAATCATCTTCTACAACATACGGTATACAGAAAATTGCATCATATTTTCAATGCATAGGAATTCAAAAGCCTAAATTGTTGATAAAAGAAGAATGGCCATGCCTCGAATATTTTCTTTTATTTATTTAATATATAAACACACACACATATATTTTGCCCTGGTGCATTTATTCATCTCTGTGGGGGTCGTCCGCTGGTCATTGTGTGGAGCTATTTGGTTATTTGGCTATGTCAACAAGAACTGGGACAGAGAAAAGTGGATCAAATACTATTGAAGATTCCTTGTAAATATTTATAAATGAAGATTTTTAGATTTTTTTTTTATTTTGGTTCTCTTGGGCATAAAGTTGGACTCAATGCAATACAATTATGCAAGTAATCCCACTTTGCCAAAATTCCTCTTGAAGGAAATTATAACAAGGTGTAAATTTAGAAAGTTATGAAAAATATGTTGTTTTTCTTTTAAAGTAAAACAAACCAAAACCATACAATATATGCTTACTTTTTGGGCTAACATACAATAAATATTCACACATACGCACTTACACACATACACACTACACTCATATAAGCACAGACTCATGTTAATTGCTCACTTCTGTCCATTACTCCATTACCACACATTAGTATTCACTTCTGAACGCATGTTATGGGCTTTTTTTCTCTTCAAAAGTGTGGTGTGATACCTAGACGAATTGAAGTAAAGGAAGTTTATTATTGCTTATTTCCGATTATATATTGGAAAATTATTGTGATTCCTATTTATATAAGGACGTGTTTTTTTTTTTTGTGAAAATATTTAGTTATGTAATATTTACTATATTATTATCATGACTTGATAGTATTTGTTGTTTTATTACTCCCTCTTATCCTAAATATGAGATCATTTTGATTATTTTTAAAGTTAAGGAAGCAAATTAGACAACTAAAGTATAACATACTTTACATGTAAATAGATGATAGGTTAGTTTATAAATAGTATAAATTAGTTTGATGAAAAAAGATAACTATAAACAAGTTTAAGTGATTAATTTTGCATTCTTATTTTTTTTAAAAAAAATTATAGTGATCTTATGATTAGGACGGGAGTGAGTAATCATTACTTAAAACATTTAGATGTAAGATATTTAATCGTACATGGTTGTTTTATTTTTGTAGCTTTCTTTCCAAAGAAAAAGATTCTGCTGGTTAATTTTCTGAAGCTTGTTCACACTAACATTGCAAATTTAGTTTATTTGAAATTAGAAAAATCATGTAAAAAACAATTTAGAATTCTTGATAAGTCGTTTCTGTCAAGCATGTCCACATTCCAAATGTTATAGATCCATGGAATTAATTATTTATGGAAGAATTTGGGTGCCGAAGTTGCATGGGATTTGCCTGAATTTGAAGTGGAGTGAAAGGAATCAAATTGGAATAAGAAATGGTAGGCTTATGAGTTGAACTGTGAATGGATTTGAGAAATTAAGTGGGTCGGTAAAGAAACAATGTCCCACCAAATCATTGGGTTCAATTAACCTGAGTTTTATAAGCCTTGTACTGCTCCAAACTCCAAAGTTGATGATATCTCTATGGTCTAACTGAGAGTTTAGCCCTTTAATTAGTAGTAGCTCACATAAATACTTTTCTCAACTAGTTCATCTGTCGAAGTTTGATTCTTTAGTTCAGTAAACATCATAAGGGGAGAATTTTAAATCTGATTTTCTGCACACCACAATAAAAAGAATTTAGGCTTTAACGTCAACATTAATTTGTTCAAACTGCAATAAATTTGTCAAATACACAATTGAATAGGATAGATAAAGTGTTATGGAATTCTTTTAGAAAAATAGATAGAAAAATACCGAAGAAAATACTCATAATAAAATTATTGAAAGGAAATATATTGACTAATAAGTTGCTCATAGCTTAGATAAACATTCGAAGAAAACAATCAATTGATACTAATTTTAAATCAATGACAGTAAAATTTGGGAACCATGTGAAAGAATGTGGTTGACCCTGTGTTTACCACGAAGTGCAATAAGCTTCTAATAGAATGATCATAATTGAATGGGACTTAAAGAGGCATATCTCATGGATGTTGTGTGTGCGTGTTTCAACCAAAGAAAGACCGACCATTGAAATTGAACCGCAAAGACAATAGTGCTTCGTGCCTTTCACGTGACAACCATATCTATCCACTTACTAATAGTCATCCAAGTATCCAACACTTTTGGATCATGGTGCTTTAATGCAACGCCAAGAAAAATAAGTCACTTCTCATGTAGGCGGTTGGAAAATTAGGGACACAAATATGCTACAACTTTATATGGATTTTTAGTTTCATCCCTTAGTTTTATAAGTTGTTTTATAAGTTAATTTTTAAAGTGATTTATTATTAATACTGTTAGTATTGAATGATAAGTATGCTTGTCAATCATTGTTATTTCTTAAAAATTAAACTTATATTATACCAGCAGCTTCAATGTTTGAGATTTTCAACGAATGAGTTTCTTTCGACCAAAAAAACAAGAGTTTCCCTCATAATTTGATTTAGTTCTCTTTTTTTAGAGAGATTTGGTGGTTTAGCATATCAACCAACAATTTGTTGGTGAAATAAATTCATATTATTTTTTTAGAAAAATAAAATAATTAAAAATGTGATTTAGTATTACCTTCAATGTGATTTAATTATGAAAAATTGTTTAGTTTACGAAGGAGTATAATTGACGCTAAAATAAAGAGATTGTAAATTACAATTTTTTTTAAGAGAAAAAGGTTGATCTTGACAGGCACTCTTATCTTTTCAGTTTTGTTGCCTTTGCGGCTATGCTAGTCAATTTGATATTTGATTATATATTCGTGGGGAGTGCCAATATCCTGGGATATGTCAAATACTTCTAGGAAGGAAGAGGTCTCTTGAAACTTATTATTCACGAATCATTACCAAATGTCATATATATCCATCAATATATAGCTTCTACCTATCACCCATGTTAATTTTAATACTCACTCGGTTCCTAACACTACAAGAATATTTGGCCTTACTCGCGGTTTCTTTTGTAAAGATTTTGACATTTAAAACCGTGAAAACAACACTTTTTCCCGGTTTTAATAACCGCGAAGAAATGCTGTGTGAAAACATGTTTTTCAAGTTTTTTCGCAGTTACCCGCCGGAACATGTTCCCCATTCTTGCGTCATGGTGCGAGAACATTTTCTCGCAACATGGTGCGAGAACATCACATGTTCTGGCACCATGACGCGAGAACATGTTCTCGCAACATGGTGCGAGAACATGTGATTTTCTCCCACCATACTGTGAGAAAAAATTCTCTCGGAAGCCGCGAGAACATGTGCAAAAATCCTTAAAAAAATAGGCTAATTGTGACGTGCCTGCAATTAATTGGGTAGAGTTTGTAATTATAAAAATTATCCTGAAATTATATATTTGATTGTGCTTCTTCTCCGATTTTTTATTAAAATTTTTCATCTTTTCACCAATTAAAGTATATATTCCATCTAAAATTTGGAAACTGTTGGTGAGCACAATATATTTCAAATTGCTCTTAAAAAGAAACTATAAATTAAGCAAATTAATTAAAATAAAGAAAAACTATACCAAAATAAATTCATAAGAAGAATTTCACTGCATTTTTTGTGAGCATAATATATATGGAAATGAGTAGTAATGAGCAAGAAAGACAAAAAAATTGAAGAATGTGTTACATTGAGATGAATGAGTAGAACTTCACTGCATTTTTTGTTTGTCACAATCAAAACTGACATCTTCCGATACTTCTTTCTGTAAAGATAGAGAAACAATTAATAATCGAAACAAGCATCAACTCTTAAAATTACCCGAAAACATGTTATAACAAGCAGGCATCAGAAATAAGAGTAAGTAAGATTGAAATTAGAAAAGCTTTATGGAATGTAATGGAGAAATATTAATGAAATGATTAGGAAAATATGAGTGATGTCGTAAGCGAAATGGAGAGAAAGGGAAGCTAAAAAGAATAAGCGAAATGGAGGGAATGTGAGAATGAGCGGGAGAGACAATATAAAAAATGGAGGGAAAGAAGATATTTATAGGCTGGCAGAAAAATATTTCGTGTAAGGTGGGAAAATGTGTGCTTATTCTCGCGCAATATCGTGAAAACCTACACTTCTGGCGTGTTTTCTCGCTGTGGTGCCAAAACTTGCACTTCTACATGTTTTCACACCGTGGTGCCAAAACTTGCACTTGTGTATGCACTTTTGCATGTTTTCGCGCAGTGGTGCCAAAACTTGCACTTCTGCATGTTTTTCGCGCAGTGGTGCCAAAACTTGCACTTCTGCATGTTTTCGCGCAGTGGTGCCAAAACGTGCACTTCTGCATGTTTTCTCACCGTCTGTTGCATACACTTCTGCATGTTTTCGCGCAATGGTGCCAAAACTTGCACTTCTGCATGTTTTGCAGTGGGTTTTTGTTTTTTTTCTATCTCTTATTTTTTTTGATCAATTTTTCTATCTCTTATTAATGTTACGATTTTTCAATTCAATTAATTAATACTAATAGTATAAATCATAAATAACATAAAATAAAAAAATTACGTTATTAGTCCTTAGAAATAAAACATTCATACTGTATAAAAAAGGAAATAAAACATTCATAATATAATATATCAATATTATTAATTAATTGACAACTCTTTTCAATTTTTTTTAAAAACAGTTTAAAGGTTTCACCGATTTCCATGAAACACTCAATATTTTTGTAAAAATAATAAAGGAGATTTCACGAAATGCTGTGAAAAGTCTGTTGTCTGTGGAGGCAACTTTAATTTATTTTAAAAAAATTAGGTACATGTTGTGGCGCAAAACCGTGAGAAGTTGTACCTTATTGTTGATAAAAAATATTTTCTGGTGCATGTTTTGGCGGTTCTCTTTTCCGTGAAAAGCAAACCGCGAGGATGAACTAGATTTCTTGTAGTGTAAATATAAGATCACTTGAGCAAATTGGGAGAGATTAAGGAAGACATTTCCAATAAGTTAGGATTACATGGAATTTTCAAAATACCCCTCACCTAAATATTGAAAATATCACCTTCTTCAAATCACTATTTTTTGGGTGAAGGGAGTATAGGGGTAATTTAGGAAAAAACTTGAGTCAAATTAGAAAGTGATCTTTTTAGGAACAAGCTCTCCTCCCTAAAGTGATCTTATATATAGGAACGGAGGGAGTGACAAGTGTCTTCTTCCTTTCCCCAGTCAAACTTTCGAAATTTACAATTTATAATCATAAATCAATCTTAGCTTTTAATATTTATAATTGTAAGATTTTAAAATTCTCAAAACTTTCACGGATTAAAATGGATGTAACTGATTATTCAACTCTTATGGATGAACTTATAAGATTTAATTTACAACTATAGGCCATATATATGGCCAGTTGCACATACAGTGGTTTTTATTTGGGTTCGAACCTATGGAGGCTATGGTTCTTCCCAATCACTCTATATATACTAGTGTTTTTTTAGTGTGTTTGGATGGAAAAAATATAAGGGAAGGGAAGAAAAATATGGAGAGAATTATTGAATTGAAAATGCTAGTATATTCTGATAAAAAATGATAGTATCAAATTCTTCTTCGTTTTAGATGAGATGATAAAACAGGAGAAGAAAGGTGAGAGGCAAAAATGACCCTGACTGTTACAATTTTACCATTTGATACTTATTTGACAGGTCATGCATATGTCCTCTAATATGAGTTTACAGCTTTTTTGTTTTCATGTGGACTTCAGTCGATGAGGGGAGATATTCGAGATATATATACTTTTTTTACCATACGAGATATATATACTCAAAACTTTACAATAAAGATTAAAACTTCAAATTAAAGACCAAAGTCGTACATGCAATCACATTATATATATCATGCTTGAACAAATGTTAAATCCATTGCGCCTCGTTTCAATGATAAATCATAATGTTACTTTTTCTTTCTTATTTGTATTTTATTTCAACAGAAGCTGCAAGGCAGTATTAGACCTTTCCAAGTTTCCTCATTTACATAAAGAGTCCAAGTTATTATAATTTGTTCATTAATATTTTCAAACGCCATGATTGATTTAAGAAAAAATAAATCAATTCACTGTGTGAATCGAACACGGTTTAGTATAACATTCTGCATCGCTTTCACTTGTGGAACAAGCTCTCCCATATGTTCTTCACGAATGATCGCTATCCAACCAAAACAAAATCTCGTTTGAATGAAACGCGGTTTTGCAAATTAATTATTAATTTCTCTTTCATTCCAAGCATGCTTAATTAATTAAAGCACTTTTGATGTTTTCTTGTCTTTTTTCCCCAAATCTTAGATTGTGTTTGTGTGAAAGGAACACGGCTTTGAATAATAGTTCTGTTTACACACAATAATATATTAATGTCAGAGAGTCGTTTATGAAATAAATTATTATAAATTCAGTAGTTTTACATGCTATATATGAATCGCATTTGCTTAATAAATAAGAACTTGGAATGAATTTTTCTTCGCGGACCAAGTTTTTGACTCAAGATTCAGAAACTGCGTATTGAATCTCTGTGTGCAGTTATGAACATAAAGAAAACTATATAGAAATTGCAGTCTTTCCATCATGAGAAGCTTCTTAGTTCTTAATTAGCTTTCATAAAGTTAATAACATGATAATTAGTGATACTCGTGGACTTGTGGTCCAAATCAAGTTTATCTGGCGAGCTATATCGCATATGAGTATCAAAGTATTTAAATGTGGCAATTTTTATGATTTATTCATCATAACTTAACCATTGAGTGAAGAGCATGTTAGATGTAATTTTATCTTACTTATCATATATGTTCCTTAAACCCAGTGGACTCTAACTTAATTGTCAATTAGATAATCACTTCAAGTTACTCTAGGTGTTATTCATTAAAATTTAAAATTAAAAGTGAAAGATAAATCAAATTATAGAAAAGTAATTGAACAGAATAAGTTATTTTTACTTGTTATTATAGGCATAGGTTAAGCTGATATTAATAAGTTTGTGGGGCTACATATTGTATTTTTCAAAACTCTGTTTTTATTGTCATTTCCTTTCAATTTATGACACTGCTGAAATGATAGAAACATTTAAAAGACTTTGACATGACCTGAAAAATAACATATTGAATGGGAAATTGACTATACATTGGATGTTTAATTAAAATTCAAAGTACCAGCTATTTCTGAAAATCTGTTTAAGAGAAGATGAGACATAAAGTAAAGTTTGATCGAATGAATTCAGGAAAAAAATAATATTTTTCTTATTTTTTATACAAATAATATTTTCTTATTTAAATATCAATTATGAATTGATTTATATTTTTAAATTTTGTGTGTTTATCTATAAACTAATATTATTTATATATCACATAAGATGATTAAATAAATTAATTTTACCTTTTGGTCTATAAAAAATAATTGTTCCTCATATTAAGTATCAGATGGAGCATGAAACGAGAATACACTTATACACACAATATTCACTGAGAATCCTTGGGCACATTATTTTTCTTATAACGATATGAGTAACAACTTTCATTAAGATGACTGGTGACAGCTATGAATTTTCAACAGTAACAACTAGTTTTCATAACTAACAGCTTTATTTGAAGTGCCGGTTGAGCTTGATGACAAATTTAATGTAACAAATATCAATTTATCTTTAAGTAATGACAAATACAATCTTGTCCATGACAGCCATTTTTTTAAAAATCCAACTTATGAGTATTAGGGTTAGTATGTAGTCTTGATGTTACTAACAAATTTTTGTCTGAAAAATCAACAACTTTGATTAATTATTAAATCATCACAGATATTAGTTTCAATGTTTCTTACTATGATTTTATTTCCTCTAATGTTAGCTTTTCTTAATTCATGTGATGACTATGCATGAAACTACATTGTAGAATTACTTATTAATATCATTTAATTATTCCTTTATCTCAAAAAAATATTTAAGCTCAACAATAGCAACTACCCATTCTCAGGAAAAGGGTTGTTGAGTTTGGAGGCTCAATAGAAGTAAATCATAAGTCGGTAGAAACTTTCTTATAACTATTGATGACTCTGTTTAGAACTGATATTTATCCAAAAGGCTATTAGCATGATAATTTGGCGAGAGAAAAATTATTAATACTAAAAAATTCCTATAGAAAGTGCAATGTAATTAGCTCATTTCGTGAAACTTATACTCCAATATCCTATAACAATGGTCATCAAATGTCATTTTCCCACTTATAAAAGTCAAAAATCAATATTAAATCACTATTAATACCTTATTAATTCATATGAACCAAATGTATGTAAAACAAAATTCATTATAAGTTAAGAATAATGAAGGTTTTGAATGTAAAACATGACAGGCATGCATAATAAAAGTTTTCAACATTTTGTAAGGGCATGGCCCTCTATTGATAAGATACTATGTCATGATGAAGGCCACAAAATTAGAAAATTGTACTAGGTTGCAATTTTCAGGTAAAAAGAGCACATACCATTAATTTGACCCGAAAAAATTGACCGACATGATAATATATAGAAGCAATGCAAGTTGATATGTTTTAAGATCGTACATTGAATGTTCCAACCTTGCGAATTAAAAAAAAACTTGTCATCCTTATTCCTGGAGTGACTACAACTATATTTAATTTATTTAACTTTGACAAGAATCTATAATTTTCACAAAAGGGCCAAATTAAAATATTTAGAACCGTTAGGGTATGCACCATCCAATCCTTAATTAATCAAATACGATTTAGATAATTAATTTATCAATACTAAAGAAGACAGTGAAATCCCTAATTTATATATTTAAATATTACTTAAAATATCGTTTCTGATTATATGCATTGTAATTACTCTTGCGAGAAACCCATCCAATAACAAAGACTATGAATACTTTGGAGGACAAAATTTATAAATTAGGAGTGAATTGATGTTTTACATTGATAGAAAAAGTAATTAAGTTTCGCATATAACTCCTATATTTAAAGCTGAGTGTAATATTTCAATGTTACAATTATTGAAAATATGCTAGTTTATAATTGATTAAACAAATTTGTATAATGGTTAATTTGTTTAGTAATTTACTAATTTTTAACAATCCAGCTGGTTCAATGGCATTAATCTATACTATATGCTATCAGCTGATATGTGTGTATATAAAAGAGTTTATTTTATTATTAAGAGAGTATTTTGGAATGCGTATGTAGTATATAGAAATGAATCATTGACATATCTTGTCAAGCTACATAGTTTTGTAAGCAATCTTGTATGCAACAACAATTTTCGTTGAAGTTGTCTATGCGTCCTTCTTCAAACGTAAATCATCCAAAATTAACGTTCGAAATTGACTCGATGAATTTATTTCAATTTATACAAACAAACAAACGATTGTATGATACTTTAATCATTCTTATTTATATGCATGAATCAGTCTCATCGAATTCTTAATTATACCTTTTTTAGGACGCAAAACTTAGCAAGCCAAGTCCAATTAGATAGGTCATCGGAAGCTATTTTTTCTATACACTCCATCTCTAATGGAAAACACCAAGTATAGAAGTCAAAACAAAAGCAATAAAAAAATTAGTCATGGTTAGTCCCCAAGACTAGAGGAAGGAATGATTGGTGAAGACGCTCTAATGTTGTGCTAATGCGTCATATATATAATACTCGTATTAATATCCATGAAATATTCATAATTTAAGAGGAATTAATTACATTCATATTCATCCACCCTATATAAGTAGCAATTAGGTAGTTGCATCTTGCATGCTTTTGAATTCACTTATGGCTCCGCAATTGAATAAAACAAACACGCACCCTCCTACTTCAAAGCATTTAATTTATATATAACTAATGAGTTTCTCTCTCACACACACCTACAAAAAGTTTTTCATTTTAATTCAAAATTTAAACAGAAATGTCATCTGCATCATGACTCTCAGCAAAAATATAATTGTTTTAACAGTAAGGTAAATCATTTTCTGTTACAAAAAATTAAATCATTTTCATTAGTCTACCTTTGATATGTATCGGTGAGCACAAACATACATGCCTTCAAATTTATTAATGAAAAAAGTTTAGATGGGTTGAATTCTAAAGATCTATCCTAGACGACTAAGATAAAGACATACAATTATTTTAAAAACTATTTATAAACCTCTCATCAACAAAATCTTTTACATACCTAATATTTAAATTCAACACCTTATAATTACGATCAATTTCTTAGTTAATCAGGTTTTTATACCAAAGAGAGTAATTAATAAATAATCCACTTCAAGAAAATCAAGAAACCATAACCACATGACTCGAAGCACGAAAGAAACTATATATATAAACTTGACTCCGCTACTCTTCCTGCCTATCAATAATAATTAAACATATATACATACACATATATATACATACATAATCAATCCCCTTCTCTTCCTCACGTCTATGGATTCTCCCTCTCGCTCCTCCGTTATCATCGTCGGAGCTGGCATCTCCGGTGAGCTCCACCAACGCAAAACTTCTTTAATATTCCAAACTCACTATGTTGCGACCAATTCTCATAACGTAATTGTGATTTTGTTTATTCCCTGCATGTCTCTCAGGCATATGTGCGGCGAAAGTGTTGGCGGAGAATGGCGTGAAGGATGTGATGATTCTGGAGGCTTCGGACCGTATCGGCGGGAGGATCCGGAAGGAGAACTTCGGAGGAATTCCGGCGGAACTCGGCGCCGGTTGGGTCGCCGGTGTGGGAGGAAGAGAGTGTAATCCAGTTTGGGAACTGGCCTGCAAATTCGGCCTCCGAACTTTCTTCTCCGACTACAGCAATGCTCGCTACAATATCTATGATCGCAGGTCTCTCGCTCCCTCACATCATTATTATTTCTTCTTTAATTAGTGTTTATTTTCACTCGACGAAAAATCGAGCTTCTATTCCACCGACAGCATTGTGCGGTGAGCCTTGTTGCCGCCAAACGGCGCTGAATTTTGAAACTAACGTAGTTTCGTTTAAGATACTTAGTTCGTGGTCTTAAATTTAAATATAAGAGTCAGTTGACTTTTTTTTTAAAATAATAAAAAAACAAAATGAATCAATTGATCATAACATATTCATATTTTATATACTAATTAAATCATAGGTTAGTTAGTTTATAAGTCAAATAAATCAGTTTAGAAGAAAATTTAGGAAAATCAATTTTAATTACCTTATTTAGCTTTCTTATTATTCTCCAAAAAGTCAACTAAGTCCTATGTCTTATATTTAAGATCGGAGGGATTATTTCAATAAAATATATGCGCGTGATTTTTTGCTGCAAAAATAATAAAGTCACACATATGTTACCTTAAACTCGTAATGTAGCACAAAATATCACTTTTTTTGTAGCAAAAAATCACACAAACATTTTAATGAAATTTTCCTTCCTATCCTAAATTTAAGACCTAAATTTAAGACCTGATCAACTTTTTTGAAAATTTAGAAAAAACAAAATAAGTCAATTATAAATTGATTGACCTAATTTTTCTTTAAAATAATTTATTTGACTTATAAACTAATGGATAATCTAAAAATATATCAAATATGTTATAATTTAATAGCCTATTTTGCAACCTTAATATCACCAAAAAGTCAATAAGATCTTATATTTAGGATCGGAAATTACCATGTATTTTTTTATTTATATGCATTCGATGATTTGGCGTGAGTTATTGTGTTGGAAGATTTAATTGATGAGAGATGGCATAGCGAGTTGCAGTGGAAAGATAATTCCGAGTGGAATTGCTGCTGACTCATACAAAAGGGCGGTGGAAGCGGCAATTCAAAATTTGAGAAATCAAGAACTTGGTGCAGAATATGAGCCTCCTTCCACTTCTTCGTGAGTTGCCTCTTTATTTTCTCTGAGCCGCAAAATCAATGAAGTCGAGTGTATTTTTTTTTTGTTTTTAAAAATATGTTTAACTTGCAATTTTTTTATGGTTATTATTAGCATTCCGATGACGCCAATTGAGCTTGCCATTGATTTTATCCTCCATGATTTTGAAATGGCAGGTAAGCTCACACATGCATCAGCCCTTATTGAATTCTCTTCATTATTCACTGTTTTGTTTTTTCATGGAAGAAAAAGGAAAAGCGTAGTCATCTCCAGCTCAGCCAATAGTTTTTAAAATAATATTTGGAATGGTTTGATGGGGAATTCATATCTTTTAAAAACAAAGTTTAGTGCCTGATGAATATATTATCACCTTGTACTGCCACCTTGATCATTGAGTAATCAAAATAAATTAATAATTTAATAATAATTTCACGTATTTTTATTCTAGTTAATTATTTTAATTCAGTTGTTTCATAGACGCTTTACGAAATAGCAGCATTTGCCTACTGTTCCTTGTTCATCCCCTGTTTCAGTTCATCTTCGAGCTCTGTAGTTCTGTTCTTTAGATGTAGTCACTTAATATTTAACCGACCCTTTGTATATAGAAGTGGAGCCTATATCTACATACGTAGATTTCGGGGAGAGAGAATTTTTAGTTGCGGATGAGAGAGGGTTTGAGTATTTGCTATACAAATTGGCCGAAGATTTTCTCCATACTTCGGAGGGTAAAATCTTGGATAGTCGTCTCCAACTTAACAAGGTACTGCTATGAGTGCTCAGCTTTCTCTGCTTTACTTTTATTCGTGGTATGTGTACGTATGCAGTGTACTAATTAAATAAACTGCTTTTAAAATTTCAAGTACCATAAAATAGTGTTACTGTATGATGAAATGATTGTTACGTACGTAGACATACTGGCACATAGAGTACAATTATAATAGTACCATAAAATAGTACTATAAAAAAGGACCATAAACTTCTCACCGCGTCCAGTACAGAGGATAGGGTGGTTCTGAATTCTTTGAAGCTGCCTCACACACACCTTTTCATCTGGTGGTAATGGAATAGAGAATATGTATCTTCCCATGTGGAAACTTATTATATAAAAGAGATCTTAGTATCTTACTTTGTTTGCATGCATTTGCATTGCTTTCTCTCTCTCTTTTTAATTCTAGTTATTTGAATTATTAGAATGTCCTACCCCTCAATAGTTTACAGATAATGACTTTTCAAAGATGTCATACTTTTGTTATTATATATATTTGCTATGTTCTCTCTCACCCTCTCGTGACGTTATGGTGTCAACTCACTTTTTTGTGTCTAGTTTCCCCCACTGTTTCAATTGAAAAACTATATATTTGCGATATATATCTATTAATGTGTGTGTGTTTTATCGAAGCATATGCTGTGGCCGGTAATAATGGACATATTTTGGGGTTCGGATACTCTCAGTATCCGTTTTCTCCTTTTCTTCTCAGAATCCCCTCTTGGGGTATTATTTTACCCATTAAGATTCATCTAAGAGCTCATAATTTATCACTTGAACCATTAAAAATAAAATTAAAATGTATTATAATATAAAAAAAATTTAGCATAAAAAATTTCAACTATCTAGACCTATTTCACTTCAATATAAGGATCTATAAGAGATACAGACTTGTTCAGTTAACTGTAAAATAATTTTACAGTAATTGTAAAATTATTTTACAGTTAACTGGACAAGTCTGTATCTCTTATAGATCCTTATATTGAAGTGAAATAGGTCTAGATAGTTGAAATTTTTTATCACAAAAAGTGTTCAAAAATAAAAAATATTAAAAGTTCTTGATTTATTTTATATTATAATACATTTATTTAATTTTTAATGGTACAAGTAGCAAATTATGAGCTCTTAAATAAATCTCAATGGGTAAAATAATACCCGAAGAGGGGATACTGAGAAGAAAAGGAGAAAACGGATACTGAGAGTATCCGAATCCCATATTTTGTTATAATAACACACATATTTGCAGATGATGTCTTTTTGACATGATATTTGGTGATGATGGCGTATTTACAGTAATAAGACTAATTGCATTAAAAAGAGAGAGGGATGGGTGGGTCTAACAATTTTTGTATTATGCACTTTTTATACATTTTTAATTAGCAAATAGTGGCAAGACCCTTTTGAGCACAATAGAAATGAATATGAGGTTAATGACTTTATAACCTATAGAAATTTAAAAGCTACTAGATAAATGTTAATTAATTCCACCCCTATAACCCTAGGTTAGTGCATATTTCTTCTAATTCCAAAAAAATAAGAAGGAAGAATAATCCTCAGTAATCCAAGTGCAAGCATATTTTGAAGAAAAAAAAATATTTAGCACGAGAATATTCAGGTATTAGAGTGATTCGGCAATCGAGCACTCCACATGCAAGTTAATAAGTTTCTAAAACTACAAGTGAAACCAAGAGACATCATACTTTCTCAATGCTTGAAACATTGAGGACCCACGTACAGAATAATTTGATCGGCAAATAATAATAATTTGGTCGGCAAATAATATATTGAGCTCAACCCTTTAAAACCACCATAAATTTGTAGGCCCTGAAGTCCCAGCTTAAATTTAAATTTACGTTACCCTTAGCACTGTTTGATTTGACCCAGTAGTAATAACTAATAAAGGCGTCTAGTCATTTCATCTCCAATAACATGAGGAAAGGCAGTGTTGTCAGTGTCCCCTTTCAATATGTTTACTTGATCAAAAGATCACAAACTTCTGCACGTAGTTTATATGCGCGCGCGCGCGCGCGTATAATCCTTATTAATAAATTTTTCTTTAATTTTCCGTTCCATATTTGACAGTATATGATTTTCCAAGCTTCACTAATTCTTATTACATCATGATCTTTATCATACTTCTTTTAAATTCAACATCCGATAGAATCGGCACTTGGAATATTTTTTTTATGAACGTGCAGAACTGATATTATATTTTGACTTGGTTCTGTTCAGGTCGTTCGGGAAATATTTCATTCGAGAAGTGGTGTTACTGTGGTAACTGAGGATGGATGTATTTATGAAGCAGATTACCTTATTCTGTCTGTCAGTATCGGTGTTCTCCAAAGTGACCTCATTGCGTTTAATCCACCCTTACCGGTATAGTATCCTCATTGCGTTTACTTTACGGGCACGCACATTGGCATAAATAATACTTATAAGTGCTAGAATTAAAAAATATGTTTTGCCTAGTACATATACTCACGCAAGTGACGAAACTATATTCTGATTCAACCGAGAAAAACAAAGATCGCTTCACTGCAAAATTGGGCTAATTAATTATTGGCGCCAAACCTTTTTATTTTTTGTTATTGCCGTGTGCATTAGATAAAAAATGACAAAAATATATGATTGGATTAATTTGCACATCATTTTGATGTATGTAGCATATTTTTTGTATTTCTTTAAATTAGAAATTTTGATGCATTAGAGGGTCATTGAACATTTTGCTGTCACTGCTTTATGATTTAGAACTGCTGAAACTTTCCCTATCAATGCCCCAATCAAGAATCTAGCCATCTGACCATTCTTTAATATATAACCAATGCATTGTCCTAGTAATCCCATACTAACAAGCTAGGTAGAATTGCTCATAGGGGTTTATTTTTGACCGATTCAAATTCGGCATGACCTGTATGACAGGATCACAAATTTAAATATCAATTGGTTGAGAAAGTCAAAATATAGGGACTACAAATCCTATAGAAAAGACGAGATTCCTGGTTGATGACGCAAGAAGACAGATTTTCGAGGTGTCTTCATATGCAGAAACCAGCGTTGCATGTTCCACTATATTGCCCATAAACAGTATTATCAGCGGTGATTTACTTGTAGGTTGTAGCCCTTTTGATTGGATCACCACGTGGACTGGAGAGGGCTACAATTACAACTTGCACTTGGTGTTAGTAATAGTAGCGATAGGTGCATCATATTATATTCTATACGCTGTCATGAAATTTGTGGGGATCTACATTTAGAATATATCATTTGAAAACGTTACAGGGTAGCAGAGTGAGAGTCCTTGTAAATTGTAATGGACAATACTGGAAACTTCGTTGATCTGTATGTTTCCATATATGGCTATCAGATATTCAGATTCCATATTGTGATTGAAGATCCGTGTACGGTACATAGAGAATAAATTAGGAGAGATTTTGTGTAGTAGACACATATAAGTCGGAACTTTACTAATAGACAAATTTATTAAAACAAATAATGAATTTTCATGGTTTTTTTTGTCTAATGCATAAGTAATTAGATTGATGATTTTGTGAATTTATTTTTTGGTCAAATATTTTAGCAAGGAATAATTTCTCTCTACTTGTTTGTCCAATAAGATGCTACGCGCATTAGGTATACTTTTACTAACTTGTGTCAGTTGGATGGATTCCACACATCATCAGTTTGCTATTCGTGAATCATACGCAATGAACTTTGCATCAGTCTAACGCTTAGTGAGGTATACTTGGATGATTGAACTAAATATAAGCTATATTTAGCGGAAGTAGTCATTGAAACACTTTTGTCTGCTCGCTGAGCTAAGCTGATCGTCAAATATTATATTTATCCTGAATATATATAATAATATATTTTTGTTAAGTAGTATTAGTCTCTATTTGTCTGTTTTAATATTGAGCCAAATGAGTGATATGATGAAGCAGAAGTGGAAATCGGAAGCCATTGGGAAATTGGATCTGATAGTGTACACCAAAATCTTTCTTGAGTTTCCGTGTAAGTTTTGGCCAAGTGGTCCCGAAAAAGAGTTCTTCATCTATGCTCATGATCGGAGGGGTTACTACACATTTTGGCAGGTTAGCTTGAAATTTTCAACCAGCTACATCATTTTCATTATTTATGTTTGTTTTCTTCCTTTTAAAATATATTTTGTTTATCATGTCAAGGTGTTAAATAAGACTGAAACTATTTGCTGCTCTGCTAACGCATTGAAAGAACCAGCTCTTATGAAAATTTGCCAATTTATTAGTATGAAATAGTTTAAGATTAACTTTAAACATAAGCTGGAAGATTATTTTATGCTTTTGCCCTTCAATATGCACAAGTGTGCATGTTCATTTTTTTATCCCTTCCTTTGCGTGCGTGTTAAATATATAGTCCATCCCAATTTAAAATATTTATTATGGTGAACTCTCAAGGTGTAGAGAAATCCTCACATTATGTGAAATCATTCTTAATTTTACATAATCTGAATGCTTATTGGATTTCACCACTTCCAAACTAATTTTCAAGCTTTTAGTGATTTGAAACAGACCTACCTTTGAATTTAAAGTTTGCACGAAGTTTCTGTTACCATTTTAAATTTCCAGTTGTCCCTGACTCAACATACTAAATCCAAACTCCAAGGACAATAATTAACTATATGTACTTTTGTCTGGTGTGGAAAAATAGCTTCAATCTCTTGCTTAATCCTGCGGATTACAATAGGTAGATCTAGTTAGGTACCTTTTTCTTTAATTTGAAGTTTTAACTTTGACCTTCTTTAAGTTACACCTTTAGAAGTATAATTCAATGAACTTATCATATTGCTATAAGACAGATGCATCGTTTTCATTTCCTTTAAATGGTTCATTATACTTCTAATGCAATGTTAATATCTTGGAACTATGGGGTTTCGTAATGGGAACTACTAACTTTTTCTAGCTAACTTGGTTTCTTATTTGTATAGAATACTCCATATATATTTATAACATACATATGTTGAATTATGAAAGTACATATTAATTAATAGGAGAAAAATTGGCTTTGTTTGATGACCCAAAAGTTTTGACCTGTTGGGCACTGTATTATTTCAGTATAGTTTATCAGTTTCATTAATCTGATAATATGTATTGATATTGAGTTTGAACTATGTTAATCTCTTAAATCATTAACTGAAACAGTAAATCAGTTGACATGTTCCCTCATAATTAATCAGGACATGGAAAACGCGTACCCTGACTCTAATGTCTTAGTAGTGACACTGACAAATGAGGAATCGAAAAGAGTTGAAGCCCAATCTGATGAAGTGACCTTGGAAGAAGCTATGGAAGTCCTGAGGGATATGTTTGGACCTGACATACCTGATGCCATTGATATACTTGTTCCCCGCTGGTGGAATGATAGGTTCCAGCGTTGCAGTTACAGCAACTATCCCATTGTCTCCAATAATAATCAACTTAATCACAATATCAAGGTTAATTTCTCTGCTAAAATTTTACATATTTACCTTTTGTGGTCATGTTGCTTCTGGACTATTCTGTATAGGGTGTGTTTGGATTGCTAGTGGAAAAATGATTTTTTTAGAAAGATTGGAAAAAAATCAGATTGTGTGGTGTGATTATTATTTGGTTTTATTATTTGGACATGATTCAGGCACCAGTGGATCGCATTTACTTTAGTGGGGAGCACACAAGTGAAAAATTTAATGGTTATGTCCATGGTGCTTACCTTGCAGGTACTTATTATTTCATTTGTTTAATCTCAAGTTTTGCGTTAGTAATTACACGATCTCATTTGTAACTCGAACAGGTATTGACACCAGTAAAGCAGTACTCGAAGATATGAGGAAGGAGATTATGGAAAGAAAAAGTGAGAGCAAATCTTTATTTTTAGAACCTTTTATAGCATGTACAGAGAAACTAACTAATTTGTCACAGCCAGACACGGTTTCTAGTCCTCGCAATTGCGATATTCCTACTCAAAAATACCTTAGTGGCAAGGTTGGTTTCCCTGAGGCCATATTATGATCATGGACCTGTTTTTAACATATAATGAAGATGATGATGATTATCAGCTAAGCATGAAATCATCATGGCCTGGAGAGTCTTGGACGAAACATGACGACTAAAGAGATTTTTTATTGCATGGTTGGTCTTAAATCAAATTCAATTCAGAGATTCAACTTTGATTTAAAAAAAGATAGATAAATGAAGTCAAATAGGATGATATATTGAATTACGTCTAAGAAAAGGAAAAGAATTGTCTCATGTTGTTTTGGCCTGTCTGATTTAATGACAGATTTATTTATAGTAAGCACAAAGCTCCCAATTCAAGCCCCTGAAGCCTTCTATAAATATTTTGACTTGAATAGGCAAAATATGATGCCGTTTCCAATGAACATAGGCAAAAAAATTAAATCACCGAAACACAGAGAAACAAGAGTCCAAACATAAATAGACATCGCTTTGAATACGAACAAGAAACTGAAACACATAATACACGGAATTGGTAACTCGTAATTCTGTTATTTATCGTTTAACTTATTGAACAAAATATTTATCATACAATGCCTTGGAGATGGCAAGAGCATCTCCTTTGGCTTTTACAGGGTAAAGCTCATTACCTTCTTGCCATGTATTTGACTGTAAAATCCACTCTTTTCGCCATTCCTGCAATTGGAACTTCTCATTCTGTTTCAAGCTTCTTGACAATTGACCGAAATAGGTCGAAGCCCGAGGAAGATAATAGTCTTCTAGAAGTCCACTCCAAAACTTGTTAGCTAATAATGGAACAATGGGAGAACAAAAAGTCAGTCATATCTAAAGAATGGGGTAGGCATTGATATTTGACAGCACTAAGATGCCTTTTACCGTAGTCGTGAAGCTTGCTCTGAGTAGTTTGATTGGTGTCATACCACATTGTCACTTGCGTCCTAGCATTCCATTCATACTGTAAGAGAGAAAAATTAGTTCGAAAATCAAAACATTGATTAGTTCTTATAATTTATTATGATTATTTTAATAGATTGACTAATGCTTTATGGGTAAAGTGGGAAAACTGGTCATATCACAAGAGCAGGCAAAAATAAAAATTTAAAGGTTGTTCTCATACAACAAACAGGAGGGCACTGATAGTCCTCGGTCCCATGAAAAGTATGAAAAAGAAAGAGTTATTACCCACCTGTTTCATCTCAATTGGATTCAGTGCCAGTCTTTTGGCACTCTCAAGCCATGTTCCAACTAGGAAG
Source organism: Mimosa pudica (assembly GCA_029929735.1). Taxonomy (NCBI): domain Eukaryota; kingdom Viridiplantae; phylum Streptophyta; class Magnoliopsida; order Fabales; family Fabaceae; genus Mimosa; species Mimosa pudica. Next base: position 7,770,744 of record JAKELP010000001.1, read on the forward strand.
TTATCATCAGAGGCAAGCAGTAAATCAATATCCTTTATCAAATCAAGGAACTTGTTGCTATAATAGCCCAACGCATTGATATCCTTTTTCTGAAAAGATGTGACTGCCTTAGTGTACACTTGATTCGCCAATTTTGAAAATACTTGTCGTGTTAAGTCGACCAAGTCATACCTGTCATGTAAACATAAATGGTTCAAAACAGCTTCAAGATGGTTTTATTATTCAGACATTCAACAATCATCCCGTTATTATCTCACGTGTTCATTTTACATGCTTGTTTCTTTTAACTTGTCTAGCATAATAAATCCATATAATCATTGTTCTATCCATCTAGGGAGATAGATGCGCTTAACAATCTTTAAAGGTGAACATATTTTACGGGATTTTAAGAGTCGTTGACCCTTGAAAACATTGCATATGCTAAGTTTACCTAAACGTGAGGCTTCCAGCATAATCCTTCCCAGCACCATGGAATAGTTTTAAAGCTTTGGTTACCTCTTCAGTGGGATACCACAAATGAGCCTGTGGCATATCAGATTTTTTTACTTGGGACAGGAATCTTCTATTTCCAAGGGGTAAGAGATCAACCTTCTGGAGATTTGAAGGGTCCCAGTCAGGAAGCATTACAATAAAATCATGGTTATGGTCCTGTGACAAATTAAAGAGCAGCATAAATTGAAAGCATTATACATCTCAACTTCAAACAATGTCACTTAGACGTGTGTTTGACTGAGTGGTTATATAAAAAAAAGAGACAACTCTGTTCTAGTCTTCACTTTAAGAGGATGCTGGGGAAGGAAATATACTAGGCAGCTTTACCTCTTCATGCAAAGAGGCTGATTTGAATTCATGACCTTAGACCCCACGACAGACGAGCTTACCGTTAATCCAAGTCAGCCCTTCTTCTAGCTTAAAAATGTGTTTGACTGTGAGTGGTTACATATCTTGGCCAAAAAGTTCATTCTGAGGTACTATTTACGCATGTCCCAAACCAGTTTCAAAATTCAAACATCTACAGTTCAATCCTTGAAGAAAAAGAACCCAACATCTCTTCCTAGAACAGCATCCTCCTACTTGTACTTGTGATTTAAAATTTTTGGGGTGGTTTTTCAAACTTGAGATGTGTCAAGCATAATGAATAAATAAGAGTCTAAATGGCATGAAAGAAAATTTATAAACTAATATGATAGATGAAGCATTTCAAGGGGAGAAATATGTAAGACATACAGCAATTCCATCAGTACAATTGTAAATTGTACGATAAAGAATATCCCAAGCAGCCTCAACTTGACTATTTGCTTTACCATATCGCCTCTGGGAATAACTCTTAAGCCAATCCTGCAAATGTGAGTCAAATTTTGATCTGTAAATAAGAACATGGTCATCTTGGCATGTTTAAAAGGGGACATGATAAGAAAACGAACTCTATTATTTAAAACTCTTGTTATTTATGGGAAGATAAATCTGATCTTATAAGCAAATGTAATCCTATTTCCATTACATGCTATTTAAACTGAGTTATTCTACATATTCTATAGCATAACAAAAGGAGTTTGTTTATATTTATTTTGGGAGGGGAATTAATTCATGTTCTTGGAGCAAGTTCAAGTACTAAATTGTAACTTTCTTATATATTTTGTAAAAACCTAATTCACATATTGGGACAAAGAATAAGAAGAATATCAAAGAAACAAGTTAATACAAATCTCATTGCATTTAGTTAAAGTAAACTGAGTTTAAGAGCTACATTACCTGAATTTGAACTTTATCTTCACGGAATGCCATCTCTGACATCAGCTCATAGACAACAGGGTTATGCTCTATTCCTTCCATGCACATACCAACTCCTACCTACACAAACATTTGTAATACAAAGAAACTATTTAGAATGTACATGATACAATAAAGATAATAACCACATATTTTCCAACTCTAAACTTAAATGCCTTAATGTTAAATGAAATGTCATAGAACATGGGCTACAGTGTAAATGCATAAAACAACATTGAATATAGAATTCTAGGTCTACATTACTTATCTTATTTAGGCTTCTAATGGAAAAAACGAAAAACAAACTTCAGATACTGCAGAAACCAAAATCAATATGTCCACATAAAATACTAGAAATGCTAGCTATACCATGGTCGAGTTTTCACTGACACGAGCATCAATAGGTCCTGAAGATATTGAATCTAAAATGCCGTACATTTCAATATTACCACCAAAATTATGTAACATACACCTGAAACAGAGTAAGATTAAGGAAGCATAATTGTCATTGATTCTGAACCATATAAAGATTGAAAGAAATGCATGGAGCATTTAACTAGAGGCATAATTACCAGACATAAGGAGTACCATAAAACTGAAATGAACTTTTCCATATTGGTTTAACGTCAGCAAAAAGATCAAGAACAATCATCTTCCCAAATGGAACGGAATGTAAAAGTGCCTGCAAATATTATATTACTAATCAACAAAAGAATGCATGAAATATAGAAGCTTCAGCATGAGGGTTGTGATATTAAAAAACCGAAGAGCTTATGAATTCCATACCTCCATTTGAGCAGGCTTCCAAAAGGCTGAATCCGAGTAGAAAAGCCAACCCTGCAAATTTTATGGAACTTGTTAGCCGCAAATAAGTTTGTACATTACAAATGACAACTAAATATTACTTAAACAAAATAACGGCACTGCTTCAGTTAATCCATGAATTTTCTTGTTCATTACATCATATTTGGTATAAACTTTTGTAATATTTTATATTATTTCTTAAACAATAAATGGAATTGGAATGTAAAACATCAATCAAGAATTGTAAAAACTGTACTCAGTATATGACCTGTCAAGCAAAATATTCCAATGACTGTGAAGGATTTGTCCAAGACAGTCAAAACATCTAGTCCACCTAACTTACTAAATCAATATGCTTATTATAATGGAAAAAGGTGAGATCTCAAGTTATTTGATGCATACCTGCATTAACCACACAGCATCCTTATCAGCTTTGGACATTGCTTCATACACAGCAGCTCCAAGCTCTGAGATATATGCTGGATTGCTGGTTGGTGGAGAGTTCTCATTAAATGTATCACTGCAGACAATAGAATATTGGTGTCAGCAATTCACTGTAAGAAAGTATGGATCACAAAATTTTAACAAGTATCTACATCACTCCAATAAAGTTCCACCATAAGCTAATGTGTTGACTTATGGCCATTTCACCTATAAACCAAGTAAAGTTCCGATACAAGAAATTCTCTATAAGCGAATTTTAACAAGTTCCGCTATAAGCCAAAAACTCTAATAAGAAAAGAAAAGGAGATCAGGATATGCCAAGTCAGAAAATATATATATAAGAGAATCTACCAGTTGTAGATGTCCGTTATATCCCCATATTCTGTAAAAAGTACCACACAAAAAAATGTAAAAAGCACATGAGTGCCCAAAGGGTAACATTTTTAATTTACCAAGACAGCACCTAATAATGAAGAAAAGAACTAGGACATCAGACATACCTTTGATTTGCTGTCTGATAAAAGCTTCACCAATTTTAACAAATAGAGGATCCGAGGGATCTAGAAGATATGTACAACACCAGCGAGGGTCACCATCAACAGTGTTCCTTAAATATGAGAAAAGAAAACAAATTTAGACTTCAGAAGATGAATTCCCACACATACATGACATAATTGATTTATCTCGAATTCTTTATCTAGTTCAATCAAAGTATAACAATGCGTGCTGGATTTAATGGTAGCACCAGTGTAAGAAATTCCATATAACTAACATTACCAGTCACCAAGTCTGGTTATTTTTGCAGAGGGAAATATCTTCGTCAATGCTGCTGGAACATTACCGGAGAATGATGGCAACACTAGAAAAGAAGGGCTAAGCATTATTACTCAAGCATTGGATTTAGAAAAGTGGTACAGAGAATTTAAATTGTAAATCTTATTCCCCTGTTTAGGTACAAATGGAGACTAAGGTTGCAAGGAATGCTAAGTTTCACATTGAGCTATATGGACAAGAATATAAAATACTTAATTAAGTGGGTTAGTGACTTGGTTCTCACCACAAAATCAAGGATTTTAGGAAGGCCTACCCATTCTACTTGGGTACCTACCAGTGATCCACTAACATTTCACCCATCACAACGAGCAATCTTTTATGTAAGGCTACTACGTGCAGTCAACTTGGATTAGTTAAATTATTCCATTTCAATATCTAACTAAAGAGGATTCTCCAACCGACAGAAGTGGTGCTCATAAGTCATCACTAGCTTTTTATTCAATATGATAGGGAGGAGTCGTATTTTAGATATATGTATTGCTCGAACAACACAAAATGAGGACAATTTTTTATGTGAAACATACCTGGAGTCATTCCCAAATCCAGCATTCGAGAGAGAATCTGTTTCTGTAAGGCCAATTGGTGATCTAGCCAATTTTGTGATAAAGGCCCACCCCACCTATAATATGAAAATTTTGTACAAAACCAAACAAAAGTTAATCATAACAACTTTATTATATATTCTATACGCTCACAGATATAATCAGATGCTATCCAACACAGCTTTTAATACAATAAAAGAGGAAAAATATTACACCTAATATAACGTCAAAAAAATATAACAGAAAGATTAATTTCCACATAAAACATTGCATATTCTAATAGATTGATGCTGAGTTATTGATAGAGTGATAGTTGCAATTGCAAGTTCGCCTCAGAAATGAATATCAGGATAGAGGTTATAACAAAAGAATTGCTAATCTTGACAGGTCCAAAATAAAAATCACCTTCACCTACCCATGTAAATTGCCCATGCGAGCCCAAGCAAGGAAAGCAGGTCCACCAAAAAAGTTATTTAAATCTTCAGAACTAACATTAAAATCCTACAGATAGAAAATGCCAATCAAATTGCAGCCAGCAGCCAAAATATATGTTTATGAATATGTAATATATATAGGTGAACATAAAATCATAACAATTTAACCCATATATGCAAAGGCATGCAGATAGGATTTTACCTTAAAAGTTTTTTGCCAGATTGCTTCCTGCCCGGTAAATGCTAAGGGTAGGTTTACTCCTTGAAGTGCCATCCAGTCTATCTCTTTCTCCCACCTCTCCCAGTCCCACCAAACATAGGAATCTATAGGGAACTAAAAAGTAAGATATTTGTGTATAGTATAAGGAACTAATTTTTATAATTGTCTTCCAATCCATTACATTTTCTGTTAAATCAGCATATCGTATTTATTGATGCAGCAATGACTGAATTTAAATTCTTATGGATGGTCAAAAACAAAGAAATCTAACTTCTTATGTATCATTTTAAAAGTAAAGGTAATAACTGATAGCCAGAAGAGTAAAACCAGGAAAGATAGACATTATTTTCTCATGGAATGGACACAAAGCTTTAGGACTCACAGCTAGATGTCACAACATTCTGGTAATAGTGCCATGGAACTGGGCGTTTAATCATCAGACCCTCATTTTTCAAAGGGGGCAGTGACCCAGGCTTTGGGATTGAAGCTGTCTGAATGCCACCCGTCTTGTCCCATGAAATATGAGCACCACACCAATATTTCAAATACCAATGAAGTCCAGATGCAATTTCAACTGCAGTGGTTCCTCTAATCCTAAAAATTAAGATGTTAACATACAAATGTCAGGCAGGAAAACAAGAAATAGCCAGCCATTGGGAATATGCTTGATCAAATTTTCCTCTCATCATTTCCTGTTTGCAGCAGGTAAGGCCTAAACAAAACTCAGAATCAGGTCAAAAGAAAAAACCAAACTCAGCATCAACCATCAGCATTACATATAGTTGTCTTGGTGCCAATAAATTGAGAATACTGATCCATGCAAAATAAGACAACAATGCAAAATGAAACAAGGCAAAAAAAAAAAAAATCGCGATTCACATTGATCTGAAGTCTTCTCCTCAGTGGAGTTCACCAACTAAAATATATCCCATAAACAATGTCAAAAATCACATCTAAATACCAGAACAAAAAAAAAAGAACAGGACATATGAACCACAGCGTTGAGTAATAATTAGATCTAACATACGTAATCTGAGGCCCATTCTTGCTAGACTGATCGTAATTGTTAATGAGAAAGCAACTGTCCCCTCCACAAGCATCCTAAAAATACGAGAGAACATGTTTTATGTTCAATCGAGAAAATGCTACATGCAAAGTATTATACTCCTATAGTGTAAGGAAAATTCAACGCACATTCCAATAAATTCAGCAAGGTCAATAACTGTCACAGAACACCACCACAAATCATTGAATTAAGCTACGCAACTTAGTGCACTGTAATTTAAAAGAATTCAGTAAGTTATTAAAAAAGAAAGAGGAGAAACCTTGGAGATAATTTTGAAGTGAAAAGTGTTAGAGTAAGACGGAAGCAATCTGGTGAGAAGATCCTTCGCTGCAGCTTCTTGAACTGACGCAGTGACTCGTTTAGAATCTAAACGGTGAAGCACAGCTTCTATAGCTTCATGCTTTGAGAAAACCGTCGGTATAATAAGCGTTTCAATCAAAATCAGAATCAGAATCAGAATCCTAAACTTCAACATAATTACGCGCTCGATTGAATTCTGCATTATTGGTAGCTGAAAAATGAAGGATCAATTGATCATCAGTCACTCACTCACTCACTCTTCTTGTTTGACTTGGAACTTCGTATATTCTGTCTCATCCAAAACAGACTTGTATTACTGACTAATCATGATTAATTAATTACATTACATTAGTACATCATTTTCGTCTTGTGGTATCCGTCATTGGGTCCCGCACCCGCCAAATCTTGCCGTTTTGCTTGGGGAGGATGCTGTCCAAGTTTGGTCAACTTGGGTCTTGGGCCAAATGTTCTGTCTATTTGGCCCAACGACAATTACTCCCTCCTTTTTTTAAAATATAAGATCACTTTTGTAACATGTATATATATATGTATTGGTGTACACACCTCTAATGTTGTAAATGAATTTAAATTCTTAACGGGATTATAAATTACTTCCTCTAATCTTAAATATAATACCTAGTTGACTTTTTTAAAAATCCTAAAAAAGAAAAATAAGTCAATTATAAATTGATTTATCTAGTTTTTTTCCTTAAACTAGTTTATTTAACCTATAAACTAATGGATAATATAAAAATATATCAAATATATCATAGTTTAATAACTTATTTTGCAACCTTAATCTCTCCAAAAAAAAGTCAACTAGGTCTTATATTTAGGATCGAATCGAGTATAAATTATTGATTCCAAATTTTTATGAAATAGTATTATCAGTTTTAATATTAAAATATGTATGAATGAAATTATATATTTAGCTAAGGAGGATCTAAAATGCCTTTATTATCAACTATAGTGTAATTGGGTAAGAAGTCTCTCTCCATTGCATACCCTCTCCACTTAAAGTTTTTATCATTGAATTAGCTTTCAATTTGAGATCTAATACAACTTTAAATGTAAACGTATTATACGTTCAACTATAAATTGATAATATTTTGTTGATAGATAAAAAATATTTTAATATATCTCAATTCTCAACCATTTAAAGATAGGGTTGAGAGACCACTAACCCAACCTCACCGTAGAATGTAGATGGAGCTTTTTTTTTTCTTACAAGACCATGTATAGGGTTCATTCAAAAACAAACCACACTTTATTGATGACTTTCTTGAGCATGACGTGAACAATTAAGCTCGCATGACGAGCCTTGACGAAAACTGAAGGGTACATATGATGAATTCTGACATTAAGGTTGGTCATACAAGACTAACCATGACAAGCCATGTATCTTTATTTCATAACATTGGTCCTTGTGTGTCATTTCATAAATTCGTAGTTCTTCAGTGTTTACAATCTCCCATGATCTTCGTGTCATTCTCCCATATAAAACCCAATCAACCAATAAGAAATGAAAGATAATGGAAAGTATATTTCTCCGTGGTGTCCAAGCCAACCCATATTGCCAAATGTCAATGGTTTCTGGAAGTAATGTTGATCATGCTATAGCATAAAAAGCTAGCTAATGTGAATGATTTGTCTCTCTGACTAATTGCCTCAATGCAATACTTTCTCCAGTGGCGCCATCTGTCCCTCCTTTTCACTCTTTGAACACAAGTCCTTGTGGATGCATCATACAGCTTCTTAATTTGTTCAAAACTCACAAGTGAAAGAGATCCATAATGTTTTTACTTTTCAAATCTCTCTATAATGTGAGCAAGTATACAGTTGGTTTGCCCTATCAACCAAAGAATGCTAAAACGAAAGATATCCATGTTACAGTACATACAAAATGAGCTTTCACACATCAAGCAAAATTCCAATGTGGGATATAAATGCATATCAATAAGATATCCCAACAGAATCAGGAAATGTTTGCATTCTGCAATGATTGGCATGCCACTACACCTGCAGATGTCCGCATTACATGCTCCCCAAGGAATGCTATACAAGAAGCATCGGTCCTAAGATGAGGCTGTACCGATTCCCATGTCTTCTTCTTTTGGATCTGCAGATACTCACAGAATAATAATAATAAGAATTGCATCAAAACATGGGACTGATAGAATGGATCAATTGCCTCCATGTAACAGAGACAATTGACTATGTTGAAAATATTCAGATAAAAGATCACTTCTTTATTTCCTTCAATTGAACTAGTCATATTTTTCCGTGTATTGCATAAATTAGAGAAATGAGAGCTTTACTCAAGCAATAAAAGTTCAGTTCGCTATGAATCCTCTAAAATACTCTACATTGATGATTTGCTGAAGTAAGATAGATACTTTTTTTTTTTGGGGAATGGAAAGGCAAGCTCAATGCTTGAAGATTACAATGAGTGGGATAGATACTAGTCAGATGATAGTTATCAGCTGCACTGACATCACATGGTAGATTGACCTCGTCCACAGTCTCTAAGAATATATCTTTCAACTTCTTTGAAGCTAATATGCTCATGCTAGTCATTTCCAACATTTGATGGAATTGTTGCCGCTCATTCCTTTCTATAAAATATGCTTTATCAGAGGGAAAAATGAAAGGAAATTCAGGGTCAAGTTCTTCCCTTTCCTTTCACTGCTGTCTTACTTCCTAATTGAAGTTCCAACCATACTCTTTTTAACCTTATAAACATAACCATTACAAACACAAGCATGATGTTATCCATTATTGAGATACTTTTCAGAGCCCTAGAGGGTTTAAAAGAACATCATTTTCTTCATAACTAGTTGTAATTAAAATTTAGGAGCTAATAATCCCTCTTCTATTATGCAAAAGTGACATATATTCTTAAACACAAACATCAAGGTGTCTCAACAAAATTTCCTCATAAATGACAAGAATAAAGCTATCACAAGATTGTTAGCTATAGAGTAATCATTGCCCTAAATTATAGAACTTATATTCATTTGAAAAAGAAATTATATAATTCAAGTAGAGTTATGACCTGATTAGGTGTGGAAGGAGCAGGCTGATTTTCCTTTTCATCTTCTGATCCAAACCATATTCTTTCCCCAGGGGCTGCTTCCTCGGGAGGAAAAAGAAGTTCAACATTTTCATGCTTTGCATCTGAAGCAGCCAAGAGCATTCCCGAAGACTTGACGCCACGCATGTTCCTTGGCTTCAAATTGGCTAGAACAATTACCTTTCTGTCCTGCAAATATGAATTATGCATTACATTGAACAATGTCAGACAGTGATGAAGATAAAATCACGACTTTAAGTCCAATTCCAAAACATCATTTCATATTTAAAAGAAATCCCTCCAGTCCAGAACACAAAAACCGGTCCAACCTACCAATTCATACATTACTTGCTGAACATCTAGAGTCTTGCCAGCAGAATTATCATTTCAAGGAGCAACAAGTGACAGGCCTTGAAAATAAAGTATGGAAACTAACTAACTATTCATATTTGACTTTGGAGACCAATGTATGACACACCTTGCATTGTTTTTTTCCAATTATCACTGAAACTACAAAAAACACAACTGAAATTTTTTTGAGTGTGTGAATTCCCATCTATATTATAAAAATATGTTTACTACATCTGTAAGAAAGTCAAATCAAGATCCCATTTTTAGAAAGACACCTGCCAAATACATTTACAAATCAAATAATCAACTCAAAACAAGAATTGCTCATTTACCAAAATATGACCGCTAGTTATAAAAGGCTCAGCAATCAAACCCCACATACAAAAAAGACAGAAATAGCCTAAAAAAGCACAAGAAAAAATAAAAATGCCAAAATAAAGAGCAGGGACAAACGACAAGCAAGCTGAATTTCAAAAGAGAAAAAAGAAAGACCTGAAGGTGGTGAAGAGGAATGTGATTAACAAGGCCACTGCAAATAATCCTAGGCTCAGGCTCACCAACATCGACCTCTTCGACATAAAGAGAATCAGCCTCCTCATGTTTCCACGCCCTCACAATTTTGCCCACCCTAAAGTCAAGCAAGCCAGCAGCTTCCTTCACATTAACTTCACCATTTTCACTGTTAGTGGATTCAGTTACAGGAACAGCTTCATGGGTAGAAGCAGTGCAAAATGGAGAGAAGGAGAAAGATGGGATTTTTGTTCTGTTGTTAAGGGATTGAGATGAGATGGAGAAAAGGGGGGATTTTGAATGAGTTATGAGAGAAGAAGGAGATAGAAAGGAGAGATAAGAGGTTGAGGTTGTTGTGCGTAAGGAAGAAAGAGTAGTGAACTTTATAACATTTGCAGCGACAGAGAGTGTTGCCATTGCCACAGGCTAATCTTCTTCGATCTTTTCCACACTTTCTGCCTCTCTGCTAGTCTAGTCTCGTAAAGTATCAAACGTAAAAATTATCAAGGGAAAACTAATTACATATCCCTCACAAGGGAGTTAATATTGGAAAAATCTTAAAAGTTGAAAATATTAATCTAGGGTCTCAAGGGACCTCACATTAATATATTTGAAAAGTGAAAAGACATTTTTACCCATAGCCTTAATAAAAAATTACCCTCCACACCCCCACCCTCCTCCCTCACCCAACCCCCACCACCCCCACCGTACCCCCTCCCCCCGGCCCTCCTCCCTCCTCCCCCACCCTCCCCCTCCAGCCCGACCCCCCTCTCCACCCCCACCCCCCACCCTCCAGCTCGCCCCCACCCCCAGCCTCCCCCCTCCAGCCCGCCCCCCCACCCCCACCCTCCCCCTCCACGCCCCCCACCCCCACTCCAGCTTGCGAGGAGGAGGGTGGGGGGGAGGAGGGAGTAGGGTGGAGGGTGGGGGTTGGGTAAGGGAGGAGGGTGAGGGTGTGGGGGGTAATTTTTTATTAAGGCTAGGGGCAAAAATATCTTTTCACTTTTCAAATATATTAATGTGAGGCTCCTTGGGACCCTACATTAATATTTTCAACTTTTGGGATTTTTCCAGTATTAACTCCCTTGTGAGGGACCTGTAATTAATTTTCCCAATTATCAATATGTTTTTTTATAGTTAAAGAGTGTTTTAAGGTTGAACTCTTATAATATGTGCTGGAATATTTTTTAGATGAAATTTGACCCTCAATACGTGTTTTATAATTCAAATATTACTAAGATATGCAAATTAGCTAGTTGAAATGGATGAATATGCGAGTAATGAGTTGACAATGCTTTAGGTTGTTCTGTCATTTTGTTTGAATCAAATGTTATTCGATTTATATTAAGATTTAATTTGTGTTTCTCTTAGACAAGTATGATTATCTGATATTAATTTTGTTTCGTTGACAATGTCCGATCATTAAACTTATCTTTTGTCTTTAACTACAATATTGACAAAGCGCTTTGATGATTTTTTCTATATTATATTAAGATCTCATCACATATAGTGATGTGATTTACTTTTCTGTTAATTTGCAATTAAATTAAATGATAATAATTTAAAAATGAAACATATAATTATGTGCCTTGTGAGTGTGTCTTCGTAAAATGTAATAATGAGCAATTTTGGTCTTGTCAAAGACGATTTCATTCCCTTTGAAGATTTTACATTAGAGTGATGTGACATGAATACATAATTATGAAAATCACATAGAATGCATGAACTAAAAATGCAAAATAAACATCGATTTCTACTGGCTGGCTTCAATTATCGCGGCTTGGTCTCACTCGCTTGGTTATTGAGTCTTCTTTATGCATCAACAAAAGAAATCTATCAATCACATCTTCCAAAAAATCAAATTAAACATCACTCCAAGGAAGACCTTTCATTGTAAGTGTGAGAAAAGGTACCAAAAGTCCAGCTGCAAATTCCACACCAGAGACTCAAGTAAAACCACTTATCAATGAGCTCATCAACATCATCGGTGGCTCCATTATTTTCATCAGAACAATAATCAGGATCTTCATTGTTATTATGTAGGCACTTCAAGGGAAGACCAACAAATGAAGACGCTTCAAAAGTTGTCATTTGATCCCTATAAGGGATAAGACCTGAAAGGTTATTGTATGACAGACTCAAGTACCCCAAAAATCATAAAGAAGACAGGTTTAGAGGAATAGAACCAGTAAGTTGATTGCTTGATAGACCAAGTGATGATAGCTGAACCATATTGGATATGCTTTCAGGAATGCTGCCACTTACATATGTGATTTCTTGACAGGTTCAAATACACTAGACCTGATAGATTTGTCAACTCATGGGGAAATCTTCCAGAAAAGTTGTATGCTGGTGACTAGAGACACGGGCTTGGTATAAAGCAGTGATTGGCATTTTGTATACACATATCAGTAGGAAGAAGCGTTTCTATTATCTCTCTCTAGTAAGCTTTCGTTGCAGAAGAAGGCTACACTTATCAATAGAGAGTATATACATACACAACAAACTTTAATTGTTTTCATTATAAATGTTTCATCCAAGAAACTAAGTTGAATCATGTGTATATGTTTCTACTTTGACTTTGACAATAAAGTTTCAAATTAAAGTCCTGAATTGCCAAAAAAAAAAAAAAAAGGTTGAAGGTCCTCCTTCCTTCTCGCATTAAAAAAAATATCGTTTTTATCGTCATTAACTGTGGAGTTGCTTAAGTTTGAGTTGCAGTTTTTTTAGCTAAGATATAGAAATAGAAATTTAAACTATTGCGCATGCTAAAAGGGTGTTTAAGTGTGTTTATCTAATCCAAGTAATAATAGAAAAGTATTTATAACCTCCCTTCATGAGCATGCAAGAATTATTGCCATTATGTTAGTTTTTTGTTTTTGCCATCCCCATTATATTAATTATTACATGACATATTTTAACTTGCATGCATGAGGAATAAATATTCTTAAAACCTTTTTTCCATGAGTATTTTTTTTAAAAAAAATGCTGTACTTTTTTTAACATAAAAGTGAGTTAGGTGCATGACATAGTAAAGTGAGTAGTTAGGTGACATAGTTAGTGTAAACCGGCCTCCAAATTCAAAAAACGTTTAAAGAGTTACTTAGAAATCATTTACCAATAAGATTCTTACATTAGTTAGATTTAAAATTACAACCTGATTAGTTGTTTTTTAATCACAATATTGTGGTTAATTGTCATCCCTTCATCAACTTTATCTAGTGGTTTGAAAACAATTATTGAGTAAAACAACTGCATTGGAAACAACTTTATCACGACATCATTGAGTAAATCAATTTTATCAACTGGATGGGCCTAGACTCAATGGATTTCCCTACAAAGAACCCATGATGGGGAAACTTGTTGAAGCTCTTCCTCTAATTAATATCAATATTATCCATCTTACTTCGTCTTCATCTGTCACGTGAGTGAGAAGAGTATCACATTTTTTATTGTCAAAGGAAAAAATTATCAAGAGTAAGAAAACATGTGAAATCCATTTAAAACCCAGCCAAGTCGGCCGGATTTGATAACCATGGTTTAAGATATGATATTTTTTTGTGAAAAAATAACTAAAAAACTTGGGGAGAAAAAACTGGTTTTGAATTTCCCACGTGCAAAAGATTGCAAAACAATACCCACTTAATGTCCAAATTATATAATGTGCACTAAGATATTTTTATCTAATCAGATGACTCACATTCAATCATTTCATCACATTAGCAAAGGGACAAGCACCAACATGTGGATCGCATAGCCTCAAGCCCCCTTTCCCCCCCACCACGCTCCTCACACGCGCGTACACCACGCGCACTTTCGTTCCCGCCATGTGGCGCCAACAAAAATAAAGACAAAAGAAAATCCAATCAGCTAACACTAGAAACACAAACACTAGTGTTAAGTCCAGAGAAACTGGAAATCCCACTTTTCTTCTTCATCATCTTCTTCTTCGATGGCTTCCTTTGCCTTAATTTCTGGTTCTTCACTTTCTATTCCTCGTTCCGTACACCGTCCTTTGAATTTGCGGCGTAAGATTTGTGTTGTTAGTGCTTCTTCGTTGACTTCTTCTTCTTCGCCGGAATCTAAGGGACCATCTTCTGGTGTTCCTTCTGCGACTTCTTCATCATCTTCTTCTTCGGCGCCTTTTGTTGAATCTAAGGGTTTGAATTATGCGGTTGCTAGCCCTAATGGAAACAGCCCCTTTATTCGTTTTCTTCGTTCTTCAGAGTCTTCCATTGAAAGGGTAATTTCATTCTCTTTCTTCTTTTTATTCCTCTGTTTTATGACTATTTTAATCACTTCAGCTAAAGACTTTTTTCAAATAGCTAGACAAATAAGTATAAGAAGTATAAGAGTTGATTACTTTTTTATTTACAAATAAATGAGCTATTTTTTTAATCTCGTATTTTATGAAGAAATGTAATAAAAAAAGTTTTTATAAAGAAAATTTGTGCAAATCAATTTTTAAGTCCTTCCATCATCAAGTAGATTAAAGTTGTTGTTTTGATTAAAATGATGTGATATTACTAAATATATTAACCTTTCCCCCCACATTTCCTCAATTACTTGATTATAACTTGAGAAAGAGTTCACGAAAAATGTGATATGTCTTATATTTAGAAATATACTCTCATCCAAATAAATCTTATATAAATTTTTGAGCTTTCTTAGATTTTTAAAAAGAAGTTAACTAAATGTTATATTTAGAAAGGAGAATTACATCTTTGAATCACATTAAGAAATGATTGTTCAAGGAGTTTGCTGTATTGTAAAACTAACTAACTTTTCACCCTCAATGAGTATCTTTTAGGAGTCAAAAGTGTGCTTTATCAAACTTTTGATTTCCTAAAGATTAGAACTTTGATGTCAGAAACATATGATGAAACTAACGAAGTCTTTCTAGGAGTTTCTGTTAAGCATTCTGCCTCCGGGTATGACTTGAAGCTGACGATTTTGACTATAATCGACGCTCTATTAAGTCATGTATTTTTGTTTGCCTTTAAAAGAAGACGTAGTAGTGATTCGGTTTTTGAGAAATGTTCAAAAAGATTTAATAAAATTAAAAATAAACCTAGTTATTGTTGGTTTGGCGTGAGAAAGTATTCACAACCAGCTCATGTAGTTGTGATATTCTATTCCTTAGTGTTATACTTCGAAAAGGATCTTTTTTTGTCTCCGCACATCACTATGCAGAGCTAAGTAGTTGGTTGCAAGTTCATATCTGACAACACGTTTTTCTATTTGCTCTTTTGATGGACAGACTATTTTCGACTTCCGTTTCTTGGCACTCTTTGCCATTGCAGGTTCCTTGGCTGGTTCGTTATTGTGCTTTCTAAATGTAAGTCTCAAAAAACCGTTACTTCGTTAAATTTTGCTGGAGAGTATTAATGTCTTGTGCAAGTAATAATGAAATCATTTATTTTATTTCCTGTCATTTGACATAAATTCTCTTCATTGAGAATGCCATTGTCCTTTTTTTTTTGGTTTTGGTAAATTATATGTTAAACTATACTTGGTTCACTGTTAATACAATTATGTTCATATTATTAAGTTTGTTAGATGTAATCTGACTGCCCTTGATTATTTTAGGGCTGCATATATATCATGGACGCATACAAAGTATATTGGTCAAGCTGTGTCAAAGGGGTTCACACTGGACAAATGGTTTTACGGCTAGTTGAAGCAATTGGTAATGTCACACACATACTTACTCTCTTGTTTTGTCAGTATTTTCCTTCTGTTGTTCACATTCTTCCCAAATCAGAAATGACTCGATTAAAATAGTTCGAAGAAGTAGAAAAAAAAAAACAATTTTTATTTAGTTCTTTTGTACGAAGAACTTTGGAGTCTTAGTCCCTGTACTCGAGGGTTTTTAAACCTTTTGCCTCCAAAGCATCAACTTCATGGTGATCAGCTTGATATTTATATATGAAACTCACTATTGCAGATGTCTATCTTGCTGGAACTGTTATGCTGATATTTGGAATGGGCTTATTTGGATTATTCATAAGCAATGTACCTCCCGATGCGCCACCTTCTGCTGATCGTGCTCTTGTTGGGTCTTCTTTGTTTGGAATGTTTGCCTTAAAGGTAATCTTAAATGCCTCTGAATGGCAAGTACTGCTCTCTCTTCATAATATATAAGCATCGAGTTACACCATCCATCACATTTAAGTTTTACGCGCTTGATATTTTGTATGTGAATTCATGTCTAGTGGACAAGTTCATAGAACTGCTGCGTATAGTTTAATGGAAGAGGCTATCTATATATATAAAATGTGATTACTTGCAATAGGTTACTTAAAATTTTTTAAATCTAGATGTTAAAATGACAGCCCGTTTAACCTTCACGTTCCAAACTTGTTAGAGATGCGCAAGACTGCATTAATCATGAACTAAGTGTAGGCCATAATGACTTTCCAAAATTAATATTTTGACTAACTTCTATGACAAGCATTCATATTACAGGCTGATATTCCTTTTTGGTTCCTTCAAAGATGAATTCCATTTTCCTTCACTTTCATGGTGACCTCATTATGTTTAGCCTCTCACTTTGATCTTTCCTCTTTTTTTTCTTTTTTTTTTTTCAGGAGAGGCCTAAATGGATGAAAATCAGCTCCCTTGATGAATTGAAGACAAAGGTGGGGCACGTTATTGTGATGATTCTACTGGTGAAAATGTTTGAGAGGAGCAAGATGGTAAAAATACATACAGGATTGGATCTGCTGAGTTATTCAGTCTGTATTTTGCTATCATCTGCTTCTTTGTATATCCTCCATCACTTGCATAGGGAAGAATAAATATTGTAACTATATTTTACATTTATTTTATACGTGAAACTGCAAGTATATGCCCTTCATCTAGAAAATCTGGGAGAAGATAGATACTCTCATCATCTCTTTAACTCATCTAAATTGATTATTATAGTTTTAACCATCCATTTTATAAATTTAAAACCTATTCCCAAACCATCAGATTTTGCGTTCTTTTAATCTTTTCCAACATTCTTCGTTAACTTGACAGGAATATACAAAGAGACAAGGGAAGATCAAAAGAACTCATTTCATAAGAGATCATGCGTGTTTACCTTTTAAATTAGCATTTTTGGTTAAGTGAAACTAATAGTATTAATAAAAAAATACTAAAAGTGTACTTTTCAAATATAAGGGACTAAAAGTATATATTTGACTTTTTTTGCTAATACAATTCTCTTTCACTAAAAAAAGAAAATCACTCAAAGAAAAAGAGCAGACAAGGAGTGAAGTGCACAAGGCAACGGAATTGTGGATGGTAAAATTGCGTTTGCCGGGAGTCGAACCCGGGTCTATTGCTTGGAAGGCAATTATCCTAACCGTTGGACTACAAACGCTTTGTTGTACACTGTTGTAACCAATTTTATATAGTGAGCAAATAATGTTTTCCACCCATCTAATGTTTCATATTTTATCACCCCAGCCTTGATAGTTTGTTTATATTTGATTTAAACCAAATCGATAGTGAAAAGATAAAAAAGTAAAACTAACATGAAATTAAGAGAAGTGAAAACAAAGTTTTTAATAGGGGTAATTAATTTGAGGTCTTACCAAACACACATAATATAGAAAAGGTCTTATAAAATGACAAAATTAGAGTAAGAGTGCCAAGGTAACAAGTGTTTGAGTGGTAAATAACAATATTTAGACTACAGAAGGACTGTTTCTCAAGAATTTACATTTCAACTAACAATAAATATTTGGGTCGCGAATAATAATGTTCTGACCACACATAACAAATTATTGGGCACCAACCTCAACATTTGGGTTCAAAATAACAAATAGGGCAAAAGTGTCTTCTTGACTTAGAAGATAATTAAAATAAGGTCTCTTGGACCCTACTTTAATTTCGTCATTTCGTGAGACATTTTCTATATTATTTGTGTTGGGTGAAACCTCAAATTAATTACCCCTTTTTATATTAGATATCACTTATTCTTTATTGCTTTATTTTCTGTTAAATTAGTAATTTCTATATTCATTCAACATTTTTATGAGATTACTGTTGAAATATTCATGAGCATATGAGTTAAAGGAAACAATCAAAGTTAAGGAACCAAATGCCTTATAAGCTAGTGGTAAATATTTTAGTGGAA
Source organism: Mimosa pudica (assembly GCA_029929735.1). NCBI lineage: Eukaryota > Viridiplantae > Streptophyta > Magnoliopsida > Fabales > Fabaceae > Mimosa > Mimosa pudica. Next base: position 7,789,220 of record JAKELP010000001.1, read on the forward strand.
GTCACAAAATCTATTCCACTAATTTAAATCGTCTCTAGTTAAGAAAAAAAGAAAAGGTTGCCCAAAGCAACTTACAAATCAGAAGGGAAATAATGATTATGCAACAAGGACATTGCCCTCTCAATTTTTCAACATGATTTTTCATTTCATTATTTTTTGTGGTATTCTTAACAAATGTAGTTACTATTCAGTAAAGTATTCAAGACTGTTGATAATAGGAGAATGTTTCAATTTTGACAATGCAACACCATGAATTTGTCTGACTCTCTCCCTTGACAGCTTCAGCATCCTTCCTATCTCCTCAAATGAACGAGGAGTGTGGCCAGTGAGTCCATAGTACAATCTCACTATCTCTCCCTCTCTCTTGTTCAATGTCTCTAGAAGCTTCTCCACTCCTTGCTTCACCAGTTTCCTCTCAAACATCTTTTCTGGAACCAATTCTTCAGGCCCACTCATAATCTCCTGCATTATTTCCATACCACCATCATTAATATTATAATGGAGAGATGATCACATTCTGACTTATGGTGTAAACTAATTCAAAATACACTTTGAAGTATATTCAACTAGTTTTTCGTGCATCTAGCACCCTATGTTTAGGGTGCTCTTTATTATTGAGAAAAAAAAATTTTAAGCACAAAATTTTACTAAAAACTATTATATGATACTAGGTGTGAAATTCTTTTTTTCAAGTGAGTGCATCATGATACTGAAAACTACTAGAAGCATAAGAGTGAAGCTGAAAATGAACCTGAAGTGTCATGTGTCCTTGATCAGTCACAGTGGTGTCCAGTGAAATTGGGGCTCTGCTATTTTCAGAGACAAGTCTAATAGTGGAAGTATTTACATCAAGCAACTCAGCTGTTTCCTCATATGTAGGCGATCTTCTCAGTCTATAGGTTAAAGCATTGTTGGCCTCTGCAACTTTTGCAATCATCTCATACTTGCTCCCCTATAAAACACATACTAACCAGGCATTCACAAATTACCAACTTAAAGAAGTTGCATAATTTTAATACTGCAATTGATTCTCTACAACAGTAGGTATAACAGATCAATGGATATGAAGAATAAGAATATTTATTAGGAAAACAAACATTTCGCTTGGTGAAAAAGACTGAAAGAAAGATCTAGGGAGTTGAAAATTTGATGATTGAGCAGTCTTTACTTGTAACTCAATACAAGTGTTTAACATCATGATAGAGATATATCTCATAACTTCCAATAACATGCATGCATGCAGACAAAATTGAAAACAGCTTGAGGTAGACAAGTCAATCATGAAGACGCAACTTATCAATATAACCAAATTTTGAGTTGTGACATGAGCACTGCCCTTAATATTTGATGTCCTAATTATTTTTTATTTTTTTTAATAATTGGGATCTTTTTTAAAGTATCTCAGTTGAAATAGGGCCTTACCGGTAATCTGACCAATCTGGACTTGCTGGCCACAGCTTTAATGATAGCTTGTCTGATCCACCAGTAAACATAAGTGGACAATTTAAATCCTCTTTCAGGATCAAATCTTTGTGCTCCTTTAAGAAGTCCAATGGTGCCTTCCTGTTAAAGAAAAATATAAAACTGCATGAGCAATCCATAACAATGAGATGTTAAGAATAAAAAAATGTGTGGAAAACCTGCATGAGGTCTTGTAAGCTTAACCCTTTGCCTTGGTAGTCAGCAGCAATGGAAGCAACTAGACCTTGGTAGGCACGAGCTATTCTTGCTCTTGACTCTCTTGTACTACACATCACCTTGTCCAGATTCCTCTCCCTCAAACCTATAGGATTCTTTCTTGAGATTGCAGGATTCTCTTCAGATTCTGGGATTTTTAGCATAGCATCTTCAACCTTTGTTCCCTCCTGTTCATATGTAGGCCCCAATGCATTATATTCTTATCAGTAATTTATTAACTTTCTTATCCAAAAAATTTGTATTAGTTCTGAAAATTCTTAAGCTACACTTTATCTATAAAATATATGCAACCTGAACATATCATGCTGATGAATCTAAAAGTGGGCCCCACGAAAAAGCGTTTCATGCTGATCAAGCTAAAATGATAAAGTATCATATTATACATACATAGTTTGGACTTCACAAAAAGATGGACGACATATAGATTCAAAAGCAAATCCTATTCCAAGCAATCATCTACAAGTGTTGTTATGAGCAATCATATATAACCAATATCTCATTATTACCTTGAGACACAAACAAAGCTCAGCCTCAGCTTTTGAACTCAACCACCAAGATTTTACAGGCCCAACCAAAATCCTCTGTTCATATAGCTCCCCCTTACACTCTTCATCATCCAAAAAACCCAACCCTTTTCTCCTTTTCCTCCTCCTCTTCCTCCTCACTTCAATTCCTATTTCTTTAACCCCACCACTATCACCATCTCCAAAATGGCCATCACCACCAATTCCAGAACCTAAAGACACAGCATTATTACCACCCTCCATGGCAGAACCAGCCAAAGAAATAGCCTCAACTGCTTCAGTAGCAAGTAACAATGAATCACCAGAAACCAAGTTCCCTCCAATTCTAGATGAAGTTGGCAAAAGGGGTTGCAGAGAAGTGTGTGACTTTGATGAAGGAAAGGTTGGAAGGGAAGGTAATGAAATGGTTGGGGAGGGACTAGGGGATGAGCATATGCTAGCTATAGCCATAAAAGAATGGAATATGTGAAGGCATGCAACAACACTTGAAGGTTTTGTTCAGTGTGAAGATATCTCATATTGTTTTGGTGGTTAGTGATGATGTGAAGATATTTTAATGTGCTTGTTAAATATGCAATGCGAGAACCAAGGAAAGTATAGAGTTTTGGGAGATAGAGTATGAGAGGATAGAAGTGGGAGAAGATTACGAAGTGTGTGTTTGTGTGGACGTGTTTGAAGCTATTTTGGAAGTTTGTATGACAAATGATTTTGAATGCATGGGTCGTTTCTTTTACCATAATGGCATCATCTTTAACGTATGTAATTTGTCCTTAATTTTTCAAATGATAATGTTCAAATTGAAACACAGAAAGAGAGAGAACGTGCTGATGTCTGAAATCAATTAATTTTTATAAAAATTGATTTGATTAATGCTTCAAAATACCAACACTCAAATCAAAATCAAAATCTATTTTATAATTTTCACTCTCTTTATATGAGGCTTAATTGAAGATTTAATCTAAGTCGTACACGTAAATATATTATTGATTTTTTTTAAATTTCTCTTATTAATTCTTACTCAACAATAACTAAGTAAATGGGATTGAGGAAGGGGATTAATTATGAATATTCAATAATTATGAATATTTTTACCGTGTCTAATAAAATATATGCTATATTAATTTATTTAACTATTAGTTATAAACAGTTTAAGGCTATCAATGTAAAAAATGGTGGGGAGGGTTGGACCTAAAAGGATATTAAATTTGAGTAACTTCGTTGTTTTCTTAAAAAAATAGTGTAAAACTGTAAATTGTCATTGAGAAATTTTAGCCGTGATGAATTCAAAATCAAATGGATATAGTAATTAATAGCTTTTGACATAAATAAGTATTTATTCCACTAAATCAAAAAATTCAAAAAATGTAATGAAGCAAATATGAACAATTACGATATTTATAGAAATGTGAGAATATAAATGCAATACAAAAATTATGGACGCGGTAATTTAATCAGAATATATTTTCTAGGATATCACAAGTTTATGACTTAATTTAGTACATATACGTGTAAGCCATATCAACACTGACTGGGGCCCCGCTATTAAATTAGAAGATTACACTGAATATTTGTAGAGAGGGTTGAGTTAGAGTCCTATAAATATGTGCCATTTCTCCTTAACACATTCTACTATACCTTTATCGTCGTCTCAAAAAACCATCAAAATGTTTTCTTCACCAGAAGGATTTGGATCTGCTAATATGGTCAGGTCCATTCATTTCTTGGCCTTCTAGTGTTATATGGTTTGTTCCCTGATAAAGTTTATTTGGTTTCATTTTTTCAGACTTGTGGCTTGAAAGTGGACACTAAGTGTAAAGGATGGGAGAAAACTATGGGCAAAATATTGCAGACAATCAAAGGTACGTACGTATTAACTTTTTTTTTAAAATGTAAAGCTGCAGCCTGCATGTTAATTAAATAAAGGGTTGAATCTTTATGTGTGTGTCTGTGTGATTTGTATTGTAGGAGTAAGTTATGATTTGGATGCAGAAGAAGGGATGATATACATATCAGGAAAAGTGGATCCAAGGAAGATATTGAGGAAGATAACCAAGCATGGGAAGCATGCAGAGCTGTGTTGGATGAAGACTGGTATTGATGAAAAAAGGGCACATGTCCCTTATGGAGGTCCTATGCCTTTACCACATGGAATGGGGAGGCCATTGCCATATGATCCTTACAACCACCATTTTCACCCTCCCCCACTTACTTATTCCATGCCACAGCAACCTCCCTATTACCCTCCACGCTACTACTAAATGACTAGTAAACTTGTGAATAATATGTCTTCTTTGTACCTATAAGAAGACACCTTGTTCATAAGGGTTAAGTGGACTTAGTACATGACAAGGGGCTCATATCTAGATTGATAGTAATATAGTATAGATAGATAATATGTAGATTGAAGTCTGGATTAGGGTTGAATAAGTAGGCTGGTGCTAATATTTCTTGGGCAATCTTGTGCATTTTAGTGACACAGTGATTGCTTGGAATATGGGTTATGTTTTACAAGACCCATAACTTGGATCATTAAGTTGTCTTTTGTTTCTCTTTTTTTTTGGTAGAGGAAACTGTCCTTGCCTTTTAATTGTGGTTTTGGACTTTTGGTTATTGTTTGAATATGATGCAGCGACTTTTTTTTGTCGAAAACATAGAATCCTGTTGTTTGATTTGTGTATTATTATTTCGATTATGTTACCTTATTAATGATTGCAATCAACTATGGATTTATGGTCGGTGAATAAATGTACCTTATTTTTGGCAAAAACATTTAGACATGATAAGCTTTGATTTTTTTCCCGAGATTATATGAAGAATACTAATTATAAATAGTTTAAGGCTATCCAAACCGCCAGTATATCAAGGCTACATATCAGCTACAAAATCAACAATACGAAAAAAGAAACAAATACATATAATGAAATTAATGTCATCTTATTACAACAGCAAAACAAGTCTATCTCCAGCCATTGTCAAAGACTAAGTAGTGTGTAAATGTTCCTTACTTTTGGAGCAGACTATAACCAAGGATAAAACCGCCCGAGCATTTCCCTGTTCATCCCTATATGTAAGTAACTTCACTACCATCTTTGAGGCAAACCCAGAATCTAAGTAATGAACAAAACAGGCATTTACAGTGTTGTACTGAATTCTTCAATTTGAGGGAGGCCTATAATCCAGCATCTCCCTGATGTTTAATCTGATGGAAGGACCCATTGCTGAGCATATGTGTGCACTTTTCCAGTACACTCCTTTAGCACCTGATGGTTTATTGGCCTCCACTGATTTCTGCAAAAGCATGAAAATTAAATGAACAAAGTTTCTTGATTGAGTTGAGTTTATAGAGTCAACTAGGAGGTGAACATACTATGGCAGCAAGCAAGTTTATGAGAAGATCCTCCTCAGGAAAATCAGCTTTTCCAAAAGGTAAGTGGACAATTCCAGTTTTATCCGCCCTGTATTCTACCTTGCCTGCCTTGAATTCTGAAACAGCCTGCATGGAAGGAAATTAACTGAATTTCAGCCAGCAAGGTAAAGAGCCCCTTGTAAAACAAAGGACTTATAGTGGTAAGCAAGTTTGTGCACAGATCCTCTTCATAAAATGATTGACAAAAGATGCATATCAAATTTCAGATTCAATCCAAATAAGTATACACTGCTCATAGCATGAACTAGAAAGAAACAAGTTGATAGTACACCTGAGGTATATTAGCTGTCACAGTGCCAGCTTGGGATTTGGCATCAGTCCCCTTGGCCCCAGAATTTTCCCTAGGCTTGCAACCTGAAACATTCAATATCAACGGTTAGGCGAATTTCCATCACCAATAGCAATGTAAATGAAATATCAAATGAATTGATAGTTGGAGGTGAACAAATAAGTAACCAAGGCAACCAAAGAACTAATCATAGTAAGGTCCATGATAAAGAACAACCCCTTATATACCTTGAAGCATAATCAACATCATCAAAATCTAATATGAAATAGAAAAGTGGATCTTCGTAAAAGCTCTTAAATGTGCGAAGCAAGAGCTCCTAGGTTTGCATCTCATGTGATGTCATCAAAAGCATAAAAGATAAATACCAACTAAAAAAATTTACACAAGCACATTCAGGATGCATTAATGCCATATAAATGAGAAGGATGATGAAGAACACAACAGCCTCAACATTATTGAGCAGTACAACTACAACAACAACAACAAAGACTATTGTACTTCTCAACTTATTGAGCAGTACAACAGTCACTAAGCACATAATGGTTATTTTCACTTTACATTGGAAAACCTGATTAATTGTATTGACCAATTCTTACTATCACTCACAGAGATTGAAGAATATCAGTTAACAGATTCTGCAAAGGCGCATAAAATTTAGACAATCATCAAAACCAGACTATCAGAGCTACACCTTAGGCATCATATCTGGAGAAGCAATTAATTTATCAAACTCCATAAATCCTGCTTTTATCTGTTCTATAAGGTCCTCTCCACCCACCAAATCAGCTCCAGCGTTTTTCGCTTCATCAAATTTCTCACCTATGGATAGAATTCATAGAGTTAAGAGCGACAATAATTGATGGTTGAACCTAGTTGGAAAGAACACAACACAACAACTCATACGATGACATTGGCTGTTTGTCCATTTGATTATACAGGAAAAATTAACAGACCCATTCATAAATTGTTACACGCTCACGGCCAGGTGCCTGATTTACCCTGACTATCAATGTCAACCATGCCATGATTCTCATTCATGAATTTAACGCAATAATTGCATGTCTCCATTTACTTCATCAAACATTAAAAATATATTCCATGTCATATAACAAGGAATACTCACAAACATCATATTTTAGAATTATAATTTAGACCTTCCAAAAGAAAGGGAGAAGATATGGCTACTTCTTAATTCTATGTACAGATCTAGATTAGATGCAAAAGGAAAAATTATCCAAAAGTCCAATCAATGCTCATAAGAAACTTTTACAAAAAGATAAATAACAGGAGAGCCTTCAATCCATGCCATAAAAAATAGACAAGGACCCTGGTTCCATATTAGTTGCATAGGAGACACCAAAAATAAAAATATGCTAAACTAGACTTGGCAGACCTGCCCATGTCATACAAATATCAGTTGGCTAGTTGGCCCCTTCTCATAAATATCGAAGGGTATTGATTTACGGACAAGTCAAATGGGAAACAATTTTGGCCTCCACGTCTTGATGCATATTGTGAAGTGTGAAAAAAGAAGCTTAGGTTTAATACGGTTTCAGAATTAAAATCAGTTTTTTTATGAGAGAAATGTTGTGACATAAGAAAGAGAACAAAGCTTCTTAGAGGACCACATGCCCTCAAAACAGAAAAAGACAAAAACCACCAGCAGGAAAATAGAAATATCGAAATAAATTGGACCAAATACTTTCCCTGGATTATCACGAAACGAAAGGGTAAACTAATCTTGAGAAGTTTGATGGAAGGAAGGACCCCCCCCCCCCTCCCCAAAAACCATACCATTCAGTGGGTTTGAAAAAAAAAAATGATCATCTCATAAAACTCAAGTGGCAAACAAATTATTGGGTAAAGTGAACAAAACAGAACAAAATACGCCACCACTCCTGGAACTACCTAATTTATTGAGCACAAACTATTCGCAAATCAGTTCATTACAAAAGCCATTAGGAGATGGCAGAGACCTCCATAAATTTTGCACCTAGAATAGATGATCAAAATCATATGACCTGCTTTATTTCACGTAAAACAGACAGCCATTTCATGCATGTACCTTGAGTAAGAACAGCCACTTTAACAGGCTTTCCAGTTCCCTTAGGCAGACTTACCTGCCATGGAGTTAGCGAAGGTAACACATCTTAGCATGTATTGCAAAATCATGAATCAATTGTCAATTATATGGGGAAAAGATAAAAAAACTCACCGTTGCTCTTAACTGTTGATCATTATATTTAGGGTCAATGTTAAGGCGGAAATGAGCTTCCACTGTCTCGACAAATTTCGTACTTGCTGTTGCTTTAACTAAAGATATTGCAGTCTTTAAGTCATACTCCTTTTTATTCTCCCTCAACTTTTGAATCTCCAAGAACCTCTTGGATCTCGTCTGGAGAGATTTAAAAACAACAATCAACCTTAAGATAAAGCAGAAAGAAGGAAAAAAAAAAGACAGGCATGAAAAATTACATCACCAAAAAGATCACACCAATACCCAAAAAAAATCTTCCAATCAAAATTCAAACTGTCACTACAGGAGGAACTCATGTAGCACATAAACCAACCACAACCAGAAGCAAATAACCATATCATTGGACTCAATCCCCAGCTTAGCATTATAATGCCAGTGTACAAATATATCACCTACTGTCTAACATCGATTCTCCTTCTTAGACCTTAAGACCTTACACATGCAATTAGTCAATTCCTCAATTAACTAACATACAAGAGCCAATGATCCACAAGATCATCCATTCACCTAAACCTTACCCACATTTGTCATCAACAAACCAAACCATAAGGGTTAACAGTAAGTAACAAAAAAGTAAATACATGAGTAGTACAGTTACAACTTCCATACATAAAAAAAAGCAACAAACAATAAAGTCACACACTTTGTCACAAAAAAAGATAGAGATAAAAGTAAAAGAAAGATGAACACAGACCCTATCCCTCTTGAGGGGCAATGCAGCCTTGCCTTTCTTAGGCTTAGTGATAACAGCAATGTTAGCCTGTGACGCATCAGCACCCTCCACACCCTCCTCCTCTCCATCATTCTCAGCAACATCAACCTCAGCCTCGGCCTCAGCAGCCAAAGCAGAGAAGACTAAACGGAAATTTCTGAACTTGGGTTCCTTATGTGAGCTGCAATCGACAAAGTTTGGAACTTTTCTTGGTCTGGAGTTGGAAACCAAAGTGGGGAATAAAGGGTTGGGATTGAAGGAACAAAGTGAAGGAGTGAGGTCCTGAGGGTGTACGGAGGAGGAAGAAGAAGAGGGATGGGTTAAGATGAAGGAAGAAGGAGCTGTGCAGGTAGCCATGGACATGGTAAAGGAAGGGAGACTGAGTTTCAGGTTGTTCAGGAGGCAGAGGTTGGTGATTTGTGCACACTAATACTAATATCCTTATACAACTCACAAGATAAGGGGCCTTGTCGTTTTGTGAAAGTAGAGCTCACCTTATTACTTTTCGTGTAAATTACACTTGTGACTTGTGACTTCAAATAATACTTTGTTACGGCCCAGGGCCCTGGCGCGCTGGTTGAAAGGGGAGAGTAAGATGCTGAGTACCCGTCAGGTCTTGCGTTTGAATCTTGGGAAGTCTCAACGACTGGCGACTCCGGATTAGTTTGCACCCAAAGGGTGTGGGACACCGGGGCTCTACGCAAAAAAAATAAAATACTTTGTTACTTTCTACGTATTAGAGTATTATAATTAAAATAAGAGGTGTCACGAGTTGTTATGTGAAACCAACAAATTGGTCAGTAATATAATTAAAATGAGGTGTCGCGAGTTGTTATGTGAAACCAACGAATTGTTATTGTAGAAGTTGTAATTTATAACCCATGGGACCTCATCTTAATGATCTTTTCTTTCATGGGACCTCTAATTAATTCTCGATCTTTTGTCTGAAATCTAAGAATTTTTCAAGGGTTTTTTTTTTCTTTTGGAGTTTTTCTCACCTTTTTTAGACATGGATAACATATTTTTAAAAATCGAGGGTACTAATTATTTTTCAATTTTAGGGTTAATAATCATTCTATCCAATATATAATGAGTTTTTCTATTATTTTTATTTACATACTCCCTCCGTTCCTGTATAAGATCACTTTAGCAAATTTAGAGAGATTAAAGAAGTCATTCAAATAAGTTAGGATTACATGAAATTTCCAAAATATCCTCTCACCTTCTTCAAACCACTATTTTTGGGTGAAGGGAGTATAGTGGTAATTTGGGTGAAACTTGAATCAAATTAAAAAGTGATCTTATATTTATGAACAAGCTCTCCTCTCTAAAGTGATCTTATATTTAGTAACGGAGTCGGAGCGATTATTACATTGGACAGATTTTGTAAACTAGCAATACACCCCCGGGCGATGCCCGGGGAACAATTAGTCATACACAATATATTTAAGTAACATATGTAAAGATCATGAAACATATGAGCAAATGAAACTAAAGATGAAAGGTATCAACAAAAAAACATAATGTTCTACATATGTATGTGACATTCAAATATAATCACAGTAGGATGCAAGATACGGGTTGCCTACAAAATTAACACAATTACATTTAACTAAAAACATTCACCACGTTCATCCAAAAAATAACTTGTACATTACATTCACCTCCTTCAGGAGCCATAGTTGGCCGGGCAAATTGAACCACAACAAAGACACCATTTGGCTCAGTCACCCTGTCATATGCCCGGAGAGTCTCCCCCACGTAGGGACCATGTGAGATGCAAGTCAACACCTCGCTACCCTTACTACCGGGGAATCATTAACACCAAAACAACTCCGTGTCCTAGGTATTGAAAATCTCGAAATAAAATTAAATGATCTAAATCGAATGCAAATAACATCAACCACAAAGAGGCCAACCCTTTGTTCTGCAGCTTAATGTACAATTTTTTCCTGTAAAAACCATCAACATAATCCATTCCGCCCTCATACATAGTTACAAGCATCTCACACACATCTACCACAAATAAAATAATAAATAGACCCAAATAAAATTTAAAGTGGTTCACAAACTAACTCAACATTAGCTTACCAATAATACCCCATCTCCCAAGGACAACAACTGGCAAATTCGGACACAGACATCACTTGAAACGAATACACAGGCAGCAACTCCCAAGCCCTCTCAAAAATCGTAGATTTCATCAAAACAATGTGAAAGGACCAATGAACACCCTTACCATCGCTCGTCACACCAAAATTACTCGTCTGGTAACACATTTCCTCAACAAAAACAGACCTATGCCCAAGTATTGATGTCTGGTCTTCCATTGTGACAACGATGTGCTTCCCCTGCAAAAGAAAAGGTTTATTTAAATTGTTATTGTTACTAATACATAAAATGGAGTTCATAAGAAGAGCACAACAGAAAGGAAGAAAAAAACTAATCGAATGACCAAAGGCGATTAGGTCCACTGACAAAGGTTGTTTCAGACGTTTACCCCCAGGAGCAAAATGAATAACCTCAGAAATTTTGCCTAACTTGGATGAAGTTGGATGATCTTAAATAACTCAAAATATAAACTATAAAATATGTTGCCTATATTACTCTTGCCAAATGTGTACTAAACAAAGCGATTAAATAAAAATAAGATGATGAAAATTCGTTACTTACCATGAGCAAGCAATGAACTCATCAGTCGTCTTCTCATCAAGTTTACCATTGCCTTAGTATGTAACAGATGTGACATCCCATCAGAACAATCAGGATAACATCCATAATTTTCCAAGTCATTTAATTTCAATGTCAAAACAGCTTCATCATCTCCTCCCTGTACAGAAATAAAACCAAAGATTTAGATTATAATTACTCAGTATATTGTACCTAATTTTCACATTATCAAAATTGCTTTCTAGCACACATTTTCCCTTATGATTAAAGCTAAATGCCTATAAAACTTCAAGGATATGAAGATTACCTACTTTATAGAAAGGTTGCTGCATAACTCTGTTGCAGTCATTGACTGATCCCCGGAATCTGATTCCATTGGCACTGACCATGAAATGCTTTGAGATAGTAACATATGAAAGGAGAGGCTGCCATTGGTTACTATTCTCAATCTTCAGTTCAGTTGTGTTGGCCAAATAAGAAGGAAGAGTTGTTACTAACAATCCATTGATTCTTGACTCCCAACAGTAGAGATAGAACAATAGGGTGTCACTCTAAATTCATTTTCCATCTCCCATTGGGCCACATACTTAGTTGACTCGATCCTCTACAATTAATGGATTTAAAATAAGCAGTGAATCACAACCATTCACATCATTCAAACATTTTAACAACAATATCATGTTCAACAAACCAAATCTGCTGGGTAGTTGATTAATTTGACGAGGCCGTTGATTGAGAAGGCTGCCCCGAAAGCAACAACAACATCATGAAGGATTGAGAGATAACAAAACAAACTTTATATAAGTGAGGTTAAACAGAACCCCAGTGATATGCCCCATTTTAACAATAAAAGGAGTAAAACAAAGAAATTTTATCCAAAGAGAAATTATCCTGTCAATATCTTATGAATGAAGTCTAGAGAATTCAATTTCAATTCAACCTTAATCTCAATACTAAGTTAAATCCATATATGAATTGAATTTAAGATATCTCAAAAGCACAATAAAATAAGAAATCACTTCAATGGCAATTGCTAAGTGGCTTGTCAAACTCACAAGAGAATGAACTAAATAGAACTTATTGATGTGATTATATGTAAAGCTGCATAAACACTCAAACATGCTTTCAGCTTAGGAGTAAAAATGAAAATCCAAGAAAGAGAAAAAAAATTAGAAGTAGGAGATGATAAAAAACGACAATGACCATCAACATGAGAAGGCCTTAAAAATAACTCAACAAACCTTGAAAGCGGAACAAAATAAAGGCTCACACCCTACCAAACATTGACCCCAAAATCATCAAACATCACATCTAGAGTAGAAAAATGGCCTTAGCTAAAAAAATAATAGGGCGTAAAGTAGAATAATCCGCTTTCCTCTGTGCAACCAGCAGATGCCACTAGCATCATCAGTTAAACACATAATGGAAGGCATAACAGAGTAATACCAACATTCTTCAAGTATAATAAACAAACAACCAAGCTTATGGCAATTGAGGTTATCAAAAATCCCAACGGCATAAAAAAATACTCCCTCCGTTCCTAAATATAAGAGCACTTTGACTTTTTTGGAGAATCCTAAGAAAGCAAAATGAACAATTTAATCATAACATATTTTAAATATTATTAGATCATATGTAAGTTCATGAGTCAAATAAGCTAGTTTAGTGAAAAAATTTGGGAAAATCAATTTTTAATTACCCTATTTAGTTTTCTTAGGATTCTCCAGAAAAGTCAAAGTGCTCTTAAATTTAGGAACGGAGGGAGTAGTAAAAATAAACATAACATATCACAATTTCACAGTGATAGATAATCACCTTTAGATATCAGAATATCCATGCAATGAAAACAAAGAAACCCCAGTTTCCAAATCACTTTAATCGTATAAGCATTAAGAAAAAAGGGAAAAAATAAAGAATACCAGAAAACTAAAGGTACCTTCGCAATTACTGAATTTGTTTTAAAAAAAACGTTCAGCGAAGTAAAAATGTCACCTACAGAGTTCCCAAAAGAATATGAGTTATGAGTTATAGCAGCGAAAGGTGTATCCATAAAAAGTTACAAAAAGGAGTTGAATTTGTAAAAACTAACCATTACAACTACAAAGATTTGTTGACGCTTGGGAGGAGGGGAGGGTTCAGCGACAAGCACATGAGATCGAGGCTCTTGAGCTATGGCATTAGTGTTAGATTTAGATGATTTGAGAAAGGGAAGAGGACGGCGAGACAAGGAAATAGAGGAAGTCAAGTCGGAAGAAGCAACAACAACACCATCGCCCTCCTATTGGAAAAAATCTCTCCAAGTGATGAAGAAGAGTGGACATGCATCGATGAAAAAGAAAGAGAGGTTTGAAATTTGAAAGAGGGTAGGGCAAAACCTGCCCCAGTTGGTGACGGAGAGAGAGCTCCAGTTGGCAAAACAATTTTTTAAAAAATAATGAAATTTAAATTAAATGACTGTTTAGGTTGAAAGAAAAGCACCAAGGGACTCCTTACCAAAAAAAAAAAAAAAGCACCAAGGGACCCACCACAGCAGAATGAAGACATCATTGCATACACCTATATTACTCACGAAGCAAACGACAAAAATACAATAGTGCAGCTAAAATGTACAGTTCTTTGAACAGGAAAGATAGAGAGGAGCCGCAAATAAGCCGAGCCTTCCTCTCATTACTTTAAGGGAAAGAGGATGCCACCGCTTTGGACAAATCTTGTAAACGCCATACATATCTGCACAAATGTAGAAATGGTTTCATGCAAATCTTGTAATGGCACATATATATCATTACATTTGTCACAACATTGATGAAGTTTTCTATTTTGCCCCTCTTTTAAGTGATGTGACTTAATTCTTCTTCAACTATAGACAAGTAATAATAATGGTCAGGTATGAAAAATAGTAAAAGTAGTAGTTATGCTTTATATTTAGTACCAAAAATTACTCTTAGTTAATGTTAATAAGAATTTGAAGTAATGAGTTGTTTTTCTGTAAGAAATATAACCATTTTCAGTTCTCATGTAAGAATGGTACATCACTCATCAATAACACAAACACAGAGCATTACAAATTTACAAGAGTCAACTTTTAAGCAAAAGGTCAAAACACATACTGCAGTAATAGTGTTACATAGTTACAGAGCCCCCAACTCCAAAAGGATAGTATACAACATATGGAGTTGGAGCCTGACAAATATCTCCATCGTATGCGGTATGTGTTTAGTGACAACAATGACCAAAGACTTGGGGTGAATATTTATCCAAAAGCTTACAAAGCTCTCTTGAGTTCCCTAACAGTCACTTCAAGAGGACTGCCTCCATTGTAAGATTTTAGGTAACTTCTTCCTGGTGAGACCCAAGTTTTGAGCATCAACATGATCACATCCCGATATATACAAGTATTCAAGCTTGGAACAAGCTTCTAATATCTTACAAACACCTTCTGTGGTCATTGAATGGCCTTCAATGTCAAGATGCTTCAAATTAGGCATGGTGGAAGCAATGGCCATAGCTTCATCATCTCTTGGAGGGTTGAAAAAAATATCCCACAAATCCATCTTCCTGCACAACCCTTGCAGCAGATTGCAGTTTTTTCCTATGACCTCTAGTCCACGAGCTCCCATGTTTATACAATAGCTCACATCTATGAATGTAACTGATGAAAGCCTCCCTGCAATATGTTCCATCATATAATCTCCAATCATGCTACCTGGGATCATCAGTGTTCCCAAACAGCCCGCACTTGCATACCACAATGAAAAACATACAAGAAAGACTAAATAATTAGTCCCAATGAAAAGTGAACCACCATATCACTCTATTTGACCTTATTTAAAGGAAAGTTATTAAGTCATTGAAAATGTCTACAATTGATCAATCTTTCCAATTCTTCCATTTAAGAATGAATAATTACATTTTCTTTTCTAAATTCAATCAATCTTCTCTCTCACATTAATAAGGGGTAAAATTGTACCACTCACATAGATTGTCCCTAAAGTGGACTTATAATAAGGAAACCGGCTAGAAAATAAAAACAACATAGCGATACAAGTAATGATAATTTGCATTGGAGCTAGCATAGAAGAAAACACTTTGACAAAAATTATGTTTAGAACGAATCCAACCCCCAATCTGAGGAGAACAATATTTTGAGGCCTTAGCATCTACTCTGTACATTATTGATCCATAAACTTTACTTCTGCTAATACAAGAAGTATAAATTTGTGTGTATTGTGTGAAAAACTATTGAGTATTGACGCTGTGTACAGAGTGAACATAGTTGATTGGATATATAGCCACATTCAGAATACATGTCAGAGAAAAACAAAGTCAAAGGATCACACATTAAATTTCTATTCATATGTCTTAAGATAGAACTACTTCAAAAAAATCAAAACGGAAATCAGATAAAATAATATAGGCAGGAATAAAGATTATTACTGAAAGATAAAGAAAAAGATAGGCATATATATACTTTTGGGCAATGAAGGTGAAAATGGAATCAGATTGAAGACCATAAACACTGAGCGTACGGAGAGTACCACAACTTCTGGCCACCAACATCTGGACCGTTCTTTCAATCTGATCCAACGGCTGAGGGGAACGGAACTGGCAACTGGTCAACGGCAAAAGATCGTTGACTTGCCAGCAAAGAGGAAGAGTCAACGCATGTGACCATGATTTGCAAACTCTAGGAAGTACAGTAAGCCTCTCAAACATTGGAACTTTGCTAAAGATTTGAGCTAGTGCGTCAGGTGCTAGTTCATCCCACCTTGCATGTTCTTCCATTACTTCTTCTTCTTCTTGATGGTGTCTTTGTCTCTTGGTGGCCATGCTAATTATTAATTAATGGGAAGAATTGTGACTAAGCTATTGAAGTGATAATGGAAGAAGAAAAGCCCAAGCCCAACGAAGAGGCGAGAAGAAGGTGGAGAAGTAGATTTTTATTTCATGGAGAATCCAGTCAAGCCACCGCTGAATCAGACATATAAATCAAGGTTTTAAAACCCGAGCCGGACGTCGAGCCGGAAAACTGAGCGGGTCATGGTTGAAACGGTTGAAACGGTTGGACCGTTCGGTCGAACCGGTGACGTAATAATTTAATGAAAATTAAATATATAAATATTGTTAATACTTAATAACTTAATATAATTAGGATGAAGATATTTTTTTAATCAAGTTCATTTTTTTTCTGTTGATATATTTTTTTTCTGCAGTTGTCAATTTCTGGCCGGGTCAAAAGCGGGCCAACCCGGGTCAACCCCGGGTCAAAAACGGTTAACCCGGGTCAACCCGGGTCAACCCCGGGCCAAAACGGGTTGCACAGTAAAAACGACCCAATAGAGCAATCGGACCGTTTTACCCACCGGCCGACGGTCCGACCGGTCGGACCGTCCGGCTCGGTCCGGGTTTTAAAATATTGATATAAATCAATTCAATTCAAATAATGATGTTTGACCCCGGCCACCCAACCCAATCTAAACTTTTATCCGATAAAAAAGCAAAAATGTTCAAAAAATGTTGATAGTAAATAAATTTTTTAAACTATTGATATTTTCCAAAAATAAAACACAATAGTGATGACTTTTTTGATCAATGATCAAAGTATACTCCACTCGACAAGTGAGAGACTAATCCTCCGTTGATTTGTAGGCACCTCAAAGAGTGAGATATCTGGCCTGAGAGATTTAATGTTTCTTCATACCCTAGGTCAAAGATCGAACCCCATAAAATAGTGTTGACTTTGCATTAACTATTTGGAATGTAACAATTTCAAATATATGTAACAATTACGTACAAAAAGTTACCAAAACCTCATTTCAGTAGATTTTCCTCATGCCAAAACTTAAGCCCTCGTATTTGTTTTTGTCAAAACCTCTTTGAACTTCAATGTATTTTGATCATTGTTCATATCCTAATTGTGATTAATAAAGATAGGAAAATCACATAGGAACTAGCGTTATCTTCATTAAATACAAGTTAAAAAAGTGCAACACATCAAAAGACAGTATATAAGTGTTGGATAGTTACAGACCAAGTAACACAAATTTATACTCGTACTACCTAAATACATGTACAGATATGTGCGCGCGCGCGGGCATCAATTATAGAGCTTATGAAATGAGACTAACTAGAATATTCATAGGCAAGTTGAGCCAAATTCTCATATATCTCTCTGCATTCCTTCTCCTTGGACTCCTATTGATTATGGCCTTCTCCGTCAAAATAGTCATAAATTTGCGGCATCCATAGACAAAGTTTTAGGAACTTCTTTCTAGTGAGAACCAAGTCTTGAGAATTAACATGATCACAGCCCTACAGGCTCAAATCATCAAGCTCTGAACATGTTCCTAGTATTTTATGAACCCCCGCTGTGGTCACTGAAAGGCCTCCAATGTTAAGACGCTTCAGATTAGGCGTTGTTGAGGCCATTGCCTCAGCTTCATTGTCTCTTGTAAGCGCATTTGCACTTTGGCACCTATCCATCTGCCTGTGAAGATCTTGCAGCAACTTGCAGTTATTGACTATCCACTCCAGCTCACAAGCACTCAAGTTCATACAACAGCTCACATTCAACAAAGTAACCAAAGACAACCTCCCTGCAATCTGTTCCACTATGGAATCGCTGATTTTGCCGTGTGTGATTCCCAGAGTATGTAGAAAGCCTGCACTTGCTTAACACAAGCAAAAACATGTAAGTAAAACACTAATCAAGCAGTTCCAATGAAAGTAAACCAACATAAGGGTCCGTTTGGGATTGGACTTAGGACTTAAAACGCTAATTGAGGGCCATATGATGTTTAACTTGAACATGACTTTAAAGTCAAATTGGAATTTCCCAACGTTCTATTCAAAAGTAAAACATATTACAGTGCTTTTACTCCAGCTTCAATTACTTGAGCAAAAGTTAATTCAAACAAAACTATGATATTTTGAGAAACTCTAGTATCAACTGTGTGTATTATTTATGGAAAACCTCAGGTTCTGATCATAGCATAAATTTGTGCATGTTCTATTCTATGCAATACTAATGTGTGTTACAGAATGATCGTGTTTGCTTGCGTGTACAAATATGAAAAAATCAAATCACTTCAATCATTGATAGAAAATTCATTCAAAGGAAACAAGTGTGAGTCATACAAGTGAATCATCTTTCCACCATTATATACCAAAATGTCACTAACTACATATAGAATTCAACAATAAAGACAGCCATAAAAAACAAGCATAGGTTCATATGTAGTTAAATAGAGAAACCATAAAAATAGGCAAAATAGCATACTTTTGGACAATAAAAGTGAAGATGGAATGAGATTGAAGACAAGAAACAGCAAGCCTGTGGAGCATTGTTCCAAGTGGATCCGCAGGTGTTGAATACTTGAATGTAATAATCAGAAGAGGCGATGGTAGGTCCAGGGATAAAGGTCAGTCTCTTGCCAGTGGAGAGATTGTTGAGTCAGAGCTTTGTACCAAGATTTGCAGACGCAGGGGATTACAATCACCCTGTCATAGATGGGAAGCTTGCTAAATATTAAGTAATACCAGTCCAAGATTATAAGAACGATCAAACCAGAGATACTTTACCTACAAGAGAACTTTCATGTTATCAGTACAAAACTACAAGAGAATTCACATACTTATTATTCTATTTCCATTGCTTCAATGGATTGTCTCCTCCATCAAAACAGTTGTGAGCATGAGGCCCCCATACTGTGAGTTTTGGATACTTGTGCAGACCCAAGTTTTCAGCTTTAACATTCTCACATCCCCACATATCTAAATATTCAAGATTCGAACAAGCACCGAGTATCTTATGAACACCCTCTGTAGTCATCCAATGGCAAGCAACTTCAAGGTGCTTGAGTTTCGGCATTGTGGAAGCAATCGCCACTGCTTCATCATCTCGTGAAGGCTCGTCATGATCTCCAGTGTGCCATGGATGCATGTTCCTGCACAGCCCTTCCAAAAGAATGCAATTCTTTCCAACCACCTCAAGTCCACATGCACTCATGTTCATACAGTAGCTCACATCTAAGAAAGAGAGCATTGAAAGCCTTCTAGAAAGATTCTCCATTATAGAATCACTCAAGCTGCTATTGGGAATCCTCAGAGTTTGGAGACAGCCCACACTAGCATAACAGAAAATGCAACATACAAGAAAAACCAATATAATATGTTCAAGAACACTGTAAAAAATGACTTAACTAATTCCATTCTAATTAATACTCCCTCTGTTTTTAAATATAAGATATACTCCCTTCCATCCTAAATATAAGACCTAATTGACTTTTTCTGGAAAATACTTAAAAAAGCAAAATAAGTTAATTATAAATTGATTCACCTAATTTTTTCCCTTAAACTAGCTTATTTTACCTATAAACTAATGGATAATCTAAAAATATATCAAATATGTCATCATTCAATAACCTATTTCGCAACCTTAATCTCTCCAAAAAAAAGTCAATTAGATCCTATATTATATTTAGGACTGGAGGTAGGTAGTATTTACTTAATTAACATTCAATTATAAGGAATTAGAGTCAGGTTAGATAGGCATACTTTTGAGCAATGAAAGTGAAGATGGAGTCAGATTGGAGGCCAGAAACACAAAGTTTGGCAATAGAACCAGAGGTTGTAGTGATGAGCATTCTGACAATTGGGTCAAGTTGGTCAGGCTGCTGAGGACAATTGGTCCATTTCATGAGGTCTATCTCTTGATACAGATCACATTTACTCATCCCATCTTGAAGAGACACTTTGCTAAGGATTGCCCCTAAAGCTTCTCTTACTTTTTCATCCCAACTTTCATATCCCAATTCAGCTTCCATCGGTATACCTCCCTGGTTCACATCAAAAAATGAAATTTCCTTTTAATTACTACACAAAATAATTGACTAGCTAACATGTGTCTATAAAAGAGATACAAGACAAAAGTATTTATTTATTGAATGGAAACAGATGCAGTCATATTTTCTTACCAAAATATTCGTTTCAATAATCATGAAAATAATGGGGTGGGGGGAAACACACAAAAAAGCGAGAAAGAGGGAATATGAGATATGAAAATCGTGCTCCATGAGCATCAACGCATGGTTTTGCTGCTATATATTTTCCAGCTTACCAAATGCGGTTTTCGTTTCTCCTTCGTACTATTTTCCATTAAAAACCTATACTTCTTTTTATCCAAAGCTTATATAAAGGGAAAACTCATCATGACTTTGTATAAATATTTTATTTTTAATCAACTTTGATTATGGCACCTTTCTGTATGACTTTTTTTAAGAATCCTAAAAAATTAAAATAAGTTAATTATAAATTGATTTACCTAATTTTTCTAGTTTACTTAACATATAAATTAATGACTAATCTTAAAATATAGGAAATATATCATGATTCAATAACATATTTTTGTAACCTTAACATCTCCAAAAAAAAGTCAACTAAATTCTTATATTTAGGAATGGAGGGAAAATATGTTTTATATGCTGATTAAATCATCAATTTTGATTTGTCTCTACTATGTAACTTTATATTTTTAGCATTTATATAGGATATAAAATTACTCACCAAATATACAGACTTAAAAATTAACGATTTAATTAAGATGAAAAACACAATTATACTAAAACAATAATTGAATAAGTGTAACACTTCCATTTGTAAACACAACACCCAATATTAAATACCAAGTGTTGACTTTAGAAATAGCTTAACCGCAAGTCCGCAACTTTTTTTCCGGCAAAAAAAAGGTTTTTGAAAGGAAAAGAGGCAACACCATTTAAATTTTTGAAATAAAAATAACATAATATTTGTGCCACATTTTAAAATATCATGTTTACTTTTGATTCAAAAGATAATATAGTATTAGGCGCACCTTTACCACGGTCACGTGATTATTTTTACAACTTAACCCAAAGGACAAAGTGAATGACTTTGTCTTTAATTAACTATGTAAGAGCAAATAGAATTTAATCAAAGATCTGAATAACTAACTCGAAAGGTTACACACACACACGAGAGGAGAGAGAGGAGTCGGGAAGAGCTTATGGAGGGACAATAATCCTCAAAATTCTATGTCTAAATATAAAGTATAATAATCTTGATCTTGTTCTATGTCATAGAAATAATCAATGGATTGCGGCACGAGAAATTCTTAGGTGAACCTGGTGCACCACATCATTTGTGGTCTGACCAATTAAAACTTGATATATCAATTAAAATGAATCCTAATCATCCTGCTAACGTGGCTTAATATTAAATAAAAAAACCTCTTAAATAAATTTATAATTTCCCCATCTTCTCCAACTGCATCCTTTTCATTGGATAAAAACTGAATCCCTACACATGTTCATCAAAGAGAACCCACTCACCCCCAAATCGGCCGTCGGAAAAATCTTCAACGAGGCTTCTCCTCCAGTAGTAAAGAAGTTTCATTTCTCTTCCCCTTCCTCACGCAGTCTCCTCCCAAATCGCCCGTCTAAAAAATCTTCTTCTCTGCGCTAATTTCTTACTTCCCATCGTCAAAAAGCATGAACTCTCCCCCAAATCCCAGATTGGATGAATCAAAACTCTTCTTCGTCGGTCGTCGGCGACAATTTTCCGGCCGACAATAAGCATCAGCCACCCTGTAGACTCAATAACAACAACAAGAAGATATGCATCAGATTTGGGATTTTCCCACAAAAGTCTCGGCCGAGAAGAAGATTTTTCATGAAACCACCGATCTGGGATTTGGGGAGTTTGCGTTCTGTTTTTGATTTCTTCTTCAAGATTCAGTTTTTTATTGTTTGCGTTCTGTTTGTGGAAGGAATTGAGGGATTAGTTCAGAAAGAAGGGAGAAAATATAAATTAATTGGGAAGTATTTTTATTTAATATTAAGCCACGTCAGCAAGATGATTAGGATTCATTTTAATTGATACAGTTTCTGTCAAGTGCTCATAGATCTCTTTGCACTTCATTTTTTTGAACATCCATGGAAGGCCTTCTCCATCAAAATAGTAGGCAGATCGTCGGCCCCGCCCCCGCACGGTAAGTTTAGGGAACTTATTTGTTGTAAGACCCAACTCTTGAACTTGAACATAATGACATTTCCATAGAGACAAGTACTCAAGCTTTGGACAGCCTCCTAGAATTTTTGCAACACATTTTGTGGTCAAACCATGTCCATTAAGGTCAAGATGCTTCAGATTTGGCATTGTGGAAGCAATCGCATTAGCTTCAGATTCGCTGCTAAGCATTTTTCATCAAAAGGCATCCGCCTGCACAGCCCTTTCAGCAGCTTGCACTTATTTCCTATTTCCTCAATCCCACGAGTCGCCATGCCCAAACAATGGCTCACATCTATGAAAGTAAGGGAAGACAACATTCTGGTAATCTCTTCCGCTATGCCATCGGTGATTCTACTCTAAGGGATTACCAGGGTTTGCAGACAGCCGGCACTTGCAAAACAGAGGAAAAAACACATAAGAAAGATCAAATAATCAGCCCTATAGGGAAACAATCAATATAAAACACCACCTTTGTCAATAATGTTTGGCACGACTGGAAGAACAAATAGTTATTTTTTGTCAAAACTGTATTTTAAAACTTTTGCCTATTCTTTCAATAGATTTAAAATTTCTGAATCACATTTTAATATACTCCCAACTTATTGACAAAACATGTTTACATAATTCTGTTCAGATATAAAACATATCATACTTATCCCAACTTTAACCATCAACACATGGTTGGGCTAAAACTAATTTTTTTTTAACTGATTAAAAAAATATTAATGTAAGAAACTTTAGCTTCACCTAGGAAGATCATTCATCCATAAACTGCGGTTGGTTCTGCATAAATCACGAATAAGTGTTCTGAGCTATACTAGCTGGCGGTGTCTTGAGTATGACAGAAATATTACATTGCCTAGACATCCAGTGTACTAGTTGTTACTACATTACTGGCATATACAGTAATTGTTCACATACATATGCGCAATGGTCAATCAATATTCCAATTCAACAGGTTCTTCCATTCAATATTGTATTCCAACGTTAACATACATTAAGGGCATACCAAGGAGGGGAGGGACAAGAATTCACAACAATTTAACAATTTCAAAAATGTCGATGAAAATTCTAAATTAATAGGAATATTTCCCTCCTATGCTAAAATATAAGACTTATTTGTGAGGATAAATTTGTTTCTAAATATAATACCTATATCTAATTCTTACAATTCTTCCCCAACTTATCCTTATTAATGCTCCCTACTAAAAGAGCGTGAGGGTGAGGGAAAAAGTGGATAATTAGGGTATATTAGTCATGTTAGTTTAACTAATTTCTTTAATCTAATCAAATTAGTTCTTAAAATAATACTTCATCCGGTCCTAAATATAAAATTTAATTGACTTTTTTAGAAAATCCTATAAAAAGCAAAATAGTTAATTATAAATTGATTTACCTAATTTTTTTCTCTTAGATTAGTTTATTTTACCTATAAACTAATGTATAATCTAAAAATAATCAAATATGTCATGATTCAATAACCTATTTCGCAACCTTAACCTCTTAAAAAAGTCAATTAGGTCTTATATTTATATTTAGGACCGGAGGTAGTATTACATCCATCCACATACACTTGTTCAATATTTAAAAATCCATCTAACAGAAGTTTTGCTTCCCCTCAAATTAAAATCCCTCATACCAAACAAACAGAGACATCCAAATGAAATCAAACAGTCATCAATTTTCAAAGCGTATGCTATATTACTAGAGAGAACGTGAACATAAAATAAAGGATAAAAGTAAAAAAGTAAAATGCATATATATATATATATATAATTGAGGGAAATGAAGGTGTAAAGGGAGGGAGATTCTAGTCTATAGAGACAGAGGGCGCTGAGAGGGGCTTAGATCGCCGAAAGTGGAAGGCAAGAGATTGAGGACTTGCCAGCAAAGAGGAAGGGACCATGCATGGTACCATGATTTGCAAACCCTAGGGATCACGCCAACCCTCTCGTATATTGCCACCTTGCTGAAGATTAGGGCAAGTACGTCACCTGCCAATTCTCCCCACCTTCTTTCCTGCTCCATACCTCACCTGATCACTCCCTTTTCCCTAGTTTTCTTTCTTTCTTCCTCAACGATTTCTCGTGTGAGTATTCAGTTATGAGTCGAATGGTAAAGGTTCAAGGGAGTATTATATAAAGGGAAAAACTTATATCATGTTCTTTTCTCCAAGTTCTCAAGTTCTTTCAATATAGGCCATTAGATTGAATGGATGATTGTTATAAAAGGATACATGTCACTCCCATATTAAAAGAACTTGAGAACCTGGAGAAAGGAGCATGACGTAAGTAAGGTCCTTATATAAATAATTTTTTAGATATTATGTGTGGGACCAAATTCTAAAGCTATTAGCCCATATTGTTCCTGTTCCGGCTCAAAAAGAGAAGGAAGCCCATATAATAAGGCTTGTTTGGTTGCATAGAGAAAGTAACAAAGAATTGGAAAGTGTAGAAAGTATGGGTATTTTTGTAATTTACATATTTACTGGAACCCACAAGTTTTCTCTCTCCATTCTTGTCAAGGTCACACAAACTTTACTTTCTCATTATTACCTGATTTACCTCTATTTTCATCTTTATTCTTTCACTTTCTATTTCTTCACTTTCTTCTTACAAGCAAATGGACCCTTGAGCTTGCGTAACTAAATAATGAGCAAATCCATAATGTCATATCTTCAACGACGTCAACTAGTAACTGATTCTAATTAAAGATGATAGCGGCTTGCACATTAAAGTTATCCCATGAGATGTTTAGCTTTCCGCATTGGTCATCTATGTTGAAGACATTATAAAATGCTTCGAATAGGATATGAGCAAAATACTTGATATTATGTGCATCAGCGCATCTTATATATTGTTTCATAAGCTTTTTAGTATTAAAAAATAATATATGAATAATTTTATTAGGTATTATGTGTATGTTATATTGTTTCATAAGCTATGTAGAAGTTGAGGCTCTCCTTATTGTTGGAGAACAAGTCATCTCTATTCTCCAAGAAATTATTACCCTTTGAGAAGATAATTCTTAGAGGAATCACTACTAACTCATACAAAAGGGCGTGAAAGCGGCAATTCATCAAAAATTGAGGAATCAAGAATTTGATTCTCACCATGACCCTCCTCCCACTTCGTCAGTTGACACCAACACTGTCATGAAGTTTTTGTACGCAAATACCTTTGGATGAAGAGATCATGTTCAGAAGCTTATGGGGATTGCATCACAGAAAAATTTCATCATGGGCGTTTCATGGTTCCAATATTCATCAAAATTACCTACGACTTTTGTTTTCAATTTTTGTGATCTATTTGCATCACTTGAAAAATTTCCATCAAGGGTGCGATTCCAGGATTTATCAAGATTATCTACGACTTTTGTTTTTAATTTGTGGAATCTATTTGCATCACTAGAGAAATTTCATCAAAGGTGAAAGATCTCCTTTCACACCTCCAATATTTCATTATCCTTGATACTTGTGAAGTTAAACATTTTCTTTCCCATTCGAAAAATCGATGTCGTCACCAAGGGCCTTGTAGCCCACTGGTATGATATCTCCTCTTTAGGTGGGAGGTTGCGTGTTCGATCCTGCCTGTAATCTCAAGCCGTTAGAGCTTGCCCCTTTAAATAAAAAAAATCGTCGTCGTCGTTATCTAGTGAAATTTGGTTAACTATTCTCTGTGTAAAAAGCTTTGGAAAATATTACTATTATTTAAGTTTCTGTAACAAATACTCCTCATATATTTATAGTTGATCTCAAGCATAGATAAAAGAGTAGAGTTGTGTTATGCCTAGACAGCCAACATAAAAAATATGTCGAATCTTATTGACATGTATGTATCCGCGCATTTGGCGGCGTGTGATCCATGTAGACGACCCCACCTAGTAGAATAAGACTTTGTTGTTAATCTAATCAGAATAAGAGACAAAAGTTAACAATATTAACTACTCATATCTTTTTAAATAGCGAAATGGGAAAAATTGGAAGCATGATAGATAAATATTTTTTTAAATGATATGTAGGTTTTTAAGGCGTCCAACCCAATTAATATTTTCATGTCAAGAGTAAGGTACTTGCAATCAATAAAAATACAACTTCAGGGCCAGTTTGGTTGTGGGAAAGTTGGGTAAAGAATTAGAAATAAAAATTAAAGTGAGTCTCATTATGCAAAAAATTGTTTGACGTGACACATTTTTGACTGGGGACATTTACACTACTACCCTCGCATAAAAAATAATCTTTTTACAAAAGACAAGGGCAACACCATTAATTTTTGTTAAGCAAAAGTATTATAATAGTTGCCTCCCAATTTTGAAATGTCATGCCTATTTTTGCTAGAAAAAATAATATAGTGTTAGGTGCACCTTTACTACAAATACATGTTTATTCTTACCAGTTAACCCAAAGGACAAAATGAAACAACTTTGTCTTTGATTAACTATAAGAGCAAATGGCATTACATCAAAGGTCTGAATAAATAACTCAACAGGTTATATATATAAAAGAGGAGAGAGGAGTCAGGAAGAGGTTATGGAAGAATATAGACGGATAATAATCCTCAAACCATCATATCTATCCAATCAGTATAATAATCTTGAGGCTAAAGTATGTTTTTGGTCCCTTAAGTTTGCACAAAGTCATGTTTTGGTCCCTTAACTTTGAAAAGTGTGTTTTTGGTCCCTTAATTTTAGAGAAAGTGTGTTTTTGGTCCCTTCGCTTTGAAAAATGTGTTTTTTGTCCTTGAACTTTGGATAAAGTAATGTTTTTAGTCATTTGAAAAAAGGATAAAATGTTTTTAGTCCCTTCCTTTTCAAAATTAAGGGAGTAAAACATGACTTTTTGTAAACTTAAGGGACCGAAAACATACTTAAACCAAATTTAAAAGGACTAAAAACACACTTTTCAAAGTTAAAGGACTAAAAAGATGACTTTGTCCAAAATTAAGGGACCAAAAACACACTTTTCAAAGTTAAGGGACCAAAACATACTTTAGCCTAATCTTGATCTTGTTCTATCTCATAGAAATTGTTGTACACCGTTAGATGCGTATTGGGCTTGGGCTCTTTGTAACGACCCAAATGAACAAGTAGGCGAGTCCAAGCTTCAGGTGGAGTGCAATTAACGGCTACAAAGTAGATAAGGAAGGAAGACTTAGTCGCCCACATATATCGGAGTAGTCGCCCTCAAATATCGGAGCACGTGTGACGCCCACTACCCATAACTGACGCCTACAATTTCGCAACCACCGTTGCCGGTGACCCCGTTTATTGTACTCAATCTTATTATCAATAAAGAAGTTTTTATTATTCATTCATATTGTAAAGTTCCCCTCAATTGTGCATCAACAGAAATAATCAATGGATTCGCGCACAGTTTCCCTCAAGTGCTCATAGATCTCTTTGCACTTCATTTTTCTAAACATCCATGGAAGGCCTTCTCCATCAAAATAATCAGTAGATCCTGGGCCCCACAGAGTAAGTTTAGGGAACTTATTTGTTGTAAGACCCAACTCTTGAACCTCAACACGAAAACATTCCCATATAGACAAGTACTCAAGCTTTGGACAGCCTCTTAGTATTTTACCAACACATTTTGTGGTCATCATATCATGTCCGTAAAGGTCAAGATGCTTCAGATTTGGCATTGTGGAAGCAATCGCATTAAATTCAGATCTGCTTTCAAGCATTGAATCAGGCATCCGCCTGCACAGCCCTTTCAGCAGCTTGCAGTTATTTCCTATGGCCTCAATCCCACGATGCCCCAAGAGAAAACAGTGGCTCACATCTACGAAAGTAAGGGAAGACAACCTTCCGGTAATCTCTTCCGCTATGTCATCGGTGATTCTGCTCTCAGGGATTACCAAGGTTTGAAGACATCCCGCACTTGCAAAACAGAGAGGCAAAAACACATTAGAAAGATCAAATTAAACAATCAGCCCCATAGGGAAAATATTAACATAAAAAACCACCTTTGTCAATTATAAATGTTTGCCATGATGACTTGAATAATAAAGAACATATTTTGTCAAAACTGTATATTAAAACTTTGGCCCATTCTTTCACTAGATTTAAAATTTCTTATTCACATTTCTATATAACATTCAAATCAACCAGACATGTCTACAAAATTCTGTTCAAATACAAAACATATTACACTTATCCGACGTTTAATTAACCATCAACAGTTCAACACAAGTACCACACACACGCGGTTGGGATAAAATTAATCCTTTTTTATCTGAATATATACAAGTTGCTACTACATTACTGGCATATTTATTGTGCACATACATATGCTCAATGGACAATCAATATTCCAATTCAAAGGGCTCTTCCATTCAATCTTGCATTGTGTTCCAGCTTATCATACATTAGGAAAAGACATCCAAAGGAAAATAAATAGTCAACTAAGTAATGGAGAGAGGAATGAGGAAAACATGAAGTAGAATAGAAAGATAGGCAAGCATGAATGCATACTTTTGGGAAATGAAGGTGAAAAGGCTATCAGAATTGAGTTTATAGAGACTGAGGGCGCGTAGGAAACCGGAGCTTTAGGCGACGAGAGTGCGCACCGTTGTTTCCACAGAACGGCGCTGAGAGGGGCTGAGATCGCCGAAAGTGGAAGGCAAGAGATTGACGACTTGCCAGCAAAGGGGAAGGGACCATGCATGGTACCATGATTTGCAAACCCTAGGAATCACGCGAATCCTCTCGTACATTGCCACCTTGCTGAAGATTAGGGCAAGTACGTCACCTGTTAATTCTTCCCACCTTCCATCATGCTCCATACCTGATGATTCCGTTTCTTCTTCTTCTCTTTTTCGCCTTTGTCTTTCTTTCTTCCTCATCGATTTCACGGTCATTACACAATTGGGACTTGGGAGTTGGAAGGACTGGTTACATTTACATTGGGTGGGTTAGTAGGGTTTTCTTATGGGAAATAGATTTGGTTTTGAAAGAAATTTTTTTTATTTATAAATTTTGAAAAGAAGCTTTTAGTTGATTTTTGTGAGCCCATTTATTAAATAGGTCCAATCAAGGTTGGTTTATTTACAAATATTATTATGTAGATGTGTACTTCATACTTCATACTTCATACCCATCACATCAAAACTTTGCCTACAAGGTTATAGACTTTTATCCTTATTAAAAAAACTCACAATTAAAGTAAACAATTAAATTGTAATGCCTTTTAAAAACCTACATTATAAGTAGGTCTTTAGAAATGCTTTAGGCCTTGATAGACCTTTTGAATTCTAAAAAAACTAATGTAAAGATAAATATTTGGTTAGATTTAATATAACGTGTCAAGCTGATGAATTAATATAACGTGTTAGTGCCACAAAGGGAAACTTTTTTTTTTCATCCACAAAAGGCAACTTAATTGTGTTAAATGCATGGTATTTTTTAAAGATGGAGACTAATTGTTACAAATGATGTAAACTTGAGGGACCACAATAACATGAAGTTTAAATTTGAGGGATAAAAAACAATTTGGGTGAAACTTGAGAGATTGAAAATTATATTCACCCATAATTGAATAAAAAATATTAATGATAATTATGATGAAAATCACAATAATACTTAAACAAAATATGAATAGAAGTGTAGTAGACTAGTACTTCCATTTGTAAACACAACACCCAATATTAAATAATGAGTGTTAACTTCAGAAAAAGCATACCGTCAACTATGTTTTTTCCAGCCAGAAAAATATTTATACACAAAAGTACAAAGGCAACACCATTTAATATTTGTTAAGCAAACATAATTATAATATTTGTGGCCCGATTTTGAAATGTCATGCCATGCCTACTTTTACTCAAAAAAACAATATATAGCATTAGATGCACCTTTACTTGACTAGACACATGATTATTTTTACAGCTTAACCAATAATGAACAAAATGAAACAACTCTGTCTTTGATTAACTATACAAGAGCGAATGGCATTACATATATAAAAGAGGCGAGAGGAGCCTGGAAGAGCTTATGGAGGGATAAAGACGGACAATCCTCAAAGCATAAGATCTGAATCATCAGTATAATAATCTTGTTCTATGTCATAGAAATAATCAATGGATCCGGGCACAGTTTCCATCAAGTGCTCATAGATCTCTTTGCACTTCATTTTTCTAAACATCCATGGAAGGCCTTCTCCATCAAAATAGTCGGTAGATCGTGGGCCCCGCACTGTAAGATTAGGGAACTTATATTATTTGTTGTAAGACCCAACTCTTGAACTTCTACATAATGACAATCCCATAGAAACAAGTACTCAAGCTTTGGACAGCCTCCTAATATTTTACCAACACATTTTGTGGTCAAACCATGTCCATAAAGGTCAAGATGCTTCAGATTTGGCATTGTGGAAGCAATCACATTAGCTTTAGATTCGCTGTTATAAATTGGCTTAGGCAACCGCCTGCACAGCCCTTTCAGCAGCTTGCAGTTATTTCCTATGGCCTCAATCCCACGATGCCCCAAGAAATAACAGTGGCTTACATCTATGAAAGTAAGGGAAGACAACCTTCCAAAAATCTCTTTCGCTGTGTCACAGGTGATCATGCTCCCAGGGATTACCAGGGTCTGAAGACAGCCCGCACTTGCAAAACAGAGGAAAAAAACATTAGAAAGATCAAATTAAATAAAAAATCAACTCCAAAGGGAAATAATTGACAAAAAACTTTGCTTGGGATGACTTTAGATCATCAAAACCACCCTTTCAATAATGTTTGGCATGTCTTGAACAGTTGAACTGACAAACAAATAGTTTCTTTTTTTTCATAAAACTGGATATTGAAACTTCTGCCTATTCTTTCACTAGAATTAAAACTTCTGAATCACATTTTAATATAGCATTCAAATCAACCAAACATGTTAACAGAAATGTGTTCAAATACAAAACATATTACACTTATCCCAACTATAACCCATCAACACACGGTTGGGATAAAACTGATCCTCTTTCAACTTAACACTAGTTGCTACTACATATTACTGGCACATTCACATGTATATGCCCAATGCATGGTCAATCAATATTCCAATTGCACGTGTTATCATACATCAGGAAAAGGCATCGAAAGGAAATTAAATAGTCAATAGTGTAATCCAGAGAGAGGAATGAGGAAAACATGAAGTAGAATACATACTTTTGGGAAATGAAGGTGAAAAGGGAATCAGAATTGAGTGTATGGGCACTGAGAGCGCGTAGGGAACCGGAGCTTTTGGCGACGAGAGAGTGTACCGTTGCTTCCATAGAACGGCTCTCAGAGCGGCTTAGATAGCCAAAAGTGTGAGGCAAGAGATTGATGACTTGCCAGCAAAGAGGAAAGGACCATGCATGGTACCATGATTTGCAAACCCTAGGGACCACGCGAATCCTCTCGTATATAGCCACCTTGCTGAAGATTAGGGCAAGTACGTCGCATGATAATGCTTCCCACTTTCCATCATGCTCCACGTGTACACCTGCTTTCCTTTTGTCTTTTTCTCTTTTTCGTCTCCGTCTTTCTTTGTTCCTCGTTGTTTTGCTTTTGCCCACCATTTCGAAATTGAAAGGACTTGGTGGGGTGGGTTATTAGGGTTTTTCTTATTCTTATGGGAAATAGATTAGGTTATGGAAGAAGCCATCAGTTTATTTTTGTGGGTGGGATCGAAAATGGGAAAACTTACATCAAGTTCCTTTCTCTAGGTTATCAAGTTCTTTTAATATAGGAGTGACACGTGTCCTTTTTTAACAACCATCCATTCAATTGGTTGTTATAAAAGGACACGTGTCACTCCTATGTTAAAAGAACTTGAGAACCTGAAGAAAGGAACTTGACCTAAGTAAGGTCCATCGAAAATTATCTCACACTCCCAGGCCATAATAGTTTCTTAACATTAAATATGGCCCATTTACCTTTTTTGTCCGCAATTTTTTTTATCAGCAGGATATCAGATATGGCCTATTTATTAAGGTTTATCTACAAGATTTATATTTTATTACGTAAATGGTAGATGGTTGAGTTGAGACCCATTTCATGAAATTTTTTCTCATAAGCTTTTAGTCTCACTTATTTAGTATTAATAAATATTCCCTCCGGTCCTAAATATAAGACCTAATTGGTTTTTTTTAGAAAATCCTTAAAAAAGCAAAATAAGTTAATTATAAATTGATTTACCTAATTTTTCCCTTAAACTAGTTTATTTTACTTATAAACTAATGAATAATTTAAAAATATATCAAATATGTCATCAATCTAATAACTTATTTCGTAACCTTAATCTCTCCAAAGAAAAGTTAATTAGATTCTATATTTAGGAACGGAGGTGGTATTATATAAATAATTTTATTACATATTATGCACAAATTATTTTTGAAGCTATAAAAAGCTTTTGAGTAAATAATTGAAATGTAAAGACTTTTAAAGACCTACACTATGAATAGGCTTTGATAGACTTTTGAAGACTAAAAAAATCTATATTCAATCTTTAGCCTAATTCAATTTTCATTCCCTTATTTGAGACCTAGTTCTGTTTAGCAAATTTTCATTCCCTAGTATGAAGTAATGTTTAAAGGTACAACTAAGTGCTAACTTTGATAGATTTTTATTTAATAATTAGTTTTAAATTATTAAAATACCATAATGCCCATAAAAATTGCGTATGTGATATTTTTTCAAACGAGCCAATGTAATATGCTCCAATACTTTACTACTAATTTTAAAAATCTACCTTACCAAATAAACTTATATAAGTAAATTATTGAATGCTTTTTAGTATTTGCCATATTATAATTTTTTTATCAGGGCCCATATAAGAATTCAACAATGTGTGATATCAACGAGGAATGAGACAGTTGACCATTGGCGCGCGCAATTGGCCACACACACACATAACATCTTTCTTCCACCACCAAACATAAACAAAACCAAAGTGCTGACTAATCACTCTGACTCTCATCTCTCAGTCTCTCTTCACTTTCCACACTCAAACACAAAACACTCTCTGATCTCTTCACTATCTTACCTTCTTTCTCTCTCTCTCTCTCTCTCTCTCTCTCATGGCCTTCTCTTCCTTCTCCTCCCTCTCCTTCTCTCTCCCATCCCAACCCCATCCTTCCCTTCACTCCCACTCTTCACTTCCATCCTTCTCTCTCATCCCCCACCGTCCAAACCCATCTTCCAATCTTCCCATCATTTCCCATCTATCTTTCTCATCTCCCATTTTTTCACCTACCCATTTGGTCCGTCCGTCCAAAAATCCAATCTTTTCATCTGGGGGTGGCGCCGGCGGCGGCGGCGGCGGCATTGGCCATGGCGGCGGCGGCGGAGGAGGGGATGGTGAGGAGGAGGATAGGGAGCATAACAAGGAGGAGGCTTTTTTGGTGCTTGCCGATGTGGGACGGTCGTTGGACAGTTTGCCGGCGGATTTGGCGGCGGCGATTACGGCGGGGCGTGTGCCGGGTTCCATTGTGAGGAGGTTCTTTGAATTGGAGAAGTCTGGTGTGTTTCGGTGGTTGATGAATTTTGGAGGGTTTAGAGAGAGGTTGTTGGCTGATGATCTGTTCTTCGCTAAGGTTGCTATGGAGTGTGGTGTTGGCATCTTCACTAAGGTTTGTTTTTATTTCTTAATGCTGTTAATTGGATTCAGCAAATTAGCCACATTTGTATTTGATGCTAGGCATGATGATTTAAACTTAATGCTTTTAATTAGTTTAGCTGAATTAGATCTCCTTTCTTTGGTCTTACTTTTCTATTTCTTATGTTGTTACATGTTACTTTTACATGCCTACTATTTTCAAGAATGATGTGTTATTTGGTACCCTTTTGATTTTTCCCTGCTGGTTTGAGACCATCATTTCTGTGACTTTTCATGGTTTTCTTGTATTTTTAAAATTTAGTTGACACATGACACGCTGACTCTGGAGATGAACTGTGACAGGGTAATGTCACTGCTAAATTTGAATGATTAAAATGTAGTCATGTTTTTAGTCATATCTCTCTCATTATCAATGTACTGAATTGAAGATAGAGAATGTCGAAGAGAAAGAATGTTGAGAATCAAAGCTTTAAATGCGATGAATTGAACCTTTGACCCCATTATCTAGCAGATCAATATATTTTCTTTGCTCTCGTTATTGTCAATTAGACAGAGTAGAAAGCTCAGGTTGTTTTCTAGGTTCTTCTTGTGGAGCTTGTGTTTCTGAGTGCAGCAGTTATCAGACATAATGTGCATCTTTAATGAGAATTGATAATTGGCTTGCTTTTCAGACTGCTGCAGAGTTGGAGCGGCGTAAAGAAAATTTTTCCAAGGAGTTGGATTTTGTTCTTGCTGATGTGGTAGGTGATTCAACAATATATTTACACTTTTATATCACGTAGCATTAGTTGACTTAAGCAACCATGGATACATTGCCTATTAATTTTCAGTTTCATTATGCTTATCAAGAAGAGAATTAAGTTTAAAAGGCCAGGGTGATCTGTAGAATTGCTTATAAGTGTAAAATGAACTGCTTGTAGCATGCCGACAAATCCTCACCATGTGTGAATTGAGTTGCATTGGTGAACAAATACTCTTGATTTACGAACATGTAAATATAGATGCAATGAAATGGAAGAACAATTATTGTTGTAGCTTCTCCTTTTAACAGATCTTTCCTTTGGCCTAACCACATATTTCGAAATAGAAGAATATGAGCAATTTTGCTTGCTTGGTTAAATGTCAATCTTCTTTATTTAACTTTAACTCCATAATCTGCTTAGCATAATGTTTTCTCTTTCTACTAATCATTTTTTATTTGACCTTGTAGCTCGAAATTCTTGGAAGAACTCAGATCAACTTTTTTTATTTATAAAGCAAAATATGGTGCCATCTAATTTGTTTATTTAATATCTTCAACAGGTAATGGCTATTGTTGCAGATTTCATGCTTGTGTATCTGCCAGCTCCCACTGTTTCTCTCCAAAAACCTCTTGCAGTTAGTGCTGGAGCTATTGCTAAATTTTTCCATGGCTGTCCTGAAAATGCATTTCAGGTTGGCACAGTTTGCAAAGCTTTCCACATTTCTATATTTTTTATTTTGTAGTTTTGAAGAGGGATTTGAGTGCTGATATTTGATTTGATCTGGATATCACATTGACTGAATAGGTGGCCTTGGCTGGAACGTCATATTCTCTTTTACAGAGAATAGGTGCTATAGTGGTATGTTTTGGATCACATAAATATTAACGTAAATTTGCTTCATCACAAGGGAGCTTTTCATCATCTCAATATGTTATGCAGCGCAATGGAGCAAAGCTATTTGCAGTTGGCACGGGTGCATCTCTGGTAATTTAGCTCTGTATATTTATAAAAATACCCTTTTAGATATTGCCCCAGTGTTGATGTTAAAAAAAGGATATTGTCCTAGTGTTTATCCACTTAGCGTAGCATCAAATTATCTATCACAAAAAACCTTGCTCCAGTCGTTGTGAGGCATTCCATTCTCATAGTTGCCACTATTCTGATCTTAACAACAACTGAAATAGCCCTATTTAACAATTGTTATACTGTGTAGCTTAATATGTTCTATAAGTAAAAGTACTTGCCATATTTCTCCTTTGTCATGTTAAAAAAGGAAATCTGGCAGCTATTGTGCTCTTTCTTCGTAGGAAAGCTATTGCACTATTTTCACTAATTTGATTCTAATGGGAAATTAAGAATTATGACAGGAAAATTGTCATTTTAATCAGGAAACTTGCTGATGCTACCAGGTTCATGGTGCTTATTGTGCTAGTGTTATTTGTTCAGACTTCATAGAGCTCATATCTAAAGTATATAACTAGAATGCTGTATTGTTTCTGGAAAATAAGAAGAAAAAGAATTGGTTAATAGGTCAACGAATTTAATAGGTAATGTGAATTAAAATTATGAATCTTGTTTTAGAGACATCTCTTTCTAGGGGATTCTTGCTTCTCTGGACTCTGGACCATACTTTTCATATGAATCATACAGGTACACAGTTTTCTAAAAGAACAACTTCTTTGCAGTTGGATATGACCCACAATACCAAATCTCGTTATTCTTTGTCCTGCTTGAATGATACTATTTGTTCAGGTCAATTGTATTGCATTCTTCAAATAGTGTAATAGATTTTATCTAGAAAGACTTTATATGCTTGTCTGTTGATCAACTTCACTATGAGGCATGAATCACTTTGGTGGCTGTAGGTCATCTATCTTGTTTCGTGATTGGTGTATATTATAACATTTATGAAAACAATGTAAGGAAAATGTAATGTTTTTGTGATGGTATCATCACTGTTGCGGTGCCTTTTCAGGTTGGTACAGGAGTAACAAATGCATTGATCAAGACACGAAAGGCTGTTGATAAATCTTTTGCTGATGAGGCTGAGGCTGAGGATGTACCGATAGTATCAACCAGTATTGCATATGGGGTTTACATGGCAGTATCTAGCAACTTGAGGTGTGTCATTCTCCATAACATGCTAATTAAATTTACTGCTTCATTGTTTAAACTGAAATGTGAAACCATATTCAAGAAAATCACATCAAGCTGTGAATGGTTGTATGCATTGCACCTTTGTAGAGTTAATGGAGGTTTTGATATATTTTAGCTAAGAAAATACATTTGAAATAGTGCATTAATTATGTCCTTGGAAATAGATTTTCTGTCCCCTTGTATAAAGTTTGGTGTCTTGGATAACTGTACTTCAATTTTGGCATTGGAATTCAAGGCTATAGCGATGAATGCGATTCATATGAATATCTGCATTCTGTTAAAAGAATCCCTCAACGCATCCTCAGAAGGGCATTTTAATAATCTCCTCTGAAACAATGAACATGGACTTTACATTCACCCTAATCTTTCAATGATTTTGGAGTATCATGAGAGATTGGATTCTCACCACTGATCATGCTTTAAGAGAGTGAAACAAGTGAGCTGATTACTTTGTCCATCTCTTGTATGCCACCATTATGCTCTGGAACATTCCTAACTTGGGTGTATAAATATTATACTGAAGATTTGACTTAGTTTTCCTCTTATCTCCCCTTTTTACTTTTTTGTGCCCTTGTTTTTTTTTTGAAAAAAAAAATTGGTTTCCTTTGGTTCCTACACCATAAGGCTGCTATGGTATTTGATCTTCGTATGCAGTGTATTAATTGTGATTTAAGAGCTATATGTGCGTGATCAAGGTTTAGGGTGGTATTTCATAGAAGTTTGAAGTAATAGTTAGTGCTTAAATCAGTTTAAAATTTGAAGATAAAAAGGGATTTGGTCACATAGTTTTGCATTGATGAATGGTGCAATGTTTAATACTCATGTGTATAAGCAGAATTTAACAGAGGTTTTGTCTTTGTGGCTGTCTTCTAGGTACCAAGTACTAGCTGGAATTATTGAACAGCGGCTTCTAGAACCATTGCTGCATCAAAACAAGCTTTTACTAAGCGCGCTTTGCTTTGCTGTTAGAACTGGCAATACTTTCTTGGGCTCATTGTTGTAAGTTCTTGAATGAACTCATAATATTCTTCATCCTCTCTTTTCTAAAAATAATTAATTTTACATATATTCTATGAATAGGTGGGTTGACTATGCTCGATGGGTCGGAGTCCAGAAAATACGAGATTGAACATACTGGTTTTGCAACCATGAAATACAGTATGCGACACTATTTAATGAGAGATGGATTCAGCTGAATCATTGTATGTAATTGCTTCATTGATGGAATTTCCTATTTGATTTGTTTCTAGAAATTTGTCGAATTGATTTTTCCTTTCATGGTGAAACGGCGGCACCAAAATAATGAAGATTGGCAAGTGCGTGAGTCTCTAGATATATCACCATCACTGGTGGTCAGTAACAACATTTCATCCATCATAAACTAGCAGAAGTTGCTAGATGAAGTTGAGTCTCATTTGTCTTTCTAGGTTTAGTTAGAAAACTGTGGGAATGTCCCTCCATTTATGATGATGGATTGTGTTAGTGTGTAGTCTATTGTATTGTGAATGAATGGAAACAAATTTTGGACATTTGATCTCTCGCTTGTTCCCCCTCATCCCTCTTCCAAATATTCATTTGTTAAGGAACACTTGAACTCTCATACAGATAAGATAATAGATCCGGGATATACAATAGCCATTGACATGAGAAACCATTAAGTACGCATTCTCCACTTCATTTCATGCTATGGAGGAACTAAACAAAGGATAGAAGCTTTGGATTTCTCCATGCATAATGATGAGTAAAGTAAACTTGAGTTACATGTTATAAGAGAGCGATGTAAAGGATGGTGTAAGAAAATTTTACATGCATATTGATAAACTTATATGAAACTTGATCAACTATAGAGAAAAATTGTGATGAGGATTGAGGATGAGGGGTACTTGGTTAGCTTACATGGCATGCAATCTTTCACAGGGCAAAAATATTTAGCTACTTCCCTGGCGGATACCACCCGCGGATAGCGCAAAAATGTTTTAACATCATCCCTACCTCATGTAATATATCTGTATATGTTATCATAGGCTCTTCTCATTGTATTTATAAGGACAACTATAAATTTCCAATTTTTTTTTGTTGACTTATACCACAACAGTGAGGAAATGGATGTATCACTTTTTTTTCTAAAAATAGATGGTTACAATAAAGAACCTTTATTTTATGTGAAAATGTAAATTTATAATGTCATATGTGAGGAGTCTTTTTCTAACCATTCAAATTGATTAGACGAACATGATAGATGTTTCTCATAGATCCCTAGAGACTAGAGAGTCCGAGAGAAACATTTGTAATCCTTTGAGAATATGTACTGCCTCCCATCTCCAACATAAAAGTTAGCCAAAACAATAATTTGATTACACATGTTTACTTTGAGAAAATGTTAAAATATCTCTGAAAATAATTAACTTAACTATATTTCTTAATCAATCATACATAATCAAGATTGAAGAATAAATTTCTAACATAAGGTAACCAAAGATGAGAAAAATGGCCTTAATTAGAATATGTTTGGTTAGGTGCTTTTGGAGAAGAGGCAGTGAGGGGAACTGGGGAAGAGAAAATAAATGTCTATTTTTCTTGACTAAACTACCCATGCTATATTCTTAATATTCCTTCCCTATCCTCACAACTCATCAAAACCCGTTTGTTTAGTTTTTGCTCTATATATGTTTTGTTCAATTTTCCCTATCATTCCTTGGAAGGAGCCAATAACCTTATTCTAGATAACATTTGGTCTGCACTCCTTGTATACCAGGCAAAATGTGCATTCTGAATTCTTTATCATGATCTCTTTTATATCATATTAATGTTGAACCTTGCTTAAACATTTTTTTTTATAATGCATTTGAAGTGCTTAAACTTAAACCCATGGAATGGAAACTTTGTTACAGAAATGCACTTCCCTCTTCCACATAAAGCAACTCCAAGCTCATCTCATCACCACAGGCCACTTCAAATCCCACCCTTCACGTTCCAAATTCTTAGAACTCTGTGCCATTTCCCCCTACAGTGACATTTCCTTAGCTTACAACATTTTCCAGCACATCCCATCTCCTTCCACTAATGACTATAATGCCATCATACGTGGCTTTGCCCAAAGCCCATTTCCCACCAAAGCTGTCACCTTTTTTCGCTCCATGTTAATAAAATCCCAAAGGGTTGATGCCCTTAGTTTCTCTTTTGCCCTCAAGGCTTGTGCTCGTGCTTTGGCTTTATCTGAGGCTTTGCAGATTCATTCACTTGTTGTGCGTGTTGGGGTCAAAGCTGATGTTTTGTTGCAGACAACTTTGTTGGATGTGTATGCTAAATGTGGTGATCTTGGTTGTGCGTGTAAGGTGTTTGATGAAATGTGTGTGAGGGATATTGCTTCTTGGAATGCTTTGATTTCTGGGCTGGCTCAGGGGAATAGGCCTAATGAGGCTATTGGGTTGTTTGGTAGAATGAAGGTGGAGGGATGGAAGCCTAATGATGTCACTGTTCTTGGTGCTCTCTCTGCTTGTTCTCAATTGGGTGCTTCTAAAATGGGTGAGGATATTCATAGGTATATAGTGGTTGAGAGGCTGGATGGGAATGTGATTGTGTGTAATGCTGTTATTGATATGTATGCGAAATGCGGGTTTGTGGATAAAGCGTATATGGTGTTTTATAACATGAGGTGTAGGAAAAATATTATTACTTGGAACACAATGATTATGGCGTTAGCAATGAATGGTGATGGACATGAGGCGTTGGATCTTTTGAGTCAGATGGTTTTAGATGGAGTGAAGCCGGATGCGGTATCATATCTTGCTGCATTGTGTGCTTGCAACCATGCTGGCTTGGTGGAAGAGGGTGTTAGGTTGTTTGATTCAATGGTGAAGTCTGGGGTGAAGCCCAATGTTAAGCATTATGGTAGTGTGGTTGATTTGTTGGGTCGGGCGGGGAGGCTCGAAGGAGCTTGTGATATGGTCCATTCTATGCCTATGATACCAGATGAAGTGCTTTGGCAGACTTTGCTTGGGGCTAGCAAGACTTATGGGAATGTGGAAATGGCAGAGATGGCTTCAAAGAAGCTGGTGGAGATGGGATCTATCAGCTGTGGAGATTTTGTGTTGCTATCAAATATTTATGCCGCTCAAAAGAGATGGAATGATGTAGGGAGGGTAAGGGAAGCCATGATAAAAAGGGATGTGAGGAAGGTGCCAGGATTTAGTTACATGGAAGTAGAAGGTAAGTTGCACAAGTTTGTGAATGGAGATCAGAGTCACCCAAATTCAAGTGAGATCTACGCAAAGATGGATGAGATTAAGTTCAGGATTAAAGCATATGGATATACAGCTGAGACTGATCTTGTGTTGCATGATATAGGGGAGGAGGACAAGGAGAATGTTTTGAATTATCATAGTGAGAAGTTGGCAGTGGCATTTGGTTTGATTAGTACAATGGATGGAACACCTATTCAAGTTAACAAAAACCTTAGAATATGTGTGGACTGTCACGCTGTGATCAAAATCATTTCAAAGATTTACAATAGGGAGATTATTGTGCGAGATAGAGCCCGGTTTCATAGGTTCAACCAGGGTACATGTTCTTGTAAAGATTATTGGTAAAAGAAAATTTTGTCTCTGAGCAGTTTCAATGGACACAAGGACCAAAATACTGGAGTCAAAGAATTCATTCATTTTATTGTTTGAAGAAATTGGAACAGACGTTTTTCTGCCTTGAGTTTTGCTGATCAGTTTGCCAAAATCTTTCTGTTAGTTAAGACTTTAGATAAGTTAACCAGCAAACGTTGAAACATTGTGTGGCTGCAGTTTTTGGAAAAATTGGTAGAAACTAAGAAAAATTTGGTGAGCAATAAATGAGTTAAAATAAAGATTATGATTTTTTGCTGTGTGACATGTAATCGATTTAATCACTTGTGTATATTGAGTTAGTAGGACGTCAACATTGACACATAAATTTCAACAAATGGGCACACTCCCAGAAGGCTCTACAAATCAAAAGGCATTTTGAAACTTCATTTGAAGTATCTAAAGTTATATTTGAATTCACTGTATGTGGTCCCGCCTGTAATAATTCCTCGTTCATGAAGCCTCCCTCAAGCCATCTTTCCTTCTTTTATCAGGCTTTCCTACTATTCCACGACATAGTTTGTGGCGAAAGAAAAGGGGTCGTCAAAATTGTCTACAAAACATATATAAATATATTGTTGAACTTATTACCAATTCAAAGATTGCATATGTGTCTATATTCATCTAATTTAACTCTGCATACAAAACTACCTAGTAATCCGAACAAATATGTACTTCCTTCAACTATTATTTACGCTTACACTACCAAAATAAAGAATGAGTTTGATGCAAGGAGCATTGTCGTGAGAATGTTGCACTGGCTTTCCCATGATAAATATGAGATTTCACTAGGAAAGGAACACACACCACTTGAATTCAAACGAGACTAGCTTCAATATAATGCTCTGAAAAATATAAAACCTAGTGATTCAAAATTAGAAAGTTCTTAGATTGAAACAGTAGACAACAGGCAAGGGTCAGGTAGTCAGGAAACCAAAAAATGTAACCTCATGATCGTTGTATAATATGTGATGGGCTTTCCTCCTTTTGGGTGTGTTTGGTTCAGCTTATGGAAAAATAGCTTATTTTTAAGGTGGCTTATTTTTAAGTCAGTTGGAAAATAAGCTCTAAGTTGGCTTATTTTTATGTTTAGATGAACTTTGAAAAAAGTGGCTTATTTTCCCATTTGACTTATAAACATATTTGTATGACTTTTTGTTTAAAAGGGGCTATTTTTAAGCTAGCTTATTTTTATGTCATATAGAAAAATAAGCTGGCTTATTTTCAGAAATAAGCTACCTTGTGTAGCTTATAAATAAGCTGGGTGAAAAATAAGTCCAACCAAACATGAAAAAAAGCCACCCACTCAAAATAAGCTGGCTTATTCAAAATAAGTCAGCTTATTTTGAAAAATAAGCCACAACCAAACACACTCTCTATCTCCATCCCCTCTCTTTTTAGCCATTAATTAACTTTATATTGAGGTTAAATTTCTCAAGTATATGCTTGTACCACTAGATTCAACGTAAAATCTGTGGCATTTTATAGTTGTATTATTTTTTAAGGATTTAATGTTTTTAACTTGAAAAAATATAGCATTTTCTGGATGTTTGAAAAATTATATAAAATTGAAAATAAAACCGGTTTTTGTTTATAAGATATTAAAATGTCTCTGAATCTACTACGTAGAATTGGATGATACAAACAAATTTTAAAAAATTTAACCCCAAAAGAAATTATCAAACAACAAAGGACATAAGTAAATGGAAACATAAAATATAAGGGAAGCCAATCCCATAATGTATCTAAAAATTCGAGATAAATTTAGATTTATAAACACTAATTTGTGAGATTGTGTGCACATTTAAATTGGTACATGTCCGGGCCCCAGTAATAATTGCTTAGTACGACCCACATGGTGAGTGCAGATAGGCAACAATAACTTAACATGGCTTTTATACCAGAAAATATTTTCACTATACAGAATTTGTTGCAAAGAAAAATTTTATAATTCTCCTTATTTGAGGTACCAATTTCCATATCTGTTTTTAGTCCAAAAAAAAATCTTCCATATCTGTAAGTATTTAGATTATTTTTAATAGTCATCTTAAACATTTGATAACTCTGTCTTCTGTGTTTTAAATCATAGTACTTAATTATTTTTTAAAACATGAAAGATAAGTACATTCTGAAGAGAAAAAAAGATAACTACATTCTGAAGAGAAAAAAAGATAACTACATTCATATAACAAGAGCTAACTACAAAATTGAATTTTGTTCTAGAAAGATATTTTAGCGGCAAAATTGAAGTATAGAATACTTTAGAATATTTGATGTAGGCCAATGTATTCCCGCCAACATATCACCAGATGTATTAAATAGTGTCTTCTAGAAAAGTTAAACATATTCCAAAATCTAATATTCACAAAAATTTGAAATTATATTTTTTTTTCAAATTAATCATTGATTATTTTCATATTTATGTTCACTACTCCAACCTTTCCTATTTATAATTGATGATGACTAGAGATATGTTAAGAAATTTTACGCAAGTTTACCATGTAATCTCATAACAACTTTCAAATTATGATAGCCATTAATAACTCTGAAGTCTCTAATTATCGATTGTATTTCTGTCTTTTATTTTGTAAAGGAAAATTTTAACATTACTAACATGATTACAAACCTAGCTCACTTATATAGTAAAATAAGAGAGAATGACATTATAATATACGCTAGAAAAAGAAAATTTAAATTGAAACGTGAAGAAAACAATTAAAAAATAAAAAAGCATAATAAGTGGATCTAAGAAAACCAATGCTAAACAACTCCAGTTAAAGTTGTTATATGATTATATTTGCATTAGATGGTAGATGGTTAGAGATAGGAGGTATTAGTTTTTCACCCTGGTTTTTTGAAGCCTCCTGGATGAATTGGTTAAAAGCTAATATTCGCAGACAAGTGAGAACTCATGGACTACGTTGGTGCGATCTTTTTGCAACTATATGTTGGCTTTTGTGGAGACGTAGGAATGAGTTTATTTTCCA
Organism: Mimosa pudica; assembly: GCA_029929735.1. Taxonomy (NCBI): domain Eukaryota; kingdom Viridiplantae; phylum Streptophyta; class Magnoliopsida; order Fabales; family Fabaceae; genus Mimosa; species Mimosa pudica. The sequence goes on from JAKELP010000001.1 coordinate 7,833,926, forward strand.
AGATAAAATTTATTGCAATGATAGCACTATTATTCATGCTAAGAACTTGTTGGTATCATTGGAGCAAGCACGAAAGAAATTGAAAGGAGTTAATTTGAATGGGAATGGAGTACAGGTGCAAAATATGTGTTGGAAACCTCCAAATCCAGCGTGGGTTAAGTTGAATACTGATGGAGCGTGTACCCGGAAAGGGGTTATGGGGTGTGGTGGCCTTATCAGGAATGTAGAGGGTCAATTTTTAACAGGTTTCATTCATCATATACCTGAACCCGGTGACTCCCTTCAAGCTGAATTATGAGGCATGCTGATGGGATTGAGGATGACATGGGAGCATGGAGATCGGCAAGTTGTTATTGAGACAGACGCCTCCGATGTGGTAAGGTTGGTTAGTTCACAATGCATTGAAATGCATCCTGACGCCAATCTAATGAGAGAGATCCAGTTCATGTTGGCTAGAGATTGGGAAGTTTCAGTTCAACAGATTACAAGAGAAGCTAATTCCTGTGCAGATTTTTTGGCAAAACACTCACTACAGTCTATGCCAGGATATCTTCAGTTTAACACACCAGCTGAAACAATGGTCATGCTAATGCAAGATGACCGAATTGCCTTGGATCTTTTGGATCCTGACCCATAACTAGTTAGTTTGGGTTTCTTACTTGTATCAAAAAAAAAAAAAGTACCATATTCTTTCCAGTTACTCTAATATGATAGATTTTTGTAAATTTAAATTATTGGTTTGTTATTTTCCATTTTATTTTTTTATTTTCCGATTATTATAATTTACGTTTTGTACTATTAAAAGATAAATCAGAAAAGTAAAGAGGTGGCCATGTGGGGTCCATTTAAAGTTTCTGTATCTATCTTTTTCTTACAAGGAAATGGAATCCAATCTAATCATTCTTCTCAGTTCTCAGTCATCTGGATTCCGCACATTATTCATCCCTGCCGTTGATATCATCATCACGCGCCCTCCATATCCTACGTAGAATCCAGAAAAAAACTCTTATCTAGTTATCTTTAGAAAACAGATAAGCGTTCAAGTTCAACCTTCTTTAACAAGTTTTAAGGCTTTATGTAATTCTTTTATATTAAAATTTACTTCACTTTACATTTTCAACAGACACATTAATGTGCTCCATTTTTAATCAATAGAGCTAAATTTCTTTTTTTTTTGTCTGATAGAATGATAAAATAATTATGAACTTAATGTATTATCTATTGTCAAAATGAGTGTGTTTGAGAAAAAATTTACGAAAAAGCTAAAGTTATTTTCATTTTTTGTTTGATAGACAAGCAAAAAAGTACAGAAGATATGTTACAAAAAATTAATATGATGAGTAAATGAAATTTAAGTTACAATCACATTTATTTTAAAAAAGAACATCTTTCTATTTATTACATATCCAATAAAATAAATATTCTATATCTATTCAAGCATGTGTCAATTGATACTCTCTTTCATACATGTATAATTCAAATAAAGTGAAATAGATTTGATAATAATTTTTTCCAGACAGCAAATTATAATTTATCATCGGTCTTGAAATTTTTACACTTCACCTTCAAAATATAGTTAATGACTTCATGCATGATATTATTCCACGGAATCCATCTGAAATTCATGGGAACATATAAACAAATAAATTACTGCGCCATGTTTGGTAGATCCTTAAATTAGCATGGGTCCCACATGTTGAGATACGATGTGGTATAATGTGAAGAAGGCAAGTGAAAATAACGGGCAAAACAAATAACGTCATCATCATCTACTACAGAATCCACACCAAAGACAAGTCTAACTTCACACCCCTTCGCCGACGCCGTCTCCGCCGTTTTCCACCGCCGTCACCTACTCTCCGCCGTCACAGCCGCCGGGACTATAAATGGGCATACTAGAACCGGTAACATAAAGAATCTACTTTTGCATGTTTTCATTGCTTTCTGTGTTTTTTTCTTCAATGGGGTTTACTATTTGTCGTAAAGTTTTAATCTTTTGTTGTTCATGTGTGTGTTGGTAGGCTGTGGAGGGAGGAAATGAAGAAGAAACTGAAGTGAGAGAAGGAAATGTTGTAAACAATAAAGAGGAAAAGGTTGAGGAAGAAAAAGCAAAGGATTTGGAAAAAGGTGGAGTGAGTTTTGAAGGGAGGGGTATTCAGAGAAATATTAATAATGCAGAAAATGGGCATAGTCATGAAGATTCTCAGCATTCCATGTACCATAGATTGAACCCAACAAACCCTTTGAGAATTGTGATTAATAGTAACACTAGAGTTGCTTCTCCTTCTCCTCTTCCTCCTCATCCTCCTCATAATCATAATCCTGTTCCTCCTGTTATTCCTGTTCATCCTCCTCCTTCTTCACATCCTCCTCCTCCTACTTCTCCTCCTCCTGAATTTCAGCCTTCAGAAGAGACTCGTTCTGTACCAATTGTGCAGCCTCAAGTAAGTTTTTTTTTCATATTGTAAGAGTATTGCTTTTTTGAGTTTTTCTGAGTTTGACATGTTTTTCCTTCACCCTTGTAGATGGTGTGGTGTTTTTGAATATTTGTTAAGAGATGTTGTTCATTTTTGTGGATTTTATTGGTAGATTCTTGGAGGGGTGATATGATATTTACCTTTTTGAGGATTCTGCTTATTTTATCTTGTTTTTTTAAGAAAGTTTGATTTTTTTTTCTTGCAGCGACCTGTGACATTGAATTCTAGAAGATACACCAATAGAATATCCTTGTTTCTCTTCCTAGTCCACCTTTTGTTGGCTGTTGTTCTGGTTTGCTTTCTTGTTTTCAAGGGAATCCAAGGGCTGGTTCAAGCATCAGATTCTGTCAAAAAGAGAGAGAAAAGGGTTTTGAAGTTCTTTCTGCCGCAAGTGGAAGCTGCATGCCTTATGAGTATAATTCTTGCGTTTATATGGCAGAAAGCAATAAGGAAATGGCCTACTTTCATGGTTCATTTCTTACTATGGTGCTCTTTTGTAATGACTCTTGCAGCTGGTGTCCTTCTTCTTGTCTTTCAGAGGGCTTCCACTAATGGTGTTGGAGTTTGTTTGATTTTTTTCTCAGTAGGCACTGGCTTGTATGCTTGTTGGGTTTATAATAGAATTGATTTTTGTTGTAAGATCTTGAGCCTGTCACTTGAGCCAGTAAAAAAGTTCCCAGATTTGAATTATCCCACTTACTGTATGCTTGCTGCTTCATTCCTCTGGATGACTTTGTGGACTATAGCTGTGATTGGAGCCTTGAATGTCAATTTCCTTCGTCCTTTGATTATAATGGCTTTGATGGTGAGCTTGGCTTGGATTACTGAGGTCATGAGGAATGTTGTTAACATCACTGTTAGTAGGGTCGTTTCTTTGTATTACCTTAGAGGGATGCAATCAAGTACTAAGTTTTGCTTTTTTAGAGCATTAACAAGGAATTTAGGGAGTGCTTGTCTAGGGTCTCTCTTCGTTCCAACAATCGAAGCTCTAAGAATTGTTGCTCGGGGTCTGAATTTGCTTGAAGGACAGGATGAGTTCATGTTCTGTTGTGCTCATTGTTGCTTGAGAGTTATGGAGTCCATTTTCAGAAATGGTAATAGTTGGGCCTATGTGCAGGTAATGTGACTCATACCAATCCCTGCATTTAATACTCCATTTTGTATGAGAGTTTCATTTTTTTAAGAAAAAAGTGAATCCTGGTCTTGATTAATAACAGAAAAATAATATAGCCTTGCCAACAACAAATAGGGCTAACCCTTTTGATTATATTAAATAATTCGTAAGTTTTAGCAATAAAGAACCACTAATTGTGCATATGGTCTTGATTTTTTGCTTGAACCTATCTGCTTAAATCTTTTCAATACTTATATTGGCTGCTTGTTCTCTGGTCCCGCTTGACCTGTCAAGCTTTGTTGGCATTAGAGAGCCATCACTATCTGAAAGCTACACATCATTATGGCGGTCCTCACGTATCTTATTAGCGTTTAAAACACGATTAATCGTGATTTTAAATCCAATCAACAATTACTTGGGTGGATTACTGATCTAGGTTGACGTCTTAATCGATATTTTGCAGATAGCAGCGTATGGGAAAGGCTTTGTAATGGCATCTCAAGACACGTGGGCCCTCTTTGAGAAAGAAAAAATAGAACACCTTGTAGACTCTGATATAACAAGCTCAATCTGCTTCCTCACAGGAGTTTGTAGTGGTTCTATCTGTGTCATAGTTGTGGCTGCTTGGACTGCCAAAGTTCAGCATACTTTCACAGCTACCCTTTCCCTCCTCACTTTCTACATTGGATACCTTTTGGTTAGTAACCCTTGTTTGACCCACCTAATTATTATATACACTGTACACTTCGGTTGGTATGTATGTACCTTACATTATAATGAGTTATTTAACATGTGATGGAATCTCTCATCTTAATAAAGAATATCTCCTGGGAGTTGGGAGTACATGCTTTATATTAAAGATTACTTGAACGAGTTGTTCATGAAGAAACTATTAAGTATATCTATATCGGCTGTACACTTTTCTATGGGACCTACATTTGATATGCTTAATTTCACATGTGAATTGCTGATCATTTTTTTTACAACCTAGATCTAGTTTTAGAATTAGTCATGAGTTAATTAATTAATCCAATATTGTGACTAATATGATCTAAAAATGTTGACCCTGCAGACAAGGATAGCCATGGCAGTGCCTCATGCTTGTGTAAGTTGTTACTATGTGTGCTATGCAGAGAACCCAGATAACAGACTGTTTGATAAAACAATTAAGGACCGTCTTGCCTTGTTGGAAACTCACAAAGAAATATCAGTGACCACGCCGCGAGTTCCTCGCCGGATTTCAAGGGCTTAGGCCAAGGAAGGAGCCAGGAGGCTTCAAGTGCTGCCATATTTTTTACCTGCCTAACCATCAACTTGGTTAGAGTCAAAGGAATTATTTTGATGGCTTGAGGAGTGGTGGTTATGGGGGGAATGATGTTATTAAATTATGAAAGAAAAGGGTTGAGCTATTATGGAGTTTTGAGTTGGAAGGCATGTGATATGCAATGAATTTCTCAGCCAACAAAATCAATGCTGAGGCAAAGTGCCTTTTGGCTTCTGTTTGTGGTGGCGGCCATGTATTATATGTATATTCTTCTCATACTTCCTGAATATTCTGTATGGTGAAATGAATGTCACAATTATTTATTTATTCTCAGAAATCACTGGAAGCCTTGTACCAAAAAAAAACAAAAGAAAAAGAAATCACTGCGAGCCTTTTTTTTTTATTATCAAAACTAAAATTCATGCTATTGGACAATTATCTGCATGAATGAATGCTTAATATGCAAAATAACACTGTTTCCTATGCATATTCCCCCCCCCCCAAATACATAAATAAATAAATGGGGTTTTATAATAATATTACTTCAAAGTAAAAAATCAATAATGGAAACTGAATTGAAAACAAATTTTATATTTAGATGGTGCCAAAAAAATAGTTTCACTGGAAACTAATTTTGTTAAAGTAAATAAAGAATATTCACTAAAAATATCTTATTAGTACGTAATTTCTAGGATAATAGTCATTTTAGATATATTTTACTGGTGAGATAATATTTTCAGTTTTCATATCGCTATCCAAAACAGTTATATGTTTATGGAAAGTAAAAAGGTGTATTATTTTATTCCACTTGGAAAGTGATTGCATTGCATCTAATTTAAAAATCAGTAAAAAGTCTGATATAAAAAGACTTCTTTTCTTTTAATATACATTTTTTTTGTTTTTGTTTTGTCGTGTTTTCGCGAGATAAAAAATAAGAGATAAGCTTGAAAACGAAAGGCACCAACAAGAGTGGCCTACTCATCATTCCATCTTCAATTTTGTGCCCAGAAAACGAAAGGAAAACGCCCAAGTAAATTATTATTAGTTCCATATTGGAATATTTCTCCCATAGTTTTTTTTATTGTGGTCTGATTTCTCCCATTGTTTTCCACATCAGAACAACGTCATGTTTAGACCATCTGTTTTTTGTTTCTGCATGGTGTGGTTTCTGCTTATGCAAGGGTCATTCCTTTTATTACAAATTGTCTTTTTATAAAGAAAAAAGGCCATCTTCATCTCATGGATTAGATATTTTTTGTACCTTCTTGACTTTTCGTTTCTTTTTTCTTTATTAGATTTCCCCCTCCCCATTTCTTGTTGCAAACTTAATACCTATAGTTATGCTTGTTATTGAATCATAAACCAGTTGTTTTGATTATTTTGTTAGGACTTTCTTAACCAAACTGATATACAGTACCTTCTAAATTGTTTTAAGGGCAAAAGTGCTGATATAGTAATTAACTATTTCACTTTGGGCATATATGATAAATGACTGTTTTGAGGAGCAAAAATGATAACTAACTTTTTGAACCGGTGCAAAAATGATAAAACCGGTGGCAAATATTAATTTGTGTTTGTGTGGGATTTTATTGATATTATTTTCTAAAGTGAAAAATACCATTTTACCCTTTTTCAATTAAAACACAACCCCCTCCTTCCTTCCATTCCTCTTCTCCTTCCTCGCAGTAGCAGATAATTTCGATCGGCTCTCTGCCTCCAAATGGATACACCAAAGTTCAAAAGCTCATAGAGAATATCTCTAGTGATGTATAGAAATCATGAGTTTTCATATTGAAATCAAGATTACAAACAAATGGAGTTTTAATTTTTTTCACATACAGTGATTGAGAGCTACATAGAGAAAGAATAGTAGCATAAAGAAACATAGATAAAACACAAGGAATGGTGGTCAAATCTAAAGGATTGGCGGCCACATCAGAGGCAGAGAACAAAGGCGAGGGAAAGAGGGATCTGATAGTTCTTGGGCAATTTCGTTGTGGCTGGAACGAAGAAGAAGATGTAGAAAAATCAAAGCTCTTTCTGCAATTTTTTCTGTTTCTATTTAGTAGCCTGCACCTGCAATTTAGGTGAGAGAAGACAACTGATGCAGAAGCATGTTATGGGGGAAGAAGTGCGGTGATGTTTATAGACGACGGATGGGAAGGTTTGGAAGGCATGTAGGTGCTGGTGGTGGCCGGAGAGGGACGACGTCATCAATGACGGCAATGAGGAGGAGGGGGAGAAGAATGAAAAGCTCTTGAAGGTTTTGTGGCATCAACAGAAAGCATATTGGAGCCTGGAGGTGCTTCTTCTCATTCTTTTTTAAATATTGGATGAGATGATTAACTATATTGGGACAAAAATATACAGAAAGCCCATTGAAATTATCGGCCACGAAAGAAGAGGAATGGTAGGGAAGGAAGAAGAAGGGGTTGTGTTCTAATTGAAAAAGGGTAAAATGGTATTTTCACTTTAGAAAATAATATCAATAAGGTCTCATACAAACACAAATTAACATTTGCCACCAGTTTATCATATTTGCACCAATTCAAAAAGTTAGTTATCATTTTTGCTCCTTGAAACAGTCATTTATCATATATGTCCAAAGTCAAATAGTTAATTACTAAATCAGCACTTTTGCCCTTGTTTTAATCATAATTCATTATTGTGAGTTCAACAATTTATGGATACAATTGGAGGGTGTAAGGTTCCTTCTTTAAAGTGAAAAATAAAAAAAGAAACTTTTAAATTCTTTTTTAAGTTAAAAAATTCATATACAAGGAATTTTTAGATGAATTTGGGACAAAACATCATTTTTGGTTCAACCAATTATAAGTAAACATATAGGTTTGATTGACTATGATGTAGAATTTTCAATTTAAATTGCCACCCCAAAAATCAAATTACTGAAAATTTTAAATATGATTTCGACTTCTATTATTTTGCAAATCGGAAATAACATTTTTATTAGCTAATGCAAATCAAATTAAAAGTTCCATGTCAAACATGATGTATTTGGTTGTAATTTATCAAATTAAAAATAACATAGTACATGGGATTCACCAACAAATTTCTAGGTAACTTGATGCCAAATGCCCCATAAAACAAGTTACGCAAATGGATGGATTAATTATTCATCATTTTTAACACCACAATATAAGTTATTCTTAATTTAATCCCCACATAAAAAAGCATAGATTGGGACTTTAAAATTAATCCCTCGCGTCATAATTACAAAATCAAATTAACTTATTTAGTGGGAATTAAGGAAGCCATATAGCTCACATGATTTTAATTTATGTTCAATGTAATTAGATTATACAATAATTAATAAGTATAAATTGAATTTGATAGTTTTGATAGAAATTGATTAAGATATTTTAAAATATTTAATTTCGTATAATTATTCTTTTTTTAAAAAAATTAACTTAGTTATCATTATCATTATAAAAATGAGAAATTCTTTGTGTAATTTTTAAACTGACATGTCATCATAAGAATAGTAACTAACTAATAACAATATTTTTTCAATCCGTAAAATAAAAAATATTGAAAAAAATGTCATTTAAATTTTTTAATTTTTTTATTATATTTTTTAGGATATAAAGTCAAATTGGACAGTCCCCTAAAACTTTACATATTTTTTTTTGGTCAAATAAAACTTTACATATTTAGTTGTTAAGGAGCAGGACAATCTAACTTGATTCATAGGCCGAACTGCTAGAGTGAGGAGAAATTTAGGTAGATTGTGTTTTGTGTGGTTGTTGGTCGGGGAAGTACTCTCAACTTTTGGTTCTTTACCACATTTTTTTTGATAAAAGACAAAATGACATTAAATAATATCTAACTATTACAACAGGTTACTAATATCCAAAGCATATAAAGCATATTTGAAATTAAACAAGTTGAAAATTAAAACAGATAGTGTAGAGACAACATCAAACTCTTCTCGTGCACTAGCATGCAGAGTGCCATATAGAACCAGTGAAGTAATTCCGACAGCCAGTGACCTCTTGAGAGCAACGGGCAGTTGGAACCGGAGAGACACGCCACTACGAGAGCTATGAGAAACCCAAAGTCTCACGACGTCTATACCACAAAGGGCATTGAAATTTTTTGGGGTGTTACAATGCACCAAGGATGCCACCCACAAAGAACTGGAAGATTCTACATAACACGTTGAAGCTTGTGCAGATAGAGAAAGTTGTACAAAACAGAACCCAAAGTAGCAAACTAAAAGCATAAGGAGATAATAAGACCTGAAACCAACCAAACAAACCATAAAAAAACATGAGAAAACAAAGGTGAGCAGCACTGCATGATGAACCTCTAAGCGGCTGTTGGAGAGCTTAGAGGTTCTCGTTGAAATCATCCACTCACGCGGAGCTTTTTGGCACAAGCTCTGCTGAAACCCAGACTTTAAACATGCATGTCATCATCCCAAGGACGCTTTCTTGAAAAACAGAGGTATATGTTGGAATGAACTTGAAAATCAACACAACATATAGGCTTCCAAGCTGAAATTAGATTTGTAGGAGGAGGAAAGAGTTTCATTCTCTTGTTAATAGAGACAGCAGTGAGAGAACATATGGGAGAACTCATAGCATCCTCCAATGCTCGCTTCTTAGAATGATGATCGTAGCTTTGATCAACTTCCTTTTCCTCTGGATCACGCTCTTCTGACTTAGGAGTGCTAATCGCTGAAATCACATACCTCTTCTTAAAAGGAGGAGGAGAAACAACAATTTCTCCCCATAGTCTCTTTTGTTTCCCCTTCATAAATTGAGTTTGATTGGGGTGTTCCACCTTGGATGAAAAAAGGTCTTCAACGTTCTTCAAGAGGGTTTTGACTCTTTTAAAAGAGACAACAGAAGAAACTAGCTCTTTTCCAAACTTCCGTTTCTTGATATTAGAATGATGTAGACGAGGGTCTTTACTAGTCTTTAAAACAAAATCACCTTTTTGCATTTTTCCATCATGACTTTTCCCATCAACTCTATCCATTTCCTCCACCAAAAGAAGACTCAAAGCAGATTCCTTTGCCAAAGGATTCCCAGAAAAACAAATGGAATCTAATTTTATTCCGGACTTATGCAAATTATGATCATAACATCTAGAGGACTCATGATACTCAACACGAACAGATTTGGTGCCAATAACAGAGACCCTTGCTTGAGGTTGCAATTCCAGAAAATGTTTACAAGATTGAGCCACATGACCAATGCATATACAATGTGGGCAGAATCTTCCAACTTGTTCCAAAACTATAGAGAATTCCAAGGTCTGTCCAAACAACAGTTGAAAGTCATGCAGATTACTAAAATTGAGGCTTGAAATGACTTTTTTCATCATAACAAATGAACTTCCCTAATTTCTCACCAATATATCTAGATGTCTTCATGTTCTGATACTTCAAAGGTAAGCCATGAACTTGAATCCATGTAGGAAAATGATGAACAGAAAATTGAGACAAAGAGGTATTCAAATGCCAGGGAAGCAAAGTGATAAAATAACCTTGTAGGAGCCATGAGCCACAAGAAACCATGAAGAACAAGTCATCTTCACATTGAAAATGAAGCAAAAAGGAGTGATTAAACTGTTGGACAACTGAGATGAATCCTTGTAGCTTCCAGTGAAAATTGATCAGAGATTGTAGTTTTGAAGCATGAATTTTCCGACTATCCACTACTTTAGCAAGAGCAAAATTATTTCTATTGTGAGAAGAATAACCAGACCAGGGAGGCATAGTGGTTTAATTTAGAGTTTCTCAGAACAAGAACGGCCAAGACGAAGGTGGAAGAGACAAGCTTGCGGAGGCAGCTGCGGTGACTAAGGTTGGCGCCATGGTGGAGGAGATTGGGGTTTATGGGAGAGAGGCATAAGGCATAATAAATCAGAGAGATAAAGGGACCTCCCTTATAAACCCATAACTTGAAGAAGAGCGGAGTCAGGAAGGCTTGAAGATCAACAACATGTAGAGATGGATGAATCGAACATGCATGACAAGAACGGCAGGGATAGAGAAGAATGAGGTCGGCAGCGGAGGCTAAGGTTGAGCAAGGAGAGATACAAGATCCCGGAGGCAAAAACAGAGGACGGCGGTGGTCTAAGCGGAGGTGGTGGGCGGCGATGGTTAGAGGCGGTGACGGTGGTCGGCAGTGGCAGAGCTTGGCGGTGGTTATCCAAGCTTTTGAAACTCGATGAAACCAAAGATTGACATGCAAAGGTGTTTGAAGCTAGTTTTTGAAGGGATAAGCAAAGGAGTAAGCTTTGATGGAGGTGGATGTCGCCGTAGAGCAACGCGATCGGCGATCGGCGGAGTCGGCGGCTAAAGATGAAGGAAGAGAGATGGAGGATATTGGAGAAAGACAATACTAGCTCATGGGTTTTGTTGGCAGATGTAGAGGAATGGAGTTTGTGAAAGGTAGTGGTGGTGGAGAGGGACAAGGGCCCTCCGATGGTGGAGAGGGACGAGGCCCTCTGATGGTGTCACCGGCGATGTAGGATTTTAGAGAGAGGTGGGAGCTTCCTCTATCAAGAGAGTATTATTGGTTCTTTACAATATAAGCCCATTTGTAAGTGCAAGTTGTACTCTTCTCAGCTAGCTTTTTTATTACAAAGTAATTTTTTCTTTTTCTTTTTGATAAAGAATAAGGTAATCATTTTCTATATTGTGCAATTTAAGTTTTTCACACGGATCCAAATCATGAGCTGTCAAATCCAATTTTATTGACGGTCTAAATTTTACATGAGACTTGAAAATTTAATAAAACCTAAAATTAAAAAGTCCCTACTATTTATCCATTTTTTTGGGAAAATATCTTTGATTTTTCAAAAAAAAAAAAAACATGCCACTAAAAACCCTCAATCACTCACTAGCACACTCACTCTATTCCATTCGCTCTCATTTTCTCATATTTGTACTTCCTTCCTCTACAATGAAAAGGAAAATGTCCACCCCCCTAAGTTCCCTTCATCTACTTTGACGGCAACTCCACATTTGACATCGGTTTCCTCACCGTTCAGTCCTCCACCACTTTCAAGAATTTTCGGTCTTATGTGACCCACAAAATCGGCCTCTTTCCTCACTAAATATCCATCTTCCTCAGAAACACTGAAAAAGACCGCAAAATCCATGTCACACCTAGGACCAATTCCAAGGACATACGACACGTAAGCAAACCACTCTTCTTCATTGAGCAACGCACCATACCATATGATGTCCCTCCTTCTCTTTCTGAGAATGCGAAGTTTCTGAAGCAAAAGTCAGACTTTGATGACATCGATTTTATTAAATTTGCTGAGGAGTAGAATAGGAAAATTGACGCTTAGGACGAGCAGAGGAGGCTTTTGAGGAATAAGGAAATTGGAATTCCTATTGAAAATAGATACATTACATAGGATTAGGTTATTATTTCACTTGGGGGTGTTGTTTCATGTTTTATATTTCATATTTAATGTTTCATGAGTTTTTGAGTTGATGGCATGAGGTGCTTTCTTTCCCATTCAACTACTTTTGTTTCATGTGACTTAAAAAATAATGACATTTATTTATTTGTATTTTTGTAGAATCTTTTTTCACTTATGACCTTGCAAACTTGCAATTTTTTTCCCTTTTCATTTACAATCATTTCCTTCCTTATCTTGCGTGCCACGATTTAGACCTTAATTGAAAGCTTCTCGTAAGGGAGAATCAAAATTCCTGATGCGATTCTAGTTCTTCCAATAGTTGAAGTTCAGGAAAAAAAAAAATTAGTCCGGGTTTGAGAGGGAAAATGGCAAATGATCAAACGCACTTTTTTTCATTTAATTTTTTGTTGATTTAATGATCAAACGCACTTTAAGCGCTAGTCTCAATATAAAACATTTTTTAATATCTAGAATACCCATTATGTTCAAAATAAGAATGTAATGATACAGGATATAATGATTGGCAAAACAAAAAGATACAGGATATAATGATTATCGAAATATCTTAAAATGATTAAATACTACAATATCTTAAATAAACTAAAGGGTCAATATATACCTAATATTTTTTGTTTGGCATTTATACCTAATATTTTAACACAACAACCTTTAAGGTAAAAAAACACAACAACCTTCAGGTTCTGGCAGAAAATCAAGGAATGGAATATAATCTTATTTTCTTTATATTTTAATATTAAAATAATTATATCCAACATAACGAACATAAAAAATTTCGGCGTAATATATATATGATATATCTATATATAGTTGATTGGCAAATTATGATATAGGAGAATGGTACACACGCATATCCAGCATCTAACCTAAGTAAGTACGTGGTTGTTGAGTGTGAGTGTGAATGGGAGAATCAAGGAGTGGAATGATGATAGATGTGTTCTGGCACGAGTGGATGCTGAAGCATGACACTGGGAAGGGAGTGTTCGACTCGGGCATGGATCCAGGCTTCCTGGATGTGTTGGAGAAGCATCCCGAGAACTCTGACAGGCTCAGGAACATGGTTTCCATCCTCAAAAGGGGTCCCATCTCCCCTTTCATCTCCTGGCACACTCCCTCCCCTGCCCTTCTCCCACACCTTCTCTCCTTTCACTCCCCTGGTACTCCTTCCTTCCTATCCCTCCTTTATTTTATCCCATATACCTCTCACAACAACACTGTTTCATTTACATGCTGAGACAATCCACATTTATCTGCTACTCCTCTATGCTTATTTTATAAGAGCCTTTGTTTTGAATGTTATGATGCATGAGAAATGAAATTCTTAGGTGAACTATGTGAATACGTTATTTGTTATTTGTGTTCTGACCAACTACAAGTTAACATATAAGATATGACATGGAATTTTTAAATTGACCGGGTACCCAAAAAAATAACAATTAGCTCATATAAATATTTTTATTTCCTGTTTTCAGTTTTTTATATTTTACAAGTTAAATATATTTTTGTTAATTTGTTACTTTTTTTGTGTCAAATCAATTTAAAAATTTCATGTCATACCTTATGTGTTAACTTGTGGTTGACCAGACCACAAATGACGTAATCCCCATGTTCACACAAGAATTTCTCATTATGCAAAGATATAAAAGGCTGCCTTGAGTTGACACATCCACTTATAATTTTTTTCTCATTTTTACCCTCTAACTAATTTGAAGTGTTGGATTAAATAAACTGTGTTAATTGGTGCTTATATGAATTGTATCTCTATGTGTCACATTGTAAGAAATAATGTTGTGTATGGGTTTAGTGTCTGTCTGATTCAAACAACAATGTTTTCTTCTGCTAGAATACATAAATGAACTGGTACAAGCGGACAAAGAAGGTGGAAAGGTGCTATGTGCTGGAACATTCTTAAACCCTGGATCATGGGATGCTGCTCTTCTTGCAGCTGGTGCCACATTGTCTGCAATGAAGCATATACTTGATGGCCATGGGAAACTAGCTTATGCATTAGTTAGGCCACCAGGTCATCATGCTCAGCCTACACAAGCTGATGGTTACTGCTTCCTTAACAATGCCGGTCTCGCTGCACAGTTAGCTTTAGATTCTGGCTGCAAAAAAGTTGCAGTTATAGATATTGATGTTCACTATGGAAATGGTACTGCAGAGGGATTTTATCGGTCCGATAAAGTTCTTACCATATCTCTCCACATGAATCATGGATCTTGGGGTCCTTCACATCCTCAGACTGGATATATTGATGAAATTGGTGAAGGAGATGGTTATGGCTATAACCTAAACATTCCCCTTCCAAATGGAACTGGCAACAAGGGATATGTCTATGCCTTTAATCAGTTGGTGGTTCCTGCAGTCCAAAAGTTCAGTCCTGATATTATAGTCTTGGTCATTGGGCAAGACTCAAGTGCTGTAAGTTAATTCATTTATCATCTTTTTGGATTAATCAAATTATATTCTGATAGAAATTCCTGTTGCAAAATATCCTCCCAGATTACACATTTCAGCTTTGTTGCTTTGTCGTGTAAAACCTGATTTACATATATTGTTACAATTTGGTTTGCATGTTTTTCAGTTTGATCCAAATGGAAGGCAGTGCTTAACAATGGAGGGCTATAGGGAAATTGGACGGATAGTGCGAGATCTTGCTACCGAGAACTGCGATGGACAGCTTCTAGTAGTGCAAGAGGGTGGATACCATGTCACATATGCTGCATATTGTCTCCATGCAACACTTGAGGGTGTTCTTAATCTACCATTGCCTCTGCTAGAAGATCCTATTGCTTATTACCCAGAGGATGAGACATTTTCAGTACAGGCTATAGAAGCTATAGAAAGATACCAGAAAGATAAAGTGCCCTTCTTGAAAACAGCTTAACTTGGAGCACTTCCTTTCTTACTCGATGAAATTTGATTCTGGGATTGGTTCGACAATGTAAATTAAAACGCAGCCTTGGTTGGGTAGTAATTTGGGATTTTAGTGTGCTCTCGTGTGCATTTTTTTCATTTGTAATCTTTTCTTTACTGTGGTGTTCTTTAACATAATCATGGCTGCTAAACTTGGCTTCAATAGTTTATGATGTTGTAATCGATGTTTCCATATAATATACAGCTAGAGAATAAGAGAATAAAGATCATCTCACAATTTGTCAATTCCTTCTTGAGCATGAGTATAGTATATCTTCAGCCGCTAAAATCGTATCAAAAGAAATGTTAATTTTTATTTCAGTAAATTTATTATTAATATAGCTTGATATAAGCAAGCATGTCCACGAGGTAGTCAATTGTGTCAATTGCTGCTTCTATTATATCTTACAATTTTTTTTTAAGAAAGAACTTTTTATTGTGTCCGCACGAGGACAATCCAAGCATTTTTCTATTTTTCGATGTAGTAGTAGATAGTCAAGTGAAATACAATCCGTGATATAATTTGACCTATGAATAGCTGTGATAATGGTCATAGGAAATTAGGAATCATTGGCACAGGGTATTAAGGCTTCTGCAATTCGATCAGTAGCAGATGTCACTGCATTCAACATAGAACGCCAACAACCTCACGGGTAAGTAACTATTGACCCTCATTCTCAACAATCCTTTGATTTATATTCACATGTTCAGTAACCACAAATGGATCTCATTTTGAAAACATGCATAAAAAAGTCTAGTGGATCTCATTTTGAAAACATGCATAAAAAAGTCTAGTGGCCAGACAGTTTTCAACTGCTTACACCAATCATCTCATTTAGACTGTTTTTCCAACAAAAAGGGGAAGAAATGTACCTACGTCAAGCTCAAACCGTATATTCAACCCAAGTTCTGAACTAAAGAATTATGTTTCCATTTGTATCATACGAGGATCAGTGTTACATATCCACCCAACTCTGAAGTTCCATGTGGTTTGAAGGGAATACTCCCTTTTCTCCTTTTGTAAATAAAGGAAAAGACTTTTTATGGAATGAAGATGGGAATGAAATGGAAATTGGCATGAAACAATAATGCTTGGTATGCATCAAACAGAAGATTAAAGGCTTCTTCAAAGAATGCAAGTTATGGCAGAGATAAGACAGGCATGGATGGGGATTAACTAAGATGCAAATGATAGAAACCCATCAGATTAGCAAATATGGAATGACTGTGTGATTCCATAATGCACAATGCATTCCTCCTTTCTCAACCATGGAATTGTTTTGAGGATCAACGCTTTCCATTGGATGATAGATACTCACATAATTGCTTTCCATCAAATCAAACAAAAGAAGCGCAAAGCACACCATTTCCCAACCTATCATTTTACATTCACCCATACCAAATGACAAATGGGGTGTAATACCCTCCCCCATTCTGCGCATCCGTATCTCAAAGCAGCAACTAAAGCAGTAAATGGAAAAGTAATAAACTTTAACGGATAAAGATTCTACCATTTATATTCATAACCTACTGACTTTTCCTACCAATGTGCATAGCCTTCCCAGCATCTCAATCATCCATTGAAAGCAAATGAAATCCATGAACGAAGAATTCAGCAAAGTCATCTTGCACCATTAAGTTTAACTCTTGCATTGGAATAACACCATCAAACTCATTAATTTCTTCCCTAGTACATCCTTATAAAAGCTAAGCTAAGCACAAATACAATATACCAGTGGACTAACACAAGCCATAATACACACATACATAATGACCAAAACTCCACTAAAGGTTGAAAGTTTGTAATACAGGCATATTAATCCATCTTCCACTAAAAACATCATCTTAAAAACAATTATTTCAACAACATAAATCTAGCAAATAAAGAAATTAATCCCCAATTCAATCCCAATTGTATCAATCATAGGTAAAAAGGAGAGACTTTATCAAAATTAGGGGAAAACACCAACCAAGTCATCAAAAATATAACATGCTTAACTGATCCATACCCATTACAACAACACAAGATAAATAAGTAGCATCAGACTAACATGTTCAAACTTATCCAAACAATTAACCACTTCCACAATCATTAAGCTTTAGCATTCCCCTTGTTCTCACTCTTCTCACCAGAACAACACCCACCACCATGATGATGATGGTGATGATGACCATGACCATGGCCATGACCATGACCATGACCATGATGATGATGATGTTGTTTTCCCTTGAGCTGCTTCCTCATATCATAAGCATCTTCACCATCAGCATAATACTTAGCCTCCACATCATGAATCTTATAACCCAAAGTCTCAGTATACAAATTAAACGCCGCCCTATTGCTCTTCCTCACGTGAAGAGAAACATATTCAGCTCCGAAAACCTGTTCCATGGCATTCTGAGCGGCGCTCATGAGCTTGGTGGCCAAACCTAGTTTTCGATGAGTACGAAGTACGGCGAGGGAGGTGATGTGGCCGTGGCACTCGTTGGTCTCTTCCTCCATTTTGGCGAGAACGTAGCCGACGATCTTGCCGTTGTAGTCTTCGGCGACGTAGAGAAGCTGAGGCCAGGAGAGGATGTGGTAGAGATAGTATTTCATTTGGTAATTCTCGGGCAGGCAGAATAAATTGCACGCTTGCATCGCTAGTAGGTCGTCCACTGTTGCCTTCCTTATGCACACCATGGTTGGTCCTTTGATTTCAGACACAATTTTGTGTTCTAGGGTTTTCAGTGGACACCTTATTACAATGAGTGTGGACAAGAAGACGAAGAAATCTCTACGTGATATTGAGGGCAAGGAGAAAAGGGGAAATTAGATATTGATGGATTGCCCCCAATATTATGAAATATTAATATTAATGTGACAGTTTTCAGATTTTTTTACTGCTAAAATAAATAGAGAAAAGCTACCGTGAAAAAGAAAATTGTAACAAGATTGATAAATTCTAGAAGAAATTATAAACTATAAGAAAATTGTTCTTTAAAATACAAGGTTAAAACGTAATCCTGTTAAATTTACTCAATTCCATGTTATAGAAAAGAATAATTGCTTGTAATAATGAGGATAATTGCAATGTAATTTACCCAACAATTAGGCCGGTCCTGCCCTACCCAAAATTTTACGGGCCATTATATATTGGGCTAGAAAATTTTTTACTAGGCTCAAGTGGGTATACTAGGCGGCTAGACACCATGCTCACCCCTATAGGGAACCAATCTGTCATGATTATATAAGAAATTGTACAGAACACCTATCTTAAAGAATATTAAAAAAGCTAGGTTACTTGTTAATTTTCCTGAATTTTTCTTTAAATTAATTCATTTAATTTATAAGCTAAAGTACTTTTTGCCAGAGTATAAGCTAAAATATAAGTAGTAATAGATACATTATAATTTAATTGTTTTTTTCTTTTGTCAAAATTAAGTGATTCATTTAGTTTCCTCAATTTCTAAAAATAAAATCAATTGTAACTTATGACAGGAGGATGTATTAGTTATACAAGTCACATATTATCGAAATGCTTTATAAATTGTATATTTAGCTATAATAACCTCCCAAGCAAGTTACATTGAAATACAAGTATACTCAAATAATGTAATCTCAATTCTCAGCAAGATTGAGATGTGGATAAAGATAATGAATCCAACAAACTTTCAATGTAACAGTATATTTAACATGTCATTTCACATATATTACCCCATACAATGTATAGGAACTCCTAATTCTCGGCCAAAAAAATATAGGGCCTCCTAAGTCCTAACATCTAGCTAATGACTCTCAAGTAATATTAATCTTGTAAAGGCCCTCAATTGAATTTCCACAATCTAATGTTAGAAGTACCGTGGGCGGTGACAACCTTCTTCATTCCCACGGCCAAACATGTGATAGGTGGTCGAGCACTTCTAGGGATGTTGTCTATAATGGCATCTTCATGTATTCTTCTCCCTAACAGTCTCTCAATGGTTCTAGAACCAGATGGACTTTGAAAAGTTGACAAGGAATCCTCCTTCGTTACACAACTTGAGACTACGTTACCATTATTCTGGTCCAAGATTCGTACAACGCCATCTATTCCCCCAACAACTAATGTTGACGTGTCATTTTGCAGATGCTGTATAGAGTATATATTAGGACTCATCCTTCTCTCCCATAACAGTCTCCTTGTCCTGATTGTTATGAACAAAATCAAGTCTTACAACGGATTATCAAGAAAATTAATTTTGTAGTAATAGTAATAGATAAATAACAGAACAGCATAATATAACTTATGCATGAAGAATGAGCTTGTCCCATCTTGATCCTCCTTTGATGTAAGAGCTAGTTGAATAGGTATATTTTTGTTCTAAATGATTAAATTTAAGACATTAACACACTCTTTCTTCCATAATAGGAATTTTTTTCAAACAATTGTAATTGCTTGCATATGTCGAAGAGGTTTTATCATTGTAAAAAGCTTCAAACATAGATAACTTAACTAATTTCTTTAATCTATATAAATTAGTTATTTAACTGATTCATTTAAAACCAGAGGGGTATGCCATATACATCGTTGACTTTTTATAATCCACCTCCCGGGTCTGCATAGAGAAGCACCCATGAAAAGTTGGTGAAGTCAGTTAGTCTAAAGTTCTTCGTGCTTCAGAAGCTTTGAGCATCTTATTGCACTTGGAATTGGATATTCTACGGGTAAGTGCAGCAAGGTTAAGAAACTGAACTCGGGCACAGTACTTTGTTCATTTACCTAAGGTCCCAACAGTAAATATACCCATCAGCTGATCCAGCAAACACAAACTCAGAAGTAGGGTTACGGCATAAAGTCCTTATAGCTACATCAAAAAGTTGAAATTAGACATTAGTAAGAGCATGGTGATAAAATGCTGCTCAAAACATATGAAGTGAGCATGCGGGACCAATCATAAAAAGATCGACTTAACATTGTGTCATTGTCTTAGCCAAATAATGAACACCAGGGAAAAAGAAGCTAAAACCCCTCACATAAGACCTAAAAGTGTATTTTTGAAAACTCTGGCTTACAGGAAATGGTTCAGCACATTCCTCTCAATCAATATACAAATCACAGCCAACAAAGAATAACCAATTTAAAGAAATAAACTGCTACCTGTTCCATCAACTGATTTAAGTTTTGTCACTTGCTTAAGAGTGGAAGGATTGGATATCGTGATGCTTCCAAATGAGGAACCACTCACTATTAGTTGATCATCACCCACACATAAACTAATTATAGGGTAAGAATGCATCCTGCAAATAGCAAGTTTCAAACAAAACAAGTGTAATGCTACATTTTCAAAGTTAATCTCCAAAAGACACAGGCAAATCAACAACTAAACCAGCTTTACTACTTTTAGGCAAACATAGAAAGACACACTTATTTTTCAGCAATAGGTAACTCATAATCTTTTCATGAAATCCCAATGTTTCAGATTCATATTAGAAGCTAAACCACCTTATAATTTGAGAGCATCTCCTACTATACATGTCAAAAACACGAGCTGTCCCGTCTTCACATCCAACTACGGCATCTGGATCAAAGTAACTGTAACCACATGGTTGAATTCAGTAGAGTCCAACATACAACCAACTATACATTAAAATTCAAAATTCATATCATGGATCCACACCATGCATACAAGATCTACCATGTTGTAACACAATTATAATATAAGCCAGACAATTACCGCATGCATAAACCTTTTGAAAATGTTCCTTCTTGGGAAGGAAAAATACTTCTTTTCCCATTCCGCCTCCAAATGCATATACGTGTGTCAACAAGACCAACAATCTAAAAAACAATGATGATTGAAGGAAATCAGAAATGGATAAAACATACAAACCAAAAAATTTAATGTGCCACAACTCATAAATTTAACAGCACCAGCTACAGAAAGAAAAGGTGAAATGTAATAACAAACTAATGGCTTAATGCTGACCTAGAGAAAACTGACAACACAATATTCCAGAAGAAAATTAGAATATTAAATAAGAGAAGAGATCATAAAAAAGAAATTCAGCTTCAAAGGGACACAATGATGGCAGTCTACAATGTGCTGAGCTATTAGAGGCATAAAACTTTGCTTAAAACCCAAATTTTCTGCTTTGTTTCTATCACTGTCCCTAGACACCAATGAGCATTCCATTCTCCTAAAGTTTTAACTGCTGGAACCTCGAAGCTCCCTAAAGCTCTAGAGTAGTTGCTAAGCAAACAAATCACTCAAAAGACATGTAGATGGAAAAACAGAGAGGGGAAGGGGCAGGGATAAGTAGAAGAAAGAAAGGGGGAGGACAGGAAGAACGGAGGGAGATCTAGAAAAAATTAGGGTCGAAGTGTAAACTGAAACTTTTATTACTCTTGTTCAATGGACAAACAGCAATACAGATTAATAGTTCTAAGGCTAATTTATGGGCCCGATTCCTATCACTAGTTAAACTGTTAACAACAAAAATAAAATAAGTTTTACTCATACTTTTTACATATAAATAAAGACAAATCATATTTTGAACTATATTAATTCCTAATCTGTTCAACCTGGATTCAATTTTGGTCTTTGGGACTAGAAAATTGAAGACAACAGCAATATTTCATTCAAGCCAGACACACAGGAAACAAAAAAGAAACCAATTATCTGAACAATTACCTTGCTCTCATCAAAATCAAAGTCAATAAGAGATAACTTATCGGGCACTGAGTATTCTTCCATGCATCTGTAGCCATCCAAGGACCAGACACGCATAACCTTGATAATACATTGAAAATATAAATAGAGCAAGGAGTCAAAACTCACAGAAGTTCCAAAGTGAAATAGAATATGAAGCCCAACTAGATTCACATAATGTTCAATTTGCTCCAGGACCAGGTAACTTCCACAAGTACTTAGCACGTAAAGAGAGGATTATCTCGGTTTAACCATTTTACTTCAGCTTCCACAATAGTGTTAGATTAAACCATTTCCAAAGATATACTACCCAAAATCAATGTATACAACATTTTACTATGAAATGAACTAAGAAACATGACATTCCGAAAACCAATTCTTGTGATTTGTTTCTGTATAAATAGCCATGAAAACCAGTATTACATCTAGTCCTAAAGCACAAACTGTCTTTACAGAACCTCACCATTATTTCCTCCTGACTTAACAGAGGAACGCATTAGACAGATGCCATGCACGCTGAACAGTGCCAGTTTATTTCATATAAAGGATTAGTCTTTTTTGACTAAAATAGCGAGTTCTATGGCAATAAGACATCTACTAGGATTTCCAATGTTTTCACAAAAGGTACACCAATTTCTAGTCTTCCTAAATCAGTCAGTTGGCATGAGGAGAATTGAACCAAACAGTGCCATACCTTATCTCCAACACCAGTAAGAATTGAGCCCATCTTCATACGGCACTGATGAAACCTACACTAGAAAGCAATGGTAAATCATTAATATGAACCTGACAAATAGACATCCTGATGCAGGTCAGTCAGAGACCAAAAAAATAACAAACAAACAAACAAAGCATGCAATCAACGGATGTTTTGTTAATAAATTCAATGGACAAACTGTAAAAAGTGAGAAAACAAAACAATTACCGTGTAGAATGAGCCCTCCACTGATCAACATAATAGGAACCTTGTTGAAACCCTAATCTATGCTGCTCCATAGCTAGTTCCTATTGTTAACAGAGTTGATTGTAATTTAAGTCAGTTAATATTAGTTTCTATGGTCGAGTAAACTAACTGAAGTCTAACAACTAGATTTAAATTACGGACCTTACTTAGGTCAAGTTCCTTCATCCATGTTCTCCATTTCTCTAATTACTTGTCGTTAGATCGAATAGATGGTTGTTATAAAAGGACACGTGTCACTTCTATATTAAAAGAACTTGAGAAGCTGGAGAAAGGAACTTGATATAAGCTTTTCCCTTAAATTACAATCAACTCTGTTACCTGTAGAACCATCCTCAGTGGCTTTTGGCGAGATGACGACGTAGAACTAATCTGCTGCTTATAGTAATATCTGCTTAGCAATCTAGAGCCATTGATGGCCGAATTCCTTCATGAAAATATGAAAACACACACACACACACACACACACACACGCATATATGAGAACGTGAAAGAGCAGTATATGCAAATATAGGCTAAAGTGGAAGAAGAGAAGAGTACCAAATTTTGCAGACGGCGGAGCAGCGTACGATGTCGAACATGTCGAGGTAAGCGAGAATCATGAAGAGGATGTCGTTATCGAGGCGGAGAATTGGAGTGTGAGCTGAGGAAGGTGTTGTTCTCTTGTACGACGGCTCGCCGGAGATATTCGCCGGAGACATTTTTGCATCCGTCGCCGTCCAACTTCCACGTGGTCTTTCCATTGCTCATGATATTAAGTTGAGGATAATAGCCAATTTAAGGCAACATTTTTTAACTAAGTTTAAGTTCTTAATAAGGATGAGGGTTAAGCTTAAGTCATTAAATATAGCATGCCTTTCAAAACATTTTAATACAGTAATTATTTAAAAAGAGAGAGTTTATTTTTTTTTTTTTGGTCGAGAAAAAGAGAGAGTTCCTTACCAAAAAAAAACAGAGAGAGAGTTTATACTTTATAATGTTTGAAGATTATGATGACGATTGACGATTATGCATGTGGTGCTGATCAATTACTTAAATCTTATCAATATAAAGTACAAGACAGAAAATATTTTCGTCAAAGAGTTGGGTTTTAAAAAAAAATGAAAATTTTAAGGAGCATGTTTATTTGATGTAAAATTCCTTCTTTTTATGTTTATCTAAATCCGAGCTCAATAGCTTAATTGAAACCGTCATGACTCATCCTATCTTTTTTTTTTTTTACCTTGACACTCATCCTATCAAATACTTAGTCAAAACTATTTATTCATCATGATAACATTAATGCAAGTCTTAAGTCTACACTCGGCCAAAAAAAAAGTCTCAAGTCTATACACAAAAGACAGCTCTTCAAAGGTGTGGTTGAAAACCAAAGTCGTTCCACGTGGGGTAAAAATCTTTCCCATGAGCATTTCCAAACTTCGGAGTGTACTAAAGAAGCAATATGCAGCATCAAACCAAGTAATGTCAATGTGTCATAACTCATAATTCGAACTGAAGTAATCTTTAGTTCCAAGGTTAAACTCATATTGGGCTATTTCCCTAAAACAACCCAAACCAAATAAGGCCCAATGCAATCCAGAAATCCGCAATCAATTTCATGATCCCTCTTTTTTTTTGGACTGAATTTCATGACCCCTCTCACACACATACATCTTTTATTTTAAATTTAAATAGAAACATGAGTGCTTTTTGTAATTTTAACCTTCGATCGGTGAATTAGTGTACGAGTGAAAAGCATCACAAATAGGAGACGGAGAAAAGTTAACACATGACTTTTGTCTAACATAAATTTCAAATTATTTTTTGGGATGGGATGGGAATTTGAGAGCACAATATTGTTACGATAATTCATAATTGATGATTTACATCGCTTAAACGTTAACCAAACTGAAATAATAACTTATTCTAAAAATAGAATGAAAGGAAACTAGAAATTATGGGCACGTGTGGTGTTAGGAAGAGGGATGCCTCTTAAGAAGTGATTGACCAAGGAAAGGGCTCTCGCAGGCTGATAGCTTGGCACTTGATGTCCTGCTTCTCTCACCGTTGCAAATGTTAATCCTCCCTGATATACCTCTGTGTACCCTCCTACCTGTAATTATTAAACACATAATTTAATACCAAATCTTATTTTAATTTGAAACAACTCAATTTATATAGTTTTTTATATTAATGTATGGTAAAATATTTATATTAGGTGGTTGAAGGAGTTCTCATGGTTGTTTGAGAAAAAAGTACCTCTCCATTGACAAACCAAGGATGCCAAGGAGTCTTAACAGTGAGATTCATCTTCTCAAGAGAATACTTGGTTGAAGTTACTGGCACTCTCCCATCTACATCTCCACTGCATCATATTTCACTATCTTTAGTCAAAATTATATTTTTCAAAATACACATACATATCAAACTGCAATGTACGTGCACACAACTTATCAATAATATAATGTGTAATTTAAAACTAAATTTATGATTCACAAGCCATAAAAGTGATAAAACCATGAACAATAAGTTCAGCACATCTTTTACAATCCCCTAACAACATGGCTCATTTGCTCAGTTAGCATGTGGAGAGGGGAAATTAGTACCCTATACAATTAATTTATTTTATGTTCAATTAGTAGGTCCCCATTGTTTTTGTTTTTATTTAAATTTTAATCAGGACCCTGCATTTTGCCCCTTTGTACTACCTTCAACTATAAGCCTAAAATTGCAAGTAAACGAAATTATAGAGAGCTTCCATGTTAATTTTTTTCCTATAAATAATAAAAAAAAATACAGCATATATAACAAATTATACTATTCATAAAATACCTAAAGATCCATGTATTAAAACAAATACCTAAAGATCCAAACTTTAAGGCTGTGGTCAAGGAACTCATGTAAGAGGGGAAGCACAGTAGAAGCACTATCAACCCATTGATTTATAACATCGCTGCAAGGTTCCCAGTCATGTGTTAGTTTTGTCACGTTCGCATGAAGTGCCTCTTGTACCTCAGCCCGGTTCAAGTAAGCATACACATAATAATCACTACATGGATCTGTCACCACCTACAATAATCACATTCACCTACTTAAATTTTTGTCACATAATATAACACCAATACCTCAAAAATAAAAATAAAACAATCTAATGACATTTAGGTCCCAAAACACTTGTCCAAAGATGAGTAGCAAGTACCCCCTTTATAAAGGGGGCACATATGTTGTATTACTTATACTGAGAATGTGGGTGATAGTGTCTGTAACTTTATCCAAGCATAGTACTTACAGAGGGAGGCTTGGGGAGGGAGGTGAGGTTTTTATTATGGCACTGAGGGGCATAAATGTTGTAAATATCAATTGCATCCACATCATCATCAATTTCAGTAGCGGCTGCTTTGCATTCACTGCTCTGATTGGAGACAGACTCTGAGAAATCACACAAATTGTTCACGTCACGAGCTGCTTGGTCTGATATTATGGCATGGCTTGCCAAAAAATCCCACATTCCTTTGCTGTCTGTATTGTCATTTATCACTGCATTCCCTATCTGCAGTACAATTCATTCATTTTAGCCTTATTCTTCCCAAATCCTTTTATATATTCAGAAAAATGTTAATTTTATTAACCTCGATCAACAATATCCTTTATTTGAATTTACTCAGATATGCTCTATGAGAGACACAAGCATGCATACGTCTATTTCTTTCATTCCAACCTTTAATAAATTTCAATCAAGATGAGATAATAAAAGAATAGATAATAGAATGATGATAACAAGACCAATTGGATTAGGTCTCAGTCTCACCACAGATAATGGACAGGGACCCATGTATCCATATATACGGTCCAACCCACCGAAATATTCCATTTTTTTGACGACCCCATGATGATTTTGGAATGATAATAACAGCACTTTTGGAATAGAGTTACTGAAACCAATAATGATTTTTTTGTGGAAAAAAATAGTGGAGCACATGGAAATAAAATTCCAAGATTCCTCTAATGTCATTTCATTCTCTCTGTCCAAAAAATTGTAGGGTCCTCCCTCTCTTGTTCATTTGCTATCTGAACTTAAAAATTCTTAAATAGTTGGTCATATTTTGACTCTCGCATTATTAAGACTGACTCATAAGTTCTTTTAACATTTTGAAATTCTAAATAGTACTCCCTCCGTTTTTAAATATAAAATCACTTTCTCTAATTTGAGTAGATTAAAGAAGTTAAGTTAGTTATTCACACGTGATATTACCAATTTATCCCAACTATATATCTTTATTCTCACTCTCTTTTTTTTTCTTGTTATTTTTTATAAGCATTGTAAGGCTAGTTTGGGAAAAAGTTGGGAAAAATTAGAAAGTAGTTTTATAATTAGGAACAAGTTAAATGTCAAAAGTAATCTTATAATTTAGAAATGGGGGAGTATTAGATATATCAATTTATGCTTTGGCAAAAAAAATAGATATCAATTTATGAACTAAATCGAATGACCATTTCTTAACTCTGCCTTTGATATAAGTCTAATTAACTATTGATTTAACTTAATTCCAGGCTTCTTTCACATAATTATTAACTGCCGTTTATTTCCCAAAAATAAAACATAGAGAAGACGAGAATGGGAGAGACATACTAAGATGCCTTTAAGGTTGATGAGGAAGGAGGAGTTGGGGTGGTTGTTGTGGTAGACAATGGTGTGAGCAAATTGAGGAACATAATGACCAGCATAGCTCTCCCCTGCAATGTAGAAATCGGAGGTCTTATACTCTGGAAACCTCTCCAACCAGTTCCTCAAAAACACATAGTTGTCTGAAGCAGTTCTTCTGTCCCCATTTTTGTTGTAATCTGATGTCTTATTTGAGTATGAAAATCCCACTCCAGCTGGTGATTCTAAGAACAATACATTTGCAGCTGCAATATACCAACCCCCACGTATATATGAATCATCAGTAAGTATAATTAATGTACTGTTGTTAATTAATGCGAAGTATATTTATTTGTTTGTAGGTACCATAATTCCAAGCGTATTTGTTGGTTTGAAGTGTTTTGCCGTCACTGTTTACACGGAATGGTCCAAGCTCTTGCATTGCCCCATAGGCAAGTGATGAACATCCTGGACCTGATAATACGCACCAACATCACCCTATATATGATTAGTCTATTGATGATGTGATGTCCCTTCTAGTAAACACTAATTTCCCTGCTTTCATATGTAACTTCCAATTGCAATTTATATAAAACAAAGGACCCTTTTGGTTTATAAATTCTAAAATATCAATGAATTTTTATTTTTGAATGAAATTTACTCAATTCTTTTAACTTTTTTATATGTTCATTTTGATCTATTCGTTTTGTTTTACCTTTCATTTATTCAACTTCACTTCACTTTTATCCGAACTAATCATCATCATCATCATCATCATTTTATTTTATTTTATTTCATTTCTCCCTTATTGACATTAGAGATTCTTTTCACTATAAAATAATCTTGCTTGAAATACATAGAAATATTACTTGAAACTCCATTGTTTTCTTGTTAAAAAGTACAATTATTCTCTTATATTTTCAACGCAATTGTACGTTTTAAAGATAGAGTAAAACGTCTGTTGAGTATTCCTTCATCATTAAGTTTAAAGGTAGGTATTGTCAGATGATCTAAAAATATTTAGATAAATTATTAGATATTATATAAACTATCAATTGGTTTTTGCTTTGAGATCTTCCCATTAACAAATTAAATAGATTGTTTTCAAACACAGATCACAAAAATCACGCCAGGAAATCTTGTAAGATGAGGATATTAAGGGATATCATTTCTCTCAAAGTATCATTTTTTTATAATCCAAAATACATTTTTAAGTAAAACAACACGAATTTTAGACTCCTCCATACTCAGATCTCAGAACACTTCCGAAATCTGATAAAAAAAAAGAACACTTCCGAAATATATCCACGACCACAACTCTTAAATTTTAAAACTTAATAAATAATAGCTAAATTCTAAACTTATACTACCTCCGGTCCTAAATATAGGACCTAATTGACTTTTTTTGGAGAGATTAAGGTTGCGAAATAAGTTATTAAATGATGACATATTTGATATATTTTTATATTATCCATTAGTTTATAGGTAAAATAAACTAGTTTAAGGGAAAAAATTAGGTAAATCAATTTATAATTAACTTATTTTGCTTTTTAAGAATTTTCCAAAAAAAGTCAATTAAATCTTATATTTAGGACCGGAGGGAGTATATTGAGACAAAAAATCAAGTTCCGCCTTGCTATATACACATTCACACGCCATTTATTTTGTATTAAGATTTCTGAGGTGAATTTAATCAATAATAAACTGCATGATTGGAATCTGCTAATGACATTTTTCAATATGAACACATTACGTATAGATGAAAGTTGCCGATAACAACAAAAACAGATCAAACAAAATAGATAATAATGCAAGTAAGAGAGAGAAACATCACTTAATAACAACATGAATTTAACAAGCTTTTATCGGAAGGTTCATTGTGTCATTATTTCTATGAAAAATTTCCGTCTCCCTCACGCAATTTTTGACTTTAATCGTGAATGTGAGATGTGTGACTGTGTGTGTCACACTCACACAGTCACACTCACAGTCATACATATACTTAGAAAATAGAAACACACATAAGCTATATGCACATTTATGGAGTTCAATTTTATTTTACTTCTGTTTGGGGGAATTTATTATTATAGTCGTATATATGTTTTTTAATATAAGAGTTAGTGGAGAGGTTTCTTCGGATTCAGAATATTCATGATCTTAATTTAATATATCTTCCAACTTTATAATTTTTCTTATTAATTGTTTCATTGAGGAATTTTAGGGATAGTTTTTCTAATAAATGGCTTACTAATGAATATTTTGGAAAACTAAGACATATTCAACTGTTTATATATCGTGAGGTATGGGTAAAGTTCATCATTTATCATCTTCAGATTTTTAGAACGAGGACTATTTCTTAGGGAAAAAATCTCTTCATATTCAATTCAATTTGCAGGAGTGGTCACGTGGTACACTGCTATTCGATCTTATATTATATGCGTCATATTATAACTGGTGTTGTATATAAAATAATAAATATAAGAAAACAAAGGTTTTATATTTTAATTAATATTATGATTAATTAAAAATAAGGAAGATTAATTATAAGTACAATTTCATGACCATGGATACTTAAATGATAAACACCAATCACCAGCTAATTAAAAAACAACGTGACAACCAGAAAGAAACTTCTACTTCATAATAATTTAGTGGATCCAACAAGAAAAAGACCATACAAGATGCATTATTTATTTCCTCTTTTCCATGTGAAGCTATAGGGAGATCTGCTGATAAAAAAAAATAGGGAGATCCACATTCTAAGCAGAATTAAACCATTATCAATTGATTAGCTATTGACCAAAAACAACAATATAATATCGACCGATACGTAATTATATTGTATATAACTAAGCAACTTTAAGTCGAACCTCATCATTTAAAGATAAACACCACCCCATAACTTTCTCTTTATAAATATACCAATCGCATGAAAGTATGAGAATTAGATAACTACTATGCACACACACATTATATAATAAGTTATATATGTATATAAATAACTAAATTATTTATACATAAAAAATACACGTTAGTTCTTCTTAAGTACCCTTTAATACATATCATCAACTGATAGTAAAGTTTGAAAACATTTGTAAAATTAGAACACAAAGTGGATCAACGTCTAGTGCTTAGAACTTACGTACGTATAGCAAAGAATTATGGCTAAAGAGAATATAATTTTCGCAAGAAGAATGTGAGTTAAATAAATGATTTTTTATACCATATACGTACCTCCATTAAGCCAAAGAAGAAGAGGCAATTTATGGCCATTACGAGATTGTTGAGATTCAACAAAGTAATAATAAAAAGCTCTTCCTGCAATTTTATCTACGGTGACATATCCTCCATATTGAGAGAAACTTCCACCTTCAGGTTGCCCTGGAAGTTTTTCAATCCTATCTTTCTCTTTCAAACCCTGTTGAGCATAATAGTAACGAGACTTATCATCATTATAGTCTCCACCAAACACGGCCTTATTATCAACCTCTAAGATTGTTTCACTGCTTCTGTCAATGGAACCACCCCAGAATTTGACCTTATTAAGATTCTTGAGGGCTTGATCTTGCTTCCTGCTTCCATGGATTTCATCCACAAAGAGAAGTGCTGAGAGAACAAATAGGACCCACCAAGTTTCTCTGCCCATCGATATTTGTGTGTTTGTAAGTTTTGAGGGAAAATATCAGAGAATTTAAAAGATGATGAGAAAGAAAAAGAGAGGTAGGAAGTGAAGGAGGACGGTATGGGATGCGATATATATATATATATATATATATATATATATATATATATATATATATATATGCTAGCTACTTAAAAATTGACTATTTGACTACTATCTTTCAAAATAATGTTTTATTTTTGGGCAAGAAGTAACCTTAGAATTCGCCTCGTCAGAACAGCCATTAAGTTGGTTGAGTTTATTTTTATAACATTGACAAAAGCTATGAGACTAATTAAAACATAGAGTAAAATAATTTTTTATAAAAAAAATGAGATCCATTGAGTTTTTTACCATAAAGATTTATTGAGTTATATGATAAACATGTGTATGTGCAGATTTTGTGGATACTATCCTTATTATTATTTATTAATAAAGATGTGGATCAAATTCAACTTTTTGATTAGAAGTTTTGGTGCCGGCGTGCCAATCATGCATGTTCTGGCCATGTGGGTGTTTCTTTTTTTAGGGTGAAAAAAGTTGAATTTTAATATAACACAGGTAAAGTGTGACTGTTTGAAGATGGGAACACCAAAACCTTATATAAAATTGTATTACAGTAATAACTGATTTGAAAACTTTCAAACATTGCGTTCCTGTGATAGTTTATTTAAATTACAAGAATGGAATTGAAGTTAGGTTTGACGAGTGATGAAAATTAAATAAATACCTTGACGGTACAGTTATTTTATCTGGACAGTATTCCCACCTATCATCTTTATAATATGAATCGTTTTATATTGGTTTTTATTTGAGAAATAAATTAATTTACACGTTGCCACTTGCCAGAATTATGAATTTATAATATTTCAGCAATGTACTTTTTGAGCACTTCAAATATCATGAGCACTTGAAGCTGATGATCCAAAAGCCTGCTCAGAGATTTTTCTTTTTCTTTTTTTCACTTCATCACTATATTAGTTGTTATAAGTCATTGACTAGTTTGATTTGTGGGAATGTAAACATATAATTGAGGGAATTTTGTGACTTATAAATAATTATTGCAACTGCACACTAGTAGTTGTATTTGAAACTTTCGATCAAGTTATAATACATACTACTACAAAAAACCCCTTAATTGATTGATGGTAGAGATTTTTCTTTCTTTTTCTACATGGTTGTTTGTATGCTTGGTCATGAATATCGTGAGGGATGAAATGGGTTTGCATCATTATACATGAATACTTTACGGAATGATGAAAGATTAATTAGGTAGATTCTTCTAAAAGAAATAGATCCATGGGTGATAGATGGTTGTTCATATATATAATAAATTATTTTAAATTATTTGAATTAGAGGTAGGGAAACATATTATTATTTCTGATAGTATTAAAGATAAACATTAAGGTATAGATTGAAATTATAGAACAGATCAAGTTTATATAGTTTTAAGAAGACGGAAAGAATACGCTTTCAGCGAATTTTTCAAATTTACTTTAAGTAATTTTACATTATATGATTTAGATAAAAAAAAATTTAATAATATTTGTCTGATGAAAAGTAAAAAAATGATATTTTGAAGTAAACACCATTTACACATTAAAAGAAGCTAAGAAATGTGTTTGACAGACATATATACATTTATATTGTAATCCGTCTAAATTAAAGGGAACAAAAAATAAGCTGTGAACAGAAATGAATGATTAAAAGGTAAAAATGAATATACTATTTCTTTTCCTAATCATAGCTAGTTAGTATCTCAAATTATTTAAAAATCCACCAAATTGAATATTTCATAGTTATGATGATTATTTTCTTTTGTTTACCTTTAATTATGTACTCAATTAACATGGCCAACAATTATTAATGCTTTTTATAAATTATTATTAACTTTTTAAAGCATTCTTGATGTAACAGTTATTTGTGAGGAAAAAGATAACTAAATTATAATGATGATAAGTGGGGGGAAAGGAGGAAGGTTTATCCACGGGCAAATCATTGAAGGCACATGAAGCGGTTCTCATTGGAGATCATTGGAGATTGCTTCATACCTTCATTATAAATCAACTTCATTTACAGCCAAAAGATTTTTTTTTTTTTTGGAAAAAAAGTATCATTATATAGCTTAATTCCATTGTTTTACATTATGTGCACCTAATAGTGCCTATGTCTTCTTCCTCTTTCTTCACTTTTTCCTATCTATGCGACAAAAGTTTTTTCTTGATTTATTTATTTTTTTGAATAGAAGTTAAGGTGAAATTACATGATTATGGGTGACGAATCATAGACAACGTAAACGATGCATCTATTCATGGTCAAAACTCAAAACCCAGTATGTTTAATTTTTATCATTTTAATTTTCAAATATTCATTATATCGATTTCTAACAATATTTCTAAGTAAGGTATTTTAGTTAAATTTTGAATTTTCCACCAGTGAAAATCTAATTACAGTTGCACTTAAAAATTGACCTTTTAACAAATGAGGTATGAGAAGGTGAAAAGAAGATAGAGGACAAAAAATGTAGGCTTTATTATTGGAAATTTGTAAGTACTTTAATAAATTAACATTTATAAATTTGAGATTGGTTTCAGAAAGATTGATTTAATTACATTTGGATCCCAATTTTTTTTTTAAAAAAATGAGTTTTAGATAATAATTTACACAGTTGAAACAAAAATATCTGCCCCGTGGATGACTTTTTTGTTAGTATAAGACCACGAGCACCACTCTCACACAATGTTGAGGAGAGATAAAAAGTATTCCCTCCATCATTTCTAAATATAAGATCATTTTTTCAATTTGGATTAAGGAAAATAGTTAATTTAGTTATTAACACATGATATTACCAATTTATCCTAATTATATACCTCTATTCTCATTCTCTCTCCCCCTCTCTTGCACATTATTTGGGTTAATTTGGGGAAAAATGAAAAAAATTAGAAAATTATTTTATAATTAGAAACAAACCGAAATTTAAAAGTGATCTTATATTTAGGATAGAACGTACTGAGTAAAACCATAGGAATTACTAAAGGGTTAGCGTTAAGGTTTTTACCCCCCATATGTTATAAAAAAGCCAAAACAATATTAGAAAAAGGGAGAGAAATGAAGGAATTTTTTTTATCAGAATAAAAAATGAAGGAGTTGGAGAGAACTGAGAAGAGAATGTTGATGATTGGAAAGGATATGGTAAAGTGAGTATTGAAAATTTGAAGTCCACCAATGAAATGAACCCTGGTCTAGGAATGGACCAGTTAGTGATAAGTTTCATATTCAGAAAACAGAGCCAAATTCATTCATCGAACTCTTTTACTTTTTTGAACTAAAAAAAAAACTCTTACTTTATATTTATTTTATTGTGTTTTATTTTTGGAAACTTGTCCATGGAATTTTCCAAAATCTGATCACAATAAAATACCTTTTTCTGAAAATTGAAATCTCACATAATTTGGAAATGATTCTAGTTTGTTGTACGGAATCGTTTTGAATACAATTAAAAGTAGAAGTGATATTTTTTCCCTAAAGAATGTGTGATTTTAATGTTGACATCGTATTTTTTTATTTGAATTGATTATAAAACACTGGACTTTGAAAATGTATCTCACTAAAATATATTTCAATTTTTAACTAAAATTTTCATTGAAGTTATTTGTTAAAAGTAATCGTAAAAACATTATCAATTATTCAACACTATATAAAGACGATAGTTTATCTTGCAAGCGATATAATGAGAAATTAATTTAGCCAAGGATTCATCGACACCATATTTTTAGACCCGTGAAATACAGTGTACTAACATGGGCTCTCTGGGGCCACAAAATTGCTGGACTTCGTTGTTACTTGACTCAAAGGCTGAGTAAGTTCTGTCATCTATGGGCTTTCCTGGACTCTAGTTTCTGTAAATTGGTATCGTTTAAGTAGTTTTAAACCTTGAGGCGTGCTCTAGCCTTTTCAGCCTCTTAAGTGTGTGTTTGGGAACTGTTTATGGACCCCAATGAGCTGGTTGGAGTTACATAAACAGTTTTTAGGTTTTTGGTCATGTTTGGGTCCTACCAGCTTATTTGGATAAACTGGTTTGAGAAATTGGTTTATGAGAAACTCCAATTTGGAGCTTATCCAACCAGCTTATTTCTGAGAAACTGGTTTCTGAAGATGAAAGTTTGATAGATGAAGATAATTGTCATCAAAACCAAGAGACTTCATCATCAAATTTTTCTACATCATCTTCTTCTCGCATGAATCGTATCCGTGACAGGATTCGAGATCAAATTGTAGAACATCTTTGATACAACTAATTATGGAATTGAATCGTCCAAATGTAATGTGATAGACTTGATCTCTAATTTATATGCATTTTAATGTATTAAATTTTTCTTATTTGCAATTATTGGGAATCTTATGCAATTTAATCTATTAAATTTTTTAATTTTAAATTATTGAAAATATATGAATATTTTAATTGTGTATTATTCAATAAATATCATGTTCCCATCTAAACTGGTTTCTCAAAATCACCATCCAAACATATTTGTAAAAGTAGTTTGAAAAAAAACACTTCTGCAACTACAGATCCAAACATAAATCGTTTCTCGCAAACCAATTTTTATCCAAACCAACTTTTAAGAAACCATATTGAAAAAAAAACATTTTTCCACCACTTTTCCCAAACATACCCAAAGGTCGGTACAGGTTGATCAAGATGATAAAGAGTTGGCTCATAACATGCAAAATAATGAGTTTAAATCCCACTACAGATGCAAAAGACCTTGTGATGAGCAATATGCAAATACCTTAAACACTCTTTGAACCTTCAAGCAGAGTCTAATAAAATGAGTTATCAGGACCCAACTGACCTAAAGTTTTGTTATTGAAATAATTATCCTATAAATATAAATCATAAGCTTGGGTCCAATAAAATGGACTAGTTATTCTCAACCTGACAAAGGATTTGAATCCCCACCACATTGAGTGGACTTCCCTTTTAACAAAACTACCCTAATTGAATTCTTGAGCCTTGAAACTTAATTTTTACTCCATATCCTATATGTAAGGCCTATTTAGAGACATGAGTTTGGTCATTGTTAGAAGATTATTAGGAAATAATTATAGAGTTTTAGGAAATATTTAGATATAAGAATATTATGCTTTTATTAGGTAATCAATCATATTAGGTAAATTTGTAGGAGAAGTTTATTGTCTTTTTAGGAAACTTTTATATTATAAGTATGTAAGCACATCAATGAAATAACAAGAAGACTTTTATTTTTGTGAAACCCTTTTTGTTTTCAATATGGTATCAGAGCATAGGCTCTCTTTCTGGCCGCCCTAGTTCGTTTCTGGTCTTCCGGGTTTGGAGTACTGTTCACGTGAACAGTACCAGAGGTGTTCCATTCTGTTTCGCGTTCTTCCAGCCCTCTTCTTGAGACACGCGCCATCCCAACAGAGTCGGAAGGCACCGGCGAACATTCCCCAAGTGGTCCGACCTCCTTCCGCCGCTTCACGCTCCTCCACGCGCCACCGTCGTATGCCCACGCGCCGCCGCCACTCGCCCACGCGCCGCCGTTTTCCGCCGGTATCTTCAGTTTTTCGCCGGCGATCGTCCTACGTCCTTTCCTGACCTTGATCTGGTGCTTGGTAGCTTCTAGTGAAGCTATTTTGTTGTCTTGTTGGAATTTTATTTGGTTTTTTGAATTGTCTTCTTGTGTTCAATGAGGAAAAAGAAAAAAAAGGTGCCCGTGGATCTTGTGGTTCCAGATTCTAATTGTTTCAGATTTTTGGGTGTTGGTTTGTGCTTCTTGTGATATGGAGTTTGTGATCTTGATGCGATTTCCATTGCGGTATGGAGTTTTGTAATTCGGAGTTCTGTTTGAACTTCGTGATTTAGAGTTTTGTAATTCGGAGTTCTGTTTGAACTTCGTGATTTGGAGTTGTCATCTCGTTCCGGTGGATCCCAGTGGTGATTGCATTCGGTTTGTGTTGGGATGAGCTCCTGTTTGGTGCCAGTTTGGCATGTTTTGGTTGCTCTGTGTTGAGCATGTTTGGATTTCAGATTTCAGCTTTGGTTTTGCATCAAGTTCACTGATTTGTTGCTTATTGGGAGCGTTGAGTTTTGTTTGTTTTTGGGATTATCTTTGTAACAAGTTGGATGTTCCAACTTGAGGGGAGTGTTAGAAGATTATTAGGAAATAATTATAGAGTATTGGGAAATATTTAGATATAAGAATATTATGCTTTTATAAGGTAATCAATCATATTAGGTAAACTTGTAGGAGAAGTTTATTGTCTTTTTAGGAAACTTTTATATTATAAGTATGTAAGCACATCAATGAAATAACAAGAAGACTTTTATTTTTGTGAAACCCTTTTTGTTTTCAACAGTCAAAGTATAAGATTTCTTTTTTCTGATTGTTTACAACTTCTTTCAAATTATCCTTATTAATACTCATCAATAGTAAACAAGAGAAGAAAAGTGGGGGGAAACGTAAATGGTCATGGTGTATTGATAATGTCATGTGATTTTAAACAGCTTAATTAACATCCTTAATCTAATTAAGTTAGATAAATAAGTCTTATATTTTATTAAAGACAAGAGAAATATACATTTTTGTGGAAAAGGGCCTCATCTTATTGTATTATTCATTATCTTATACTCTGTAACTCTATGGTTGCATAGAAGCAAAGAGAAGTCATGCTGAAAAGACTCTTCCAAACAACATAATGAATTGACATTCATTTTATATGAACTAGCAGATTACCCGCGCTTTGCGCGGGGAGCAGAGACAAAATAATACACTTACAACCACCACCATTTACAGCAAAATTATTCAGCATACCAACATATAAACCTCTACCAACAAACAATTATATAAACTTAGCCTATAATTGCTAATATATACACCAATCTTCAGCTTACTAGCAAATAAACCCGCGCGTTGGGCGGGAACATAATTTTCATTTAACATTTTTAAATAAAAGAGCATATAACAATTTCTTATAATTGTTGAACAATATTATGGACATGAACTGTTGAGTAACCAAAAATTTGACTGGAAGAATGAGATTTAGGAAGTTATGTTTTGAGTTGAAGTTAGGGTGACTACTTAATTTTGCATTGTGGGTTAATGAATTAGAGTAATGTATTGGTATGGAGAGATATTGTGACTTGGTGATGTGTTGACATTAGGTCTTTATGGATGAGAATGGAATGAATTGAATTGAAATAGTGATAAATTTCAAGTTGTGCTTATGGTTGAACAAAAACAGATCAATAAGCTAGTAAAGGGTAATGTGTCAGGTTGGAAGTTGGCGAACATTTTATATTGATTTATTAGATTTGAAGGCAATTAATCATGAATCTGATGATGAAGTTGATAGGGAGGTTGTGGTCAAATATGATGTTAGACTTTAATGCAAGTAATTTGAGGTTAGGGTGGTTAATAAATGAAGGTTAGCTAGGAGAAGCGGGATGAGTATTGGTGATTACTATAGACTGAATGAGGATAAATGTGAGGGATGATGTTGAGTGGGATGAAATTATTAGAGTTAATATGAAAAATGCAAGGTTTACTTGTGTATTTTTCTTTGTGTTAGGTTTATGTGTAGCGAATTTTGGGGACAAAATTCCTAAAAGGTGGGGAAAATTGTAACATCCCAAAAATTTGAATTATAGATAATATGGAGCTAATCAAGGTATTAAGATATGATTATTAAATTAAAGGACATTGTAAATAAGTAAATGAGGATAAATATGTTTTTCTAGAAAATAATATACCTATTTTCTTTAGAAATTAAAGAAAATAGTTAGAGGTTGAGTTTTGATTAAAACTTTGATGAAAAATACTTTAGGACATAGATAATACTATGATAGGAGAAAGTAGGTGAGTTGGTATATAGAGTAGTTTTATGTTTGTCTTAGGGAAGGAATGCAAAACGGAG
The DNA here is from genome assembly GCA_029929735.1 of Mimosa pudica. Lineage (NCBI taxonomy): Eukaryota > Viridiplantae > Streptophyta > Magnoliopsida > Fabales > Fabaceae > Mimosa > Mimosa pudica. Next base: position 7,872,982 of record JAKELP010000001.1, read on the forward strand.
AAGTAAATAAACAAAGATAGAAGGGCAATATGGTAATTTCCCTTCCTTCTTCTTTGAGTAAGCAGCCGCCGCCCCCCCTTCCCCATTATCTCAAACACATCTCACTCTTCTCTCTCAACCTCACCTTATCATTCTTTACTCACTCACTTCCTTTTTCTTCCAAAAACATGTCTCTTTCTTCTTCCTCTTTTCATTCTCGCCGGCCATCAAGGAGGCCGCCGCCGCCGCCGTCGACAGCGACGACGGAGAAGGAAGCTGTTGTGGCTTCCTTCGTCTTCTTCCTCCCTTATTCCTCATCCAAGCTCGCGAGTGAGAGAGAAAACACGAGGTAGCGTTTTGAGTGCTTTCCGGCGAGTTTTTCCGGCGAGCCAACAACGACCGATGACAGGGAAAGGTAAAGCTTCAACCTTTCTTATATTTTCTTGAACTATTCTCCTTTCCAACGCGATTTCTCACTTTTCCCTTCCTTTGTGGTTTCCTTTTTCGGCCTACCTCTTCAGTGGCAGTTTTCCGGCGAGATTTCCGGTGGTCTTTGGCCATGAGTGACCTACAGTTTCAGAATAGAGTTTAGGGTAAGATTTCCCTTCCAATCTTTACTTTATTTTTTCTGCAATTTTGTGCGAGTGTGAGAGTAGGTTCGGTATATGTTTCTGGGGTTTGGTTTGTCTGGTGTGTCCACAAGAAAGCTTGCTTGAGTTGTGTAGTAATTTCAGGTTTGATTGTGAGTTCTTGATGAATTAATATTTCAGCTGCTATGTTCTTGCAACAAATGCCCTTTTCTTTGTGTTTTATTCTTGATTTGTTTTGTTACTATTGAGTAGATTGTAGATTAGTTTGAGGATTTTTGATGTTTAATAGAGGCATGAGCAATTGGTTGAGGTTCTCTTGAGTTATACATGCACCTATGTAAGTATGTCTATAGTTGTGATATTACCTTGCGTGTCCATGTCTTGTTGGGGCTAATAAAATTGTTAATTTCTGGTTTTCTTATGCCTTGTGTGATCTTTGTGGTGGACTTGGCATTTGGTATGTTTAAAAGACTAATTTTAGTAGGCTAATGTACATGTATGTAAATGAACCTTGTTTAGAAATGAACCTTGTTTTAGAATTTCAGTGCAGAAATTAATTAAACGATAATAAAATGATTGGAGCATGTATGTTCACTCCATTGGAGTTTAATGTGATTAGTTTTTCATGGGGGCTGATTTAAATTGATAAGTATATAGTGACTAGTAATAAAATGCCTAATCTTATGTTGGTTTTTGCAGTGAGTATTCTATTGATATATATGAAAAATCAAGTCATTGGAAAAAATCTGTCAACAACCTATGTTTAATATACTAGCTTTTAAAGTGATCGTTGGAGGAGATGTAACTCAACTAGACTAAACCTTGAATATAACGACTATATCTAATTTGCTATACTATGTTTATATTATGTATATTTCAGAGAAAGCAAACATGTTGCTGCTGTCTTCTTTGATGTTGAAACTTGATTCTTTAAGTGTGAGATTAAGTGTATGATTGAGTAATTTGTGAAGACTTAGGTGTTCTACATGAATGTGAACTTAAAAGTTTTGAAAAATTCAGTTTTGGAGTTTGAAGAGGGTAGATGTTTATGTATGTACAATCTTGTTTGGAATTGTAATCTTGCTGTTCTGCTATGGGCTTTATAAATCAGTCCTGAAACCTTGCATTGGAAGTAATATGCTGAAAGTTTAAGAGTTAAAGAACTGAATATTAGTTTTAACATGATTAATTGTGTTACTTGTTTTGCAATGTTTTAATTGAGCTCTCCTTCCTTGATTATTGGTATTATATTTGATTTGGTTGTTATGGAATGTATTTGTGGTTTTTGTGTTTGAATTCAGTTTTGTGATGTGCTTGCTAAACAATTAGTGAGATGAATTCAAAGTTGCTTATTGAGTTTTAATTTAAATGATTTTATATGATAGTGTAAAGAAGAAGGGGATTGGGTAGTAATGTGGATACGAGAGAGACGTTTAAATATTATAATGTGTGAATGATATTAATTTATCATGGTGTATCATATCATTATAGGAATATATAGTGGAGGTGATACTTGAAGGAAAGGAAACGGTAAGAAAGAAAAGACAATAAAGTGCTAAGGGCGACAGGTAATCACTCTTGCCTTGCTATAACATTGAGGGTGGTGTTAGTTGGGGATTTTGAAAATCCTTTCTCACCCTCATTATATATATATATTATCTTTGAAAAGTTATTTTTCTATAAAATTAGGCTATCGGGTGCCTTTCAAACACGATTACTTTCATATAAAGAATTTGACTTACTATATGTAGTATCCTGGTTGGTGGTATTGCTGAACTATGTATGTGTGAGTGTATATACATTGGGATTTGGTACTTTGACAGAGATATTGAAGTTGGATGCTGGAATAAATGCCTCCGTGATGGCACGATGTATCTATAGGTGAGTGTGAGAGTTGTGGTAGTATTGCTGTATTGGAGATAGAGATGGTGAAGTGTATTGATTTGAAAATGATAGAAAGACTTGAGTGATATATGGGACAAAGGGTTTGAATTATCTATATGTATTATTTATTTGGAAACTCTGGTACCCTTTAGACACCCTCGCTACCGCACATCTCACTGTTATAGTGAGTCAAGCGGTGATTACTAGGACAAGTTGTCTCATCCCACGATTACTGACATTTTTGCAGGTATTCATGCACAGACGCAAGCATCAGGAAAGGGAATTAGGTTTCAAAGGTTATTTATATTAGTTAGTTATGTATATTGCCAATTTGTATAGGCCTACATCTGCTTCCGCATGTATATATCTATTTATTGTTAAATATCATCTAGTTTTGTTTATTAACCATGTTAGGCAAATCCTTTCTAACATGGTTAGCAATAAATTATCCATGATAGCAGCTGTGTTGTATTAGTTTATTCTTTTCTATCATGGATAATATTTCAATCATTAGGATATTCTTTTTCTAACTATGATAGAGATATTGATATTATTGAAATTCCTTTTTCTATCATAGTTAGTAAAGATATTATTGAACTAAAAGAGATGTCACGGGTTAATTAGGGAATTAGTAACATTTTGTTACAATTTCTATCTCATTTGCACCCTCTTTTGAGCCTTATAATGAAAAACCATGTGAAATTTCTTTTTGAAACCCACATTGGACTTAATCCTTACAGCCCGAAAAACCATGAACTACCTGAATCTTGAGATAATTGACATTTCATTAGTAGTGAGGATTTGTAGGGTTGCCAAAGTTGTGTAAATGTAAGAACATTTTGAAAAGGGAAATATGGATTGAGAATGAAAAGTTTGTACTCCTAAGTCAAAAAAAAAAAAGTAGAAAAGAAAAAAAATAAGTATGAAAAAAAAAGTTTGTTGCAATAAGACTAGGAGTACAAAGAATCAATTTGAGATAAGTTTCGGAGAATTTCAAGCTTCTTCGAAGAAAATTCTGTGTGTGAGTGAATCTAATGAAATGTATTCATTTATCTAAAGATATTTGAATTCCTTTATCCCATTCTTTTAATTAGCTAAACACTTGAACCCCTAGCCCCATTACAAGCTTTAAAAGCCCTCTTGATTTTGAATTTATGTGCCACAAGTTGAAAGTGGAGAAGTGTGAAGAAAAGAGTGGAGAAATTTGAAAATGAAATTTTATACATGCATTGAATTATTGCAAGTGGCTGGATTATAATCTGGATAATCTCTCTTAACTCCAACACACACACACAAGTTCAAAGATATTGGAAAGTTTGTTTTAAAATTGAGATGCATACATCGTTACATATAGCCCATACTTTCTAATACTCAATTAAGAGATCAACATGTGAGGATAAGTAATTAAATCAAATTAGAGGAAACATATGGTCAAATCATAAAGATTTCTAAATTGCTTGAGGACAAACAAGGACTCAAGTTTGGGGGAGTGATAAACTCCATAATTGTACACACATTTCATCTGAATTTCCTGATTTATCGCATGTTTTTGGTAAATAAATAGATAGAAATATAGCAATACTCATATGGTAAAGAAAAAATGATAAGAAATACATGTGCATGAGATTGAGTTGAAATTGCTTAATTTTTGATATATATGTGTTGAGGAGCTCACCATCCCTTTCTAGTTAATGTGAGTAGGAACAAATGGACAAGCATAGGTACATCAAAAGAATGGAAGCAAAAAACAAAAGAAGAGAAAAAGGGAAGAAAAGGTTCGCTGGAAGTTAGCCCTCAGCGAACGAACCGCGAATCTGCCCCAAAATGCACCCATTCTGCCAGTTTCTTCGCTGGAGGTTCGCATTTCGCGAACGAACAGCCAACCTGCCAAAAAGTGGTTCACTGGACGTTAGCCTTCAGCGAACCTGCGAACAGAAATGAAACTCTGCGTTTTACATTGTTTCCACTCGAAATTTAGGGTTTAAAGAGGGCAAAATAGAGGGAGCTGGCATTCTTGACTTCTTGGGCATATTGGAGAGCTTTGTGGTGTGCTAGGGCATGGATCTTGGTGGCGATTGAGTTGGGGTTTGAAGTTTTGAAGAGATTTGGGCTTCACATCTTGGTTCTTCTTCTCCATTCTCCTTGTCTTACTTTTGTTCAATGTTTGCGACTATTATTGTATATTTTCCTTTGGTATTGTTGAACATGAGTAGCTAAGCACTTTGCTTTAGGATTATTTTGAATCCTTGTATGAATTAACTCTTGAGTCTTCCTCTCCTTTTGTGATTAATGTTATATATGTGTTTATTTCACTCTAACCCTAATGCTTCTAAATGCTTGATCACCATTTAGTTGATTTGTTCATTTGACTTATGACTTGAGAGAGCTAGGTTAAGTGTAGAACTTGAGTGGAATAGTGTGAGAACTTGAAGTTTGCATGACAAATGAATGGTTTTGTTAATAAGATAGACATATACTTATTAGCCTCACATAGCCACATTAGGTTTGAAACTTAGAAATTGGGTTTTATTAATTGTGACAAGAGATTGCATGATTAATAAAATTAAACACTTGTTCTTGACTCGACGGAGCGTTTACAAATACATTGTGAACCCTAGGTTAACGCATATATATCTATCAAAAGCAATTGTGAGAGGAGGCCATTTTAAGGTTAGGAAATACAAGGGGGATAAATAATCTTAAATCCCAATTTATTCATGAAGTTGGAGAATTACTTGTCTATAGTTTTTCTTATTTTTTTACATAGTTACACTTCACTCTCAACATTTGGATCACTCAAATTGAGCGAGAGTGCGATAATCATTACTTGACCGGGTTTTGGAACCAAATTCTCGTGGGAACGATACTTTACTTTCACTTTATTACTTGGCGCGACCCGTGCACTTGCGGTGCGAACAGGTGCTTTAACTTGATAGGGGGAGGAAAATGAGGGAGAGAGTGACGAAGAAGTAAGAACCACAAGGAGGAAGAGTGTGGTGTAAGCCTTAAGAGAGGGACATTGCAACAAAAAAAAATTAGCATTGCCATTCCCCATCTCCCTCTGCAATAAAGGCAAAACATCTTACCAGAAAACACCGCCGAAAAACACGCGAAGAGACAGGCAGCCCTATGAAGCTCTATGGCAGAAGCTAGACAACAGGAAAAAGAAGGGATTGGGGAACGACATTTATAATTTATATGATGAAGAAGGTTTAACAGCACAATACACTAATTCTTATGCTAATTGAAATCATCACATTGTTTGAACAATAATGGGGAAGTAGAAATTAGGTGTGTGTGGATGATGTGGTATTAGGAAGAGGGACGCCTTTTAAGAAGTGATTAACCAAAGAAAGGGCTCTTGCTGGCTGATAGCTTGGCACTTCATGCCCTGCTCCTCTTACTGTTGCAAATGTTAATCCTCCCCTGTACACTTGTGTGTATCCTCCTACCTGCAAACCATCAGTGTCAATTTAAATAGTGCTTTAATAGTAAATAGTTCAACATTTGAACAAAAAAATAGTAAATAGTTCAACCGATCGGTGGTGATTAAAATTAAAATAATATAATTTTGAACTACATAGTTTTTATCTTTAGATTATAAAATGACTTTTTTTTTTTGAAAATTGTGTAATATTCTAAACGTATTATGAGGTACCTCTCCATTGACGAACCAAGGATTCCACATAGCCGTAGGAGTGAGATTTAACTTGTCAAGGGAATACTTTGTTGCAGTAACCGGAACCATTCCATCAAAGTCACCACTGCATATTTTTAACACACATTTCAAGTCCACAGAACTAGATCATATTATGACACCTAATGTTTATTTTTTTGGGGTAATGTGAAACATAAATGATAAAGTGGGTTTTATAGAAAGCAAATATACCTAAATATCCAAACACGAAGGCTGTGATTGAGGAACTCTTTTAGAAGAGGAAGAACGGTGGAAGGGCTATCAACCCACTTAGTAATGACATCGCTGCAAAGTTCCCAGTCATGACTCAACTTTGTGACATTCGCATGCAATGCCTCTTGCACATCAACCCGGTTCATATATCCAGACACATAGTCATCAATACATGGATCTGCCACTTTCTGTCACAAACATTTACAAACTCCACCATCATTTTCACTTCATTTTCATATAGGTTTTTTCTAAATTTTGCCAAGAAATCGAGGAGGTGAAATAATATACTTGATTTATATCTAGCCCATGAAGAGATATAAGCCGTTTAATTCTAAATATAAGACTCTTTTAACTTTTTTTGTGCAAGTTAAGGAAGTAAATTAGATCATTAAACTATAAAATATGACACAAGTAATAATTAGTTTTGAGGGCAAAAATGATTATAAATAATTTAAAATAATTAATTTTGCATCCTTAATTTCTCTAAAATAGTCAAAGGAGGATAACTAGGACCGGTGCAATTATAATCTAATAAATTATTTAGCTTTTTCAAAAATATCATGTACCATAAGCTATAATTTATTAATTTATTTTGCTTCTTTAATTTTCCCAGATCAGTCATACTCCGTCCATTTTTAAATATAAGATTATTTTTAAGTTTTTAATTTGTCCCTAAATATAAGACTATTTTCTAATTTTTCCTAACTTTTTCCCAAATTAACCCTATTAATTCTTTATATATAATAAACAAGATAGAGAAAGTGATCTTATATTTACAGACACATTGAATTGATAATATTATGTGTTAACAATTAACTTAACTAGAATTCTTAATCTAATTAAATTAGGGAAAATGATCTTATATTTACAGACACGTTGAGTAATTATAACTTACAGAAGGGGGCTTGGGAAGGGGAGTGAGGCTAGAATCATGGCATTGAGGAGCATATATGTTGTATATATTGATGGATTCAGTGTCTGCCTCTATTTCATCTGATGCTTCTCTACATTCATTATCAATTGATGAAGATGATGAAGACTTTGAGTCTGAAAAATAATCACACAATTTGGTGACAGCATGAGCTGCTTTGTCTGATATTATGGCATGGCTCGCTAGGAATTCCCATCTTCCTCTGTCGTCTGTTTCATCATTTATCACTGCATTCCCTATCTGCACAAACACCAACACTTCGTTCATTTGACAAAAAAAGCCACAAGAGTAGTTACCATGTACTCCCTCCCGTTTAGGACCTAATTGACTTTTTCTAGAAAATCCTTAAAAAGCAAAATAAGTTAATTATAAATTGATTTGCCTAATTTTTTTCCCTTAAACTAGTTTATTTTACCTATAAACTAATGGATAATCTAAAAATATATCAAATATGTCATCATTTAATAACTTATTTCGCAACCTTAATCTCTCCAAAAAAAAGTCAATTAGGTCTTATATTTAGGACCGGAGGTAGTATTATATATTAATGACAGAGCCTCCACTTTCAAGTGAAGGTGGTAACAAGTATATACACCTTCTGTATTAGATTGAATAGAAAGAAAGGGGAGAGAAGTGAAACGTGTTTTTTGTTCAAAAGTGAAACGTGTTTGAACAAGGATAAAGTTGGAAAATTTTAAAATTAAGACATTTACTCCATTCAATCCTAATTATAAGACCTATAAGTTTATTGAAGAAATTAAAGATGCAAAATTAATCACTTTAAATTGTCTATAGTTAATATCTTTCTTCAAAATTAATTATTTTCACTTATAAACTAACTTATCATCTAATTGCATATGACATTTCTTATAATTTAGTGATATGATTTGTTTCCTTAACTTTCAAAAAAGTCAAATAAAAATTATATTAGTAATTAATTAACGGCTCTTTCTTAGTATTAATGAGGTTGTTGAAAGTGACTTATATTTTGGTGTGAATGAGGTGTATACAGTGAGGATTTATGATGAGATAAGAGGAGTGGGACATACCAAGATTCCTTTGAGATTGATGAGGAAGCTGGAGTTGGGGTGGTTGTTATGGTGGAGAATGGTATGAGCAAGTTGAGGAACATAATGTCCTGCATAGCTCTCCCCTGCAATATAGAACTCTGAGGTTTTATACTCTGGAAACCTCTCCAACCAGTTCCTTAGAAACACATAATTGTCTGTAGAAGTCCTTCTGTCCCCACTATTGTCATAATCTGATGTCTTGTTTGAGTATGAAAATCCCACTCCTGCTGGTGATTCCAAAAATAACACATTTGCAGCTGCAACACGAGGCACATGTATACATGTGAATCATTTATACACATAGTATTTACGATTAAATTAAAATTAAGTATAATGATTAATGTAAGTATTGATTGTGTGAAGTGTTTGCAGGTACCAAAGTTCCATGAATATTTGTTTGTTTGAAGTGTCTTGCCATCACTATTCACTCGGAATGGTCCTAGCTCTTGCATTGCCCCATATCCAAGAGATGAGCATCCAGGTCCTGTAAATTCACCAATGGATCAGATTATTATTGCGAATTCTAATAATGCAGTACATTATTTACTAGACCAATGGGCAAAGCATTGTACTGACTGATGAGAAAACAAGTGTGGCTTCTAATTAATTCATTATGAATTTTTCCACAATCAACACATTATGTAAAACCAAATCAAAAACCGCACATATACGAACAAAACAAATCAAAAAGAGAAACGTGTCGTTAAAGCAGTGCTGTAATTATATTATAAGCAGTGTATGGTTATTTGAGATCATGATATAATAATCAACTAATGGTACCATATTGTCATATTACACGTACCTCCATTAAGCCAGAGAATAAGAGGCAATTTATGCCTATGAGATTGTTTAGCTTCAACAAAGTAGTAATAAAAGGCTCGTCCTGAAATTTTGTCAACAGTGACATATCCTCCATATTGAGAGAAACTCACTCCTTCAGGCTGTCCTGGAAGTTTTTCAATGCTGTCTTTCTCTTTCAAACCTTGTTGAGCATAATAGTAACGAGACTTATCATTACTATAGTCTCCACCAAATACAGCCTCATTATCAACTTCCAAGATTGTTTCACTACTTGTGTCAATGGTGCCTCCTCTGAACTTGGACTTGTTCAGTTTCCTGAGATATTGGTCTTGCCTTCTGCCTCCATGGATCTCATCCACAAAAATAAGTGTTGACAGAAGGAAAAAGAGACACCAAGTTTCTCTGCCCATTGCCATATATATTATGAGTGTTTGGCTTTTTAGGAAAATGTCAGTATTTGGAAAAGAAATGGAGGAAGAAGGTTGATGATGAGATGGTTAAGGATGGGATGACTTGCTAGTTAGCTAGCTGCGTGTGAATATTTATAACGAGAATGTCTAGAAGATGAGAAATTATTGTAGCAGAGACAATAGTGGCAACAAGAAAATAATTGATTTTTACATTTGGAATTTCCACTTGAATTATACTATCTCTCAAGTCTCAACTTGTCTCCATTTAATTAATTTTAAAAATGACCATTAACTACCTTATTAATGTATCATTTTCAATAATTGCAATACCGCATTGAAGAATCATATGGAGACCGCTCCTTTCTCAATTAGCAGGGTCACCCTGGTTATTTTCCCTTGGTTTAACTGAAATTCCAAAAACAATCCTCAAAATGATCATGTGATCAATTTCAGTGATCCTAACTTGGGCAATGAATTAATTTCAACTTTTCTTTTTTTTTTTACAACTAGACTATTGAAGTAATGGGTTGTGAATTCCAGATATCGAAAAACTTTATTTTATTCATAAAAACAAGCTTGAAAGACCACCACTACGGGACAAACTTTGTCTCCAATATGTGTGTACTTTATTGTCATAAGTGATACAACTAATCAATGAATACGCTTTAATTATTTTTGTCTCCAAGTTTTTTTGTCTCTAATTAATTTAACTCTCTCATATATCAGTATTACTATATGTTTTTTTTACTCAGCCCTTATTAATAAGGACATATTTAAAAAAACGCTTTCATATTTATTTGTTCTTGAGTATTATCTTAAATCAGTAATATAGTAGCTAGTTATGCACTTATCATGTTCCGTTGTTTTACTAGCGACGAGAGAAATACTGATATAGGGGAAGAAAGAGACCAAAAAGGCACAAACACCGATAATGGCTACAGAAGATAGCATCCCCCCACTATCTAACCTATCACCTTTAATAATTTTAAAATATTCATGAAAGATAGCGATGATGATCATATAGAAGGCCCATAATGTCTCATTTATTATAGTATAGGTAAACAATATCATTTATAGACAATTTTTGTTAGCTTTGATTTATATTTAAAGTTAAGTACCATTTTTTTTGGACTGAATTAAGTTCCATTTTTCCAAGTCCTGGAAACTAAATGTTGATTTGCTAATATATACAAGCCTTATAACTTGCACGGTATCCACTTCACTCTTTGATGAGAGATTTTAGATTTGAACTGAACCTATGTAGTGTGTAAGTAAGCTTGTGCGGATCTGCATATAATTCTATAAAAAACTAATTTTTCATTTGTCAATTTTGTGCCAAATGACCGATCAGAACTGAATCATATATCAATTTTTTTTTTGAATGGTGAATCATATATCAAGTTAACAGAACTGGTATCACATCAATAATTGATAAATAGCTTCCAAAAAATTTGTGGATATTATTATTACACGATAATCAGGATGTGCCCATGCATGTGAATTCTACTTTTTCCAGCCACTTGAATGTCTAATTCAATAAAACTACGTCTTGGGATGGAAATAGTCTGAGAAATAAATAATAAATAGACGTCATTTATTCGAATAAATAATGAATAAAGAATGATTTTTTAAAGAACTCAAAGTTTTAGTATTTCTAATATTATTACGTAGTGGCCATTATTTCTTAGATTCCAAAAGTTGTATCCCTTGTTTTGACTCAATCCATGTAAAGCACAAAAGCCAAAAATACTGAAGTGCCTTTTGAATGAAAAAATAGAAAAGGTTTAACAATTAGGCTTTTTGACTACAATATACTCCATATAATATATAAGCTCGGAGAATTAATTAGAAGTCATATGAAAGAAAGTCAATTAAGATGAAGTCTCACTAGTTGTAAATTACAACTTTTAGGTCTTATAATAGTAACTTTTGACATGATGATTACAGCTCAGATGCCTTCATCTTAATTTTTTTTCTACACTATACCTCTAACTAATTCTCCATATGAAATGGGCTCTAGAGACAAATTTGTAAAGGAAAAGCAATTAATGGAGGATTAGGTAGGTGTTGAAATGGAAATGATAATGCAATGCAACAATCATTTTTTAATGGAATCATTTTAAAAGTTTCATGTTGAGAAAAGAGGGTCACACGAGTGTGGTGTTTGTTATTTTTAAACTCCTTTTTTGGAAGCTGCTTAATTTTGACCAATCTTAATTAGTATTCAATTTGAATAAATTAGACATACTTTTCCCACATTGAACATGAGAAAGAATCATTATAGCTTTTTCATTCTTAATCAAGGTTTTATCAATGAATTATCTCGATAAATATTTTTTGATAAAATTCTTGATAAATAATTTAGCAAGGCAACTTTAACAAACATTGTCCATTATTTTTCATTCACCAAATCTTTTCCCATTCAATTTTTTCTAGTGAATATTTAATGACGCATAACATTTGTGAATGGATAATCAAGAAAACTTTTAAGAAGTATGTAGTTTTAAAAAAATAAATAATCACCTAATTCATTGAGTATATAAATTAATTCAAGATTTCTTATCAATATGAAGGAATACGAGTACTAAATTAGAAAAAGCATGATTCTCATTCTTGTAGACTTGTAGTTATTTCATCGAGTCCATGATAGAAGTGCTGAAATAGTTACTTGCTGAGAAAAATGCTCGATGGAGTTTATGGTTTGCAGTTATCAGGACGTACCAAACACCTAACTTTAACTTTAAAAGTTTTAAATTGTTGCATAGGTTAGATAGTCTTCTTTTCTTTTTAGTAGTTTAACTCCAGGTGTATCTTATTAAAAAAACGTGTTGGTTTGTTTAGTCCCTGCGTCCATTAGAACGAAATATTTTGTGTGACAACTCAATCGTCACTTTTCAAAATGCCATCAACTTTATGTTTTCTTATCCACTAATACATATATATTTTATTCATTTATCTACTAATTATTAATTTTAAATGCCATCAACTTTAGTTCTCAATATGGAAAAATTCTCAGCTCAAATATTCAAGTTTTATTGTTTTTTTATATATAGTTTATTTTAAAATTTTAATTTTATTATAAATATCATTTATTTCAATTTTTGAGCTGTTTGTAATTGAGAGATCTTTAACATATAAATTATTCTTTTATCAGCAACAACATATTAATCATTTCGAAGACGACTACTTTGTGAATTGTGAGTCAATGGAAATAACCAAATAATTATTCAAAAAGCAGCCTTTATTATAGATTGATTGTCTTAAAGCAGACAAAAGCCTACAAATTAATTTGAACATGATGGAGTGTGATCAATTTCACAGAAGTATAACTAAAAAACGTAACTCATTATTATAGGAAATGTAGGATAAAAGATAAGGAAGAACATATTTGGACGACTTTTTTTTTAATATTTTAATGAGCTATTGAATAGTAGTTTGTATTATTAGGGATATATAGAATAATGGGTTAAGGGTCAAATCTAACACTCTACTATTGTTAAAAGTTCATCATAAATAAGAATTTGATAACTCAAGTGTAGCACATATTTATTTAAAAATGACTCAAATCTAACATTTTCGTCAATTTTAACGGATTTGACCGTTAAGTTTGATGTCATGTCACCCAGTTAGGCAATGTCACCTGCCACACCACTCAATCATGGATAGTAAGTGGGCCTATTAAGTGACGTGACAGGTGACATGGTCTAATTGGGTAAAATTGTCATTGCAATTTAAATGATGCACACACGCATGACGTTATATGAACTCCATGACCAAATAAGTTTTTACTATTGTTGAGGGTCGAAGAACTTTATGAAGTTTAAGCGACTACAATTATTAGGTTTTTTTTAGAGTAAATTTTTAGAAACTAAGTTCCGGACTAGCTTACATAGACTCAAGTTTGAAAAATGGATTTTAAACGAGGCAAACATAATTTGACAGAAAAAACGAGGCAACATTATTACAGAAATTGACTTTTTCAATCAAGTTAGACATTGGGATTTTTTAATCAAATAAACTTTTGGGATTGAATTACAAGTTGAAACCGTGTGGGAGCTCAATGATTATTTTCTTCTGTGACTTTTTAATATTGAAAAAAGAAAATGTAAGTGAAACAGAGAATCATTATTAGTAGGTTGTAAACAATGACAAAATCATAAGTCACATACTTAGTTGCATATCGAGCCTTTACTTTTCAAATATAACTCATTCTACAATGATATTCTCACTTGCAATTATTTAAATCTACATTTATACATTATTTTTTATAACATTTTGTCTTTTGAATTTAACTATCCTAAATTGATATTTTGAGACATAATTGGGTGTGTTTGGTTCAGCTTATGGAAAAGTGACTTATTTTTAAGGTGGCTTATTTTTAAGTCAGTTGTAAAATAAGCTCTAAGTTGGCTTATTTTTATGTTTGGATGAACTTTGAAAAAAGTGACTTATTTTCCCATTTGACTTATAAACATGTTTGGATGACTTTTTGTTTAAAAGGGGCTTATTTTTAAGCTAGCTTATTTTTATGTCATATAGAAAAATAAGCTGGCTTATTTTCAGAAATAAGCTACCTTGTGTAGCTTATAAATAAGCTGGCTTATTTCAAATAAGCTGGGTGAAAAATAAGCTCAACCAAACATGAAAAAAAGTCACCCACTCAAAATAAGCTGGCTTATTCAAAATAAGCTAGCTTATTTTAAAAAATAAGCCCCAACCAAACACACTCATTATCATTCTCCAAGGACGAAAACCTCGACAATATATGATTTTACAAAAGTTGGATCAAAATGTTGGGCTCCATTATAATGGCACTTCAAGTCTTAGAACCTTCTGTCATATAATGGACTTTGTTAGTTTATTGTACGGACGGGCTACAATTGTTATACTAAACGCAATTCATTTCTGGCCCAACAAAAGTTATTTGAATAAAAAGCCTTCTGTTTTGGTAATAATAAATTGGTGTTTGAGAATAATTCTAGACTGATGAACAAGATCATGTTCCCAATAACTCAACATTCGAAGGTGTTCACATTTTTTGAAGGTGTCCGGATAATATTATTTTCAATAGGAGGATATTTGTTTTCTTATTTAAAAAGATGTGTTTACAAATGTATTAATTGTTTTAATTTATTGATAGTATTATTATAATAACAAAATAATACAAAAATTAAAAGCATTCTTTTTAATAACATACGTTTCTCTGTATAATTAACAGCATTCTTTTTAAATAACATAATTTTCTATTTATAATTTAAAGCTTTTTTTTAAATAGTATACGTTTCTCTGTATTAGAAATCATCAAATGTTAATTGTTTTAATCACATATAAGCTGTTAATTAATATCACGTCTTTATTCATTATCGTCCAGGACATCCTTTGTGAGAATTAAACTAATACATATGACCTTTGTTTTTGTTCATTGTGTCCGCCCATGCAAGCGTGTCTTACTCACTGTGTGCATGCGTGTCTATAAGAATGTAACATTTCTTGTTGTCCAACGTTTTTTAAAAGTAAGATTATAAGAATAGGAATATGATTCCTCCAAATCGAAAAGGGAATATACAATTCCTTGAAACAAAAATTCCCAATCCTACACTAAATGAGTCATATATAATTAGAGAGAAAACAAATAAAAACTGATTTAATCTCTCAACTTTTTATAATGTTTTATTTTAGCTCCTAAACTTATAAAGTATATTTTTAAGACTCTAACTCTTATACTATTAGTTTTATTAACAAAAGGTGTTGTGAGGTAAAAAAAAGTGCCGACATCTACATTTTAACCGGTGATAAAAAAAATAGCTCAGATATTGATATATTAAATTTCTTTGTAAGATACCAATGATTTGCAGAAAAAATATTCCTTAGAGACTAATCAGAATTATATATGGAAAAAGATATTTTAATAAAATTAAGACTGAAATTACAACCTTACTCTTCTTGTAAAGTCATCCTATTAATAGGGCAGGGAAAAAGTTATTTGGCCATGCTTAAAAGTCATGTTTTTAAAAATTTTCATATGAATTTATAGTTTTATTTCCCATATATCATGTGCTGATTATATTCTCATATGTTGATTTAATTTTGAACCAAAATGAATGAGTTTTAGTATTATTTTAATATGTGCGAATAGCAAGATAGGGGTAAACAAAATTAAAGGCTATAAATATTCTTGGGGTGATTAATTACAAGTCTCTTGATAGAGACATAATCAAGATAAAGTTTCACAAAATCTTCAAATTAGAGTTTAAAGGGACTGAACTTTAAATACGTTTAAAACAAAAATATTTCTATTTTACCCCTTTTATCTTAACTCTCCCCTTTCCCTCTCCTCCACGTATCTTAATTATGTCCCTACCATGGGACCCTGATTAATGACCCCAGTATAGTTTTGCATGGACACTTACACTTCATATGATAGAGAAGCACTCATTCCGCGGAAATAAAAAAAAATGCTTGAAGTGTTGTTCGGGCATTTTTACTCGTTTTGTTTGAACTTTGAATTGCATATGCGTGTGCGCGTAGGTGTGAGAGAGCTGAATTAAGGTTTCTTCTATGTAAATTTGGTTCATAGTTAATACTGTACTTTCACTAGTGTCTAATATATACTTACTAAGTAATTGTATGTTTATAACCGGAGAGTGAGATTTTTTTTTAAGAAATAAGCTAAGGAAGCTAAATAGATTAACTAATTTCAATGCAAGTTGCATGTAATTAAATTATATATTTGTTTATAAGTAAGGCAAACTGGTTGTAAGAAAAATTATAATATAAATAATTTCAGTAGTTCATTTACATCTTAATATCTTTAAAAACAATTAATTAGTTTAAGATCGGAGTATATATTCATTATTGTTTCTTGTGAACTTTGGTTTGTTGAATATGCCTCAGTTATTATACTCCAACGTGAAATCGAAGTCAGATTAAGCTATGCAAATTCACTTTAAGCGCTTTTATTTAAATGAAACACGTAAACTTTTAGAATTAGTGTATACTATAAGTTTTAATTAAATAGCTTATTTAGCTTCCTCATCTCATTAAATTAATTGAAAATGACTTGTATATAGACTGGAACCGACCATTGTTAGTGTGACTGTGTGACCTTATTTACCCATTCTTTTTCCTCTCATATTTAATATACTTATTAAAAAGAGGTTATATTTTTTAGGGAAAATGTTATATGCACGCCTTATAAGTACTGGTGACAAATATCCAACTTGACTGTTCCCATTTAATCTCTGTAAATATTAATTAATTAAATATTATATTTACTATAAAAAGAATAATATAATCCCGCAATTCATTTAAATGAAAGTATAATTTGTTATACATAAATGGCGTCCCTAAAGCAATATTCATTATTTTTTTACGTTGTGAGCTTCTTCCACTGAAAACACCTCATTAGCTGGGTTATATGCACAATTGCACATTCATACGTGTGTATGCATTATACATGGAGAGGTATTGTATTGATCCAAGTTATCCAGATAATAGAATAATAAAATATAGATGATTGAGGTATGTCCGATTATCTGTACTCATTTTTTAAGCACGATTCTTATACAAGATATAAATATAAAAAAAGGAGAGGAGTATTAAAGAACGGAAGTAGAATGAAGGGGACACGACTCCAACTGGGATTTTAAATACAAGTGCAATGAAACTGGAATAGGTTCCGCTGGGAAGCAATAATCCTGCCTGCTTATCCTCATCCTGTATTGTTGTGCATTTATACAAGTTGCCAAACATTAGTGTACAGTATTTAATCTCTTCCCCCTCTCTGTTTTGTCACATATTTATGTTATAGATTATTAATCTCTGGCTTTTAGAAGGATGATTATTGGTTTGTAGATACGAATGGATGATATGATATATAATATAGTTCACACTCGCAAATATAAGTGACCCCATTGACTTCGCCCTCTTAAGCAACCGTCTAAATTACTCCTTTGCACTCTCCTTTATACCCATTTCTGCCATTGCCTTCACAAATGGACAAAATACAACTCACCCTTCGTTGTCCTAATCTGTTCCCCTTAAGTATTTGAGTCATTTTTTATCCTCGTAAGTTTTTTAAATTGATAATTAAAAAACATCATTTCATCGCTGAGAGTGTGTTTCAAAAAAAGTATTAGTATAACCCTTCTTATTATCTTTAAACTTTCAATCAGTTTTAGTTTTGATCTCTAAATTTTAAAATTGATAGTTTTTGCCCTACAACTTTGATCAATTTTGGTTTTTATCTCTAATTTTTCAACTTTTTTTTAATTTAGGTGCCATAATCAAATTTGATAAGTTCAAAGACCAAAATTACCAATTGTAAAGTTCAAAAACTGATACCAAAATTGGCCAGAGGTTGTAAGGATATAAACCACAAATTTGAATAAGAGGGACTAAAATTACAATAGACTATAAGTTAAAGACTCTTAGACAAACTTCAACTTGCCCTCTTCATCATATCCATTTTCGAAGGGCTTAGAGCACTATGTATAAACCCTCTTACAATAATGAATAATTGCTTTTAAAAACATATATGTCGCAAGATTAGGACGATCTCTGAGCATAAACATATTCTGAAGTATGAACAGTTGGAAGAAAGGTAAAATAGCATTAAATTAACACTTGAAAAATAGGAAAAATGAATTGTATACGAAATCATATAATAACGGTAAGTCTTGTTAAACACGAATGTGAATTATATCACCCACTGCATGCTCTACTTTTAAATATTACATTGAGTATTAGTCTATCTCAAGATTTGAAAGTGGTCGTTGGTCCTTATTTTTTGTTGGAAAGAAAGTTTTATGGGAACTTGTTTGCTAGTCCCTATAATCTTCATATTGAGGAATCAAAATTAAAATTGATTGAAAGTTCAAAAACTCAAACTACAGCCTACCCACATCTTCATTACCCATATTTGAAGGGCTAAGGGCACAATGTATAAACAATTCGAGATTTGTGAATAACTCCTTTTAAAAACATGTTGCAAGATTACGATGTTCCGTAAGCATAAAAATATTGTGAAGTTTGAACTATTGGATGAGAGGTAGAGTAACATTAAATCTTATAAAATAAGAAAATTGAATTGCATATGAGATCATATAATAGTGGTAAGTCTTGTTAAACACGACTGTGAACTATTTCATGCACTGCACAGTCTACTTTTAAATATTAGATTGTGTATTAAAGCTATTTCAGGATTGGAAAGTGGATGTTGGTCCATATTTTTTGTCGGAAAGAAATTTTTTATGAGAATTAGATTGCCAATCATCTGCATGATCTTCATAATGTTGAGAGATCAAAACTAAAATTGGCTAAAAGTTCAATGGTTCTCAAACAAACTACAACTTGCCCTCTACTTCACACCCATATTTGAAGGGCTTAGGGCGCAATGTATAAACCATTAGAGATTTATGAATAACTCCTTTTAAAAACATGGTGCGAGATTAGGACGATCTCTAAACATAAATATATTGTAAAGTGTGAACTGTTGGACGAGAGGTAAGGTAGCATTAAATCTCATAAAATAGGAAATCGAATCATATGAAATCATATAATAGCGGTAAGTCTTATTAAACAAGATTGTGAATTATATAATGCAATGCACACCCTACTCTCAAAAATTAGATTGAGTATTAGTCCCTCTCAAGATTGGAAAGTGGTCGTTGGTCCTAATTTTTTGTCATAAAGAAAGATTTTATGGAAAATAGATTGCAGCCATCCTAATAATCTTGACACTTTATGTTTTCTTCATCAATCTATCACATGAACACTTCTCAAGTCTTATTAATCAAGATTGTCAATTTATATCATACAATGCACGCTTTACTCTTAAATATTAGATTGAGTATTAGTCCATCTCAATATTGGAAAATGGTCGTTGGTCCTAATTTTTTGTCATAAAGAAAGATTTTATGGGAAATAGATTGCAGTCATCCTAATAATCTTGACACTTTATGTTTTCTTCATCAATCTATCGCATGAACACTTATTAAGTCTTATTAATCAAGATTGTCAATTATATCATGCAATGCACGCTCTACTCTTAAATATTAGATTGAGTATTAGTCCATCTCAAGATTGGAAAGTGATCGTTGGTCCTAATTTTTTGTCATAAAGAAAGTTTTATAGGAATTAGATTGCATCCATCATAATAATCTTGACACTTAATATATGTTTTCTTCATCAATCTATTTCATGAACACTTATTAAGAAAACATATAAAGTTAATATGTAACTACAAATAAATATGAAGGAGAGTAAAGAGTCAATGTAGGAAAAAAATGAATCAAACAATGAAAGAATTTGAGGTACTATTTAAATTTTGTGCAATTATATTATGGACATGCTATCTTTCAATTTGCAAGTTTTCTTACAGAAATGATTTAACTCAAAAGTTTTTAAAATATTATGTTCGTTAAATATCCATAAGCTTAAAATATAATGACAATGGTTCGAAAAGAAATTTTAAATTACCCGTTAACACTTGACAAATTTATTGTTTATCCATATTATTTAGTGTGTAAGATTTTTCTTGGAACCTGGGAAAAAAATCTTAAGTAGCAGCACTAATTATCAATCGAGTGACCTTAATTGGAAGATATTTAATGTCTTACATAATCAAATGGAAACAATCTAGAGAGATAAACACACACACCTCTCTCTACTCTAGATAGTTCTATTCACATTCTCTCCTTTTTTTCAACATCTCCTTCCAAGAACCTGCAAGCTGCAAGTGGACCCACCCGTGCGTTACATTCAAGTTGAACATTGAACAACAACAACGTGTCCCAAACCATTAACGTAAACCCGAGTCGGCTGATTTAATAATTTGATTTGACCTCTTCTATTTTCCAATTCCACACACACCCACAGTTTCTGACTTTTCCACCCTTCTATATAACCCAATCCCCTCCTCCATTCCCAACCTTACTAACAACAAAAAACCAAAAAAACAACAACCTTACATAGTTACGTACCTTACCTTAGCTTCTTCTCTCCTCATCTCTAAAATGACACTGTTTCTCCAGAAATTCTCCAAGTTCCACAAACATATCAATCATCACCACCATGATTCAACCCAAAACCAAGCCCTCTCTGCTTCTCTCCACAATTTCCACTCCCAAATCTCCAAATTAATCTCCCAATTAGCCTTTTCCTCACCCAATCCCTCCCTCTCATATATCACCAAGTGCTTCTCCCTCTTACCTCTGGCCCACAAGGCCTTCGCTAATCTCGTCGTTGATATTGATTATCCTATCAGTAAGTGGAATCCTGAGCACGTTGAAGCCTACCTTGACTATTGTTCCACTTTGCTTCAGCTTTTCAATCTAATCTCATCTTCTCTCTCCAATATTAGTCAATCTCGGCTTTCTCTCTCCTTTGGATTGGTTAAATTCAAGAAATCGCCTAGTTCCGCCGGGGATTTTCTCAAGGGAATTGAAATTGGATCTTGCAAGAAGGATGACAAGTTCAAGATCAAGATGAATTCTAATTTGGAGGCTGGATTTGAGAAATCTAAGGATTTCTCGCAGAAAGAGAGGGCTTTGACTGAGGCTATTGATGAATTAAGAAGTGTTGGATTGCGTGTTTGTGGAATTGTTCTCTCAGGTTTAGCTAGTGATGCATGTGGATTTGCTGATGGTGGATCTGTTCAATTGGGTGAGAAATTGATGGTTTTGAAGGAAGTGAAGGAGATTAATGATGCTGTGGGTGATCTTGTGGGTGATGATGGTGTGAAGGGTGATGATTTGGTTGTGGAGTTGCAGAAGAAGGTGGATTTCTTCCAGAAGGGCTTGGATGATCTGAGCAAGGAGGTTGATGATATGTTTAACAAGATTATGGCACAGAGAAATGAATTGATTGACTGTTTTAGGTTTAGGGATAGATCACCTAGGAAAAAATCTTCTGTTGTTTGATTTGATCTGTTTTTTACCGTTTAAGATTTGTAGGTTTATGTTTTTGAGTCATTTTCTTTTTTTAATTTGTGTAATTTCTTTTGAGTGTGTCGGTGTCAGTGGTACTAGTGATGATATATGTAAAATTGTAAATATAATTAAAGAAATTTCCTGCATAGAGTGATGATTTGATTTTGTACCTATCGTTGAAGAATATATTAGAGATTTGTAGTGATAAGGATTACAAGAAATTTTGTGATAAAAAAAAAGGATGACAAGAAATTTGTGTTGCCGACAATTTAACTCCTTTTTTAAAAAAATTATTGATTCCTTTCTACACGTTAGGTGAAGGTGTTTGTCCGTTTGGTTGGTTGACTAAGACATTAGCCGACCGTGTCAGAATTATTATACGACTATTTTTTTTTTTGATAAAAGAATTATTATACGACTATTCTACGGAGATTATTAGTCTTTTTTTTTTTTATCAGGACGGAGATTATTAGTCTGGATGGTGACGAATTACGCGTTTTAGGGAAGGAAAATTTGCAATGTAGTCCCTAGGAAGACAATTTATTATTGGGAAGTCCCAAAACATTCCAAAATCATCATAAAGTCCCAAGGGACTTAAATGCAAAGCTTTACATTAATTCAAAGACACATTTGCCCCTTAGTTAACCCACATATGATCAGCAAGAGAATAGAGAAAGACCTGAACACAAGATGCTTGAAATTCTTGCGAGAAAGCAAAGAAGGCGGAAGACGAATATCGGTGTCAAGTGTGAGCTGTGTCCATCGGAGGTCGGTGGCTTTGATGTACGTGATTGGCGAAAGGAGGAGAGTGAAATTTTTGGGTTAGTATGTGTTCTTCATCTTTTCATATATACTCTATTCCTTTGTTCATAGTCCATGAATCTCTCTTCTTCACATTGGGGATGAAATGAGTTTTATTGTGGTTTTTGTTTTGATTTTTATGGGTTTTACTCTTAATGTTGTGGTGCTTGTTACTGGGCAAGCTCTAGGTCTTATTTTAGATTATATTGAACCAACCCATGAGCTAAGCACCCCCACAATGTTAAGAATGAAATAATGAGAATCTCAAAATCCTTCACTGATGAAGCAAGTAAAAAACGTGTTGTTAATAGTGGCATATGTAGTTGTTATTAGGTGTAGTTAACTTGTTAATACAATGCTAACGTTTTAAGATATATTATCTTTTGTTTCTAGATTTAAGTGTCAATAAATGAACATGGGTTGATAAATTTCTTATTACAATGTCTATGCAAAGAAGAAAAAGGTGGTGTAAATAGCATGAGTAGTTATTTCTAGACTTATTGTGCAAAGTGAGATGTGATGTTAACAGCAACATGCATAGTTGTTAATATTTGTTAATATTTGTGATTTACTTGTTAGTACAATGTAATTTGTAGGATGCATGATGTTGATAAAGACAAGTACACTTGGGAAACATCTCAGATATTATATGAAAGTATGATGAGGCCTATAATATCTTGGGTTTTTCCCTATGTCACTCATCATCATACTATTATATTCCAGTTGCCATGTAAGGACAATTTGTTTGAGAAATATGTCTTATCTATCTAACGTAGCTAGTAAGATGGGAGGTAGTTGTGAAAATGCAGTTTTAGGTTTGTTGTATGCATGATTGGCTTTAGCTAATGGAACTTCTAAAAGAAGTTTAATTATGTGTGATGCAGCTAGAATTGAAGAAAGAAAGATTATTGTCAGGGATAACATGAGGGTTCACCACTTTGTTGAGGGAGTTTGCTCTTATGGCAATTTCTGGTGATTGAAAGTCTAAAATAACTTGTGGATGAAAGTCTGAAAAAACTTGTTGATCCTTCCTAATGAAGGCTAAAGTGTTTGTCTCTCTTGCAGCAAGCTGTGAATGAAAGTTTGTGAATCTTTAAATCACGAGGACAATAATGCATTTGAAAATTTGTATAATGTATTTTACAACTATAATTGCTGCATAATTGCAGCGACTTTGTTGCTGTTTTGTGCAGTTAATTTGTGATGGTTTATTGTTGTGTGTATGCTGTCATAACTGATATTGTTTTGTTTTACCACTTAAATTTGTGATGGTGCTGTGACAAAAAAGCAATTTGGAGAGTACTTCAATCTATGTGCTCAAATCCTTGGAAAATTGGTAGAATAATGTGCTTTTCATGTAGAATTAGATTTGTTGGTGCCATAATGGTGAGAATCAAAATTTCACTGCTATACATGGATCAAATAAATATGTTTGAATGGATGCGATTTTCAAAAAAGAATTGGCTCTCAATCTAAACAATTTTGCACATATGCAATTGCGTCAGGAAACATGTAATACTTATTGGTTGTAGTTAATATGTTTGTAAATTGTGTGTGCAATTAATCTGTATACTTAATTCAACTTTGTTTTGTAGGAGCTCATGTGGAGAGCATGTAATGTCTTGGCTATAGATGTAGGATGGAAAGGTGAAAATTGAAGAGGGCTGCAAAATGCCCAAGTACTTTAGGGAAGAACTTCTAGAATTGAAGAAGGAGTGTTTGTGGTGGCTTGTTACTCATCACAACAATCTACACGTGGATTAAGTTCTAATACTGTTGCAAGAGAAGTATGGAAGAGCAAGAAAGCATAAATAGAATAGTATATTAGCTATTAAATTGCAAAGCATGGGAGCTATTAAAATTATATGATGTATTTTGATTTTGAGCTAATAGTAACCTAATGACATTGGTGTATTTTGATAATATTGAAATAGTCAATGGAACTTTTGTTCACATCATCAATTAGTTAATGAAATTAATATATATTGTTTATCATGAGTAACTTCAGAAAGTAGTATGTCACTTATGTCAAACGTCTCTTACATGAGTGACAAGTGAGAATTCATGTGATGACAACTCTTGAACACTGCATTAACAAGTTATATATTGTTAATTGGAATTGGGTATGCCTTGCATGTAAAATGACTTTTACATGAGTGAAAAGCAGGAATGCATGTAATGACAACTTTTGAACTCTACATTAACAAGTTGTCTAGTTGTTAATAGGAACTGGACATTTTATATAAGGTATCATAAATGTTCTGCTGAGCATTTGCTAGTAACAAGTGAATCACTTGTTATTGCAAATCTGGAGACTTGTTACTGCAGACATAACCACTTGCCACTAGCAAAAAATTAAGTGAGCAATATATCGTGCCTATTTTAGATTAACATTTTGGGGACCTGTTATTGCATCTATTTTGTATTTGTCATTAATTTCATGGCCACTTGTCACTAGCCTAAAATGAACCCATCATTTGTGAAGGACAATTGCCAATAACAAGTCGGGTACTTGTTAATGCAAGCCTACAAACTTGTTACTGAAGACATTGTCACTTGTCACTGACAAAAAATTAAGTGAGTTATATATCATACCCAGTTTAGATTTTGTAGTTGTTAATGCAAGAGCCTCACTTGTTAATGCATCGATTTTGTAGTTATTATTAGTTTCATGACCGCTTGTTACAGGCCGAAAATGAATTTTGTCATTTGTGAAGGACAATTGTCAGTAACAAGTGAGGCTCTTGTCACTGCAGGTGTTAGGACTTGTTACTGAAGACATGGTCACTTGACACTGGTGAGAAATTAAGTGAGCACTCTATCATATCTAGTTTAAATTAACATTTGGGGGACCTATTAATGCATCTATTTTGTAGTTGATATTATTTTAATGATCACTTGTCAGTGGCAAATTTGTGAAAGGTAATTTTTAGTATTAAGTGGGGAGCACTTGTTACTGCAAGTTTAGGGACTTGTTATGGTAGTTATAGCCACTTGTCAATGCCAAAAGATAATGAGCAATATATCATGCCCAATTTAAACAATCTGTTAATTTGCATTTGTAGCTTTGCTACACCTGTGCACAGCTTTGGTTACATAAATTCACTTTGTAAGGCTTTGGTTTGATTGAACTTCAAAAAATATAGGAGACATATGTGTCATAGTGAGACTTTTTTGCTGTGAATGTTTATATCAGTGTTAGGCAGCAGCTTCTTTGCTAAAGCACAAGATTAACCATAGAGAAAGAGGCTATCTTCATTGCTTTTTTTCTAAACATACACCAATCACCCCCTTCATACATACGTATATCCATTAATCATAAATACATCGGAATAAAAGCAAACAGCATGAACTAATTCAATGCCAAATGCACACCACATGGTCCTTAAGACTACTTAATATCTTCTTCATCTCCTCCCGGATCTCAGCATTGTCATAGTCAACATCTCTCCTTTCTTGTAAGACACCTCCATTGCTCTCCACCCACTCTGATTGATCACACCCACATCCTCCCTGTCAATTTTGAAGAAAGAAACAATGAAATCAGTCACTCTTGAATTTCCATTACAGCGCAACATCATTAATCAACAAAATGTGTTCCATCAGTTAGAGGAATAGTAAAATGGCAGTGAATACATCAGTTATGCCAAAAAAATATACTTTGAAGTGTCCTTTATTAGAGGTATTAAATCTTGGCCAATGTGAAGCATTGCAATTATTTTCATTTGGTCATTTGGATTCCCAGCAGAATAAGGGGACCTCTGTCAACTTGCCAATCCAACAAGCATTGTTTCATATTGAACAATGTGCAATTGTCATATACCTGAAATTAAAAATATTCACTATAACTTTTATTACAGCAGAAATTAATCATTCCAATATTAAACATTCCAGTAAGAAATTTGTGCCTATATCAATTAGAACAACTTGAGCATATATGGAATGATATCTCTGCATCTGATGTCTTTGTACTAAAGATTGAAGTTTTACATGGACCTACTTGTTAGTCCACCACTAAACAAAACAGGGGGAAGTTATATATGATGAAATATGAAAGGCTCTGTCCTAAATAAACAATCACAGGATCATCACTTTCAACAACTGTATTAACATTGAGTCAAACTATTATCAACCACTGTTTTAAACAAAACTTGGAATTTAAACTAAATTTGAAAAAAGCACTTCCACCATCACAAAAATTATTTACACATACATACATATATAGAAATCCCTATTTGAACTATAACTACTTAGTTTGAAATTGAAATTGCCAGCTGCCTTCCAGATTAACATGCAAGGAATTAAGATGTATAAGAAATAGGAGAATAGAAAAACTAACAATTTTCAATTTTGCTATATGACAGCTCAAGTACAAAGAGAGATTGAAAAAGGGATATTGAAATTAGCATAAGGAGTGAAATACTAAAATCCTTTTGAATTCCAAACAAAGATGGACGATGTTCTTAATGATAGATTGCTACTTCATTTTAATTGGAGACAAGTTTAAGCTATCCATTCAATTCCAGGTTTCAGAAAGTGGTGAAGAAAATTTTAATCTCCACTATCACTCCATTTCCCACCATATACACCACCAATGAGGTTGGTGTGTTCCATGCTAGTGGATACCTGGATACCAAATAAT
Organism: Mimosa pudica; assembly: GCA_029929735.1. NCBI lineage: Eukaryota > Viridiplantae > Streptophyta > Magnoliopsida > Fabales > Fabaceae > Mimosa > Mimosa pudica. The sequence goes on from JAKELP010000001.1 coordinate 7,899,930, forward strand.
TGAACAACCAAGCTAGCTTGAGGAGTTTGGAAGAAGGGGGATTTGTTGCGGTGAATATTTTTGGAGGAAGGATTTTGATTGCATTTGGGGCCACAAGGAACTCAATATAATAAATACATCAAATTTAATAAAGTGCAAGCAAACCATAACCAAAAGTGAACGAACAGAATCCCAACAGAATTATAACAAAATACAACCATAACCAACAATAACTAACCAAGAAAATTACATAACAGTCCATCCCTCTAAGATCAATTTTCATTTCAGTTTCCTTGGAAACTTGAGGCAAACAATGTTAACAACTTGCAATGGCCATACATGAATCCTTATTCCATAGGACATATGCGAAGACAAAACCCGAAAGGAAATTCAACAACATGCATGGAAGAAAATCAAGAGTTCTCCACATTAAGCTACAACCAGAATTTTGTTTGAGATGGAATGTGACAAGCCATGATGCTCTTTACGTGATTCATGACCATGAGGAACACAGTTACAGAAAATCATAGCACAATCACATGAACAGTAACAATGTAGAAGAAAACCCCAATTTACTCTCAAGTCATTCACCTCCAAATTCGATTGAACCAGAGAGAGAATCTTACCTGAAGAAGGAAGGTCTAACGGAAATCGAAGCAAGAAGAATAGTGTTGATGTGTGAAGATGGAGACTGATGATGGTGGCGGTGAATATTGACGACGAGGATCAATGATGATGGAGGTGCTGCATGAAGTGTAGCGACGAGGATGAAGAAGCTAAGAGGAAGACAATGATGAGTGAATTAGGGGTAAGTAATGTTTTTACTAAGGGGCAAAATGGTCATTGGAAAAAATGGAAAAATTTGCATCAAAGTCCCTTGGGACTTGATGATGATTTTGGAATCTCTTGGGACCTTCCACTAGTAAATTCCCTTCCTAAGGACTACAGTGCAAATTTCCCTTTAGGGAAAGCGACCCAAGCTGCCCCTTGAAACGCTGCGTTTTGATTTTGTGAGTGAGTATCTCAATGTCTCAGCTGTTAATTTTGGAACAGATCCAGGCCGTTCTTTAGTCTGATGAGGCATGGAAACAGAAAATTAATGATAAAATTATTTAAAACATGTTTTATAAAATAATTTAGTTTAAAAAAATTAGATTTGCCCCAAAAAAAAACGGTTGCCAGTTTAAATTGAAAATTATTGGATTCAGACGAGATTTTCTCTAAAACAATAATAATAGTTTCGAATAACTAAATAATTTTAATTAACTTGGATTTCATTTATCTTCATAATGTTTTCTCATCAATAATTACAATAATTACAAGTGTATGCATATGTTTTTGAATATTAAAGAAATTAAGAATATGGTATATTCATTCAGTTTATAACGCCCCCCATTTTACATGCAACAAACCGAACGGGCTATTTCTAACAAAAAAAGTGTTAAGTCATATAAATATTTTAGAGTTAGTTACAAATTAAATTAATTGGATCATTTCAATAATATCATATTAATTTCATTATACTAATTGGAATGTGGAGAAATTCTTGTTGTCAGTGCAGCATGTCATTTGTGATCTAATCACAAATAGACACATAAGATCTTACATGAAATTTTCAATTTGAAGTGACACTTTAAAAATATGAATTAACAAATAAAATAAATTCAAATTTCATGTTTTCAATGTTTGTATTTTACAATGTAAATAAAAATGTTTTAATATATAATTGATTTTTCTTAGTATGCCACATAAAAATAAAAATTCCACATAATCAGATTCAACGCAAGAATTTCTCTTAAATGTGTTAGTATTTTTTAAAAAAATAAAATGAAATAATAACAAAAATATATATTTTAAATATCGAAATTCTAAATGAGCGGGTAATTTGAATTTAACCAAATTCTTCTGTATTTCGCTTTGAGCTATTCGTTTTAGTCGACTTTTTCTTCCTCAACTCTGCTTTGACTTTTTGAGAAAGAGAAAGAGAGAGAGTTAGAGTGAGAACAAAGGTTTCTCCTTCATTTGGAACCAACAATATCCCCTGCAAGACATTTGATACCGGTACTGATCTTAAATTATATTTTTCCTTGTTTTGAATTATTATAGAAGTCTCATAAATTGTAACACATCAACATGTGATTTATTTATTGTATTGCATTTCTTCTATCACATGTTTGCTTATAATATCATGCTCTGATATTACTACTACTTGGAGATCAAATCAATGCGACATCTCAAGTGGATGATAATTTTTTATCTGATTTCGAATTACTTACTGCCTGTTTGTTAGGAGGGAACTGGATCTCACTTCCATGGAATTATCAGTTCTCCAAAATCAGTAGAACTCAATTCCCTAATTAAAACTGAGAACTCATTGAGTTTTCAGGAAGTGAAACTTCTTAGAACTCATTGAGTCAAACACTTGCTGTTTTTTGTTTTATGGCATGCATTTGATGTTTGGATATAGATATGCATATCTTTAACTTGTTATTAATATATTATGTTGGTTTAACACAAACACTAATCCATGGTGAACGCATGCCATGTCATGGAGTTGACTTCGCATACCAGTACACTGGTAGGGATAACAATGACAAAATTGTATATGTACGAAAGAGGCCTTTCCTTGATGAATTTTTGAGAAGAGTGTCGGAGATTTTTGAAGTTATCATTTTCACAGCTAGTGCAAGTCGTTACTCAGAAATGCTGCTGGATATTCTGGATTCAGAAGGAAAATTTTTCTCTGCTAGGAAATACAGAAACTCTTGCGTCTTTTTAGATAATATGTACACTAAAGATTTGACAGTTCTTGGTATTGACCTGGCAAAAGTATGTATTATCGACAATCATCCCAAGGTACATATCTTCATTTTAATTCTTCTAAAGTCTTTTGTGCCTTCAATATATTTATTAATGTTTGACATAGCACACTGAAACTTGCTTTGTCTTCAGGTGTTCAGATTGCAACCTGATAACGGAATCCCTATAAAGAGTTGGTATGAGGATGATTCTGATTCTGCTTTGATGCAATTGCTTCCGTTTCTTGAGAGTCTAGTTGACGTGGATGACGTTCGACCTATCATTGCACAGAAATTCAGGGCTTCAGAGATTTAGTGGCTTTAAGTGGATTGATAGATCTCTTGGTAATGCTCTCTGTGAATGAGTAGCCGTTATCTTAGTCCCTGTTTGATTATTTGTCCAATTGTCCATATTCTGAGTTCGGATAACCCCACGCAAGTATATGTAAATGCAGGTTTAAGAAATAGTTCTTTTCCCTCTAACAAAAAAAGAAAAAAAAAAATCAAAAGAAGGGGGAAAAGATTTTTTGGATGTTATATAATTTTTATCTCAATAATTTAGTTACGTTTCGAGCTTTTTTAGTTTTCTATAGAAGTTTTTTACAAGTTAATTATAAACAAAGGGAGGGAGCATAACATTTTGTTATATTTGATTTGATCAGTTGGTGAAAGTATTATACTAATTGGAATGTGGAGAAATTCTTGTTGTCAGTGCAGCATGTCATTTGTGATCTAATCACAAATAGACACATAAGATCTTACATGAAATTTTCAATTTGAAGTGACACTTTAAAAATAGGAATTAACAAATAAAATAAATTTAAATTTCATGTTTTCAATGTTTGTATTTTACAATGTAAATAAAAATGTTTTAATATATAATTGCTTTTTCTTAGTATGCCACATAAAAATAAAAATTCCACATAATCAGATTCAACGCAAGAATTTATCTTAAACGTGTTAGTATTTTATAAAAAAATAAAATGAAATAATAACAAAAAATATATATTTTAAATATCGAAATCCTAATTGAGCGGGTAATTTGAATTTAACCAAATTCTTCTATATTTCGCTTTGAGCTATTCGTTTTAGTCGACTTTTTCTTCCTCAACTCTGCTTTGAGAAAGAGAAAGAGAGAGAGTTAGAGTGAGAACAAAGATTTCTCCTTCATTTGGAACCAACAATATCCCCAGCAAGACATTTGATACCGGTACTGATCTTAAATTATATTTTTCCTTGTTTTGAATTATTATAGAAGTCTCATAAATTGTAACACATCAACATGTGATTTATTTATTGTATTGCATTTCTTCTATCACATGTGTGCTTATAATATCATGCTCTGATATTACTACTACTTGGAGATCAAATCAATGCGACATCTCAAGTGGATGATAATTTTTTATCTGATTTCGAATTACTTACTGCCCGTTTGTTTGGAGGGAACTGGATCTCACTTCCATGGAATTATCAGTTCTCCAAAATCAGTAGAACTCAATTCTCTAATTAAAACTGAGAACTCATTGAGTTTTCAGGAAGTGAAACTTCTTAGAACTCATTGAGTTTTGTTCTTAAAAATTTTATCAGTTCCCATGATAAGCATGACTGAGATGTTTTTCTCCTATTCCAATCACATCTATTCTTTTTTTTATCAGCTACATCTATTCTTTTTGGTTCATAAATACTGGAAACACTATTAAATTAAAATTAAATAACAACATAATAAAATTAGTATAAAAATGAATTTGGGTAGTAGGAATGACAAATATCTGAAAATATATAAAAAAAATGAAGTAATAAAATGTTTGAGAAGATTTTAGTTACATTTTTTAGTGATAAATATTATTTTAATTAAGTAGAATCCCAAAATTTTAAAATATATTAAATATATATTAAAAACTAATCTAGAAAATCTAGGATATGATATTTTTATATTTTGTTTTAATTAGGGTCAAAACAGTCTTTTTTATACATCTTCTATTTATTTTATTTATATCTCATAATATTTATATTAAAAAGTTCCATGTTTATCTCCATCCTAACAAACAAACTCTAAAAATCAATTCCACTCTCACTTCCACTTCCACTTCCACTTCCACTTAAATCAGTTCCCTTCTAACAAACGAGCCGTTGGTGTCTTAGATTCAATGGACATCTGCAAGAGCATACCAGAAATCATCATGGTTGATAGTGTATTTGGCGGTAGTGATGCTTTCAATGTTATTTGTTCTGATAAAGAATTATCTGCGACAAATTCTGTGTGTGCAATGGATGCAACATATTTCCATCACGGGGCCTCTGATGAAGAGTCTCAGCAGATTTCTGGTAAGCTCATACAACATGTGATTTATTTATTGTATTGCATTTCTTCTGTGATATGTGGGCTTATTATGCTCTGTACTTGGAGATCAAATCATTATGGCATCTCAAGTTGATGATAATTTGTCTCTGATTTCGAATTAACTAACGTCTCAGATTTAATGGACATCTGCACGAGCATACCAGAAATCATCATGGTTGATAGTGTATTTGGCGGTAATGATATTTTCAATGTTATCTGTTCTGATAAGGAATTATCTGCGGCGAATTCTGTGTGTGCAATGGATGCAACAGATTTCCATCACGGGGCCTCTGATGAAGAGTCTCAGCAGATTTTTGGTAAGCACATACAACATGTGATTTATTTATTGTATTGCATTTCTTCTGTGACATGTGGGCTTATTATGCTCTGTACTTGGAGATCAAATCATTGTGGCATCTCAAGTGGATGATAATTTTTTTCTCTGATTTCGAATTAACTAATGTCTCAGATTTAATGGACATCTGCACGAGTATACCAGAAATCATCATGGTTGATAGTGTATTTGGCGGTAGTGATATTTTCAATGTTATCTGTTCTGATAAAGAATTATCTGCGACGAATTATGTGTGTGCAATGGATGCAACATATTCCCATCACGGGGCCTGTGATGAAGAGTCTCAACAGATGTCTGATTCTATGTCGTTTGAGTACATGTGCCATCAGACGAATCCAACTCAAAATTGTAATGCCAGCGACTCTCACATTGACTTCATGGAAATAGATAATTATGATACAGAAGCTTTTGCTAGAACTCTTTTTGACATGACAAATGAATCTAATTCGTTGCATGCACTAGTCAGCACGAAAACAAGCAGAAAGAAGCATACCCTTTGTCTTGATCTGGATGGTACGTGAGTCAAACACTTGCTGTTTTTTGTTTTATGGCATGCATTTGATGTTTGGATATAGATATGCATATCTTTAACTTGTTATTAATATATTATGTTGGTTTAACAGAAACACTAATCCATGGTGAACGCACGCCATGTCATGGAGTTGACTTCACATACCAGTACACTGGTAGGGATAACAATGACAAAATTGTATATGTACGAAAGAGGCCTTTCCTTGATGAATTTTTGAGAAGAGTGTCGGAGATTTTTGAAGTTATCATTTTCACAGCTAGTGCAAGTCGTTACTCAGAAAAGCTGCTGGATATTCTGGATTCAGAAGGAAAATTTTTCTCTGCTAGGAAATACAGAAACTCTTGCGTCTTTTTAGATAATATGTACACTAAAGATTTGACAGTTCTTGGTATTGACCTGGCAAAAGTATGTATTATCGACAATCATCCCAAGGTACATATCTTCATTTTAATTCTTCTAAAGTCTTTTGTGCCTTTCAATATATTTATTAATGTTTGACATAGCACACTGAAACTTGTTTTGTCTTCAGGTGTTCAGATTGCAACCTGATAATGGAATCCCTATAAAGAGTTGGTATGAGGATGATTCTGATTCTGCTTTGATGCAATTGCTTCCGTTTCTTGAGAGTCTAGTTGACGTGGATGACGTTCGACCTATCATTGCACAGAAATTTAGGGCTTCAGAGATTTAGTGGCTTTAAGTGGATTGATAGATCTCTTGGTAATGCTCTCTGTGAATGAGTAGCTGTTATTTTAGTCCCTAGGATTGTTTGATTATTGTCCAATTGTCCATATTGTGAGTTCGGATAACCCCACGCAAGTATATGTAAATGCAAGTTTAAAAAATAGTTCTTTTCCCTCTAACAAAAAAAGAAAAAAAAATCAAAAGAAGGGGGAAAAGATTTTTTTGGATGTTATGTAATTTTTATCTCAATAATTTAGTTACGTTTCGAGCTTTTTTTAGTTTTCTATAGAAGTTTTTTACAAGTTAATTATGAACAAAGGGAGGGAGTATAACATTTTGTTATATTTGATTTGATCAGTTGGTGAAAGTAAATACTATCTCTTTTTGCTTTAATCAAGATATGAAACTTATTTATCTAATTTAATTGATTCAATAAAGAATGATAAATAAGTTAATCAAAATTTCAAGATACAAGTAAAACACTATAAGCATCTAGTTATATTATTACCTATCTTTGTTCTTTCTTTCAATAAGTTTCTTGCAAATAAAATTAATTACTTTAAAGAATCAATTTCCTAACTAAGAAAATTTCATCAATCAAGTAACCAACTGAACCTACACAAATTTCAACACCTATTCAACTAGATAGGTGGAGAAATCAGAATAACAAAGAATGAGCATTACAATTATAGTTCATCATCTCTAGTCAGAAATCAAGCAAAACTATTGCCTACAAAGTTCAACAACCAATTCAACTAGAATTAATTATAAAAGCACAGAATTCAAGAGTATGATAGGATAGACATACATTACCTGAAATCATGAATAACTCAAGGCTCCTTCACATTGATTGGAAGAGAAATTAGAATTTAGCTAGTCATTGTTGAAATTTTACCACTGCTAATGTCAAGAATCAGATTCTCCATCGAGTGATTGATGTTGAGGGTGTGAAATTGGAGAAAATGGTGAAGGCAAGGTGGTGAAATGTGAGTAAAAAGAATGAGACCTGAAAATTCTGTTGTAACTGAATCTCTTTTTATTGTATCTGAATCTCACTTTTCAGTTTTTGCCTCCTCTTCTCACCTCTATTTCTGTTCTATGCTTAAGTTCCCAACTCCTTTTTTTTCTCTTTTTATTTTTCTTCTTCTTTTTCTCTTTGTTGAAGTCACACATTTGCTCCTTCTTAAGTTGTCAAATTTCATTTCACTACCTTGCTCCATTTTTTACAATCTTGGCCCTGCTAATAAAAGCAAAACAAAGCAAAGAAAATACACAAAAGGGCATATATGGACTTTTCAGTTTTAGCACATAACAACCACTTTAAACTCTCAATGTTAACCACTCAACGCACATTCCAACTTAATCAAATAACGCTCCATTTTTATACAAAAAAAAATAACACTCCACTCGACCATTAATTCCACTAACTGAGATCCAAGAATGCACAATTTTTTGAACTGACAAGAATGCACAATTAAGTAGTTCAATTTGTGAATTATCACCTACTTTAACTTTTCTGTGAAAGTTAAGGAAGCAAGTTAGATCATTAAATTATAACATATAACAAATGTAGTTACAATATATGTTAGTTTATAACTAGAATAAACTAGTTTTGAGGAAAAAAGAAAATTTTAAACAATTTAAAATGATAAAGTTTGTAACTTTAACTTTTTCATAAAAGTTGAAGTTAGTTTATAATTAGGAACAGAGAGAGGCTGGATGTTTGAACTTTGAACCATTGTTAAAAGAGGTGCCCACATTTAATGTCCGCCATGCCAATAATAAAATTAGGGGGCAAATGGTCTATCATAATCCTTGAATTGTCCTTTTTATACTCAATATTGACCAAGCATGATAGTAAACAGACTCAAATTCTGTCTTCCGGGCCTTAAATGTTAATTCAAATAAGTTTATCAAAATCAAATCACCTTGTAAAGAAATTCAGCTAACATTAGCTAAGAAAAGCATTTTCCTAGATTACAAGTTTACCCAAAAAACAATTTCTTTATTAAGAAATTCAGCCAAAACATTAACCAATAAAATCGTTTTACTTTCAATCTCCCAGGGAGTCAGAGACTAAGAAAAGGAGGAGAGAAATTTATCTTTCAAAAGTATCTGATGAATAAAAGTTCTAAGGATGATTCAAAACTCTATTTATAAATTACACTCTTATCTCTATAATGCCAATTCTTGAAGCTGTGCATCCAAGCTTCTAACTATAATATATAAACGATCAAGAAGAAAGGAAGACAATGAAAATGAGCAATAGATGGTAGAATTAAGCCTAAAAAGCATCATTCTCTTCCTGAGATCTTTCAAAAACAAGGTTCATGAATTTTCATTTCCCCCCTCATTACACCCAAATTCGGGAAAAGAATTCTGCATCCTTCAAACCAATCTCCTACAAGGGAAGAGCCAAAATCTAGCTTCTACCTATCTTTCACCTGTAGTCTAAGCTCTTGCTTTGCACAACTATAAATAACTCCACTAAATTGACCACATCTCATGTGGTCACTGGTTTGGATCAGAGTAGAACCATTTGAGAATCAGAGTCATTGGAGTTGGAGAATGTTTCTTTCTCAAGTGCCTTCCTCTTGTAATGAACATCAGTGGGCAACCTACAGGACAAGAACTATATATGTGACTATGTGACAAAAAAACTTGTGAAGAATACTAAAGTTCTTAGACTTTCAACAATGATCCATAATAAACATGATTATAACGTTGTTTCCTTATAGTCTGCTTGATCTATTTTCAAAGACCGGTTCTATATTAGAATCTTTAGTGCATTTGAATATGTGAAAAGCAAGATAAGATCAAACATCATAACTGTTTCCGCATTCACATCTGAGTAAATAGCTAAATAAGAGTAAGGAGAAGCTTCTCATGTGTTTGTTATGATGTAACCTTCATGCATATCATAAGTTGCAATGCAGAAAGATCTAAAGCGACTCAGTTTCTAAGTTTGGCAATAGAGAAGATGAATACCCTAAATGCAAGGCAGTGTCTGAATCTACATTCTCATTTTCACAGTTACTGACAAAGTTGGAACCTAGGACACTATTATTTGCAGGGGTGTCCCTTCTTTTCACATGGTGGTATTGAAGAAAAGATGGGACCACATGCTCAGTCATTGGAAACAAACAGCGAAGCTCCTCGACCTGTAACACATTTTAGATAAAACAAAGTCATGAGTTATACATCACTCTCATTCATACAATTTTGTATAATTAACTTCATTTCACATTTGGAAAAATAAACTTGCCTGTCTGCGCAGAGTTTCATTCTCCAACATAGCCCTTTGTTCCTGAAAGAATAAAATATCTCATTAGTTCAGTCCTGAATGGAAGAGATGTCTATAAAAACAGTTAAAAGATATCCATAAACTTGTGTCGATTTGAGATTCTTTGACAGATTAGGATTCCAGCCCAAAATCACTAGACAAATGTTTCATACAATTGTCAATTTAGTATAGAACTTTATAGGTAATCATTGCATACAGGAACTATTTGAAAAAACCAACTAGCACCAAATTCCCTTTCAAGAGCTGACAGCTAATCCATTAAAGAGAACTTGACTTCTTTCATCTTTCAGACTCGCTTGATCATGGCTTATGATTGAGTACTTACATGATGATTTAAATCTTGTAAATAATCGATTGTTCAACAAACAATTCATAATTTTCACAAACAAAAAACTCAATATGCCTTCTTGAATTGAAGATTAATTCATCTAATTTGAGAAAAGTTTACATGATATGGTCAGATTCCAACATACCTGTACTCTTGACTGCTCCAGTTGCTCGATAAGCAATTCCTCCTGTAAGACGAAATGTTAAGGCTTCAACCAACCAATTAATCATACTTTATGATTGAAAACAAATCTAAGACCAAGTAACAGAAAAGTAGAGAGCAAGGAAGAGAAGAGAGTAAAATGAGAATCACCTTCTTCTCCTTGACAGAAAATAATGATTCGTTAAGTTGCTGCTCAAGCTGGTGCAGTTCTTTCAAATTCAACCCAGCCAGGTCCTTACCCAACAACCGCCTGCAATATCATAAGTTAATATGAATGAAAATGCACAAATGAGCACGATATATCAAACAAGACTCTCCACATTGAAAAACACATACAACTGCTTCTTTTCTAGCCTTGCGATTTCTTCTTTCAAAGTCTCCACTGTCTTAGGATCTTCCTTCTGAAAAAAGAAAGTTACTGTATAATAATCCCATATATGAATCAAATGGGAAATGACAATAAGGAAGTTACTATATAATAATCCTATATCTTGTAGAAATATAAGTAACAGTCTATTATTTAAATCAATGAAGAAATGTGTTTTGGGAGCAGTGAGACAACACAGGGAGGGAATAGAGGATTTTTTGTAGCCAGATGAACAGAAAAGCATTTGATACCTTAGAAACAGGGAAAAGATTTTGGCTTTTACTATGCTCATGGTTAATCGGTATATGACAGACTACCTCTGCCTTACATTCCACCACACCAGATTCTGAAGAATTAAAGCATCTTTTGTATCTTGAAAGTGTCCGCATCATACTGCAACAATGAATACCAATCATAAAGACACATACATGTTTGGTTAGTAGGAACTATGGCATATCATTTGCAAATAAATACAAGACATCAAGATTTTTCTAGCCAAAAACTATAACCCAAGTTTCTGCACCATAAATATCAGGATCAAAAAATTATTGTAGTACTTATAAATTATAAAGAAACCCTGTTGAAATAAAACAGTGCATGCCATCTTAGTGCTGAACACAAGAACAAACGGTAATCAAAATTCATAATATAAGATAGATGTCACATGAACGAAGTCAAAAACAAAAAAGAATGGAAAAAGAAAAGGTTCAAATTTTGATTTACTCCGAGCTCACTTCAAGAAGCTTGCGATAAGATTAACATGTGAAAAGCACAAAATATTAACAGAAAGTTCACATAACATAATGGGGACCAAAGAAGTATAAGTCTATTAATCTTTTAAAGAAATGGAAGAAAATACCGCATGCAAATAATATGAATACATAAAAAAACTAAAAAAATCGGCATATATCAAGTAAACCAAACTCACTAAACACGCTCATGAAATTTCCCACCTTAGTTTACATCAACAACAGAGGCTGTACTAAAAAACAACATGCAACAAAATGAAAACTTCAAAAACAGAGATTTCAACACAAACATACCCAGAGCTCGAAAACTCAAAAAGCTTCCCAGTATTAGAGAAAATGATGACAGCAACCTCAGCATCACAGAGAATAGCAAGTTCCTGAGCCTTCTTAAGCAATCCATTACGCCTCTTAGAGAACGTAACTTGACGGCTGTTTGCATTCTCAATCCTCTTGATCTCAATCTTCCCTCTCCCCATTTCTCTTACAGACTAAAACCCAGAAGCAAAATGTGAAAACTCAATAATCTGGGGTTCAATCCAGAGATCTCTGTATGGAGAAATTGATTGAGTTCTCGAAAAAAAAGCTTCCTTTCTGGATTTACTAAAGCCTCCTCTTTGAAGGAAAGTCTCTAAATTTGGAGAAGAGGAAGGAAAGAGAGAAGAGAAGAGAGAGAGTTTTAGCCCCAAATATGGCGAGAGACTGGAAACGGCAACTTTCTTTGCATGGCTCTGTATCTACCTATTTAGAGTTCTGCATGACTCTTTTTTGCCACATTTAGAGTGTTCTCTTCCCATTGGCTCTTCTGTGGGTCCCACTTGTTTCCCTTTTTTACCTTCTTCTTCTTTTCTTTTCCCATTTTTCTTCTATTGGTTCTTTCTAATTTTATCCTATCTCTATCTTTTTATGGCAACTTATGTTTTCTTCTTTTGTACCGCCTATTTTATTTTACTAAACAGAGTCACATTCAGAAAATCCCTCGAATATTGACTTAACTTAGTCAATACTCTTAGGAATAAGGATTGTTAAACTAAGACTAAATCGTTAACCCTACATATATATTTGAGCACTGATGAACTGTCTATTTTATTTGTTTTAGTTAAGATTAAATTATAAACATGTTTTATTCGTTTTGAGACATTTTTTTTACATCTCGCGGCTAAACATGTTTGCATTCCTGGTTATTACGAGAAATTATTTATTTCATTGGTTAAAATTTTGGTTTATTTTATACTGTATTTATATATCTATTATTGGGTGAGAAAATTTGTTCTGATGTGCTGTTGTTACTTTTTCCTGTTTTGTATCTTTTTCTATCTTATTAGCGACTTATGGTAACTGCAATTTATAGCATAGGCTGATAGGCGCCACCAATATTAGGTGGAGGGTTGTCTTATAATGGCACCTCTATCTTTTGGAAATTATAAGAAAATAAATGTTCACATCTCGTTTTGCTATTAACAGCAAAAGCTACATTTTTGTATTTTTTATAATTTTGACTTAAGAACGATGGGTTAAATAGAAAAGAGAGGCTGGAATTTGCCAAATAAATTAATATAAAAGCATGTGCATGTTTTCCCTCCATTTAGCCACTAAAATTAAGGATAGGCTAGTTGCTAATTGGTTCGTTTATTATTCAGCACTACCACTATGGGATTTTTTTTTCAACATTAGTAAAGAAGGAGGAAATCTTATTGGAGATAATTTGCATCATGCATCTTAAATATTTTTGGAAATAATATATAGGCTACTTGCAGTATTGTTAAGATATTCTTCCATACCAATAAGTAGTTGGTTGAGCTGGTAAGTGGGTTACAACCCCCGTAAAGATGAGAACGCGTGTTCGATTTCCGGGAAGCGCTCTTATTGAGAGAGGGGACAACCTTGCCTATGTGGGCAACACTTCTACCCCTCAAGTCCGGATTAAACTGGGCGGGGATTAACAAAAAAACAGATGTTGTTCGTTTGACAAAAACTTTGAACCGTCTAGATTTCTCTTGATCAGAAAAACCCTCTAGATTATATATTTTATATGAAAATAATTTTCAAGTTTTAAATTATTTCCAACCGAATCAATTGAATTTTGACTAGTTTTCCTTATGTTGTAAAGACTAAAGGGCGCCAAAATTTAGATGCCTTCTAAATCCCACTAAAATGTGTATGAAACTATGAGTAAACAATATTTACATATATGCTTATAGTACAGCTTTTCTATCACAGGTATATCTCAACTTGGAAAAAACGCGTATTTGGTCGTCTGCTTGATCTATTAATTTTATAAAAATCTTTACTTTCAATCATTTAATTATATAATCTTCCTAATATCAACTACTGATGGTTGTTAATGACAATTATTGTTATTAAAAAAACCTTATTAAGTGAATGTTTCCTCAACATTTATAATGTTGTTATCAACATTTTTTGTTCATGCAACTAGTTGTGATAGGTCTTAGAAGATGAAAAGACATTTATATAAAATAATAAGGGTAAAAAGACTTATTTTTTCAAACAGAAATATCACGTAAAATTTCAATAGTACTCCCTCCGGTCCTATTTATAAGTCGCCAACCGCCACTAAATTTTGGTCCTTAATATAAGTCGCCAACTACCACTAACTAACTCATTAATTAAAGTTTTCCAAATATGTCCTTGTCATTGAAAAAAGAGATCTCTACATTTAATTTTGTTTGCCTCATTATAACTCATTTAATAGTTGTGAGGAGGGGCAAAAATGGAAATGAAAAATAAAACAAGACCAATTTAATGATGTAACCGCCACTAACCACCATTCCTTGGTTTGTACAATATGGGCAGTTGACGACTTATAAATAGAACCGGAGGGAGTATATGTTTTTGTCATTCCGGCTGCTAGTCCAAGAGTACCAATCCTTTCTTGTTATAGAGATCAAATAACTGAGCTCTCAAAATGATACTAATTATTACAATTTATTGGAAAAAACTTGGGAAAACGAAACGAAAATGGAGAGAAAAACATTATTTTTTAGACGAAGAGAGAGAAACATTATCAACTGAGAGTAAAATGGAAGGACATATGAAAAGAAAGAGAAAGATTTATCTACAAAACATAAAGCATAGAGACATAAAAATCAAAGGAAACACTTCATAACTACATTTAGCTTCCTTCAAGCCTATTGTATATATAAATTATTGCTTAGTAATACTTTCTTTTTTTTAAATTATCGGTCTTATTTGAAAGGGTGAGTTTGTTCTTAGATATATAAGACAATTTCCTTTTTTATAATTTCCTCTAAATTATATCTATTAATGTTCTCCAATAATAAACAAGCGAGCAAAGCAGAATGAGAATAAAATAATGTAGTCATAGTATTTTAATAATACTATGAAATTTTATTAATTTAACAAATATCCTTACTTTTTTGGCCAATCAACAAAATATCCTTACTACAACCATATTATTAGATAAATAGATATGATACAAGAGAATGAGTTTTTTTTTTAACAGTTAACGGCAAAAGAAAACTTAGGAAGTGGCAAAAGAGTAAATATAGTTAGTAATGTTGGAAATTCAAAAGTATGGTTTCCAAGAAAAAGAATAGGGGAAAAGCGGAGAGAAATGTGAAGAAGAACAGTTACTTTAAGAATTCTGTCTTTTTGCCTTTTATTGTCCGCGTCAAAATCATCTAAATCTGCATCTTGCTTCCATCCACATCTCTCCCACCTTCCTCTTCCTTTTTCCTTTTTAACGCTTAAACCTAAAACGGGACCCTCCTACATTGATATGAATTCCCTACATTGATATGAATTCCTTGCATCTTTTGGTTTTTGTTCATTCCAGGGTTTCCCCCTTCTGTTGTTCATTTGTGGTTGCAGGAATGAAAAGCATAAATAATTAAATAAATCATACATGGATTTGCATTTCCCCCTTTTTTAAGGATGCAAGAATATAAAAAATAAATAATAATAATAATTAAAGATATACTTTTTAAAAACTTTTCAAAATTAGAGCTTTGTTGATTTATAATTTATGAACATTTCAGAAAACATATGTTAAGTTGCGAAAACCAACTTTAGTCTTGGAGAGCAATGACACCAACCCGATTTTTTTCATATTAAAATACATGAATATAAGAAAATTTTGGATAGATTTTAAGTGTACATCTTAATTCTATTCTCATTTTATGTATTCATTCAAACTATACAGAAAAAACTTGAATGTTTGAAAATCATTATAAATAAGGGATCTTTTAAAAAAAAATCTTGATACAAGGCTGACACCATGGTTTACTTACTTCATTATTAGCTTATACTAGCCATCTATTTTTTTTGACATTTGCCAAAGGCCTGATTTGTCACGTGCAGCGTAGATGTAAAAGACTTCAAGCAAATAGACTTTGGGCCACCGTTAAGCACATCTAACTTATGGCCCATGATCACGGGATAAGTATTAGGCCGAAACCCATAAACAAAGAATTTTCTATCGGCTGGTAGATGTTATACTAGTCCATATGCATTTATCAAATTAGATTATAAGTAACTTTAAAATGACAATGAATAAGTTGGCAAGAAAATGACAATGAATAGACTTAGTTCCAGAGGCAGTCTTCCTCTGTAAAGAGAAATCATTGCATGAATTAGGTGCAATGCGTCATTTATAGTTTAATCATTCACAAAGTTTGCCGTGGAGTTCTCAATCTGACCCAACAACATAAAAAAGTCAACTAACAATTTTTTTCATCTCGCAATATAAAAAAGACATTGAAAACTTGAGATATAAAATTTGTTCATGTGTTAGATGAATTTTTTAGGGTGTCAAATCATATTGAAAATTCCGTTCAGACCCTAAGTGTTTAACTGTGATTAGTCATGACATGTTACACTAGTTTCACATAAGAATTCCTTAAAACGAAACTCTATCAATGAATGATCAAACAAAAATCCACACAAGCCACAAACTGGTATGAAAAACAATATAATACAAAATTGAGTGTAACAATCTGTAATAACTTTTTGGTTATCATAATAATTTTAGTCATCTAAAAGCTAGGACCATTAGTTCAATTCAAAAGAACAAAATGATGAACCAAAAACATCCAACTAATGGTAATACCTAGTTTCTTCAGTCTTTGAACAATATAGAAATTGAAACTCCATATTATTAATCCATGTGGTATACATCAAATCAATACAACATGACAGAGGCTACCTTCAACCATAGCTTCAACGCCAGAGCAGGCCTATAAAACATCGGCCGTTAACCGGTAGGTCAGTTGATCGTCTATCTCGGCATCATCCATCTTTCTACATACATATATATAGTGAGAATCTGGATCTTCCAAAACCCAATCTTTCGGAATCAATCCCTTTTCATCAAGAGGGATTGGCTCCAAAAATGATTTCCTTGATGAACTGCAACTTTCTGGCTTTTCAAATCCAGGTCTAGCTGCAGCAATTTTGAAGCATTTACTGTGAGATTTATATAGTAACACAACAGACAATCTATATTACTCAACATGATATGATTAGGTTCCTGCAGTAATATATTCATCAATTATGTTCTTATATATAATGCAAGTTTTGATTTGTAAACATCTAACAAAGTTGGCTTTTCTTATTTTTCCTTCAAAGTGTAACAAAATGTTTAACCTATAGTCATGATTCATGAATAATCAAATCTCCAGCATTTTATAATATTCTTCACTTTGAACAACCAAAAGCTCAAAATCTAGACTCTCAGTTCAACCCACAATCTTCTATGCAACACATGATGATAAATAATTTTCCCAGTCAAATGAAAAGGTCATAACTTACGGATATTAAACAATGTAACTTTCCAGTTATACTTTGATTGTCTTAGATGAGGCATCCTTACTGTTGGATCTCCGTACGTAATCTGCACGTGTCAATTGAATGATAAATTCTATCTTCTGAACGTTTAGAGTACAAAAATAAAGTATAAACCAAAGCTTTCATTCATGGAAAGTAATATTACCAACAAGTAAGTCCCTCCTGGTTTTAGAAGTCTACAAAGAAGAAACAGCCATAGTGAAAATTTGAAAATGAAGCATATAAAATTTCATATTTTTGAACAAATCTCAACAAATCAATCTTATAATAGCCTACAACCTACACACTTCTGCAAGCATCTGAGCAGCACTAATCGGAGCATCAGTACCACACTAGGCCATAAAGCAAATCTGAGGATCAGAGCATGCACATATTGCATAGAAGAGTTGTCAAGAATCAATGATAAAGTACATACCATCAATGAGTCAAGAGTTCCTACACCATGCAGCATAGGAGAACAAGCGTGTAAGTTTACAGAAAGAGTAAAGGATCATCAGAATATGAAGTATGTCATTAATCTTGTGGAAAATCAATCCTGTTCCCTTTATACTTTTCGACACAGCTGTAACTCCGCCTTCAAACATTAACTTGGTAATAACTCAGCCCTTGAACTTTGAGTCAGTGCAACCTGACCCATATAGTTTTGACCACTTAAAATATAAGTCCCTAAATTTTAGGGACTAAAATTTTGAATGATCCAAACTACAGGGACCGGATTGTAGTGAGTTAAAATTCAAGGACCGAGTTTTGATTAAGTGAAAACTAAAGTGACTGATTTGCAACAGGCTAACTTAAAGATTGAGTTACAGCTAAATCAAAACTATAAGAGCCAAAGATTAATTTTCCCTCATTTTTTTTCATGCAATATGTTTCTAGAACATTTAAAATAAATGGAAAAAATTTCCCTTGATTTTAAATGTTCTAGAAACAAATCTGACATGGTTGGTGCTAAAAGGAGTTAATGACCCATACCTTTGTCAATTACACCATCAAATGAATCATCAGGAAAGAAGCTCATATCCCTGACATCCATCTGCATGTCTGTTGAGATTGTTTGGTCAACAAATGAAGATTATGAAAAAGATCAACATAAGATCATTGATATGATACATTTAAGCTGTGGCATGTACTCATATTTTCTTCTCATCATGTCAATGGCAACTGCAGAAATGTCAATATTCATGATGTCCTCATAACCATCTTTGACCATATCCTCAGACATAACTACAAAGCAAAACAGAATTCCCCGTAAGCTTCTGTAGAAAGGACAAATTCAACATAAAATAAATCTCCCACCCTGTGATTCAAAATAGGCAAAACCTCACTCTTTCATAGAGCACAAACTTTCTTCCAAAAATCTAAAATGACCACTAAACAATAACAGCAAGGAATATGCATGCAATGCAGCTTAAGTCCATCGAAACCATTCCTCCGTCGTTGTGTGTTAAAAGAAGGGTGGCTAAATGGCGCTTTCCTTCCCCTTGTTAGATATATTACTTCTCCAAAATCCATCCATTTTGGGGATTCTAATTATAAAAGGGTAGAACTTTGGGAAAAAAATGGAGAGGGTTAATTAAAAATTATCCATTCCACCCCCTCGCCATAACAAACTTCCAAATGAAAGTCTCCTTTCCCTTTCCCTCCAATCACAAGTTTCCCCACTGAATACAATTGCATCCAATTGGAGAAATTAACTGGACTTATAGGAGTGGGTTTGTATGAACATATTCCAGCCTTTGCAGATTCCTTCTTAAAGAAGTGAACAGCATGTTTCTTTCCCTCTCATCCCCATCTCACCAATAGCTAGTGACACATAAAGTGAAAGCTAGAAAAACCTAGTCCAATCCATAGACCATAATAGTGAAGCACCTCTTAAGTAACAAAACAAGTTTTCAGCACCAGTAAAAAGCAAAAACAGGGAACCTTTATTAAAAAAAAGGGAAAAGAAGTTCTTCCCGGATAGGACAACATTTTTTTATTTGAGACATGAATACTACAATCTGGCTTATTGTAAGAAACAATTTTTAGTTAAAATTAAAGCTTAACTAGATTAAATGATTCAAAAGTTTCAAATAATCAGATTGTTTTCAATTAAAGCAAAAAAAGAAATTCAATCTTTTTGAGACCCTGAACAATAAAACAGTACCATCATCAATAAAACACTAGATATACTATCACACACTGGCCTAAATACAGATACAGAAATGGAGGCAGACAATAAATACAGACCTGAATCAGGGGAAGCATCAGGTTTAGATACTCACATGAGCAGAAAAAACAAATCTTTCAGAGAAAGAAAGAGAACCCTAAGCTTTACATAAAAAGTTAAACCAGAAAAGACATCCCAGATTCTGTACTTTTCTCTCCAATCAATCAACAAAAAACCATAGAGAAAAAAAAAAGGTTCATTTTGGTAATCAAACCATAAAAAAAAAACAGTTTTTTTCTTCATCCTTCAATCCACAACAATCACCAAACATTGTATCAACAAGGCAGCTAAAACCCCATCACACACAATCAATAAAAAAAGAATGAAGGAAAGAAAAATACCGGCATTGCCACAACCAACCATGAGAACAGTTGAAGAGGGAGGGATGAATTTACGAACAAAAGGCCTGAGAGCAGGATAACGCTGATACCAATCAAAAGAGCCACCCTCTTGCAAATAGCGAGCGTCCCAATACACAGCATCACCATAGTTGTAGGTATTGCAGCTAGATACGTCCCTATACATATTCCCACGCAACAACAAGAAGAAGAAGGAGAAGATATGAGTTATTGATATTGAATCAGAGTGGTTTTATCTTTTATGAGGTGGTGGTGTTGGTGGGGTACTTGTTTGTTTCTTTGTTGTTGTTTGTTGGGCGTTGAATGTTGATATTGAGTGGGTTGGGTTGTTTGTTGTTTGTTGTTTGTTGTTTGTTGTTTGTGTGGTGAGTAGAGATAGATAGAGTGAAGGAATGAGAATGAAGCAAAGGTTTGAGTTTTGTCGGTTTGCGTAAAGCTTGGACTTGGGTTTTAGGACATCTGCGTTTTCGTTATCCTATGCTATGGGTAGTGTACTAGTGTCGTTCATTGTTGTCCCTATAAAAGGAGTGAAAGCCTTTGGCTAAAGAAAGTGGCCAACATTAGGAATGAGAGGTAGGTCTAGCTAGACCCAAATTATGGCCATTTTGGTATTATAGATAGTGTTTGTTTTTATCTCACACGAAAATATATCCTACTCTCTTTAATCTTAAATGTAATGTAGCACTTATTGATCTAATTTTGTTAGTTTAATTATTGGGAAAAAGACAAATAAAGTCCTTTGAATATGTAAACTTGCAATCAAAGTCTCTGAATTTCCAAAAATACAACCAAAGTCACAAACACAAATTAACCACTGCAACATACTCATTAACAACATGCATATTTAGTCATTGCATCATCCATATTAACAATTAGAGTGTAGCAATTAATCACAACAACATCCTCATTAACCACAACAACATCCGCTTTTCAATTAACAGCTGGAGTGTTGTTAATTGACATTGGTTGTCCTTTTGAAAATTTAGTGACTTTGATTGTCCTTTTATATATTCAGATGACTTTATTTGTCTTTTTCCCTTAATTATTTTAGCTAAGTTGATTGACATAATATATTTTTTTTAATATACCATAGTCATCTTCCTTGATGTTTTTCCATCTTTTACTTGCTTATTTTGAACTATCACTATTGATAATTTGAAAAAATTGACAAAATTCTTTTAAAAAAAATATCTTCATTAATGACCAATATCAACTCCCTTAGTGAGACTCATATTACGGGCCATGGTGTACATTAACTTTTAGATAGGGGTCTATCATTGGTTTCTCCCTTTTCTTGTGGACATATTTGAAAGAAAAGATTTATTGTAATCCCACTTGTTTAGATTATAAAGTTAAAAATCATGAATGGGTCTATTTTACTTTTATGTAAGCTAAATTTGAATTTGTTCAATCATTCAGTGGTTATTTATCAATTTGACTTACTCTTTCTTGTTATTCTTCTATACTACTATACTATAAACTATAAAGGATTTGGTAAATACATGTGTTGTTTATATTGAGCAAATGCATCTCCTAATTCTTTTTGGTGAAGAGTAAGTTTTTTCTTCTTAATTAACTTATTAAATTTATGAGTAAATATACAACGTGATTCTGGATTTTTCAATTAAATCGGGAAATTTTGAAATTTTCTTGCAAAAATTATTTATACACTTCGATTGAATTTGAAGTTACATTTAAATAGGATGACAACTTTTGCCTCTTTGATCAACCTCCTCCTTTCTCGTAAGAGGCGGAAATTGATGATTGGTAAGCTTCTAGTAGGATTTTTGATTTATTATTTATATTGATTGAATTAATTTCACTCTATATATTCAATGAAAAGAAAAAGAAGTTACTCCCTCCGGTCTTATTTATAAGTCGCCAACCGCCACTAAATTTTGGTCCTTAATATAAGTCACCAACTAATATTAACTAACTCATTTATTATAACTTTCCTAATATACCCTTAGCATTGGAAAATGGACATTGGAAGATGAGAAGAGAGAGAAGATGAAAAAGTCACATGTATACTTATAAAGATGAAAGAGATAATGGGTCATAGTAATAAAGGTGATAGGGGCAAAAATGGAAAAGACAAAAAAAAATAAGACCAATTTAATGACTCAACTTCCATTAACCTCCATTCCTTGGTATGTGCAATTTGGGAGGTTGGCGACTTATAAATAGGACCGGAGGGAGTACATTTGAATGATTTTTCTATGATAATAAAAGGAGAATTGTGTGCTAAAAAAATAAAAGGAAAATTGTTTGACTTCCATTATGATACTGAATCTTAGGTAAAGGTTACTGTTCATACAAAGTCCAAAAAAAACTAAGGCTAAATATACTTTTGGTCCCTTATGTTTGCATCAAGTTTTAATTTAGTCCTTTATGTTTGGAAAGTACACTTTTAGTCATTTTTTTTAACACCGTTAGTTTAACTTAACGGAAAATGCTAACTTAACAATTTAAAATGATTATTTTGTAATGAAATTGGACCAAAAATGATAAATTTTGAAAATATAAGAATATTTACACTCAAATATTTTAATCTGAACATTTTATCAGTATATAATAACCATTTAAAATTGCTAAGTTAACATTTTCCGTTAAGTTAAACTAACGGTGTTAATAAAAAAGGACTAAAAGTGTACTTTCCAAACATAAAGGATTAAATTGAAACTTGATGCAAACATAAGGGACTAAAAGTATACTTTAGCCAAAAACTAAAAAAAACTCAATATCGCCAATTGAAGGCCGACAGATTTGAGGTCAGCGTCAATAACTGATATTTTTTTTATGTACAGCTGTACACTTCTTTCGTCTTAAATGTAAAACAAACTTTATCAAATAAATAAACTGTTGTTGATAAGTGGTAATTAACAATGTAAAAAATTAAAAAACAGTAATTGTTAGTTTTTGAATTTGTCCAAAAAAAATGGATTTTCAATTTTAATCTGAATGGACTAACAATGTAATTAAATGGATTGTCATAAAAAAAACATGAATGTGATTTCATTTTGCTTCATGAAATTTATTTTTTTTCTGCATACTTAATGGATACATAGGCTGTAGTGGGCCGAAAGCCCCCATCATAATGGATCTTCATAAACCCAATGCCATGTGTTTTCTGCAGCTTCTTCTAGGCTAGCCTAACTAAACAGTTTTTTCTCTGTACTAATCAATTGCTCCCACATGCCATAGCCTCTCTTCAAACCGTTTATGGTGTGCCTGACAATAATATTAGTTGCTGAAATAGCATGTCAAAATTTTGACAAAAAAAAGAAATAGAAATTAGATAGCATATCGATATCTATGGCCGATCCTTGGATGTATCAAGCAACATTATTAAGCAGGAAATTGAGTGTTTTTTCAACTCTTTTGTTCATGTTACAACTTACAATAGGTTCTTTGAATAATTATCTGCATGTTTGATTGAAAACTCTACACATAATTAAAAGCATTAAGAGTTATTGGTAGCAAGAATTTTTCTCCCCAACGGTTTTCGCATGAAAAAATTCCATCGAAATATTATCAGAAATAATCCCATTTTTTTGTCACAAATTCTGATGATGAGAAAATCATATATATAGATGAAAACCCGTGGGAGAAAGTTTGTGACATTTTTTTTGCTGACTAATTCGTACGTACATTTTCTTTAAAAGAAAAAAAATAGAAGTTCTCGCTTCGGTCGAGTGAGGTATGAGAATTGCTTGACATAGACAATGTTTTTTCAATTCCTTATACCACATCAATTGAAAATTCAAATGGGGAAAATTTCTACTTTATGCTTGCAGTAAGCAACTACTCATGCAGTCATACATCACAAATTTTTACATGGAAGAAAATCCAACAAACAACGCACGGTGTAATTTATCAATTGTTAGCTCTCTAGACAATCAGACTGCTAAACTATATTTAAGAATACAATTGGTTTAGTTGGTAAGTAAATATAGGTTTGCTCTGTCTAAGAATAGAATTCACGTTGAAATATTGGGAAGTGTTTTCATTAGGAGGAGGAACACGTAACCCTCTAGTGCCACATGTTGTAAAAAAGACAGATAATAATAAATACAATGTTGCGAACATGTTTTATTAATTAACTAATGATTCATGTTACACCCTATATGTTGTAAAACAAAAACAAAAATTAAACATGCATGTTGCGCCCTAGGGTGTGACATGTTGTAAAATAAAATAAAACGAAGAAGAAGCTTGTCAGTTGTCACAGTATGGTGTGTAATATGTGTTAAAAGACATGACTTGAAACCATTTTTCTTGTAGTAATATCGTACATTCACACATATTTGATATTTCTAGTGTGACTAGTTCACTTGACTAAGTGTTATTTATGTTGCACATCTCGCTACATATTTTTGGTGACTAGTAGACTTTTCTTCTTATAATGATTGCAACACCAAAGTCTAGTGTTTTAGGGTACAAGTACAACTACGGTCTCCCTCGGTCTAATCTCATTACCAAAGTGTTATAACTTGTCCAATTTCATCAGCCTAGTTGGAACGTATACATGAGTTGCGTGTAGCCAATAATCCTTCCGAGTTCCGAAACATCAAAACAGAAAACGGCACACGTGTGAATCCAATCCCTCCCCAACTCACCCCACAAACAAAACGACGTGTCGTCCAAACATTCACACACGTATCATCACTTGCTTACGTGTCCACCAACCTCACACTTCCTACTAAAACTCCATTTTTAAAACCCACCAATACTGTTCACCCATCATCACTCTCACAAAATCTCACACCCAAGAAAAATAATGGCGGAGTCACCACAAGAGGTTCGAGAAGAAAGAAACAGCACCAATGAAAATCCAAAAGAAGAAGCTAAACAAGAGGAGGCACCATTGAAGGCATTAAATCATGTGTCAAGAGTATGCAGAGACGTGAAGAAATCCATAGAATTTTACACAAAGGTGCTAGGCTTTGTGAAAATAGAGAGGCCACAAGTCCTTGATGATTTTGAAGGTGCTTGGTTATTTAACTATGGGATAGGTATTCACTTGGTTCAATCTAAAGATGAGGAGAAGTTGCCTAGTGATGATAATCAGCTGGACCCACAGGACAATCACATATCATTTCAGTGTGAGGACATGGAGGGAATGGAGGAGAGGTTGAAGAAAATGAATGTGAAGTACATGAAGAAGACCATGGATGCTAAAAATGGGAATGGAACTGTTATGGATCAGATGTTTTTTAATGATCCAGATGGTTTCATGGTCGAGGTTTGTAACTGTGAGGATCTTAAGCTTGTTCCTTCTAATAATTCTTCTCTCCCTAAACTTAAGCTTCCCTCCGACCACCACACTCCTCCCCTTGACACCAACAACGTCCGCCGCGAAGAAAAATGATCGATGACTACCACTCTTTAATTAGTAATTATCTTCGTGTTCTTGCTTTGTCTCTCTTCGATTTTTTCACTATATATTTGTTCTTTGTCTTCTTTTATGTGTCTGATTTGTTCATGTTTGTTTCTTATGGCCATCTAGTATTTGCAAATTCTTATAAAATAAGACTGCTTCATAAATAATCTTGGTTTTGTGTATATTGAAAAATTACAAATGGAAAATAAATGCACTTTTTCCTCAAATGATCTTCATATAAATCTAAATTCAAAAGGATTTTATCTATGATAAAAAAATGGATGTTATTATATGAAGGAATGGTTTAAAGTCAAAGACAACTCAGTGTAATAACTTCTCATCTAAAAGAGAGCTTGCATGACACTGTATATTATAAAAACACCTCTCAATTTCTTTACCCTTGAAATTTGTTGTTTCACCATTCTATTCTTTCTTACCATGCATAAATTAACTATAGTCACTACCTCCACTTCTAAATTAAGTACCGTTTATTCCTCAAAAGTCAATGCTACCCGGCATCGCCAGGGTATTAGTATCTAGTTTTATATAAAGCCAACTAAGATAAACAAAAAAATTACATGTAACAATGACCCAACAAACTGCATGAAAAATGTGAACAGAAGAAGAAAGACGTGCCTAAACTCATAGGCCCAATATATTGATTATAATTAAAATCACTATCAAACTCACGCACCAGTTTTAAAATGATCCAGCAGCCCAATGACCTTCCATGTATTTCAATGGTAATTGAAACTAACCCCGCCTTAACCTTTTACATGAGAACACGCATCTTCAAGGCTCCTGAGAAAAAAGGCAGCCTTTTATTTGGAAGGCAGCAACAGCAAGCTCGCATAACGCTAGATTATAAAGCCATTTTTAAAAATGATATATCACTATTTTGCCAGCTAAAAAAATAAGGTAGACTGGAATTAACCTTGAACGTCCAATTATTTTATGCCAAATCCCTTTTTCAAACACATTCAGCTTACTCCGATATCCACCAGGACACGTACATGTCCGACCCATTCTCATATCTTTCGATATCTTTATTAAGACCAACATATTTTTGAATATTTTTGAATAATAATATTCGTCTTTTAAGTCTTTTGTTTGTGATGAGATATTCTGTTTTTTGTTTGAATCTTGTGGTAATAGTACTTAGTGTAAAATTGGCTCTTTAAAGTGGCGCCATTTTATTTACTCCATCGTTACTAAATAGGAGTATTAACTACTCCTTTTACTAGAAAATGAGAAGAATGTTTTGTAGATAACACACTATTTCTTCATTTTTTTCCTTCAACTTTTATTTTAATTATTGATATTGATACTCTTCTATATATATATATATATATAAATAAAGAAAAAAAGGGTAAGAACCGAGATACATGATTAGGAAGATGTTTGGAGATAATGTGATAATATAATGTGATGTTTTTAATATCTTCAATATAATTGAATTAAGTAAATACTCCATGTTCGGGCAAAAAAAAAGTAAATACTCCATGGATCCTAAATACATAATACATTCATCTAATTCAATTAGATTAATTAATATGTTACTAATTAATTAATATGTTAGTTGAGTTATTTAAAATTATATGATATAACAAAAATTTATTCTCTCATACAATATCTTATTTGTTTGATATTGATTGGCGTTAATAATTTCTGAGAAAAACTGATTGAAATTGTACATTTAGTATTAAATTAGCATTCCCAATAATAGGGTTATATTTAGCATGGGATGGGAGTATAGAGTACTACTCCATTTTATAAATTTATATATGGAGAAGGAAAACGTGATGAAAGTTAGTGGAGGTGATTAAATGATGTTAGCCGTAAATTATTCATAATAATGTCAGACTCATCCGCGTCTATTTTTAAGTTTTTTTTACAGCTAACTCGTACGGAAAGCGAAATATACGAAGAAAAAATCCGTATATTTCGATTTTCATATGTCATTTTTCTTTGAAGTAGACTACCAGACGATTTGTCGTATGCAGACGAGGAGGAAAAGTAACACCAAAAATTTCCATTTATAGCATATATGAATTACACGGAGGCAACAATAGCGACAAGCAAAACCTGTAGGCGGCAAACAATAATTAACATGCAGAAGAAAACAAAAGCAAATTAATAATAAACTGGTTGCTGGTGTGGTTTTTGGTGGGATCTTGAATATGCCAAGTTCCAATTGGCTACATGTGTGTGATGAACTCTATTTACCCACCTTCCTTTTCTTTCCTCATTGTCTCCTCTTCCTTGTCCTCCAGCTAACAAGTTGATATACATAAACACATGTTGATGATGAGACGGCACAAACCTTTTTAAGCTTGGCAACATACATTAATATTGGCTTAATCCTCAATAAGGATCATTGGATCTGGAAACACCTCACTACTCTTTTTCTGGCTCTTTACTCCTACCACTACCACCACCTCCTTCATTCCCTCCATCCCTACCTCTTTCTTATTTCCTTCCTTCTTCGTCTTATCTCTGTATATTCCATATAACGCCATTTGAATCAACCCCAGCACAAATCCCAGCACATTCGGCACCTGCACGTCCATGAGTAATATAATTGATTTGTGAAAAATATTAGGAAAAATCACTCTAAGGTTTTTATTTATGGTAGACCTTTTTGGATAATTACATTTCGCTACAAGAAAAAGATCGGTAATCGCGCCCATATATCGCATCATAATGAAACACGGCATAAAGAAGTCTATTATTGTTGCAATTTTTTACCTAACCGCGTCAAAAGGTGCAACTAACATATTTTTTTAAATAATGCATTGAGTTTTTATAAATTAGGCTGAAACCTTGTTTAGCTATAATGTTTTGATATAATGGGTATTATATCTCATATAAAACTTGAAGTCGATATATATAAAGTAGAAACTTACAGCAATGCATATGTCCTTGAGGAAGAGGCCATAGGCGAACCACATGACAGCACTCAAGGTGAGGAAAAACGAAAGCGTGAATGGCATAAACTCTACACTCTTTGTTCTAATAACTTGAGCCTGCATATTAAAGCCACACATAAAATAAATTGTAATTCAATTAATTATTAGTGCGTGATTTTTTATACATAATTCATGTATATATCTATCATGGTTTAATTAGTAGTATATACTTGCTTCAACCCATCTAGCTATCATACATAGTTTTTGCGAGATTTATTAGCATGAAAACAAAAAAACGTATCGAATATAAAAATACACACAAATATTTATGAAGATTACTGACCATGATGCTAAGAGGAGCAGCAAAGACGGCAACAGAAATGGAAACACAAATCCAGCCGAGGACTTGAACACGAAGGGAAGCATTATGCACTGCAAATTGTGTGACCATCACTACTGAACCCAACGCCCCCACGTTCATGGCTACTATCAGTTTCATCGTCAACTTCTGTATGGCCATCATATAATAAACTTTATTAGTAGTAGTAATAATTAATGGTCATTTATTTATTAATTAATCATGACTTAATTAGTTACCCGGGCTTCGGTGGAGGCGTAGATGATGAAAAGGAGGATGTACATGATCTCTATAAGGCAGCCGAAGGAGTTGATGGTGATGAGCAAAACGGCGTCGGATTTGAGCTTGGCATAGTAGAGCCACAACATGCAACTGAATAAGGCCACCACATATGGTATTGACTGGAATCCTTCCGTCGATTTCTTATTGTAAATTCGATAAAATGTTGGCCTGCTCTCATCCACATATCATTTCTCACCATTATTACAAGGTTAATAATCATTTTGGCTAATAAGCAATGAAAAATATTATATTAGATAATACCGCTCAGCTAACACTTTTTGTAATTTGCCACTGGAAGAGATTGACGGCGTTAGAAACAAATTGACTCATCATTATTTTATTGTTGTTGACGAATTCCTTATTTTAAATACTCTTGTATTCATTAATCATCACTTGAGAAAAAGAAATTAAGTGAGGAGTGGAAGTTATGCTTACAAAGGCGCCAAGAATACCATGAAGGATATGATGTTCCCTGTGAATCCAAAGCAGAAACATTAATTAAACCCTGGTTAAAACAAAGAAAAATGAAAACCTAACAAAATATACCTAGGATGCCAAAGGTAAGGGTCAAAGCATGATGATCGACCACGATAGCCATGTTAATGAAGCTAGTTCTCTTGTGAAGCACTAGCTTATGAAATGCGGCTATATTCCTAAATGTCTGTCTCTCTCTCTATATATAGAGGGAAAGAGAGATTAGAAAGCGAGCATGAACAAGGGGAAGTTAAAGGAAAAGGGGAAACGTGAAGTGAAAGATATGGAAATTAAAGAGGGAAAGAGGGGAAGAAAGGGAGTGTATTTAGAAGGGAACGGAGGCAAACGTGAAGGAGGGGGCACATCTTACTTACATAGAGATATAATAAAGAAATGGTGATTTGTTTAATACAAGTAACAGCACTTATTATTATTACCACCCTTGTTTTTTGTGTTCATCGTACGTAGGTAGGTTACACGAAATCATGAGGTGTGCTGGAGAAGAACCAATATATGTGTTTGGTTTGTTTTTGTCTTTCACGTGACCAGCCCTTTCATCATATTTCACTCTAACATCCCTCTCATTCCCATTTTCATACCACACGCCTCCTCCACTGTTCCTTCCCACCATAATTTATTCCTTTCTGTTTAATTTCCTTTTTTTTCTCTTCTTTTTTTTATTATAACTCATACTCTCTCATCTATATATTAACACATTTTGAAATCACAAAAATTTACATTTTCTAGATCATATTATCAAATATCCAAGCAATTAACTTAATCTAGATTAAAGATTGTTAGGCTGAATCTAGATTTAAGTCTACTCACAAGTAGAATAAGACTATTATAACTATCTTTTCAATAAATTAAAGTGAAATTCAGACTATAGGCCTTTTCCCTTTGTGATTTAACTGGTGGTCATATTCCACTAAATAATAAGAACAAATTGCTATATATTCTCACATTTCTATATCTGTTGGATCTTATTTTGTCCATATTTGTAGACTATGACAATTTGCACATCTAGCGGCGCTCTCATCTCATCCTCCTTGCTTTTTCTATTTCAAAATTGCACGGATCGCCGCAAGCACTCAATGTATTGTTTTGATGTTAGTATATGAATTGCATAATTCGAACAAATTGAGAAGACTGGTTGAGTATCTTACTCATTAGATTATATATATATGAGAAAAGTTAATTTGGCTTATATATATGTATTTATAAGTTAGGTAAATTTAGCTGCCATAAAAAATAAAATTCAGCTGCTAATTACACACACTGGACTATTGATATCTTCTATTCTACTCTCGTTATTGTCACGAGTTTTTTGCAGTAACCTTTTCGTTAATAATTAGGTAACGTCACAGCCACTAGAGTGTCGAAACTGAAAAAGGGAAAGAGGTGAATATAATTATGGAAGTCTTGCTCCGTTTTCTTCTAATCAGGCTTGAATGTGCAATTCGTTCATTTTGTCAGTTTCAAAAGCGTTAATCCATTTCATATTTCAAGATATTTTTATTTTACAATTAATCACTTTTTATACTTAATCATCAGTTTTTAAAAGTACGCACTGTATGTATAGTGTGATAGTAAGTTGATTGCCGGAGCGTGTGAGTGTGTATATCACAAAACTGGAAATGAATAAAAAGCGTCCAGACAGGCTGGCTTTAGAAAACACCAAGCAAGCAAAAACTGGCATCTCCATTCTACATGATTCAGTGGCCTTCTTAATTCCATATTCCTCCGTTCAACAAATTATTACTTCTTATTCAGTCCTTAACGCAAGAGTTGGACTATTTTGAGAGTATATATGATTTGAACATATCTCAATCCATTTTTCTTAACATCTCTTGTCCTCAATGTAAAGGCTATATATACCTCATATACTAAAAGAGTAAATTATATTAATCATTATAACGAACATATGTTATATTGCTAGTCTCCATAAAATATACTGCCATCTATAATGATAATTGCATTATATATACTCCTAATTATAAGTTCATTTATAAATATATGCGACATAATATGAGATTTAATAGTGTTAGCCACTTTGATTCCTCTTAAAAAGTTTGTAGGCATACCCATTTTATTGATATAAACATATTAGGTAATACTTGACCTATAGTTTATAAATAAACGAAAATGATTTTTCACCTTTTTATTAATTAAGGGAATTTTGTTTCCCATACAAATGATTAGTTGTGATATTTTATGGAAACAAAAACAAATTTGGTATGAGTAAATGATTAGCTTAACTTATTAATTTTTTAAATATTTGGCAACTCATTATTAAGCTAAGAATACAACCATGCATAGTTGGGGTTGAACTAATAAATACTCCATTTAATCCTAATTTATAAGATTATTTTAACTATTTTAAAGAAATTTAAGATGCAAAATTATTAATCACTATGAAACATCTATAATGATCTTTTCCTCTCACAATAATTAATTTATTTTACTTATAAACTAATATGTAGTCTACTCACCTGTGACATGATATATGTTATAATTTAGTAGTTTAATTTACTTTATTAAAGTTTTAAAAAAATTAAATTAATCTTATATTTAAGACTTGAGAGAATAATAAAAATAGGTATTTTGAGTTATCTATCCAAGATGGTCGCAAGCATGATTTTCATAACCTGAGATACATAAAGCACGAAGATGGATAATAAAAACACACGTGAAACACTAAATTTTTTGTTTCTCCACTTGTGTATAAGCATCAACTTGACAGGAAAACACACATCGTTTATGTGTCACAGACTCGCAGCAGGTCATGCTGCCATGCTCATATCATCCCTAATAAAGTGCCGCAACTTGCTGGCAGGAAGATAGTAAATTGATCAATGACGATTAATCGTATATTTTAAATATATACTGGGATTTAATTACATCATATGCATACAATGAATTGTTATGGCATCAAAACAGAACCCTTTTTAGTTTCAAGTCAAAATCAAGATAATCCACTGACCTCTTGCTCTCGTCACATGGGGAACAAACTCTATCCTTTTGGCTTAAACCATGCACAATGTTATGTCCTCTTGCCCTCTATGTACAAATGACAACTAAGGACTTGGTATGCATAAAACGATTCTTATATAAAAATAAATGATTTGTTTGTAACAAAATTAAAATTCCTTTCATATGATGTCATAGTATCGCGGTTTTCTTTTCTTTTTAATTTTCGGAGTGCATTCTCCTCTGCTTTCAAGAAATTATCTATGTAGAGAGAAAATGAGCCATATTATTGACAAATATAACCTTTAACCCAAAACACAAAGCATGTCTTCATTGTTAAGGGTGAACTCGGCTTTGTTTCTTTTTTCAAGGTGATATTAGTCACTGATATATATATATATATACACACACACACACACACACACATATACATAATGTATATATATATATTCCAATAATTTTGGTGTTCACGTAACCTCTGGACACTGTTGGACTGTCGAAATGTTAAGGGTTATTGTGTTTTGGGTTTTATAATAAATTTTCTTTGGGATTGAACTTCGTTTTATGGTTATTGGGCCTCTTCTTGGACTACTTATTGGGCCTTTGTTGGTGTTAATTTTGGACTAATGACCGTACTTGATACTGGATTGGGGTATTCTTTGGAGTCTACATAAGTACATGTTTGTGGAGTAGTTTGTAGGCCGAAAAGGAACAAGTGCATGTTGATATCATTGGCGAAAACATGTTGATATATATTCACGTGCTCTTTTTTCACGTAAGAAGCAAAACCAGGTTAAGTTAACAGCGCTATTCCATCAACTCCACATTGAGATAACATGATGACTTTTAATTTACTAAGGCACTTAATCAAACTATATTTTGCGTAGTATGGATTATATCTTCACTTTTAAGCCAAATGAATTAGTATAGTGAACAATTAAGTGAATCAATTTAATTTATAGGTAAGTTATTAGTTCTCTTAAAATTATATAAAGTCAACTACATTTTACATATATAAGAATAGAGAGAGTAATATGTGATATATTTACCTTTCCATTTTTACCCTTCAAAAGTTTTAGATATAAAGAGGGGATGAGATAGAAGGGAGAAGAATATATATTGAATGATAATACAAAGGGTCTTAATACACATAAATTTATAGGTTAAGAACTATCACATCCATAAATTTTTTTGGTATTTTAAATGCCCACAAGTATTATTTCATAGTTAACTTTAGCACATGTAATGGTGGACTTTTAACACCACCTAAATGTTCCAGACACATACTTACTACGTCATGTTTGTCCCAACTCTTAAATATCAATAAACTTCTAAGTAAGGAATTACCATACCCATGAATTGTTGTATTGCTCTTAAATAGTAACTCACAATACTTGGATTTGTAAAAAAAACCAATAATCGAACATATGATGAGAATTTTATAAAGATTCAACTTTATAAACTTTTTGTCAATAGTCCTCAAATTGAATAGGAAATATTGTGGGATATCATTTTAATTGTCAGATATATTGTTACAATCTCCTCTTAATTAACTTTATTACACAGGATGATAGGACAAATAATCAATATAATTTTTTTAAAAAAGAATCCCCTTAATCACATATTATGTCACACACGTCAAGTTCTAATTGGCCCACTGACGAAACAAAACACTAATCCCCCAACAGGCCACAATCCAGTGCATCCCTCCTAACGTGGAACCCTCTACACCCTCTTTTACAGTTTTCCATCGCACACAAACTTACCATCCTCACCTTTGTCTCTGCGATCCCAAAAAAAATAAAAATCACATTCACAAATCCACTCTCACAATTCACAAACATAAGCCAAAGGCAAAGCCAAAGCCTTTAGCCAAAGACGACGAAGGAAGAAGAAGAAGAAAACGAAAGCATAACGTGAGAGAGAATTTTTTCCGCTCTCTCACATACACATTATCACAGATCAGATCAAAATCAACAAACCCATTTGCCAAGATCCAATTTTTCGTCCATTTCGATGGCCTGCATAAAAGGGGTGAACCGATCGGCGTGCGTGGCGCTGTCGCCGGATGCGCCGTACGTGGCGGCGGGGACGATGGCCGGCGCGGTCGATCTCTCCTTCAGCTCGTCGGCCAATCTGGAACTTTTCAAGCTCGATTTCCAATCGGACGATCAGGAATTGCCCTTGCTCGCCGAGGTTCCTAGCTCTGAGAGATTCAATAGGTTAACTTGGGGAAAGAATGGTTCTGGGTCTGATGATTTTGGGCTTGGCCTTATTGCTGGTGGTTTGCTTGATGGCAATATTGATATCTGGAATCCCCTTTCTCTGATCCGGTAATTTTCATTGGTTTTTTTTTTGTTTATTCTGTTTTTTGTTTTTTTTAATGTGGGGTTGTCTCACATTATGAGAATTTGAAACTTTGTTGGTGTGTGCATGCTGTGTGGAGTTTTTAGGGATTGATCACTGATTGGATGTTGATTGAAGGTGAAGTGATTTAGGGAATGGACTGGGATGATGATATGTTGGATTGCAGGTTCTTTATGATATTAAATTTGAGCCCAAGTTTGGGGATTTTTATGTGTTGTGGTGTTCTTCTGTGTAGTGGATTGGGGATTTGTGAATAGTTGCTTGATGTTATGTTGTGTTGAGATAGAAGGGGAAATTTGTTTGATATTGTTTGTCTGTGCGTTTTCTCTGGGTGATTTCTGCTAGTTTGTTGTGCTTTTGTGTTCAGTCATGTTGGAAAATGTCTTTTGTTTTCTCCCATAGTAGGTTCGGTGGGCTTTTTTGGTAAGAAAAACGCATGCACATTAAAGTTATAAATGAATGATATGTTGTTTAAGTTTTGCACATTTGTTTTCAAATCATTCTAATTTTCATTTGTTGCGAATTGAATGCCTTTTGTGTTCCATTTTTCGATGTTTAATTAGATGGATGGTTGTCTCTCTCCAGTTGATGCATGTGAAGGATGATTTAAACACTGGCTATTTTATTCTTTCAATTGATATTAAATCAAATATGATTTATTTTTAAATTATTATGTATTTTTTGGTTCTCTTGATGATATAGAATAACCATTGACCTTTGAAATCTAAAGGGTGCATCTTTGTAGATTCTATTTGATTTGATTTAAATTATTGATCCAAAGATTAGTACAACTGAATGTTTGGGTTTTGTAATCTTTGGGTTTAAAGTTTGTAGACAAAAATTCTCCTGTCCCTCCATTTAACTTACTTTTTATCGATTCTCTCAGTTCGGAAGCCAATGAAAAAGCTTCTATTGCGCACCTAGTAAGGCATAAAGGACCGGTAAGTTTTTCCCCTTTTTTGGACTGAGCATACAGTTTGTGAATTCCTCATCTAGAATATGTATTATTTTCTTCAAAAGTTGAAAAAATATATATATCTCTGAATTTTATGTCCCAGGTTCGAGGTCTTGAGTTTAATTCTATTGCACCAAATCTTCTTGCATCTGGGGCTGATGATGGTGAAATTTGCATATGGGATTTGGTCAATCCTTTGGAGGCCACTCATTTTCCGCCACTCAAGGTCAGATTTCCTTCCTCTGACTGTCTACCTGGAAATGTCAGCTCTTTACATAACACTTTATTTTTAAGTTGTACGGATGCTCAACATTGTGTATATAATCATAATGCAGGGTACTGGATCTGCTAGCCAGGGGGAAATTTCATTCTTATCATGGAATAGTAAAGTCCAGCACATTTTAGCATCAACATCTTATAATGGAACCACTGGTGAGTGAAGATTATCAGTTTTTTCTTGCACATTACTCCCAACCGTAAGTTGGTCAGAACCTATATGTTTTTATAATTTTTTGAACTTTTTCAGTGGTCTGGGATCTAAAGAAGCAAAAGCCAGTGATTAGGTAAATTGATGTAAATTTATTGATTCACCATCTTCTGCTTTTTTTTTTAATGGGAAAACAAATTTGTGACACCATGGTGTATCATATTTGAAACGGCAGCTTTTCAGATTCAGTTAGAAGGCGGTGCTCAGTTTTACAGTGGAATCCTGATGTTGCTACGCAGCTTGTTGTTGCATCAGATGAAGATAGTTCTCCTACTTTGAGGGTATATAATTTGGAGCTGAAATAACTATTTATTTTGTTGGTTGATAAGGTTTGACCATGTGAAAATCTTGATGCAGCTTTGGGATATGAGGAACATAATGACTCCAGTGAAGGAGTTTGTGGGACACACTAGAGGTATTGAAGGAATTAATTTTATATGTTTCTCTCTGCCCTGCTGCTTTGTTTCCTGGTGATTTTTCACAGTTTTTTTTTCATTAAAATATTATTGGAAGTCTAAAATAGTGTGATTATGTCTTTTTTCGGGATCAAAAAGTTAGTCAAGAAATGGATGTTGGTAAATCTGGTATTTTATAGATTCTATAGGATGTGAATAACTATTTGTGTTCAATAATGATTTTGCCCTCTAGCTTCCTAGTTCACATTTAAGCGAAGCTGACAAGAGTATATTGGCTGAATTTTCTAATTAGGCGTAATTGCAATGTCATGGTGTCCCATTGATAGCTCTTACTTGCTTTCCTGTGGCAAAGATAGTCGTACTATATGCTGGGATACAAATTCTGGAGAGGTAGTGTTTTGTCCCTTTTTCCACTGCTCAAGACTGTTTGACTGCTTTTGCAAGTAACCCTTGGATTATATTCATTATTTACAGATTATTTGTCTGATAGTGACTTCTTTTTGTTATTATTTTGGCAAAGATTGTCTGCGAATTGCCAGCTGGGACCAACTGGAATTTTGACGTCCACTGGTATCCTAAGATTCCTGGTGTGATATCAACGTCTTCCTTTGATGGAAAAATTGGCATCTACAATATTGAGGTACGTCCTTGTTTGTATGTGGGGCTATTCATGCGTTGCTTTTGCGAGTGTGAAGCATGATTGAACTTAGAAATTATCTTGGGACGTGACGAGGTAGTATGGAAATTGATTAATTAGATTAGTGGATGCCTGCATCTTATATGTTATATTCATCGTTAATCACTTGGTAGTTTGCTGTAGTCATTATGGGCTAAATGCAGTATCAAATGTTTTTTTTTCTTTTCTACTCCTTTGCTAATGTTGAAGGGTCAGTTTGGCTCAGCGGTAAGCTCACTTGCCGTAGGGTCTGAGGTCGTGTGTTCGATTCAGCCTCTATGCATAAAGCATAGGTAAGGTTGCCTAGTATATTTACTTCCCCAGCACCCTCACCAAGGGGAGATTAGAATTGGGTTTACCCTTTACTCTTCTGCTAATATTACAACAATTATATTAATATATTGATGACAAAATTGCTTTTAAATAATTAACTATGCTTCCTTGTTTAATTTGTCTTTGACATTTTTATCCACCTTGATTATTTATCCCTTTAAGTCTTTTAGATGTAGAATGACATTTTGAGTATTCTACTATTCTTTAAACAGATGTTGTGAACATGAATTGACCAAAAAATCCCGAATAATATTTTATTTAATTCTTAGTTGGCCCTCACTGAAATCGTTATTTTTCCCACATATCATCATAGCCTAATTGGGCTTATTAATAGCATTGTATTGTCTGATTTTTGTAATTACATATTTATGGTACCTTGTTCTTGTTTTTATAACATTATTTTACCTCATTGTAAACAGTAGATATGGCAAGGGGAACATCTGTTATTGATTAATACGTGTGTGTGCACACAGACATTATTGAAGGAATTAAATGTGTTCATTTGTAATAGCAACATATGATTGTGTCAGATGATAGCCAAAATTTTGAAAAATCACATGCATATCTTCATTTCTTTTTTGCGTTGTAGGTGGGATTTCATTTTTCCGATTTTCTTCCTTGATATCCCTGTACTGGTCATATTACTCATTTACATCTGTAATTGTTTGCAGGGTTGCAGCAGATATGGTGTTGGGGAAAATGACTTTGGTGCAGGTAATTCTTATTTCTTATTTCTATATGGACCAAACTATTTGCATTTATTTGTATTTGTTCAAAGCTGTATCCTGCATAGGACATGCTCAAGTTTATGTGCGGCATTTTATTTTTGTGATTTTTGTGGATGGGAAGGATTGTGCTGGTCAACTCATCAAATCTTGTTAGAATATGTCAGATTTTGACTTAAGGATATCTTTATGAATACTACCTTTCTATGCAGCACCTTTGAGGGCTCCAAAATGGTATAAACGTCCTGTTGGAGTCTCATTTGGCTTTGGGGGTAAGCTTGTGTCATTTCATTCCAAGTCAGCTGGGGCTTCTGAGGTGAAATGCCATTACTGTGATTTCATTGTATTTGTTCTGTGTAGCTGTTAAACTTTCAGTTGACTCAATTTTGTATGTAATATTCCAGGTATTTGTGCACAGCTTGTCTGTTGAAGACAATCTTGTGAGTAGATCATCTGAATTTGAATCTGCAATACAAAATGGGGAAAGAACTTTGTTGAAGGATTTATGTGATAAAAAATATCAAGAATCAGAGTATGCCTTTTCCCATTGAGAGTAATTTTTTCCCACATTGTTTGGTTTTGATGCTTATCTTAATCTGTTGTTGCATCCTTTCACTGACAGATCTGAGGAGGAAAGAGAAACCTGGGGCTTCTTAAAAGTTATGTTTGAAGACGATGGGACTGCACGCACAAAACTACTCACACACCTTGGTTTCAGTGTACCTAGTGAAGAAAAAGATGCCAATGCAGATGGTCTTACCCAAGAAGTAAATGGTCTTGAACTTGAGGACACATCTGTTGATAAAGTTGGACCTGAGGCTACTAATGAGCCCACTGTTTTCCCTTCTGACAATGGGGAAGATTTCTTTAACAATCTTCCTAGCCCCAAAACCGATACCCCTGTTTCTACTTCTGGTGGCCACTTTGTTGTGGAAGATGCCAATGGTTCTGAGAAAATTGAAGAGTTGGAAATGGAGGAGAATGCTGACTCTTCATTTGATGACAGCATTCAACGTGCTCTAGTTCTTGGAGACTACAAGGGGGCAACTGCACAATGCATATCTGCAAATAAGTGGGCTGATGCTTTAGTTATTTCTCATGTTGGAGGGGCTTCCTTGTGGGAAAGTACACGTGATCAATACCTCAAGCGAAGCCGATCCCCATACTTAAAGGTAGCTGCTTATTAAGTGACATATACCATATATATCTAACTGATATCAGTTCTATTCTACTCATCACTTATCTGTCATTTGTGGGTTACTTTCCACTTTCAGATTGTATCAGCAACAGTGAGCAATGACCTATTGACTCTTGTGAACTCTAGGCCTCTCAGGTTTTGGAAGGAAACTCTTGCTCTTCTCTGCACTGTAGGTGTTCCTGCTTCTTGTCTGATCTTGTTAGAATTTTTAGCCTAGTATTGTTGAATATATTTCTAATGTTCTCATGTCCATTACATGGTTTTCAATCGGTCATAGAAAATAAGTTACTTTTAACATGTTTTATCTGTTATCTCTGGCTCACTGGTTCCCCAATATTTAAACCAGGCTTTTCTTGGTTCATCTCTCTCTCTCTCTCTCTCTCTCTCTCTCTCACACACACACACACACACACACATTTTTATACTACTGGAAAGGATGTGTGACTCTAAATTTTACCATTTGACATGGTTATCTGTGTTGTTTCCATTAATGAAATACTTCCTTCAATCCTAAATATAAGATCCCTTCGACTTTTGTGGAAGTTAAGGAAGCAAATTAGACAAATAAATTATAAAATATACCATATGTAATTAGATTATAGGTTAGTTTATATGTAGAATAAATTAGTTTTGAGGAAAAACGATAACTATAAACTATTGAAAGTGGTTAATTTTGCATCCTTAATTTCTCCAAAAAAGTCAAAGTGGTCTTATAATTAGCACCGGAGGGAGTATATTGTAATTGCAAAACCTGGTTTTCTCATCTTGGAAGTTTGTAATAGTTCAAAAATATCAATAGGACCTTGAGTAGAATATATTAGTTCTATTGACCCCTGGAGTTATTTTATCTGTCACATAAACTGATGCTCTTTAATTATGACGATATGTATTCTTATATGATTTATTAACAGTTTGCACAGAGAGATGAGTGGACAATGCTTTGTGACACACTTGCTTCAAAACTCATGATGGCTGGCAATACATTAGCTGCGACGGTATGTTTTATATGTGCTGGAAATATTGACAAAACAGTTGAAATTTGGTCAAGAAGGCTGCAGAGTGAGCATGAAGGAAAATCTTCTGTTCAGCTTCTACAGGTAATGAGCGACCAAGTTCAGGTTTTTTTCAAAAAAAAAAAAATCGTTATAGAACTCAGAATTGTATATGCCCAATAGTTGACAAAATCTTCTATTTTTATAGGAGTTGTTGGAAAAAACTATTGTTCTTGCTTTAGCGACTGGGCAAAAGGCGCTTAGTGCATCTCTGTGCAAGCTTGTTGAGAGATATACTGAAATTTTAGCAAGTCAAGGGCTTCTAACTACTGCAATGGAGTATCTGAAATTTTTAGGATCTGATGAGCTTCCACCTGAACTTGCGATCTTAAAGGACAGAATTTCTCTTAATATAGAACCTGGTAAGCTTTTTGGTTATGCTGTTTTTTTTTTAAAGTTGATGTTTAGAATGACATTTCAATTAGTTTTATTGCTTGATGTTATCTTATCTCAATCAATGCATTCACATACTATTTATTCAAATATGCTTTCGATGTTAAACTGATTTATATAATAAATATGCAGTATACAATATGTTGTCCCTACGATATAGCTTTATGAAACTTGCCTCTGATAGGACTGCATGATAGATAAACTTTTCCCTGGCTTTTGCATTTGGGCATTTTTACTTGTGTAGGAGAATGGTCCCTGATTCATGCATACTTTTATTTTTCTTTCAAGATAAAAGACACTTGTGAAAGTCCCGTTACTTGATCACTTTTATTCTGAATTAGTGTTATATATCTAGTGACTTGAATACAGCAGTTTCAAGTTATTAAATAATGGATTTTGTAATCTTTCTTTTCATGGAGAAGTTTCAATACTTGTAAAAAAAGGGTCAACCAAGTTCTAGTCCCCATTGGTGAGGGTGTTGGGGAAGGAAATATACTAGACAGTCTTACCCCTTCTTTATGCAGAGAGGCTGATATGAACCCATTACCTTAGATCCTACAGCAAGCAAGCTCACCTTGAGCCAATCCGACCATTCCACATCTATTACTTGTAATTGATCTAAAAAAATATCAAATAATGTCTGTCTTCTGAGTGGTTGTTGGGGGAAGGCATCTTTATTCGATGATTGCTGGTTTGAGATACTTTGTGCAATGTTTTGGTGGTTAATTTCCTACTCCCAATCATAAACAAGCACAACTTTCTCAAGATAAAGGCTGTAAAAATTATATATGCTATTTACTTTGTTTAACTAAAAGTCACATAGAAAAAGTTTTCCGCCTGGAGTAAGGCTAGTCATTCAAATCTTTCTGTATTTGGATTCTGAAGTTCTGTTTTGATGATTGTGCTATGCCTTCCAGCCTGTATTTATTTTCGTTTTAATTGTTGGGAAAAAGAATTAAAGACCTCATTTTCCCTGTATATTTCTATCAAATTTGGCTGCAGAGACCACATCTTACGAGAATTCTCAAACACAGAGCAAATCCTTTTATGGGGCTGATAATCCTGCATTTGGGGGAAATTACCAGGCATGTATTTTTATTCTTCAAAATTTTCTTTCTGGGAAAACATTATCTTGCTGCTATTGATTTTAGTTTTTTAATGTTTTTATCACTTGTTATTAGGAGCCAGCATCCCCACAAGTGCAGCAAGGTGTTCCTGGAACTGCATATACTGAAAACTATCAACAACAGTATGATCCTTCATATGGAAGAGGGTACTCAGTTCCCGCTGCATATCAGCAACCTCAGCAGCCTAATGTTCCTGCTCCATACCAGCAACCTCAACAGCCTAATGTTCCTGCTCCATATCAGCCGATGCAACAGCCTAATTTATTTGTTCCATCACAGACCCCTCAGGTTCCTCAGGTATCATGATGTTACTTATAAATAGGGAAGAATGGCTGAAGCAGTAGATGAATTTTTAGATTATTGATCAAACCTCCAGTTTGTGTGATGATAACTTAATAAACATTCACTTTTAGTTTTATGAAAAGGGTAAGTTTGTGCCTCGATGGCGCTTTTTAAAAATATATGAATATACAATTCCTAATAGATACTACTAGATTTTGAACTGAGTGGTCTTTTTCATCAAATGCATGATTCTTTTCCTGAAACACTTAATTTTAGCCAGATTAATTTTGAAATGTCAAAAGAGAAAATTATTTTCGGTTTGTGAATGTTGCCTCATGCACAGAATATGAATGTAACATTTGATCAGAAGTGCATTCTGATTCTCCTCATTAGCTATTTCTTGTCCAAATGGGTATTGAACTTCACAAATAATGGTATATTCAGCAGCATTGTTTTATACGAGTAGAGTTAACTGCCTGTGCTTCAGTAGTTTATTACACTCTGAAGTTGGAATGGTGGTATAGTTAGAGTACTTAATCTTTTAGTTTAATAATTTTCTATTGTTTTTTAATTTCCAATTGTCTTTTTTCTTGTAGCCAAACTTCCCTCCTCCTGCGGTCACCCAGCCTCCTTTGAGATCTTTTGATCCTCAGACTCCTACACTACTAAAAAATGCCGCACAATATCAGCAGCCCACCCTGGGTTCTCAGTTGTATCCTGTCAGTTTTTTCTTTCCCTTTTGATTTTCATGTCTTTCAATGTCATCAAATTATTGTGTTGGGCTAGTGGAAGATTTAAACATGTGTTTTCTATGTTCAGACATCTAGTAATCAACCTTACCAACCTACAAGCCCTGTTCATGGCCAGAAACTACCGCATGTTGCAGCACCAGCTCCTAATTCAAGGGGATTCATGCCTGCTCCCAATACTGGTGTTGTTCAAAGGCCTGGTATGGGATCAATGCAACCTACCAGAAATCCTCCGGCAGGATCTGTACAACCAACTACGCCACCAGCAGCTCCTCCTCCTACAGTACAGACAGCAGATACTTCAAAAGTTCCTGGTAAGGTCTTTGTTGTTGTATGTTGTATCTGTTTTTCTGATGAAGGTCTTTCTATGGTAACTTTGTGCCATTCCCATTTATCTTTTTCTTGCTTTGGCTATATTTGTCAGGGAACCAAAAGCCTATTGTGACCACATTGACGAGGCTTTTTAACGAGACATCAGAAGCATTGGGAGGTTCACGTGCAAATCCAGCTAAGAAGCGGGAGATAGAAGACAACTCCAAGAAAATTGGTGGGTTGTTTGCCAAATTGAACAGCGGGGACATCTCTAAAAATGCTTCTGATAAGCTGCTTCAGCTCTGTCAGGCATTAGACAATGGTGATTTTGGTACTGCTCTACAAATTCAGGTGAAAAGCAATTGACGGTTGAAGTACTGACAAATATGTCTATAACACCAATCATATTTATATTCTAACTGTCATTGTTTTATGTTGCAGGTGCTTCTTACTACCACAGAATGGGATGAATGCCAATCATGGTTAGGCTCACTCAAGAGAATGATCAAAACTAGGCAGAGTGTGAGAATAAGTTAAAACAGATGCAGATCCTCTGATCTTTGAAAATTTTATGGCATCAGCTTACAGTGCTAACCATATCATCGATGAACTCGGGAGTGGAGAGATCGCCTCTAGATTTTGCAGATGCAGGGTTTTCGTTCTTTGCTCTTCCACAATTTCTTGTCATGCCTGTTGCTTTCACATCTATTTTATTGTCAAAAGAAGATAGTAAAGGTAGCTTTTGGTACATGATCAGAAAAAACATTTAGCAGATTGTTTTTATCCATTCGGTGTATCATGGAGGAGTCGTTTCTTTTTTGTTTGTTTGGCCCCTTTCTGAAATTTTTAGATGGTTTTCCCCCTCACCCCTGTTGGGTTGCTGAAAGTTGAGTCAATGTTATCAAGGTCACAT
The DNA here is from genome assembly GCA_029929735.1 of Mimosa pudica. Classification (NCBI taxonomy): domain Eukaryota; kingdom Viridiplantae; phylum Streptophyta; class Magnoliopsida; order Fabales; family Fabaceae; genus Mimosa; species Mimosa pudica. The sequence continues at coordinate 7,944,281 of JAKELP010000001.1, forward strand.
TTATAGATTAATGGTTTTTCTTTTTTAAATTTGTACTGCCATAGCCATATAATCATTATTGATTGACCCTCAAAGGATTGAATAATGTAACCTCTATTTCTATGTCTTTTCATAAGCTTTTCATGGTTCTGGAATGTTTTGATGCTCGAATGAAATTATAAAAATCTGTTTGTCAGTTCATGGTGTCCAAAATGCCTAAATCGATGGTAAAGTTTCTTGGGTTATCATTTCTAATAGACGTTGGAATCAAAATCTGCATGTGGTGCCATAAAATCAGGGGCACTGCCAAGGCTCCCCAAGTGATGCCCTTTCCTGAGTTTACCATTACTGTCTCACCGACTCATCGTTGACAATTTTGTATAGCTTCATTTTATAGAGTCTCGTCAATGAGTGTGTATTGCCTAGTATATTTTTTTTCCCTCAACACTCTTATAAAGTGAGATTAGATTTGAGTTGACTTTTTTCTTTTGAACGTATAAATTAATCATGATCCAAAGAAGGAAAAAAAATGAGTAGAAAGAGAGTTCTGCCTGCTATGATATGCTTCTTTATTATTCCTTTCTTGTAGAGGTGGTATTCAGAGGATTTAATTTGTTCTAAATTTAGGACTTCCCATTGGATTCTAAATTCTGAGTGGGTGCTCACATGTGCAATACACTTCAAAATATGTCGGCAAAATAGTGTTAAGAAGTCTACGAAAAATGACGATTGTAAACTTTGTAAAGGCATTACTAATAATTGAAGATCTTTACACTATCAAGGAGTAAGACTTTTTTCCTTGAAAAATAGCAATAACAAATCTTTATTTTTGGGGGAGGGGCAACTATGGAATAGAAGGATTTCCTTTCACTTTTCCTTTTTATTTTTATTGGCAAAGCCAAGAAAATGAGGTCAAAAGGCACTAATTCGATGGAGAGCCACTTCCTTTGTGTCTGTACTTCAAAATGGCATCTTTCAATTCATATCATGGATGAATCCACTTTCAAAGATCTTCCAATGTGAATGGATATCTGTCTCGACTCTTGCACCCTCTGTTTGTTAGTAATTCAACATATTTTATACTCCATCCCAAAGGCTAATGTTTACCAGATCACGAGGAAACTGTTAAAAGCTGTTGAAAATAATCAATAAATTTGTAACATTTTTTTCAACTTTGCCCCATTTATAAATAGGATAAATGAGAAAAAAAATGAAAGATGGTGTGTATGGAGAAGATGAGAGAGAATGTTGTCAATAAAGGCGGAAAAAATACAATAAATGGTCAGATAAAAAAACAACATTAACTTATATTATGTGACAGTCATTTCCCACAATATTGACTTACATTGTGGCCATGGGAAAGGGGAGTAATTCATTAAAATATACTCCCTCCGGTCCCTAATGTAAGAGCCCAAAATTTGAATGGTTTTGGTCCCTAATGTAAGAACTCACCCCATATTCTCTTTTCATTTAATGCATTTTTTCCTACTTTACCCCTAACTCTCTTTCATATTTATTAATGCTTATGTATTTCTCTCTCTTAAAAGTACCATAATAAATATGGGCAATTTTGGAAAAGAAGCATTAATTTCAGACACCCAACTAACATTCACATGTTTTCTTAAGAAGCGTTTTTTTGACAGCTAGCTCTTACATTAGAGACGGGAGAGAGTAATACAAATGAATATATGTAGGCATAAATGACAATTGCTGGTTGCAGAACTTGTGAAGCTATAAATGAGTAATCACTAATGACAATTAAGAACTTCTATTTATAGAAATTTTCTCATGACGATCTTAATTCTCAATCAAAAAATAAATCTCATGCGAAGCTCTTGTCATCAAATGTAGAAAATTTTTAAAATTGGTTATTTTTTTGCATTGACAAGCCTAGTGCACTTGAGAGCTGAGAAGTTCAAAGGAAGAGTGAGATACAAAGAGGAATGGGGGGGGGGGGGAATTGAAGTTTCTGATATGAGAATGAGATGGCTGTAAAGCCGTAATTGATGGAAAAGAATATAGAAATTCTCACTAACTGCTAGACAGTAATAGACACTTTTTCATATTTAAGTTGGAAAAAACAACACCACTTTGGGCATCGTCTTCTTGTTTTCTCGATGCTTGTTTTGACCTTTGTCTGTACTAAAACTCAAACTTTTGATTTCCAGCAATCACCATTTGTCTCTCTGTCTCATCCCTTTCAGACTTCAATTTATTACTGGCTATGAATTGACCTCTGCAAAAGGAAGAACTAGGGAGATTCTTTACCAATAGGAAAGTTAGTCCCCACAGCTGGATATGTAACATTGTAGTACTACTATTGTTATTTGTTTATGTTAATTAATGTACTTATAATATGTAGTATTAATGGTTTTGAATTATTAAAAACTATCCAAATTATGTTTCCCCTCCGTCAAACAAATCAATATGCTACCACTTTGGTTTCAATAACAAATCCCTTCCTATAAGAAATATGTGGTCCATGTTACAAACTACCGAGTGAAGTATTAATTACATTTTTAAGACTATCTCTGTATAAAGTTGTTGCAATATGTGTGCATGTGTTTGTTTGTTTCAGTCTGGCCTTATGGTCTACATATTAATCACCGACCACTCAAGCGACAAAAACTCTTATCAGGCATGACAACTTCACGATGAACGCTATGTGAATAATAAGATGTTTGTTGAGTTAATAGACATGCATGTTTAATTGTGTGGTATCCTATTCAATCCTCTTTACGAAGTTTACTTGTGTTGATTGTCAATACAAAAAAATTGCGAATTATAGAAGAAAATTCATCAGACGAGAAACTCTTTTCATTTTTCATTCCTTAACTGAAGAAGCTTAGATGTTGGAATAATAATGGGGAAAAATCTAATAAATGACAATTAAATATTAAAAGGATAAAAAGGGTCACGAATTTCCGGAAGGATAAAAGAGAGATTGTTTCTTATTTATGATAAACACATAGTTATTAGCGTGCTCGCATTATTGAAATAGTTAATGTAGTTTTAAGGAAATAAATCCTCTTTTATGTAGTTATTATGGAATAGAAATAGTGCATTATAAGAGTAATTATTTGCAGTCCACGCATGGGGCACGCATGTGGCACAACCCTACCTAGTTTTTGTGCATCTCTACCATCTATATGACTCATGAATTAATGTTATTCTTTACAGAGTTTACATGTTGTATACTTGTGATAATAGATGTTATATCAATTTTCATACATTTGACAAAAAAATCTTCAACTTATACGAAAAGAAAATTAGGTGGATGGTGCACCATAAAATGTATCTCCATAACGGGAAAATGGTCCTTAAAAGAGGTAAAATCATGTGAATGAACATTTCACCAAAAGGTTGGTCTAGGTCCACCTTACCAATCCAATGCCATTAATAAGATATAGGAACGTAAATGTGATGTTGCTTTTATATGCTTATATATCAGAATAAAAAAATAACGCATTAACAAAAAATTATTTTTAATTTAAGCTGTTCAAAAAAAGTAAGTGATAACACGTTAAAAATTACAGAAAGAAAGCAGTGTTTGTTCATTCTCTTCAATACTGTGCTGTTGTGAACTTAAGAATAGTATTAGCATATCATTTGCTCTATTGTTTTCATCACACTAATTAGCGATTCCGAAAGAAATGTGTGTTTTATTTTCACTTTTTCTTACAACATAATTATTTCATGTTAGGTTTCATTTGGTTTGAATTGAAGACTTAATACAGTGATGGATGAGAACACTGAAGACTTTGGCATCACCCTTCTAATGGTAGATTTTTTTTCAGAAAAAGTATCCCTATTGGGGAGGTGGAAAACATTAGAGGTTAAAGAGAGAAAAAAGAAAAATAAATAAATGCGCAACAAAGTTTGCTTGAAAAAGTTTTGCTACCTTTTTTCACCAACTTTTGCAACTAGAAGGGTCCTATATTATGATGGAAGATGGTTGTGATTTTATATTATCATTAATCTAGCTGAATAAGTAGCCCCCCTTTTTAAAATTAAATTTTGATTTTGGAACAAGGTTGCTTCTTTTATACTCTTCAATAGTTAACGTTTTCTCCCTTATTTTCAAGTAAATTTTTGTATAAAAATTAAATCAACATAAATTCAGGTATGTACATGACATTTTGTTATAAAAATTTTATATGAACACTCCTGACTCGTGAAGAAATGGATAGCAATCCGTGTTTAACTAACGTTAACTGATGTTATCATGTTTCTTAAACATTAGTTTCCGCATATTAGATAATCAAGTTGATATTATTATGGAAATAATTGAAGTGATATTTTGAGTAATTCTTAAGATTCATTATGAGAAAAGGTTGGTTTGAGCCTTGCAATGATGAATATAAAACTAACAGAGTAGAAGCCTATAAGAAAAAACAATAAATAATATATTTTGACACGTACACATCACACACATTTATTAAATATATACTTGTCCAAGAGTATACGAGAAATGATTGAATAAACCCTGGTTATCAACATCGCTATAAGTCACACTATCGTTTAAAAAGTTTACATTAGGCAGCTAATACATGACTACATAGCATAGGCCAAATGCATAATTATTAATAATAACTAGTTAAATTAATCACTACTATTAACTAACGTGACTACAAACACATACACAAGGTTCCAAAAGACCCTTACTCGAAATGAAATTATATTCATTTTATTATCATGTTAAAGATAAGACCATGACAGCATGTTATATTAAAAAAAAAACCTAAAGGGGCAATCATTGTAAGATCCCAAACAATAAATTTAATCACCCAAAAGTTTGATATGAATAGAGAGCATGTAATAACAAGCTTTGATACAAAAATGATAGCATGTTTATGTTCTCCATTCATCATTAAAATTTTTTTGTTACTGAACCTCTTTCTTAAGATCCAATAGTAATTTTCTCAAAATTCGATCTATCGCTTATTAAGAATCAACATGAAGTTTGATTAATTAAGAAGCTTGATTATAGCTTTTTACTCTTTGAAAAGGAAAAAAGCTGGGACATGATATCTCGACAGGCAACTTTCCAGCGATTTGAAACTGTGCAATTTCTAATCTGATGCAATTGGCACGTGAAGTGAGAACAAAGAAACAGACATGAAACACCAAAGCATTGTACTGTTCCTTCTTATTGTGCCAAAGCAAACTTCAACATTATAATATTCTTTCTCAACATTATAATATTCTTTCTCTGCTTAGTGTGTCTGTTTCTTCCTCTCTTATACTGCATTGGCCACACAATCCACACAACATGACGATTCCTAACTTTGCTTGCTAGTCAATGGGGTCCATTTTACTCCATTAATATGGAAATGGAGCTTTTAATCTCTTGTCGCTTTCTCTTTTGGCTTATTATACATCATTATCATATTTCCAAATTTCCTCATTATTTAAATCCTCACTTTCGGAAAATTATTTGCATCTTTCATGTTAGATGTTAACAAGCAAAGCATGCATGGCCTGTTTTGAAATAAAACCATTTGTTACAAGTCAAATTGATTATTAATTAGACACAAATTTGTTATGAGGTTGGATTATGTAGATTTATATGAATAATCTCATCTTAAAGATTCATGAATAAATTATTCAGGTTTTGATTAGTGAGATGGAGTTTATTATAATTTTTGCTTGTTAATGCATTTGATTTTTCAAACTAAAATTATGGACATGAAATTTTGTTGACTTTCGAATTGCGTGTGATAACAAGAAAAGCATTTTTAGTCCAATCAAAGTTCAAAACATTCTGGAACAAGAATATTTTTTGGAGTTAATTCTGAAACTGATTAGTATATGGGATGAATTCAAAGTTCAAACCATTCACATTATACTACTAGTATTTAATGCAGGTGCTTAGGACACGAGTTAAGTTTTATGTAATCTAAGCATAATTTATTTTCTTTGATGAAGCAATTCTTTTGATAATACTATTTTTATAACGATGTTTGTATCCATAATCACAAAAGTCATCTTTTGATTATTTTCAAAAAAGATTATTTCTTGATTATATTGCAGTCTGGGTACCAGAAGAGGCCTAAGAATTTTTTATAAATGACAGAAAAACAGCACATCTTCAGCTAGAGAAAACATAAAAGAACTCATAAATCCTTCTATGGAAATTTTATTTGTATTATTATGGGATACTAACAAGATATTCCTTAAACAAGCAGAAATATGAATTTTTACAATTCTGCAGGACTTGTTCTGGAATCGAACACTTCATTCTGTTTAGTGTTCTTGAGGATTCAAAAAGGAAAAAAAAAAACATGTAACAAAGTTTACTGAACAGCTTAGGGGGACATCAGCAATGTGCCCTTCAAACCCCAAAACACACCAAATGAACAATGAAGAGGTCAATTCTGAACTCCACAAAACAATAAGCTACCATCCCAACACATCATCTGCATATAGCTGCTATGTGCAAGCAATGAAACCTAACAACTCTAACCAACACTCCAACAAAAACACAACCACATCTTTCTGCAACTAACTAGGAATTAGCTTCAGCATCCTGAGAATTCAAATCTGGTCCAGAATTACCTTCCTGTTTTGGACCCAAATTTGAGCTCCCTTCACCACCAACAACAATGTGGCCATCACTCAAACCACAGGCATCTTTATCTGTACCACATGCCCTGTAGAGATTCAAACTCCTTGCAAAATATCTTCCACTACCAAACCTTGAGCTGGAAACTCTATAACCAGACTTATCCTGTTCCTCAGTGTTATTCATAAGTTCCATCAAGTTGCTTCTAAACCCAAGATCAGAATACACTCTCCTCGAATACCTATTGGCAGATTTCGACAATCTAGCATCTAAAGCTCCAAAATTTCCACCCTCTAAACCACCTTCCTCCTGTCTTGGACTCACATGAACATTTCTAGCCTCAATTGGACGTCCCACAGTCTCAATCATCATACAAGGATTATTAAAACCATTCCAATTATGAAGCGGCACCAACTTACACAATCCGGTAAGCCAACCGACAATCTCCTTCATCGAAGGCCGCCTCTCCCTACAAGACCTCACACATTTAGCAGCAATCACAGCCAATTGCTTCCTCACAACAGGATCCTTAGGAGGCTCAATCCTAGGATCATAAACAGCCAACAACTTCCCTTTCTTCACAAGTGGAATAGCCCAATCCACAATAGAAGGTGGAGAATAAGTAATATCAATAGCCTTCCTACCACTAATAATCTCCAACAACAAAATCCCAAAACTAAACACATCAGTCTTAGTACTCAAATTATCAGGAGTCACATAACAAGGATCAAGATACCCCATAGTCCCTGCAGGAGGGGTAGACCTAAGCCTATAATCATCCTCATGACCTCTCAAAGCCAATCCAAAATCTCCCAATCTAGCATTAAAACTTCGATCAATCAAAACATTAGCAGATTTAATATCCCTATGAATCACAGGAGGTGTTGAAGAGTGAAGAATATCAATAGCCTTAGCAGTTTGCAAAGCCAGCCTAATTCTCCTACCCCAATTACAAGTCCTACTTGAGGAATGAAGAACATCATATAAAGTTCCATTACTCATAAACTCAACCACCAAAAGCCTATCTTTTGAATCATTAGTGAAGCCCAGTAAGTTGACAAGTCTTGGGCTTTGGATTTTGGACAGAATATCGATCTCGTTGTCTACCTCGCTGGTTAACGGCGAGGATAACGAAGTGGGGCGTGGGGTAACGGCGTTAAGAGGCCGTGACGGTCGTTTAACGGCGACGGGACGGCCACGTAGGACGGCTTTGTAGACATAACCGTGGCTTCCTTTGCCTAAGAGTTTTGTGTCGGAGAAGTTGTTAGTGGCTGCTTCGATGTCACTGTAATCGAAAGTTTGGATCTTTATGGGCTTTTCGGTCTTTTGAGAAGATGGGTTTGATGAATTGGACGTTGAAATGGCGGATTCGGCAGTGCAAGAGAAGTAACCCATTAAAAAGAATGGTCTTTTGGGGTTTTTTTTTTTTTGTTGAACTGAGTTTCTTTTTGAAATGAAGGTTTTTTGGGGGTTGAGAATAGAGAGGAGAAGGAGGGGAGATGAGAAATGGATGGAGAAGGAGGTTAGTGGAAGGTGGAGGACATTTATGAAGGTGGGAGAGAGAGAGAGAGAGAGTGATGAGAGATCACGAGAATGGGGAGTGAGGAAAAAGGATTGAGGCTTTTGTATTGTAATGCGTGATGTCTGGATAAATGTCTTTTAATGAGGATGGTCAATGTTAATTAATTCATTTGCATTACTATTGTTCTTCCACTGTCTTTACCTTTTTTCACCTTCTACTCGCGCTCTGGTCATACAAGAACATCAGCAACAAAGCTTTATCTCAATTAGGTGGGGTTGACTATATCGATTACACGACGCCAATGTGTTCGGTCAACTGCCATGCTTGGTGATAAATGATTGGCCAAAAGGACTCGTTTAATAATGTCGGCAAGAGTTTTTTTTTTGTCTCTCTCTCCCTCTCTTGCAAGGACTCCAAACCAATTGATCAACTATTCCTACTGGATCATCTAATTCTCTTCTTTGAACGTGCTCAAACCATCTTAAGAGACTTTCTACCATTGTCTCCGCAATTGATGCGACCCCAACTCTGTGTCAAATATGATCATTGTAAATCCTATCGTTTATTGTATGGTCACACATTATCGCAACATTCTCATCTCTGTCACCTCCATCTTATGTTCATGCTTCCTTTTAAGAGCCCAACATTCACTACCATACAACATCGCAGGTCTAATGGCTGTCCGGTAAAACTTCCCTTTGATCCTATCTTCAACCTTACGATCACATATGATCCAAGTAATTTTTCTCCATTTAACTCAATGATTGCACCATATATTTGATATCTTTTCATGGCCAAATCCATTGAATTAATGCATGTTTTGATGATAATTGCACCTAATTAGAATAGATTTTAGCTATTGCTTAAGTTGTTGGAGTTTGTTCTAGTTAAGGGCAATTTTATCATATTTAACATGATTTATTATCATTCATCTTTTCAAGAACTTTGTTATGCTACTTCAAGTCTTAATCTTTTGTAGATCAATGGGAAAATACACTTCAAAGAGAAGCCAAAGATGTGATGGAAGCAATGCTCAAGAAGGAGGAAGCAATAGAAGAAGGAAAAATGTCAACAAAATTGAAGAAAAAAAAGGATTTCTGTTTGGCGCCCCAGGCCTCACTGGGGCGCAAGAACAGAATTGCACATCAGACCTGTACAATTGGCCCCCATTCTGCAGCAAAAATTCAGATTCGCTAATTTAGGGTTTCTACATCCTATATAAGCACCTATAGGCCGAAAATAAGCCCTCTAACCTAGGGTTCTTCAATTTTCTCCATTCCCCACTCATTCCAACTCATTTCTATGCATTCCAACTTCATTCCTACCATATTCTCTACCATTTCTTCACTTTTCCACCATCCTTGTACCATGAATTGGGCATTAGAGCTTCTCTTGGTGACTTCACCTTCTTCCATGTGTAGCTAGACTTCCTCAAGCTCTCTTGGTGATGGGTTAAAGTGGCTCAAACAAGGGTTCTACAATAGGGGAGTTGTTCTTGTTTCAATCTTGTATTTATGACTTCCAACATATTGTATTTGGTATTTCTCTTAGAATTTCCAGATCTTATGTGTTGTTGAGACTATGAATATGTAATTGTTTATGAGATACTTGTGTTGATGAATTGGGTCTTGTGTTGAGAACTTCATCTTCTTAGTGTTAATTTCAATTGGAGTTTTTGTGATTTTATTGTCTTGCATGATATCATGTGTGATGATTTAATCAACTAGCTTATTGATGTTGATGCTTATGCTAGTTAATATGGTTGAGCTCATTTAGGTTGAATTGTCAAGTTCACTAGCGCTTAGATAATTTAATTAATTGAACTCCCATTAAAGTATTCAATGTAATTCCCCAATTTAATCCACAAGAGTAATTGGTACAAGATCTTAACTAGTTGTTACTTGATTTGATCTATTGCTAATTGGTCATTGAGACTAACAATGTTGAGTAACTAGGGAGAAATCTTAAGTAATTCCATTCATTATCCTAGTATTCAATTGACATAGGATTAAGTTAAGTCAATTAATTTATTAACTAATGTTGAGTGGTGTTACAAGACATAGTTGACTCATTCCTTTGGTTTGTAATTAACCAAGCCTAGTTGGATGATATTGGTCTAATTACTCCTCACACCCCTAATGTATGAACCCAAGTTTGTCATTAAGACCCTAACCAAGAGAGCCCTCATCTTATTGATTGTCATCTATCATTCCATTTCACCCCGAAAAATCCAAAAATATGTATTTATATTTAGTAGTTTAATTAGATGATCTTCTAAATCAAACCCCCATATTAATTCTTTTGTTTGTTTCAATTGCATTTAGTAGCTTAGGTAGATCATTAGACTCCTTGCGAACGATCCGGGGTTGTACCACTTGTTACAATCCTTGGTTTTATAAATAACTTGCATTTAACCCCCAAGGCGACTAGGAACCGGTTAAATCACTTAACCAGCCTGAATTCTATTAGTAACATCGCTGTCAACTTCACAATCTTTTTGTATAATTGATCCCAAATACTTGAACTTGTCCACCTGTTGTATAGCCTGGTTTCCCAATTTAATTTCACGAATCCCATGAGTGTGGGTATCATCAAAGCAACAATGCATGTATCCCGTCTTACCCCTACTCAGGCGAAAACCTTTAAACTCTAAAGTCACCCTCCATAACTCAAGTTTCTGATTCATTTCTTCTATTGAGTCCCCTAAAAGTACTATGTCATCCGCGAAAAGCATGTATTTAGGAATTTCTTCTTGAATACTTGCAGTTAGGACATCCAAAACGATGTTGAACAAATATGAGCTCAACGCAGAATCTTGATGTAATCCAATTCTAAACGGGAAGTCAGTTGTTTCTCCTCCAGGTGTTCTAACACTAATTAATACCCCATCATACATATCTTGAATGACTCTAATATATCCAACTCGAACTCCTTTTTTTTCCAATGCTTTCCAAAGTAATTCTCTTGGCACACAGTCATATGTTTTTTCCAGATCAATAAAAATCATATGTAGATCTTTTCTTTTACTTCGATATTTTTCCATTAAACCCTTAAGTAGGTAAATTGCTTCGGTAGTTGACCTTCCTGGTATGAAACCAAATTGATTCTTTGATATGTTAGTCTCGGCTCATAACCTACGCTCAATCACCTTTTCCCACAGCTTCATTGTATGACTCATAAGTTTTATTCCCCTATAATTTGCACAATTTTGAATATCTTCTTAATTCTTATAAATGGGAACTAATATACTTCTCCTCCAATCATCTGAGATTTTCTTAGACCTAAGAATCTCATTACAGAGCTTAGTAAGCCAAAATACACTCTTTTCTCTCAAACATTGGCAGACCTCAATAGGAATGCAATCAGGACCAATAGCTCTGGTCATAAACATGAATAAATACAGTCATAATGGTGAATTGGTGATTTCCCCCCTAAAATATATGAGAGGTGATACTTGGCTCAATGGTGAGCTCATTTGTTGTGGATTGTGACGTCGTGGGTTCAAATCAGTCACTTTGCAAAAAAATAGAGGTTAAACTGCCGATATTCCTTTCACCAGCACCATCATCAAGTGGAGATTAGAAATATGTTGACCCTTTTCAGAATGACTGAATTAACTCAACGGTAAGCTCACTTGCTGTGTGAGTATAAGGTGGTGGGTTCGAATCAGCTACTTTGCAAAAAGAAGGAGTTAGACTGTCTAGTGTATTTTCTTCCCCAACACTTTCACCAAGTGGGAACTAAAATTGAATTAACTTTTTTTCATACAAGAGGTGATACTTAAAAAAAAGAGTTAAAAGTCAAAGTAACAACAAAAAAATGTTTGTTTTTCATTTCCACCATTCCTATTAGTTAATGTAAAGAGGGGCGAGAGTATGCACTAAAAAGGGTATGGGTAATAATGTAAAATTTTATCAATACTACCCATAATAAATACTTCCAATATGTTTTTATTGGTACGAGTAAAAATGTTGACTACTTCTTATAACAATATTCCGTCTGTGCCATAGAGTTCAGTCACCAAATATGTTTTTTAGAAAAACATGTAAGAGTTAGTTGAGTGTTAGAAATTAATTTGTTTTTTTAATATTGACCATATTTATCATGATACTGTTGAGATAGATAAATACATTGTAATTATTAAATACTAAAGAAAGAGAGTTAGAGACAAAGTTGAAAAAACACATTAAATGAAGAGAAAATATAATGTGAGCACTTATATTTTAGATTGATGTCATTGAAATTTTGAGACTCTTATATTATAAGACGCGAGAGTATTTTAAAACCTTCTTTTGGAGAAAGTGAAAATTATTGAACAATTTTTCAGGTGTAAAATTTATTGGAAATTTTAGAATTTTATATTACAAAATGGGGGGATATTTTAAAACATTCTTTTGGAGAAAGTGAAAATTGCTGAACAATTTTTAAGGAGTAAACTTTATTGGCCAAAGCTATTTTTGTTCTGCAAGATATTCTCCCAACTCCTAATAAGCCATTCAAGGAGTTTGGCTAGATGCTTAGTAATTTTTGTGACGGAAGATATACACCTAATATTCCTTCCATTTATTCATAAATCATGAAAACATTAAATAGGTTACCTAAATATTCATTTCATTAACCTGAATTTTTTCTCTTAATTGGTTTATTTTACTTATAAAACAACATTATTTAATAATATACGTAATATGGTGCGATTAAGTGATTCATTTTGCATAATTAATTTCTCAAAAAAATCTAACAACTTTTATATTTAAGAACAAATGGAGTGGTTAGGAATGTTAACTCAAGATATTTTACAAGCTATAGTTAATCCACCTTATTCTATGAGTGTATATGATAGTAATTTGCTGCATGAGTTCAAAAGACCCCAATAAAAATCCCTTCCTTACCCATTTGGATCCATGAAGTCAACACACAACACGGATGTTCCATAAATTTTACATCAGCTGAAAGATCTAATTTTATATTGATTTCATAGTCTACATTCTCAATTTAATAAGAATAATTCATACTCCCTCCGGTCCTAAATATAGGACCTAGATGACTTTTTTGAAAAATCCTATAAAACAGCAAAATAAGTTAATTATAAATTGATTTACCTAATTTTTTCTCTTACATTAGTTTATTTTACCTATAAACTAATGGATAATCTAAAAAGATATCAAATATGTCATGATTTAATAACCTATTTTGCAACCTTAATCTCTCCAAAAAAGTTAATTAGGTCTTATATTTAGGACCGGAGGTAGTATTATTTTACGAGTCAAAAAATTGAATTTTTGTATGATATCGTAATTCTAAATTAGACAGATATAACCCAATATATTCGCTTGATTGACCCTGAATTGATCCAGCTACCTAAATTTTCAATGAAAATATTCGAATTAATTTTAAAGAGTGTAGCTATTTATCCTTTTTTCCACAAATTTATTGTCCAGAACCCTTACAATAATTCTATTTTAATTTTCCCCTTTAAGTCTGATATTTGTTGGAACTTGGAACATGTAGTTCTTGAGATCCACTCATGACTGTTTGAAGATAAGAAATTAAGAGTGAAATTGGGATGTGTAAAAACCTCTGGCCAGTCATTCTCATTTCTCTGTATTGCCATAGAGATTGGGGGAAATCTAGTTTTCATCGTTATAAATTGATATAAAAGCCGTTAAGATATCGCTTTGGATAATCTTTTTCTTTTTTAAAAAATATGAGTTGACATGCTTCTCTCTCTTTTTATGTATCTGTTTAAAAAAAATTGTATTTTAACATGCATCATATGAAATTTAAGAACTAAATTATTTCATTTTTTTCTCAAATATTTCACCATCATTATTCTGGAGTTTTTTTTTTTGCTACAGATTATTCCCAAGTTTAGTATGATAAATGAAGGTTTCTTTTTAAAAATAATAGTAACAGGGCTTTAATGCCAATGGGCCAGACTAATATATATCGGCCCCCATCTTGCCAAAATTCTAAAGGACGTACCAATTACCAAACAAACCATAACATTATTAACCTTTTATTTAACCAACAAACAAAGAGTTTACATGTGTTGCCCATGATTTTAATGTAAGCGTGCAAAGATGCAATATCTGAGATGAAACGAGAATGAACTCAACATTAAAGATGTAATTTTAATGTGAAGGACTAAATATAATCACCCAAAAAAATCAAACCGAAGTGAGGGAAATTATAAATAAAGGGTGGAAAATTTTACAGAATCAATCACAAAAGAAAGAAAGAATCTAGTCATTCTTCACTCAAAAAAAAAAAAAGAATCTAGTCATTCTCCTCCACTTTTTACACAAATACACTACCAATAACTTTTATTAAGAGGCTTGTGTCCCCCCAGGCTTATTATTAGCATATTCTGAAATCTGAAACATAGATGCTGATCTTTTAACAAAATAACCAGAGACATCACTATAAGGAAGTATACTGTGCTTGCCATCATGGTTTTATCAAAAATCTGTAAGATCATGCATGCATAAAGGGAATCACAACAATCTCTCCACATATAAACTATTATGATCTATGTCAATTACCTTTACCTATATATCTAGACAGGATTCTGCCAACGGTCTAAACAAGTTATTGATTTTGGCGTGTTTACACTCTCTAGAGGAAGAAAAACAGTTCAAGGAGAAAAGAACTATAATATGGGTTAACATGCACATGAAATGGGTTCCCTTGTGAGTTATGATTTGTATTTCATAGGTTAAATACATAAAACACAAATATGTTTTCCTATTACGAAAGTCATTACATCAAAGCTTCCATAGACTTGCACATGATTGGACATTGGATGACTTTGAGGGATATGGACGTAATTAGGTGTCTTTTGTTGGATCTAATTGTAATTTCCTGGAAGTCCATCTTCTAATCTTCCCTGGAGAGTTCATACCATCATTTGGGCTCTCTTTTTTCTTCTATTCTTTCTCACCATTTTTTTATCATATGTACCACTTTAAGCTGAGATATGCAACCCATGGACGATGCATTTGAAGATCAAGATAATACAAAAAACTTGTACGTACAAGTACAATATATAAATAAACTAGATCATTCAAGGTTGACAAGAAAAAAACAAAATCATATCAAACTTGCAAATGTGTGAAACAAAGTTCGCATGATTGAAATTAACAAAACAGCATGACTTGCCATATTTCTGATATGAGAATCAGCATACTATGTCATATTTGTTTCCAATGCCCAATCCAAATTTGTGAATTCCAATAACTTGGGACATCTTAGGACTACTAATAACCAGAAAGATTTTGATGGCCTCATCTGTTTGCTTTTTCCAAGAAGCCTATCGAATCTGAAGTCGACAGTTTGCAGAGATCATGAGACTGGACAACAACTTTTTGCGCACTTTGAGGCGTTTCTTTTTACTACTACTATATAAATTGATACAGACACTCCTCAAGGCCCATGCATTCCCCATCAAATATCTTAACAATTCAAATTCAGGTTCACTGCCTCTGAAGATCAACCAATGAATCTCTTTCAGGTGACATGAAACGCTTGGTGGGACCTCAACTGTTGCACCTTCCACAAACCCTTCATTTTGATCATCAGACAGATAACTAACAAACTGACCACAGATGGGCATATATAGATTTTAGAAGCTAATCAATACAGTGAATGTAAGCAGAATATGAATTCAGGATTAAATTGTTTACATACTTCCCCAATGGTAAGGCTTTGAAGCTTAGGAAATCTATGGAGGCAGCTCACTATAGTCCAGTTGATATGGCGAAAAGCAACAATGTGTAGGTGGATTAAATTGGGAAAAGTTGGCAAATCAAGAGCAGGCTCAAATTCAAACTGCAAGGGATGATGATCCAGACAAACAATAAACAAACTGAAATTTCAAAATCTAAGAGAAGGAATAGAAAAACAAACAGTACTGTATACATATACATACCTCCGCTAAATATAGATAACGAACATTAGATAAACCATTAGAAAAACCATCCAATACGAAAATATCTGCTGGAACTTCTGCTACCAATAGATGCTGAAGCCTTCCAATATGGAGAGGCAAATTCCTATCAGGGATTTTAATTCCACTTAACTTCAACTCTTTAAGATTGAGACAGTGAGAAAGAAGCAGTTGCAAACATTGAGAACTTGAAAAGGTTACACTCTCTAATTGCAAGGCTTCAAGTTGTAGGTAAGGGAGGTGAAACTTAGAGAGGTCTGGCAGCTTCACTATACACAACTTCAAAACAGTGATAGTGTTGGACTTGAAAACAAAAGAGGGAATTGTAATACGTGGCAAAGCAAATGGATGAAAAAAGCTAAGCTCTAGGTGTTTAATAGAGTTGTGGAGCAGCAAAGCCTGAAGCCAAAGGTGAAGCTTAACATTAGAGAGCCCAGTGAAAGGCTTACATGATAACACAAAGGTATGCACATGGTCCAAATCAACTAACAATAAGGCTGCATCCACAAACTGGCAGAGGAATTCACGACTACTAAAGCTGTCACTATCAAACTTAAGCATGGTAATATGGTGCCAAAGTGAGGTCCATCTCTTGGACAAAAGACATGTAGAAACAGCATCTTTAGTGGGGAGCAAGGAGAGAATATGAACCAGCAAAGAGTCTGGCAATCCACGTATCCAATCCCTCATCTTTCAACTATCTACAATGTCACAAAATTCATAATGTTAACCAAAAAAAAAAAAGACTACAAAGTGTAATTTCCAAACACAATGGAGTAAATTAAAAGTTGACGCAAATAGAAGGGACTAAATGTATACTTAAGCCTAAATAAAAAGACAATAATAGAAATTAGACATGGCAAAGTTGAGGCAAAGTTGGGGAAATATAAGAAGCCCTTTGCGTGGTTAGGCTTAGTGTCTAGTTGACCACTTTGGCACGGATTTGATCCTGGGAGTGACACTTAGTGCCTCCATTGTGGCGTGGCGTTTGGGGAGGCATATTCGCAGCAGCATAGACTGCCTACCCTAAAGCAATATCCCACATTTTAGGCTACAGCGCTGGGTTGGGCCAGACGATCCAGCATTAGTTTCCCTATAAAAAAAAAAGAAGCCCTTTGCCTTTGCTTTTGCCTTGTACATGCATGTAGAGCAGGAGTAGGAGGGTATTTTTGTAATTAAAAGAATAGAAAAAAGTGGGTGCATACAAGAACCTGCCTCTCCTTGGACGACGCTGGTGACTTTAAGCTCCGGCGGTTGCTGCCTTCTCTCACGATTCCTCTCGTCTTTGTTAGGGAAGAAGAAAGCTAAGCGTAACAGTGATGCGCTGATGCTTTTTTTTAACTAATGCTAGTGAAATGGGAGGGGATGAGAAAAACATTCAAAATTTTATTATCTACATTCTATTTTTGAGAAGAGCTTTTACATACAACAATTCTTCCCCTCCACGTTCCAACACCAATTCACTTTTCCTAAAATTATACTCTTTTCCGGTCCTAAATATGAGACTTAGTTGAATTTTTTGTAAATGTTAAGGTTACAAAATAGTAATACTACCTCTAGTCCTAAATATAGGACATAATTAAATTTTTTTTGGAGAGATTAAGGTTGCAAAATAGGTTATTAAATGATGACATATTTGATATATTTTTAGATTATCCATAGTTTATAGGTAAAATAAACTAGTTTAAGGGAAAAAATTAGGTAAATCAATTTATAATTAACTTATTTTGCTTTTTAAATGATTTTCTAGAAAAAGTCAATTAGGTCTTATATTTAGGATCGAAGGGAGTAAGTTATTAAATTATGACATATTTGATATATTTTTAGATTAGTCATTAGTATATAGGTTAAATAAACTAGTTCAAGGGAAACAAATTAGGTAAATCAATTTATAATTAACTTATTTTGTTTTTTTAAGATTTTCCAAAAAAAAAAATCAACTAAGTCTTATATTTAGGAACAGAGGGAGTATAATTAAATTCATTCTCTGTCTATTTTTCCTAAAAATAAATAATACTCCAAAATCTATAAATTTATTTTTAGGGCTTTTAAATTTCTAAATAATATGCAAGAACTTAAATAACTCTGTGTCATCCCTAATTCAAATTCTGAGGTTACATAGATTATTAGGTAAAGTATCAAATCCCACCCTGAAGTTTTCCTTGCGGAGCATCCCCACCCTGGAATATTTTTAGGAGTAATCAAATCCCGAAAGTTTTTTAGGGGCAATTAAAACCCAGAAGTTTTTTTAGGAGCAATTTCACCTAATCTAATGGCCATTAGATTGAATAAGTGGAAAGTAATAAATTGACACATACTCCCTCCGGTCCTTAATATAAGAACTAGCCGCCAAAAAAACACTTCTTAATAAAACATGTAAATGTTAGTTGGATATTTAGGGTTAACGCTTCTTTTCCAATAATGCCCATATTTATTATAACACTTTTAAGAGAGAAATACATAAGCATTAATAAATATGAAAGAGAGTTAGGGCAAAGTAGGAAAAATAAAAAAACACATTAAATGAGGAGAAATTGTGAAATGAACTCTTATATTAGAGACCAAAAACATTCAAATTTTGAACTCTTATATTAGGGAGCCGAGGGAGTATAATTTTGGATGTGACATGGCACATTGTTTATTTATTTTTTATCAGAATATTGTTTATTAAAAACATAAAAAACAATTTTTTCCCAAATATTAAACCTGAGAAAACGAATGTTAGAGGAGAAAGGGCTTAGCTTTTAAAAACACTCGCTCCACTGGGCTGATATAAAACCTTTGATGGAAGTTCCCAGTCATCGTACTCCTGACCAAGAGAATCAAATATGCAAGATATTTAAACACAATTAAATCTTTGAATTCCAAATCTGTTTGGCGATTAACGAAGCAGCTTGTCTTTTTTTTTTTTTTGGGGTCGAAGGTTTCTACTTTTCTCTTGCAGCTTGCGTTTATTTTTGGTTGAAGGTTTCTGATTCTCTCTTCAGTTTTAACATGGGAAAAATATGTGTGAGGTCTTTTTATGTTGTTTTTTAATGTTTTTATAAACAGTTTGTAATTAAACATTAATAAAAATATGTTTTTTATAAACAAAATATTGATTTGGGCGTGTTTACACTCTCTTGAGGAAGAAAAACAGCTCAAGGAGAAAAGAACTGATATGGGCTAACATGCACATGAAAGAAATGGGTTCCCTTGTGTGTTATGTTTTGTATTTCATAGGTTAAAAACATAAAACACAAACATGTTTTTCAATTACGAAAGTCATTACATCAAAGCCTCCATAAACTTGCACATGATTGGAAAACTTTGAGGGATATGGATGTAATTAGGTGTCTTTTGTGGGATCTAATTGTAAGTTACTGGAAGTCCATCTTCTAATCTTCCCTGGAGAGTTCATATCATCATTTGCGCTCTCTTTTTTCTTGTATTCTTTCTCACCATTTTTTTTATCATCTGTACCACTTTAAGATGAGATCAGATATGCAATACATGGACGATGCATTTGAAGATCAAGATAATACAAAAAACTTGCACGTACAAGTACAATATATAAATAAACTAGATCATTCAAGGTTGACAAGAAAAAAACAAAATCATATTAAACTTGCAAATGTATGAAACAAATTTCGCATGATTGAAATTATCAAAACAGCATGACTTGCCATATTTCTGATATGAGAATCAACATACAATGTCATATTTGTTTCCAATGCCCAATCCAAATTTGTGAATTCCAATAACTTGGGACATCTGAGGACTACTAATACCCAGAATGATTTTCATGGTCTCACACTCTCATCTGTTTGCTTTTTCCAAGAAGCCTATCGAATCTCAAGTCGACAGTTTGCAGAGATCATGGGGCAGAACAACAACTTTTTGCGCACTATGAGGTGTTTCTCTTCACTACAACATAATTTGACACAGACACTCCTCAAGGCCCTTGCATTCTCCATCAAATATCTTAAAAACTCAAATTCATGTTCACTGCCTTTGAAGACCAACCAATGAACCTCTTTCAGGTGACATGAAACGCATGGTGGGACCTCAACTGTTGCACCTTCCACAAACCCTTCATCTTGATCATCAAACTGATAACAATCAAACTGACCACAGATGCGCACATATAGATTTTAGAAGCTAATCTATACAGTGAATGTAAGCAGAATATGAATTCAGGATTAAATTTTTTACGTACTTCCTCAAAGCTAAATCTTTGAAGCTTAGGAAATCTATGGAGGCAGCTCACTATGGTCCAGTTGATACCCTGAAAATCGGCAATGTCTAGTTTGATTAAATTGGGAAAAGTTGGCAAATCAAGAACAGGCTCAAATTCACACTGCAAGGAATGATTATCCAGAAAAACTATAAACAAACTGAAATTTAAAAATCTAAGAGAAGGAATAGAAAAACAAACAGTACTGTATACATATACATGCCTCCGTTAAACATAGAGATCGAACATTAGATAAACCATTAGAAAAACCTTCAATTACGAAAAGATCTGCTGGAACTTCTGCTTCCAATAGATGCTGAAGCCTTCCAATATGGAGAGGCAAATTCCTATCGGGGATATCAATGTCACCTAAGTGCAACTCTTTAAGGTTCAGACAGTGAGAAAGAAGCAGTTGCAAACATTGAGAACGGGAAAAGGTAACACTCTCTAAGTGCAAGACTTGAAGTTGAAGGTAAGGAAGGTGAAACGTAGAGAAGACTGGCAGCTCCACTACATACAACTTCAAAACAGTGATAGTGTTGGACTTGAAAACAAAAGAGGGAATTGTAACACGTGGCACATCAAATGTATCCAAAAAGCTAAGCTCTAGGTGTGTAATAGAGTTGTGGAGCAGCAAAGCCTGGAGCCAAAGGTGAAGCTTAACATTAGAGAGCCCAGTGAAAGGCTCACATGACAAAACAAAGGTATGCACGTGGTCCAAATCAACTAAGAATAGGGCTGCATCCACAAACTGGTAGAGCAATTCACCGCTACTAAAGCTGTCACCATCAAACTCAAGCTTAGTAATATGGTGCCAAAGTGAGGTCCATCTCTTGGACAAAAGGCATGTAGAAACAGCATCTTTAGTGGGAAGTAAGGAGAGAATATGAACCATCAAAGAGTCTGGCAATCCACTTATCCAATCCCTCATCTTTAAACTAACTACAAAGTCACACAAAATTACAACATAAGGTTAAAAAAAGACACTACAAGTGTACTTTCTAAACATAAAGACTAAATTGAAATTCATGCAAGCACAATATACTAAAAGTATACTTTAGTTAACCAAAAATAAGAAGACAATAACGGATAGAAATTAGATATGACAAAGTTGGGGAAATATAAGAAGCACTTTTGCCTTGTGTAGCATAGGGCCTGTTTGGTTTGAGGGGAAGGAGAGGTTTTAAGTTTTAACGATATCTTGTTTGGTTGTATTAGAGGGGAAAGGAAGACAATGAGTTTTTAACCATTTTGTTTTGTCGTTGTTTTTATTGTTGGCTTCCCTCCAAAACCCCAAATTTGGAGGGAGCTGAAACGAGGGGAGGGAAACCAAGCGTGGTTGGTGTAGTGGTTATCTCACATCATCGCTTAACCAGAATCTCGAGTTCGATTGGGAATGCAGCCTACTCCTTAGTCAGCACTTAACCCTAAAGTGGAGGCCTCAGTGCGGATCTATATTAGTCTGAGTCCATTGAGTTTCGCGTGACATTGGAGTTGGCCCAGGATACCAGATTAAAAACTAAAAAAAAAACGAGGGGAGGAAATATTTTGGGCTCCCTCCCCTCCAAATTTTTAAACCATGAAATGGGAGGGGCTCATTTTCCCTCCCCTCAAACTAGGACTACGAGGTGAATCTTAGTCCTTAGAGGGGTGAGTGAAATTGCCACATGACAAAACAAAGGTATGCACGAAGTCCAAATGAACTAAGAGTAGGGCTGCATCAAACTTAAGCTTGGTAATATGGTGCCAGAGTGAAGTCCATCGCTTGGACAAGAGGCATGTGGAAACAGCATATTTAGTGGGAAGTGAGGAGAGAATATGAACAAGAAAAGAGTTTGGCAATCCACTAATCAAATCACTCATCTTTACTACTACTACTACTTCTGTTTTGCGCGCTCCTTGTAAGTTGTAACAGTGTTAAGTGAAACTATCTACAATGTCACAAACAAAATAACAACATATATATAATGTTAAATAAAAAGACAATCATGGAAGTTAGAGCAAAGTTGGGGAAATACTGTAGCATGTAGAGTAGGACAAGGTGGGTATTTATGTTATTAAAAGAATCGAAAAAAAGGTTGCATACAAGAACCTGCCTCTTGTTGCACGACGCTTGTTGCCTTCTCTTCTCTCACGCTTCCTCTCGTCTTTGTCAGGGAAGAAGAAAGCGAAACAGTGATGCACTTATGCTTTTTTTTTTTTATGAAATAAAAATGTTTACTGAAATGGACGGGGTGAGTAAAGAGATGGGAAGTACAGGTACTAATGACCAATGAGAATGAGAAAGTAAAGTTTGTGGACCCTACTAAAAGTGTGAAATGAAAAGAAAACTTGTGGGCAAAGAATGTATATAAGTTTTTATAAAAAAATATATGTAAATGATCATATTACTTTTAACTTTCCAATTATTTTTAATCTAATTCACTTTTCCTGACATTATATATTTAAAATCCATTCTCTATCCATTTTTCTTGTATTTCATTACTTGAATAAATAATACTCCTAACTTTATAAATTTATTTATAGGGCTTTTTAGCTCTATAACACCGATCTAAAATAATTTTTTGATATCTTTAATTCAAATTTTGGGTTTTACACCCACTTTATTTTAAGGGGAGTGGACTCAAATATATCCACATGTGTGATGCTAGGGTAGAGGGGAGGGTTGCTGGTGGTAGAGCGGGGGTTAGGCTAGAATTTTGAGTGGGCCCATTACTCAGACTTAACGGAAGTTTTGAGGATTTAACTTGGTTCGACATTTTAGAGTTATTTTGTAATGTATAGAGTTTTTTAACCATTTTATAATTTAATTATGTCTTTTTAAACCACTTTTTTTAAATAGGGTGTTGGGTGAACCTATATAAATTTTAAATTAATACATTTGAGTATTTGACCCTTCCAAATATGAATGAAATTTGAAAATGATGTTTTTTATCACTAAAATGATGAGAACTTAAAATAAAGGAACATAGACAGGGAGTATCTCGCAAATGGTTAAGTACATGTAGCTATGTTGGATCTAATTGTAATTTACTGGAAGTCCATCTTCTGATCTTCCCTGAAGAGTTCATATCATCATTTGCGCTCTCTTTTTTCTTATATTCTTTCTCTCCATTTTTTATCATCTGTACCACTACTTTAAGATGAGATATGCAATACATGGAAGATGCATTTGAAGATCAAGATAATACAAAAAACTTGTACGTGCAAGTACAATATATAAATAAACTAGATCATTCAAGGTTGACAAGAAAAAACAAAATCATACTACCCCCAGTCCTAAATATACCTAGATAACTTTTTTTGGAGAGGTTAAGATTGCAAAATAGTCTATTAAATGATGATATTTGATATATTTTTAGATTATCCATTAGTTTATAAGTAAAATAAACTAGTTTAAGGGAAAACATTAGGTAAATCAATTTATAATTAACTTATTTTTTGTTTTTAGGATTTTTCAAAAAAGTCAATTAGGTCTTATATTTAGGACCAGAGGGAGTATTAAATTTGCAAATGTATGAAACAAAGTTCGCCTGATTGAAATTAACAAAACAGCATGACTTGCCATATTTCTGATATGAGAATCAACATACAATATCATATTTGTTTCCAATGCCCAATCCAAATGTGTTAATTCCAATAACTTGGGACATTTGAGGCCTACTAATACCCAGAAAGATTTTGATGGACTCATCTGTTTGCCTTTTCCAAGAAGCCTATCCAATCTGAAGTCGACAGTTTGCAGAGATCATGGGGCAGGACAACAACTTTTTGCGCACTTTGAGGTGTTTCTTTGTACTACAATGTAAATTGATACAGACACTCCTCAAAGCCCTTGCATTCTCCATCAAATATCTTAAAAACTCAAATTCATGTTCACTGCCTTCGAAGACCGACCAATGAATCTCTTTCAGGTGACATGAAACGCATGGTGGGACCTCAACTTTTGCACCTTCCACAAACCCTTCATTTTGATCATCAGACTGATAACCACCAAACTGACCACAGATGCGGACATATAGATTTTAGAAGCTAATCAATACAGTGAATGCAAGCAGAATATGAATTCAGAATAAAAATTTTTACACACTTCGTCAATGCTAAGTATTTGAAGCTTAGGAAATCTATGGAGGCAGCTCACTATGGTCCAGTTGATATGGTGACAATCGGCAACGTCTAGTTTGATTAAATTGGGAAAAGTTGGCAAATCAAGAGCAGGCTCAAATTCACACTGCAAGGAATGATGATCCAGAAAAACTATAAACAAACTGAAATTTCAAAATCTAAGAGAAGGAATAGAAAAACAATCAGTACTGAATACATATACATGCCTCCGTTAAACATAGATATCGAACATTAGATAAACCATTGGAAAAACCTTCCATTACGAAAAGATCTGCTGGAACCTCTGCTTCCAATAGATGCTGAAGCCTTCCAATATGGAGAGGCAAATTCCTATCAGGGATATCAATTGCACTTAAATTCAACTCTTTAAGATTCAGACAGTGAGAAAGAAGCAGTTGCAAACATTGAGAACGGGAAAAGGTAACTTTCTCTAAGTGCAAGACTTCAAGTTGAAGGTAAGGAAGGTGAAACGTAGAGAAGTCTGGCAGCTTCACTATACACAACTGCAAAACAGTGATAG
The DNA here is from genome assembly GCA_029929735.1 of Mimosa pudica. NCBI lineage: Eukaryota > Viridiplantae > Streptophyta > Magnoliopsida > Fabales > Fabaceae > Mimosa > Mimosa pudica. The sequence continues at coordinate 7,969,153 of JAKELP010000001.1, forward strand.
TGTTGGACTTGAAAACAGAAGAGGGAATTTTAACATTTGGCACAAGAAGTAGATCATCAAAGCTAAGCTCTAGGTGTGTAATAGAGTTGTGGAGCAGTAAAGCCTGAAGCCAAAGGTGAAGCTTAACATCAGAGGGCTCAGGGAAATCCTCAACATGCAAAACAAAGGTATGCACGTGGTCCAAATCAACTAACAATATGACTGCATCCACAAACTGGTAGAGGAATCCATCGCTACTAAAGCTGTAATCTTCAAACTCAAGCTTGGTAACATGGCGCCAGAGTGAAGTCCATCTCTTGGACAAAAGGCATGTAGAAACAGCATCTTTAGTGGGAAGTAAGGAGAGAATATGAATCAGCAAAGAGTCTGGCAATCCACTTATCCAATCCCTCATTATTAAACTATCTACAATGTCACACAAAATTACAACATAAGGTTTACTCAAAAAAAATTACAACATAAGGTTAACAAAAGAAAAGTACAAGTTTACTTTGTAAACATGAAGATAAAATTGAAACTTATGCAAACACAGCGTACTAGAAGTATACTTCAACCAACCAAAAATAAAAAGACAATAATGGATAGAAATTAGATAGGACAAAATTGGGGAAATATAAGAATCTCTTTTGCCTTGTGTAGCATGGGCTTGTTTGGTTTGAGGGGAAGGAGAGGTTTTAACGTTATATTGTTTGGCCAAGGGAAAGGAGGACAATGAGTTTTTAACCATTTTTGATTTGATGTTGTCTTAATTAATTGTTGGTTTCCTTCAAAACCCTAAATTTGGAGATCTAAAATGAAGGGAGGGAAACCAAACGTAGGTGGTGTAGTGGTTACCTTACTTCACCTCTTCGAGTTCTGGGTATATAGTCGGCTCCTTAGCAAACAATTTTCCCTTAAGTGGAGGCATGGAGGGAATATTTTGGGTTCTCTCCTTCCAAATTTTTAAACCATGTCCTTCTCATCCCCTCCCTCGAACCAAACAGACCCGAGAGTATTTTTGTAATTAAAAGAATCGAAAAAAGTGGTTGCATACAAAAACTTGTCTCTCGTTGGATGACACCGGCCACTTCAAGCACCAGCAGTTGCTTAAAATTAGCAAAGAAATGAGAAAAATTCTCATAAAAAAGAGAATGAGAAAAGGAAGGAGGAAGTACTTGAGAGAGAGATCGAAGACATAAAAGAAGGCGAAAAACATGCAAATAAAAAGAATGAGAAAAATAGTAAAAGAATATGTTAAGGTAATGTGTATTTTAAATGCGAAAAAACGAACAACGTGCAATGTTGCTTTATAAAAATAAATTAAAATATAGTAAGGGAATATTTGGTAAACGAAATTCGATGGAAAAATTAAGGGGATAATAGCAACAATAGTAAATGAAATTAATCCAAATAAAATATATAATTTAAGCTAGAAACTTGTAAAATTGTTCAATTAAAAAAACTTGCAAATTTGACAAACAAAACTTGTACTATTGTAGAGGAAAAATTAATGAGATAAAATAAGGGAAGATACAAATTTGGGTTATTTATTTGATAATATATATATATATATATATATATATATATATATATAAGATTACTGTTAAAATTAAATTGAGAAAAAGGAGAAGAATTAATGCTTTGTTGTTCAAATAAAAATAAACTAAATCACTTTTTCCTTCTTTTATGAATACTAAGAAACATGTACCCATCGTCTTGTGGGTTCAATAGTCGCGAGTTCGATCATGGGAGGTTGCCTAAAGTAAAAAAATATCTCAGTTCAAGCCTATATCTCAGTTCAAATCTATAGTGTTGGACTGGGTTGGGCTAAGCGTTCATACATTAGTTTCCCTACCCTTAGATTGTGGGTGAGCTCAATCTCTTTCCTAAAAAATTTGTTATAAAAAGGGAAACATGTTTCAATAGTCATGGAAAGAGATGATATTAGTCAAACACTAAGCAATCCAAAAAAAAAGTCCATAGTTTTGATCTTATTAGAGAGAAACCCCAAACTATTTTTTCCCCTCTATAAAGGAAACATAAAATAAATTAATGAACGAAATTCAAAATCATAGAGAATAAGAAGAGAAAGGTTGTAGAAAAGAAAGATAAAAAGGGGAAGAATAAAAAAATAGAAAGGAGATATTTGACACTAAGTTAGATGAGACAAATGTCAAAATATTGAATACCATTGTCCTTAATATAGATTCATAAAATTGAAAAATTTTGTTGCTTAAATAAACATTATTTAGTTTTTTTCTTCTTTCATTTTTTAGACCTTGTTTTTCTTCTTGCATTTAAATTGTTAACATAACTACCAAATTACCGCTCCAACTAATTGCATAAAATTTTCAAACAATTAATCCAAATCAAACATCAAATTAATATTAAAAATGAAATCCAAATTACAAACTTAATTATCACCAGTTAAAAAAAACCTAATTATCTAATTCTAAACTAATAAAAATTTCTAACAAACCTCAATTTCGTATTTAGTAGATATAATTTCCAAAATATTTTACCAAATATCTAAATAAAAGCCATAAAATTCTGATTAAAAAGCCCTAAACTTAAATTAATTTCCCTTAAGATAAGGAGGACACTAAATCCCCAAAAGCAATCTAAACTACTTAAATTGAATTCAAGTAAAAATTGTTAAAATGTCCAAAATTATTATTAAATTATTAAATCCTAAATAAAAATCCACATTTTATTTTATTTATATTTAATGAGGTTACGAATTTCGATGACCCTTCCACGCCTAAAATTCTGATTAACAAGCCCTTAAATTTTATTAAATTCCCCTTCGATGTTTATGTCAGATGTTAGTTTTTATTTTGTTTGTTCAATGTTCTTTTCCTGTCATCAGTTACAGACATGCAATCACCATGAACTCCAATCACTGAATTGGGAGTTGGATCTTGGAGGATGACGAAAATATATGACAATGACAATTAGAACTTGTAAAAATCACTGATTCAGGATAAAAAAAATTGAAAGTTAGGAGAGAGGGGGAACGTGGGGTAATTGAAAAAGAGGGTAGACAAGATAGAGTGGAAAATGAAATAGGAAGTTTAAAATGTCAAAAAAAAACAAGGAAGTTAAAAAAGAGAGTGAGAGAAAAGAGGACATGTAGTAACTGGTGGCACACATAAAGTCTTGTAGATGTCCTCTTTTTATATAAGAAAGATCACATAAGTTCTATTTGATAAAAAAAAGTTACACAAGTATTTTATATAAGACAGATCATATAAGTATTAAAAAGCTAGCCTTAGGTAAAAAAAACATTAGCTTTTGCAAGAAATTATTTTTTCAACTTTGTTAGAGTTTATTTGTTAAAATATTTTCTTCAGAAGAGCTTTTACATACAACAGTTCTTCCACTCGAATTCCCACCACCAATTAACTTTTCTTAAAATATAATTAAAATTTATTGTAAGATCTATCTATTTTATTCTATCTCATACTTGAATAAATAATGTTCCAAACTTTATAAATTTATTAATAGGACTTTTTAATTTCTACATAACATTCAAGAATTAAAATAACTTCTTATTATTTCTAATTTAAATTTTGGGTGTTACATAGATCATTCCCCTTATTAGTGGAATGGGCTCAAATAACTTCGAGTGAGGCCTATTGGTCAAACTTGAGGGGAGTTTGAAGGATTTAAGTGATTCTACATTTAAGAGTTAAGAAATTATGTATATAGGTATTTTTTATCCATTAGTAATGTAAACATAAAACATGTCTTTTTAAACCACTTTTTTATTTAAATATGGTGAGTATGCCTTCATAAATTTTAAATGAGTACATTTATTTTTCGGCCAAAAAAAAGACAGAGAGTATGTCGCAAATGGGTGATACATGCAAGTAACTACTCCATGTAACATGGGAGAGTTTCATTGACGCGTAAAAAAAGTCAATGCATTAAAGCGGGAACGAGTGAGTGGCATTCCTAAGGAACGCGCCCAAGGCCGCGTACACGTCAAACGCCCTAACGTCCACTTTACACCGTACAAACTCTGGCAATAACCACCAAAAGCTGGTCACCACCACAAAAACCGCCGTCACTAGAAACCACCGCCGGCAAAGCCCACCTTCCATCAACCACCTTCTTAACCGCCACCCCAACCGCCACACCCAACCCATTCACCACAAAGAACCACGTCATCCTAAACGAGGGCCCCACCCTCCCCATGTAATACATTATCACCTCATGCATCACCGCCGACACCACAAACGTCCCCATCATCGCCCCCACTGGGGCCCACCTCCTTCCCGCGACACGTGTCACCATGCCGAGTGTTGGCTCGTACACTGTTGGTCGTAGGATGTTTGTCACCATGAGGTTCCATCTTTTGCCCCAGAAATCTTGAAGTGATGTTGAGAGAAATGGATTATTGAATTGTGGTTCTAGTTCCATTCCTAGAATGGCTATAGCTATGGCTGCTGCTATGGCTAGAGTTAGTTCAAGTAGGAAGTATATATGCAGGCATATAGACAAAAGATGAGATTTGGATGCATGAGGTCACTATAGTCATAGATCTTGACCATGATGGCTACTAGTATGGCTTTTATGGAATATTGTAAATGGGTTTTGTATGATTTTTTAATTTTGGGTTTATGGGGATTTTTGTTTTGTGATTGGATGTGATGGGAAAGTTTGGATCTTTGTTTTGGGATCATTTTGATGGGAAGGCAAGAGAGGAGGATGAAGTGTTTTAAGGAGATGGGTGGTTGTTGGTTGGAGGTGAGAGGGCCTTTGCCAAAAGCTAAGAGTAAGAGCTTGAAGTTGGCCAGCCATGAGATGGAGAAGCCAGTGGTGCCTGTTAAATGTACTGAGGTAATGCTGAGAGGGAGGAGGAAGAAGAGGAGGAGTATGGGGAGTATGTAGATAAGTCTGAGTGTGCCTTTTGGGACATGTTTGCTGATCCAATAGCAATAGCATAGTGATATGCATACTGTTAACCATACCTTACACAGGTTCATGATTTCATTCACAACTTCCATGTTTGATCAAGAATCAGTATGATGTGTTGTTTGTGATCTCCTATTGGAAGATCTATGCAACTTTTTAATGGAAGGCAGCGGGGATTGAATTCTTTATTACCCACTAATCTAACTATGATTTGGACTTGACCCTGTTAATTTGAAAAACCGCATTAGAAATTGCTACGTGGACTTGACCAAAAGCCAGCTACCCACCCAGAAAAAAGCATAGACGAATTAATGCGAGTACCTGCAAATGCTGGGGAAGTTTTTGGCTATGTGTTGAGTGTGTTGACAGGTGAGGAGAAAAATTAGTGGTGACGAATTACCAAGAATATATTGGCCCTTCCAGAAAGGGAATAAGAAGAGTAAAAACATGCCAAGATCAACAACTTAATTTGACTGTAAGCAGATTCTGGTCTAGATGAATGGGTAAATGCAATTGAAATAGTAAACCATAATGGTTTCAATGGGGTGTTAGATTATTCTGATTCCCTTGGTTCATGATACTATTTTTAAATTATTTATTATAGTTATAAATTAACCTATAAATAAAATAAGTCCTGATTTTTTAAGAATGAGAAAACTAAAAAAGGTTAGGTAAAACTAAATTAAGAGTCAATTCAGTTTCTATATTAACAGAAATTAAATGAGTAGAAGAAAAATAAATAAATAAATAAATAAAATGGGATGAAGACAAAGAAAGAAAAAATCATACCCATTTACCATCAAAATAATGAGGCCACATGATCACTTCTCAACCCACATGATCGCTGGGAAGGTGGCCAATGAACAAAAAGTTTTCTAGTATTTGTCCCAAATGTTTTTCCTAATGTGAAAAGGGTATTTTAGTATTCTCTAGTAGACAATGTGAAAAGGGTATTTTAGTATTCTTTAGTAGTCAATTGATTAAAATGGACCATTTTTTTCATTGGCTAGAATGGAGAATGAGACCTTTTATTGTTCGTTGACCAAATTAATACTTTTGAAATAGTTTATTGGCTAGAATGATATTTAAACCTTTTTTTTAAATTAAAGCTTATTCTGTCATTACATTCAAATTTAATTTCACTGCAGTATAATGTCAGATTTCTTTTTGTCCTTAATAAATTTTCTTCCATAAAGATGTAACTTAATTTTAACTCGATCTCATATCTCATTTTTTGGAGTGGAATAGTATACTTCAACGAGTGGTCTACAAAATAATAAATCAAAAGTAAATTTGTATTTTCAAAAAATAAATTTAATGAATGGCCAATATATTAGGGGGAAAAGTTATTTCCCGAGTCCAAAGGAGTAAGAATGTTTTTAATTTCTTTTATTACCATGTATAAAAAAAAGAATGTTTTTATTTCTATGATACAACAGCACCAGATATATTGGGCATTGGTGCAAATTACTGTCTCAATAACTTAGCTACATCACTAAAAATCTTGGACTATGAATCACAATGGACTCAAATGCCAGTTGATTTGTAAGTGATTGCAGTCAAGTGAACCTTTCACTCGGTTTAGAGATTCCAGCCTGTGCTGCAGCAATGCATGTGATGCATCATCTGTCTGCTTATTTTGCCTTTTCCGGGGAACTGTTCTAGAGAAAGCTTTCCATTTTGATTCAAACACACAAGCTACAATGAAGAAAAACAGCAAATATTCAACAGAAAAATTATAAATATCTTGAATGCTGCAAACTATACGAAAGGTTAATCATAAAATATGACAATAAATATCCTGAGTTTGAGTATCTCAGAATAACTGGACTCATATTATAGAAATGGCCTGATTGAGTTGAAGTTTTATCAAGTATTACTTGGCTTTAGATGAATATACCAAGCATTCAGGAATTTTCTGAAACATTTATGCATGTGATGCAGAGCCATCATGCCAATTTTCTCTCTGCTTTCATTTTCAAATGTGACAACTGAAATCCATGTTGATCAATGACAAAATTCAAAGGAATGAACATGCCAAAAGCAGCTGAATAGCATTCATCTCAGTCTGCTCAGCAATATTAAGGAAAAACCAAGTTCACTCTATAGCAACTATAGATATAGGCATTCTGGTTCTTCAAAAGATTCATATGAGCTAAAAAAGGCAAGCAGCAAATCGACACTTTTTTCCCTCCAAAACATGAAATAAGAGGCAAATAAAAGAAAGAGAAAATTAGATGCATACCTTCACTTTTGTCTCTGAAACCACAAATAAGGCACGCACAAATCCATGGCCTTCCGGCACGTGATGCTTTTGCACCACCTTTTAATTCACCATTATGTTGCTTCAGACTGCATCAATTAAGATATGCACATCAAATATATGTTTCTTTAACTCCAAGACATAAATGTAATATCTTCATTTCAAAATTCCAAAACTTGAAAGAACCACGGACTCAGGCATTGGCCATACAATTAAAGAAACAGCAATCTAACAATGCAAATACAGGAAAGTAGTGATCAACTATTAATCAGCTAAATCGACTTGCTGACGGCTTAAGTAACAAGTAAAACGATAGCTTTTGCACCCTATATTCTTATGCAGACACCAAATTCCATAACCTACAAAGAGAAGTAAAAGTCAACCCAGCAATTTAAAGCTTCCCCTTCCGGTGAGAGACAGAAAGTGAAAGCCTCAATGCTATGATAACTATATACTATGCACAAAGCGCATCTTGGATGGTTTTGTACTAGTATTCCTTCAGCATTAGAATGTCTGTGTTGTTTGCTTAGCCCCTTTCAGTATTAATGAACTGTCCAGTTGATTGTTACATGATTGAACAATGGAACCTAGAAGGATCCTAGCTCTATAATCTATAGAGATAATTGTTCTAGATGAGCAATTTTTCCGGCATGAGAAGCTCCATACATATTTTTCAGCAAAAAATAAGCTGATATATTAAGGAATTGGGTATATCGACAGGCATGAGGAAATCAAGAAGCACTATAAAAACTTGGCAAAGCGTTAAGAACTATGGGCATTGTACTGTTCAACAATTATTTTCCTACTCAGACAAAAAACAAATAATTCATGCCGAAATTCTTCATATCAAGTCTAAGCCCAAGAAACAATACTCCCTCCGGGTCCTAAATATAAGACTTGACTTTTTTTGGAAAATACTAAAAAAACAAAATAATTTAATTATAAATTGATTTACCTAACTTTTTCCTTTAAATCAGTTTATTTTACCTATAAATTAATGGATAATTTAAAAATATATCAAATATATTATAATTTAATAACTTATTTTGCAACCTTAATATCTTCAAAAAAAAAAAAAGTGAACTAGGGTCTTATATTTAGTATTGGAATATCTCCAAAAAAAGTCTAAAAACTAGGTCTTATATTTAGGAGTGGAAGGTAGTATGATTTTAATGAGCACAACAAGTAATTACGAAATAGGCCATAGGATGATGAAAAGAAATAATAATAGTAGTTGTGAAGGTAAAGATACCGGCGAGGGAAATTGGTGGTGACACCAACATAGGTTTTGATGGGGGTAGAAGTGGCAATTATGAGATAGACAGACCAGGAGGATGATTTGGAATGAGGCTTTAATTTGGGAAGAGGAGATGAGGAGGAGGAAGATGGAGATGCGGAGGATAATTTGGGTGAATTAGGGTTAGCAATTGGGTGCTTAACAGATCGAAATGTCTGTGACAATGCTCTCATCATAGATATCAGCTACCTTAAACAAACTCCAGTTTCGCAGGAATGAGAAACTGTTGTCATCATAGTTCTTCACATTCTGCCTAAAGTGCCCTCATAGACCTTTTCCAGATGCTAATTAAATACTCCTCTTTTTTTTTTATTCAAGGGGTAAGCACTAAGGGCTTGAGGTTACAAGCGAGATCGAACCCGCAACCTCCCACCTAAAGGGGAGATATCATACCACTGGGCTACAAGGCCCTTGGTAAATACTCCTCTTTTAATCCACGCGTTTTAGTATACTAACTTCCACTAATTATAATTTTTTATCCAATTTTCTCCAGTTATCTTAATTGGTGCTCATCTTACAATAATCAAGTGAAATATAATATACAAGTTGAAATGAGAATCAAATACATAGTTGATCTAGATGTTAAGTATCGTGGTCTGGAGTTTAAGTCCTAAAAAACACTTATAAATAGTTGCTTAAATATCCAAATCAAGCGCTATTTCTTGTTAATATATGAGAAAAAAAACGGAGGGAATGAGAAAAGATGGTTGAGGTGTTAAAAAAATATACTACTCCTCCGTTCCTAAATATAAGATCTAGATAACTTTTTTTGGAAAGATTAAGGTTACGAAATAGGTTATTAAATGATGAAATATTTGATATCTTTTTAGATTATCCATTAGCTTATAGGTAAAATAAACTAGTTTAAGAGAAAAAATTAGGTAAATCAATTTATAATTAACTTATGTTTTACCTTTTTTAGGATTTTTCAAAAAAGTCATCTAGGTCCTATATTTAGGAACGGAGGGAGTACTATACTAACTCTGATCCAATTAGTTAAATACTCCTCTGATCCTCCTTAGGGAAAAAAGACAAATTTTGACATTGAAATACCTATGAATATCCAATTTGTCCCTCATCTATTATACGTTTTTTAACTTTATTTTTATATAGATTAGTGTATACTCCCTCTGTTCTTAAATATAAGACCACTTTCAGATTTTAATATGTTCCTAGATATAAGCAACTTTTTATTAAAAAAATAAAAAAAAAGATATAAGCAACTTTTTAATTGTTCTCAACTTTTTCCCAAATAAACCCTATTAATCCTTATCTATAACAAACAAACAAGCGTGTGAGATTGAGAATAAAGGTATATGGTTAGAGTAGATTAGTAATAACATATATTAGTAACTAACTTAACTAACATTCTTAATTTAATCAAATTAGAAAAGTGATCTTATATTTAGGAACAAAGAGTATTAAATAGGGGTACAATTGGGGAGTTTTTGAATTTCAAAGCAAAATTAATGAGTTTTTCTTAATTTGTGTGAAATATCTTAAACATCATAGGTTTAAATATAAGACCTAATTATTTCTGTCCACTATATAGTAAGAAAACATGAGAGGTTCAACTATATTATATTAGTTGTATTATATGTGTGTGTAATATGGAATGTGCTACTCCTATAATAAGAATGGAATATTTCTTATATTATACATTAAGTTTGGGGAAAAAATACAATTAAGAATGAAGCAACCAAGTATAAATGGGCAAACCATTAAAGCTAAAAGTTATGAATGAAATAGTTCTTTTGGCAAAAAAATGAATGAAATAGTTCTTTCTTGGAAGCTGTGAAATATCTCAGAGCAGTTCATGGTAGAGTGCTTAACAACAGGAATGGTCAGTTCCAATAGTACCGTAATAGAGGAACGGATTTAAATTAGAGATTTTGACAAAAAATAGGTTATGCAAAACTTATTTTAAAGGTCAACTATTTTAATTAGGAGGGGATAAAAGATAAATTTGTTGCTATGCGTATAAATGGAATATTATCATCCAAATTCAATTGTGGAATCTAACACTGAAGTGCCACGCAGATCGATATAGCATCATCTAGATTTAACTAAAATAGTATTCCGTACTATCTTTAATCGAGCTTCCTAGATAGCTCAGCCAAACTCTAGTTAAGCTGAAAATCTCAATCAACACCTTAAAAGCCTTCCTTTGACTTGCACAGATTTAGTACAATCCAAAACCAAGGAACAGAGAGAGGCTTAGCTATTCAGATTTCTGGAGGTACTTCTTTCCTTCTCTGTGCCTATACTAGATAGAATATTTCCATGCTTACCATGATTCCATTTTATGATTCTGCTTCAATTTCATTAGCATATTGTCCTATTTGTGCCTTCTTATAAATTTTATATCTTTGTTTACTTATATTCTCCTGGATTCTCTACCCCCAGTTATTATTTCAATATTAAAATTTTACCTTTCTTGTCGATTTTGGATTATGGTGGAGAGAATTCATCTGTATAATCTATGAATTGTCAAATAAGCTGGTTGTCAAATCTTAGGTCATGGATATCTAGATTGTGATTATCATGGTTCCATATATTCTTAAATTAGGCCTGCCTAATGAATTTGTTGACAGTACATTATGCTTATTTGAATTTAACTTGAATATTATCAACTGATGGCAATAACTTGTTTCTGATTTTAGGTATAGTATATGAGTTGGTGGGGATTATTACTTAACATATTTTATAGCAATGGTTTAATTTAGAATTGGATATTGCAGATATGCTCTTCTGTCAATAAACCACTGCAGTATCATTCAAATTAAGAGAAGAAAAAATATGAATGATGGGGATGTTGAGCTTTCAGATAATTTCCTATTGTCAAATCCTGAATCATTGAGCAATGTTGAGTCTTCAACATCCATGAATAAAATGAATGAATTCTTGAGGAGCACCAGAACATGCACACATACTCACACTTGCAACCCTCCTGGTCCTGATGCAGCAACACATACCCACACATGTTACCACACTCACACACAAGTCATTGCGTCCGAAGAAGATGATCATACAGACGATAAGGAGCACACTGACACGAAGCGAAAAAGGCGCTCAGGTAATAGAGAAGCTGTTCGAAAGTATAGGGAGAAAAAGAAGGCACATACAGCATACTTAGAGGAGGAAGTTAAGAAATTGCACCTGCAGAATCAGCAATTATTTAGGAAACTACAAGGGCGTGCGCTTCTTGAAGCTGAGGTCTTAAGGCTGAGGAGCATTTTGGTTGACCTCAAGGGGAAAATTAACAATGAGTTGGGTGTTTTCCCCTATAAAAAGCAGTGTGACGATGAGCTGCCCACAGGGCATGGAACTGGTCTTCAATGTCAAACTGATTTCCAATGCTTGGATCGCCATGCAGGATTATCATCTCAGGGTGATATCTGTGGAAATGAAGATTTTATGATTTCATGTGAAGGGAACTGTCAACCTCTAGCCATGAATTGTCATGCTAACACTAACATGCAAAATACTGAAGGGCAGGTTGTGGAATCAGTTGATTACTTTGTATCATCTGCATCTCAAGATGAGTAGTCATCCAGACATATGTTCTGTGAGTTTTTTCCATTGGATTCTTTGTTGTTGTTGAGGTGGTCGATTCACAGAAGATGTTGTCAGGGCAAATCATAAAATCTTTTTTAATGTTAGGAGATCTGCCCTATATAGTTTGATAGAAACTTGTATCGAAGAGTGATGTTAGTTGTAAATATCGTATACTATACCAGGCATCACAAAAGGAAACAACTTTTTGTTTTGGTTTTTCCTCAAAAGAACAAGGAAGAGACCCTCATGAGTGTCAAGTTTTTTTGTATATGAAGACACTAGTACTCATGTGCAGTTGCAAGTTGAAACAACAAAATGGCTCAATAATGTGCCCTTACTAATCTTGTCTTAATGTATTCATTTGTGATATGTTCACCTGAACTTTTGGCTTATGGTACTTGTCATTATTCAGAGTTCATGTTCTGCACAGAATTGAGATCTTCTCTGTCCCTACTTAAGATGATTTATATATTTCTATGTATGTGGGTGTGTGTACATATCAGCAATATATCAAGTCTTGAATAAAAGCCAAGTGTCCGGATAGGTTCTATAATTTGTTCTGTGATAAATGTTGCTGATAATGTTTCAATTGCAACTCTAGGATGACAGCATAGCTTATGACAAGGACATAGATTTCCTTTGTATTAAAAAGCCACTAAATGAAACTTTGTGGATTCACTACTAGTATTCCCTTGTTTAATAGTTACTCCCTTTTGATACGTACATATTTCTAATCCAACCTTAAGTTGACTTTGTTCGTAGATAGTTGGCTCACTGCATTAAGTGATGTATCTGGCATTTACTATACAGGAATCGAAATAAGTACAAAAAATCAATCAATAGTAATGACATTGACTTAGAAATGATAAGAGTAGGGCTGCAGAATGTTGCTAGAGCAGAGTTCATTCTCTGTCTTTTTTTTTTTCTTTTGGCAAACCATTCTCAGTCTAGTGGTTTTCAATTAGATATTAGTTCCAGTCACTTGTTAAAACTAACCTTCGTTTACAACTTTTTTCTGCCCTCTCTTTTTTCGCTTTTCCTTTCTATTTTATTATGAATAACCCTATAAATGATACAGCTTATTTCATAACATATTTTACGTCTTAGATTTCATGCAAAGCATAAGATGGGAAACTATCAGCATATATTTTACGTCTTAGATTTCTTGAATAACCCTTTCAATTATGGTTTATTTTGAATGTCAACATTAGCATATATATTGTGGTCTACATTTGTATGTATTTTTATTACTATCAGTTAAATCATACCAAATTGACCCACAAACAGAATATTTTTACGTTCAGCCGCCTAACTTGGACTTGATTGAACTCAGCCTGAACTTTTTTTCCCCACTAATTTAAAAATAAACGCAACAAAAAAATCAGGTTTAAAACTGTCAACTTTTTGTCTCTGGCTTAAAACTATCTAAACTTTTTGTAAAAAAAAAAGATCTTTCAAAGTACTCATTTTGGTGGAGTCCAAATTTTGTTTATTCAAAGCCCAACTCATGTTTAGACCAGAAAAAAAGCCCAACTCATGACCATATTATCCATTTACTACCGATCACACTTTCAAGAGTTATAAATTATATAGAGTGAAAAAAATATATACTATTATCCAATAATATAAACTGTGTGTTTATAATCACAATAATATAAAAAAACGTTATAATTTTTCAAAAATACGAAAATTACTCCCTTTTTTTACGAAAACGATCTCAACTGCCAACTGTATATAATTTCTTTGTCCCATTACATTCATGGCCTCGCCATCAATGCCAACCATAATTATTAATTCATTATCCATTCACTATAGTACTCCCTCCGGTCCCTAATGTAAGAGCTAGCCGTCAAAAAAACGCTTCTTAAGAAAACATGTGAATGTTAGTTGGTTGTCTGGAGTTAATGCTTATTTTCCAAAATTGCCCATATTTATTATGGTACTTTTAAGAGAGAGAAATACATAAGCATTAATAAATATGAAAGAGAGTTAGGGGTAAAGTAGGAAAAAATGCATTAAATGAGGAGAGAATATGAGGTGAGCTCTTACATTATGGACCAAAACCATTCAAATTTTGGGCTCTTACATTAGGGACCGGAGGGAGTATTATTTTTGTCTTCTAAATGAAAAAAAATGTGAATTTTTTTCATTTAACAGTTAACAACAAACTGTGTGAATTCGTAGTGAACATCAAAGAAATGTCTTTAGAATCAGTAATTTGATAAAATTAATTGAGTAGTAACACCATATTGTATCATAAAATTTCGATATTTAAATTAAGCATTAAACTTGCATCCATGGTTTTTTTTTTTTTTTGATATACAAGGAGGCTAGGCCTCAGTACTCAGTGAACACCTCTCAGGAACTTGCGTCCCTCACAATCCTCACGTAGAATCCCTTCCAACTGAGCTGGTGGGGTCATCCAAATTGTCTTCTGACAGCGCTGAATTTTCCCCAGCCTAGCTAGACTATCCGCACATCGATTGGCTTCGCGATAGACATGGCGGAGTGATATTTCCCAATCTCTCCTCATCCATTGCCTAATTTCCCTTACTGTAACATCAGCCTCGGGAAGGAAGGTTGTGCCTTCAATTGCATCAATCAGTTCCTTCGCATCAGTCTCCACTTCAACCTTTTCTAATTGCAACTCCCACGCTAGTTGTAACCCTTCCTTGAGTGCAGCAGCTTCAGCACACACAGGACTCGTTGCATAAAGCTGCACAGTTACCCCTCGGATCCATTCTCCAGCATCTCCTCTTAAAAGTCCACCTCCTCCTGCCTTCATAGTAGTATCCCAGGCTGCATCGGTGTTGAGCTTACACCAGTTCTCCTTCGGCTTTTCCCATGATATCCCCTCAGTAAGTGCAGCCAGAGCATGCGAGGTATCTTGTTTCTTTCTCACGTTATACTGATTCAGGTACCGCAATACCTCTACTCCCAACATTTGGGGAATTAAATCCCCTCGATTATGTACTGTATAGTTTCGCCACTTCCAGACATACCAACAACCAATGCCAAATGTTGCTGGCCATTCTGGCGTACCCGAGATTTGGGCATGGCTTAGTATGTTGCGCCTAGTCCAATTCCTCCAATTCAATGAAAAGAAATGGGGCCAAGCGTCCCTAGGAACAAGCTGTCTCCACATCTCGGCCACACGTGGGCAGTCTCTCAATGCATGTAGATGGCTTTCTGCGCCTAGCTGGCAGACAGGACACATACTATCGCTGCTCCCCCAACGACTAGTCAGCTCCTTGGTTGGTAGCTTTTGCTGCCATGTGAGCCACATGAAATATCTGACTCGTTCAGGGGCATTGAGTCTCCATAAGGCTCTCCATTTTTCCCTGCCAATTTGCTGATGTGAGCTGGTCACACTTGCATAGGCTGAAGCGACAGAGAACACCCTTGAGTTGTTAGGCTTCCAGCCCAAATGCACTCTTCCCTTCTCAGATCCGGTAGAGACACATCGTTCAGCAAACACAGGTTGCTGCTTTACTATCTCTTTCCACAACTTTGAGTCACCTTGCTTAGCAATTAACTCTTTCATACCGGTTCCTTCCCGTGCATACTTTTCCATTAGCAACTGAACCCACAAGCTCTCCGGTTCAGAATTAATTTTCCAGAGCAACTTAAGTAAGAAAGCATCGTTCATCCCGCGGAGGGATTTAACTCCAAGCCCCCCTAGGGGCTTCGGTTGGCATATTTGCTGCCAGGCTACACTATGCCTCTTCCTCTTGCCGTCGGTATCGCCCCAAATAAAATCTCTCTGACATTTCTCAATCTCATCAATAATCCCAACTGGGATCCTATCATGCTGCATAGGGAATTGGGCCATAGTATTTGTAACTGAGTTGACAAGTGTGACTCGCCCAGCCAAGGATAGTCTATCCGCTTGCCACCCGGACAGTCGCTTCTTGACTCTCTCAACAATGAACTTGTACTTATCCCGCCTCTTCTTAGGAAAGGCTATTTCAGCTCCCAAGTATCTGCCCAGTTCATGCACTTCTTTAAAGCCACTGGTGGTACAAATGGTTTTCCTTAGACTACTCCGAACATTCGGTGAGAAGTAGATGTAAGTCTTGTCGGAGCTGATTTTGTGTCCCGAAATGTCACCAAATTCCTGCAAACAATCAAGAATAACTGCAATTTGGTTAGTGTTAGCCTCTGCAAATAAAACTAAGTCATCTGCAAACATCATATGGGAGATATATGGTCCTTTCCTACTCGCTCTCATGCCTCTCCATTTTTTGTCACTCACTCTCTGTTGGATGAGGTGGGTAAGTTTCTCCATGCCAAGCACAAACAAATATGGTGAGATGGGGTCTCCTTGCCGTAAACCACGCGTGGTACTAAAATCTTCAAGTTTATTACCGTTCCATAAAATGGTTGTACTGGTTGGGCTAAAGCAGCTGGATATCAACTCCACCAGGCTATTGGGACAGCCTATTTCCTGGAGCACTCGATGCATAAATTCCCAATTGATGCGGTCATAGGCCTTTTCAAGATCAACTTTTATAGCCATGAAACCTTTTTGACTCCTTTTTCTGCGCATGGAATGTATCATTTCATTCACAATAATGATATTATCATGGATGTTCCGACCTGGGACGAAGCTGGCCTGGTAAGGTGAGACTAACTTGGGGAGAGCGCCCTTCAATCTTGTTACAATCACCTTAGAGAGACATTTATAGATAACATTACATAGTGAAATAGGACGCAGCTGACTCACTTTTTCTGGGCATTCAACCTTGGGAATAAGCGTCACTAAAGTCTGGTTAACCTCTCCAACCTTAGCGGGGTCCTGCCACATTCCTTTAACAGAGGTGATCACACTGTCCGCTACAATGTCCCAATTTTTTTGGAAGAATATAGCTGGAAAACCATCACTGCCTGGTGCTTTCAAACCACCAATATTGAACATGGCGGCTTTGATTTCCTCATGAGCGGGAATCTCAGCAATCCCCTCCCACTCGGCTGCGGTGATATTGGGCCAAAACCATTTAGTATTTCGCCAAACTCTGGACTGGTGTTCCTCGGTAAACAGACCTTGGAAAAAATGGTTGACTAATTGGCCAACTTCCTGGTCTCCCTCTATCCACTTATTCTCTGCATCCCGTAACATGGTGACGCGGTTCTTTCGGCGACGGATGATGGTTTTAGTATGGTAGTAGGAAGTATTCCTATCACCATCATTCAACCACTCCGTCCGTGCTTTTTGGAACCACAGAACTTCTTCCCTATCCAAGGTCTCCTTTAATTCTTGC
Source organism: Mimosa pudica (assembly GCA_029929735.1). NCBI lineage: Eukaryota > Viridiplantae > Streptophyta > Magnoliopsida > Fabales > Fabaceae > Mimosa > Mimosa pudica. The sequence continues at coordinate 7,986,431 of JAKELP010000001.1, forward strand.
TGAAGTTGAATTTCCAGCTCATCAAGAAATGGGTTGTTGTGAGTTTGGTTAGCCCGTTGTATACCTGTCAATCTACCTAACAACTCTCTTTTTTTCTTTACAATGTTACCAAAGACATCCCGATTCCACTCTTTCAGAATTGGTTCAAGCTTAGCGAGCTTCGCACCCGCAGTACCAACCGATTCCCAATTGTCTTTGACCAGCCGTCTAAAATCTGCATGTTTTATCCAAGCAGCTTCAAAACGAAACGGGCGCTCACCCCTAGAAGTAGGACCAGAAAAAAGAGAAATGAGCAGCGGGTGGTGATCTGATTGGACACGCGTTCCTACTTTGACCACTCCCTCATGGAATTCCACTCTCCATTCCGCATTACAGAGACCCCTATCCAGTTTTTTGTAGAGCCGAGAAGCATGCTTAGTGATAGGCCCCTTCCAAGTATATCGTGGGCCCTCTGACCCCATGTCAATCAGCCTACATTTGTTTATGTTACTCAGAAAGCGCTGACATTTGGTCTCATTCACTAACCCACCTCCTTTCTGTTCGGTTGGGTCCTTAATATCATTAAAGTCCCCAGCTAACATCCAAGGCAGATTGGTATGCTTTGAAATTTCACATAAATCATTCCATAACAGCTTTCTTTCCTGCTCACGCGGGCTACCATATACTGCGGTAAAGCACCAATGACTCCTACCCAATCCCGTAACAAGACAGTGGATGAACTGGGTTTTTTGGGACAGAACAGAAATCACGATGGCGGGGTTGTTCCACATAATCCAGATACCACCGGACATACCAGTAGCTTCTTCAACAATCCTATTTTTAAAACCAAGTCTATTAATGACTTATTGGGCTTTGTCTCCACTACACCTAGTTTCAACAAGAACAACAATTTCTGGTTTCCAACTACGGACTAAATCTTTTAGAGCCAGACTGAATGCTTTTCCAGCGGCTCCCCGGGCATTCCAAACAACTATCATTAAAACCAAACGATTGAAAATGCAACGATTGAGTGACACTAACCCGATAAAGGGGCTACTAAAGACGAGGTTGGTCGATGGCGGACCCTCCACCCTGCGCGCTCTGTGGCTGAACGGCTTCATCACTACTGAGAAAAACCACCTCCACTTCATCAATATTCATTAATCTGGTTGGAGGGGCTGGGTCAGGTGGTTCCGTACGCTCAGCTAGAGGCATTTCATTTGGGTCATTTCTAGACACTGAGTCAGGTTGTCTCCCTTGTTGGTCCACAATACTATGCTGCCCATTATGTGGTCCAGTCGCTAGTGTTCCCACTTGGCCCAAACTGTTCTTGCCATGGTCCCCATGTGTCCCCTTTGCATTCCTCTTTATAACCACCCCCTGACATTCCTCTTTCCTCTCACCCTCCTCTCTCTTCTGACTAATGTTAATACTTTTTTGTCGTTCCTCAGCATCCCTCACCGCGGGCCCCACAACTTTAATTCTCTCCCCTTCTAATCTACTTCCCTGCACCGCCTTTTCACTCTTACTGTCTTTTTTCAAACCATTTGAGGAATCACCCTTGGTTTTATCCCCTTTTCTCTGATCCTTATTCTCTCCCCTCCTATTACTTTTGCCTCGAGCCTCCCCCGCCTCAGCTTTCTCCAGAATTGGACGAGTAGGTACGCTAGGATTTGCCATGTTGGAGATATCTTGGAGGGGAAGCCTAATCTCCTCTTCTATAGTCATAGCCTCAGTCCTACTTTCCTCCACTCTCAGGGCATCAAACCTGGTCCCACCCCCTGACATTGCCCCTTTTGCTTCTCTGACCGAGGAGTCAGGAGTACGTTGACTCTTTCTTTTGCCTTTCCTGACTTCAGGGGCAATCATCCACCCTCCGTATCTCTCTTCTTTCTCATCGGCTAACTTCATCGGTGCCTCCCCGCTGCTGCTCCCCTGACCAGTCGTCCCTGAGGTCGTCGGAGGCGCAGCTCCCTCCTTTCTACTAGGACAAAGCTCTGTCGAGTGCCCAAATTTCCCACACCCGAAACATATCAGACGAAGTCCTTCATACTCTATCTTAAGAGCATTGCCATCAACAATATATGAGGGCAACAGGGGAGCATTCAGATCGACCTCCACACAGAGTCTAGCATACATGGTTCTCTCTCTCCTCAGTGTCATGTCGTCTACTTTTATAGCTTTCCCAATCTTGTTACCAAGTGAGAAGAAGAACTTCCGATCATAGTAATCGCCCGGCAAACCGGGGAGGCGAACCCACACCGCTACTCTTTGGATCGTTTCATTCCAAGGGGTGAAATTCCTTTTCCAGGTTTGTACAGTGAGATAATGATTGGCGATGAGCCAGGGACCACCATCAAGAGCAAAAAAATAATCATCTAGAGACTGGAAAGAGACAACAAAGTAACCATTCCCTATATCATTGAGATTGACCCTACCAGCCTTACCCCACATCAGTTGGATCCGCCTTCTCAGTTGCATGAATCCAAGGGTCCCGCCTAGAAGCTTAATGATCAAGGACCTTGCCCATCGTTTCTCCAACCGGCGCCTTTCTTCTTCAGAGAAGTCAATAAGAGGGCCAGCTGGGGAGTCCGTTACAGTAATGCCTGCCATCATTGCCACAATGTTATCACAATCCAAGGAACCATCCCAATCAGCATCCTTTTCTGCCTCTAGATAGTGCTCTCCCTCTGTCGCTTCCATTCTCGGCTTCAAGACCTCTCTATATGATAATGGGACTTTTGGGGGTGAGCTCGGCAACGTCGATTCAGCTTCCATCCAGTCCTCTACTCTCTTGCCACAAGCTTGTGACCCTACAAACACTCCTTCTACGCGGGGGATCTTGTGACAAGATTCGGTAGCAGAGGGTGGAAGCTCCACCGATTTCTCGCCCTGGGCTATCGCGGGGGTACTTTGTTGGCGACCCTCATCCGTTAACTCGCATGTGCTTGGCATGGAACTCGGTACTTCCCCTGGCAACCCTTGGCTATCGAGTTTCAGCCCCAAAGGTTGCATTTGAGAAGTACCCTCAGAAATACCCATTGGAGATCTCTCACGCACTCGCTCACCGCTCCGCTCTCGTTCTCTGTTTTTCTCTCTATCGCCACTCCTTTCCCTGCCTCTCTCTCTCTCACTACTTTTCTCTCTCATCTCTCTTCATCGTGTTAATTACCTGCGCCAAACTTGCATCCATGGTTTGGCGCAGGTAATTAACACGATGAAGAAAAATAGGGGTCCTCATTGTCTAATTATACTCCGTATTTCATTATTGGAGCAGCACGTTGTTTAAGGTACGAGATAAATACATTAGCCGAATGGGTCATCCATGTCAAGTAAAATTTGCACATAGGACCGTGCAATCTAGGATGGAGGTCATATTTCATAATTATTCTTTTTTTCCTCGATCCATATCAGTGCACTGTGTAGTGTATACACTTATTGAGAAAAAGAGAGAAGTGGGATTGAAGTGAAATTAATATAGTGTTTGAGACAATGTTGACCATAGAAATAATGAGAGGTTGACTCATAAATATTCATAATGTTGAGACATGTTTGATGATGAGAAGATGGAGCACATGGGGGTTCCAATCTCATTCTTAACTCTTTCCTCTCTGCCTCATCTTTTCTCTTGTCCCTCCATCTTTCTCACAATTCTTGTCCCATCCTTCTCATATATCTTACGGACATCATATTTTGGTCTCCTCCCTCCCTCTCTGTCTCTCTCACAAACTAATCTTGATGGGTTTGTCTGATAGCGAAAATGGGCATGTATCATATAGGCCTTATCATTTGCAAAAATGAACCATTAATCCTTCGATTCAAAGAAAAAATTGCAGGGACTAAATTATGAAAAAAGCTATAAATTTCCTGGACCATTTTGGGAAATCAATTGAGTTATGAAAAGTATAGTATAAGCTAAGTATGCCACTTCCATTAAATAAATATATTGATGTGTGTGGACATACATGAATTTTACTTCACCTTATGGCAATTAATAAAAGTTGCTTGCACTAATAAAAATATATAGAACATCAGCGTATGTATACAATCTGGAGGTGATAATGCAGACGTAAGGTTTCTTTTATTTGATTGTTTTATTTGGTCAGAAATAGTAAGTGTGAGTGTTGGTATTAATAATTGCAATAAGGAATATTGTGATGAAAAGGGAGGGAGGAAATATGATAAGATCCAACAGGGAGTGATGGTGATCTGGAAGTGAACAATGCCATAGACTTTTCAATTATTATTAGATATCATCATACAAATCTATTCGAAACAATCTGATGGACTCACTTGAGCATCCCATGTTAAGCTGCTTACTCATAAATGAAACAAAAAAGGTTGTATGAATCTTACCTAGATATCAAGATCCAATACACAACTTGATCTAATCAAAACATACAAAAAAATTCTTTAGCAACATTATCTTTCATTTAATTTTCCAAAAATTGATAGAATTGTTTTTGGAAGGTTTTGTATATAGATTAGTTTCTCTCTCTTGTTTGTGTGTGAAGATGGGTGTTATTAATACGTTTAGGGGTATTTTAATAAATTTATTTTAAATTTCAAAAAGAAGAGAAAAAAAGGTTATTATATTATCTTTTTTTATTGTTGGGATTATATAATCTATTAGTATATTAAAATTCAATAAACATTATTTTCTTTGAAAATATTAAAAAATTTTAAGTTATGATAAAAAAAGCATTCTGTGCATTAGATTTTCTTAGTAAGAAATTGTAGTAATCAGTGATTCCCCTTAATTTTTTTTTTTTTGCTTACATACCTTAATTTAATTAATGGGTCCGATTCTACCAAAAAAAATAATGGGTCCGAATTATTTCTCCACTTATAGCAGCTTTAAACTTTGATTGGTGGGTGTGGTCAAAATTAAAATTTGAGCATATAAAGAAAATTTTAAAAATTATTAACTAATAGAAGTGGGTGAGTTGGATGAGACAGAAGACCATACAATAGAAGGGAGCTATCATTGTCCCATTTGTAATGATTTGCAATTAAAGAAATTAAGGGGTTAGATATTAATATGTTTTACCAATGATAACAATTTATTTGGCATCTCTGTGACTTAATAGTGATGTTGACACTTCTATAATCATGCGCTCTATTGAAAACGACTTCTTAATTAATGAATAATCAATTCCATTAATCCCCCATCAAAACAGTATTTCATCTTTAATTAACTTTTTTAATACTCCCTCCGGTCCCTAATGTAAGAGCCAGCCGTCAAAAAAACGCTTCTTAAGAAAACATGTGAATGTTAGTTGGGTGTCTGGAGTTAATGCTTCTTTTCCAAAATTGCTCATATTTATTATGGTACTTTTAAGAGAGAGAAATACATAAGCATTAATAAATATGAAAGAGAGTTAGGGGTAAAGTAGGAAAAAATGCATTAAATGAGGAGAGAATATGGGGTGAGCTCTTATATTAGGGACCAAAACCATTCAAATTTTAGGCTCTTACATTAGGGACCGGAGGGAGTAAGAAACCTAATCGATACTCATTGACATTTCGATAAATATAATGATTACCTACATGTAATAGATTTTTTAAAAAAATAAATGGGAATCAGTACCTTTCAAGAATTATCGCGTCTATAATCTATATGCCCAAGATTTGAATTTGAGACTACTTATTAAGACGGAACAACATGCAATCAGTTAATTCTTTGTGATCTTAACTACCATGAAATATGTGAGAATAACTTATAAAACTTAAATAATGTATGTCTAATTTGCCATCAACAATTCCATGTTTACAAATTTCCAAACTTAAAATTATAATTTAATTTTTTCAGCAAAATTATGTGATCTAACTATCATTAAATCAATCTTTTGCAATCTTAATGGTATTCTCCCTTGACCTTATCACTATTACTACTGCATACTCCTCTGGTCTTATTTATTGAGCATCTTATATATGTTTTGTACATATCATGGAAAATCTTAAACATCATTAAATTCCCGCTAAAATCTAATAAATTTTTTATTCTACACATATTTAATATTATTATATCGCATAATAAATAAAATGTGAACTTGTACATTCACAATGAAGATTTATATATAAGACAAAAAACATTCTCTCTCTACCTATAAATAGGACTAGAAGAGTATCAATCAATTTTAGCATGTGAAAGGTGAAAGGTGAAAGTGACTCAATTTTCATTACTCTAGTTAAGGTTGATAAACAAAATCTTGAGATTGAACATACCACATTAAAAATAACACTCAGTGACAATACCTAATAGTTTACTTGGTTATATCATAATTGACAAATATTTGGGAGATTAATTAGAGGTCTCATGTAAGAAATATAATTAAGATGATGTCTCACAAATTGTAAATTATAATTTATGGGTCTAACAGTAACAACTTTTGACCTCGTGATTACAACTTGTGGGGACTCATTTTAATTATATTTCTTTCATATGACCTCTAATTCATTATCCCTAGATATTATTCCTGTTTAGAATGTTGATCGCTAACTTAGCACGCACAACTACAATTTTAAGCTACATTATACCAATTAATTCCATCTATGCATGTTCTCAGTATTCCATTAAAAATAGTTATTCTCGTAAAACGAAGAACATGCCTAATCTTTCGTAACAACAATAACAACAACAGTTTGAATAATATTTAATTTGAAATCACATAATTAGAGTTCTTCAATATATTGTCCTCTAATTTTATCATTTTAAATGCAAACCTGACAATATATAATATTCTGTATCTGATTAGTTCTTATGAGAATGTTTGGGTTCTTCATGTCTCACAATTAGTTAGGAGAACATCATAACTCATTATTCATTCAAAGTCACAGGCTATAAGGACCTACATATTAAGGATCGATATAGTTTTCAAATAGTCGGATCGCTGATGAAGCGTTTTAGATAAATAAAGTTGCATTTTACCGAATTATTTAATTATTATTAAATGGGAGAATTATTAATCATCAAGCACGCATGCGTGTAAGAATTGAGCCGACACTATTCTAAGGAAAAAATATAAAGTTATTGCTATTATTATCGAGGAAGATTAAATGGATGTGAAATAATAAAAGATGAATATAGAAATATTCCATTCAGTTTTAAACATATGATCACTTTATTTTTTTTTTTAAGTTGAGGAAGCAAGTAAGACAACATAATTATAACACTTGCAACATATAATTAGATTATAAATGGGTTTATAAGTAAAATAATTTAGAATTAAGAAAAAAATAACTACAAACAATTTAAAGTAATTAATCTTACATTCTTAATTTCTCTAAAAAAGTTAAAATAATCTTATCATAAAAAAAGTACATAAAAGTGGCGAGGCCGGGGAGAAACTGACATTGGTAAGCTTCTCCCATTATTTGTTAATGTAGGGTTGGTAGGTTGTTTACATTTGAGGTAAAAGATGAAAAGGAAGTTCAATAATTTAATCAAATAATCATATATCCTTTTTCGGGGTAATAATAGCTATACATAGATAGTTAGACGCGAGGGAATTATAGAACGATTTCATCACTAAAAAAATTAGCTACATTGAAGGTGATATTTGCCAATAATAAATAGACGGAATAATTGAGACAACATTTATAAAACCGAGTTTAGATATCTATACTTATAAACTATAATGGAAACCTGTAATTAATGAGAATATAATTAAAGAAACACATGCAAAGCAATAGTTATTATATTTCTCATTAGTTTAATTAAGTGGTTATAAAACTGTTTTCTTAAGCAAGGTCTAGTGTCTGTTATTGTGAATTACTGAAAACTGCGATGAATTCAGTAAAAAAAACTGTCAACTCGAAGTATATTTTTATATTTTAGACATATATATGTGTGTATAATAATCCAGCTGGATTAGAGAATTAACGTTATGTATAAAAAGGGTAAAGATCACTTTTACGTCGGGAGGTTTCTTAGAGAGGCTGTATATATTATCCCTAAAGTAAAAAACAGAGCAATGTTACCCCTCTAATAACTCATCTGACGACTAACGTTTTTCTGACTAAATTATGCAAAGGTGACACACTTATGTGCCATTCAACTCATCCATTTTTTCCATGTCATAATGTTTTAATTATGAGGAAAGATAAAACAATGTGTCTACTTATGATACTTATATAAGATACAATTGACTAATTTAAAGAGATTAAAGAGCTAAATAAATTATTTGAATATATCATATATTACATATAATCTTTATAAAATACAATTGAAATAATCAAAGGATTGAGATTAGATTATATTTTAGTTTACTAAAGTATATTTTTGTCATTGAGTTTGCATCAAGTTGAATTTATATGATAATTTTTAAATTAAAACAAATTTACAAATATAGATTATTTAAAGTGTTTTATATACTACCTCCGGTCCTAAATATAGGACCTAGATGACTTTTTTTTGGAGAGGTTAAAGTTGCAAAATAGTCTATTAAATCATGACATATTTGATATATTTTTAGATTATCCATTAGATTATAAGTAAAATAAAATAATTTTAGGGAAAAAATTAGGTAAATCAATTTATAATTAACTTATTTTTGCTTTTTTTAGGAATTTTCAAAAAAGTCAATTAGGTCCTATATTTAGGACCGGAGGGAGTATTTTGCAGCCATGTATTCCTAAAAACAATGAAAGACTTTAAGGAATACGAATAGGTAGTACGAGTTGGCTAACTACATAACCTCATGTATTAGATTATTATTCCACATTTTACAGATTTACATCTTTGACTTGTGAAAATACTGAATTCATATATATTATTACAATGTAAAATCTGTAAAACACCCTTCCCAACAAAACCCTCGTGCCTCTAACCCGGTCGTCGACCACCACTTTCACTAACCACCAACCACCAGTCACCAGCCACAACAAGAATACTTAATCTTCCATTTTCAAAAAAAAAAATTAACATTATATTACTCAACAGTGGATGTAGCTATAATAACTAGATAAAATGAATCAGTATATCTGGGTTAGGCGTAGAAAGCCAACAATACCATTTAAAGAAGATGAAGCATGATCGGAATTGAGATGGAGGAAGAGAATCTATCATTAAGAGTGACCGAATGAAGTAATCTAAGGGCCAAGGGCCGATGAAGGTGGCCAATCAATGGTGGCAAAAAGAAGAGTTAAATCCCACACATACATGTCAAGACAGTAAAGTTTGGTCAACATAACATTGAATGTTAGCTATACACATTATCAGAAGGGTGATATTTTTCCATTTTTTAAATTTTCCAGCCAAGACTGCCCTTTCACCCATAACACCTTTAAGAAAACTTTTAGGACAAAAATAGCTTTTAACCCTATAAAAATCATCACATTAAAAAAAAGTTATCTCAATTAGGTATGATGATACTTCAATATCACGTGATTGAATCAAAGATTTAACAACTGCATTGTAAACGAATTACAAATTACAAATTACAGTTATGGGAAACTGTTGGCTGCTCTAACTCCCTATATTTTCATAGATTAGTATAAAATTAATTATTCAGGAAACATATTATACGTTCATGAATAATTGTAAGCACCCAATATTTCTGACTCCACTAATAATGAATTGCAAAATTTAATACAGAGAAATGTGTGTAGGAATTGATTGAAAGATATAAGTGTATGAGATATAAATAGTTCATTTGTAGGGGGAAAAGATGAATAAAAAGGAGGGTGTAGAAAGGAATTGGGACGGTAAAAAGGAACAAATGGAGGGATAGAGAGCCACGTCAAAGAAAAATATTAACCATGAACTTTTGTTCTCGATCACTCGGTGGGGTAAACCAATTCTATCATCAATAAATGAAAATATACAACATTTATATATTATTAAAACTTTCTTTTAATATAAGAACCGTTTGACTTAATTTGAGATTAAATAAGTTATTAATTAAATTATTTTAGTTGATATAATAGTAATTAGTTTAAGCTATACATAAGTTAAGTCAAAAAATGTAAACTAAAAATGAATATAACTTTATTTTATTTCTTTAATTTCTAAACAACATTGACTCCTGTATTAATAAATGCCCCTTATACCTCCCTTTCTTAAATATAAAACTCCTTTGACATTTTTGTCGATGTTAAGGAAGTAAATTAAACCACTAAAGCATAGTTAATATTACATATATCACATATAATCAGATTATATGTTGATTTATAAGTAAAATAAATAGGTTTTTGAAGAAAAACTTAACTATAGGCAATTTAAAATGATTAATTATGCATCATTAGTTTCTCCAAAAAAACAATGTAATCTTATAACCAAGATGAGGGTAATATAAGAAACCATGGGAAGTATTCATATTACTCCCCCCAATCCGTAATATAAGAGCTCAGCTACAAAAAACATGTCTGTTAAAAAAATATGTGATAATTAGTTAGGTGTCTGAAATTAATCTTTTTCTTTATGTTATCAATATTTATTATGATACTATTGACAGAGGGGAATACATAATAATCAAATATTGAAAACTGTTGAAATCATTAAATTGGAGAAAGTGTAAGGTGAACTCTTATATTTTGGAGAAAGACTATTCAAATTTTGGATTTTTATACCACAAATTGGATAGAGTATTACATTAGGTCATAAATAGCAACAAGGCGCTACAATCTAGATGCTACTACATTCAAGATTAAGTATAGTTATTTTTTCTATTTTCAATTATTGAAATATAGTTATTTTATTTGTAAAATTATCCATTATTTTCCTCTATTTTAAAACTAAGGAATCTTGTTATTGCATGTTACTTTGTTAGTTACCCACTTATTGTGATCATTTTTAATCATGGAATTGGGTATGTGAGATTGGATGTCAATTAAATCTTTTACATTTAGGAGACAAGACAAAATAAAATCTTACATTGAAAACCAAAGAAAAATTATTCATGCCGTCGGAATGGGAATCAGGTGAGTACTAATTAAGTATAAATCATCAGTTTATATTTTAAAAAATCGTCGGTTAATTAATTAGCATTACTTTATTTGATACATGCTCATGGTCGTGGGCAAATAAGAGCAACATTAGTGTAATCTAACATGGTTCCAATTTTGGCCTGCACAAGTTGAAAAAGATTGAACATATGATGAAAGAGTGAGAGGCACATGGGTTTCTCAGCCTATTTTTGTTGGCAATGCCTCCTTTGTTTTCCTCTTGGCTTTACGTATTTGTTCTCTCCTTCTCAACGTCCTTTCTCTTCACTTTTAACGTATCCTTCTCACTATCTCATTGGTTCCAACTCATCTTAGTTTTTTTACTCAGAAAAAAAACTCATCTTAGTTTTTTAACTCAAATTAAAAAAATACTCATTTTAAATTCAATGTTTATTAATTCCACTTGTCAACAACTATGACTATAATTTTTAACCCAATAAATGTTTCTCCATGTTTGTTCATTGCATGTGTTTGAGTTGGAGTGTAATAAGCAGCAAAAGTTATGTCGCGAGAAAAATTTTCGCATAATTGCAATATAAAATTATAGAAAATATAGCGTAGGTGAAAGCACACAACTTTGCCTAATTTCTTTTTGAAAACGGCTGAAATTATTATTTTGCATGAGAGCAATATTAACTTTGAACAAAATTTTGTCTTCCTCTTTTCTCTCTCTGTTTTTTTTTGTTAATACCTGCCCGGTTTAATCCAGACTCGAGAGGTAGGAGTGTTATCCACTTAGGCAAGGTGGTCCCCTCTCCAAATAAGAGTGTATGTTTAATTTCTAGGGATTTAAACACGCATTCTCATCCTTACGGAGATTATAGTTCACTTACCAACTCAACCAATTACCCAATATTGATTCTATTTTTTAAATTGAAGGGACATACACTGACAACATAAAACTACGAACATAATAAAACACACGATCTCACTCTGATGAGCGCTATAATAATATCTGACTATATAAAACATGGACCTAATTACTTTCCGATAAAGTTATTGTTTCAACGTAAATCAATATGTTGGCAAAAAAAAAACGTAAATCAATATGGTGACTTTAATAAATGATTTAAATTAAAAAAAAACTTGATAGTATACTCATATGCGTCTCTATGGGTGAAAGAGATAACTTTCTACACACCCTTCTAAACACTCCATATAAACACTTCATAAGTATGTAAATTGGCTTGTCGAGAATTAAGAAAAAACATTGAAATAAATCATTTCATAGGGTTTTGCATCAAATTAAACTGAAAAAATGTGGGATATAAATGAATCAATTTCGTAGACAATTAAATTGTTTGAGTTTGAATTCGTTATAATGTTTTCAGTTCAAAAACAAAAAGGACAAATGATTCTTCAAAAAACAATAGTATTTGTTTCAAATAACCGATTTTCAATTAAGATTTGTCCTTAAAAACAAAATGAATCACCATAGAAAATGAGAATTATTATTATATACCAGCTATTCCCTGGATCTAGTGCAGCTTAGATATTGATCTCACTTGTTATACTAGTCTGACTTACACACAAAAAGTTTTGTGGAAAATATAATTATTTTTAGAAGTTATTTATTATTAAGATCTTAATTTACCTCCCATGCACATGCACGTTATAGCGAAGTTGCAAGTTGATAATTACGAGTATTTCCTGCCAAAATAGCACAAATTTACAGGGGAAAGTTATTAACATTGAAAATCTATCCTTAGTTTTTTTATAATAAATAGATTATATAAGTTCGATTTTTGGGTATACTTTACTCCTTTATTAGAGATAAAAAGAATGAATGGAACAAAAAGAAGTGAAGAAAAGGCCGAACGTAACAATAAATAAAGAATAGCATTAATTAATGAAGGTTTGGATAATTATAACACATGGAAATGCAAGTTTGCCAAGCTAGGGCATCCATGTATATGGTGTAAAAAAAGATACAGTTCATACAAAATAATTCTAATGGATCAATGTTTCAGGATCAAAACATGTACATGAGTATTGATTAAGTTAACCGTAATTTGATTGATCTCAATTAAATAATATTTTTATTTTTAGAATAAAATATTTAAAAATCATAGCTTAAACTGGGTTTTTTTATATTGTCATATTGACATGCCTAGATATGCATGTCACATAACACTTGTTTATATCAATCTTAGGCATGCCAAACTAACAGAATCTCGTATATACTCAACCTAAACAATATAGATTGCCTATTGTAAATAATTAAAATCACTAAATATTTAAGATGTACTGTGAAGTTGAACTGATACTGCAAGCTAAGCTTCCATGATAAATAAACCGGAAATACCAGTGCAATAAAGTATTAAACTATCAACTATATATTATCAAATATAAATCAACCAAAAGACAGACAGAACATAAATAACGTATTGACCATTAAAAAGTACTAATTGGTATTATGTTCCTTTAATAAAAGACTAATTTGAATTTTTTCTGAAAGACTGCTGAAACTAAATATATAATATAATTATCCTAACATATGCATTAATATTATATATGGGTTTATATATCAAATAAACTAATTTAGAAAAAAATAATCCATAAGTAATTAATTTATGTTTCTTAAGATTTATTATTAAAAATGTTAACTCGATTTTATACTAAAGAGAGAAATAATAATCAGTATTTTTTTCTTTATTGGCTGATCCAAACCGGTTCACCTTTCTGCCATTATGGTCAATGCATGAACCGGATCATAAGCCGGTTCCGGTTCAACAGGCTAATCCGATCAGCTTATGAAAATAACAATGACGATGATAATGAAATAAAGAGAGTACATGTTATGCAAGTCTGAATTTGGATATTATTTGTCGTCGCAAACGGACAAAGCATGTCTAGGCCTTCAGCTCAATCTTCCACTTGCTCACACATACGCCTCACGGCTTCTCATTTTATTGCTTTACATTTGTCCCTTCGCCATGCTTCCTCTTCTTTTGTGGCTTGTTTATTTTGTATGCTTGTCATGAAAAGTGAAGGGCAATTAATTTTAGGTCTCACCCAACAAACATAATTTATATTTATATGGCAGGAGTTGCCAATATCCATTAATTAACTATCTTGGGTATCTTAGATCTCATGACTTATATACCATTTTATGAGTTCAAATACTCAAATTTAACAGAGTCCTCAAACGGAGTTAACATATATATCCATCTTATATTCCCACTTGCCCTCACTCATCATGGGTATTTCAGCTTTCAAAAAGATAAGTAATGAGTATTTCAGCCCAAAATGGTAAGTCATGAGTATTCAGCTCCTAAAACAATAATTCATGGGTATTTCATTTCCTAAAATTGTAGTGAAAGGTGGATGTATTTAAAGCCGTCTGAAGATTCTGTTAAATTTAGATTTAGATATTTCAACTCTCAAAATGATAGTTAATGAGTGTTGAAGGCAAGGTTTTTAAAGCCGGACCGAGCCGGACGGTCCGACCGGTGGCTAAAACGGCCCAATCACCTCGATTGGGCCGTTTTACTGTACGACCCGGTTTGACCCGGGGTTGACCCGGGTCGACCGCTGTTGACCCGGGGTTGACCCGCTTTTGACCCGGCCAGAAATTGACAACTGCAGAAAAAAATATATCAACAGAAAAAAAATGAACTTGATTAAAAAAATATCTTCATTCTAATTATATTAAGTTATTAAGTATTAACAATATTTATATATTTAATTTTCATTAAATTATTACGTCACCGGTTCGACCGAACGGTCCAACCGTTTCAACCGTTTCAACCATGACCCGCTCAGTTTTCCGGCTCGACGTCCGGCTCGAGTTTTAAAACCTTGGTTGAAGGTATCCGAAATAATAAATAAGTACGTATTGGTAGCTCCTCACATATAAGTTCTAAGAGTAATTGATAAAGACCTTTAACTCATTGTATATTTGTATGGGATAGGTAGATATGATGCAACTGCATCCCTTTGGAGTTAAGAGTCTGCTTGGATGGAGGAAAAATGGGAGATGAAGGAAAATGGGGAGGGAAAATGGGGAGGGAAAATGAGGTAAGGGAGAACATTTTCCCCTGCTTGTTAGGAGAGAAAATGGGAGAGAAAAGAAAATGGAGAAAGAAAATAGTGTGGGTCCCATACCCCATTTTTCCCCCAACTTTTTCCTCCCAAAATGGGGGGATTTTGAGACAAATTTTTTGTTCCCACTTGCTGCCCTTATTCATTCTCGCCTAATCACACGCATAGGACAATGAATGTGGCTACCTAACAGAAAGAATAAACTGGTGTACATTTATAGGAACCCATTTTGCAATTCTGCAAAGAATAGACTCGTGTTTCCCTATCAAGATGAGGAGTCAGGCTCCTCTCAACCCCAAATATATCCTTCCTCGTCTAATTTATCGCCACGACGAACATGGATGGCATCATAATCTCCAAGTTCTGCCTTAATCTGTGAACAAGAACATGGTCAGAAACCAATTAATCTTAAAAAGGCATCTCTAATGTTTAAAACCCAGGCATGCATTGGGACAAATTTCTTTTATTTCATTTATATTACATTATCCACATTGACCAGGAATGTGTGTGTGTAAGTATATAAGTAGAACATTCGCACTTCAGCTTGTCAACCGCATTAATTAGTTTTGCTTTTGTGTTTGGTCCAAAAAATGTGTTCAAAAAAAAATTTTATATTACATTATTTAATTATGAAGGATAATGTCAAATATTTTTTCTCTTGTCTTCATAATAAATTTTTTTTAAATTGAATAATAAATTATTATATTTATTCCCTTTATTTAATTTAATTTCAAGAGATGTCCCACTTATTGATTTATTAAAAAAATAATTTTCTTTGTTAAAATATATACTCCCTCCGTTCCTAAATATAAGATCACTTTGAGGAAGTGGATAAGTTTCTAAATATAAGATCACTTCCTATTTTATCTCAAGTTTTACCCAAACTATCCTTATACTCCCTCTTTTCATTGAAAACCCCTCCTCCTTTTAACTTTAAGTAATTGAGGGGATTTTGGGAAGATCATGTAATTTTATTGTCTTCCTTAATCTCCCCAAATTAATCAAAGTGATCTTATATTTAGGAACGAAGGGAGTGGTTTTCTTATTAAAGTGTTTGCAATAAGGGTATTTTAGTCATTCTGATATATACCCATTTTCTTTCCTCCATGTTTTCCCCCTCCATCCAAGCAACAGGGGGATTATATTATCTTCCCTATTTTCTTTCCTCTCACTTTCTTTCCTCTCCCATTTTCCTCTCATCCAAGCACACTCTAAGGAAGCCATAAACAACGTACGTACATATCATTACAAATCCCCAAATTGATTGTCAATTATTCTTGCGAATAGTTGTATACCAGAACCTCGCACCCTGACTGTCTACAATGAATTTATTATTGTTATTAATGTTTTGTTCATGAATTCATCATTTTAAGATTTGATTTTCTTAATTGTCCTTCAAGTGTACTGTGTGACTCGGGTTATCTCTATCCATCTGAGGTTTAGGAATTAAAACTATATTCGCACCTCTTTTAACATGGCATTTTGACTACAACTGTTGGATTACAGCATCAGTTGTTTATATTTCATATTGAACTTTGAATATTATAAGTAATAATACCCATAGATTATTCATCCTATAAAACTGACAAAATTACACACATTATGAGTATATAATCTTAATATCCAAATTTGACACTCCCTATCAAATATCATTCGTTATAATAAGCAAGGGAAAATACAGTTCCTTAGCTTTAATTAAGACGCGTTGCATGAGCCAATATTTTTTTGGAAAAAAAAGTTGCACGTCTTTGAACATGGCGATATGTGTGCCCGCGCGCGCGGTGTGTGTATATATTGCCAGATTATTCGCATGTAGAGCAATAATGAATGACATTAATTAGTGTTTTGAGTCAGCTATTATCTATAAACACAATATTGAAATTTTGTGAGTTAACACGTTAATATGGTACATTATAAATATCCCATCAAATTCATTATCACGATTGCAATGCTGCGTCCTGAATAAAATAATCGGCAGTGATATTCACACAACACACACACGCACACACCATATCAAAATTCTAACAAATCATAAACATTACATGTGGCTCAATTTACAATCATATAAAACGTAACTGCATTAGACACATTCATACAGCACAATAATTGTTAGACCTCGAATATTTGTGGCATGAAATTTGAAATTTTAGATTGGGAAGAGAAGGTTTCATTAACCTAAGTACTATAAATCAATAATCACTCAACTGGTAGAAAGAGTTTAATACTCTGATCTAATGTTAGTATGTGAAGCTAGAAATTACTAAGGCGCACAGTTGAAAGATTAAATATATACATTAGGTGAAGATCGCACATGGATTTATTTGTAGATATCTTTAATGTTGGATTGTTTCTATAATGAAATAGTATCCGAGATTATTTAACCCTTCAATAATTTTTGTTAATAAAAAAGTTCTGAAACATTAGTTTATTCTCATCGATCTGCAGCTTTAATTTATAAAAATAATAAAACAACTTAGCTTCTTGGATTTGGGGGAGGTACACAGTACATGAGCTGAAAATAATACTGTTACACATACCATGTCAAAACAACTCCTTGATTTAATTATTGATTCACTAATTAAATAATTATCCTTCCCATCAGTTTTATTTTTCTTTTTGGGGATCAATGGGGCTCTGTTCTGAAACAGGGAAATATTTGTTATCTTTCAGTTGTAAAATTCACTTTTTATAATGTGCAGGGCATGAGTCATGAGGGACCACAAATAGGCGTGATGAATATATTTTAAATGGCAATGCATATAATATATAGTTTTTATATCAGAGAATCATTTTGATTAGATTCAAAGTTATAAAAACTAATTACTTAAACTATAGCTGCATGTGGGAATGTGTCACTGTGTCATTTTATGTGATATCAAATTGTGATTAACTCGATTTAATTATAAGATTGGAATGTCAGTTTCTTCATGTTGAAGAGCTGACAAGCATTAGCAATAATCATTAATACAATTAAGAGATCTCATCCATTGCTCATCTCTCAGAATAAATAGTACTTTCTGTTAGTGAATTGTGTTTGAATGAATTTTTTATTACACTTATGAAACAATATGAGAAATTGTTTCCTTCTACATACAAGTAAGTGTTTTCTGTTGAAGTATAAAAAATGGGTAGTAAAATTGAAAAATGACACAATTTGATTTTTAAATGATGGACCTTGTTAGTATAAAAACAAATAGACTCACGTTTTCTTTTGTGCATACATGCGTTGTGTACAGTCTAGTAATATTGTTTTTAATTCTCTTGACAGATCAGATTAAGATCAAATAGCACATCCATGTTTTTCTACAGCAGTGAAAACCAGGACAACCCAGTTCAACTTTAAGCAGTATAAATATGCATGGTTGAACTTGATCAACACAATCACAACTAATTAAAGCAGTGCAATTTTGTTTGTGCGCGCGCGCATTGTAACCCTACTAAAAAAGATTTTAATAAAAAACATTATTACATGTCAAAAAATAAAAAAACATTATTAAACTATAAGAAAATGGAACATTATTCATATGAGTGTGTGTATAAATGATATATAATCCAACAAAATAAAAGTCACTAAACCATATTAATATTACAACGTCGTCATCTATTCATCTATACCCATGCAAGACTCTTGACCAAACATGTCAGTAATTAAATGTTTTAATACACCATGGTGTTTTCTTTGGGTGAGAAACAAACAATAAACAATGACATGAAAATTGATGTGAGGATGTGTGTATGGAGGGAAGCGATATAGGGAATGAAAAGAAGACAAGAAAGGTGACAAGTTCGAAGTGAAGAGTACAGAGAACCGCTTATGAGTAACGCCAAAGCAATTCATGGTCACCTTAGTTTTGTCCTAACGCTACCTCTCTCTTCTCTCCTTTCATTTCTTTATACAATGTTGTCCCCTCCTTTTCTCCCCGTCTCTACTTTGTTTCACATTCGAATTTGGTGCCTCTACATTTTTTATATCATTATAAATATAGAATAATGTTCGCGTTAACTAAAAATTAAAAGAATACCAGTTAAATTTCCCATCCCAGATGTTGTTTCTTTTATTCATGATTAAGAGTGTGGGATGTATACCATGCAGAATCTGGACGATGCTTCTGCTTTCTTTTATTTAAAGTACGTAGCAAATATTAATCATATAAAATTATAAAAATCGAACTCACGTGTAGCATTAGCACGAGAGCTAACATCCTTATGATACAAAGGCCATTGGCCTTCTATTAGTTTGATAGAGAACAAATTTTCCTAAGTTATGATGCTGGTTGAATTTTATTTATTTTCGGGAAAATTGAAAAGGAGTTAGATGTAGACTTGTAGTAGTAGCTTAGTAGTAAGTATAATTTAGAGCTTGCGGTAACTCATACCTAGTTTAAGGCGATATTAAAACGGGTTTTGGGGCACGAACTTGTTAAACCCGAAATCTGAGCTAGCCCCTGATAGATTAACTCGTTAAGCTCGTGGACCAACTCAAACCCATCACCCTTTTTCAGTCTTCTTGTTTAAAACATAAAAAATAGATTCTATTTTTTCAATTATAATTATATTGTAAATTAATATAGAGGGATAATTCTTCTGAGAAAATGGGGGAAAATTTATTATTTTTTCCCATCATACACTCAAACTATACAAATGTAGAATTATAATAACTTATTCTCGCAAAAATAAACCTCTTTCAATCATGAATATTCTATCTTATCTAAATATAAGTCATTTTCAATCCGATCCGGAATTGAGAAATATGGATAAGTTCTTTTAATTTTTTTTTTATTTTACCTATATTGATGAGATTTTGGATAATAAAAAATGTGAAGACTCGCACTTTAAAATTAACTATTCAAAAAATAAGCAAATAACCAATATTTAATACTCCAAATAAATTATTTTATACCATTATTATATATGGACCAAATAATTCTTCGTTCCAAAATGTAAACAGAGTATTTTTCATCGATCAAGACAAAAGAATGTCACTTGCCCTACCTATTATTTTTGAACGTTTTCATATTGTTGTAATAAATGTTTCGGGCGAGATATTTTTCCAACCGGGAAAAACGATTGCTCTGGATTCAAAGGACGATGAGACAGCGATGCATATTTAGTTCAGTTGTTTACTTATTTGGAATAATATGCCTTTTTTTTTGCCAGAGAAATATGCCTTTTAAGAACAAAGAGAGTTACTCGTATACATATTATTATACATACCAGTATACCACATTACCACTGGAGTTCAAGACGAAATGGGTTGAACTTTAGATTATTTTGAATAGTTTATCGTTTTTTAAGAGTGACATTTATTTCGGTTCCAGTCGCGGAATTTATGCATTAAAAAAATGTTACCTTTCAACTGTTCAAAGTTATGAAGGTAAAAAATAACTGTTCAAAGTTACTCTATTTTAGTTTAGACTTCAATCTGAAATTGATCTCAATCACTGTACTGTATCGTTCATTTTTTACACAACTATACAGTCCTCACTCCTCTCTTTAAAAACCACATCCACGTGGGGAACATGAAGCGGAAACTGTTTATTCTCTTTCTATCCTGCACCAACTACTTATTCAATTACATGCAATAAGTACTAAAGCTAAAAAATGCATACATATGAATGATTAAAAATTAAAATATTAAACTAGTTTCATCACTAATAGTGCTAATTTTATGTTATACTCCCTCCGGTCTTAAATATAGGATATAGTTGACTTTTTGAAAAATCCTTAAAAAAAAAGCAAAATAAGTTAATTATAAATTGATTTAAGTAATTTTTTCTCTTACACTAGTTTATTTTACCTATAAGCTAATGGATAATCTAAAAAGATATCAAATATGTCATGATTTAATAACCTATTTTGCAACCTTAATCTCTAAAAAAAAATCAATTAGGTCTTATATTTAGGACCAGAGGTAGTATTTCACATTGCCAATTGAAGAAATGTTGAAAATATGCAATATCAAGTGAAATCAACTAGGCTGACATAAAATACTTTAACGATGTGTATTTGTATATTTGAAAACTCAGTCTAAAATCATATTATGCGTTATGATCTTTTCTGCGTAATAACGTTGTAAATAAATCTCAAGTTACGGTGTTTACTACTATGTAGCATAGAATTGTCTATTTTTTTTGGTCGAATCGGAATTGTCTAATTTAATGCTATCATTTTGCACCCATAAAAGTGTTTATCTATTTGCGTGAATAAGCCTATAATAATCCAAATGGCAAATAATTATGTGTTTGTTTGCATGGAAATTTTGAAGTATTTTGAAGAGAAGGTACTGAATATTTTTTTTGATCAGAATGGTACTGAATATGTTATGACAAAATATGTGAAAAAAGTATTACGATAATATTTAATGCGCATGATATATAATGTTTGAGACTTACTTACATTACGTTGCCTTTTTTGATCGCATGACGTTTCTTCATTCTTTTTTTTTTATCAGAACTTCATTCTTTTTTTATTAACTCATTTCTTCGTTCTTAAATACACACACACATCA
Source organism: Mimosa pudica (assembly GCA_029929735.1). Lineage (NCBI taxonomy): Eukaryota > Viridiplantae > Streptophyta > Magnoliopsida > Fabales > Fabaceae > Mimosa > Mimosa pudica. The sequence continues at coordinate 8,007,909 of JAKELP010000001.1, forward strand.
TATATGTGTGTGTGCTTTAAAAAGGAATAAAGATTTTCCATTAATAAATTCCAAAATTTGTTTACTCTTTGAATAATATTATATTTGTACCCCTGCTTTCTGATGATGCTAATTATCAACTGCCATGCAGGCTCATATTCAGTAGTTAGTGACTCGTCGGATATGAAGTGTACACTATAAAATATTTTCAAAGCTATATTTTTGAACACAGAAAAACATCATTGACAAGTATATATACACCTTCAAAAGCACCAAATAAAAAAGGAAATGTTTATGAAATAATAAGAGATAAAAATACATATTACACATTATTCATTTTGAAGTTAGGCACAGTTTTTTTTCTTGAATATATCTAATGCCACTAACAATCAATTAATATCGTTTACAGAAATGTGGGTATGTGATCGGAGATATCAGAAGCTCTATCCCATACTACAAGACACTAACCATTAAAAGAGTTTTGGTCTTTATTATAAAATATCAACCACCAAATCAATGATCTTTTTCCCATTTTATCTTTGTCATTAAAAGATGTTAAAGCTGAAAAGGTTAAGTTATATATATCATTTAATAAAGTTAATGTTTGAAAAATAATACATTTATGCATAGATGTAGTAACTCAACTATCATTCATTGGTTTTGTGAGAATTAATAGTTGATGTTTTGTAAAAAGACCATAGGAAGTATGTAAGTGAACGAAAACGATAAACAATTTTTTTGGACCAAAAGATCACCAAGTAAGTATTTCATTGTATAAGAGTGCAACCGTCAAAACATGTTTATTAAAAAACATGTAAAAATTAGTTGAATGTATACAAGAAGTTAATGTTCGCTTCCCAATTTGAGCTTATTTATCATGACACTGTTAAGAGAAAAATATATGTAAACATTAATAAAGGGAAATTTGCATTCTAGTCCCTGGGAAGGGAAATTATTACTTGAAGGTCCCTACACATTCCAAAATAATTATCAAGTCCCTTGGGCCTTTCCTGCAATTATTTGCTTATGTGCAATGACCATTTTGCCCTTATGAAAGCATGAAAACCCAAAACATGCACAAGATAAAATTCAGGGACTTGCTACCGCGGGTGTGCCTACTTGCTACCGCAGGCTTGGAGACTTGCTACTGAGACGTTAAGTGACCAACATTCCCTCCCAAGTGTCATTCATATCTGAGGGCCCTTTAATAAAGCCAGTGACCACTTTTTGTTATTCCTCCGATATGTGCCACACCATGTTTTTCAAAAACCATTTTATTCACATGGGATGGGAGGGACTAGTCAGGGACTTGCTACCGCGGGTGTGCCTACTTGCTACAGCAGGCATGGGGACTTGTTACTGTGTTTACAGATCAGCAAACCTGCAGTAACTGGGTCCAGACCTGTCTGCAGTAACATGTCAGCGAATGTGTAGTACCAATCTCCCTTTAGAAATGATGAAATGCAAATACTCACACTTGACATAAATTAATCATTCATGTAGAATTTCACTTACATCCCTGACTAGTCCCTCCCATCCCATGTGAATAAAATGGTTTTTGAAAAACATGGTGTGGCACATATCGGGGGAATAACAAAAAGTGGTCACTGGCTTTATTAAAGGGCCCTCAGATATGAATGACACTTGGGAGGGAATGTTGGTCACTTAACGTCTCAGTAGCAAGTCCCCAAGCCTGCGGTAGCAAGTAGGCACACCCGCGGTAGCAAGTCCCTGACTTTTATCTTGTGCATGTTTTGGGTTTTTATGCTTTCATAAGGGCAAAATGGTCATTGCACATAAGCAAATAATTGCAGGAAAGGCCCAAGGGACTTGATAATTATTTTGGAATGTGTAGGGACCTTCAAGTAATAATTTCCCTTCCCAGGGACTAGAATGCAAATTTCCCCATTAATAAATACGAAAGAGAGTTGAAGACAAAGTAAGAAAAAATACATTAAATGATGAAAAAAGTAACATGAGTTATATATTATATTTTAAACCAAAATCATTTAAATTTTAGACTCTTATATTATAGATTCGAGTGAGCAATTCCATTTTCATATTAAATCACACTCCAGAAATGAAAATAATACAATGACATAGGAGTAAATAATAAAATAAAGCTTTTTAATAATAAAAGCAAGACGATGGAAGACGCAATGTTGAATACGGAAGAGTATTTAAAAGGGGGTATAAATATTATAAGTTGACAGTTAAAAAATGGGGAGTTACAGTTGTGGAGATGGGGCATTGACCGGGCCACATGATGAGCCAATCAAGCCGAAAACCTGAGAGCGTGCATTTCACTCTCCAATCACCCTTCATCATCATGTCGTCTTACCTGGGTCCCATCTTACTCATCTCTCATTCCCTTCGAGCGTGCCCTTCAAACTCCTATATATAGGTACATTACAAACATCTCTATTTTTTAAAAAAATATTTGTGAATAGAAATTATTCAATTTAAATTATATATAGTTATATTTTTTGTCAAAATTAATTTATTCATTTTACCTATAAAATAGGATATATTCTAATTATATATAATAAATTTATAATTTAGTGGTCTAATTTACTTAATTTTCACAAAAAGTCTAAAGGTCTTGTTTCAAAGGAGTGGTTTTTTCCAAAATATTATTTTTCTAATTTCAATCATTCAAATTATTCTTATTTATTTTTCATTAATGAATAAACAAGAGATGAATAATGCAGAATAGAGTAGGCAATTGTGGTGTCTCAGTAATATCATATAATTTTAAATAATTTAACTGACTTCCTTTGTATGATCAAAATATGTAAAGATGCTTTGTGTTTAGGAGTATAGGGTGTAATCATTTTTATAGGAGGAGTGATTATTAAATTATAATCACACCCATAGTCCTTGGGTTTAATGTAGAGTGACTCGACCATTTGACAAATGTTCAGTTTTTGGATGCATCATATTTAACTGTTTTTCTAGACAATGCCTTTAGAGATTTTAGAGAGACATTTTCAAGAGTATGTATAGAGTAAAAAGACCTACACGTAAAGATAAAATGAATGAGCTTGGTTATAATGTTCCCCGCTCACAAGAAAATGCCAACTAAATCATGAGTTTGGGGCTAATCTTGGATTGTGAGTTAAACCATCCATCATCTTAAAATTTTCCATAAAAATATAATTATAATTACTACTACTATCACCTTAAAAAAGTACCATGGATAGAGAGAGGTTAGGGGAAAGTGAAGCAGAGACCCATACAGATCTAGATCCACTCAACGCCTTCCTAAAAGCTTCCCCCTACTTCCAACTTTCCACTTGCCATAAATGAATCTGCTAAAGTTTTGTTTTGCATATCACAACTCACTAATTGCGATATTTTTTTAATAAATGACTCATTTAATCGATTTATTAATATTACTGAATAAGCCAGGTCTTACCTTAATTTAGAAGAGAAGAGATGTGTATATTAAGATTAAAATTTAAGCAATTTATCCATAATTTATTTTATACATAAGTTTTTTTGATCGTATACATAAGGGGGTTTGAATTCCTTACATTTGCTCGTACCTCATTTGGTACTTATTTAACGAGCTATTCTTATAATACTCCACGTGCAATAATTGAAAAAATAATGGAAGCATAAAATAATGATAAGCAATATTTTTTCTCGATAGCATAGCAAAGGCTTCAGATATAAAAAAAATAGTATAGCAGAGACAAGCAAATACTTTTTCACTTCGGACAATATTTACCATAATTAAAAATATACACATACTAAAGTCTTGTGTTTTTATTTGTTTTCCTACAATTATAGTACATACCCGATTTATTTCATTTTTATAATATTTTAAATATTTACTATATATACTTCAAAAAATTTAAAAAACGAATACAATTTGGGTAAATTCAAAATTGAAAAAAAAAGTTGATTTTGAAATTGTTTTCTATACAGCAACAAATAGAGTCAAGGGTATGCAATTTTTTCCCGTCCCGTTGCTTTTTGGGACGGGACAAAATTCATCTTTGGAAGCGATTGAGAATATGTGTGTGTGTATTTTTATATAATTGTTTTTAGAAAATGCACGTGTCGTTTATACCATGTATGTGCATATATGACATTTTTTATGAAAAATACAGTCTTAATAAAAGTTTAACTTATTGTGATGTGTAAGATGCATTTTGAAAATAATAATAAATTAATTTAGAAATAACATTTTTTTCGGGACGGGACGGAACACAGGACAGGAACCCTGTCCTGAGACATTTTCGGGACGGGGGTGTCCCAATGGCCAATTCCGTCCTGCCCCGTGAATACTCCTAAATAGAATTACCAACTTGCTACTTTCTTTCTTTTTTGAACATGTTGGAAAATATGCCCGGGTCTATCCTTAGTGGCGTAATCATCTAGAAAAAGATCTGACAGATTAGAAGTGATGAGGAGAATATGATAATTGACCAATAAATAATTAATAGGTGATTACTTGATGATTAAAGTCAAATAGTTTGCATTTAGTGAAATAAGAGAATATGTCATAATGGCTGATTGACAATACTAATGAGGGACATTGATGAGTGCGATCTTCTTCTAATCTCGCATTCAAGGGGATCCCCTCATTGTGTTCCTTAACCCTTAGTCTTAAGAAGTTTCTCACGCCCGACTTTAGGTGAACTTAAGAATTAATTGATTCTTGCCTACAACATCATGTTTTTCATGTAATAGGTTCTATTCATACGGGAAATACAAGTAGCCTATAAATTTGGTCCATTCACAAAAGTTATGTATCAAACCCATGACTATTTGTTCAAGGAACAATAGTACTTAACATTCACGTCAACCCATAATTACTCCCTCCTCTTTTGATTAGTCCAACTTTTTTTTTAATCCAACTTTTGAATTGTTTTGTTCTAAACTTCTATAAAAGTTTGCATTGAGTTGTGTGATAATTTAATGCATTTTTCCTATTATTCTTCAATTCCATTCCATATTTATTAATGTCCATATATATCTCCTCTCCCTCATCACAAATCATAATCATAAATTAGATAAATATTAAAAAAAATTCATTTAAAAAACGCAATTTGCCCATAACAAGGATATGAGCTAGTAATGAATTAATAAAAAATAAGGGAGTAGTAGTAAATAGTAGTCCTCCAAATAAAAAAGAAAAACACAAGGCATTAATCGCTGCTGGTGCCACTCCTACCGGTCTTGGATTTCCAAGTTTCAAAGGACAGAGAAAGGGGTAAGTGTGTTTATATGTACTCATGTAGTTGTAGTAGCAAGTAGTGACTGGTCCGATAAGAAAGTCTCTGGATCTTGAGAGAGAGAAGTAGAGAGAGAAAGGGTTGAAGTTTGAAGTTCAGTTTGGGCAGAACCCCATAAAACACATACACACATACAGCAGGAGCAGTGAAGCAATTGATGCTTCTTCTGCCCCTCCTGCTCCTGCTTCTCCTCTTCCCTCAAGGCGGTTCCTTTGGCTTTTCTCTCTTTCTTTTGACGACCCCTCTTTAATAATAATAATAACCCTGCCTTCAAGTCCTCAACCACAACAATAACAGCATGAAGTTCAACGTGAACAAGTATCTTTAGCTTCTCACCACCTTCTTCTTTCTCCTCCTCATATGGGTATGTGTGAGTGAGCTTGATTTCATTCATTCAAGCCCTGAAATGGAAAAAAAATTGATTTTTTTGGTTCCTCATGATTGTATGCTTATTTGTTTGGTTTACTTTTGCTTGTTTTTTGTTTTTTGTTTTAAATAATAAATAATAATAATGGAGGAATTCAACCACTATCTTCTCTCCTACTGTTTTTCTCTCTCTTGTTCCTTTTATCAAAGGCATCATCATCATCCATTCATCCTCCATTAGTATCCCCACGAGAATACTTGCTTTTGCCACTTCACTTTCCTATTTCCCTCTCCTTCTCTCGTCTTTAACTTTGCTTTGCTTTTCTTGGCCTTTGCAGGAAGAATATGAGAAACACAAACCCCATTTAGGACTCACAAAAACATAATAAGCTGACACACACAAACAGAGAGGGACGGATCTCACTCAACCCACAAATAAAAATCACTTTTTTCCCTCCCTCCTTTATAAAGTTTCAATCTTTCCCTCACAATTTCACTCCCCAGCTAGCCATGGATGGTTATGAAGCAACCAGAATAGTGTTCTCCAGGATCCAAAGCTTAGACCCTGATAATGCTTCCAAAATCATGGGCCTCCTTCTGATTCAAGACCATGGTGAGAAAGAGATGATTCGTTTAGCTTTTGGCCCTGAAGCTTTAGTCCACTCAGTGGTAGTCAAAGCTAGAAACGACTTAGGCTTACTTCCCTCCAACTTATCTCCTTCCTCAACACCTTCAACACCTTCTTCACCTTCTCCTTTTCTCTCCAATCCTGTCCCTATCACAAGGCAAAATTCTGCTTCCTCTAAGCTCCTTAACTGTACAACAGCAACCACTAGCACCCCACCTTCTCTTTCTGAACTTCACTGCAACACTGATTTGATTCCCTCCTTTTATGGAGGATCAGACCATATTGATGAGTTTCAGCTTCAAGAACAGCTTTCTTTCCTCAATGATGGGCCCAAAAGTCCAGATTTGCTGTTCTCTAATTCTGATTTGTCTTCTAGCCCTACCGGCGGCGGTTATGGGTGGCCGGCGGCGGCGCACCACCGCCGGAGCTGCTCAGTGAATGATGCATGTTTGGGTGGTGGGACGGTGGAGGACTTGAATTCAGGGTTGGGGTGGAAGCCTTGTCTTTATTTTGCAAGAGGGTATTGTAAGAATGGGAATACTTGTAGGTTTCTTCATGGTGATGGTGGTGGTGGTGATGGTTCAATGGTGGTGGGGTCCCCTAGTAAGATGGAGATGGTGGAACAGTGTCATGAGCTTCTTAGATCTAAGAGTGTCCAGCAACAAAGGTTGGCTGCTGCTTCCCACCTCATGGCTTCTTCTTTTCCTTATTCTCCTAAGTGTATGAACCTTTTGCTTCAGCAGCAGCAAAATGATAGCCAAAGGTACAAGCTTTGGAATTTTCAATCAGGTCTTTTAAAGTTGTGGTTATTATTGTTTTTATTTTTTTTAAAAAAATGTCTTATTTTGTGGTGGTGTTTTTTTTTTGTGTAGAGCTGCTGCTGCTTTCATGATGAATGAGGACTTCAATAAGTTTGGTCGGTCAAGGCTAGAGAGAAATGAGTTTTCTCTGAATGGAGGTCCTGGAATGGTGAACCCAGCTTCAAGGCAGATTTACTTGACCTTTCCTGCTGATAGTACTTTTAGAGAGGAAGATGTTTCAAATTACTTTAGGTTAGCTTTAGTGTAACTTTGGACTGGATTTGCTTCTTTTGTTATTCTTCCATTGTTTGGTAAAAACTTAAATGTGTAATAATGTCATTATGATGTTGTGTAATGAAGCATTTATGGGCCAGTGCAAGATGTGAGGATCCCATATCAGCAGAAGCGTATGTTTGGTTTTGTGACCTTCGTTTATCCAGAGACTGTGAAGCTCATTCTCTCCAAAGGGAACCCTCATTTTGTTTGTGATGCTCGAGTCCTTGTTAAGCCTTATAAGGAAAAAGGCAAAGTTCCAGACAAGTACAGGCACTCTCTCCTTCCTTCCTCATTTTCTCGTCATGTTTACCAGCAATATCAATCAATCACACATGCACACTAACCTCATTCACGTTCTTGTTCATTTTCAGGAAGCAGCAGCAGCAACAGGTGGATAGGGGAGATTATTCTCCTTGTGGTACCCCTACTGGGCTTGATGCTAGAGACCCATTTGATCTTCAACTTGGTGGGTTACATTTTTTTAACCTCTCAAAGATTCTCTCTTTGGATTGTGCAATCTTTTTTCATATTTTGATGAGCATCTTTTTCTGCCAAAAAAAAAAACTTTAGGTGGGAGAATGTACTATAATGCTCAAGATATGCTGTGGAGGAGGAAGCTGGAGGAGCAGGCTGATTTGCAGCAAGCCATTGAGCTCCAAAGCAGGAGGCTAATGGGCCTGCAACTTCTTGACATCAAGAAGCAGCACCACGGCGCGCTTTCCACCGGAAGTCCCATACCTTCCCCGACCACTCACTCGCCGAATATGTTCTCTCAGAATCTTGTTCTTCCTCCGTTTCATAGCACCACTGAGGCCCCAGAAGGTAAACAATCTATGTTTGAAGATTTTTCAAATGCAGTTAGATTCATATACATAAAAGGATGTGACTTAGTGGTTGTGGTATTTTATGTTTGATAATTTAGCAGAGAGTGTTACTAGCTCAGCTCCTCCTGCGACCACTGCATCAATTCCAGTTGATCAGGCAATCAATGTTTCTGTGGGCAAACAAGTGACAGTGGATGGAGAAAATGGAAATAGTACTGAAAGCAGTGGCAAGCAAAGTTCTTCTGCTTCTTCTAGTCATGAAGACCGTGAATTGCAAGAATGGTATGGACTTTCTTTTTTATCACTTGGAATAATCTAAAGGTTACTAGAATAGCAAAAAATTCCTCTTTTGGTTCATGCTAAAAGTTATGTGCATTTATTCCAGAATTTGAATTTTTTTCCCCTTCTAAATTTGATTCTCCTTTTGGAGCTCATATATCTTAATTGGGTTAAAATTGAAATTAATGCAGTTTGGACCATAATCTCCCTGATAGCCCTTTTGCTTCTCCCACAAAAGCTGCTAGTGACTATATGGCTGCCTTCTCCTGTGGACCTAATGAGGCCATTGGCTCAGATGCTTCAGTTTCATCTGCTAACTCTAAATTTGGAAATAGTTCATTGCTTCCAGCAGCAGCATCTGCTCTGGATATGGGATCTTTCAAATCTTTCAATTGCCAATTGCCCAGGTACCAATTATAATAATGTTCCCTGCCATTCACATTTAATTCCAAGTTTTTATTTCCCCCCTTATATATATCCACCATGATTTTCAGTGTTACATAATAAAGTTTCAAACTTTGATTGATCTGAGGTTTTAATTTTGAACCCCAGGTTCTCTTCTGGCCATGGAACCATCGGAATGTTTGCTGCCGGCACCGGCGGTGGCATTTAGCATCATGGGCTAAGGTAAATTTCACATTTTTTTTGGTTGGTGGATTTTTCTCTTTTCTTAGCTCATTTTGCAGTTTTTGTTGTCTTAAACATGCACAGCATTGTGTTGTTTTTATAATTGAAGGTGGATTTGGTCTTAATTTTTGGCTATCTTGTGCTTTGTCCACAGGAAGTGAAGCAATAAAAAACCAAACAAACCCGGAACATCAAACAATATGTAGAGAGAGAAAAAAAAAATCATCATCAACACCATTCACCACCACCATGGCCATCACCATCATCACCATCATCAATACTATACTACTTACTACCATACAAAATGCATACGTAAAAAGCAGTTTCAGTATAGGAAGTGGGGCCCAGCCATTCTCTCCCCATCTTCCCTGTTTGTGGTTATTGTACCATTTTCATTTTAATCTTTCTTCTCATTTTCTGTAGTAGCTGAACCACAGGTAAAAAATAACACAGAGAATCAGAGAGTAGTAGGGAAAAGAAAGAGAAAAACTCTTCTGGCACTGTAATTTTCTTCCCCTTTTACTACTTTTGCCCCATTGTGGGTGGACTTAGTGTAGTTATATATTAGAGTCTTAATGTTATTAGAGTTTACAATTACAATGTAAGAGAGTCCTGTACAGCTGAAGCTCAAGCCAGAGAAAGAAGAGTGGGAAAAAGAAGCAAAGAGACACACTTGAAGGCTTGCTGGTTTCAACAAATCCCATGATGGGTAATCACTAATTTGATGAGTTTGAAAGAAAGTGAATGAGTAGTAGGATGGGGAAAAAGAAGAGGTATAATTGCTAAAAGAAAGAAAGAAAGACATCTGCTTTAGCTTGGCTTAAAGCTCAAAAGTGGAGCGATTTTCTTCTTCAGTCTAATATTTTCATATGTTGTTGAAGTTTGTTTGTACTTTCTACTTAGTAGTAGTTGTTGTTATACACAAAATGTCAACCTCAATCCCCTCTACTTAGACAGAAATGAAAGAGATTTTAGAAAGAAGGCAAAGATCAGAAAGCAAAAGTTAGTATTTTTACAATTTATTTTAAGACTTCAAATTGCACTCTCTTCTCATGCCCTCTGATTCTGAAGAGAGGTTTTTGTCTCTTTGTTTGTTCCTTCCCCTTCAATTATTTTTTACTTTTTCAAGTTGTGTGTGTGTGTATGTAAATGAGTGGGGTCTGTCTTTTATTTGGATGCCATTATTGAAGAAGGTGGGGGCCCCACATGGCACACCACCATCACATGGGGGCTGCTGACACTGCAAGTGGGCCCTACACATTTATATAATGCCAGGTTGTGCATGGGTCCCACCCACCAACACCCACCCATGTGAGGGTTGCCATTTTCTTTCTCCCACATATACATATATATAAAAAACGAATAGATATATGGCTCTGCCTTGCCTTTACTTTCTGAAATATTGGCAGGGAAGGACATGAAGAGAGATGTGAAAGAAGATGGAGATGGGCACACGTATGACAAAAGTGCACGGTTTTTGGGAATCTTTGGGGGTCTGTGACTGTATGTAGGACAGTGCCCGTGTGTGAGTTACTGTGGCATTTTTAACTGTCCTACGCCTAGGTGTTTGTGTCAACAGTAACGTAACAGAAATGGGGTTCATATAATAATATAATGATACTCATAAAGTAATAATAATATTGTGGGAGTAGTAAAATAATAGTCCAATGGGGTTAATAGTAAACTAAACACAGAACACAGGCTGGCCTGTGGGATCCTTATCGGGAGGGGAAGCACATGGGAGTGGTGAAGGGTGTGTTCACTGTACACTGTACAATACGACACGTTGGCTAACCTCTCCATTGGTCTCCATGGGCTGCAAGTTTCTGAAATTTGTGGTTTACTGTGCGGTGAATGACTGGTGCTGATATTCTTTTACAGTCATAGGGAAGGATCTACTAACATGGCATGAGATGGGAATGTGATAGAATGAATTACTATAAGCTATGACTACCAATAAGATTGACTCTAACGAAAAAGTGGATACTCCTCACAAGTCAAGACACATTGAAAGGGAACCTCATGTTTTGACCATGAGAGGTATATTATAGTGGTACTACATCATTTAGTTTGATGCAAGTGTGAGTTAACTTTATTTGGGAAGAATGAAGGGATTAAAATAAGGCAAGGAAAAGTATTTCTCATATTATGAATATGAATGAATTTGAAGTAATACTCAACTATCTCATCGGGTCAATTGTGAAGGGAGTAGTACTAACAAAATAGTGAATCCAAGTATAAATTTTGACATCGAAATTATATTCACTCACACAGACACACACACACAATGTATTAATTAATACTCCTCATGTTTCTAAATATAAAATCATTTTACTAATTTGATTAGATTAAAAATGTTAATTAAGATAGTTATAAACACATGATATTACCAATTTATCCTAACCACAAACTTTTATCCACACTCTCCTTCTCTTGATTGTTATTATAGATACGCATTATTAATGTTAATTTGGGAAAAACTTGACAAAAATTAGAAAGTGATCTTCTATTTAGAAACAAGTTAAAATGTGAAAGTGATCTTATATTTAAGAACGGAGATAGTAGTATATTGCTTTTCAAGGACCCTGATTTATTTGCTCTTGTTTCTAATGCTCTTTATTTAGCATTTTCTAGTTGTAATAATTTAACTAGTTAAAACTGTGTTTGTTAACCCTTTCATTTTTAATTAATGAAACAGATTAATAGTGTATTGAATATGACCTTTCCCACTCATACCTATACTAAATAAGGTTTTGAATGGGTGTAAAATACAATGAGCTGCTTTTCAAGAGTTAACTGCACGAGAAAAATTGATGAATAAATATTATTTAAACCATGGACTAGATAGATTGTAAAATTCACCAAGTTCCCTGAAAAATTCGTTGAAGACTTATATCTTTTTGTCTAAATCAAGACCGTAAGTAGGGGTGGAAATGAGCCAGGTCGTAAACAGGTGGCCTACGACTCAGCCTATTTTGGGCCTGGCTCGGCCCGGCCTTTTTAATAAAAAGGCCAGACTCAGGCTTATTTTCAAACATTTTTAGCTAAAAAGGCCAGATCTATTTAAGTAAAGCCTGGCTCGAAAGCCCGCAGGTCTGGTCTGTTTAATATTACTACTAATAAGTAATAATAAAATAATAGTGCGGATGGTGTTAATGATGGTGGTGTAAAGTTTGTACCAATGTGTTACACTTATGGTCCTTTTAAACTTGATATGTAGGCCTTTAAAAGGCTCAAAGCCTTTTAAAGGCCTAAATTTGAAGTAGGCTTTTAAAAGGCCTGAAGCCTTTTTAAAGCCTACATTTTAAGTAGGCTTTTAAATAGACTTTCAGGCCTTTACAATTTTTCGCAGGCCTAGGCTTTTTTTTAAAAGAAGCCTACAACCAAGCTCAGGCCTAGACCTCTGTTTTCTTATTGCATGACGGGCCTAGGCCTATTTAGCTAAAGCCTGGCTCGGCCCGGCTCATTTCCACCCCTAACCGTAAGGACACCGAGTAAGAAATTCATTGGGTGAATTGTGTTTTTAACCACAAATGAAGTTCTAAATCAATTCTCCATATAGTTCAATTTTTTATGTAGTGCAGATAAAATTTCCTTATATATCATTAAATTCTTGATCCAAATAGTCCATGGATGTATGAACTCAATAAATTTGACATTAATTTTGTCCCAAGGAAAGGGGTACACAATAAGATTTGTATCTGACGGTCTGAACACTTGCTGCAATCACAAATGTAGAAAAAAAGTAATGAGAGTTGCCCTCATATTTTTTTTGTTCAAAGAATGAGGACCTAAATTAGCCTCTGAGTGCAGCCTCTGAGTGTATGGGTTAGCTTTTTTTCCCCTTACTTATCAAATTTATGGAAACAGCTATTTGTTTAATAGAATGAATAAGCCAATGTTTGTTTGAAGTTATTTCTTTATTAAACAGGTCTACTTAGGTTGGAATGAAAAAACATAGGCAAATTCTAAGGCTCCTATCTAGTACCCTATTGTTGATACTTAAATAATAAAATCAATTAATTTAAGTTATATCATAGTGTGTGTATGTGCAATGGTTTGATAATAAAAATTTATACTTTTTTGGTTTGTATATACTTTTATAAGGGTCAACTTAACTCAACGGTAAGCTCGTTTGCCGTGGATTTGAAGTCGTGGTTTCAAATCAGCAACTTTGCAAAAAACATAGGTTAGACAGCCTAATATATTCCCTTCCCCAACACCCTCACCAAGTGGGGACTAGAACTGATTGGACCCCTTTTTTATATACTTGATATATAAATATACAACCTAACTTTTATATTCATATGTATTTTTACTGCTCTTATACAATAATATCTATAGATATAATTATTTTTAGAAAAAAAATGTAATTTATAAATACAAATAGGTAGACCTGATGATATAGATTGGTAAAAATATTTAGCCTCATATTTTTATAAAATATGTTAATATGAATAAACATCTTCGTCAGTAAAGCACTCTTTTATATTTTTCGAATGAATTTTACACATAGTTTAGGCTTTATACGTTTCGGATCTACTTTAATCTGGATTTTAAATTGTGATAAAGTTAATTTGAGTCAAATTGTAATTTAATTAAAACTTGGTTTTTTATTGCAATCATTGGAATTCAATTATTACATTGAATTAGGGCTTTTGATTTTTGAAACACGCTGGCTTCAACGTTCAAGCTTAATTTGACATTCAGCTGAGAGCTGTATACACAACAAAAAGAAAAGCAATAATACTTTATTTACGTTAATGTTATCTCAAAACATATGAAATTTCTAGAATCAGGGAAGGTGGTATCATATCATCTGATAGTTCTTTTCAAGTGGAATAATGTGAGTGACTTCTAAAAGGGTATATTTTGTTTTCACATCGATTTTAATTATATTTATTATTATTATTAGCAGATAAAGGAAAGGAAATGCGTTTTTTTAGTATGCTTTTAAGACAAGGATTTCAAAGAAATCATTTGGTTGTATTATTATCTATTATAGACGTGGTGATTTTCTCTTTCGTCTTCTCAAAAGTCCATTATAGGGTTTAGACTCCTAAGAAATGCATCCCGCGCGCTTTTTCAAGTTGTTCGTTTTTTTTTCTTTAATGAGTTGAAATGGTTAGAATGAAGTGAAGCTGCTAAAAAGTTTTCTAGAAGACATGCATAAAACATAAGATGATAGCTGTAAAATTTGAAGTTTGAATAGTAAATACAGCTCATTTCAAAAAAGAATAGTAAAATACAATAAAAGGATTCAATAAGTTTTTCAATCAATTCTTTGGTAAGCTACGTTCGGGGCTAGATTTAGAAATTTATAACCTATTCATTGCGTTTTTACAAAAATTTTTCTAAGAAAAAACCCTATATTAAAAATACTGATATTTAACTTTTGGTCAAACTTTTACACGTGTTGTCCCCATTAATCATTTAAACACACAACCATTGGGAAAAAAAGGATAAACAACAATAGTCTTTAAAATTCTTGATGTTGTAAATGTAGAAAAATTAATTAAAGAAAACTATATAAGGACAGTAATAATGAAGAATACTAGAATGAAGTATCTCCAAACTTCCTACTGTTTCACTCTTTTTTATTTAGATCCCAGCCTTTAAATTCTCCCGTTCATTTGTTAGCTGACCGCTGATGGAAGAACATTTGAAAATAGAAATTGGAAAGCAATTAGGAATGCTGACAACGATTCTGTGTCTTTGTTTCTTCATTATGAATATGTCCAAGGCAGATATAAAATGAATACAATGTCACTTGATTTTCCTTACTATCTTAAAGATACATCTTACAAAATTGTATAAAATACTTGCTTGTCCTAAAATAACCATCTAACTTCGCCCTTACATTCTATATTTTACTTCTATATAAAACAACGTATTCTTCATAAATAAAAAATGAAATAAAAATTATCAAACCTATAATTTTCGACGCCAAAGAATGATGCTGCACCCTAGGAATGAGTTTTAGAATGGTGGCAAATAGAAGAGGGAAGATGTATGAGATTTAAGGAGGCGTTTCTTTAGAAGCTAGCTTGCAGGAAATAAGGCCAAAAAATATGGTACTTGACACGTATTCATGCCCGTGCATGCATGCTTAGAAATAAGAAGTAAAAGAATGCGTTTTCTTTTAATGTAAAAAACCACCCAAGCCAGGTTTTAATATAATTATGTGCTGGTTCACACCAAAACCTGGTTTAGTGATTATTTGAAGCAATAACCAAGAAGTGATGATTGGTTGATGATGGTGATGATGATGAGGAAGAAATAATGAGGAGAAGTGCGTAATATGATTTTACCAAAATTGTTTTGAGTGTTGCATATAATCTTTTTTGCTTCATTATGCCATATCTGGGCCACTGGGGATGGGTACGTAATCATCATGGTGGGCAAAATCTGCCTTTGAAATGGGAATGCATTTGACAATGGCAGCTAAGGGTAAGCCCACAGCACCAATTAAGACACTGGCTAGCCATAGGCCCGGGCTTAGTGGTACTGTTTGGGCAAAAGTACCCAGAAATTCAACAAGTATGGCTTGGAAACATACTGTTGAGACCAAAACTGCAAGGAATATCCAACTGCTGAACATGCCTCGGAAAACATTGATCTTCTCCATGTCACGGCTGTTTATCTCGTTGAATACCTGATAATTTACAGCACAGATTATTTAATAATGGCCTTATATACACTTATGAGGGTTTCTTCAAATAAATGGTAATAGTCTGGTCAAATTTGGATTTTGGTCATGTAGCTTTAAATCATTGGTTTCTTCAAATAAAGGTTTCATTAAGAATTTGTCTGAGTTTAAGTATGGATATCTTAAACTTGCTAAAACTATATATAGGGACCAATTGTTAACTTAATAGGGCACTGAATCAACATTTTAAAGCTAAAATTTGATTAGACATCAACAATAAAATTAACATATGAGTATGAATATATTAGGAGAAGTGTTACCTGGCAAAATACAAAGGCGTTGAATATGAAAGTATTAAGAACAAGGGTGGCATCAGGACCATTAAGATTCAAAATCTGTTTGCCACGAAATTTGAGAACCAAGAGGACAGCTATCTGATAGAGGCTCTGACCAATTATATTCCTCCACATGATGCTAGTAATGAGATTGACATTCTTTCCAATGGGTGGTCTTTTCATGAGGCTCTCATGGGGAGGTTCAGTGGCAAGAGCCAAAGCACCAAGAGTGTCCATGATCATATTTACCCAAAGCATTTGAACAGCAGTAAGAGGAGCAGAACCTGAGAAAATAAAATTATTTCTTGCATAACACTAATTATATTAAACAAAAATATGAACACAATAGGTGAACTCTCAGAAGTTAGCTGATGATGCATGTAATACCTGAGACACAGGCGGAAACAAAATTGAGGATGAGAGCCACAACATTAACTGTTAATTGGAATTGAACAAACTTTTGAACATTGACATATACAGAACGGCCCCATCTGGCAACGTTCAGTATGGTTTTGAAGTTATCATCCATTACAATTACATCCGCATTTTCTTTTGCCACCTGCATGCAGGTCCGAAAATAAGTTTACCAAACAATTTGTCTTTAAACAAACTCATAATAAGCAAACTTATCAATTTTGAACCTTAATGGTTCTGATGCCATATAATCCCTCCGGTCCTTATTATAAATCACCAACTACCTACAATTTTTGGTCCTTAATATAAGACACCAACTGCCGCATTAAATGTTTTTTCCCACTTTACCCCAGCTATTAATATAGATTCAAAATTGAAAATGTGAAGCGACTTATAATAAGGACAGGAGGGAGTACATATAGTATATGTGACTGAAGCACTTCAAAGGATCTTTGACACACACACATTTTATCAAATTGGTCTTTTGACACATATAAAGTAAGGAAATAGAACAAGCAAATATTGACTCAAAATCAAAAAAAATGATGACAAGTGGGATGAGTTAATAGCAAGAATATAGATTGAGTCTTATTACAAACCTCAGTTCCTGCTATACCCATAGCAAGCCCAATATCTGCCTCACGAAGTGCTGGAGCATCGTTGGTGCCATCACCTGTTACTGCAACAACTTCATCAAAGTCCTTCCTTAAATGCTTCACTAAAGTGTGCTTGTCCAGAGGCAAAGATCGAGCCATAACCTATTCAAATTAAATAGAAAAATCTATTTATTAATATGCCATCCTATCAGCTAGCACTACTGTTTGAGTTATCCATGAAAAAGTAGTTAAAAACCTGTATTTTTGGTATTATCTCCTCCATTTCTTGCTGTGTCTTCTTACGAAATTCAGGTCCTTCAATAGCAATTCCATCTGTCAATATCCCACATTCTTTAGCTATTGCTTTAGCAGTAATGATGTTATCACCAGTCACCATCTTTACTGAAATACCAGCTTCTTTACATGTCTTTACAGCTTCTTTTACTCCAGGCCTCACAGGATCCTTGATCCCAACAATGGCCAATAAAGTAAAGTTCTCCTCAGGAATTTTATCCCCTCTACAATCTTTGATATCTTTAAAGGCAATAGTGAGAGTTCTTAGAGCTTCAGAAGCAAAGTCATTGATTACTTCTGTGATGTTTTTTCTCTCTTCGTCTAACAGACCAACCACTTCACCATTTGAATTCACAAGTTTGTCACACATTTCTAGAACTATTTCTGATGCTCCTTTGCAAAATGCTCTTGACTTATTATAGGCATCACCAGGAAGTTCAACAAGCACTGACATTCTTTTTCTGTTTGAATTAAATGGCTCAATTGATAAGATCTTATACTTATCATTATAATCCTCAGGCTCACCACCAGCAAGCAACCCAAATTCTAGCAATGCCTTCTCTGTGGGAGTACCTATAACCCTATTAATCTTCCCATTTTCACTCTTAACCACCTCTGCTCCTGTATTCTGAAATATTGACTGCAATAAAAGGTCAAATGTTTTCTCAGGAACCGTTGACTTTATCTCACCGTTATTAATGGTTTTAATCTCCTTAGTTTGTCCACAAATCCATAATTTATCCACAACCATGTGATTTGTTGTCAAAGTTCCTGTTTTGTCTGTGCAAATACAACCAGCTGAGCCCATGGTTTCACATGCTGAGAGGTGCCTAACAAGTGCCTTGTCGTTCATTAATTTCTTCATAGCAAACGCAAGGCTTAGTGTCACTGCCAAAGGAAGTCCTTCTGGAACTGCCACAACTATTATAATCACAGCAGTGGCAAAGAAATTGAGAAGCTCAGATGCATCATTTAAGGACCATTGAGTTATGTCATGGTGAACAATTTTACGTGCCATAAACCTTCCAGTTAGGACCAAAAATGTCATCAAGGCAAAACCCAACCCAATCTTTCCAATTATTGTGGCAACCCCATTTAATTTCACCTGCAATGGTGTCTCATCATCTCCAACTTCATTCAAAGTATCCATCAATCTTCCCCATTCAGTCCTCATACCAACAGAAGTCACTAGCATTTTAGCAGACCCATCTTGTACTTTGGTACCCGCTAGAAGAAAAGGGGTATTTTGGTCACAGTTGACAGCCTCACTCTCCCCTGATAAGCTTGACTCATCAATTAATAAGCTGTAACCTGATATGAATAGTCCATCTGCAGGAACTATGTCTCCAATTGATAAATGAACTATATCTCCTACTACTAACTCATATACTGAAATCTTTTGTCTGTGCCCACCTCTAGTAACTTGGATGGTGACATTTTTCTTCTCATTCTCCAAATCTTTGAATTGCAAACTTTGTTTATAGTCACTAGTTGCAGTGACAAAGATGACTAAGAAAATAGAGAGTGCAATTCCCACTCCATCATATACACCTCTTGGCCAGCCTTCAGTTGGAATTCCAACTCCTATTGAAACAATAGCACATAACAAAAGGATAATGAGAGTCAAGTCTTGCATTGCATCCCAAACAAACATCCAGAATCCTCTTGAGGGCGTCTCTGCAAAGTGGTTAGAACCGAACATATTTTGTCTGTCAGGAACATCTCTTGAACTAACACCATCTTTTAAGGAAACATTAACTGCTCTTGCTAATCCTTCTACTCCTCCATTAAGTTCTAAGCTCTTTTTATCATGTGTTCTGCATATAGATGCTAACTCATCGGGATCAATACTGGAACATGATGTTTTGACCTCTCTGGAGGACATAGACGCGCCATCATCCGTACGATGCCCAGCTGTGTGAGAGGATAAGTTAAATTCTTTATATGTACTTGTGTGTTTAAAAGAAGATCAAATTTTTTAAAAACATTGCAATGTTCTTTGCTAGGAGTTTTTAATAAATACCATCAATGAACTGCAATGCTGCTCGTTGTACATAGAGTGCTACCCGTACTTTTTCCTGTACAAGATAGTCATAACTCATAAGAACATTATAGCTAATAGCCATATAGTAGAGTAGCGAATGATGATGATAAGCATTTTCAAGCAACTGTAAGAAAAGTAAGCACGTAGTGGAGAATGAAATCCTACACAGGCTTTGCAATAAAAAGCGGGAACAAGGAATTCAACAGCCACGATGAAAGAGATGCTAGCGGATTTGTAAGTGTTACACTTGTTCGTGTATATTGACAGTGTTTATTTTGTTTACGGATTTATTCTGAATTTTATTTAATTTTCGATGATAGGTATGACTATTCTTATGATATTTTTATCATATTCATTTTATCCTATTTTTTAATTAAGTCATGACATATTTTAATCCACCAAATACTGTTCATAAATAAATTATTAAATTATTATTTAAAATGTAGTTACATTTGAAAAATTTATTCAGTGACTAATTAATTATTTTTTCTAATTAGTCTTTACCAAGTAATTTTTATTTTTTAAATAAAAATTTAACAAATTTGTCTTAATAGAATTGTTTTGTATGTCTAATAGAATGACTAATAAGTCACTGTCAGTCAGTGAAGTTGGTTTTCCTATTGAGGAAATATGGCATATATAAGCTCTACTCATTAAAGAAAGTTAAACTATTTCTTTAATCTTTCATGTTTGGGTTACCTTGATTTTTGATGATTTAAGTTTGAAAAGTGCATTTTTTTTTCAACATCGTGGTGTTTAGTTTACGGAATATTCCAATTCAACAAAATTAAATAATGATATTATAATTAAATGTTGAGAAATACACTTAAACTTTAATTCTTTAGTATAATCATTTTATATTTTTAAAAATAATCCATTTTTAATCAACATTTACTATAACACCATCACTTATATTTGTTGTATCACTTTTTATTGAATGAAATTGAAGTCATAACCTAAAATATTAAAAGTTTACTTTTCAAACTTAAGGAATTAAAATCAACTTAATATAAATACTACCTCCGGTCCTAAATATAAAACCTAGATGACTTTTTTTTGGAAATGTTAAAGTTACAAAATAAGTTATTAAATTACGACATATTTGATATATTTTTATATTAGTCATTAGTTTATAGGTTAAATAAACTAGTTTAAGGGGGAAAATTAGGTAAATCAATTTATAATTGACTTATATTTTGCTTTTTTATGATTTTTCAAAAAAGTAAACTAGGTCTTATATTTAGGACCGGAGGGAGTATAATGGATTAAAAGTATACTTTATCTTAAAAAAGAGAGAGGGAAAAGCAAAGGAGAGAATGATCGTGGAGAAAATGTCACAAATATATGCATTCGCCTTTCTAGCATGCGATAGAACATTTTAGCATATATAGTTACAGCGGCTGCCTCAAATATATACGCGCAAAAGCTTGAGAATGCTCGGCAAGTGCCTAGATCAGAAACAAATCATTCTATTATAGCCATATGCATATATTCTTCAGTTCTTCTATTAAAAAGTAATCAATGTTCTTATAAAAGACCTTCATTTATCTTTCTTTTTCCCTATTTCTCTCCATGTCTGTCATATACGCCTATACGGCCAATAGTGCGAAGACGGATGCTATCCAAAGTCAAAATCAACCTTCTTGAGACACAAAAAACAATTTATGTACAACTAACTTGTTTGACTTGTACGCTGTAAATATGTTTACACACTTAGAAATAGATCGAGTTTGCCAATTGGTCCAACTCGGAGGTAGGAAAAAAATTCAATAATATAGAGTAGTAATAAAAAATAGGAAAACCGGATCGCAAGTCATTTCTAATGAAGTTCCTAGGGTTGCAGAATTTAATCAACTTTGACGAAATTTTTAAAAAAGCCACTTGAGGTAACAATGCAAGTTGTCCACATGAAGAAAAAATGTTTGAAAATAGCCTTTGCAAAACAAAAGTCCAAATTTGTAAATTTCAGCGTGGATATATAGAGGACTCAAGTATTCAAAGCTTATTACGTGAAGGAAGGTTCATTTATTTGAGGTTCAACCAGAAATGAATGAGAAAAGTGCATATCTATATATAGATTAGGACTCTTTGTTAATTGAATGGTTTGCTTTTCTAGCCAGATCCTAAATGCTAGGAAAAAAGACATGAAAGAGTGCTAGAAAAGATAACCAGAAATTAATGAGAAACTAAGAAATTTCCTAGAAAAGTCGACGGAAAAGTGCATGCGTGAAAGTGAAACTAAATAAGCAGCCAATGACCATCTAACCGCGTTAACAATTAGACTGAGTCCATCGTTGGTATCTGAAATTCTTATGGTTCAATTAGGATAAGAAAGTAATGATAAACTCACATGAAATGCCAGAAATTAAATGTCACATCTCTCAAGTTGTTTGACAAGCAAAATTTCATAAAATCTCAGAACAGAACAGAAATGTCCATTTCTATCTCATAATACTAGTAATAACGAAGACATCCAGAGAATGCAGATCTATCATAATTAACAACTAACCAATTTAATTTAAATCACAATAATGTGTATGTGTGTCCAGAATATATAGGAATATAATGTCCATTCAGATTGAAGCTTATGTAATTTAATTCATATTTTAACAACAGACAACAGAAACAAAACGCAAGGTCCAAAAGCAAAAGCAAAAGCAAAAGCAAAAGCTAAAGATTGAAACGGAAACACGTAGGGTTTGTGGAAGAGAGAGATCAAAAGAGTAACGAATAATGGATGTGATGAATATATATATACCTGGAGGCTCTTGCGTTTTTGCTCAACATGAGCTCGCTTGGCGAGATCGGCGACCATGCGGAAGCGGCGGCGGGGATTCTTGACGACGGAGACAGCGGCTCGCCAGCGGCGGAGGGCGGCGTCGGAGGAGCGCTTAGAGGAGACATTGAAGTTGTCTCTCAGGTACTGCTCCATCATGTGGTTGTTGGACCGATCCAAGAGATGATGATGGATGGATCTGCATGTATATATATATGTTATAATAGAGAACTACTATAAGAATTACATGTGCTTAATTGGGAAGAATGTTTCAAACATTGCCGGATTTGGCGCCAATCTAAAGAAACACATGCATATATATACATATTCTATATTACGTAGGAGTAGTATAGTTAGTATACACGAGCTTCTACTGCTATTATATTCATAGGTGCTTATTGCTTATTGCTTATTGCTTATTGCTTATTGCCTTGCATTGCATGCTTACCACGATGCTATCTTGATCCTCCTCTCTGCGTCCCTCTCTCTCTCTCTCTTTCTCTCTCTGTTTTTTTCTTTTTAAAATAAAATTGTATATTCTGGTTTTATTTTTAAATTGAATATTTATATTTATACCATCCATATCAGTCTCGCTAATCAATTGGGTCTGAAATTTCTACACATTTTCATTTTCATTGACAAGTTGTGATATATAAATTTCTAGGCTAAAGTCTACTGTAGATATTTTATCTTTGAATCAAGTATACTTTTGACCACTTAAATTTTAAAAGTGTACTTTTAATCATTTTTGTTGGCACTATTAGTTTCAATTAATCGAAAATGGTGGTTGTACCTACAAATCTAAATGAGAATTCTGGAGTTATAAATGTTCATAAAAATTTTGCATTTTAAAATATATGAATAATTATATTAAACAATTAAAATGTAGACTTGTTTTGTCAAAATATAAAAAATCATTATTTAAATTTGTCGAGTTTACAATCTTCATTAAATCGAGCTAACACTACTAATAAAAAGGACTAAAAGTTTATTTTACAAACTTGAGGAGCTGAGAGTAGACTCGATGTCAAGATAAAAGACCAAAAGTGGAACCACATTTCTATTGTTCTCGATCTCCGTCGAAAATGTAATAACTAAGTCGATAAATAATTCACACAAAAAATGCTAGATGCTTTATATAATAAATGTGTCTTGAAGTAATAAATCCTCATTAAAGAATATATTTTCTAAATATGTATATATCAATATCATCTGGATAGATGTTAAAAACCATAACTAATCAACATATCAACCAGACAATTTTTATTTTAATTTCTTAAAATATAATTTGGACCATAAGGAGTACTACATCTATTGCTAGTGTGATATGATGTGTCTTTTATTTACCTTACCTATAAACGCATGAAAACAGAAATGTGATATAAAAAAGCATTTATTTTCAGGTCAAACACAAATGGCATCTTTTCACAAATAAAAGTTAATATCAGGTAACAAACATTCATCTATACATCTGGATATTGTTCACAAGTCATGGATGCAGCCTGTTATACATAGTTTCATACATATAATCATGGTCAAATAAAAATCACCGTTCGCATTCTACAGCTAGTCTCAAAAAGCAACTGTCCTAACGACCAGAATTAGGATAGTTCCTCATAAATTCATACATGAAATTTCTCCATCACTTATAAGGACACGCATTTCACATTTAAAAATGTCAAAAATTACATGCCAAACAAAACTCACATAATAAATAATAATTCAAGGCTGTTGACCAAGAAGAGAAGGCCTATAATAGACATGGCTTTGAGCAATCTGGATACGGTCTCGTGGATCATTCATTGTCTCATCTCTTAGTGCTTCAAGAATGGCCTGCGGAGGAGATTCCCTGAACAATTCAAAATAGTCAGCAAAACAACAAAAATATGTTGGTCCCATTCTACACGAGGGATAATTAACCATAAGGGTGAATTATTATATTGCGGGAAATTTGCAGTTTAGTCCCTGGTAAGGGAAATTAATACTGGAAGGTCCCAATTCATTCCAAAATAATTATAAAGTCCCAGGGGCCCTTTCCTGCAATTGTTTGCTTATCTTCAATGACCATTTTACCCTCATAAGATGAAAGCATAGTCCCCCTGTAGGGACCAGTGAGATGACAACCATCTTTAATGAGGGCAAAATGGTCATTGAAGTTAAGCAAACAATTGCAGGAAAGGGCCCCTGGGACTTTATAATTATTTTGGAATGTATTGGGACCTTCCAGTATTAATTTCCCTTACCAGGGACTAAACTGCAAATACCCCTTATATTGCTCCACATAAACAATCTCATCACTGAAAGTCCTTTGATTGTCAATACACCATGACCAGTCCTTTTCTGCATTAGAATTTTATCATTGTATGTCGTTCACTTTGAGCCTTTTAATGATTAGATTGCTTATGTGAAACTGTACAATAGTTCTTTCTAACTAGGATTACATCTTTTCATGTGCAGGGCTTTCGCAACAGCCTTAAGCACTAGGCCAAAGCCCACACCACAAATGACAAAAATTTAGGGAGCGACAAAAATGCGACTTATTAGGTCATCCCAAGCTTGAGAGCTAGGCCATAAGTGCATAGGCCTAATAAAATGGGCATGAATTTTTAAGCCCACAACCCACTCAATGGCCCTCGCCTGGTTCTGCTATGTTAAACCAAGCATATCCATGAGCCAGCGGAGTCCACAAGGCTCAAAGAAAGCTCCACTTTCAAGCCACATCAGGCCAAACCCCATGATCCATGTTTTATTTTCCACATTTAAAAGAGGAAAGAGAGAAGGGGCCATTACCTTATTATGAGTATTTTATGCAACATCTTCAAGATTGGGCACAGCTCCACGGGAGCAACATGCTTATTTTCTTCAGGATTTAGGACATTTAAGGAGGACTGACTAAGTAACTCATAAAATGCTTTAACTGCAGATACTCCCTACAACATGCAAACCAGAATCAACGTTATTCACAAGCTGCAACAGCAGAAACTTAAGGTGTTCTTTGCATGTCGCTGGCAAGTCAAAGAGCAAAACTTTTAACTGAAGGGAGATAAATTTATTTAGAACTAAACCAAACGGGGTAGAGTGTAATTTACTAGAAATTCAAGATTTTCTTTTTTAGTATGCTCAAACATAATATAAATATATTTCTGAACTGTTTGAGAAGACTATTCTACAGACCAAGCACCACCTGCTGAATTCCATTTTCTACTATTTTTTCTGATCAGACAAAAGGCGCATTAACATCTCCTGTGCCAAAAGTATCATTCATTAAGGAAAATGGAAACAAAGAAATTTGTACCTGAATCATCCCTTTTCCCTTGATGCTATCACCCATTTCAAGGCTCAATTCCCCATTGGCCAGCTTTTGTCCATACCAAGCATTACGACCTTTCAGCAAGGTTACATATGTATCGGCCAAAAGAGGTCCAGCAAGTTTCTCGGGTTCTTCAGCCAGTAGGTGAGTGATGAAAATCATCTCTGATGTGCAGTGAGCAAAGTACACTGATTTGCTGGTGGCACTTTCCTTTGTTAAAGCAGCTACCATTCCTGTCTCATTGAAATTTATGAATATATGTTACAATGCTTAATATTATAGTGTAGCCAATTTCTGACAAGAAGTATTAAGTCATTTCGTTAGTAACTGAATAACAAATTCGAGTTGAAAAAGTCAACGATTGACGTTCCAGGAAATAGGTATGTTCATATTTCATAACCAGCAGGGATGTTAAGCTATCTATGCCATGCTTCAACAAATAACCATCAAAATTGGCTTCTTTCATGTATAATTTAACTGTGAAAATAACCAAAACTGTACCTGCTCCAATAGCATAAACATTCTTCAGTCCACCCATAACTTCATGAGTAACAAGATCACCATTATCCCACACTATAAAATGGGGCTGCCTCAAAAACGTTGCCAATGGCTTCCGCCATTTTTCTGCTCCACATATCCGAGCATTTGCATATTCCTTGTTGTAAATCTCTGAAGCAATGTTAGGTCCTCCAAGATAAAGAATGTTCTCCATGGGAACTCCAGCTGCAAAGCTTGATATTAGACAATGAAGGAATTGGAAACTAATGCATATAGCACAAGGACATGTATGTCATTATCTTGCGAACATAAGAAAGTACATAATCGTTTATCCTCTAAAATGGGGAGCACTTCATTAATGATTATGCTTCTTTCAACGAAAAAACTAAACTATTATTGTAGGTTCGATCATATGAGCTCATATTGATGACAACCAAGTCATAACAAATGTGAAACAGAAGCCATGCACATGATATCAGCAATAAATATTACACACTTGCCATACTTCTAATTATTAAACATACAAATTTCTTCCCTATTTCATGATTAGTTTGGCATTCACATATTGCATTAACACTCCATAAAAACAGAGCAATTAGTCCATACAAAATTAAACTAGATTCTAGAAAGAAATGCAACATGGTAAAAAAGCATGCCAAAGATAGCCATGAAAAATGTGACAAAATGAAACGGGCAGAGGACTAACTTTGCATTAAGATGTATTCAAAGGCACAAGAGGGAAAAAAAGACAGCAAAACAGGAAACTTTATAGGGAAGATCACTCTATGAAGTATTGACATATACCCTTACCCAAAGTGCATACAGAAATGAATGTTCACGTAACTTACTTGCTCGATTAATCATGAGAGTGGGAGTTATTATTCGTGGCTCAAGACCCAATTCAGCCTCCACACCTTTTGCTAAGGAAATGATGACAGGAACTGTGATCCTCTCGATCCAGTACTTACTAATTTCCTCAAATACCTCACGGGTTTCTGTTGATGGTAAACCATTAATCACAATGTCAGCATCCCAAACAGCCTCCTGCAAGTTTGTCACAACCTTAAGAGGACATATAGGGGTATCAATCATATTTAAACAAAACCCATCTTTCAGAATCTCATCTGCATGAAGTGTTCGATCACCTAATCTCGCCTCAACATATTTCAAATACGCACAACGCCTAATTAGCCTCCTCAATACATCCTCCCTCGAATTAATCACCTCAAACAAGTGCTCAGCAGTGGTTCTATCAACAGCTCTCCCAGGTCTCCTCCATATCCTAATGAGAACCTTCTCTCTTAAACTCCCATAAGCCTGCTGCAACATAGCAGTAAACACACTACCCCAAGCACCAGCTCCAACTCCAACAATCCTCAAGGGATCACCCTCCACTTTTCCCATAAGCCTACGCAGCTCATCAACCTTCTCTTCTAAACCCCCATTTCCATTTCTATGAGAACCATTTGAATAAACATTTTGCTCCATGTCTCCAGCCAAAATGACACTTCAAAACCCCAACGTTTAGATGAAAAATGCTGAGAGATACTATGATCTAACAATCTAAAATACCCTGAAATCTTATCAGTAATTATCATCCAAGCTGTAACCTTTCAAGACCAATTACACACCAAAGCATCCATAGATCTCTAAAACATCACATTGAAGGTTGGTCTACTATGTCCTAACTAAAACAAACAACCCCTTTCAATAGCATACCATACAAAATACAGAACAAGATACAAAGATTGAGTTTTTTAATGGTGATAAGGGCTATCAACACACCCAAAAGAAAAAACAACTAAAACCCACAAGTTTGGTGATCTAAATTCAACAAACCAATGAAAAAGAATGTATGGTGAAACAAACAATGTATGTGGGCGGATCATCCAACGAAAAAAAATTGATCTTTTTAGCTACAAGGGAAGCTTCTTCTCAGTTTAAGTTTACAGGGAAGCGAAAGAAACAAACTTTTTGTAATTGGATATGAAAAGAAGGGATTAAATAAGATATTAAAGGCATATGAAATGCGTGCAAGATAAAAGAGAAAGCAACACTGATTGGTGTGTACGCTAACTCTCCACCTCCGTGTCGTCTTCCTCCAGCGCCGTAAAACGCTGCTGACGTCATCCCTCTCATGGCTGTCGTCATCCATGTCTAAACTTAACTCACATGTCCTGGACACTGTAGTGGGTTTTCTGTGTAAAAACGTCGAAGACTTCAAAATGAATAACCTTAAGTTCTGTTCATGCTTTTTGTTTTAACAAGTTAAAAAGTGTCCAACTTTGAATGGTTCAAAACCGGGTATGTGCCTTAATTTCAACATCTCACTGAATTTGCTAGCTCCTCTACCTTGATGTGCTTTTAACTATTTGTAGATTTGTAGATAAAAAATTGACAAAACAGACTTTTGTGTCATCCTAGATTGTTTGTATAAAAAAAAAAAAGAAAACTTCTATTGTTAATGATTTACATTAGAAGTCTAGAAACATCTCCATGGGTAGCAATTATGTTCCATACCATCTCAGATTCACATTTTACTGTTTTATGATATTAATTTTATTATCAAATGCAAAATAAGTCTTCATAGGCTAGGAGGCATTTCTATTGGGGATTCGAGAAAGTGTAGTATGCTCAATACATTTACAAATTGTTGTTTACATCATTGTATCAGTTATGTTGAAGAAGATGATTAGACATATTGATGGGACCATCACAAAAAAAAAAAAAACAGAGTGAGTTACTCCTTTTGATTTAATTTTTTGGTTTTTTTCTTAATAATTATCCCGTTATATATTTGGAGGTGGATCTTCTTCCATTTTAGGGATATGTGAAAGATATTCTCTGTCACTAATGTTTTTCAAAAGATTTAAGTGTTCTTTAATTCCTCAA
This sequence comes from Mimosa pudica, assembly GCA_029929735.1. Lineage (NCBI taxonomy): Eukaryota > Viridiplantae > Streptophyta > Magnoliopsida > Fabales > Fabaceae > Mimosa > Mimosa pudica. The sequence goes on from JAKELP010000001.1 coordinate 8,036,742, forward strand.
CCCTCCTCTTTTTTGAACTTTAAAGATCACATCCTGATGGTTTATTTCCCATCTTTTGAATTCTATATATGTGGTCCAGCAATTTTGAATTCTGACCATATTTTATGGATTTTGTGGAATAGTAGTGTTATTGCTTTTGTGGCATAGTATGGAAGGCAGTGACCTAGCTTAATAATTGACTATCTTATTCTTATACATGAAGTATCAAGTCAAGCAAGCAAAAACTCAAAACTAATACTGAAAGAATTGAAGTTTTCTCAAAACCCAAAAGCTTCACGTTGCCTTTCAATCTCTTCTTCTCAAGAAAGATGGTTATATCAAGTAGATCATATATCAATGTATGATAAGCTTATGGTGAAGAAAAATTACGATAATTCTCTGTAGGCCATTCTGTTATAAGTAGGACTAATAATGCTGTGAAATAACTCCAGGGAGTGCAGATTGCAGACTACTTTGTCCTCCCCTCATGAGATTGACATTGTGCTATATGCTTGGAGAGGCCATGCTTAGTAGCAATAGAGATGAAACTAAAGTTAGATGAGGCAAGTTATACTTACTTTCTTGTGTATTTATTTCTTCTGTGATCGATACTTATGAACTTTTTTTAGTTTTTGTAGGAAAACAGAGGATATGACTTCCTTGATGAGAATTAGACAGTGTTGTTGGGAAGAGAATGATGTTGTGCTTAAAACAAATGAATATAACAAAAATATCAAAATGTCCTTAAATAAAGTTCTTATTGTACTTTGGTGTTAGTTATTATGTATGTTTGAAAATATCATTTATGTATGCGGTATCCGTAATGTAGTATAAAATCTATGGTTTATAAGAATGAAGCAAATATACTGATAATATAAGAATATTTATGTGTCCATTGTGCTATAGGTGTTAGTAATTATGTATGTTTGAAGATAGGATTCATCCTCCCCAACCCTTTTTCATAACTATCTATATTTAGTCTACATTGATAGCTCTTGGTATTTGGCATACACATTGAGGGCATCAATTTGAATTACTCGGCAAAAAAAATCATAATTCATATTAGATGCTTGATCTACTATCACTTATTTTTTGTATATATTAGTGAGAACAATTGTTAGGATCCCAACCATTATTTTTTCATGTAGACATTAACTATAACTATTAACTTACCTACTAGATTAAACAAAATTTGTACCTCAGAAGTAAATGTTACCCGGGCATCGCCCGGGGGTATCATCTAGTCATTGTTAATGCATGTTGATTGTATTCCATGTGCCGCTAGCAACTTACTTAGGTTGAGAAAATTTGAAATCCACAGTATTAGTGGAGAAATTGCATAAAAGAATTACTCTATATACTAGTTAGATTGCATTTATTGAGAAAAGAATTGCATCGCATGTGATGGTCAAAGGAGATATAATCATCCATCTTATGTAGCACGATATAAGCAGACAACATTGACATTAATTTATTTAATCCTTGTTGTAATGAACTATGAATAAGCTGCATTGAAAAAAAAAGCAATGAATAAACTGTTACGTGCAAGATACTTCCAGCAATTCCATTTAATAACTTGAGATTCGTAGTTTATCTTATCCATTTAGGTGCACAAGTGTTTTTGCCATGAACTATGAAAAGTCAATTATTGAAATAATCCTATTATGCTAATTTCCCGCTTTTTATAATCCTAATTTTCACTTGACACGTTTTATTCATTTTTTTAACTAAATATCATTAACCTACTCTGAAATTTAACAACCTTGAACCCCGCTCTTATCAAATATACACACTTTCTAAAAGACAAGAAAAAAAAACAGTCTCCACATCATCAATGAATGGAAGGAAAAAAAGTTTATATCACGTAGACTCATAGTTTTTTTTTTAATGGAAAGGAAAATTGAATTAACTGAACGGATCTGCCAAAATATGCAGTTAACTAGTTAAGAATGTTTGGCCTAGTACAGTAAGTCAGTAACTACTGAAAAAGCTGAAGTGTGGCCCTAGATTTAAGTGTGTGTTCAGTGGCAGCATTGACATTGTGAGCTACTACTATGTTTTATGCGTTTGGAGAATGGTCTTGAAATAATCTTCTAGTCCTGTTAGCTCATAACTTCCAACAAAGAAGACCATATTTGATTCAAATGTTGCGGTAATTTTCCTTCCAATCCCACGTATCATCGTTCTTCCTTCCCTTCTTTTTCTATTATCCTTCTTAACTTCATTTTTGCTTAACTTTGATAAGATTATTACCACCTATGTTCTGCACATATTTCTGGTCAGTACCTTCAATGTGTGATCTTCATTGCAAATATTCTCATAATTTGGAGTGATCTGTGCTACCCATGAATATGTATATGCTCTTAACTCTAGTTCAGAGTGTATTTCTTAGCATAGGAATAACAGAACTTCCTGTTTCAAATACATCAATGGCTTATAAATTTTGGAAAATTCATGCATTGTTCTGATAATATATTGACATTCATAACACTTCAATACAGCACTCAAGACAAGCCTATTACTTGAGACCAATGTTGTAAAAGTCGGATCAGAAGGTGAACCGAAAAAGGCTCCGGGTCATGGTTCACATGGTCGGACCAATGGTCGAACCGATTATATGATAATTAAAGAAAAATTATGTTACTTTTAAATATACTATACATATAAACATAGAAAAAATTGTGATCGTTTAATCTCTTGATTTTCAAAAAGAAATCATTGAATAAAAAAATATAATCATTAGAAACTTAGTAAATAAATTCATTTTTTGTATTTGTCTAAAGAGAAAGCGGAATAAATAATATTTTTTAGTAAAATAAACAATAATATATTTGACAATAATATATATTTACAATTGAACAATAAATAAAAAATAATAAGAAGATAAGATGTTTAAAAAGTTTGGGATTTGCAATTTAGTCTCTTTTCTGAAAAAAAATAATATTGAGTTGGATCGACCGGTTCAACCATTCTGGTTCCCGGTTATAAGCCGGCTCTCGGCTCATCTTCCGGCTTCAAACGGCCCAAAACGGTTGAACTAGAAAAACGGTTCTTGCACATGAACCGAGCCGTTGTGGGGGGCAGGTGACGGTCCAACTGGTCGGACCGTCCGGCTCGGTTCGGTTCTGACAACACTGCTTGAGACTTCAGTTCTGTGGGAACTTGATTGTAGTGTCAGAAAAAAAAAAAAATAGCTGTAGTTGTTAAATCCTATACACTCCTTCCACTCCTTAATGTAAGAACTAAAACAGGGAATTAATTTGTGTCCTATTGTAGGACTTAATTCTTATTTTTGTTAGTGTTTTTCCAAACTACACCTATTGATGCTCTTTCAACAACAATCAAGTAAGAGTGGGAAGGAGAGGATTAAGGAAGATGATTAGGATATTTTAGAAAAACATTTCATATCAACTAACTTAACTAATATCCATAATGTTTTAAAAAATTTAGGAAAATAGATTCCATATTTATGTCTGAAGTGATTAATATTATTCCTGGGGTTTCACTTAGAATGAATTGATCCTTAAGATGGTATCAAAGTTCATGTGAATTTGTGATTAAAGGTGTAATTCTCTCACCCTCCATTCTGTCAGATCTTAGCAAGTTCTTGTACAAGGTTTAGTGAGCCTGTGCTTTGTCCACTCTTTGAGCGGATTCCAACTTGAAAAAATTTTGTGCTTTTGAGTCCATGAGGTCCTTGATAGTGATGATAACATGAATTACTATTGCATGTGGTAAGCATATTATAAGACTTTTCCAGGTAAAGATTCATAAACAACATTTAATATCATGTTTTGTTCAATACCTTAAATTGTATCTGGCTTTTGCAATCTATGGGTGCAATTTCTGTAAGATTGTTGTTATCACTATCCTCTTTTTTCTTTTTATAATGGGCCACTCAAAGCATATATATTTAATGTTTGTCTAACCTCAGCTGATGAATATGTTGGTGTCTTTGTGATATGCAAATAAATATTTTAGGTGCTCGCCATGGTATTTGTATGCATATTTCATTGCACTTGCTAAATAAACTTGTGCTTAAATAAAACCTGAAAACCCTCATTGGGCCTTTGTTTAGGTTTACAATATATAGAATTTTCCAACCACTATTTTAGAAGGTTCTTGATTGACAGTTGATTATTAGTAAAAAGAATTGCTAGTATTTAAGTGATCAACAACAAAAGGACCAACTTGGCCCAAGCTTGCCGTGGGGTCTGAAGTAGGTATGAATCAGCCTCTTTACAAAAAGTAGGAGTAAGATTACCTAGTATATTCCCTTTCCCAGCACTCTCACCAAGTGAGAACTAGAACTTGGTTGGCCCTTTTAAGTGATCAACAACAAGATTTATCTCACTAAAAGATATAGATCGCACTATGCCATTGAACTTTAATGACAACCAAATCATTAGATGAATTGTTAACCAAGACGGTCTGCTCAATAACCTTATCCAGTTCTCTTTTGTCTTCATCTTCCTCTTTTCATTGGACTCCAAACTATTTGATCAATCATTCGTGACCCAATTGCAACAGTAGTTTTTGTAGACTTCTCTTGCACTTAATTCATTGTTATTTATGATATTACTTGGCGGTAGTCAACTATAAATAGTATCAATTTGAAATGACACACTACTGATCTTTAAACTCTCATGAGCACCCCCCCCCCCTCCCCCAAAAAAAAAGTGGAATAGTTCTTTAATGCGTTTGAGGAGATTTAGATGGTCCTTTGAATCTGTTCATTGTGTCTCTGCTTTTCAAATAATTTATAAGATTATAAGATTTTTTTTTTTGGGATTGATTTTTTGTGTGTCGAAATATGAGGGTGAACTTTTGTTTCTTTTCATGCTTCTGAATGTATGCTTTTTGTAACATAAAATCTCACTGTGCTACCCACTGAACACATTGTTGGCATCTGAACAATCAAATTCCTATTTATGCATCATGGGAAAAAATTATACAGTCAAACTCTTTTGGGCAATATTTACTCATAATTTGTTAGCCTACATTCTAATCATCATTAGATTCTTTCACTTGTTTCATTGCATTAATCTTTGCTTCTTGGTCATCATAATATATGGCGCCTTTGTGTTAGATTCTCATTATTGACCATTCATCAATGTTGTCCTAGTCAATCTGGCACTCATTTGTATTTGATTTTAGGTGCCTTAGACAGGAGAAGGATCCCCATTATTCTATGTCCAGATCCTGAAATAGTTGTTGCCAATGACATCAGCAAGCAACACAATAATTAGCAATATCATTATGTCATTATGCAAGGAACTATTTCTATGTCAGGTTATTATTTTTTTATGTTGGATTTTGAAAAAAGAAGCTATGAATTCGGTATTCATGTAGATGGAATAATACTGTTCAAACGATAACAGCCACTTGCATTTTCATCGAAGATCATTGGGCTAGACAAGTGAGATATGATAGAACTTCATATCTTCCATAACCTATTTGTTTGGCATTTTTTATTTTAGCATAATTTTCTTGCATATGTTATCTATCGTAGTCCCTTTTTCAATATGGCAGCCACCTATCTGTTATGTTTGTTGATTGATTGATTTGCATCCAGAGGGGATCATCTGAAGGGATGCATCTTATCTCACCCATGTGAAAGTTGGTGCTTTACTATGTATTTGTTGAGAGGTTTTTTTGACCAGAATCCAGAAGTGAGTCTTCAGAATCAAAGTTATATATAGAGTAGCGAATGTGGTCATGTGTTTTGCCATATTCTTTGACTGAAATGTATGGCACTGATTGATGGAAAAGGTTAAGAAGCTAGTGAATATCATGAAATGTATCACACTGATTGATGGAAATGGTTTAGAGGCTACTGAATACAATTGCCTCTCTAATTTTAATGCAAATGCTGGAATTTCTTAGAAAGCACAATATATTGCTCTTCTTTCAGTTTCCTTTTGATTTTATGTTTTTTGAGTGAATGGTGATGATGCTAAACAAATATAAAGTGGTAACTAAAGAAGGAAAAGGTAAAACCCACTGAAAGTAAAATATATGCCATGAACATGAACAGCTTGGCAGTTAACCTTGAATTGAATTTGGGAAAGTAATCAGTTGGAACTTTTGGCCCTTTTACTTGAAAAATCATATACAGTTTTCCAAGCAGTCCAGTGGGTTTTAAAAATGGCTTTGGAAACTTTTAGTCTCAAGTCTTCTCTTCTCACCTTGAAAATTAGAAAATCACAGATTATAGCTTTTTTTTAAAAAAAAATCATTATGGATATAAAGCATAAACTTTATTTACTGCCAACCACAGCAGCAGCAGCAGCAGCACCAACAAACTTTATCCCACTTGGTAGGGTTGGCTACATGAATCAGATTATGCTAATATGCTCTGTTAATTAAATTTACATATCCCAGATTTGAAGTTTTTGAAGCTGCTCCACACCAGCTCTTATCTTTTTTAAAGTTATATCTTTGGACTCAGTAATATAAAGATGTTGCACTAAAAGATAATAAGTATGTGAGAAGATTAGCAAACCTGAAATTTGAAAAAGAGTGGCAGTTGCTGAGTTGTGTGCAGAGTGTAAAATGTTTTTTAATGTCCTTATTATGAAAAAAAATATTATGGACATTAAAGGTAGAAAACAAGAAAGATTTTTTACCATTACCCCGTTTTAATTGGCTACTCTGTTGGGAAGAAAATTATGAGTCTATTATTTCATTCTTGCCATAGTTATCAAAGTTCTTCAATTTCTGTTTTTGAATTTTCTACAGTTCTTGTGTTTAGCCACTTTTGCTACAGTTGTCCCAGTGATAAGTTGACGGCTATATTTATGATGTATAGCTTTAAGGCATTGTCACCATTAAAAGGTTATGAATATCTGTAGATTAGACTGATATCATATTCAGCATTTTGATGGAGAGTAGTATTTTCCAGTGAACGCAATTATCTCCATATCTTTGTTATCTGCTGATGTGTTATTAAGTAAATATTTTTCTCCATTGATGTATATATTTTCATATACATATAGGATTCTCTGTCTTGCTCCTAACTTACTCCATTGAAGAATATACAAGGGTAGATATGTATACAAGCTCAATATTTACATGCAGTCTGGTGATGATCATGTATATGGATCCTTTGACAGTCTAATAGCTTATGTCTGAAATATTAGATCCCTTTTGTTGATTAGATAACGGCTAGACCTTTAAACTCTTAGTGATGAAGACATATTTCGAATATGATATGAGAGCCTCTTCTTTATCTTATTTAATAAAATGTGGCTGTCGTCATGAGAAGTTTGTTGCTTTCTGGAATATTCGTTGGCCAGGAGCAAGTATTGCCAATGGGTCAAAAACAGATTTTCTCTTCAGGAAAAGCTCCCACTTGGGGCCAAAGTGGTCCCTCCATTCTTCTTGTGTAGTGTAGTGGGGAAGATATTGCTTTACTCCAATAAGGGTTCTTTGACAGTATTCTAAAATTCTTTTATTCTGATTTAAAATGTGTTCTAGGCCATCAGTTCCACTGGAAGAGGGGACTGCTGAGGTGAGAAATGCCACCAAGTAGAAAATATCTTCTTCTGGAATAACAACAGAAGATCTGTTGTCCCACCTGCAAACAACATCAAATGTTAATACCATAGTAAGGCTAAAAGTTGGGCATAGATAACCTGTATTGTGTAAAATTACTTTGATCTATTCACTGGGTAGATGAGGACTGGGCCATTGCTTGTTTCTGTTAGAATATTTCCAAAGACAACTTCTGCAAAGTTGTGTATTTGGCTTTTGGGTATAAAAAGATTGAGCCATGGGTGTGGAACATCCCATAAGCCTTTTGACCGCAATTTGACCTCAGAGACGTGAACTCTGTCTAAGAAATCTACATAGGTGACTTCTGTTAGAAAAAGTGTTGATGGGATGTAGTTCAAGTGGGACAAATGCTTTTCAATTTCCTGCATAAAAAAGAGGAAAAAACTATCAAAACAAATGATAAGGGACAGTTAATCTAGATTTTGTTTTCCAAAAAGAAGATAACTAATTCATTTATGTTTTATGCATGAAATTATTTTTCTAGTTGGACTCATGATTTTCCTCACCTGATTTGCTTCATTGTTGTTTCCTGGGTTGAAGTATTTGGCCAATTCTAGGCAGAAGAGAGTTCTTCCATCAGATTTGAACTTACTAGCTTGAACTGGGTCATGCGGGTTGAAGGATGATCTCCAGTTGTTTAGCAGACCAGTTCTGTTAATTATCACAAATCCTTCAATGTAATCAAATGCATTTTCTTCATATATTAATAGCTCCTGGTCCTTTGTGAATGCTGTGAAATCTGCATATAGAACTCTGACCCATTTCACCTGTTGAGAGTGGAAATTTCCTGTGATGATTAGTGACACTTTCCAAATTTTAAATCAACATTTTTTGTAGTGATTGATGCATTACCATTGTTGGTGCTGGTTCCAGTGAAATTCTTGCCCGTGTTATTATGCCAAACTGACCAAGGCCCCCAAGTACGCTATGGAAGAGTTCACCATTCTGCTCTTTAGAACAGTTTAACACCTCTCCTTTTCCTGCAACCATTCATTCACCTCTTATAATCACCTAAGAGGAAGTATTTCTTTTTTTTAAAAAAAATTATTTTCAGTGTTGTATTTAAGACTATCTTATGTCACCAAAATCAAGTTATGTAATTTATAACAAGGAATCTAGTGATTCTATTTAGTTTTAACTGAATTATTATTTATTAGTTGGAAGAGACAACAGAAACTGTGACTACTTTTTTTTTTTTGAGTTTTTATCCCGGTATCCTGGGCCAGCCCCAATGCACGGGGAACTCAACAGGCTCAGACTAATCCATATCCACACCAAGGCCTCCACTTAGGGTAAAGTGCTGGCCAAGGGATAGGCTGCATTCCCAGAGCTCAAACTCGAGACCTCTGGTTAAGCAGTGAAGTGAGGTAACCACTACACCAACCACACTTGGTTAACTGTGTGACTACTTTTGTCCTCTTCAACCCACCTTGATTTTATTCTAATTTTAGTATCAAGTTACGAACCTGTTACAATCTCCAGCTGCTGAACATTACTTATCTGTGGACCATGACGAAATGCCTGCCCGCTGATTCCAGCGTTGGACAGAGTGCCTCCAACAGTCAAGTGCAAGTAGTCTGTCCATGACTTTGGTGCTAACCCATATCTTAGACTCTCATGCAGGATATTTATCCACAATTCACCCCCCGAGACATCCACGTATGGATGAGTTCCAGTATAAACCTGCATTTCAGTGATCTTAATAGATTCCATGTTAATCACAACTCCCCCATGAGTTTGTGCCTGGCCCTGCAGGGAGTGACCATGACCTCTAGCTGCTACAGTTAGCTATGAGCTAGGACCCATCTCCCAGATATGCTTTACAGTGTCTGCAATATCTGAAACTGATTTTGGGTGCAGCACTGCCACTGGATGATGTTGATATCTGTTACCAAAGTCTCTGGCTGCGTGGCTGACATCAACAAAATTTAGATGTCCTTCAAGGGGAAGTGTTGTTAAGGAAAAAGGGATGCTAGAAATGCTGAAGTTGAGCCTAATGGTCATGCAACTAAGTAACAAGACCATGAAGCCTCTTATGAATAAATTGTTGTGTTCTCTGAAAAGGCCAACTTTTGGGGATCTCATTTTGGAGTTAAAAGTGCAAGCAAGCAAGCAGAAGAAACAGAAGGAGAAGAGGTGGTGGAGAGTGAAGGAATTGAAGGGGTTGGGTGAGAATTTATAGAAGTGGTGTGGGTGGCTGAGTTCTAGTCAAACAATCTTCAGTTATGAGAATCCGTATGAAGACTGCCTACTAGGTAGAAAGAGTTTATTTTTGTAAGATTTTCTTTTGGCTCTCCTTTTTGGGTTCGCTGGTTTTAAAAGAGAAGCCTAAGAAGCTATCTTATACAGAAGCCAAGTTAAAGAGGGAAAGTGACAACAAAGAAAGATTTCACAAATCTTTCTCACTTTACCAAACAGTTGCAACCACAACATATCTTTCCATCAAGGACAGACATGTTTCTAACATATGCTCATTAACCGATTTTAATGATGCTTTTTCCCAATTTAGAAAGACGTCCATGCTTTTCCCCACTGTGCACAGTATTCCTCCTTAGTCTCTTGTGACAGGCATGCCATACTCCTCTCTCCTCCTGTCTACCTTACATAAGTATATGTTTTTGTTCAAATACATTGTTGTCAGATAGTAAACATCACGAATCCTGCCATTAGATTGGATGAGAGGGACTCTCAGGGTAGGACTGGATTCATTCCTGAGGTGAGGAAGAAATGGGACTGGTGGGGTCTGTATTGGACCATGAGGCACGTGAAGTCTTCATTCATGTATGCCTGATTAGGACTGTGGCCCATGATCGTACCCCATGGTAGGGACCTTTTGCATGGGGGCCATTCATGTAGGGTAAGACAGGAGAGGAGGAGGAGGATCACTGTGAGTGGCTGCTTGAGGGAAAACATGGAAAGACTAGTGCCTACATATCTGCTGTGATGCTACACTGCCTACCACTGTACTGCCACTGTTTGTTTCAACTCAAAGATCCGCATTACCATGCTGCTATTGGACAACTTTCAAGTGATTCTCTTGTCTTTTTCCTTCTTATTTGTTTGAGGGTGGCAATAAGTTACATTGGCACTATTGTTTACCCTTTTGAAAAAATGACAAAACTTGGGTACTCTTACTGGATTGTTATAGGATTTTTTTATATTATTATAATACGTTAACAAACTTTTTTTAACCATTGATATGATCATTGTATACCATATTGAAACATTCATCCATGTGTCATGGTACTATTTGCAAACTTTTAAAGAAGACTTGTTCGTTTGTTACTTGCTTAGATGATGGATAAGATTAATCTCTCAGACATTTTTTTTAGATGTATAGTAAGCTGTATTGTTTATAAGACATTATTGTATACACGATCCTTAATACAAGTCAATTTTATCGTTTTGTGCCGCATCGAATGGGTTGTTCAGATTTCAGAAAATAGTATACATTTTTTACCATATTCCACTATTTATGAAAGTAACTATTTAGTGGTTGTTTGTGAGGGATAGCTCTCATTACTAAGAAAGTGTTAGAACATGTAGAATCGTGAGGCCAATAGATGAAGTGGTGAGGAGGGTGAGTGATACAATACAACTTGAAGTCCTATTAAAAGGGGAAGAGGGATATCAAGATGAATGCTCGGAGAACTTATAGAACGTGATTTATTGGTGAATAATTTATCAATAGAGTTGATTAACGATAGATTACAATAACGTCAAAAGATTCATGCAGTCAACCTCACATAGTGGAATATATGTTTTTGTTATTGTTTTTTTTAAGGCATAGCAATGAAAAATGATTTAATTTTAAGTCAGCTAATTTTATTTCTGATAACTTAGTTATAAATAATTTATGCCTAAGATAGTGGACAAAGTATACCTCACTTTTGGGCACTTAATGAGTTAATTAATGTGATACACAAAGGCCCACGTGTTTAATTTACTGCATTTACCTTTTAACATGTTGACATGTCATTGGAAATCTTTCTAATCTGTCTCCCTTTCAGTGCAAGTTGGATTGAGTACATACTAATAATATCGCTTTGAAGAAAAAATAAAAAGCTAAATTGATCGACGAAAAGATGAGTGGATCCTTCTTTTTTTTGATACATTAGATGAGTGGATTCTAACACAGACACTAATGATTATTTCTACATTAAGCTTAACATAAAAATATCATTCAGCTGCTTCTTAAGGCAGTATACTCTACTCCTCATTCAATGATTAAAGCAATTTGACATAATCGCATTAATAACAACAACAATAATGATAGTAATAATAATAACGGATTAAAGAGAGAAGAAAGAAATTTCGTTATCAAGTGTTAATGAAGTATTGGGGGTCATAGAACAGTTGCATTCTCAAGTGGTCCTGGAAAACCTTCTATGTTCTGTGCAGGAAACACACACCTATGGGCAAATGGCTTGTAAGTTGAAGGGTCTGCTTCATTGGCTTCACAGTCACATTAAAATTTGATCACAATAATTGATGGCTTGTGAAGATACCACTTTTTCTTCTATTTTTTTCTCCTAATTAAAATAAATTGGATTATTTACACTTTATATATCAGTATATCACACACATTCAAACTCAACCGTCAGTGTGGGATATTCTATATATGTCCTGCTTCTGGATTCCATACCAATAATAAAACCAAGGATTTTTATATATAAGACATCTCAATCATAACTGCTAGATATGGTTTGAATATTTTGTTATGTTTACTAACAAATAAGCCAAAAAATACAGGGAAATTGGTTATTAATCCCTCTTTAAGAAGTTGATAGAAGATTATGACCTTAAACTTGAAGAACCCACCACTTCATAAAGCAAGAGATGTGGGAGGGAATAACAAAAGATGATTGATGTTTTAAAAAAACATACTAATTAACATAACTGACATTCTTTATTTGATAAAATTATTTAAATGAGTCTTATAATTAGAATGGAGGAGGAGGAGGGAGTGTTATTTTTCATTTATGTTTCTTTTTAAAAGCGATGCAAAAGAGCTAGTTTATTTAATTATTTCTCATGTCTTAATGCCTTACAACACATGGATGTAATATATGTTCTCAATTTATGAGACCACTCAATTACACCTCCAACTTAAAATATTGTGTGCGAGAAAGAGGACAATAAAATTTACCCTCTTTCAATCATAACAAGCACAAATGTGGTCCGAAATGGGTTTCATTGCATGCTCTCTTCTGCACCTGCTATAGCTAAAACCATTACTCTGATAGCGATGCAAAATTGACATTCTTAATCTCATCCCCTCTCGTCTATTAACCTCTTCTTTTTTTATGATATTTTAAATATTGATAAAAACACATATTGGTATTCCTTTTTAGGTTGTTTCGACAGTATAATGCGAGGAAAAAAGTCAATGTGGGTCTATGTGAATCGTTTTTATGATCTTCCCACCTTCTTGCTGATGCTATTAAAAAAATGTCATAATAATTATAGAAATTTTTTTAAATGTTCAATGGAGTTTGAGATAAATAAATTTATACTCATTTTGGTGTAAAATATATGAGCTAAAGAATTAGTTTACATATATTAAATAAATCAGCAAAGTTAACTTATTTTCAGTAATTGTGTATTGTTTTCCTGAAATATCATCTTTAATCATTATTTCCACTGATGATAACTATCTATAAAGATAGCTTAAGAAAAAATTGTAAAATTTGGGAAGCAGCTAGAGTGGATTAAAGGATTGGATTTAAAACTAAAACAACTCATCTATTAGCTCCTACATGCCACATAGAATCAAGGGAACATGATTTATTACTCTCTTTGCTCTTATACATAAGAGATATATATTTACCTACTTTAGATGTTAGATACATTAGTTAAAACTACATGGACTTACCAAAATACCCTAACCTTATATCTTTATTGAAACTCTCTTTCCCTTACTTTTTTTATTATTAAGGAACATTAATATGAATATTTTAGGAAAAGAATGTGAGAATAAACTCACATCTTCAAGTACATATAGCTTATATTTAGGAATGAAATGGGTAATAACAAACTTCCTCTAAATTGTGATATGGCAAAACATGGATTTACCCTCCAGTCCCTAATGTAAGAGCCCAAAATTTGAATGGTTTTGGTCCCTAATGTAAGAGCTCATCTCATATTCTCTCCTCATTTAATGCATTTTTCCTACTTTACCCCTAACTCTCTTTCATATTTATTAATGCTTATGTATTTTTCTCTCTTAAAAGTACCATAATAAATATGGGCAATTTTGGAAAAGAAGTATTAACTCCAGACACCCAACTAACATTCACATGTTTTCTTAAGAAGCGTTTTTTTGACGGCTAGCTCTTACATGAGGGACCGAGGGAGTACTAGTTAATGTAGTGGATATCAAATAATTTGGGATAATAAAATAATTTGAGAAAAATCAAATATCACCGACTCACTGCAAGGGAGGCAATTGTGATTATTATGTGTGAATTACACCTCATCTCTCATAATTACTCTATTAATTATGGGACCACTTATGTTTACATTGTGGACAGCAGAATCGCCTTTTAAGCACTCAATAAGTCAATATCATCTCATTTAACAATTAAATATGAAGGGGCGGCATGACGACGAGTCCTGTTATATCATTTGATTAATAGTGCTAGACTGCTAGTAATCAATAAAATAACGCATGATTTTTTTCTTATTTTAGATTTTGATTAGGTTAAAAGTATTTAGAAAATAACTTAAAATATCAAATCAATCATCAATAAACATAAAACTGAACACATATATTGACATAAAAATTTTGCGTTATTTTATATTTTCTTTATTTCTTTACATAAACCGTGATTATTGAAATTTTTTTTATATAATAAGACCAGATCCAAATGCCACGTATGCAACAACATTGGGTGCACAGAATGCCACGTAAGGGGAATCCTCAGCATTGACCATCAGGACTCTGCTGACTAAGCACGCTATACAAAGACAAGGGTTAGTTGATACGTAGGAAAGAAAAATTAATTTTGAATTCCCCAAAAAAGTTACTGCAATAATCAAGGATATGATTAGGTCTTTGATTTCATTATCCCACATTTGTTTAATCTGTAAAAGAATTTGTAAGGCAACGCATATTAAAGTTTTGGCATGTAAAAGAAGTCCAATATTAGTCCAGTTTCCATTTTGGACAAAGCGTTATTTCTCAATTTAAACTTTTTTTTTGTCGAAATTTCTCAATTTAAACGAAGCATTGGTATTGGTATACGCATATATATTAACATATGAGCAAGGGCTCTCTGAATGGTCACAAAACTCTAATCCATATCAATTTGTTGCTCCGATACATACTAATATGATAGATGAAAAGATACACCAGATAGCACATTGTTTATAAGGTTACTTAAAAAAAAATATTATAGTAATCTAACTCAGATTAACCTAATTAGGTAAGCCTGAACCCGGGAAACCAGCCATGCATGGAATCTGTCCAAGTAGGACATTGGCTAAGAATCCAACAACCCGCGTTATCTGATAGGTTGTTAGGTTGACTATATTTCATTTTTAAACCACTTAAAAATTGTTTTTATGTGTATAAATTGTAGGGGCAATATTAATCAAAGAAAATGATAGTTTTGGTGTTAATAATTATTAATTTTGTGACTAAATGACTGAGAATTTTTTTTTTCCGTTTACATTTTTGTTATTTGACAGTGAAAATATTTAATGATTACTTATTACGGTGTCATTGGAGGATTGATTGTTATTATAATGTCAATATGTCAAAGAAATTATAAATAATAAATATGTGATTATTTTGTTTGTAATTCATTGTATGGATTAATATTCATCAAGGTAGAAATTATTTTTTAATTTTTTTATTTCCTCGAGTTTAGCCCCAGGGTAACTCCAAATTGACTAAATAAACTTTGACCTACTACCTCAACTAATTTAGTGATTTGAGTTTGATAACATGATACTAACTTAGCTTAGCAAAAGGATTAAAAAAGATAGTGGAGTAAGACACATAACAACAAATCAACTTAGCTGAATTTTGCTGATTTCTCCCTGAGTGAGAGTCTAAACTACTCTAGAGGTAAAATTATATTGCAAAGTCATTTCAGGTATCTCACTAATTGATTCTCAATATATTTGTTTTAATTGATGTGTCCCCTTATTTGTATAACCTGTCATAACAATGTTTCATATTATTCACGGCATTTTAGACCTCATCTGTCTTTCATTGCCCCTTCCTCCATTAAATATAACAAAAATTACCCACTTGGTCTTGCTCCCAACACAATACGACATTTTCACACAACAAATTCTCGGTCTCATTCATGACCAACACGATAAATTTAATTTTATCTTCTAACCGGGAAATCTTAGTCGCGTGATTTTCTTCGAATTCCTATTTGTCTTAAATAAAGTTTTCAATTTACTTATTTGTCCATCATTTAAAAAGTTTTTGTTAACAATGATAAATGGAACCAAAGGTGTTCTAAGACAATAGACATGAATAATAATCCTACATTTAATATAGTAAAAAGCATTTTGAACTTGTATTGCTATTCGCTAAACTCGCTATCATAGTACTAGTAAATCTTTTACCTTGAAGACCAATTTATGTTGACATTTTTTGTTTTTTTAAAGATTATATGAAATCTATTTTCCAAATAAAAAAATAAAATTCAGTATAATGTGATAGACCATAGTACTAGAGATTAACTTTTCCATAATTTTTTTAAAAGTATATTTAAATAATGTGATAGACCATTCTCTTTCTTTTTTATATAAAATATAATCGGGTGAGAATGTGCTCTCTAAATTATATGAAATAAATACTTCAAATCTCATTACCTTATTATCTAAAACTATGCTATACTCATGCTCTTGCATCATTATATATCACATAAAAAATGATAATGTTGGACATTTCATTGCGATAGAATATTATCATTATATATCACATTTTTGGAAAAAAATGATACCTAAGCCTTCTTTTTCAAATAATATTTTTAAAATAAAATTTGTATGGAATATAATGTTCGACATTCCATTGCGATAGAATATTGTGATTAAGACATTTTTTTTAAAGTCACACGATTGATCAATTTAGCCGACAATAATATTACTTATATCTCATAAAAAAATTGTGAATTCAAATTCTATTGCGCAAACGAAAATTTTAATAACAGACAACGTTTAAGCATTATTGTAGGCTTTATTTAGGCTTAAAGCTACTCTAGCTACATGTTTGATAGTAATCAATTCATATAATTTTTTTTATCAAATGTAAATATTATTTTGAAATTCTACGACCAAAATTTCAATATGCTTGAAGCGAAATTTAAAAAAAAAAAAGTACATAAAAATATTTACTCTCCCTGAATAACTTCATAATTAATGAGTGAATCAATGTTTATTTATGCTTTTTCTTTTTTCTTAAAACTTTGACAGTCGTGGTTTTTTTGTCTGAGATGGATTTATGCTTTAATTGTTAACTTTTAATATTGACCGATGCATTATGTAGTATTATTAAAGCTTTTGAAGACGGCCAACCTTCCTACGAGGAAGATTCTTCCCCATCAGCTAAACGTGTATAATTTGTCTCATAAAAGCACAGGAATAATGTGCATATCATAATCAACATCCTTAAAGTTTAAATTACAAAAAAAAAACAGTAAATTATCCATGAAATTTAATAAGAAAATCCCATATGTAAAAACACAATTACGTGGCTAAATTATAAATTATGACTAAATTCTGTTTCTTTGATACATATATTACTAAATTCTGAGCAATGACTTATTTTAAAATGGATTTCATAATTAATTAACTTTTTTTTATAAGGATGCGTCCGCCCTTTTTCTATGAATATAATTCCTATATTATTAGTTTTTTCATTATACATATGTGTGAAAAAAATTAATTTAAGGGTATATACAAAGGGAGGGAGGAAAAATGGGTAAAGGGAAAATTTTTGTGACTTGAATTTACAAAAATTTGAAATTTGAAAAGTGTAGTTGAAAATTTTGAATTAATGTCAATTATTCTTTTATTTTATATCTTATCTTTCTTAAAAAATCATGACCCCACCACTTCAATCTTAAAAATTCAACTTATAAAAATTTTCCTTCCCCCCTTGCCTCTCCAAATCCCTCATACCAAATAGATTAATTTGGGGTTATCTGTATATATAAATGTAAAATTTCAAGAAGATTTGTTGTTACGTTTAGAAAGTTTTTTTAACTGAAAATAGGTTTAGCAAGTTTACTAACATATATACAGCATTATTTGAAGAAGAATTAGTATATTTAGCTTAAATAAATTGTCGTCTTGATATGTCGATTAGATTTGGTAAATTTCATCCAATAAAAATCTTAACAGGAATAACTAATTTCTCACGACTAAAGAAGTTAATTTCATTAATTATTTGTTAAAAATGTATGTTGACTTCACCATCTTAATTATGTGAATTGAAACTACTCCTTCAAACATTTTGAAATTATCGTGGTTTAAAAAAAGTAATGAATATTGAGGTAATATAGTCATCAGGACCAAATTTTATTCTCCAACTAGATCCTATATTGTAACGGGTAAATTGTTTTTTTTAAAAAATGGTGCAAGTCCAAACAAATGTATATATATATTGAGAGAAAGATGCGCAAACATAGCATGTGTGAAAGAAAAAGGGGGATTGTATAAGACAAAACAAACCTTAGCAATTCATGAGTCAGACACACGACACGAATTCAAAGGATAAAAATTGGAGGACAAGGATTTGATTCTGGAGCAAACTTAGATGGCCCCAAGATGATGAATACCACACCATAGATTTTGATATGATGAGATTAAATGAACAGTTTCAAATAAATCTCCAACATGTGTTACTTTTTATCCGATCTTCTCTCTATCTCAAATGAATCGTATCATGCTCATTGTTCTTGAAAAGTGTTTCCATATCTTGTTTTCTTGTTTTGTAAATTTGATCGTTTTTCTAGTGTTGTTATCTGCACCACCATTGAATGGCAAGAGAGATTATTCAGAGATCTAATATAATATTCTCTTGTATTCTAGATAAAATCTCAATCCTCTCTTGGTTCGAAATTATACTCTCTTATCTTAGCTTGTTCAAAATATGATAATTTGTTGATAGAGACAAGAGAAATTTGATTCATTATTATCTATCTTTATTAGGTTTTAAATTTTCATATACTACATATGCATCCTTTCCTAATGATGATAATAAATTATATTAGTTAAAATTACATGACTTTAGATTGTTAAAATTACATGATATTTAACTTCCAAACCATTGTAACCACTTACATTGATCCCTACTCATCACCTCTTGTTTATCATAAAGGTTAGGAATGATTCAGGAAAATGTGAAGAAAATAAAAAGATATCTTATATCTAGAAACAAACTCAACTCCTCATCAAATAAATATTATATTTAAAAACAATTTGATTAATTAACTAGTATTTGATAGTATCATTATATCATATTCAAACATTATCTAATGTAATTAAACCCTCTCCTGAATTATATATCTAGAAACAAACTCAACTCCTTAAATAAATCTCATAATTATGATAGTATCATCATAATGATATTCAAATATCATCAAATGTAATTAGACCCTTTTTTTAACACATTTTTTGGACCAAACACAACAACAAAACCAATTAACGCGGTTGACAAGTTGAAGTGCGAATGTCCTACTTATATACTCACACAACTATCATTTTGTTTTGTTTATTGAAGATTTTCTCTCGTTGCATTGTTAGACATAGTTTCACTCCTTTTATTGACTCTTTTTTTGCCCACCTCTTATTGATTTATATGATTGAAATTCACATGATATACTTTTTTTAGGACGAAGACCCAGAAATGATACATAACTATTGTCAAGGAACAAAAATAGTACATAACTATTTTAAGGTACAAAAATGATACCAACTTTTACCATGCGATCAAAAATGATATTTTCACTAATATGACAATAATATTAGACATGAAATGTCCAAAATGCCCTTATAATTAAATAAACTTTTACCGGACGACGATTAATTTATAAGGGCATTTTGGACATTTCATGTATAATATTATTGTCATATTAATTAGTGAAAATATCATTTTTTATCACATGGTAAAAGCTGGCTATCATTTTGATACCTTGGAATAGTTATGTACTATTTTTGTTCCTTGACCAATAGTTATGTATCATTTTTGGGCATTCGCCCTTTTGTTTAACATAATTCACATGATATACTTTACCACACATATTTATAGTCCTATTATTACATGCTATTTGGCTAATATTTTGTGCTATTAATTTCTTTTTAAAAAATAATGTTATCTGTAGCATTAGCATGCATGTATTGTTGTATCCTTTCATCATGTAATAAAATGATACTTTATTTAAGTGATTCGATACATATTCTCTTCCGACAACATTTTTTAAGTTCAAAGTTTGTGCATGCATGAAACAAATGATTTTTAAATGAGTTTTCACACCTACGTAGTCTCATATAACTTAAATTAAATTAATCAAGACAACGTTGTTTTCAAAAATTGACTGGTGTAACCCACACAAAAAGTTCATGAACCTTATTTTGTTCATGTTTTTCTTTATCAATGGAAATCAATGGAAGCTATAATATTAAATAGAACTTGAATTTAGTTAGGTTTAGCTAGGTCCACTACCCACGAGCAATTGAACTGGAGTTCGATGTTGAAAACTCAATATATTATTAGATTCGTATTAAAATTTGAATGAAGCTTTCACGTAACATATAAGTGCAAACGTGCAAATTTAGAACAGGTAACTATTTTAAGTATTTAATAGTTATACTATCACTATGTCTAGAATAAATAATTAATTACATCCACATTCTTTATGGCTAAATTAAATCATGTGGTCAAAACAAAAGAAACTTTCAAAAAAAGACGGTCAAATGAATTTTCTATCGTGTTTCCAAAACTATAAGCATCGTTTTCGTTATTTCTTGTATACCTTACCAATGTCCAATGATAAGTATGTTTTGTGCTGTAACAAGTTTCTTTATTTGATTTACTTTTTGAAAAATCATCGCATTTACTTGATTGGGTTCCGCAATTTTTAAGATCCAAGAGTTCTTTGGTGGATCATGTTTTTTTCAGTAAACATTTATTTGTAAATACCCCCACCACTTCTAAGTATAAGAGCTAATTAACTTTTTTAGAGAATCCTTAGAAAACAAAATGAATCACTTAATCATAACATATTCTATATATTATTAGATCATATGTTAGTTTATAAGTAAAATAAATTAGTTTAGATAAAAATTTACGAAAAAATCAATTTTTAATTAACTTTTTGAGATTTCTTTAGATTCTCTAAAAAAGTCAATTGCATTTGATTTTAGGGAGCATGGGTAAAATTGTTGCAAGTTAAAATAAAAATAGAGTGAAATGGGGCTAAAAGCTTTTAATTATTTCTTTTATTTTCTATCTAACATAACCACTTCATTAAAATGTTACAATCCCTCTCATCGAATTTTTAACACCACCCTCCCTAAACTTCATTTCTCTTAACCAAACAGGGGATTAAAGCATGAACCATTGATCCCTTTTCGATCAATATGAGCCATTAATATTTTTTTTATTTTTGAATTTGCGGTATTGCCTGAAAGAAGAGGGAAGAAAAATTTTGGGCAAAACTGCAGGTCAATTTAAAGAATCAATATATTGGAGCACGCAATGATCATATGGCCACCATACATTTTCAAGCCCACAATATAGAGCCCATGATATTGATTTATGTTTGTTGGAATTTTGACTTTTCTAAGGATAACAAGTCTTTCAATTTTTCTGGTCAAAAAGCATGTCTTTCAACTTTTCACTAAAATTTCAAAATCATGTCATCCATCCATAACTGGTCACCATATCAAATGGACTGTGAAATGTAAAATAAAGTTTTATAATTTATCAATTGTTCATTAATTAAATTTCAGTTTACAAATCCAATTCAGGATGTACAGTAAACATTCTTCCTTACACAAAGGCTTGATTAGGAAAGTCATATTTATTTGTTATTTTCTCTGGGACTAGAAAATAGCATGAAAGGCAATGAAAAGGCCAGACTGATAGAGGCCAATAAGATATGATTAAGTTTACATCTCAAGGATAAATCAAATGCCTTCAACTTCTTCGAATATTTCTGTTATGCAGAAAACCATTAGTCAAGGTAATCATGTAATAACTTCCTGGATAAACAGCACATAGTAAATCAGAACATAACATGAACAGTATATACAGTGACAAAACTTCAGCTACATTGATTTGCTTGTGAAACTAGCTTTCTCATAAACAGATCCCATGCAGGGGGTATTCATTAGGATTTTGTAATTAGTTAATACAACGATTTCATGCCCATAAACAAAAAAATCAAGGCACAGTATTTTCTAATGGCAGCTATTGCCTACTCTCAAGCAAAGCTGAACTTCTTTGAGTTTTCCCTCCTCCAGTGATGATCTGTTTGATGACTGTCCCTTTGAAAACGAGATCCTACGCTGGATTGGTGATAACTTTGGTTCTTCTGGAAATTCTGATTCCCTGAAGTCCAATCTTCACTTTGTCTTCTACATTGTACATCGCCTGAAAAATGGTTGCCATTTCTGTGCTGCTTCCATCCAGGGCTATTTTCTTCACAGTTTCTCCACCCTCTGCCTGTTGGAGCCCTATTACGTTGGTCAGATTTGCCTCCCCAAGGCCTTCCAAAGTTTGATGAATAATTTGATTGTTTAGGGTTCCAAGAGTTATCCCAAGTTCTACCCCATCCTTTATTATCATCTCGAGCTTTACCCCATCCTCTATTATCATCACAAGCTTTATCCCATCCACTATTATCATCACAAGCTCTATCCCATCCTCCATTATCATCACAAGCTTTGTCCCATCCATTATTACCATTCTGCCAAGGATTTAATCCACAGCCCCAATTATTAAGGCGATCACTATGGTCACTCACTTGGTTCCAACCCCAAACCTTAGCACCACCGCCTTCCAATGCATTGCGAGTTAATCCTCGATTCTCACGGGATACACTAAACTCCCAAGGGTTATTGGCATTTTTCTCTGAATTGCCAGGACTACTTTTGTGTTTACTGGATTCACATTGATTCCAACCCTCCACTTTATTCTCCAAAGCTTGGTCAAGCTCAGTACTCTCATCACATTCTTGAGAATTTTCAACGTTTGATGAAATTTTTGTTCTCTTGTAACTTACAGCGTCCCTTTCTTCCTCATCGGATGGAGCAAAGTACACACTGTCCACATCCTTTATCAGTTCAGGATCAATACAAGGGTTCCAATCTATTTTATCAATGTATATATCAGAATGAGGAAGAGAACTATCACAAGGGAGGTTGTTGGTCCTTGCCCAATATTGCTTTTTGGCATTTTGATATGCTTCTTCAGCAGCTGAATCATTCCATGTAAGCACATTGCTATGGCAGCTCGTAAAATTCTTAGTATCAACTAACTTCTGCCATGGTACCAACCCAACGAATGTGCAAAATTTCTTCTCCCATAAAGGTATACCATCCTGCTGAAAATCTGTTAATATTGGAAAGGGAACAACAAATTCAGGGTAGCACAAGAAGATATGGATATGATGATGATGATGAGACAAAAAGTTAAATAATTCAATCATCACTGTTGTGCTGCAAACAATTTAGTAGGACAATGCAAGCTTATCAAGGGTAAGTAATGCAGTTCAATAAACAGCTGATTGTTTTGGTTCATCATATGTTCCAAAACTGCACAAGTTTAAAGTGATTGCAGAACAATATTCAAAAGGATATTGAAAGGCATTATAAAACTTTGCTCACAAATTGCAAAACACTGAAAAGAATTGAAGACAGAAAGTAGCAACAGCAGATATAAGAAAAATAAGCACATCTAAGTTTTATGGTTCGTTGGCATAAGCCAAAGTGGCACATCTAAGCATGAAGACAAGGCTAGATTGTAGAAAATCTGGTCAAAAGATTCAGTTTAATTCCAAAGTTTCTAAAAAATTAGGTAAAAAAATAATGAAGGATCATAAGATTGGGAGTTTAATACTAATATTCATAATGACAAAGAATGCAAGAGTGAACGATGATAGAAAAATAGATAACAAACAACTCAAATAACAGAAAGTAATAAACCAAAAAAAACCGAATACTCGAAGTAAAGTCAGAAATAACATCAAAATAAAGAAAGAACACAATGGCCTTACATAACCATGATTGTCTTATCTAAATTCAAAGCATTCTTCAAGGACTCAAGGTGGCGAAAAGGAATCTTGCAGATTATAGCCATACTGCACACTAGTGTCAAAAACAGCCTAATCAAACAAAAGTACCACTACCTAATCCCTATCACAACTGACACCTAATCTATCCAATAAAAAGTGTCAAAATAGCCCTTATAACTCAAGAGAAACCCCAACAAATTTCCCCTTATAAGTCAAAACAACTCCATCCAAAATTAACAATCCACAAAGAGGTCTAATAAGATCCCCTGAGGAGTTAACAACATGTTTTGAAAGTCCCAACTATGTGTAGTGAGCTGTAAAATAAGTCAATGTATGAACTTTGACAAAAAAAAAAAAAATCCTCAAGTTTTCACCCAAAACTAATGGACAATGAATCAATAAAAAACAACACGATAGTCCCTCCGGTCCTAAATATAAGACATAGTTGACTTTTTTGGGAAATCCTTAAAAAGCAAAATAAGCTGATTTACCTAACTTTTTTCCTTAAACTAAATTATTTGACCTATAAACTAATGGATAATCTAAAAATATATCAAATATGTTAAAATTTAATAACTTATTTTGCAACCTTAATCTCTAAAAAAAAACAAAAATGAATCAAGTACGCATTTTTTCCTGGGTTTCCACATTTTTCTAACACGTAATATTTCAGCCAATCAAACAGTAAACGAAAGATTCGATTTTTCTTGGCCAATTCGAACAGGAATATGAAAAACATACATACAGTACCATTACCATATTACTAAAGGGGCAAAAAAAACCAAAAAATAAAGGAAAAAGAAGAAGAAATAGGTACCAGGAAGAGGGGCATAAAGGTCATAAAAAATAGGAGGAGGAGGCCTGGCAGATCGTGGTTGACGAAAGTATCTACGGTGGCTATTCCACTTTCCCATTCTATTCTATTCAGATAAACCCAAAAATCTGATCAAATAATACTATTTGAAGATTAAACTTCAATTGTACGAACTGAAATCTGGGAGTGTTTATGTATAGTAAACTATCTGCAGTGCCCGCCACCACTCGAACATAGATTTGGAGACGAAACAGCTTTTAGGAGTACCATATACGGTGAAAATAGAAGAATATAGATGGTGAGAGAAAAATATAAATTGAAGAATAAGTCAGCAATAAATTAGCTACTCTTGAGAAAAAAAAAGCATAAATTAGCTACATAAATTAAATAAATAATAAAACAAAAAATAATTAACCATATAAAAATGGGAAAATCCCAAAAAAGTCCCTCCGAATACCCAAAAGGACAATTTAGGAACCTAAACTTCCAAAAGGACCATAAAGGAACCAGAACTAGTACCTATCTGTCATTTTATTAAAAAAATATTTTTACCCCCATAATTCGTAAAAAGACCACCAAATTTTAGTAAAATTAATTATTAAAAAATAACCACCAAATTTTATTAATTATTAAAAAAAATAAAACATGTTTTCCTCATTAATCTCCCTCATGTGTGGCTTCATATTGAGTTTGTTTTGCCCCATGAACCATGATGCATAACAAATTGCCCAAATTTCTTGGGATTATTTTAAAAAAATAAAATGTAAAATCCAATGGACAAGATTAAATAGTGTGAATGGTTGAGATTGTTTTTGGGAAAAAAACACAAGGTGCTAGTTTATAAGATGAGTAGCTAATATATTCTTTTTTTGAGAAAAAAATACCTCACTTTTTCTCTGTTGGGCCGTTAGTTGTTAGAAGAATTCAAAACATGGAAGAAGCCCAGCAACTTCAATACAGGCTTCCTTTATTTCTACAAGTTACAACTTACAAGTACGGACACATGGTGAGGTATCAACAAAAATGTGTGAGATCCTACTAGATATTTTGTGGTAGTATTATGTTTGTGTTCTAGGGTTGTGTTTTGAGTTGGAGGACATTTGAATCACTATGCAACATTTTAAAATCCCAATTCAGAATTAGCCCAAGGACGTGACTTGTATTTATATAAATTAGAGTTAATTTCTTGTCCGTTTATATATTCAAATTATTTTTCTAAGATTTCCTCCATGAAGATGAAACATTGTTTTAAATTTATTTAAATAAAAAATTCAATATTCAACTGTCAAAGTAACAGTCATACTAATAACATAAGCACTTTAAACTACTTTGGTAACTATATCGACAAAATTTTGAATAAAATTTTTATGGGTGATTTGGTACTTTCACCCCTAAAAATCAATATCTCAATTAGTTGCATTTGAGGTTTAGGAATTTATTTATCAAATTTGATTATATTAAAGATATTCTTTATGCTTGTTATTAGGTTATGTTTTTCCTAAAATATCATGATGGGCTAAAGATCATTCTGTCCTATAAACTATTTTCAAAGTATCAATTTGGCTACAAACAATAAATGGTCTCATTTTGACCAATGAACAATAAAAATGACTAACTTTGGCCAATGAGCTAATGGAAAATACTAAAATACTTATTAAAAACCTAATTAATATAATTTTTGAATATGTTGGTGAGGTATGATGGAAATGGGGAGAGGTTTTTATGGTGATGGATGAGAAGGTGGTGGTAGTTCATGGTGGTGAGGATGCTGCGTATGATGCTATGCAGGAGAGAGGAAAGGGTGGGGTGGGGTGGGATAATTTTTTATTTTTAAAGATGAGGTCCACATATTCAAAAATTATATTGATTAGATTTTTAAGGAGTACTTATGTATTTTTCATTAGTTCATTGGCTAAAATGAGATTATTTATTGTTTGAAGGCCAAATTGAACCTTTGGAAATAGCTCATAGGTCAGAATGATTTTTAACCCTATCATAATTATCCTCTTCAAATTATAAACATCATCATTAGGGTTAAATTAAAAAGAAAGACAAAATTTAGAAATATGTCCTATATATTTTGACAAATATCAATCCTAAAAAAATGTCCAGTATTAATAGGAGGGAGTAATTTACTTTAATTTTGGGAAAATTAATTTGTAATCTTTCATAAGGAACTTAATAGTAGAAAAGTCACATAAACTCCACATATTAAAGTAGGGTCCCTAGGGACTTTAATTTAATATACTTCTAATACAAAAAAAACCAGATTGCCCCTCCCTATGACAAAGTCATGGGTAAGGAATGACGAGGTCATGCGCACATATAACAAGATCATGGACAACTCTAACAAGGTCATGACCCACCCTGTGACAAGTTAATGGGTAAGCATTAACGAGGTCATGGGCATGAATGACACGGTCATGCTCACATATAACAAGTTCATGGGCAGGTAAGAAGGGGCAATTTGGTCTTTTTGTATTTGAAATATATTAAAGTAAGATCCTTAAGGATCTACTTTAATATGTGAAGTTTATGAGACTTTTCTACTATTAAGTTCTTGTGAGAGACTACAAATTAATTTTCCCCTTTAAATTTCTCATTTTATAATATTTCGAAATGTCATTCTTTGGAGTTTTTATTACCATTATTTGAATTGTTTGATGTTCTTGTTTTCTTGGTGCTGCCACTTGATCTGACTAACTATTTTTTTGGAACAGACTAACTTGTTTTTTAGTCATGGAACATACACTGATGAATGATGATATGATATTATAAATGAAATCGAACCATAGTCTTTCATGTTTGTTTATCGAAATAGTCTCTCATGTTTTAATCAACTATTTTTGGGATAAAAGGTGGGCAGATTCAGGTTCAATTCTCTGTTATCTCATGGACTGAATTAATCCTTATCCTAAAAAGAAAAAGCAAAATGTAATGCGACAAACTCTGTTTTTGTTGGGGCTTCACTGCTTTTGAAAAAGACAAGAATGTGTTATGGCAATCTCCTGTGTTTAGGCTAAAACAGCTGTCTTCACTTCAATTTCACTTCTCACAGATCCAAATCTTGCTTCCATTCTCTCTTACATCCTTGCCCCACATTATCTGGCCCTTCCCATACTTCTCAATTATTCACTTCCCTAATCCTACCTCCCCTTACTATTCATGTCTCAATAGTACCATTCCTCTTTTATTCCCTTTCATATTCAACAAAAATTTCTCTTTGTGTGGACATTTTCGCTTGTTATCTAGAGCTGGCCAAATGACATGTCAAACTCTGAGGTCTTAACATGTCCAAGGGAATATTTTATGTAGTTGATCACACTATTGTTGGATTTATCATAACTATTCTCATGCATTGTTGTTTGGGCAGGAATGAGATTTCCTGTGTTTGGTTATAAGCATGCACATGTAGTTGATCACACTATTGTTGGATTTATCATAACTATTCTCATGCATTGTTGTTTGGGCAGGAATGAGATTTCCTGTGTTTGGTTATAAGCATGCACATGTAGTTGATCACACTATTGTTAGATTTATCATAACTATTCTCTTTGTGTGGACATTTTCCCTTGTTATCTAAAGCATGCATTGTTGTCCGAGGTCTTAACATGTTTGGTTGATGTGAAAACGAGACTCTTCTAGTTGTAGATATAGAAGGTTTAAGGTCTACATTTGTCCACGTTTTTACATTAGTTTCGTTGGGGGGTACTTAATTGGCATTTTCCCTAAACATGCCTCCATATTTTTGGGGCGAGCGGAGTTTTGAGCTAAGAGAACACAGTGAAACTTGCTATTCAGGTCGAGGAAGTGGAAAATTTATAGCCTTACTTCATGGCTCGTATCCATGGAAGGTAATTCTTAGCCAAAGCTTCCTACAAGTTATGTTTTTTTTGTTAATGACAGTCCGGTTTAATCCGGACTCGAGGGGTAGGAGTGTTGCCCACATAGGCAAGGTTGTCCCTTCTCCCAATAAGAGCGCTTCCCGGGAATCGAACACGCGTTCTCATCCTTACGGGGATTGTAGCCCACTTACCAGCTCAATCAATTATCTATTGGTTCCTACAAGTTATGTTTTGGGTTCAAGTAATTGTTTCCCGGTGGTAAATATAAGCCTCTTTAATTTTTTTTAAGTTAAGGAAATAAATTAAACTACTAAATTATAACATTTCCCACATGTGTTTTGATTATATGTTAGTTTATAAGTATAATAAATTAATTTTGAGGAAAAAGATATTCAGACATGTTTTAAAGTCATTACTTTTACATATTTAATTTCTCTAAAAAAGTTAAAGTTATCATATAATTAAGATCAAAGGGAGTACCCTTATAATTTGATTGAAATTTGATTTTGATCCTTTTAATTTAATTTTTTTGTTTGATCCTAACCATATCATAACAACTGGATCTCATTTTTAACTTATGAATGGATCGAATCAATATTGGATAAAATCAATATTGGTTAAAGTATGAGAACCGACAGTTGAATTTAAAGAAAAAAATTTATGAAATATGAAGACTTAAACAACAATTTAAAATTTTAGAAATAAAACTAAATTTCAATCAAGGTGTAAGGATTAACTATAATATTAATGCTTGTGTGTTTATTATTGTTGAATAACCTATTCAGAAATGATTAAGGTTACCTAAATGTTATCTAAGTTATATCCTGAGCCTCAATCTGAATCGGCAGTGGCTTTTTTTTTTTTTTTACCTTCAGCAGACTATAGATTAAACTCCTTATAATGTAGTTTTGTTTTTCTGGTTGAGAGGATGGTTGTGTAATTTTAAACCAAACAAATGCATGAAAATGCATTATTCTCAGGTTAAGAAAATGATATATAATATACATATAAATACATATATAGAGAGAGGGCCCATCATGAAGATGGGTGTGGCTCCCTTAGATAGTGGCCTCTGCTTTTTATATTCTGTGCAGTACTTTCTGTTGAAGGCCCACATCTTAAACAGAGGCATCTCATCATGAGGAAGATCAGAAGAATTATCACTACCATTACACCAACAGCAAAATTCATCATAACCACTTCACAGAAATGTTTTAAACCCCAATTTCACATTTTGGAATAAGAAAAAAAAGAAAATTAATCAATAAATCTTGATATTAGTGCATGATGCACATCATATCCAATACAAATGATGAAGATGTATCAGATCTACCTTCCAAGAAGCAATCCATTCTATAAAAGAAATACTACTCTAATAAAATTTTCTATTACTTTCCTAAATAAATTTTATTTTTGTGTGGCTAATTTTCAGCGTGCGTTTACTAATGATATTAACTATTACTATTACTCCCTCCGGTCCTAATTATAAGTCGCATTTGACTTTTTTTTAGAGATGTTAAGGTTACAAAATATGTTATTAAATTATGACATATTTGATAACTTTTTATATTAGTCATTAGTTTATAGGTTAAACAAACTAGTTGAAGGATAAAAATTAGTTAAATCAATTTATGGTTAACTTATTTTTTTTTTTAGGATTTTCCAAAAAAATTAAAGGCGATTTATAATTAGCACCGGAGTATAGTACTGTTGTTGTTATATAAAGTTCCACGTTCTTGGATATCTGATATTATAAAGAATGTTTTGCTGACTCCCAAGGCTATACTACATCTTCTCCTGAATTTAATGAAAGCATTTCTTCTTCTTCTTCCACATGTTCCAAGGCACCGATCAAACTCTCTCAAACGGTGATTTCCAGACAAATGGGTAGACTTACAATCTTGGATCTCTATATTATTCTTATCCATTTTCAACTATCTTGACTAGTAAGCTTCATTTGAGTAATTTTTTTTTTCCAAAGTCATGGTCAATGTGTACATGGCCATGCCTGCAAAACTGTTCCTTCTTTTATGGACAAGTCTGACGATAAATTTGAGGAGGGTCTGTACAGCTTCTTCTTTACTTATCATGCCCTACTATTTACCAACCAAGTGTACGTTTTAACCTTCTACCAGCTCATTTAATACTGAACTGAGATTTCTCTATATATATCATATGTGACCATATTTTCAGATCCCAGAAATTTCCATTGCACTAGACAACACTAGTTTGTTTCTTGTGGTGATGTTAGAATGGGTAAGAAGAGTTGGTTTTCTCTGATAAAGAGGCTTTTTAGATGGGACACACAGTCTGAACAAGGCAAGGTAAATTCTTCTTCTCTACTTGTTTGGTATAAGTCTGATAGTTTTGGATTCTGGCAGTTAGTTATATACTTGTGGACAAAAAGGTAACTTTTTGTTTTATTGTTTTGGGTTTTTGAGCAGAAGGAGAAGAGTAGGGAATGGTTGCATGGTAGGATGAAGGCTAAGAGACTAACTCCAATAGCTGTTTCATCAAAAGAAACCATATTGGTGTGTGATGAAGAAGATGAGGAACAGGGAAAGAATGATTTATCAGTGATAGAAAATGCTGCAGCCATCAGGATCCAAGCTGCATTTAGGGGTCACCTTGTGAGTTTCTTTGATCAAGTTCTTAATATTTTTCCATCATGTTTCTTGTATTTTTCTCATTATAGCTCTGCTACAGAATCAGATAAATTTGCAAAATGGAAGTTAAATTAAGCATTAAAATTGGGATAATTTTAAATTACTAAACTTTCTCTACAAAAAAAAATAAGAAATTGTAGGAACTAAGATATAAATTAAAATGAAAAAATAAAAGAAAACTAGGTTGTTTTCAGTCAAAGTTCGAATACTTAAAAAAAATTAAAAAAGAACTCTAAGCACCTACACGGCTACACCCTCCAGATCAAACCATGGGGGAAAATTTTTTTGATAGATTAATGGAGTATAAAACTCCAAACTATCAGGTTTGTGGTTATATATTAATTTTGGCCTTTATACTTGGTTATTAATTTAATCATATCAATTTTATGAAATTATAAAAGTAATATGATGATGGTCACATCAAGCATCCAACGAATTATGATACAATTAAATTTTATCAATGAACATTTTAAATATCCATACATAATTCATTCAAGTTTCTTCATCTCTGCCTATTTTTTCTCTTTTTGGGGAAAACGTTCAATAATTTTTTTGAAAAATCAATTGGCATGCAATTTTAGATTATCCATATTATTCTTATTTTTTCACCAATTACCTTTTGAACATCAATGTCGGTCATGTTTAGCCAAAACAAAATATTGGGTTAAGCTAATCAAAAGACCACAACCTTTTTAGAAAAAAACTAAATCAGAGTTTGAGGGGGAAAGTTAAGCCTAAACTCTTAGCCATTTAATTTTGAATTAATTATAAATTTATTGTTACCATTTATTGTGTAACAGGCAAAAAAGGCATTGAGAGCATTGAAGGGAATAGTGAAGCTACAAGCCATTATTAGAGGCAGAGCAGTTAGACGCCAAGCTTTGAAATCCCTCAAGTGTTTGCAGTCAATTGTTAGCATCCAATCACAAGTCTCTGCCTCTAGGAGACTTCAAATGCTTGAAGCCAAATCTTTCTGTGATAAGTCCCATGGCTTCCATGATTCAAGGGACAAAATAATAAGGGTGAGCATTAGATATTAAGTTATATTGATTGTCCTAGTAGTGGATAGAGCTTTAGCCTGCTTGAACAGGTCACATAGTCATATCAAGATATAAAGTTATATTATTCACACGTCATAGATAATAAGCTATTAATTATTTTTCGGACTAAAAAGCCATTAACCATTAATGAAGTTTATAGTTTCTACCTTTATGTTCTATTTGAATTTGTGCTACAATTTCTATGTTATATTTCAGATGGATTCAAACAGTGAAAAAAGATGGGATGACAGCATTTTGTTGAAGGAAGAGGTAGAGACAACATGCATGAGCAAGAAAGAAGCTCTTCTCAGAAGAGAGAGAATAAAGCAGTATTCATTTAACCATAGAGTAATTTCCTGATTTTTGTACATAATTATTGATACATTGAGATGTTTTGTTCCGTTATGAAGTTTATGAAACTTATTTTACAAGCAACCATAGAGTAAGTTCCTTAATATTTTTATTGTACTTCAGATGTCTGCAGATACAGAAAGAAACAAAGTTACTGGAAGATGGAGGTACTGGCTAGAGCAATGGGTAGATACCCAACTTTCTAAGAGCAAAGAGCTTGAAGATCTAGACAGTACAACTTTCAGCTCTCATCTTTACAATGGTGAAAAAGAAGAATATAATAATGGAGGAAGATCACTTAAACTTAGAAATCCTGAGAGGCAAAACCAGATTGAAGAAGGGTTGAAGAGTCACAGAAACCAGTGTTCATCAGTGGGAATCAGAGAAGATTGCTCATTCACAAGCTCTCCTGTGCTACCCACTTACATGGCAGCAACTGAATCAGCAAAAGCCAAAGCAAGATCCATAACCTCCCCAAGATTAAGGGCATGGAATAATTTGGAAACTGATTCTGATTATAGTTATTCATCACCATGCAAGAAAAAGCCACCTCTAGTTGTATCTTCTGTTAACACTACAAGTGAGGCTTATGGAAGTAGTAATAGGAATGGCAAGTTAAGTGGAAGTAATTATAAGCAAATATCTCCTAGGTTAAAGGGTACAGTTTCAGTGATGAACAAGGCTTAGTAAGTTGTTTGTCACTATAGTTCTCAATAAAATCTTAAGTTGGGGTCTTTTCAATTATTTGTTCATGATAAAGCAAAGAGAGATAAAACAAAAGGATGGGTTTCATCTCTACCCATATTCAGTTATATAAGTGAAACCTATTATTTTTGGGGATATATATCATTGCCGCAAAACATTGCGCAACAATAGGAGAGGAGAGACAACATAAATAAAGCGTGCTCTACACATCAAGTGGGTCACACTTTGTCGTGTGTTCATTTCTATCCTTTAGAATGGTGCTGCTACAGCATAGAATTAGTTCTTCTGATATAGTATCTTTTATTTCTTTTCACTTATCTAATGACACAGTTCTCTGAATTCAAATTAATAAACACATGTCAAACACCTGGTGGTTCTTCTAGAAGACCCAACCATCTAGCGTTTAGCAGTAATAATAGTGACAAAATATGTACTTATCAAGAGCTAGATGCCAAGCATATAAAAGCTGTATGTCTGTCCTTTATTTTTCAAGACTTAGTAAAGTCAAGCTTGAAATGTGGAATCTCAGTTTAGTTCATATTGGACACTGCCTTATGTCTTCAAATAATTGAAGCTTTGATTAGTTGATGAAGCTTCAATTGAAAACCTGATACAAGAAAATGGCATGAACCTTGAATACAGAACTGTTGCAGAATTAAAGGTGATGTGTGTATATATGTGAGCAGGATCCGCAAAAATCGATCAATAATGGAATGGAGCTACGATTACACGTCAATTAAGTGGGCTCAACCACTTCATTCATCTTTTGTTTTGACTGCTGCTTGTATTTTGGCCAACTTATTAACTAATGGAATATGGGATTCAACACATTTTAGAGGTATAATCTAGTATTGAAATGGGTTGTGGTTTTATAATTTTGTGTTGTTTTTAATTACTTTATATGATCATGATATTGTTCACTTTTGTGCTTTTATATTTCTTTTGTATCGACAAGTTCTAAGACAAGTAGATTGGAGTTCTTTAGTAGGAAGATAAAGTAGGTTAATAGATAGGAAAAAAAGGCTTAGTTTGTAAATAGAACCTAAGAAAAGCATTTGAGTGTTTCCTAACCTATTTTACATCATATACATGAAAGAATACTGAATTTCTGTAGTAATTTGTCCTATAAGTAATTCTCTTATAATTATAAATTTCTTTAGTAATTTGTCCCTTAAAAGAGGACTAAATGTAGTAAGTTGTATGCTTTCCATGTTAATATGCTCCCTCCGTTCCTAAATAAAGGAGCTATTTAGGGAGGTTAGTTTGATCCTAAATATAAGAGTTTTTTCTAATTTTTTTAAAAATTTCCCCAAATTATCCTTATTTAAACTCTCAACAATAAACAAGTTAGAGAAGGAGGGTGAAAATAAAGTCAAGTGATTAAGGTGGTTTTATAATATCCTGTGATTATAAATAATTTAACTAACATCTAGCATAGGAGCGGGTATAAAATTAAAGAGATATTTGACATGGCTGAATACTTATAAATCATTCATCAATTAAGCGTCACCCATGAAAAATAATATGAGGGATGGCAAATTCAGTCCAAAGCTTTGGACTCTGCTGTGAATATTTTAAATTACTGTCATTTGATTTAAAAAAAAAGGTGGCAAATTCTGTCTTTTGTTAGTATATGTCGCTCTAATTTCAGAAGCACAGATAACATGAAATGTCGAAACAACTCTTAAAGACGGTCAAGCTACATAATTTGTGTCATACTCTAACATTGTTTTCCCATGAAACTTAATTTCAATATAAAGGGAGCAGAAAATTACAGTAACCCCATACAAACTCTTTCAAGAACCAAATAATCCTACAGTCAACAAGCTTTCTGATACATACATTGAATCTGAGACAACTACTAAATGCCTCCCAAAAGACAATGAAATTACATCCTCCGCTGAATATAGTGCACCGAACTACATCTGAAGAGTTTGGAATACTCTATTATGCTATATACCTTTCAGGCTTTCACTGCTTTCTTTCGGGTAGAGAGTATGGTTGTTGATTATATAAAGAACTGTATTCCAAGAATCTGAGATGATAATGAAGCAGTTAGCTTCCTCTCTCCCCTTCCACAATCTTTGATTATGCTGGCCTAAAGTACAAACCAAAAGCACCATGGAATATAACTACAACTCAAAACACAGTAAATGTAACTCTAAGCTTCCCTTGTTGGCCTATTGCGAACACGAGCAAGAGCAGGTTCTTCTTGTGTAGAAGTTTCAATGTCACCTTCTTCAGTATCATCTTCATCATCATCTTCCTCAGCTGCCATGATGGCTTCGTTCATTGCCATCTGGTATTGACAAGATGTTAAACAAAAGAATCACATTACAAAGAACCTTGTTGATCTAAAACCAAAAGCGCATAAAGGCACATAATTATACTCCATCCGTTCCTATATGACTTTTCTGGAGAATGCTAAAAAAGCTAAATATGGTACATATAAATCGATTTATCTTAATTTTTTCTTTAAATTAGTTTATTTGACTTATAAGCTAATTTATGATTACCTGGCACGTTTCACTTCCTTAATCTCTCCGGAAAAGAGTAAGTCTTACATTTAGTAACACACTAAGTAATATGCAACATACGCGACAACTGAACATTTTGTAATCACAAAAATCAGTAAACACAATATGAGAAACTTCCATGGCAAAAAAAAAAAAATGAGAAACTTCATTCTGAAAATTTTCTTCTCTTTTGGATTATCTACTACTCTCTGAGATCCTAAATACAAGACATATTTATTTAATTTGAGTAGATTAAGAATGTAAGTTAATCTACTTAAAATCACATGGTACTAGTAAATCACCTCCACTCCTATCCTATCTTGCTAGTGTATTATTATTAAAATTGATGGGGATATTTGAGGGAAAAGGTGGGGGTAAAAAAAATAAAATCAATTATGATAGTACTCCCTTCCCTCCGTTCCTAAATATAAGATCACTTCCTATTTTATCTCAAGTTTTACCTAAACTACCCTTATACTCCCTCTTTTCATTGAAAACCCCTCCTCCTTTTCCTTTTAAGGTTAAGTAATTGAGGGGATTTTGGGAAGATGATGTAATTTTATTGTTTTCCCAAAGTGATCTTATAATTAGGAGCGGAGGGAGGGAGTAGGGAGTATTTAGTAAAAAGTCCTAAACCAAGATAAGAGCTGTTCAACTATATGCAATAATGAGAATATGTATATGAGTATAAGGAAAAGAGAAATGAGTATATATAGTGTATATGCACTTACGTCCTCGAGGAAGTCTTTGTCAAGGTTGTCTGCTATTCTCCAAGAAGCAGCAATGGTGATAGCCAGGAGTGAAAATGGGAGAGCAAAAGCGAAGATGTAGCTGTTTGCACTGGGCCCCGCACGTGCCACCGCCGTCAGCCCCCTCACTCTCCGGCCGCCGCCCAGGGGAGCCGCCGGCGAGTAGGACAGCTGTGGATGAGGCTCCGGCTCCAAGGAGAGGCGCAAAGAGCTTGTGAAGACCAGAGGCTGACACGTGCTTATCACAAGGCTCGCCATGAGTTCGTTTGATTGAAAAATCATATCCACTTCGTTCACATCATACCATAATATGATAAGCAAAGGACAGTAATTGTTTCATTTTAGTTTTATTAAAAATACTATGTTAACATTAATTTATGTACTTACATAAGCCATACACTAAGCACGATGCATCTCTTTGGCCTAGTGAGGTGTTTTAAAAGTCAGGGATTATTCATAAAATATTTATCACTTTTAAATATGCTCATATTTTCATTACCATCTACTCCTGAATTTATTTATCCTTAAATAAATGTCATCACGAGAATATTTTATATTTGTGATTGGTTAATTACTTTATGTGAAGAAAACATCCTTTTAACTTTCCAGGGATAAAACTGAAGCAAGCGTTGTTCATTTGAAGATAAATAAATGAAGACAACTCACATTATTAGGGTGAAAAAGGGAAAATGACATGTGAATACTCCTGCATTGTTAGCACTTATTTTAGATCTTTACGCAACTAATTCTTAATCAGCTAGTTCAAATATCCCATGTGGGATTTTAAAATTCAAAATGTATTTACATGAAAATTTCCCCTGAAACATCTATAGCTAATGACGCCGTTTAGGTCCATAAAATAAATAAATTTGTAAAAAGCATAATATTCATGATTGCCTCAACCTCAAGACCTGCATTTAATTTTATGGAGCATATTGATTTTAATCTTACCAATCACAAATGACAACTAATAGCTACTTATTTTAAAAGAAAAAACAAAAAACCTTAAGGCATATAAAACACTCACATTGTCATTCGAGTTTCTATACAGAGGGCTAAAAAAGAACCAATCATTTCCTCATTCTTTACACAATGAATCATCAGCACCATGTTGAATCGGACTGCCTATCAACCATCCTCATGGGAATAGATGAATAAATGATTCTCTAATAAAATTACAACCTGTCAACATATTCAAAGACTCTTTCAACCCAATGGCTCTTTCAAAACTAAAGACTATGGGGTTGACCAAGCATATCAACTTAGTTCAATATGTTCCATTGCAGGAGGGGACAATGGTGGTACAGCTTCTTCATGAGATGCTGCAGATTCTCTGTCCAAGATCTTTCTTACAGTTGCTTGCTGCTCTTTGCCTATTTTAGAATCTTTAGAAGGCAGCGATCCAGAGGCAGAAGTTCTTGTTGAGTTACTACTATCAATTGACTTTAAAAACTTCTCTTTTGAGAGCTTTGGGGCAGATGCAATGACAGAACTGAAAACCCCAGATTCTCTCAAGCCTTGTATGATGGCCTATTGGGCAAACATATAAAGAAAATGAGCTCCAATTTCAGATCACAAGTACGAAAGGGGGGGGTGTGTGTAAAAGAATTCTGACCAAAAAAAAGTGTGTAAAGAAGACACATGGGAGATATTATATGGTAAAAAGTCAAACGATCTGAATGTTCCAGGAAACATATTTTTAGTTTCTGGAAGTTTGACAAGAGGTTCTCTGAAAAAACTAAGCCACGTGGGATTTATAAAACCTAAGATATCAACCCATCTAGTCTTATAAATATTATACTCTCATGAAGTCATATTAAATCTTTTGACAGCATGTGAAGGTTTCTGTGTATTGAAACTAAAGGTCGTAAGAATGTTGGTCTTGTAAACCAACGGAATAGAGTGTAATTTAATCAAAAATTGAAGTACTCATCCAAGTTCTTTCCTACAATTAAATTGAATACTATTAGTACAAATTTCTCTTAGTGCAGAATGTGTTAGCATCTTTGTTTCTTTTTATATATATAAAAAAAGAATGTGGTGGCTTCTTTCTTGAAAGCCATTTTCCTCAACTATTTTCCCTTACTTTGTAGTATATTAGTCGGTCATGAATATTTAAATCTGCTTACCATAGGAGTGTATATGCGAGTTAATATGCCCTTCCTCAACAGTTTCAATTTTACATCTTTGTCATCCCACACAACATGCTCATGGTACCTGGAAAAGAAAGAAAAGTCCAAATGTTTTAGTAGATTAGTACATATTGGGGGCTGAGAAGACTGACATTTTAAAACGTAGCAGATGCAGAGACAATATATATAGACAGAGTGGAACTTAGCATACCACTTCAGCATTTCCTCCTCAGTTGCAGTTGAAGCAATGATAAATGCCTGTAAAATAATGTCCGCTTAGCATGACAAATAGTTTGTCAAGAGGAAAGTCATTCTAATACAAAGGAAAACTTTCACGACACCAGAAAAAAGAAATTAATGTTTGTAGAGGAAAGATCAATTATCTAAATTTATGCTGGCGACACAAATTGAGTTTCTACAGAGCAACCCGTGTGATTAACTGTAACATAACGATAGACAATAAAGCATGGATATGTGTGTGAGCAACAGAAATCCAGAACTCACAGATCTGTCAAAGTCAAGCATGAAGCATCTTTTGACATCCTCCTTAGTAGGTTTGCAGCCACAGCGATCACGTCTGGAAGTAAGGTCTGAGAATTTCGCATATGTGTAATGTAAAACCGCAGCCTCTTCCAATTTGATTTCACTAGCATAATTTAAAATAATTACTTTCATGACATTTAAAACAAAACAAGATGTGCCAACTGCAAATTATTATACAGTAAATTATTATACTTTGGGGTCTTCATATAATTGTGCCATCTGTGTGCACCATTAGGTCGAAGATGATCTTGTATCCGAGCAGCCGATTTTCCATTCCCATAAGTCAGGAAGTAGTTTGGATTACCACGAGTAGATTCTTTATACATGCCAAAGTACGTATCTTTTGGAAGATGGTCATAGTTCTTCTTAAACATTGATACCTGCTTACACAGATCAAAAAGTGAGTTAATAACAGAATATGCAACGCAATAATATATTCACACCAAAAATATCACATAAAACTTTCATCATAACTACTGTTTAAGTGGGGTAAGAATGATCTAAAGACCAATGATGTTTTGAATCTGGCCCATAAAATAAACACTGACATGCATAAATTACAAAGGCAGAAAAAACCAGATGTCATTGCCAAGCAGGCACTAGGGTGTTCTGTATTACTGAGCCATTAAAGCAAAGACTACTTGCTCTTGTATATATATCCCTCTCCTCAGGATTAATAAATATCATATGCCAATCATATATATCAACAGCGACAATAAAACTTTTTCAGGCTTACCTCACTGAAAGGTTCTTTGACATCATCACGCTCAACACTGCTTTCCTAAAAAAACACAAATATCAACTTAGGCACAATGTTGACGCTGACTTATTATCCATCTCACCTGAGTTCCATGCGAGATGTTTGCATATAAAAATTTAGATGCTGAATAAGATTAGAAGAATATACTTACATAGTTAGGAAATATGACCATATCAACATTTCCAGGAACGTCAAGCAGCAACTGCCTCAGAGAATACTCCCGTGCACCAGCTGGGTGTATTAACTCATCAGTGTCAAGATGAAGAATCCAGTCTACTCCAGCTTCCTAGGGTTTCAATAAGCAATAAATAGTATTGGTCAAAGAAATAAAGCACCTAACCATTATTAATTTTTCAACAGAAATTGGAAGAAAATAGCCATACCCTTGCCATGACAATGGCCATTTCCATATTGAGGGATTGCTTCACAAATAGTTCATAATTACATGGTTTATAAAAGAAACCTGCCAGCCACGTCTCATTCCAAATACGGCTGATACAATCAACAGTGCGAAAAATCAGTATGGATTCTGAGTTTAAAGAAGAGGCAAAGACAAAAGGATTTAAGGGTATGCCACAAGAAAAGACAGAGTCAGGAGAAAAACTGGTAATAAAAATAATAAAGTCTAAGGGCACTAAGGTTTGAAAAGAAAATGCAAACAATAATCATGAAGTAAAGTAGATGAGAACAAAATAGCAGTTCCTCAATCTCTTAATTTTGAATTATGCAAAGTTCCCTGCATATAGAAATGCAAATTGAGTAGAGCAGCATTTTCATTATAAATTAAATTTAAACAAAAAAAAAGTATAGTCCATATGATGGGGTAAAACTGTAAAATTAAACAACCTTCTAGCCTGTTCTTCTTCCAGCTCTTTTGTCCGATATATAACCTTTACGCCCTAATTATATAACAGGAATCAAGGCAGACATATGTCATTGGGGGAAGAAAGTAGAAGAACAAAAACAGATAAAAAGAAGTAAACCACGAGTAGGATAAAATAAATGACTGAATTTACCAACTTACAGGAATAGATTGCAGGACTTTTGATACTTCAGGAGAAGCAGCCTTCCCTTCGACAAAAAGAAAGAAGTGTGACACCCCCATAACCTTATGATAAAACATCCAAGGCAGAATCTGATCAAGCCCTGCCGATGTACTAGTCGTAATACAGATCTACACATCAATAAGAAGGATCAATTAGATACGTAAGTAAAAAAAATTTGAAGAAAAGATAACTCGAACGTGATGATAATAGACTCATCGGATATTTTATATGCCAAAGTAACTTCAACTACAAACAATCAAGATTATTCATCAAACAACTATCATTTTAAAAATGAATCGCAACACTAGCTCTAGCTCTTGGAGTGAACAAACAACTACAACAACAACAAAAAAAAAGAACAAAGTCTTATCCCAACTAGGTAGAGTCAGCTACATGGATCACAAGATATCATTGTGGTTGATCAATAGTCGTACTTGAAGATTAACACACCACCAGACAATACAATAACCTATTGTTATAGCAAATTCGCGGATCCATGTTCAAGAGTGAACAAACAGGTAAATACTAAAAAATCACAACTTGAGCAAATCAACACAACAAAGATCTTCATCCAGCTAAATTTCATTTCAAATCCCATATCAATCAAAACAAACAACCAGATACAACTACACATTCATCGATCCAAATCTCCAAAAAGCAAACACTCAAATCCACTTCACAATCCATCACCCACCAGTGAAAACAAAAACCCAATTGTCATCACCATGAATAAAGCCAAAATCAAAAAAAAAAAAAGAAAAGCAAATCACAGATACCCACAATGAAAAACAAAGAAAAGGCGAAACCTTTGGCTTGAGATTAGTCCCAAAATCAAACTTCCAGTTGTTATAATAAGGAAAAGAAGGAGGTGAGCTGCGGCCAAGATTGATGCAGTGAGAGGAAGAGGAATGGGAAAGAGAGGAAAGGGGAGAAGGGTCCATGCCAGGGAAGTGAAAGGAGCCAGGTGGGGCCAAGAGAGTGGTGGGGTCAGAGATTCCACCACGCCATTGGAGGATGAAGGCAATGGCGGCTAAGGAAATGGGGAGGAGAGTGAGGAGGAGGAGAATCTTGGAGGCCAAGGATTGAGAGGAGGAGGCGGTGAAGCGAAGAGGCGCGTGAAGTTGGTGGCTAGGCATGGTGGTGAATGGTGAATGGTGAATGGTGAATGGTGGCTTGTCT
Source organism: Mimosa pudica (assembly GCA_029929735.1). Classification (NCBI taxonomy): domain Eukaryota; kingdom Viridiplantae; phylum Streptophyta; class Magnoliopsida; order Fabales; family Fabaceae; genus Mimosa; species Mimosa pudica. Next base: position 8,078,889 of record JAKELP010000001.1, read on the forward strand.
CTCTGTTTCTCGCTCTGTGGAAAACAGAGAGAGAAGAAGAAAGAGAGAAACTATGGTCGCTGATTTCACTTCGGATGTACACTAATTACCATTTTCATCTGTTTTAGATTTTGGTCCAATGCATTGTTTTATTTTACAATTTACAATTATGGGGGCTCACTCCTTGATTAAATTACTGTTTTTGCATTTTGATAAGAATTTGTTTTTGCACATTTTATTTTTACTAAAAAGTTTATGTGCTAAATGGAGATTGATTGAAAAGAACTAAAAATTAATTTTATTGATTAAAAAGAGGGTTATCGGCAATGGTGTTTACAAGAAATGAATTGAGATACAAGGTAAATACTAATTGACTAGGTCATTGAGAGATTTGAGTGACAGAGAGGGCTTTGGAGTGTTCTCAGAGTGTTTTTAGAGAACTTGTGTGTGTTCTGGTGTGGTGTTCTTTAGCTATTATACCCTGGTTGTCCAATATAGTCGTTTTGAGAAGATAGGCGACGAATTCGCGTTGTGGACATTATGCATTGGCCGCGTTTGGTGGGCGAATGTTTCCTCTTCAAAATGTATGTGGTGACTGTTGTTGTTTGAATTCAAATTGATGGAGTTGGATTTGCATCCACTACCAAGTGGGTCGTCCATGCTTCTTAAGCTTTTATTCCTCATTCGAGCCCAAGGCGTTGAAACGGATTCCAATTTTGATAATTACATGGTCATTTTTTTTAAATAAAACAAACTTTACTAAGTTATAGTACACCTTGAAATAAACTACATAGATATTTTTATGTCTTTCCACTAATAGGGGGACTGGGACTCTCGGAGTGAAAACATAATATTTTTCCCAAATATATAAATTCCAGTTTAGAATTCCAAAATAACCCAATAATTGTTATTAGGTAATATCATAACTCTAGAATTACACTTCATAACGAAATTGCCTGATTTCTTTTAACATTGAAAAAATGACAAAAACACTCCGATAAATCAACAAATTCAATACGATAAGGAGGATGAAAACATGGACAACAAGTCATCCTTTTTTAAAAAAAATACTCAAGTCTATAGAAATTAGGTGATTTAGAAACAAGTAAAGACCATCTTAACAAGTTTTATTCCCAGACCAACCAGACATGGGACATCACTTTACAAAGAGCAGTTACATTATATTCATTGAAGAGTATCTCTCAACATGTGTATTGTCGTCTCTTGATCATCATTTCAAGAAGCTCCAAAGATCACATGCATTACGATACACCAACATAAAAAAATCATATCATCATATATCACAAACATGATTTGTTTATAACTGAGAAAACAAAACAGGTTATCCAAGATTTTCCTAGCATTCTCAATGTCAATATTGGAAATATGAAAGCAATGATCCTCGCCTTCCACTTCAAGCAAATCCACTTCACCTTCCCATCCACTCCTCTTCACAACCTCAAAATACATAACTACAAGGAGAGTGATTTTGCAAAGTAGAGAACACTCGTAAAAACTACGTCGACTTGTTGAAGTTTTATTTTGGAACATTTGTTAAAACTACGTCGACTTGTTGAAGTTTTATTTTGGAACATTTGTTAAAACTACGTTGACTTGTTAAAAAATGTTATTGGAACAAGGATCTATTTCATAGTTCAAAACTTCTTACAATAAATAAGAAATGGACTCACTCGCATTAGGCTACCTTAAGATACAATTTTATTTTTATAAAAAAAAGATGCAAGGGAAGAACCAGCGTAATAAACTAATAACAGAGGCATTCACACCCGAGAGCATTATACGAGGGCCAATTTACCTTTTGCTAGAGCGTCATCCACGTATCAACATTACATTCACTGGAGAGTAACTAATTACACATGTGTTACTACCTTTAGAACATCAAATACTTTGTGGTTATTTCAGGGGAAATGACCCTTACCTTAAAAAAAATTAATTCATATTTTGAAATAAAGTAGTTGTTCACACCCAACATGTCAAGGGTTGATTTTCTGGTGTAGCAGAGGCTGAAGTAGAGGCAAAACTTTGCAAAAGCTAAGCAAAACTTTGCAAAAGCTAAGCTAAGCCAAGTCCCATATTATCAATGGGAGTGGAAGTAAACCTAGAGGCATCAAATGGTAATGGCATTATTGGACTCACTAGGCTTTGTAAGACAATAGACGGGTCCATGCCAATTCGATTGTTGCCCTTGCCCATGATTCAAATTCTGATGTAGCATTGGGTTATGTTGCAGGTGTTGGAAATATCCACCTCACCAATCAATCATCCTTTGCCTTGTCTTTAAAGCTAATATGACATAATGAAATTTGGAGCTACACCAGACGCATTCCGCGCTATAGTTACAACAAGATAATCCAACATCTAATTGTTAGCATGACATGTTATAGTATAAATGATGGATTTCACCTTAATGTAAATCTGTCATCCAATTGAATCTATAATCTATATGTTATTGTGGAACCAAACCAACGAGGGATAAAGCAAAAGCTAAAGTGTAGTCCAGTGCGAGGGACAAAGATCAATTGTTGGTGTTCCTCACCTTAAAAACCCTTTTATTTCAATATTTACTTGATTTTTGTTTTGAAAAATGTGATAAAAATAAACAAGTCCCTTATAAATTTATTTATCTCACTTATTTTAAATAATTAAAAATTTCTCTATATGATGGAAGAAGAAAATATTATTATTATTTTAATTAATAACATTTTATAATAATTAACTATATTTTGAAAATTTAAAACAAGGTTTGTTAACTTATTAATACTCAAATTGATAATACCCATAACATTATCATAACAAAATAAATTGAAAAAAAAAACCTAATAGTTTATATATGAATTTGGATAAGATTATATTTTAAATCTCAACATTGAATAATTACAAATTTTCTGAATTGTATTACAAATTTGGGGGTATGTAATTATGTATTGCAAAATCAGATATAATAAGTTGATTGATTGATTAATTTGTTTGATTTACGATAACATCCCAAAATAATACCATATCTCATGATTGACCAATTCACCTAACTTTCTTAAATCTAAAAAAAAATGGTTAAAAAAATCTGTAAAAAAAACAAAATCAACCAATGAATGAAAACAAAGGAAGAAAAAGTAAACCTGAAAAATCATCATCATTCTCATTCTCATTCTCATAACCCTAAACTGGTAAACCGACTCGCCTATCTATCGCTTCTTCTGTCAATGCTCCGTCTAGCTACAAAGGTTTCAGAGGAGACGCTTCTTCCGTTAAATGCTCTTTCTCTTCCTTCTCTACGCAAATTTTCACCCTTTAATGTCTTCTATTACCCTTCTTTCTCTGTGCACTCCTATCTCATGCTCCCAAAAAACCTTACTTTCTGATTCTCTTCCCTCTTTTATGCACACCCTTTATAGCCCACCTTTCAAATTTCATCTGGGGTTTCCTGTTTTCCTATATTCTGCCTTCTTAGCAGCATGAGTGATCCAAAGGTGTAATCTTTTTTCTTTTCGCTTCAAAAAACATTTTTTTTTTAATAAATGTGTCTATCATTGTAGGAAATTCGCATGCTTTTGTTGTTTATGTAGGGGTGTGTACGATTTTGGTGAACTTAGAGAGATGAGAACTGAATTTGTGGTTTCATTTTGGAGATGACTTTGACATTGCAATTTACATCATTGAAGTGAATATTTTGCTCCTTGTTTTTAATGTTAGTGTTGTTTTCAATCTAGCTTGTAGTTTTCATTTTGATCATGTCATGTTCCTTCAGTTATTCTTTTTATATCAATTTTTTGGTTTTGGTGCATTTTCATGTAAGTATACTGATTTTGGTGAATGGAAGAAACGTTAATTGTTAAATATTGGCATGCATTGCTTACCATTATCAATTGTGCAGTCAAGTTTTATTTACATGTGGATCCTTAACTGAAGTTTCAATTTTCGTGATAACTTGTTATTGTAAATGTTTGAAGTGCAATTTGATTTTTATTTTAAAGTGACCATTGTTTACACTTTGTATTTCGGTTCCTCAGAAGGTGCTATTATTTGGGTCATTTTCCGAGGATGAGACCAGATCGTTGCTACTAAAAGAGACTTCTGTTGGGAATAAAAAGCCTGTGCAGAAGAATCAGCTACAATTTGGTTCTCTGAATTTTTCGACTGAGGGATCTTCAGCCGGTGTTACTGGTGGATCGATCAAATTGCCAAAATCCTCAAAGATATCAGATAGTGCCCTTAACTCTGATTCTCACGAGTGTGATGGAAAGAACAAAGTCAGTGCGGCCTGTGATAATTTACCTGTAGTGTCCACAGAAGCATCAGAGAGTGTTCCTCCCTCTGATTCTCCTAAATGCAATGGAGTGAATAATGTTAATATAGTCTGTAATAATTTACCTGGAGTATCAGAAACTACAAAAGAGAATGGAAGTATCGCCAATGTCTCTGCTGTTCCTGCATATACAGTTGATGTAAATGGAGTCAGAAAGGAAAATGTCTTGGACACTGATCTGACTGATTTAGATGGCCGCTTGAATCAGTTTGCAAGTTTGAAACTGGATGATTCTGGGGCTGGAAGCCTGAAACATGTCAATGTAAATGGGAAGAGTCTCGATCAAGACTTAAAGAATGTATCAAATGGGCACTTTACACTCTCTAAAGAACTCCTTCCCAGGGGTCTTATAAATTCTGGAAACTTGTGCTTCCTAAACGCAACCATGCAAGCTCTCTTGGCTTGCTCTCATTTTGTTCAGCTTTTGCAGGAATTAAGAACCCGCATAATTCCTAAGGTTTGCTTCAATTCAACTTAAAAGGTTAATCAAATAAGCATGCATAGTTTTATTCTAGCATGAAAGTGTTAACTAATTTCTAGATTCGGAAATTGATTGGTTTAAATTTTTGGACTTATTTCATGATCATTTGGCGTCTCTACTCTGAAGAAAGAAAAGATTTTATCATTTAAGTAATTGATATTTTATGACTTCAACCTTCAAATGCTAACCATGGCCTCTTCTGTATTCTCACTTTGTTAGGCTGGCTATCTGACATTGACTGCATTTGTTGAGTTTATTGCTCAATTTGACATGCCAAGTAGCCCAAATTCAAAGAAGAAAGATGCTGTTCTTGAGACAGGAAGACCATTTCGTCCTGTCATGTTTGAAGGGGTTCTTAAAAAATTCACCCCGGATGTGGCAAATAGCATATCAGGAAGACCAAGGTTTGTGAGAGATCATTATTATTTGTTTTTCCTTCTCGATTCACTTCTGTCGTTTTTCAGCATTGCTTTACCTGATCTACTACTCTGCTACGCTAATGATGTTGCTGAATATACTAGTAATCGGGATTGTAGCATTAGCAACGAGCACCTGAAATAGCATTGACTGCAAGAAAATGACAATGAAATAGGCTTCCACCCTAATCTATGAATTGAGAGTAGAAATACATGTTCTCAAAAAAGTTTTTTTTATATTGCATAGGAGATATATAAATTTTAAAAAGCTTTAACCCCCCCCCCCCAAAACATTAATTGTTTGATTAGATCAGTATAAACATAGAACTACAACCTAAATAGCCTTTGTTTTTCAATCCTGATGTCTCCTAATTCGTGTTTTCCTTGCATTTTGTATTGTTAACTTTAAAATTATTATGCTTCTATGCCTTCCCGATATTTTAGGCTCAATTTGGGCATTTCTTTAGTAATTTAGAAGTGTGGAAGTCACATTGCTGAGCATGGAATAATTGGTTTACGTATTATACTGTTTTACTACAATATTTGGTTTTGGGTTCTCCTTTCAGGCAGGAAGATGCTCAGGAGTTTCTGAGCTTTGCAATGGACCAAATGCATTATGAATTACTGAAGCTTGAAGGACAGTCAGGTATTAATGGGGGCAACTCAACCCTTGTTTGTTCTGTGGAAGATGATGAATGGGAGACAGTGGGACGAAAGAACAAATCTGCTGTCACAAGGACTCAAAGCTTCCTTCCTTCTGAATTGAGTGAAATTTTTGGAGGGCAATTAAGAAGTTTGGTGAGAGCTAAAGGTATGCTTGAGGAAGATTGTGTGTATGCTAGTATTAAATATTTAATGAAGACTTTTGCTCTGTAACTTGATTGATTTTTGAGATAGCTGGTATTCTAAGTAGGATTAATATGATCTATCAAAGATTAATAGTGCAGAACAAGAAACTGGATATCCTAAAATTTGCGCTTCGTCTGATCTATGTGTTGCATCCTATTGTATAGTTTCTGTTGTTCTGCAACTCTTCTTTTGGCTCTTTGAATTGGCCTCGTGTAATACCGATTCCCACTTATGAGTCGGTTCCCACTTATGAGTCGGTTCACTGAAATGTAATCCACATATTTCACTGTTAATGATGTTAAATCCTTTCAAGTAAAATAAAGTATGGGGGGTTGTTTTCCATGATTTTACAATATATAAAGGATACTTCTCAACTGTAAGATCCCAATTCATTTTCTCTGTCAAATGATCCCTAAGGAATAAGTGCCATTTTGTGTTTCGGTCATTTATGTTGATTTATTTGTTCAGGGAACCGAGCTTCTGCTACTATTCAACCATATCTTTTGCTCCACCTTGACATTTACCCTGATGCTGTTAACACCATAGAGGATGCACTTCACCTGTTTTCTGCACCTGAAACTCTTGAAGGTTTTCGAACTTCAGTTACTGGAAAGGTATGGAAGCTTTTTTATTGTCAATTTAGCAGCTAACCCTGTCTACCCTTCTTTTTCAATTGCATTGATAAAGTTGTTTCTACCTTGACATTTCGGTTTAGTGACTTTTCCAAGGTGTTTTTTTCCCTAGGTAGGGTATCAGTCAGTTTAACATCTTTGCTTTTCTATATAGGTTGGGTATTTGCCCCAAATTAAATGTCCAATGTCTTTTGTCTCTGTTTCATTGTGAAAATATAAAGGTGTCAGTTTTGTTGACTAAGTTCTAAAGTAGTTGATTTGTATAACAATGCATCCTCTTTGTACCAATATTTAGTTTCAAGAGAATATTTAGACAGACTTTGTATAATAATGACATGGCCTTTGTGTGTGTTTGGTTTGAAGGGTGGGTAGGGGAGAGGATGTAGGTATTTTTGGAATACCAAAATATCTAAGAGGCTAAAATAATTTTGGAGGGAATGAATTGAAAAATTTGATAGGGAGTGAAGGGAAATTTAGAGGCACCCACCTCCCCCTTTCCAAAAATACCCCCTCCCCTCCCCTCCCCTCAAACCGAACACACTTTGTAGTGACCGGTTTATATGCTTTCTGCTTCAATCTAACATTTTTATAATTAATAATTTCAAACATCTTTCAGGCTGGGGTTGTGACTGCGAGAAAATCTGTACAGATACAGACACTACCCAAAATAATGATATTGCACCTAATGCGTTTTAGTTATGGAAGCCAGGGAAGTACCAAGTTGCATAAGCCAGTGCATTTTCCTCTTGAGTTGATGTTGGGTCGTGATTTGCTTGTATCACCAACTACTGAGGTAATCTGATGTTTCTCTGAATCCCCTAATGATCTAGTCACTGCAGAGATTCGTTGGCTCATGGGAGACAGCTTTCCATGACATTCTTGGCCTTTTGCTTGGCAAGTACTTCTGTGATTGGAAAATGCAAATCTGATGATGAACTTATTATGCTTCTGTAGGGACGAAGATATGAGCTTGTTGCCACAATAACACACCATGGAAGGGATCCTTCAAAGGGTCACTACACAGCCGATGCTCGATACTCCAACGCTCAGTGGCTGCGGTTTGATGATGCATCAGTCTTTGCCATAGGTGAAAACAAAGTGTTGCATGATCAAGCATATGTTCTTTTCTACAAACAAGTGTGAAACCATAATTCATTCCTGCATTGCCAGATGCCAGTGGTATTGGCTTCTCCCCTGTGAAAACGTGGCTACTATCTGATTTCTGTTATGAGTACACTCTACTTTGTCGAAGATTATTTATGAATTGGTCAAGCTTCACGTCCATGGCTCAGGAGGCAGGACTCTCATCTGTGTGTCACATATATACTAAGGTGCCATGAATGGTCTTACCACTCATCCGCATGATTTGTTATTTTCCAACCTGAATTATCATTAACTTACTGTAGTCCTTTAGCTATCTGGCCAGTGGGTGTATCCCAGCACTGTTGTAATAGATTCTTAGGTAATGCTACATATAGAGAGTCTGTTAGAGAAGAGATTCAATATTATATATGTTATCAAGTTTTTGTCCTGCACTGTTTTTTTCACTCTTTGTCGGATACATATGCATTTAGAATCCAACCAAGCATTTCTGTATTTGTGTGTGTGTGTGTGTGTTTACACGCACACATATTTAAAAAGAATCTAATAGTAACCAAGCCTATTAGATTCCAAATTAGTTTAGTAGGGTCGAGAAATTGAATTTTATTGATAAAGAAATAGTGTTGGAAAACTTGCCTTCTTATTTAAAATTACTTTGAATGAAACTGTTTTTTTCACTCTTTGTCGGATACATATGCATTTAGAATCCAACCAAGCATTTCTGTATTTGTGTGTGTGTGTGTGTGTTTACACGCACACATATTTAAAAAGAATCTAATAGTAACCAAGCCTATTAGATTCCAAATTAGTTTAGTAGGGTCGAGAAATTGAATTTTATTGATAAAGAAATAGTGTTGGAAAACTTGCCTTCTTATTTAAAATTACTTTGAATGAATAGTACTATTTGAGAGGGGAGCGCGGTCAGGGAAGGAAGGAGGGATTCACACTTCAATGATTAAGTCTCAAAGGAATCTATTTTAATTTCTAAATTACATTTAGTGGAACCTTTCTAATACTATATTCCTTAGAAGGAACTTGTAATTAACTACCTTTTGTAATTTAATGTTTTCTATTGCCTTCCTGCTATGTAATGTAGTGCTCTAGGTCAGTGTCTTATATTGTATGCTACTAGCTTTACATTAATGAAAAACATCCTTTTTCCGCCCAAAAGAAGTCTACGCATCTAATATCTAATAGTTTAAATAGTTTCACGTGGAGCATATCGTAGTTTTAGTCCCGTCCTAATAAACTAAAGTTCAGATCTCATTTTGGCTATGACCACATTCGATATTTGGTCTTTCATTATTAAGTAGAAAGCTTCTAAAGAATCAGTATAAAGTTCAATCATATTTATCCCGTCTGTCAAGACATGTCAAATGTAATTAAAAGAACGTGTCAACATATTGTACGTCTCGCGCAATAATAAGCACTACTAAGAAAATGTATGAAATACAATGCACAAGTGGCCAACTTAGTTGCTATTTGCATGTTAAGTGCAGTTTGACATGTAAAGTTGCTTACTCCAATACCAAAAGAGTGCAACGAAATAAATACTAGATAGAGGATAGTGAAGGAAATTAAGTTAAAAGCATTTCAGACCTCTTGCAAAATTAAAAATAAAATAAAGGGGAAAATGGGATAGGTGAGAGATGCATCAGGCATAAGTTTCCGATTCAAATAGGAATATCCAAATTAGTTCAATACTCCAATTACATAAACATAAGAAACAGCGTTGATCAGAGTCACGTCACTGACCCAAACAGAGGTGATCTTTTCACAAGAATCAATGACCTTTGGCCATTATATTTTTTACCAAGTCTAGAATACGACAGTACTCAAAGAAGAGGGATGACTCTGTACCCTCCAGACCATTTCGGCTAACCCTATTGCTACCTGCTAGGTTATTACAGGGACTGCCACCAACAATAAGATCAAAACCCCCAAAAAGTTCCATATAAGATTGCAACCGAGGACCATCTAGCTGGCATACATCGTCCAAGTCATATAGATTTCCTTTCTGGTTTGTTTGATCCCACCAGCTTCTGACTATGTTCCTATTTACCTCTGATTTCTCAACTGAAACAACATTCTTAAGAGGAATGCCAAGCCTGTAAAGCGCTACTTCAGCACCACCAATTCCAGAAAACAGTGAGAGAAGATTGATTCCTTTAGGGAACAAGTCCTTAAGAACTGACAGGTGGTAAGCCACAGTGTCAACCTGAAAACAACACGTTTACACATCACTCTGTATCACTAACTGCAAGAACCAGGAAGACTCCCTTCAAGGTTTTGAAGAAAGTAGAAATGAACGCTTTACGTGCATTTAATTCATAGGGTGAAGGTGCAAAACTAGCCACCGTAAATTTTCAAATGGACAACTTTGGAACCCGTAAATTGGATGGTGCAAAACTGTACATTATAAATGAAAATGGGACAAATTTAGCCACGCCGTTAAGTTGAAGCTAACTGACGTTTTGATTTAATGAAGGTGGGCCTCACGCCAACACAAACGTCTGTTAGCTTCAACTTAACGGCGTGGCTAAATTTGTCCCATTTTGATTTATAATGTACGGTTTTGCACCATCCAATTTACGGGTGCTAAAGTTGTCCATTTGGAAATTTACGGTGGCTAGTTTTGCACCTTTACCCTAATTCATATAACTTCTACAACTCAAGTAAAAATATAGGGGGGAAACTGCAATTAGTTCAAATTTAAAACACCTCTTATCTCCAGAGGTAGCATAAAAGATAAAAGCTGCATACCTGGAATGAATTGCCAAGTGACTTGTATCTGTCAGTCCTACTAATTCCACCTCCCCTAGTGTGATTCCTAGGGAAACCCAGGAGCATTTCTACTTCATCAGGCTCCAATGGGGCAACCTTGTTCCTTCCCACCCAAACTAGGTTCCACTTCCGACATTCATAAAGAATGTACTTTTTGACTTGCTCAGAAGGATCCCCTTCATGGTTTTCTAGCGCTTTTCTAATCCTCTCTGTCAGTTTTGCACTTGCATAAGCTGTTTGCAAACAGTTGAGTTTAGTCCTGTGGTCCCAAGAGGGCCACCATTTCTTTGTCAGGGGAAGTGCCTCTTGAATTGTGTGTGGTGGAAGGGGAAGAAGAGGAAATCTATTATTGATGGGGAGATTGTGAACATAACCCCTTTTCCTGGCAGCTGCACAGAAATACTTTGAATCTACAAATTCAGGTTCCATGTCATATAAGAACCTAGATATTGTTTGCCACACACCTTTAGGTGCAAGGGCCACATTCTCATAATAAAAGTAAGGCGGCCCAATGGCAGCCTCAGGAAGTTTTCTCCTTGTGATAGAGAACGACTCATCAGTAGGAACCCCGAAACCAATCATGGGGTTCGGGAGATGCAACATCTCCTCATCATCTTGAATAGAAGTTTTCTTTATAACATCCCTTGGCTTTTTCCTCCCCAAAACCTCACATTCGTAATATCTACGCTTGTTTTTATTCATATGGTCACTGCATCGTGGCTGCAAAAATATTTAAAAGCTATAATAACCAATCCTGACATATAAGATAAAACACAAACAATATAATAGATGGTGAGCAATAATAAAAAAATAAGGAAAAAAATTGGTTCAAGTGGTATGCTTGACATTCATTTTGATCAAGTCAATTCTTGAGATGCCAAGATACTACCTTCTCTTCAGGGGGCATTAAGGCATCCGCAGCCTTGGCCATTTGAGCAGCGCATAAAAAATCTGTCAGATCTGCAAGTGAGGCACCCGCACCTGCAGCAATGCCACAAAAAGATATGGCCAAGAAAACGAAAAAAAAAAAAGAGTTTACCAAACATCGAAATCTTTTGAGCCTAATTTATGCAGTCAAACATACACTGATCCATTGGACAAACCAACTAGCTAAGACCTAAGTGAACTAAAGATTTAAACCTAATACACACCACATCTTTTCAGTGCAACAGAAGCCTCCTGGACATTGTAACCCATCTTAACTAAGATCTTCAAGTCAGCATTTTTCTTAGATGCAGGTTTTGCAATTTCCTGCAAGACAAGCAGCAATTGGCAAGTCATGATTTTAAATGTAAGATCAGCAGCTAAAATTTATTCCAATCCTATTGCAAACATCAGATGTCCAAAAGATGCACGTACTATAGATAATTGAAAGCATACAAAAGAAGAACTATTTTGCTTCTTTTCCGCATAGTGAACAAGGGGGAAAAGATATCTTACAAGCTACCAAGATTTTTAATGAAACAATATAGATCTTCAATTCACTAATGTTTACAGGACATACATATCCATTCCTTTAAAAGATAAAAGAACCTAGCTAGACATTAAAAACATGAAGTTACACAGAACTGACATGCTAATGAAGATCAATGAACTCATATGTTTAAATACAAAAAATGAAAATTCCCACCTCATCATCTGAGAAACCATCTGAATCTGAGGAAACATCAAAAGAGCTATCCTCAGTATCTGAAGAGCCAAAATCTGATCCAACTACGTTGTCATTTTGAGGAGAACTGTCCTGCAAATGTTGAGAAAAAAATGTTTTACGTGAACCAGTGAAATGAGTGAAATAAACGGATCAAGTTTCAAAAATGTCAATGATCAGAGAGCATCAAAACATGGAGGTGGGGGAAAGGGGAGGTGAATGTATAATGCTTTAGAGAATTAAGCCATTCTGTTGAGAGGAATACATAGCTCAAATAAAAGGGAACTATGAAAACGTATTAGTTAAAACCTTCAAAGAACTGACAGTATGGCACCTTCTTTTGTGTGTACTCTTTTTTTTAGGGGGGGGGGGGAGCATCAACACCAACAACAGTCCTCTAACTAAATTTTCAGATATGCAACTTATAAAAAAATTCAACTGTTTTTTTTTTAAAAAAAACAAGAATGCTAGAAAGATAAGAGCAAAAAAAACTCACTTCCCTAGACCCAGAATCAGTATCTCCATTAGGAGCAGTTAAATTCGACGATGGAGGTTGAAGATTTTCAATTTCTAACTCATCATCAGTATTCCAGTCATAATTGTCACTCTCCGGACCAGAATGATCGCCGTCCTGCAAAATCGGTATATATCAAAAGGAAAGTGATTCCAAAGTTGAAAAATATGTGCAGTAATCGCCCACAGAGAGGGTAGAACTGGATAAAAGTTATAAAGAGAGGATAAAAATAGAGTAGGTTATTACTCAACTCATAAAGATGAAACAAGCTAGGAGTTGTATTAATTAATAGCATCAACTCACCGATAATTTCAGAAGAGTTTCAATAAGTAAATCTGCATTATCTTCCCCTGGAAGTTTATCAAAACAAAATTACTTGTCATTCCCAATGATATACCTAAAACCCATGCTTGAGTAAAATAGGGTTTTTTACCATGTTCTCGAATTACTTCTGAAACCAATTTGTCAGAAAAGCCCATTGCAACAAAGTGATCGAACATCTTGGAATTTGATGAACCAGGAGATGAGCTTGCCTTCAACGGTAAAAAAAACGGAATGAGTAGCAAGTACAGGATCAGGATCGAATAAACATCACAACTCATAAACACAGAATTTTGCATAAACAGTGAAAAGAAAGGTCCCGTACAACAAGAAATATTTTGAAACAAAATTGTATGGTATGCTTGCACAACAAGACATATAAAAAGGGTCAACCCAGTTCTAGTCCCCACTTAGTGATGGTACTGGGGAAGGGGATATATTAGGCAGTCTTACCTCTGCTTTAAGCAAAGAGACTGATCCGAACCCAAGACCTTAGACCCCACGGAAAGCGAGCATACAACTGAGCCAAGTCGGCCCTTCCGCAACAGGGCATATTAATAAAAAAAAATACATCTGTTTTTTTAATCGATATATATCATTCATAAATTTAATAGCAATGGTAAAAGAAAGATACAGGCATGAAATAAAACTAATGCACCCTGCAGCATCCCACTTTATACTAGAAATACAATAACATTATGTATTAAGGTCACCCAAGAAGAAAGGGAGGAAACAAAGAGGCAAAGTATTTGTTACTCATATCCATAAAAAGCCTCTCCCAGAAAACAAAAAACAAATGAAAGAAAGAGAAGAAAAAGATTGTTGGTCCTCTAACTAAATTTTCAAATATGAAACTTATAAAAAAATCATATTTTTTTTTAAAAAAGAATGCTACACAGATAAGAGGGAGAGAGAAAACTCACATCCCCAGACCCAGAATTAGCCCCTCCATTAGGAGCAGCTAAATTCGGAGATGAAGATTGAAAATTTCCAGTTTCTAAGTCATCATCACTAGTAAATTCTGAACCAGAATGATCTTCATCCTGCAAAATCAGTATATATTAAAGGGTAAGTGATACCAAAGTTGAAAAATATAAGCAATAATCGCCCACAGAAATCACAGGATAGAGTAGATTTGAAAATGAAACCACTTGGTCAGTGTCTGAATACGTACTACAGTTGAATTCAGCAGTCAAGACTTAAAATGCATTAAAAAGGTTTTGTATTATGATATTAGTTTAAAATCTGCAAGTAAAGCATACCATCTTCGGTCTCACAACACCGCTTCAAGTCCTCAATCTGTCAGAATAAGAAAAAGAATATTAATGCCAAATAAAGCAATCCATTATTGTATAAATGTTGGTTGCAGACTGCAGTAAGATAAGAAAAGCAAAGAAATTTCAAAGTTCTTGCATTTAACAGACAAGGGAATGTGATGAATTTGAAAGGAGATGATTAAATTTCCTGCAAAACTTGTTTGAGATGCCATTTACAATAAAAAAGGACAGCTCAGTGCATAAAGCTCACAACATGTGGAGTGGAATTTGAGAATTTGAGGAATAGATGTAAACAGCCCTACCTCCGCAAGCCTAAGTCCTAAAATCCCCTCAAACCAAGAACTTACAGCCCTCTCTCGAATGCATAGTCTTTTCTTCTTCCCCAACCAAATCAAATTCCACCAGTAAATCAAACCAAACTCAGATTCACCAGGGAAAAAACAGTTTGACAACATCAATCATACATGGAACAAATGCGCAAATCAATATTCCTCCATTTCCTAAATATAAGACCTACTTACCCATGTTGATTAAATTAAGGGTGTTAGTTAAGTTAATCAAAACTACATAATATTACCAAAGCACCCTAACCTTGTATCCTCATTCCAACCTTCCTTCTCTTGTTTACTTCTTATTATGGAGCATCAATAGGATATTTTAGAACAAAATTGAGAAAAAAATAGAAATGTGACTTATATTTAGGAACAAGCCAGATAAGTTGTATATTTAGGGCAGAGGAGTATCAATTAGTGTCAGCAGAAGCAAATTACAGAAAGAACAAAAGCAGGTTCCAGTCTCAGACGAAATGCACATTGCACACTAAAAAGACAAAAACAAATACCAATCAGATTGAAACCCCCCTACAGTACAAATCTCTGAGTCACATCTCCTCCTTGAAAACCCAGTAATTGAGATCTCAACTCACATTAGTGCACTCACACAACTCAATTAAGCATGCAAAGGGAATATACCAGGCAGTCTTATCCATACCTTATATGATGAGCTTACCGTTGAACCAACCAAGCTGAGCTAGCCCTAGAAATATACACTAAGGGAAAAATAAGGGTTTGAATAAAAGAAAGAAAGCATGGTAACATAAGATGCAACCAAAAATTCACAACAAGGAAAGTCAAAATATAAAGTTATAAACTCTTAATTGATTAAGGGAAAGCAGTAAAAATGCAGAATTAGAAAAGACGAGAGATGTATGTACACATCGTCTAACCTCGAGAGCGCCCCTTGAATTACCAAATCACAACGCCCTCCGATCGCATTGTGAGGGCATAGTTTTGCCGATTGCTTTTGCGACTACAAATGAGAGGAAGATCACTGTGTCTGTGGTTCAGTGAATTATGCCTAGAGGATTAAAATTTTGAAACTGTTTATTTATTTATTTATTTATTTATTTTTGTTACCAAGAATATCTCACCCACTTGTCGGGTGAGACTAATCTCTAGCTCTTCTGAAGTCTCACACACCTGATGTGAATTTGTTCAATTTTTTTTTTTGTATGGATCATATTTATGGGTGTTCGGCCAATATACAATGCCTTATAATGATGTGAAGTTTTTAACTGTGTCGAGAGTCCAGACTATGGAACTATTATGGGATGATGTTTTGATATTTTACCACAGTCAAATGACTTATCTTTTGGGTGTTACTATTATTTTAATTCAAATATTTATTAGGCATGTGTATAATTGCTTTACTTTATTTCTATAATGGTATTTCTTCAACAATTATTGGCAGAAATATTTTTTAATGATAATTAATATTCAATTAGACACTGTAAAATAAGAATAAAGAGTATAATTGCCAATTAATAAATTACCCCCTCTCTTTCTCTCCTTAATCAAACAAGAAATTAAGTATTCTCTCTTCTTCTCTTCAAACAAACAAGGTTCATAACTAACCCTCCTTTCCCCACCTAACTTTAATGAACGTCCTCTCACCTCACTTTAGTTTGGTTGTGGGAAAGTGTCCCAAAGAATTAGAAATGGAAAGTGATATGGGCCCCACTCTGTAAAAAGTTATCTGATGTGACACATTTCTGACATGGAGCAATTACACCACTACCTTCGTCTAAAATCGATTTTGGTGGATCAAAATCGATTTTGGCTCAAATTCAGCTCAAAATCGATTTTGAACCTTCAAAATCGATTTTAAGTAAGGATAATGGTGTAATTGTTCCATCTCAGAAATATGTCACATCAGACAATTTTTTACAGAGTGAGGCTCATATCACTTTCCATTTCTAATTCTTTGGCACACTTTCTTGCAACCAAAAAAGCCCTAAGAAAGCTCAAATATGAACAGACAAATTCAACTTTTGAATAAAACAACTTGTTTTCAATGAAAATAGCAATATGATAATTCAAATTGCATGAGTTAATTACATATCCGCTTTGCTTCTTGAGTGGCAACTGTTTGACTTTGAAGCTTGAATAAAATGTTGTTAATGTTACATGTTTATCTAATTCTTCCCACATTTCTTACTCTAATCCTCAAAGTGCTAATCTTTAACATTGTTGAGCCCAACCCAACAATTGAAAATTGTTACTTTTGAAATACCCACAGTAAATAACTTTAAAACAAATAAATGGATCTTTCAAGTTTGTCGCCTCCATTATGTTTTTTTTTTGGTTGCATGCAATCATTACTTCGTTCCTTCCTTGCATGCACATGTGAGACCTTGCTTCTTCCATCTCCCCAACCCTCAAAAGCAAGGGCTGGTCCAAAACAGGCGGCACATATTGTTAATTATTTAAGCTGAATACTGTAGGTTGCATGAGTTAATAAAGTCCGAAAAATGAGCAAAAGTGTTGAATATAATAAGATTTAATGACCAAACACTTGAACGGTACCTCGTTACATTAGACTACAAAAGTCAAACTAGAGATATCATATGCAAATTCATATTTATTTATACGAAAGTTGAAAGACCTAATTGGTAAGCTTACAATTTATTTTTGCTAAGAAAAAACTTTTGAATTCAGAAATGATTAACTTTTTTTATTATATGCAGTGAGTTGGTTGAGGGTAAAAGATTTTCTACCTCTCGAGTAAAATTGAAAGTTTGAAACATGTAAATTCAAAAACAAAACTGAGAGAATTATTTTTATTCACATATGATTGACGGTTACTATGTAATATATCAGATAATTGTAGAGAATGTGTTAACACTAACAAAGTAAATTGAAACAAAGTTAATAATTCGCATGGCATCATTCTAGAGACATTAGAATTTGAGGTACACTTGATCCCATCTCTGTTTCAAAAGTTTCACCAGTGTCATATTTGTGAAAGTGGGGGAAAGAAACTAAAAAAAGAAGGCCGATACTTCAGATGATAGCTTGCCTTCATTTACATGAATTGAAACATTCATTCGTTTTTAATTGTCTAGTAATGAATGTTCATCAAGTATGCTAGATTACTATCCAACTAAACTAGCACAATCTTCAATGATGAAGGTTGAAGATTGAAGATTTTCAATTTCTAACTCATCATCAGAATTCCAGTCATAATTAATTGTCACTCTCTGGACCAGAATGATCATCATCCTGCAAAATCAGTACATATTAAAAGGAAAGAGATACCAAAGTTGAAAAAAAATGTGCGGAAATCGCCCACAGAGAGGGTAGTAATGGATAAAGTTCTAAAGAGAGGATAAAAATAGAGTAGGGTATTACTCAACTCATAAAGATGAAACAAGCTAGGAGTTGTATTAATTAATAGCATCAACTCACCAATAATTTCAGAAGAGTTTCAAGAAGTAAATCTGCATTATCTTCCCCTGGATGTTTATGAAAACAAAATTACTTGTCATTCCCAATGATATACCTAAAAACCATACTTGAGTAAAATAGGGCTTTTTACCATGTTCTTGAATTACTTTAGAAACCAATTTGTCACAAAAGCCCATAGCAACAAAGTGATCAAACATCTTGGAATTTGATGAATCAGGAGATGAGCTTGCCTTCAAGGGTACAGAAAAGGGAATGAGTAGCAAATACGGGATCAGGGATCGAATAACATCACAACTCATAAACACAGATGAATCTTCACCAACACCAGTGCAAATATTTTTAATTGTCTAGTAATGAATGTTCATCAAGTATGCTAGATTATTATCCAACTAAACTAGCATAATCTTCAATGATAAGAAAAAACCACAAACAAAATATTAACACAACGCAAGTTAATGTTACGAATTTTCTATCTATGTCAGTGCAACTTCTTTCACTTTATCATCTTCCATCAACCTTTCTATAAAGAACCGACCCAGTTCGATCCTCACTTAGTGAGGGTGCTAGAAAAGAAAATATACTAATCAGTCTTACTCCACCTTTTATGCAAAGAAGCTGATTTGAACCCATGACCTCAAATCCCATAGCAAACAAGCATAACACTGAGCCAAGCCGGCCCTTTGGAATAATAAAACGTGTGTACGGAAATTCAATTAAACAAGAAGATTATGTTTAAACTAAGCAAATACATCATACAACGTTTCAAAAATTTAGGAATGAGGATATAAGATAGATAAAGATAGGATGAAAATAGAAGGGTATTACTCATAAAAAAATAGAAGAAAGGGAAGAAACAGATAGTTGGTTCTACTACCTCCGGTCCTAAATATAGGACCTAGATGACTTTTTTTCTGAGAGGTTAAGGTTGCAAAATAGTCTATTAAATCATGACATATTTGATATATTTTTAGATTATCCATTAGTTATAAGTAAAATAAACTAGTTTAAGAGAAAAAAATTAGGTAAATCAATTTATAATTAACTTATTTTGTTTTTTTTTTTAGGATTTTTCAAAAAAGTCAATTAGGTCTTATATTTAGGACCGAAGGGAGTATACCTCAATTTTCAGATATGCAACTTATAAAAAAATTCAACTTTATTTTTTTAAAAAAAAAACAAGAATGCTAGAAAGATAAGAGCCAAAAAAAACTCACTTCCCTAGACCCAGAATTAGCCTCTCCATTCGGAGCAGTTAAATTCAAAGATGAAGGTTGAAGATTTTCAATTTCTAACTCATCAGAATTCCAGTCATAATTGTCACTCTCTGGACCAGAATGATCATCATCATCCTGCAAAATCAGTACATATTAAAAGGAAAGAGATACCAAAGTTGAAAAAAATGTGTGGTAATCGCCCACAGAGAGGGTAGTAATGGATAAAAGTTCTGAAGAGAGGATAAAAATAGAGTAAGGTATTACTCAACTCATAAAGATGAAACAAGCTAGCAGTTGTATTAATTAATAGCATCAACTCACCAATAATTTCAGAAGAGTTTCAAGAAGTAAATCTGCATTATCTTCCCCTGGATGTTTATGAAAACAAAATTACTTGTCATTCCCAATGATATACCAAAAAACCATACTTGAGTAAAATAGGGCTTTTTACCATGTTCTTGAATTACTTTGGAAACCAATTTGTCACAAAAGCCCATTGCAACAAAGTAATCAAACATCTTGGAATTTGATGAATCACGAGATGAGCTTGCCTTCAAGGGTACAGAAAAGGGAATGAGTAGCAAATACGGGATTAGGGATCGAACAAACATCACAACTCATAAACACGGAATTTTGCATAAACAGTGAAAAGAAAGGTCCAGTACAACAAGACATATTTTGAAACAGAATTGAATGGTATGCTTGCACAACGAGACATAAAAAATGGTCAACTTCATTCTAATCCCCACTTAGTGAGTGTACTAGGGAAGGGAATATACAAGGCAGTCTTACCTCTTGCTTTATGCAGAGAGACTGATCTAAACCCAGGGCCTTAGACCCCATGGAAAGCGAGCACACCGCTGAGCAACGTCGGCCCTTCCACAACAAGGCATATATTAAGAAAAATACATTTGTTTGTTTAATAGATATATATATCATACATACATTTAATAGAAATAGTAAAAGAAAGATCCATGCATAAAATAACACTAATGCACCCTGCAGCTTCCCACTTCATACTAGATATACAATAACATTATGTATTATTTAGAACAGCGAGAGACTAGTCCCACTTGTCACGCGGGTGGTGATACCCTTGGGAAACCAAATAACATTATGTATTAAGGTCACCCAAGAAGAAAGGGAGGAAACAAAGAGGCAAAGTCTTTCTTATTCATATCCATAAAAAGCCCCTCCCAGAAAAAAAAAAGAATGAAAGAAAGAGAAGAAAAAGATAGTTGGTCCTCTAACTAAATTTTCCAATACGTACTACAGTTGAATTCAGCAGTCAAGGCTTAAAATGCACTAAAAAGGATTAAAATCTGCAAGTATAAAATCTGCAAGTAAAGCATACCATCTTCAGTCTCAAAACACCACTTCAAGTCCTCAATCTATCAGAATAAGAAAAAGAATATTAATGGCAAATAAAGCAATCTATTATTGTATAAACATTGGTTGCAGACTGCAGTAAGATAAAAAAAAGCAACCAAATTCCAAAGTTCTTGCATTTAACAGACAAGGGAATGTGATGAATTTGAAAGAAGAAGATTTAAATTTCCTGCAAAACTTGTTTGAGATGCTACTTACAATAGAAAAGACAGCCCAGAGCATAAAGCTCACACCATGTGGAGTGGAATTTGAGAATTCCACTCCACATTACAGAAAGAACGAAACCAGGTTCCTGTCTCAGAATAAATGCACAGTACACACTAAAAACACAAAAACAAAAACCAATCAGATTGAAACCCTCCTACAGTACAAATCTCCCAGTCACATCTTCTCCTTGAAAACCCAGCAATTCAGATCTCAACTCACATTAGTGCACTCACACAACTCAATTAAGCATGTAAACCGTTTAGGCTGTTTTCACGGCCAACTCTATCAGGATAAACAAACCTAAAAATATACTCCCTCCAGTCCTAAATATAAGACCTAGTTGACTTTCTAGGAAAATCCTAAAAAAAACAAAATAAGTTAACTATAAATTGATTCACCTAATTTTTTTTCTCTTAGACTAGTTTATTTTACCTATAAACTAATGTATAATCTAAAAATATATCAAATATGTCATAATTTAATAACCTATTTCGTAGCCTTAATCTCTCCAACAAAGTCAACTAGGTCTTATATTTAGGACCGGAGGTAGTACAAATCAACCCGTTATGACGCTGGAAAAGGGAATATACTAGGCAGTCTGATACGAACATACATCGAGCAAGCAAGCTTACTGGTGAACCAACCAAGCTGACCTACAAGCCCTAGGAAAAAAGGGTTTGAATAAAACAAAGCATGGTAACATAACATGCAACCAAATATTCATAACAAGAAAAGTCAAAATGTAAACCCTTAATTCATTCAGGCAAACCAGTAAAAGTGCACATGGTCTGACCTCGAGTGTTAAGAAAAACGGCACCAGAGAAAACTCAATCGATTACTTTTGAGAATGAGAGTACAAATGAGAGGAACATCAGTGTGGTTCAGTGAATTATGCCTTGAGGATTAAAATTTTAAAACTGTTTATTTATTTAACTTTTTTTTGTATCCTTCATATTTTTGGGTGTTTCATAATATATGAAGGCCAATATAGAATGCTTATGATGATGCAAACTTTTTATTTTTTAACCACGTCCAAACTATGGAAATATTATGTGATGATGTCTTGATATATTTTTTTTTACCATAGGAAAATGACTTATATTTTGGGTGTTCATATTATTTTAATTCAAATATTTGCATATGTATAATTTTGTTATTATTTTTAGAATCGTATTTCTTCAGCAATTATTGGGAGAAATATTTTTTAATAATAAATAATATTCAAAGATAGACTATAAAGTCAGAATATAAGAATAAAAGATATAATTGTCAACTAATAAATTATCTCATTTCTTCCCCTCTTTAACCAAACAAGAGATTATACATGCACTCCTCTCCTCTCCAACCAAACAAGATTCATAACAGGTTCTAATGCGGTGCTCATAACTCATATGTTCATCACCTTCTTATCACCACAAATACACACAATTAAATAAGCACATGGTTGGCCACAATCTCTCTCCTATTGAAGTCGACCATAAGAAAGTGTTGAGCAATATGGGTGATGAGTAGGGGTGGGCAAATTTAACCGAAAACTGAAAACCAAACCGAATCAAATGAGTTTCGATTTTTCGGTTTTCGGTTTCCATTTCCCATACTTTTCAGTTTTCGGTTCTGTTTTGGTTTCTTTTTTAGGTAGCTTATTGGTTCGTTTATTGGTTTTCGGTTTCCTTTGTAAACTTTTTGTAATATCACAAAAAAATGTGAAAAAACTAATAAGTTTCGGTTTTTATTTTAGTGTTTCGATTTTTCGGTTCGGTTGTTCGTTGTTTCGGTTTCGATTTCGGTTTTCGTTTTTTTAAGGTTCCAGCTTTCGGTTCGTTTTTTAACCGAATGACCGTTTGCCCAACCCTAATACTGATGAACACCAAATCAAAACACGATTCAAAACTAACCCTTCCTTCCCCCACCTGACTATAAGGAACCTCCCCTCACCTCACCTCACCTCACCTTAGATGAACAAAATAGACCCGAGAAAGCCTTAACCTGAACAAACAAATTCAACATTTGAATAAAGCTACTTATTTTCAATGAAAATAGCAATATGATAATTCAAATTGCACAAGTTAATTACATATCCGCTTTGCTTCTTGAGTGGCCTCTGTTTCTGACTTTGAAGCTTGAAAAAAAATGTTGTTTATGTTACATGTTTTTCTAATTCTTCCCACAATCCTTACTCTAATCCCCTAATGCTGCTCTTCAACATTGTCGAGCCCAACCCAACAATTTAAAATTGTTACTTTTGAAATACCCACTTTAATTAACTTCAAAAAAAAAAAAGTGGATCTTTCAAGTTTGGCACCTCTATTATGTTTTTTCTTTTTGCTGCATGCAATCATTACTCGATCCTTCCTTGCATGCTCATTTGAGACCTTGCTTCTTCCATCTCTCCAACACTCAAAAGCAAGGGCTGGTCACATATCGTTAATTATTTAAGCAGAATATCGTAGGTTGCGTGAGCTATAAAGTCCGAGAAATTAGCAACAATGTTGAATACAACAAGATTTAATGACCAAACAGTTGAACGGTAATACCTTGTTACATTAGACTACAAAAGTCAAACTAAAGAAATCATATATGCAAATTCATATTTATTTATACGAAAGTTGAAAGAGCTAATTGGTAAGCTTACAATTTATTTTTACTAAGAAAAAGCTTTTGAATTCAGAAATTGTTAACTTTTTTTATTATATGCAGTGAGCTGGTTGAGGGTAAAAGATTTTCTACCCTCTTGAGTAAAATTGAAAGTTTGAATATTGTAAATTCAAAAACAAAACTGAAAGAAATATTTTTATTCACATATGATAATGCTCAATTTGGACTAATAATTGACGGTTACTAACAATGTAAATTGAAACCAAGTTAATCATTCGCATCATTCGCATGGCATCATTCTGAGACATAAGAATTTGAGGTACACTTGTTCCCATCTCTGTTCCAAAAGTTTCACTACTGTCACATTTGTGAAAGTGGGGGAAGAAACTAAAAAAAGAAGGCCGATACTTCATATGATAGCTTGCCTTCATTTACATGAATTGAATATTTATTCTTTTTTGTTGTCTGCGGTCCAATTCCAGAACATACAACAATAGGAGAAGCTAGAGAAATTAGGTTGAACATGTGTCTTTTTTCTAGTAGTGGAAGGTGAATACTTAATGGTGGCTTTATACATAATTTTAAGGAACAGTACCCCCTGTTTCAAGACTTTCATGTGGTCCTGTGTGTATATTTGCATATATTTTAGGCCTCTTTGTACCAAATGGACGGTGGAACAACATGAAGGAAAGACTATTCTATATATACTTTTGCATTGGTGTCCACTTCTTATTTGAATAAGGATTCAGCATGAAACTTTATGAATAATTTTCCTTACTTTTGAAAGTTTGGTGTAAATCTCCCTGAACTTTTATATTATAAATTCATAGACAACTTTCTAATTATTAATTTTGTTCATTATACATCAAAAATGACTTAAAATTTTAGAAATTTATCTCACATAAGTTAAAGTATGAAGGGATTATATGCTCACAAAAATAAAGGTTCAAAGGTAAAAAAATTGATTAGTCTGGGTTATTTGTATAAACCTAAAAGTTTAGGAGGTGTATAAAACTTGAAAAGTTTTTAAAGATTAGATATTAGTTCATGACAGTTTTTTGATAATTTGGCCATAATGTCACCTTTCATTACCTTAGGAGCACTGGAAACCAAAATGCTACACAAATATTGGAACAAATGTAAATCCACATATATGCAGGAACAAATGAAGCTTTTCCTCTAAAAAAAATGTTGCATTATTTTAAATTATTGTGCCGAAATATCTCCTCCGTGCAACGCACAGGAGAAGGGGCTAGTTTTTGTAATAGTCTCACCATATGACATTTTCTTGTTGCTTAGATGGAGTTCGAACTAATCTTTATTATTATTAGACATTAATGTCTTCATAATAAATTACATATGCACGGATGCACCACCAATAACGTGTAGAAGGCGAAATAGATACAACTGACATCAGTCAAAACTTCATGTAGTTATTGCAAAAGGACAGAATTCCTTAACTTAAATTACATCAGAATAGTTTGTTGAAAGAATCTCTGTTGTATTAGGAACACTGCCTTATTAATTTTTTTAAATGTCTTCTTGTGGTTGGTGAAGAGCTCAAATAATGACAACTAGGAGACATAAAGATGCCAAGTGACATTTTGATCACTATAAACCTCATGTTCTGCTACCAACTGCAGATGAATGTACCATAATCAATCACACACATGAGAATCATATATAAATATATTTTAAATTTCCATCAATTGAATCCATTATTACAACACCCCAATAAAAAACACATGATAATGATGCAATGTACTGGTCTAATCACACCTCTTTGCTTCCAATCTTTTTCTTCAATAATTCTGTGCTTTCAATCTTATCTCCTAAACAAAATGAAAAATCAAGAAACCCCTCCTTAATTTAATCCTATAAGATATGATACATTGAATGACACAAAGAATAAACAAAAAAAGGTATCAACGCAAAATGAGAAAAACAGTATCAAACTTTGGCCTTTTATCTTGTATGCTACTCCAATCAATGAAGAAGGAAGCACTGCAGATACAGAAAAAATAGGAATCTGCTGCTTCAAATCAAAACCTTGCAAACTTCACCAATAAACAGATCACTAATGAGAATCAGACCAATAATAACTCTTTAGTCAATATAAGACCTGATTCTTCCAGGTGGAACAAAACAACAACCTTATCCCACAATAGTTTTGTTGCTCATAGATCTTGGTGGAGCAACTGTTGTTGTTGTTGACTTATCTTGTGTTTCATCACCACTGTACTTAGGAACCCACCAAACTCTCAGGCTCTTATCAAGACTTCCACTATAGAGCAAAAACCCACCTCCAATTCTATCAAAACTTGCGTGCAAACACTTCACTGGTCCTTCATGGCCATTAATGATATCTAATTTACAAAGCTTCCCAAATGCCTGTCTCCTCCAAACAACAATACTCTTATCTGCTGATCCACTGAATAAAAACTCCCCCATTAAACACATACACAACACAGCCATATCATGTGCTTTTACTTCAGAAACTAAACTCCAACCACTGTTATAAATATTCTCCCATCCCATTATATAACCATCTGATCCTCCTCCATAAACCCACTTCCCATCATCAGAAACAACCACAGAATTGAATGAAACATCTTTATGACCCTCCAAAATCCCTTTTGAACAATGCACTTTCTTCTCTTTCCCCTGTGTCCAAGCCTTGATCTTTCCATCTGCAGAAGCAGAATACACAACCCCTCTACAAGAAACCAAACCATTGATAGCATCTTCATGAGCTTTAATAGATTCCAAGCACTTCAAATCAGAAAGCCTCCACACCTTCAAAGTCTTATCCCACGAGCCAGAATAAATCAAACCGTTACAAACTGTCAAACATGAGATACTATCAGCATGTTCAATCCAAAGTTTCTTGTGATGCCTCCTAGTTTGAACATAATTACTCTGCTTCATGAATCTCCCCAAATAGTCCTTTGTTGTTGGCAACGAATCAACAAGCCTGAACACATTCTCTGAGCTTCTAGAAACCTTCCACACTCTGATTCTACTATCCTGATGAGCTGTGAAAACCTTATCACCAACTGATACAAGTGCTTTCACTGATCCATCTCCTTGGCCGAATTTAGTGAAGACTCTCAAATCAGGTTGTTGCCAAACGATGATGTCTTTGCCTTGAGAAGCACTTAGAATAAACTCTCCACATAAGGCCAAGCAAGAGACAGAACCTATGTGGCCAGAGAGAACAGCCAAGGATTTATGTGAAGAAAACCCAGAAGTGGGAATGGTGAAAGGTTGAAACTTCTTTATGTTGATGGTGTCAAGTTGATTGGAGGATTGAGTGGTGGTGCTGCTAACATCGTCTGTGTCACTAATGCTGTCACTAGAATTGCTTTGAGAAGAAAGAGAGGAAACCATTATTGAATTGAAGAGGAAGAAGAAGGTGTTGGGGGAGATTGAAAAGTGAAGAAGAGAAGGGAAGAAGGGATTTAAAGCAGCGGAGGAGCGGAGATGTGAAGAGAGAGAGAGATGATTGATTGCTTGGTGACAAAGAAAAATACATGGCCACGTTTCCTAGTATAAGACGATTTTTTTAATTTGATTAGATTAAAAGTGTTAGTTAAGTTAGTTATTAACACATGATATTACCAATTTCACTTTCTCTGCTTATTACAATAGATAATCATTATTATGGTTAATTTAGAAAAACTTAAAGAAAATTAGAAAGTGATCTTATATTTAGAAAAAGTTGAAATGTGAAAATTAATTTAATATTTAAGAATAGACCGAGTACAACTATACAAGGGTGTGTAAAATGTAATGTAATGTAACTGTGTTTATTTATTGGTTTGTTTATTTAGAGGGGTTACAAGTTACAACGGCTAGCTTGACAAAATGGATTTGGTGTCCATATGAATGAATGATTGCATATGAAAAGGGGAAAGTAGGAGGATTATGGACCAATCACTTTTTGGATCGTTGGATGTTTGAGCTGTAGCCATTTCTTAGTCAAGGGTTGACACATATAACCCACATTATTATTATTTTCCCGTTTGGGGTATGGATTTTTTATCAGAAATTTGGGGTATGTTATGATTTTAAACTAGTTAAAAATATATAGGGTATGTTTTAACTAGTTTAAAATTATAATTTTTTCCTTCAATATTTTAGCTAATAGTTATTGGATATTGTTTTAATTCCTTTTAAAAAATACATAAACCATCAACATCAAGCATGATGCAAAAATACCAAAATATTTATGTGATTATTGATATTTTTATTAAGATTCAAGATGAGTATTTAATTTAATTTAGTTTTAAGTATTTGGACTTAACCTAACACTTTAGTTTTCTAATTTTTATTATTTTCCCTATAAATTTTATGAAATCTAGTTTTGTCTAAATGAAAATAAGTAAATAAAGATTTGCCCAACCCAATAGTTTGAGAACTAGACAACTGTTTTGAAGTTATACTAGGGAAACATGTTTTTCATGTCCAAATCTATGAAGAGGATTTTTGTGAGAATAAAATGACATTTGATTAAGGGAAAATCCCAGTTAAGTATTTTTTATTACAAAATCATTTTAATTAGTTAAGTAGAGGGATCAACTAATTGAGTAGAAACATTTACTAATGAAAATCCTCTTTTTAGAATTTTGAAATTAATACGCCATTTTGTTGTAATTTCCTCTTTGACTAAATTTCACTTTTCATGGTTCAAATTGACCAAATTTGAATTATTTGAGCGGAATATATAACTTACATAAATAGACTAAATAATACCTATATATTTAAAAAAAATTGTTATTTTAAAGTTTCTATAATGATATATTGAATATAAGTTCTCCGGAGAATATAAAACTCTAATGTACTTTATCTCCTAATTAAATTTTTAATTTATGTTTTCATTTATCCCTATTTATTACATTTAGTTTGTCATATGATATCTTTTTTAGTACAAATTATTAAAAGTGTGTTTTTAAATTAGTCATCCACCATTCTAACTCGTAGATCAAACAAATATTTATGAAATTTGACGTCACTTGTGAATTAATTAAGATTAATGTAGCTTCTGAGATGAATTGACAAACGCACGCATGATACGATAAAGAATAGGAGTTTATGTTAGGGACAACATCAATACAACAAACTTGACCAATGTTTTCTGGTGAATAAAGGTAGGGAAAAAGAGTAGAACTATTTTAATATTTTTTTCTTTTTGTATCATTTGTTTTTAATAATTTCATAAACAAAACCACAACAAAGGCTCCTGACAGATCGACACCTTCATATTTTTAGCAAACATTAATAAACAAGTATAGACTCTAAAGTCATGGTCGGCTACAAGAGATTTCATTCTTTTCTTTGCTTGTAATGTATATATAACATGCAGTAGTGTATTCTTGATGTATGTAGTTGTTTGAGCGGAAAGATAACTTGTACATATAGATAGGGACGGCTGTTTGTTGTGACTACCAAGAAATTTGCCAGAAAAGTTACAAGTAAAGAATTGTCACCACCGTAATGCTACTAATACTACTATATATTATTGTAATGCACGTTCCCAAGTTACCTAAAGATAACGATGTTTATATATTTTTGTTTCTGATGCACTAATTTATAGCCAAAATTATAATACTAATTAAGTAAGTTCTAACATATATATTGTCCGTGTCTGGTTTAAGTATTTAACAGATCTTGATTTAAGCGTTGAGTGGGAAGAAAATTGTCGTTTGAAAAACTTCACATCCATATGACCCTCCTAGATTTGATATATATCAGCTAAAGTTAGCGTGGTTTCCCAAAGTAATTGATGTTTAGAAGAAAAGTACATGCATATGGTGATATATTCACCTGTTGTATGAGCACACAACGTTTACAAGCCTGGATTTCATATGCATGAGCCAAAGGTACCATAGAACTTTCGATTGCCAACACTGGCTTTTAATGAACTTTCGTGATTTATCAAACATGCAAAATCATGAGTTACAGCTTATTTAAATTTGGCACACTTGTTCTTTATCAATAACTTATTAAATATCCCTGTCAATAATACCATGTAGGAATTGTGAAATGTCTATTTTATGTATCAAAGCGGAAGCAAGTGACCCTTTGATAACTTGAACATGCCAAAGGTGAGATTCACCGCTGATACTTGAAGCCTTCAAGGAAGTTATAGTAGCCCTCATCTGAATCTGACTTTTCAGCAGTAGACTTATAAGATCCTCATGGATTCTCTGTTTGAGACTCAACAACTTAATATAAACAACTTTTTATTCATAAATCTCAAATCATGAGGCTTAAAAAGCTCATTTTGATATTCAACATCTAACCAACCAACAACGACAGTACAAGACTTTGGAAGGTCATGCTTTAGGTTTCAACTGAAGTACAAAGACTAGATCAAATATACAAAACATCAGACATGTAGAAGCTAGAAATTCAACAACCCTGAACTGCATTATTTACAAAAGTTATTTCTGAAGTGAACCCGAACTCTGTCAGCAGCTTGCAATTCTAACAAGCAACTAGTAAACACTAGAAAGTCTTCCTTCAACGAGGCTGGTTAATACGTCGAGGAGCACATTTCAAGTTGACAAGCTGCGGTGGCTTATCCATGTGCTTTGCAAGTACTTCAGATTTGGAACTCTTCGGCGATTTCGGGTTTGTCAAATTCTTCAGAAGAGCTTTTGTCTGCATATTCTTGCCTGAGTGAGAAACAAAAACAGAAAACGTGAGGAGCATAAATGCTGATGCTGTCTCAAGTGAAAATGGAATCAGGAATCAATGAAAGTGACAAGATCCATCTAATTCAGGTAATCATTCTAAAACTTGAATGATACAACATTATTCTCCCAGTATTGTGAAATGGAAATGAGTATTATGGTCAGAAGTCAATGATTATTCTCAAAATTTAGGTAGTAGCATGGATGAAATACATGCACAAACACATACATTTTCATCTCACTGAATCCTTCAAACTTGTTCATAGTTTTCTCAATCACATTTCAGACGTCATTTTAGGCCAAAAGCTTTCATCAACACTTACCATTCCGAGACCTTGATTTAGCATTAGAAATAGATTTTTTTGCTTCAGCTAAAATCACAAACTTCTCAAACTCATTTTCAAAATCAAAGATGTCATCCTCAATGCCCAGATCAAACATGTTGCCACCTGTTGTGCCATTGGCAGCTTCTCCAACATACTCATCCTTGTGCTGATTCAGCCAATAGTCACGAAACCATGTGGAATTTTTCACCAAATCCCACCATTTAGGTGAAAAATCCTCCACCTCGTGAACAGAAGCAGGAATAAAGAGAGGAGCATTTGGGTTCAAACCAGAACTTCTTACAGAGTCTACAGCCATCCTAACTTTTCAGCAATTACCTAATTATCAAAGATCACCATCTAAAACGTCAGATCAACAAAAAAGACAACATTCCAATGGAAAAAAGTGAAAACTTTATTCACATATTCATCAGATGATTGGAATAAAATTATTGCTCACATAATACAACTCAGTGCAGATCAAAAGAAATAAGATCAACCCATAATCATCATACTTACATCAAATCAAGCAAAGAAATCAAAACCAGATGTAGATCAGCACATGTCTAGAACATTCATTAAAAAATGCAAACAAAAAGCAATTTTTAGTTCATTTCTTCAATTCTTACCCAGAATCAATATACCAAAAAAAATAAAACTTGAAGATACCCAGCAAAAGTAAACATACCAAAAACACAAAGCGATGATCCAAAAATTGAAATTTCAAGAGATGATGGAGATCACAATAAGAACAAAATCAAATGTGATGAATGACAAAAAAAAATGGAGACTTAAACAAAAATTAAAAGGGAAAAAACCGTTACAGAAAGACATACCGATTCAGACAAAGAGAAATGTAAAGCGCACAGTTCGCAGTAATGTGAGTGAGAGTTTTTGTGGGAAGATACTAAAGTTGGATAATTTGGATGGATAAAAGGGGAAGGGACCGGCTTCAGCTTCGGAAAGGACGAACCTGAGGTTTGGAGAGAAACTAGGTTTGTGTTTTGACATGCGTGGCACAAAATGACAACGTTAGATGAGACAGGTGGACGGTGGAGATAAAAAGGGAAGATTGGACGGTGGGGATGAATTTCCTGTGGGAGATATTTTATTAGAATGGATTAAGATAGAGATAAGGGCGGCTTTGGGGAGACAAAATCACGTGCATGAGGGTGCATGCATGGGATTACGAAATTGAATACTCCATGTTAGTAGTAGAACTGTAGAAGTATTTCATTTATCTTTTTCCATTTATTTTGGGTCTAATGCGCATTTTTTTTAATTACTGCTCCCTTTGTGAAACTGAACTCCATGAAGGGGTATGGCTTTTTCAGGAGAAGCGGCTTCTTCTCTCATCCTCTACTTCCCTCCACCTTCCTTTAAGAATTGATGATTTTTAGGTCACATATTTTTATTTGATTTCATTATTAAATTTCACATAAAATTGGTGATATTTTGATATTTTATGGACCAATAATGATTATAATGTTAATTTTTATATATTTTTCAGAGATTTAGTGATTTAACTTCAAAATAAATACAGAATTTTAAGTAACCAATCTTTAATACTGCCTCCGTTCAAGCTTACCTAAATTTGAGTGGTGGCTGTTTTCTAGCTTCATAATTTTTGGTACTAGAGATTTGATTTCATGAATCTCTGTTGTATGTTCCCATTATGCTCTGTTTGAATTCACTAAAAACTATTGCCACTAATGTGTTTTGATTTTCATAGTGGGTTTTATGGTTCTTTTCGTTGAATTTTGTCATTGTTGAATATTAATTTTCAGCTATCTATGTTTGGGTTCATGAACTTGATACATGGGCTGTGGTCAAGTTTTCTATGGATACCTTTTTTCCGTTCTTCAATGATCTAATGAAAGTTCTGTTTTCCTCTAGATCTAATGGAGTTCGAGAAAGAGTGGAGGAAGAGAGAGACATAAGGTGTCATGCCACCTCAGTAAACATGTCCACTTAGCTTATTATAGAGGATGAGGTGACACACCATATGAGATGGTTGATTGATGTAATGGTATAGTAAAAATCAAACTAAGGGTCAAATTACTATGTTTTAAGCATTATAAAAGTTGAAACTATCCTAAAAATGTTCCAAATACCTAGTAATCTTTAGCCAAAATTTTTGGACAAATATGACCTTTATCACTTGTTATAACTATATTTAAAAACATTTAATTTGAACCAGTGGATCAAAGATCCAATGGTGTAAAATGGCAAATGATGAGGGGATGAACTTTCTTTTATTACATATAACACATATATTACAACATGAACAATTATACATAAAGTTTTTCTAACACACAAGACACTAGATCACACATATCATCATATTATACATATAGTTTTTCTAACACACAAGACTAGGATCACACACATATCATCATGTTACGAAGCATTACAGAGTGCTTTTGTTTGAGTTCGTAATTTAAAGAGACAAGCATAGCTTTCTACTCAGTAAGAAGCCTTAAGCTCCTTGTTTTTTGGAACCCAAGCAATTGATCTTGAGCCTAAGAAATGGCATATTGGAGTTCCTGGCTTGACATTGTGTTCATGAAATATCTGATCATGAAAGATCTTTGCTCTTGTATCATGGTGGCAAAGACCCACTATGCTTGTTCTTGTGCCATCAGCAGCTTTCATGGGAACTATGTAAGGAATTGTTGCATTCACTTGGTGGCAGTAAAATACGGGCTTGTAGTATTCTAACTTGTGACACACCACCCCCACATTTGAGGCTCTTTGTACACCCTCTAATATTGTGTACCGAGTTTGATGAGGGACAAAAGAGCTGCTAAGAGCTTGAATATCATTTCCCAACTTTGAAATGACGAAATCAAGTAATGAATCCATGGACTTCGCACAAAACTTGCTTTTTTCTCCCACAAACTTATCATGGACATTGCATATTGCTTTTAAGGTTAAATTCTCAGGTTCATGTACCTTTTTGTTTCTTTTCTGCGAACCAATATTCAAACGAGCCGGCTTCTCCATGGCTTCACCGTCCATTATTGTGTTTCTTTTCTGCGTACCGATACCCCAACGTGCCGATTTCTCTAAGGCTTCGTCATCCATTGTGTTTCTATTTTACAAACCAATATTCCAACGTGCTGACTTCTCTAAGGCTTCATCATCCATTGTGTTTCTATTTTGCGGACCAATATTCCAACGTGCCGACTTCTCCAAGGCTTCATCATCCATTGTGTTTCTATCTTGTGAACCGATATTCCAACGTGCTGACTTCTCTAAGGCTTCATCATTCACTGTGCTTCTCTTTTGCTCCTCGCTAGAATGAAGAATGGTGAATTCAATGTTCATTTCTTTGCCAGCATGATGGTCGCCCTCGAAGAAGCTATTATGTGGATATTGAGAATCTTTTGTATCAGGGTCGTTCAAACCTTTCATTTGACACATTCTCATTATTATTTTATAGTTAAAGATGTCACACTAGCAAGAAATTAAAACATGCTTGCATTATATATTGTGGAAAAATATATGCATTATAGGATAAAACATAATTTTGACGTAAAAAGTTAGTTATTTTTTTCTATTTTTTGTAAACATGTTTTTTATATTGAAGAACAAAATAATTGATTAAACTTTTTCATGGTATTATTAATGCTATATTTTCATACATATGCCTATTGTGGTGGAGAAGACACTACTAAAAAATAGAGTTTTCACGTCGATAATTCACATCGCATTTTTTAGGAAGAAACATTGAAAAAAACGTGGTGGCATTTTTTTATAACATTTACTACCTCCGGTCCTAAATATAAAATCTAATTGACTTTTTTTTGGAGAGATTAAGGTTGCGAAATAGGTTATTAAATCATGACATATTTGATATCTTTTTGGATTATCCATTAGTTTATAGATAGAATAAACTAGTCTAAGAGAAAAAATTAGGTAAATTAATTTATAATTAACTTTTATTTTGCTTTTTTAGGATTTTCCAAAAAAGTTATCTAGGTCTTATATTTTGGACCAGAGGGAGTATAATTTATAATGTCGAATTTTTTAATCAAATGCGGTCATGTGTCTAAGTTTTTTTTATGTGGATTTATAGTTATTAAATGTTATATATGAGACTTTAAAAATGGGATTTATGACCCTTTATGATTCAGAATTAGATATCTTGATGGATCTAAGAAATTGACATACAAATTATCTTATAAGATATGAAAAAATATTGCTTATTTTTTTTCATAGCAGCCTTGTTTGATTCTGCTTTTGATAATTTGTATGTTAAAATGATTTCATAGAATTGCATTTAAAAATAAGTTTTAGGGTAAAAATGTTTGCATGATTGTTGTAGAAATCCCTTGAGTTTGAACAAACATATAAAAAAGTGTTATGATAATTTTATTTTTTAAAGGTTAAAGTATAAGGAAAATTAATTTGAAGTCCCCCACAAGGGACTTAATACTAAAAAAGTCTCATAAACTCTCTAAATTAAAGTAGGGTCCCAAGGAACCTCACTTTAATATATTCTAAATGTGAAAAGATTGTTTTGTCCCTCAGCCTATTAAAGTAGGGCCCCAAGGGGTTGTTATGTGTGCTCATACACTTGTCATTTTGTGCCCAGGGGATTGTTACGCGAGCCCAAGGGGTTGTCAATCCCCTGTCCATTAACTTAAAGTATTATTGGTCGTGAACTTGTTACACCTGTCCAAGAGGTTGTTACGTGTGCCCATGAACTTGTCATTTTTTGTCCAGGGGGTTGTTACATATACCCAATGGGTTGTCAATCTCTGCTCATAAACTTAGAGTATTATTAGCCGTGAACTTATTACACTTGCCCAAGGGGTTGTTATGTGTGCCCATGAACTTGTTATTTTTTGCCCATGGGGTTGTTATGTGTGTCGTTTCTTAATAGAGTAATACACAATAATCGATGGAGGGGCAAAACAGTCTTTTCACATTTAGAATATATTAAAGTGAGATCCCTTGGGACCCCTACTTTAATTTGAAGAGTTTATGGGACTTTTTTAGTATTAAGTCCCTTGTAGGGGACTTCTAATTAATTTTCCATAAAGTATACATTCAATTAGTCTTGTACGTTTGATAAAAAGTTTTATTTTGAACTTGAGTTTAAAAAATGTTCTTTCAGTTATATTTTTATTAGCACGGTAAATTTTGTTTATGGAAAACATTGACTCAAAAAAATTAAATAGTAATTTTACAGTTAACAAAATAGTTTTGAATTTCAATTCTTTAAAAGTATCCTTTTTTCTCTATGAATTAAAATTATCATTTTTTGAAAGTTTATTTTTGGGTTTAATATTTTCTTAATGTATTAATTATAGGGTCATCGCCTTTTAGAAGCATCATTATTTGAATTTTTTGAGTCACCACTTTTCTATAAATTAAACTAATAGTGTTGACTAAAAAATTTTACAAGTACACTTTTCATGATAACTAAACTAAAACTTGATATAAACATGAAATAGAGCAAAAGTGTATTAAATTTTTTTTGAGTGATTGGTTTTTTCAAGATAAAGAACAGAAAATCAAACAAGGCCTGTTAGTGTATTATATTTTTCCGTTTTTTACACCCTTGCTCTTTACTGTTTTCTCTAATACTATAGGCAGAGTTGATTATATAAAATTCACCGATCGTGAAAAGGAGCTGATGATATAAATTCGTCAAAAAAAATATGAATTTTGAATAAAGATGAGAGAATTTAAAGTACTAACCAGATTCCAGCATATACTTTAAATTCTTAGGCATAAACGTGTGAGGCCAGATTGAATTCCAGTACTCTTCAGCCGAACGAGACGGCGTCGCATCACCCCCAGCAAGAGAGACCTGCAAATATATATTTCCAAAACAAAATTTTGTTTAGGTGACTATCTATTGAGAAAGTTCATCTCATGTTTTGATCAAGTAACTCTTTGTGAGATTTAAGTGGAACGCGGTTTTTATTCAAAAAAGTGAATTAGTTTATGAATATCAAATAGGTAATAGTAATACCCTTCCATTCCTAGATTTCTAGATATAGGACCTAGTTATTGTTTTAGAAAATGTTAATAAGAATCTAAAAAATTATTTGTTAATTGTCTTGCCTTAACTTTTTTCGTAAACTAATTTAGTTTGCTTACACACACATGTATATATGCACACACACACGATTCGTTCTTGTTTCTTGATCCCTCGAAAAATACTCAACTCTAATTTATATTCATGAATGAAGGATGTAGCTTCATGTATAACTAAACACAATTGGCCAAAAAAAAATGTATAACTAAACACAAGGAAGATAATAATAAAGTGCATCAAAACTTTATTATTAAAGTAAGTTTTGGCTGGTTTGGTGATGAAAGAAAATTAAAGAAACTTACAGCACAGAGCAGAGCTAAAATAGCAGCACGAAGCAGCTCCATTCCTAAGTATGAAGAGAAAAAATGGAAAGTGAAGTGATACGATGAACAATTGGACACGGTGTATCCTTTATAGAGCCGGGAATATGGGTCGAGCCCACGGGTCGAGCCCGGCAACCCACGGGTTTGGGCCGGGTTAGGGTTGACAAAATCCCAGCCCATTTAAAACGGGCCGTTTTGACCCAGCCCATTCAACTCGCGGGTTAACAAGGGTTGGCCCGGCGGGTTGGCAGGCCAACCCTGCTTTTTTTTTTCCAGTATGTTTATATATATATATATAGTGAGTTAAACAGGGCAAACCCTAACACCAAATCTACAAGAGCCATTTGCTCTCATAACAACTTTGTTTTCTGGATCTACATATCATACTGCTAACATGTATTTCTTGCAGATTTCAAGAATTGAGGTAATGTTGAAATCACATGTGGAACATGATGATCTTGTTATACAAGAAATGGCTACTAATATGCTTGAAAAGTTTGAAAAGTATTGGAGTGATTATAGCGAAATTCTTTCTCTTGCAATCATTCTTGATCCAAGAATGAAGGTTGATGTCCTAAAGTTTGCCTTTACACAATTGGATCCTATAAATTGTGGTGTTAAGGTTGAACACATCAAGCGTAAATTGTACAATGTCTTTAGTGACTATCAAAACTTGGGATCATCATCTTCAACCTCTTTTTCTGGTTCGTCCTCAAGTTGTAGTTCAAATGCTTTATTGCATTTGTACAAAATAATTAAAGGTCACTTGAATAGATAAAGATGTGCAATGGAAATGGAAATAGAAATAGAATTGAGCGTAAGAGGTAAAGATGGAAAGTTGAGGTAAATTAGGTAATGATGAGATGTAAAAGTTTGTGGGGTCTAGAAAAAGTGAGATGTAGAGAGAAAGTTTATGGGTCCGGGATATATGGAAATGACTTTTTTTATTTCCTTTTCTCATTTTCATTTCAACTTTCCCCTCATTAAAACGATAGCAAGGAATCAAACCGTAAAAGTAAAAGTAAACAAGTAATGGAAATGTCATGTGCACTCAGAATTGGGGGCGCCTCTTTGAAGCCCGAGCTTTAAGAGGGGTCAGACAATTTTTTTGTGTGAGACAAGTCTAAGCTTGAGAGTTTACAATCAGCTGATGATTTTCAGCTCAAAACCTAGGTATTAATTCCTAAGAGAGCTGCTCAAAGATCACATTCTAACAAACCCCAGCATTTCTGGGAGGTGAATCCAAAATGACCAGTTCCCTTCTCAGAGGGTCAGACATTGATCTTGGAGGCTAAGAAAAAAAGCGGATTCAAACAGGCTTGCCATTTATTTGAATTATAAATTTTTTCTTATTAAGTCAACGTAATGTGTTTATCAAAGAGTATTTTCTCAAAGGAAGATCTAGTTCACGTGTTTTATGGTTTAACTAGTCCATTTTAGATTAATTGCCTTTAGATAATTCATCCAAGGATTAATTGGTGGTTAAATCATATATAGCATGTATTAATAAGAAGTATTTTAAATTTTTATAATCATAATTTAAAATTTGAAATTAGGATTTGAAATTGCGTTATAATATAGATTTTGAAATTAAAATGTAGTTGAACATTAGGTTTAATAATTTATTTTGTTAAACATCGCCCAATAATATAAGGCCTACTAGCAACCGATTTAGGGGTATTTACGGGAAAGGATGGGATCGAGGCACTTCTACCTTGTGTCCCGTCCCGAGAAAAGCTTGGGACAAGATTTTCATTCTGTGTCTCATCCTGTCACGAACTTTTTCCCATCCCGATCGGGAACGTGAAGGGAAAACCCCTATTTTTTAAAAACAATTTATTAAAATATTTACTTGTAAAAATAATATAGCATTTTTATTTGTGTCAAACAAAGAAAGTACTCCCTCCGGTCCTAAATATAAGACCTAATTGACTTTTTTGAAAAATCATAAAAGAAAGCAAAATAAGTTAATTATAAATTGATTTACCTAATTGTTTCTCCTTAAACTAGTTTATTTTACTTATAAACTAATGGATAATCTAAAAATATATCAAATATGTCATCATTTAATAGACTATTTTGCAACCTTAACCTCTCCAAAAAAAAGTTATCTAGGTCCTATATTTAGGACCGAAGGTAGTATATCGATATTGCATTTACAATACATCTTATACAACATAATAAACTAAAAAATTTATTAGGATAATATTTTTCATAAAAAAATGTCACATTACTCATAAACGATACAAATGACACATGTATTTTTAAAAGAATTGTATAAAAGCATTAATATATATTCGGATCTGTCGCGAAGATAAAGTTTGTTCCGTCTCAATTTGTCTCTTCCCGAAAAAATTTGGGACGAGACGGGATGTGCGGGACGGAAAATTTTTGCACACCTCTAAATCAACTAATCCGGACTTGGGTATTTGTCCACATAGATAAAGTTATCTCCGCTCTCAGTGAGAGTGCTTCCTATAATTTAAACACGCGTTTTCATTCTTACGAGAGTTAAAACTCACTCACTAGTTAAAGCAGCTACACATTGATAATTAGACCGGCTTGATATTTGTTAAAACTAAAAGCTATAATGATTGTGACTAAAAAACGTGCAAGATGACAAATAACTGCAAATTGGGAAAAAAAAAACAAAAGGCATTTTCATTGACATAGACAAATAATTGATTGAGTTGTTAAGGCTGTCATATTCAAATAATAAAAAAGTTTGAATTATGCACGGGAAACACCCATGCATATCGTAATAGACGAAATATTTTTTCATATATTATGCATTTATCATAATACCATCTCATTTAGAAAGTGAAAGCAAAACTAATTGTTAGTAATATTATGGTTTTTTTTATTGACTTTGGTGGGTCAATAGTATCAGTCATTGCTGATAAAAATTAATGTTCCTTTCATAAATTTTATATATTATATAATTTGAATATAAAATTAATTTAGTACTTAAAAAACTAAAGAGTCGTGAGAGATTATGGAATTAATGATTGATTTATAGCCGCCTTTATTAAAATATAAAGGCTACTACTTCTATGTTTAGAATAAGGGCTAAAGATCCATTTTAGCCACTAGACTATTGGAAAATACTACTTCTATGGAATTTTGACATACTAAAAATTTTTGTTAGATAATTAAGTGTCTTAGATTAATGAAATTTCTCAAAACTACCCATATTTAAAATTTTCTCTGATCCCTAGTATCAAAATTTTCTCTGATCCCCTAACTCTCTCTTTACCTTTATAAATTATTCTCATATATTTCCTTTAATTTTTTCTCTCTTCCATACATTTATTAAAGGCTAAAGTAATCTCTTAACTTTTGATAAAGTCATGTTTTAGTTTTTCAACTTTGAAAAGTGTGTTTTTAGATCTTAGTTTTGGACAAAGTAATCCGATCCCTTAACTTTTGATGTTTTTTTTTTGGACAAAGTGATGTTTTACTCCTTTAACTTTGAAAGATGTGTTTTTATTCCTTTCAAATTAAAATACAAAACATCAAATATTATTATATTGCATACAATTGATTCCATGAAGTTCACATGCCACACACACGCGCGCCATTTTAAATTTGGAGTTTGGTTGCCATCTTTCAATAATATCATCACTTGGGTGGTGGCCCTGGTGGAACTACGAAATCTGAAAACATTTATTGAAATAATTAATCCCCATTTAAATCTGACAAAACATGAGTTTTAAATAGTGGGTCAAGTAGCTACTTATTAAGGAGTGACTTACGTCCACATTTGAAGCCAGGTTTAAGAGGCTTGCCACATAAGTTAAAGCAATGCATCACTTTCTTCCAGTCGAGCAGTTCTTCTATGGTTGAGTTAGGTGGCATATCTGTTCATTAAATCATAATGCCCACAACTTCTCAATCAATTATATAATCAAAACTTGTTAAAAATAAAACACACGCACGCACTACTTAATTATTTTTTTAAGAAAACATTTTTAATTTAACCTATAAGTATATTATTATTACCATATTACGTACGTGGGTTGAAATGTACATATGGATCTTACTTTCACACAACCAAACGACCAAGTAATCCTATTGATGACATAATATATATCAGCAGACATTTCTGTTAAACGCTTAAATACGAAAATGATAGAGCAACCATACATCTTCAACAAGCATGACACCAAAGTGACCAAACAAATTAAATCAAAGAACGTAACCGAAGAAAGATAAAAGTCATCCATAACACACACAAAAAAACCTCTAAAATAGCCTGATTTGTGTGAATTTTTTGGAGATGCCTCAAGGATTTTTATGAAGAAATACTTAGATGCCCTTAATTTATAAAATCTGAAAACAACAAAAAACGAAATAATGACAATATATCAATTTATGATGATGCATGTCAATATTATTAAAGCGTTGATAACTAATTTCACTACATTTTCTTGCAAAATATATATCAATGACAATTCAATAAACAAACATTAACTATATGAACAAGAAAATAAACAAACATTAACTTATCATATTATATTAAAAACAAAATTTAAGGCATTTGCAACTAATTTCATAAAGGGTTGAACTCCAAATTGGTATTGAGAGATGATATGGGAACGAAGTTATCAGACATTCCAATAAACCATTTTAGGGTTTATATTTCGGTGCCCCTAGTTTGTACACTTCCTCAAATATATACACATACATTATTAATTATTTAGTTACCATACTCACCGATGTGACGAGAGAGTTTGGAGCAAACGCATGGCACGTCAGCCACCTTAATTAGATTGCAACATCGATCATTGGGGTTTTGCATTGGAGGCACACCCTTGTGCATGTAATAAAGACACTCTATTTCTAACCCTCGAAGATCTTGTTCACAATCTGCACTTACATAATTAGCTAGAATTATTCCTATTACTCCCACAACACATAAAAAAGTTTTCATATTGCATTTCATTCCATTTGATCCATCCATACTGCTGTTTCGGGATCTTCGATCTTCCGTTTCTGCTTCAATATTCAGCTGGTGTATTTTATAGGAGTATAGAAATGGGGCTTGAATTCTTGTATTAATGGGTGGAGGAATTTGCGCGCAGGTCGGTGATGATATGTTACGAGACTTAGCTTTTTTAAATTTGTCCAAGTAGTATTGATGTTTTAAGATTTGGTTTTAATTTTTGACCGAAATAAAAGAATTGGTTTGAACTTTTAGGGTTAAATATTATTTCAATAAAAAATTAACCAAGTATCAATTGATATACAACAAACTCTAATGCTAGATACAAAAAATCTAACGGTACCGTGTTGATAAATATAATACTTTTTAATTGTTTTAAGGCATATATATAGTTGATACATTCTATTGTTAGTTGTGTGGATTAGGTGATTGACAAATCTATGATTTGTATAATTTTTATAAAAATAGCATGATGATTAAGATGAAATGTTGGTCCATTTGTCCTTAATTTAGTGTCATTAATTTCTGTGCACACACACTTTTCATATAACCCATTAGTATGAGAGTTCTGTCAGTTAAAGATATTTTTTTTAAGATTAGTTAAAGATATTTTGCAAGCATAAGAAAACATGTGCTTGAAGCCTTGAACCATAAATTGTGGGAAAGGATATGAGTATAGTTACATAGTAATACTATAAGGATATATAACTGCAAGCATTACAAGAAACTTAATATATATACTGAATATAGAACTTATCTCTTAAAATAAATAAAAAGCGCTGTTTAATTTGTTTATGATTTGTGTGTTCTAATAATATTATAATTTTGTAAGAATGTTTTCTTAACAACAAATTTTCAGGAAAAAAAAACAAAAAAGTTGTTTGGATTATTATATTATATTGTTTAAAAAACCATATTGTAAAAAAGTATACAGAACTTTGTTCTATATTGTTTGGAGTATTACTAAATTAAGAGAACACACTTGTTTAAAAATAAGGCTGATCAAAATTGTTCTACAAAATAAAAAATCATATAAAAATTCTAACTTGGTTTTTGAAAAATCGTATTAAAAATGAGAAATCAGACAGAGACAATATTCGTTAGATTTTGCTATTTTCCCTTCTCTTACTTGTTCATTGTTGTTTCATATAATTTTGTAATCAAGAACTGATATGAATCCGTTTGAAACAAGGAATTGGGATGAAAATATGAGAATTTAGACTACTAACACATAGATTTCGCATAACAAATTAAAATCTTGCTGTTGGCCAAAA
This sequence comes from Mimosa pudica, assembly GCA_029929735.1. Lineage (NCBI taxonomy): Eukaryota > Viridiplantae > Streptophyta > Magnoliopsida > Fabales > Fabaceae > Mimosa > Mimosa pudica. The sequence goes on from JAKELP010000001.1 coordinate 8,121,984, forward strand.
AAAAAAATTAAAATCTTGCTGAGGTCATTTCATAATTAATCCTCGAATCGGGCGCCAACCAATTTTGGCACAATCTTTTTTTTTTTTTTGAGTAATCATGGCAAGCTTTTGCTGGCACAACTTTTTTTTTTTTTTGAGTAATGCATGGTAAGCTTTTCCTTGAATTTGGCACGATTTGGCACAATCTTTTTTTTAGTAATGCATGGCAAGCTTTTGCTTGAATTTGGCACAATTTTTTTTGAGCAATTCATGGCAACCTTTTCCTATTGAGTCGGTGTGAGATAATTTCTATAAATTTTTAACTCAATGATAGTTAAACATTTATATTTTAGTTTTTATATTTTAGAAAATAAGATAATATATTTTATGACTATTAGAGAATAAACTTTTAAATAGTAAAAAATGTACGCAGAGACTAATTTTAAGTTAAACCCATAAAAACTGAGTTACACCATTTAAAATTTTCAGGCTAAGAGAAATTAATTATAATCAAGACAAAATTATAAGAATTAATTAAATACAACTTTTCTATCCGACTTATTCCCGTAAGTCTACTGCTTTCATGCTTTATCTTGGACACTTCAATGTATTTACGAAATTCATAAAGAGAAACTTACCAACTAACTATTTTTTTTCCTTAAAATTTTAAGTAAACAAATCTATCCAAATTTAAAGTTACGATTCAATAAGAAAAAGAATCATATAAAAAACTAGAGCCCAACAACCGGCCATTAAAAAGTGCATAATAATGTTGAAAATTTGTGATATAAACACTGCATTGTTGAAGAGTGCAAGTTTGAAAAGGGATAAAAAACAAAAACACGCTTACCTTTCTTTTTAACAAACATATATTACATCTTACTCCCAAAATATAACAAGTCCCAAAAGCATCCATAAATTTTATTTATCTGATATGAATTTAGACTCAGAAGTGAGTGGATCTCCTAAGTCTCATGCATGGCTTCTTCCTGAACCACGCACGCGTACAAGACCTGATCATGTCTTTTAATTCCTAATATACGAATTCATAAAATCAACATGTTTTGATTGTAAGAAATAGTAGTAATTATTCTATCCATTGATAAGATCATTCCGGTTGTACAAGTATGTCACATGGTACCGCGTAGAGATCGTCTTGGAATCCCAAAATGTAATCTTGCGTATATTTAGTCTTCGTTGTTGCAAGAAATGGAAAACATGATATAGAAGTGACGCTTTTATTACATATGATACATATTACAACATAAAACACTCGCACATGCAGTTTTCATCCAGCACACAACACACCAGATCACACAGAGTTATAAAACATTACATAGTGATGACGGTTTTATTTATAAGCAATGACCTTAAGAGGTTAACTAGCCTAGCTAGCTAGCTTAGTAGGCAGCCTTAAGCTCATTGTTTCTTGGAACCCAAACCATAGATCCTGAGCTCAAGAAATGGCAAATTGTTTCCGGCATGACCTTGTATAGATGGGACAACTTTTGCTTATTCAAACCTCTTATATAGCGGTGGCAAAGAGCCACTACATTTGTTCTCGTGCCATCAGCAGCTTCCACAGGAACTTTGTAAGTGATTGTTGCATTCACTTGATGACAATAGAATGTAGGCTTATATAATTCCAACTTGTGACACATCACTCCCTTACTTGAAATCCTCTCTGCACCATCCAATATTGTGTATTGAGATTGATGAGGAACAAAGGAGCTGCTAAGCGCTTCAATGTCCTTCCCCAAGTTTGAGATCACAAAATCAAGTAATGATTCCACGGACTCTACGCAAAATTTTCCTTCTTCTCCCACAAACTTATCTTTAACATCGCATATTGCTTTCAAGGTTAAATACTGGTGGTCATTTACCATTGAGTTTTTTTTCCATAAACCAATACCCCAAGGTAAAGGATTGGCCGACTTCTCTAAGCCACCATCACTCATTGTGTTCATTTTACGCGAACCGATACCCCACGGAAAAGGATTGGCTGACTTCTTCAAGTCCTCATCATTCATTAAGTTTCTTTTCCAAAAGCCGATGCCCCAAGGTAAAGGATTTGCCGACTTCTCCAAGTCCTCATCATTCATTGAGTTTCTTTTCCAAAAGCCGATGCCCCAAGGTAAAGGATTTGCCGACTTCTCCAAGTCCTCATCATTCATCGAATTTCTTTTCCAAAAGCCAATGCCCCAAGGTAAAGGATTAGCCGAATTCTCTAAGTCTTTATCATTATTTGTGTTCATTTTATGTGAACCAATACCCCATGGTAAAGGATTGGCTGACTTCTCCAAGTACTCATCATTCATTGAGTTTCTTTTCCAAAAGCCGATGCCCCAAGGTAAAGGATTTGCCGTCTTCTCCAAGTCCTCATCATTCATTGAGTTTCTTTTCCAAAAGCCGATGCCCCAAGGTAAACGATTGACTGACTTCTTTAGGCCACCATCATTCATTGTGTTCATTTTACGCGAACCGATACCCCAAGGCAAAGGATTGGCTGACTTCTCCAATTCCTCATCATTCATTGAGTTTCTTTTCCAAAAGCCGATGCCCCAAGGTAAAGGATTTGCCGACTTCTCCAAGTCCTTATCATTAATTAAGTTTCTTTTCCAAAAGCCGATGCCCCAAGTTTTTGCCAATTTTTCCAAGTCCTCATCGTTCATTGCGTTTCTTTTCCAAAAGCCAATGCCCTAAGGTAAAGGATTTGCTGACTTCTCCAAGTCCTCATCATTCATTGAGTTTCTTTTCCAAAAGCCGATGCCCCAAGGTAAAGGATTAGCCGAATTCTCCAAGTCTTTATCATTGATTGTGTTCATTTTATGTGAACCAATACCCCATGGTAAAGGATTGACTGACTTCTCCAAGTCCTCATCATTCATTGAGTTTCTTTTCCAAAAGCCGATGCCCCAAGGTAAAGGATTTGCTGACTTCTCCAAGTCCTCGTCATTCATTGAATTTCTTTTCCAAAAGCCGATGCCCCAAGGTAAAGGATTAGCCGAATTCTCTAAGCCTTTATCATTGATTGTGTCCATTTTCTGTGAACCAATACCCCAAGGTAAAGGATTGGCTGACTTCTCCAAGCCTCCATCATTCACTATGTCTGTTCTCCTTATATCAGTGCCAAACAATTTAGGAGATGAAGACTGCTTCAGTTTTTTCTCCATAACATCAGGTTTTTTGTCCTCATTTGAGTGATGATTGTTGAGGTCGATGTTAATTTGTTTTCCAGCATGAATGTCATCTTCAAGAAAGCTCGTATGGAGACTTTCAGTGTCTTTATTTTCTGGGTCACTTGAACCTGGGAAATATATGCATTACATGATTTGAATCCTTTTAATGTAAAAAGAATATTCTATTGAAGAACAAAACAATCAGAGGTTGGTTGAATTAATTTGTCATGATAATGTTAACACAAACTTTTGCATAAATATGCTTGTGTAGGATGCAAAAGAGCTCGCTGTAGAATTGTCAAACTTTTTTTTTTAAAAAAATATATTTAAATTATTATATATTTATCATATCAAGTTCTTCCATCACAAATAATGCCTTTAATAAGGGCGAGTGAGACATCCATATCCTTGGTGAATTTTGCCAATAGTTAGGCCTAGTGAGAGTACTTTTTAGCCCGTCCAAAAAAACGGCCCGTGATGGGCGAACTTAAATTGGTAGGCGTGTGCACTAAACCGAGTAACCGAGTGGGCTACGTGCACTCTCTCGGCAACCCATCTATGCCGTATATTTTTTTTATCGAAATCTATGTCGTATATGAGTGTATTTAATTTAAAGTAGGATTAAATTTTTATTTATGATATCATATATAGTTTTTTGTTTAAGGAAAAATTTTCAAAAATACCAAGAAATAAATGTTATATTATTAATTATGTGTGCATTTGTCATGAAAATCATGATATCTTAATATTGTGATTCACAAACTTATATCTTGATCATGATAAATATAAACATCAGATCAATATTTGTATATATTCCATGAATCAATGATTAACCTGACAAAATAATTGTCATAAATCAAATATCCTAGAATAATTTTATACTCTCTTCGGTCCTAAATATAAGACTTAATTGACTTTTTTAGAAAATCCTATAAAAAAGCAAATTAAGTTAATTATAAATTGATTTACCTAATTTTTTCCCTTATATTAGTTTATTTTACCTATAAACTAATGTATAATCTAAAAATATCTCAAATATGTCATGATTTAATAGTCTATTTCGCAACCTTAACATCTCCGAAGAAAAGTCAATTAGGTCTTATATTTAGGACCAGAGGTCGTAATACTTTTTAGTCCAAGTTATTGTATGAAAAAGACAAGAAAACTAATTGAATTATTGTTCTAAAAAATTGTTCACATGATTTAATTTTTATATAATTAGCTAATTTTCTTATAAAAGGGCATGAGTAAAAAATTCATAGAGTAGTAGTTAATAGTTTAGGACATGATTTTAATGCAAAATTATTAATTAAACCAATAGAAAATACTTAAACAGTTGAAACCATTCACATTACTATAATATATCATTAGACGAGCTCAAGGAAGAGAATGTTAATTACTTACTAATTAAATAGAACAAAACTGTTTAAAAATCAGGGTTTTCTCTAGTTTTAAGTTTTAACACAATAATTCAAGAACTCAATATTCTACATAATAAAGAATGCAAAAAAGTGTAATCATTTTTAAAATTTTCTTAAATAGCTTATTTTTGTTTTATAAAATACTTCATCGGATACTGATTATAAGAATAAGTTGACTTTTGTTTAAATGTTAAGGAAAAAAATTAAACCACTATAAGTAATTAGATTATATTCCCTCTGGTCCTAAATATAAGACCTAATTGACTTTTTTTAAAAATCCTTAAAAAAAGCAAAATAAATTAATTATAAATTGATTTACCTAATTTTTTCCCTTAAACTAGTTTATTTTACTTATAAACTAATGGATAATTTAAAAATATATCAAATATGTCATGATTTAATAGACTATTTTGCAACCTTAACCTCTGCAAAAAAAATTATCTAGGTTCTATATTTAGGACCGGAGGTAGTAGTATATTAGTTTCAGTGACATAACTTACTTTTTAAAGAAAAAATAATATAAGTAATTTAGAGTTATTTATTTTGTATCCTTAATTTCTCTAAAATAATCAATTTAATCGTATAATTAGGACTAGAGAAAGTAATTAAAGTTGTAATAAGATTGCTTCGAAAAAGTCAAACAAGCAGGGCCAAAGTCGCTGCAAATTTTGCGTTCATTTTCCCCACTACTCTTTCTCTATTCTTTACTATTATTTCCTCTAATAGGTTAAGACCAGTATATGACTCCTTTTAAAATAAGGGATTTGAATAAGAACAATATGAGAATTTAGAGTATTATATAGTAGTATTAATGAGTAATCATAAGTCAATTAAGAACTCTAGTCTATCTAAAAATTCCCGTATGAAAAAAGAGTACTAACCAGTCAAGAGATACTCCAAATTCTTAGGCATAGAAGTGTGAGGCCAGATTGAATGCCAGTACTCCTCGGCTGAGCTATGCGACGTCGCATCATTCTCCGCAAGTGCAAGCTTATCCAAAGAAAATAAGGAAGCCGCCATTTAACTTTAGTTTATGAAATATATCTAAGAATATTATTGTGAATTTAAGATATACTATAATCAGAATAATAATGTGAATCCAATAACATTGTTATTATTAACGTAAGTTTGGCTGGTATAGTAGTGATGAAGAAAAATTAAAGAAGCTTACAGCACAAAGCAGAGCTAGAACAGCAAAACGAAGCAGCTTAATTAATGAGTGTGAAGAGAAGAAAGAGTGAACGAAGTGAGACGATATCGATGAACCATTGAAAATGTTGCTTCCATTATATAGACGGATATGCCACACATTAATGCGAAATAATGAAGGAGAGGACGACGCATGCAGGAGAATTATTGGAGGAAAAAATGACACGGAAGGCCCACAAATTGTTCGATTAAAATGATAAATCTTTCAAATAATGTATGTAGAGAGAATTCTTTCAATATTGTAATCTGATCCTCGTCAAGTTTAATGATTGTCTAGTTACCAAAAAATATTGAAATTTAAGAAGAAAAGATAAGTAAATAAATCACTTAATCAATATTTATATTTTCATTTTCTTTAAATTTATTTATTTGACTTATGAACAGACATATACACATCATAAGAAATGATGTAACATAGTTAAGGTTAACTAATTTTAAATTCTTTTCATCTCTTCAAATCATCTAGTTAGGTTTTATATCAAGCACTAAAGTTCAGATAAACGGGTAACAACATTTACTCTACCAAAACATGAAGACAAAACTTTCTATATTTATCCCTTTCTAATATAGGAGTGCAAGAATCTCATGAAAATAAAAATAAAATCAACACAATATTATATAAAATCAACACAATATTAGATGAGAAATCTCATAAGGTGGTTTATAATAAGTACAATCTCAATAAACTCCCCTTTCTTTAGCTTATTTACAGTTAATCTATAGAGTTTTTTTAACCCAAAAATATTTTGAATATTATAGCGAAACTTTCCCCATATTTACAACTAAGCAACTCTAACTTCTAAGTGCCAAAGTACATTTTCACCTGCTTATTCAGGAACTTCATGTAGTCCTTATATTTAGTTCAAAAAAAAAATAGTCCTTATACGCATTAATTTATTGCTTCAGGACTCAGTCGGCCCCGCAGTAGTAAATTACTAGTTAGTTAGTGTATAAGTGGATACGAGATCAATGATTCTTAATCATCAATTTTTAAGTGGATTTTAAATAATCTTTAATTTCATTAATAAAATTAGAACGCATTCTTAGTTTTCACTAAAAACAACTTTTGAAGGGCCTCTAATTTTACCTACTCTACCACAGATGCAACTCGTTCCACTCACCTAAACCTCAACTTTTGTGTATATCGATATATTTATATACTCCTTCTTTCTCTATATATACAATGAAGTGATATATATTAAAAAATAGTTGAAAATAATAAATATGTCTAAAATTATTTCTTCGATCTCTTAAATTTATCTTTATGTATGATTGGTCATATAAGAGAGGGAGAGAGAATATAATAATATTGGTGGAAGTAACCGGTGAGCGAAACCAAACATAAACTAAATCATCTTATGATTTTGTATATTAATTAGTCAAACCATTTTCGTCCATAATTTAACATTTCCTTTATAAAATTAATTTTCTCTCCTGTATTAGATTATATATGTGACTAGGTGTGTTTTGATTGGGAAAGTAGTAAATAACATGATGCAGATCTGTATCAAAAAAAAATAACATGATGCTGATGCTCCTAGTTTATGCAAAAATTCCCCCCGAAAGGTATTTGTAAATCAACAATATTCCGCTATGTACAGATAAAAAAAAAAGATCAAATTAAGCATATTTTTTCTTTTTGTATATTTATCCAATAGGCATGACACAAACATAAGATAAGGTGGTAGAGATAAGAATGTTCAGATGAATGAGTATATATAGTCTTACGGTAAAACATAGGATCTACAATGATCTTATTCAAAAAAGAGTTGCGGTAGTATCGATCATAGAAAAAATGGTAGAAAATCACTTTGTGTTTGAAGTGCCTAGGGATGGAAATAGACTAGGCTTTTGTAGGCTTTAATAAAATAGGTCTGAGTCTGTTTAAAAATCAAGAATGTAAGCCTGAGCCTGCGCCTGTTTGTAATCTTAATTTTAGTCCTGAGCCTAGGCCTTCAAAAGGTCTGACAAGGTCTGAAAGCTTGTTTAAAAGCCTACTTAAAATGTAGACTCTTAATTATGTTTGAAATTCTATATTTATGATTCTATATATAAGTATTAAAACCTATTAAAACTTGTATACAAATTATGAGATGTGAAGTTTAGATGCACAAATAAGTTGATAATGTTATAATTAATGTATATATTTTATTTATTTTATACAATATTATAATAGAAATCACAAAATAATTAAATAGGCAAAGCTTGTACACTCGTAGGCTAGGCCTTGTGAAAAAAGGTCTGGCCTATTTAGTTAAATAGGCCTAATGATAGGCTAGTATATGAGCCTGACCTATTTACTAAATAGGCTAGACTAGGCTTTTTGAAGGCTAGGCCGTAGGCCCCTGTTTAAAGTCTGACCTCTTCCCAAGTGCCCAAGACAATCAGATGCGCTAGTAATGATAGTTAACCAAATGGTGTGAAGTTCTCCCAAAAAAGGGATGAGGAGACAAACTTTTGACGAAATCGTTTTGTCAATAACATGCATCGTTAATCATAATTATCGATAAAGTTCTATGGTATAGTCTGATTTATATAATCAACTTCACCTAGTTGGGATATGGTTTTGTTGTTGTATATTTATCCAATAATCCACATCTCAATTATTGTTGCAAGGTGTCAATTTTGTAGGGTGTGCCTCTTTTCATTTGAAAAAGAATTTAATTAAATAGGCATATACACACTCTATCTATGTCAGCAACACTCCTACTCTAAATTAATAGTTTAGCAATAAACGTCTCATTACCACACGGCATTTAACAAAAAAATATTAGGCACGCAAACACACGGGTATTTTTTTCTGCAAGTTTTCTTGTCACATCTTTACGTCTGAAAACGAATTTAATTTAATAGAGCAGAAACATGCGGGGAATTATTTCTTTTTCGGGGCGAAGGGGCAAAAATAGTCACCGTAATTTTCAAAATGGACAACTTTGACACCCGTAATTTCGATGGTGCAAAACCGAACATTATAAACCAAAATGGGACAAATCTAGCACTATTAAACATATGTGTTAAGTTTGACCATTAGTTGACTGAGAATGATGATATGGCATAATGACGTGGCACAATGAAGCATTATGTGTCACCCCCATGCTGATATGTATATGACATGGCAAAAATGAAAAAAATTAATCTGATATGTATATCCAGTCATACTACAGGAGCGGGTAAAAAAGAAACTAAAGAAGAAAGCGAGAGAGATAGAAACTGAAAAAAGAAACTGAAGAAAAAGAAACGAATCTGAAAATGAAAAGGGGAAAAACATATTAGTTATAACCAAATTTGTAAGCTGAGCTGGAGAGCTTCTTTTCCGATTTTCAGTATTGAAACTCACGTTTTGCTTCCCTCAGTCTTCATCACCAGTCCATCTTCTTTTTTCTGCCCAAATTTCATCTTCTTCCATTTAGTTGCTGCAATGGAGGCTTTGATGAGAGTGATGAATAAAATTTTTAGAAGTACATAGATTATGGGATGGAATATGAGAGAGGAAGGATGATTATGGGAACTGGGAATTTTTTTCATTTTTGCCATGTCATATACATATCAGCATGGGGGTGACACATAATGCCTCATGGTGCCACATCATTATGTCATATCATCATTCCCAGTCAACTATCGGTCAAACTTAACACCTATGTTTAAGAGTGCTAGATTTGTCCCATTTTGGTTTATAATGTCCGGTTTTGCACCATCGAAATTACGGGTGCCAAAGTTGTCCATTTTGAAAATTACGGTGGCTTTTTTGCCCCTTCACCCTTCTTTTTCGTCAGAATCACAAGCATTCTTGTTACCTTATTGCTTTCAGCGTTATCATTGTGTATAGCTGACCTCATATGCTGGATATATTCTGTTATATTTTCCTCTTATTTTCTTCTCATAATCAAGTTCATCACCTTTATAATGTAATTCGAAATGAATGGTCTAAGCTTAATATACTGTTATCTTAAAAAATATTGTTATAATATTATGACATATATAAAAATCATTTTAACTTTTTAAATTTTAATCTTGATTCCATACACTTATATTATTAAAAATTAATGTATTAAATATTATAATAATAATTTTATAAAGTATTATATCAACTATTCATATTTGTATTCCTATGTATGGTACATATTAGGTAATGAGAAGATTATGGAAAAAATATTACTCCCTCCGTTCCTAAATATAAGATCACTTTCTACTTTGACTCAAGTTTTCCACAAATAACCATTATACTCCCTTCACCCAAAAAAAAAGTAGTTTCAAGGTGAGGATATTTTTAAAACTTAGGTGAGAGGTATTTTGGAAATTTCATGTAATCCTAACTCATTGGAATGTCTTCCTTAATCTCTCTAAATTTACTAAAGTGATCTTATATTTAGGAACAGAGTTAGTATTAGAGAAGCTCAACCCTCAAATGTGCGGTATGGTTTATTTTAGATTCACTGCTGGACATTTGTAGTGGAGGAGGAGTGAAAGAAGTAGTAGCGGAGTTGAAGGATCTCAATCGAAAATTCCGCTGAGAAGAAATGACAGAGAGTTCAATAAAAAAAAAAAAAAAAGAAATGACAGAGTTGGGAGCAAAAGTGAAGTTTTTTTTTTAAATAAAATAAGAAAACGATAGCATGAAACCTAGCTACTACTTGAATTATCCTCATATATATGACGTGGCACTAATAAAACCCTTGTCGTCTCAAACAAATCATATTATGATCAGGATTGAATTAACATATATATGTAACTCAGTTCAAAGGACCTTACTTAGGTCATGTTCTTTTCTCTAGGTTCTCAAGTTCTTTTAATATGGGAGTGACATGTGTCCTTTTATAACAATCATCCATTCAATCTAATGGCCTATATTGAAAGAACTTGAGAACCTGGAGAAAGTAACATGATATAAGTTTTTCCCCAGTTCAAAATATTACATTCTTAATAAAACTATAAGAATTAAATAATTGATTTCCTCAAAAGCTTATCTAAAAATTATAAAATAAAAATTTCACAAAAAACAGTAATTAATAACTTGACCATACAAATAAATTTTAGTTGAAGCTTTGGTATTATTAATTTTGCCAACAGAAGCTTTGATATTCTTTATTATAATGGATTTCAAGTTCATGTTATAATGTACTACCTCCGGTTCTAAATATAAGATCTAATTGACTTTTTTTGGAGAGGTTAAGGTTGCGAAATAGGCTATTAAATCATGACATATTTGATATATTTTTAGATTATACATTAGTTTATAGGTAAAATAAACTAGTTTAAGGGAAAAAATTAGGTAAATCAATTTATCATTAACTTATTTTGTTTTTTTATAAGATTTTCTAAAAAAGTCATCTAGGTCTTATATTTAGGAGCGGAGGGAGTATAATAAACAACTAGATCTGTCTACTATGTAGGACCAAAGGAATAAACTTTAATATTGTTACTTATAGGATCCGATGATAAATATGACCTAAATAAATCTTCTCTGATTAACTTATGACCTTATTTTAATTTCATAGGGACATTTGACATGAATATTTCATTAAGGTCTTTTAAATTTATCATCGGTATTTTAAGTTATTAGCAACTCACTAATAGGATCCACAAGAATGTACACCAACAATGGGGAACCTTACTACCTCTAATTGATTCTCATAGAGGTAAACTTGAGACCACTGGTTAAGGTGGAAGAACCCACCATTACTGGTTAATCCAGGATATTTCTAGTATTATTTCACTTACCATGATTATTCATTCTTTTTTTTATACACTTAAACTATTCATTCTTACACCTACTCATTAAATTAATGCGTATAAGGGGATCCGATATCATATGACATCTACTCGCTCGACGCACATGCAACTCATGGATGATTTTTGATCATCAATAATTGGCTTTTAAAACTTATTTCATTAAAAAACACAAATTTTTTGGTTTCCTATAAAAAAAATATCCGTTAAAGGTGCAAAAATAGTTCAAACTATTACGTCAGGAGCAAGTAAGGGTAACAAGTATTTCCGGCTCAATTTTGGGACTGAAGAATAAATATTGGTGCAATATAGGTAACACCGTTTAGTTTGACAGACGTTGACCGTTAAAAGCTGACGTGGCGAGGAAATAATTTTTTGCTGATGTGATATGCCACATAAGCACGACACGCCAGCAAAAAGGTGCCACATAAACACGACATGTCAGCAAAAGCTGCCACATAAGCACGTCACGTCAGTAAAAGAATTGCCACATAAGCACGCCACATCAGTAAAAAACTTTATTTCCCAGTCATGTCAGTTTTTAACGGTCAACGTCGGTTAAACTAAACAGTGTTACCTATATTGCACCAATATTTATTCTTCAGTCCCGAAATTGAGCCCGAAAATATCTGTTACCCCTACATGCTCTTGACTTAATAGTTTGAACACATCTTTGCACCTTTACCCAGAAATAAAATCTTAGTTGCGTACATGGGTTCCAACGATATATATATTCAGGAAAATCTTAGATTAACCCTCCGATAATAGATTTTTTCCGATTGCCCCAATAAAACTTTGAAAGGTCAATTTTTTCTTTTGAAATGATCATTGTTCACCCTCAAAGAAGAAGTGCAGACATTTCAGAGTTTTATGGGTGCGATTGGATATAATTTGTTCTAAAGGGGCTATCTGAATTTTTTCTTAATATTTAAATTTTAAAGCCATGTGTTTTCGACTGCCCATTATACTTTCGGTCTGTGTTGCAAATTTGCAATGCGTATGTTCTTTTTCTGTCGATCTGTCGATAGGCCAGATATACCTAAATAGCATGTATCCAATCTTCTATTAAATATAGGGACAATTGTACCTAGGTCCCAAATAAGAGACTTAATTTCAAAATGGTCCAAAGGAGTTGTTAATATGCACTATTAACAAGTGCAATAGCCTTCATTAACAAGTGGTAACAACTCCATGGAATCTCTCATTTAGGACCTTGGTGCGTGCAATTATCCTTTATGAAAACGCAGTTAACTTTATTTTGGAGAGATTATTAACGAAACAAAATATGTTGATTAGTTATAAAATATCTAATATATTTTAGATTTGAGTCAAATAAATTAGTTTAGAGGAAAAATTAGTTGAATCAATTTATAGGTTACTAATTTATCTTTCTTAAGATTTACCAAAAAAAAGTTAACCAAATATTATATTTTTATATATAACTTTTTTTATATTAACAATAATATTGTTTTTATTTCGGAAAGAAAACGGGCCTGCAATCTCACCTGCCCCAGGTTAGAATAACTTGCTAGCTAGCTAGTTGCTACTCTCGCCTAAAATTTTAATATATATGCGTGTCAATAATTCAATATTTATTTTCATTCATTCATCTCTAATAACACTCAATCTTTTAAAATCACGCAAATCAAAATATCAATTAAAACTAATTAATTACAATAATACATATGTACGACATGTATTATTTTAAGATATCTCACTTTTTAAGGATGAGATTGTGTAAAAAAATTAGAGATGTATGTTGAAATCAACACCAAAATGTTAGGTGATATTTTGTCTAAAAAATACTTTTTAATGATATTAAAATGAGTTTTTTATCTATATGTACAATAATCTGATAATCTGTAGTATCTCAATTATTACGGGCTTCAACTTCGTTTTTTTGAACTCACCTTCCCATAAGATGGACTCACCTTACACACTAAAACACACACATACACAGTATCCCAATTTGTGAGTGTCGAACCCTCTACCTCCTATTTGAACAAAAAAAAACCCTCTACCTCCTCAGCAAAAGAGGAGGGTAAATCACAATTGAGTTATGACTCATTGGTAGGTGCAACTTTGTAGGGCTTGCCTCTTTTCATTATTTGAGAAAGAATTTAAATGGGAAATTTAATTAGAGGTTCCTCACAAGGGAGTTAATACTGGAAAAATCCCAAAAGTTGAAAATATTAATGTAGGGTCCCAAGGGACCTCACATTAATATATTTGAAATGTGAAAAGACAGTTTTGCCCATAGCCTTAAAAAAAATTTACTTCCTCCCTCACCCACCCCCTCCCCCCTCCTCCTCCCTCACCCACCCCCTCCTCCCCCACCCCACCCTCCCCAGCGCCCCTCCCCCACCCCACCCTCCCCAGCGCCCCCCCTCCCCCACCCCACCCTCCCCAGCGCCCCCCTCCCCCACCCCACCCTCCCCAGCGCCCCCTCTAGCGCCCCCCCACCACCCTACCCTCCCCGTCCGCCTCCCTCCCCCTCCAGGGTCGCGAGGGTCGCGAGGAGGAGTGGGGGGTGGGGGCGTGGAGGGAGGAGGGTGGGGGGGAACTGGAGGGGGAGGGAGGCGGACGGGGAGGGTGGGGTGGTGGGGGGGCGCTGGAGGGGGCGCTGGGGAGGGTGGGGTGGGGGAGGGGCGCTGGAGGGGAGGGTGGGTGGGGGAGGAGGGGGTGGGTGAGGGAGGAGGAGGGGGGAGGGGATGGGTGAGGGAGGAAGTAAATTTTTTTTAAGGCTAGGGGCAAAATTGTCTTTTCACTTTTCAAATATATTAATGTGAGGTCCCTTGGGACCCTGCATTAATATTTTCAACTTTTGGGACTTTTCCAGTATTAACTCCCTTGTGGGGGACCTCTAATTAATTACCCCAATTTAAATTAGATAGAATAAAATTACATGGGAATTATTTTCATGCAACGCGAGTTATCTTATTCCCTTCTCTTTCTCTTTCTCTTTCTTGCTTCCATCATTATCCCTGGGTTTAACGTGCAAATATTTTTGGAAGTTTTCATTCAAAATCATTTTGTTTTCGAAGGTTTTTTCGATTTAAAATTGAGTCGAAGGTTCCAAAACGTATAGCAAATTCCCATTTATCTTTAAATATAATAGTCAATTTTAATTTTCTAATAATTAACGTTGATATTTTGACGGGGAATGACAAAATTATTACATTTAAAACTTTTCATATAAAATAATAGCTCCTACACAAAAACTTTTGGAACGAACTCGTAACTTAACCATTAACATCATGTATGGTTTACCTCATATGCGCGGTCCATCCGGATCTACTACTGCCAAACATTTTCAGTCATAGAGTGAGAATTAAGTGGATGAGTTGATGGAGTGCTCCCATCTCAAGTGAAACAACTGCATAAAAGAAAATCACAGCTCGTGCGAAAATTTATTTGAATTGTTCTAAAATAATGTGTAAGCAACAAGGATTGAGCTATCTCGATGAAACTTGATAGAACGATCGAGTCATGACGAATTTGATCATAATGTCTGTGTTACAGATTTAATAAAATTATTACGATTATATGATTGATTTTCAAAAGAAAATTACCAAGATATCTTATAATTTTAAAAGAAAATTATCATAACAAAAAAT
Source organism: Mimosa pudica (assembly GCA_029929735.1). Lineage (NCBI taxonomy): Eukaryota > Viridiplantae > Streptophyta > Magnoliopsida > Fabales > Fabaceae > Mimosa > Mimosa pudica. The sequence goes on from JAKELP010000001.1 coordinate 8,137,116, forward strand.
TCACATGACTATACGAATAAATTTTAGTTGAAGCCATGGTATTCTTTATCACAATAATAAAATGGGTTTCAAGTTTATATGATAAATAAATTACTTAAGTTTACTTATTTTTGCACTCCAGGCCCTCATACCCTAATTATGAGATCAAGTTGATTTTTTTGTGTGTAGATTGATGAAGCAAATTAGTTATGCTAAAAAAGGAAGAAAATTTGACAATTAATTTGTAAGATATATTGCATCTAATTAAATTAAATTAAATGTGATTTATATTTTAAATAAATTAATTTTGGTGAAAAGAGTAAATATAAAGTTTTTAAAGTGATTTATTTTGTGCCTTCAGTCTCTAAAAAAACAATTTAATTTTATATTTTGGATTGAAAGGAGTAATAACTATGCCTGATGGAGAAGTTAATTAAATGTTGATTAAAATGGTTCAAATGTAGGTAGGGGTGTTCCGCATTTTTATGTACCGATCAGTTCCAATTTGTCCTGACTAGTCCAGTCATTTCGGGACAGGAAATTTATGTTTCGAAACTTTTTGGAACAAGTCAAAATTCATCTTCGAGACGTCTCGTTCCATCCCAAATTTATGTGTGTGTTTCTATATATTTTAAGCAAATAAATTTCTGATTTGTATCATGTATATGAGCATTTATGACATTCTTTTATGAAAAATATGATCCTTATGATATCTGACACTCTTTGAGTACCGACTAGTCCAGAGTTTGCCTGAAGAGAGAGCCGCCGAGGATTGAACCAAGACCTTGAAGACAAGGAGATGTCTTATGTCAACTTTTCTAGTGATAAGGTTACTAGTCCTTTGGAAAAAAAAACAACTATTTTTGAATAAAACAATTTATTATAAAAAAATAAAGGGATTGAAGCCGACGCTTGTGACATCGTGTTCAATTAAATACGGGGCATAATCTTCGTAAAGAGATTTAACACTGTCTCCATTATTGATTAACTAAGTGTGGCTCTCATCTCACTATCATTTCCATCTAACTTTATCATTTTAGATTTATCATTGCTTCTGAGACAAATTTTGGTTTGAACTGAACTTCTGAGACAAATTGGTAGACATATCAAACGTATTGCGTAAGCATTGATTTATTTCGAGATATAAAGATTTTCTTTTTACATGACTTATTTAAATATTTATGGTGTTTTGCATTAAAGTAAAATGTGGCTAGGGAGAGCTAATGTTAACTCCCTTGAAAGTAATTTATTAAGACTAGTGCCCTTTACGTTACAAAATTAAATTGAAGTCTCAAGATCTAAAAAAACACTAGTATTACTCTTTTTAATTTGAATGAAGTATGAGAGATTCTTTTTTGGCTAATAGAGGTATGAGAGGGATTAGTCGTGGCCCGTGGGTTCATTCATCTTCCTTCTAAACGTACAAGGACTAAAGCATGAGGAATTAAAAGATGGAAAAATTAATTACAGGTCCCGGGTAAGAAACATAATTAATGTGAGGTCCCACGAGTGTCCCAAAAGTTGTAATTACAACTCGTGGGACCTCATATTAAATATGTTTCTTACACGGGACCTGTAATTAATTTTCCCCTTAAAAGATTATATTCATCCATTGAGCAAATCAATCAAGATGTCAAATTACCGACATTTTTATCAGTCTTTTGCCAGATTTCAAGTTAGTTGTTTAATCAATATAAAATTTCTAAAAAAAATTATATTTGTCTATTATATACACACAAAATTGTTGATATTTCAACACGCTGTGGGAACTATTAACTCTATAGTCTATAGGATGAAAAAAATGTTTGTATAACTGCAGCCTCTAATTAAAGACTAAATAAAAATATAAGTTCAAACAAAAGGGAAAATGAAAGAAACAATAAGAAAAACATTAAGACAATAAGGGTCTGTTTGGTTGCACTTAGAAAGTATGAAGGAATTGAAAAGTGTAGAAAGGGGATGGTTTTTTTGTAATCTACATATATCCCGGGCCCACAAGCTTTCTCTCTCCAACTCATATTTTTTTCGGCCCCATAAACTTTACTTTCTCATCATTACCAAATTTACCTTTAATTTCCATCTTCACCCTTTCACTTTCCATTTTCTCACTTTCTTTCATACAACCAAACGGACCCTAAGTCTTATTACGTGAATAGAAAGATTGATGGGTGAAACAATGGTATATAAAGTTGATGTGGATTCCTTCTATGCATTTAAACTTATGTATGAAAGATAGTGGTTCATATTTCAACATCGTTTACCACTAATAACCCATTCAAAAACTAAAAAGTCCTCGTGAAACGGTGTCAAGAAAAAAATGCAAAATTATTAAAAAAAGGTAGCGCAAGAATTTCTCCAAAATAAAACTCACCAGAACACCTAAATTATGGCAAGGAGGATTCATTTAATTATTTCATAAAGTTTACATGTCATTATCGGGGATTTAAAATACACATGATAATATTATGTTTTTTTCGTCCAAATTTATTGCAATCTTCCCAATCCTTGCTTGGGCGGTCGACCGGGTGGGACGGTGAAATCTGCAAAAAAAAATAAAAAATTAAAGCAATAGTTAAGCGACTATTTTTACAAAACATTTTCGATTCAGAGCCTTTAAATTGAAAAAAAAATCAAATCAGAAAATAGAATTATTTTTAAACATATCACAGATATGTAAGCTCGAATTTAAATGAAGTGATAATATTATATAAATAGGCATACGTCCACATTTGAAGCCAGGTCGAAGAGGTTTGCCACAGAAGTTGAAACAATGCAACACTCGCTTCCAGTCAAGCAGATCTTCTACGGTGCCGTTTGGTGGAAATACTGTTCATAATGCCACAACACATCCACATGCATATCTTCTCAACTAGCGGTATCTCCAGTGCTTTGCACGGGAACAAATTTTTTAACCCTTTTTTAACAAATTTGCACTAAAAAAATATATGACAAATTTTTTTAAATAAAATATCGGGCGAAAAAAATCATATAATAACCAAATTTTTTTATTTAAAAAAAAGTTAAAAAAAAATATATATTATATTACACCAAATCATTGGTCATGAACAGAGCTATGAACAGTGATTTGGTGGATCACTTTTATATAGATCAAAAAAATCATTATAATGGTGACACTAAAGATATAAATCTTTAAGGGAAATTCAAAAAAAAAAAAATGTGACCCAATTAACCTTTTTTTGATTTTTTTTAACAAATTTGTACTAAAAAAATATATTACAAATTTTTTTAACTAAAATATCGGGAAAAAAAATCATATAATAACTGAATTTTTTTTTGAAAAAAAGAGGTAAAAAAGAAAAAAAAAAGGTAAAAAAAATATCTCCCGTGCGTTGCACGAAGGTTTCCCGCGCTCCACGAGGTTTTGCTTAAAAATTAGCATTAACCAAAAAAACTATCATCTAACTTTAACCTTAGAAGGAAGAAAATTTCAATGACAACTTCTAGTTTACATTACCAAATGAACATTTTTCTGTAAGTCGCAATGAAAATCGAAATTAAATCTAACTGAACACATCTTCCCTATGTGAAGAAAAAACTCTTCTTTTTGTGTTCTATATCTAAATGGAACTTGAGAGAGATTTTGACATTGGTGGTCAAGTACTTATTAGCTTCAACAAACATTTCATGGAAAGCCTTCCATGTGGGAACAATGTATCGTACTTCATTCAGGAATATAAGTGGTTAGCTATAATATGGTGTCTCACATGCTTACTCTGGTCTTTGTCTCACTTCACACAATAACATTGCGTTTTTTAACTGAAACTTACAATATGTGGTTGTGAAGTTGTGATCATGTGCTGAAAAAATATCTGCTACCTTGTGTAACATGGTATACATGTGGCTGTGGAGTTTTAGTCTTCATGTGGCATGACATAGTGTCTCCTTGAGCAAAATACCAATAAAGGTTCCAAGTTTGTTGCAGTCCTATAGACAACATACCAACATAACATTTATGATTATTAAAAAATCAAAAGAAGGATGATGTCTCGCATTAGGAAAACATTCTCAAAACTAATGAAGAGAAATGAAACAATAGTATTCAGTCTAATGAATAATTAGTAATCAAACCATAGCCTACCAGATCATGCCACATTTTTAGCTCTTTATTTAAGAAGCACACGAGCAAGGATAGATCCTTTTGCACCCACACCCAACTTTTAGTTCTTCACCGACCTTGACCAAGCTCTCTAGTGTTTAGGTCTTCTTTAGACTGTGATTAAACAAAGTTGTAGTCAGATGCACAACTACTATAGGGACATAAATCATTCAAAAAACCTAATTATTAAAAGCTCAAATCTTTTGGTAAAGGAAAAAAAGACCTCTCATGTTGATAGAATATAAAGAAGGACCATGCAGTATGTCAAGCCAGTTATATGCCTGGGTACATTTAATGGAAGAGGGTCATCCTTGACATTCAGAATGAAGTCCATGTAGGCTGAAGCAGACAATAGAATTGTTGACAAAACTATAAAGAAAAGGCAATGAGAAAATTGACAAAACTATTAGAGTAACACATAATGCTAGCCACAAAATAAATGCCACAGAGCAAGCATATTTGCTCTAAACCATGCGTGTTAGTATTATCATTCCAGATTTCCAATCATAGAGTAAAGCAAAGTGTTCAATTTCTGATGGCAAAAGACCACTTCCTTGACCTGCCATGTCCCCCAATTTCCCTTATCAGGGCGCCCTACTTTCAGATTAACATTCTTTAAAACCAGTTCCCTTCTAAACTGCATGCACACAGGTCAAAGAATCAAGCCTTTAAATGTAATATAATTAACTAAATGAAAATTCTTTTTCAAGTAAAAGGAAAAATTTCAACAGGGCTATGTACAACAATACAAAACATAAAGATATGATCATTTCCTTGCTTTAAAATCAGGAAAAGGAAGGGGAAAAGAAAAGGCAGCAAACCACTAAAGAACCAGAATGGTCCCCCAATATGCATGGAAAATTTGATAATTCATAATGTTGTGACTAAAAGACTAAAAACAAATGAATTCCCTATTTCATTCCAATTTTCTTAACAATCATGCAATCATGCCTTTATCTTAGTAGTAAGGAGTTTAAAAAACCTGATTTGGCAAATTTTAGAAATGGAGAATGTTTCGAATCATCCATCCAAAATTGTAGAAGAGGCAGAATTTGTCATATCTGGTAAGGTCGGATGTAGAGTTCATAAGACAAGTGATCTTAAATATATCATAAACCATTAAACAGAGCAAGCAAAAGATGAAAGAGATAACACAAATAAATTAGCCTTTGACATAACTGAGGATGTCTAAACAAACCTAACAGGACTAAATGAAAAGAGCCATACTAACACATTTTAAGCTTCATCACTTACTGTTTATTGCTTCTTTCATCAAGAGGCAGGAATGATGCAACAAATGACCTTTCAGAACTGTCAGAAGGAGAAAAAGAGAAAGATGCTAATGCTTCAGAATCTAATAAGGACATTCCTAGAATCAGTTCTGATATGCAACTTTGGTCAGATGACAATAATAAATCTAGGAACCTTTACATTGTTTGAATCAGGTATCATATTCACTTCTATCATCACCAAAAGCATAAAGCTAAAGGGTTGATTGATCATGCAGGAATATTAGTACAACTTCGTCAAGAGAAATTATAAAAATGAAAAATAGTTTTGCAGAATAATAAACTAACACTCACATACTGTCAGCTTTCTATAATCTATGTATCTATAATATGCCTTTTTCCACTGTTAGACAAATAAAAATAAAAAAAAGAACAAAACAGCCAGGCCAAATATAAGAAAATGTGATCTTAAAATAAAACACTTCAATATAAGAGAAAACCTCAGGCTGCATTGTCTATAACTCTAACACTTTTCCTTGCTTTTAGGAACCCACCCAACATAAAATCTGACAAAATACTGTTATAAATCATCACAAAATAAATCACAACACTACCATTCAATAATGATAAAAAGAATAAGAACATGGTGTTCTGTTATGATATGAATGAAGCAATTAAGAGAAGCTAACAATGAAGCTATATTGTAAGGCATGCTTAACCCAACCTATATCTCAACTACTTTCTTTCAAATGCTTCATACCCTTCCTTCCACATTCTCTCAATTCATTCATTCCTTCCTTCCTTTCCATTCCTCACAAGTAAACTCTCCTTCCTCACCAACCTCCTTTCCTCTTCTCCTTTTGTTATCACCAATGTATCCTCCCTTCATTAACACATATAACATTATCTACCTCCATTTCTAAAATTATAGTCAGTCAAATTAATTCATGAACGGACAAAGTTTTTCCATATCTATGATAATCTTCAAGTCTATAAGTTGAACACCCTTTTGAGAGGTATATGCCTAAACAGAAATGAGTCATAAGGTAGATATATCTAATCTACATAAGAAAGACCAAAGAATGACGGCCTGCAAGACTTTGGGAACAAAAAGCAACAGCCAACTGTCATCTCATACTCAGTCCCAGCCTCTGCTACTCACTTAATACATTACATTTTACAAACTGAAATTAAAAACTATTCACATTTATTTAGTATTCACTATTCAGTATATATTAAAACCCTATAGGCACTACAAAAAAATCATTATGACCCCAATACTATGAATAACTGTCAGGAAAGTCATTATGATCTTGGTCTGTCACACGAGAACAAACCTTGACAAAGTTAACCACATTTGTAACAACAACACTATGTAATGCTTCGTCCTTTCAGGGAAAAGCGACAAAAGTGAAATGAAAGCACTGAATTTAGCCTACAAAGAAACAAATCGCAGTTACCCAAGAAACCTGTGGGCTTCACACTGCGAGAACTAACATCCGCACAAGAGTAAAGAGCGAAAGGAAAATCTAGGAACGCAGATATTGTGTGTTTCATAACTTCATTTCAGTTACCTCATCGAACTGAAGATGAAAATGTGCACACTTTCACCGCCTTCACGAACCCACAGCCCAGTAATTTCATAAATAGCACCGGCACGAATCCTCTTCATAAATCGATCCCTGATAGCAAGCTGCCTCATCTTTGCAACCATTTGTGTCCACTAAACCACATAAATCATGAAACAACGAAACACATCATGAAACGACAATCTCACTTTGGGCTGAATCTTGTACTTACCGAGGCCATCAAAACGCCTGACCTCCAAGAGGATCATAGGGAGAGGAACGACGGAGAAAATAAGGAAAAGGAAGATAATGTTGTGGCAAAAAAGAAAGTAATCAGATTTATTAGTAGAATAATTGAACCAAATAGTTTCAGTGAAAGTGAGATCTCGAGCGAGAGAAGCCTGAGCTTCATGTACACACAAACCCTAGAATTGAGGGACGGAGAAGAATGAATGAATGAGATTACTTTTTTTTGCCACTAAAAGAGGAGAACACTGAAAGAGTAAGTAAAATATTTTAAAAATAATTCCAGTGATGTGACCGAAATGGCTCAGTGAGAAATAAGAATACGGCTAATAAAATATTTTGTGTCTTAAGCCGGATAAAATCATCAGCTTCTACAGTATAATGTGCGAGGGAAAGCAACTTTTGGTGGATTACTTTTTTATGATATATTGATAATGATGATGATATACATATACAGTATAAATTCTCTAATTATTGGCCGATTGTTAAAAACTAATTAGTAATTAGTTATTTTAAATGCATCCTCCAAGGGATACGAAATAGCCTTCGAGAAGAAATATTTGGTCCATGACATGATACCAATAGCAATAATCCCCTATAGAGATTTTAATTACATTTCTTAAGTTTACCCATATTTGAAGAGTTTAAATTGTATATCCAGAAAGACGATATGGATGATATAGCTTTGAAGTGAGGCAGATAAAAAATCTTAATTTAAGATAAACTCCCTCTCTGTCCCTATATTATATAAGGCTCGGAGGGAATTTTTTAATTTGAATAAGCAAAGTTGTTGAATTGATTAAAAATAAATTATAATTTGGGGAGAAAAAAATGGGAAAATGACAGAAAAATGTCACTTGAATTTGAGTTGGACAAAATGGGGTCTCCAATTCCAACTTGGACAAATATGGGTCAGTCCCCTATTTGTCCAAATGAAATGTTGGCCAAATTCCCTTTATGCCCTTCAATGAAAAAAGGTAATTCAAAAACAATTTTTTCCCTTCATCTTCTTCATTCTTTTTTTTTTTGACCAGACCTTCATCTTCTTCATTCAACTCCACCAGCAAAGGCCAAAAAAAAATTTATTTCAACTCTCATTCATCTGATAAAAAAAAATTCTCATTCATCACTCTCATAATCATCACCCATTATCATTCATTCATCCCTCTCCTCCCTCCCCCTCCCTCTCCTCCTCCGAGCGCGCCTCCACCCCTCCACCACTCTCCCCCTCCCTCGCCGTCCCAAGATCTGATGCTCCCTCTCCAGCCCCATCTCCAAACTCCCTTCCTTTTCCATCCCCTCAGGAACTCTCCCTCCCCCTTTCCCGTTTTGCCCCTGACGAGCCCCGCAAGGGCACCGACATCCTAGTCAAAGCCTTGGAGCGGCAAGGCGTGACCAACGTCTTCGCCTCCATGGAGTAGATTGAAGATTGAACCCCACAGGATGGAAAGGGCAGAAAGAATGAACTGGATGAAGCAGATTTTTTTTGGCCTATGCTGGAGTTTTTTTTATAAGGATGGACACCAAAGTCTTAGCCTTTGCTGGAGTTGAATGAAAAAGATGAAGGGAAAAAAATTGTTTGTGAATTGCCATTTTTTTTGTTTCATTGAAGGGTATAAAGGGAATTTGGCCAACATTTCATTTGGACAAATAGGGGACTGTCCCATATTTGTCCAAGTTGGAATTGGAGACCCCATTTTGTCCAACTCAAATTCAAGTGACATTTTTTTGTCATTTTCCCGAAAAAAATATATAGGCATTTGTTTTAAAATAGAGATTTGATCACTTAACAACAAAAACTTAGGTTCAGATTATTGTGAATGCAGAAAACGTTTTGGAGTAGTTACGAAAATAAGAGAGAAGTACTATTCCCTCTGGTCCTATTTATAAGTCGCCAACCGCCACTAAATTTTGGTCCTTAATATAAGTCACCAACTAACATTAACTAACTCATTTATTATAACTTTCCTAATATACCCTTAGCATTGGAAAATTGACATTGAAAGATGAGAAGAGAGAGAAGATGAAAAAGTCACATGTATACTTATAAAGATGAAAGAGATAGTGGGTCATAGTAATAAAGGTGATAAGGGCAAAAATGGAAAAGACAAAAAAAATAAGACCAATTTAATGACTCAACTTTCATTAACCTCCATTTCTTGGTATGTGTAATTTGGGCAGTTGACGACTTATAAATAGGACCCGAGGGAGTATTTACCAACAGGGCGCGACAGTTTGGTGCAAACACAGGGTACATTAGCTTGCTTAATTTCATTACAACATCGATCATTAGGATTCTGAATTGGATCATCTCCCTTGTGCATATAAAAATGAGGCACTCTATTTGTAACCCACGAAGATCTCGTTCACAATCTTCACCTTCTGCTACATGACCTGCAATAATTGCTCCCATCACTCCCACAACACTTATTAACACAAATTTCATGTCCCACTTCATTTTCATGTTTGATCCTTCCATTTGCCTTGATGTTTAATCTCCTTTCAGAATTCGATTATATATAGATGCGGATTTGATGTTTGAATTAAAAGTGGAGGGAGGTGGTCGGTGCATTTCGATCAAAAAAAAAAAGGTGGTCGGTGCATGCATGTATACATTTTGATGGCGAACCATTTAATGTTATGACATTGAAGGTAACTTGACTTTAAGTAAACATGTGATAAGATCTGAAGAATTTAAACTCGCATCGTAAATTTGGACTGTGAACTCTAATTATAAACTCGTAAGAGTTTATCTTTATTAATAAATATCTATTTTCAATCTATAATCAAATAAAAATACAAAAGGCAATAATTTGACTTAAATATATTTTAAATATAAATTATTGATATATCAACATTATTACTTTATCAACCTCAAAATGATTTTCTATGATATCCGTACACATAAATTCATTGAATATAGTCAAATAATATAAAAAATGACTTTTTGTGTACGTTGACACATTTTTCCATAAAGTAGAAACGTAAAATTAGTATATTCCACATGTAAACTCAAGAGTTTTCACCGAGTTTACAATATGTACAAATTCATAATACATTTTGATTAGGTATAACTTGAAATGGCAAAATCATTGTATAAACTAGCAAGTTTGACAATACTGATTAAATGTCTTAGATTTGGTTTTGATGTTTCAATAACCAAGCAATCAAGGAGCATAATTATGGATTTGGATTTGGTTTTAATGCTTTAATAACCAAGCAATCAATGAGAATAATTATGGATTTGAATCGTGCTACATGTTTTCTAATTCTTGTTTTCAATGACCAAGTAAAGTAGTACTCCCTCTAGATCTATTTATAAGTTATTAACCGCGTAAATTGTACATAGAAAGAAGGTTGATGGAAGTTGTATCATTAAATTGGTCTTTTTTTTGTCTTTTCCATTTTTGCCTCTCCAACCTTTATCACTATGTCCCACTAACTTTTTTTTCTCTTCATTATCTTTATGAGTACATGTGTCATTTTCATCTCCTCTCTCTTCTTATCTTTCAATGTTCATTTTCTAATATAATGATATGGAGTATTGGGAAAATTTTAATAAATGAGTTAGTTAATGGTAGTTGATGACTTATATTAAGGACCAAAATTTAGAGGCGGTTGATGACTTATAAATAGGACCGGAATAAATAGTACTATGTTTCCTTTTTATAATACTCCATCCATCTCGTCATTATTATAATGCACCAACTAACATAGACATTTGGTTCTTATTATAAGGTACCAACCAGCACATTAATTGACCTTTCACTGTACAGTGATATGAAAACAACAAAGGATGGAAACTAAGGATGAAAAAAAAAACGAATTATCTAAAAACAGTAAAGGATGGAAAATAACGAATTATCTAAGAAAAATATGCAATTTTCATCCATGTTATGCATATTTAATTTTCTTCTGTTGTTCTTCATTATTTGTTTTTCTTTTTATAGTATGCAATTGAAGTCGTTTTCCCTAAAGTTGTTTCTGAATGTCAATATATAAATCCCAATTTCTCCTTTTTGAACTAAAGTTCTATTTCTTGAACATTTCATATATAACTCAAGAGTCAAGAGATGCATAAAAGTATTATATCATATCAAATGTAAGAGAAGGATGGTGTGTATATAGTAGAACCTAACAGCCGAGAAGGTGTTATAGTTTCTTTGTGGAATCTGAAAAATATCATATTATGTTGGAGCATTATCTGGTTATAGACCTTACGGCCGAGAAGGTGTTATAGTTTCTCTTGTCATGTTGCCAATCTCATCATTGTTTCTAAATGAAATTTATTGTACATGCGAGGACGACATAATATACTAGTAAGAAATATGAAGTTTTTTTTAATTGTTATTATATTAAGTAAATTCATTGATTTACGAAACTTTTAACCTGTCTTTTAAATGAAATAATCTATATATGCGTGATGTAGTTAAAATTGACATGTTATAAATCAGAAGAGTGCAAAACGAAGTAAATTGTAATCAATCAAAGAATTATTATTAGTGAGTTTTGAGATAAATTTACCTATATAATGGTTGAGCTTGATCTTTTGTCCAAAAAAAAATGGTTGAGCTTGATCAATTTGTCTTCACGTCACATCTCACAAGTGGAAGCCCATTTTCTGATTTCAGCGATATATCTCATTTCATGATGGTCTATCCAAAAAGAATCTTCTACCATATACAACGCGAAATTATGTATATATGTGTGTATATAAAATGTTTATAACTACAACTAAATTGGTGCTATATACTCTTCCAATTAAACCAGTCATCTCTCAAATCTTCACTTTGGTAGTGGTCCTTCGATTGGCCCGCCGGGGACGATGAAATCTGCAAAACTTTCCGGAAACATTATTCGTAAATAAATATGATAAAATCCATTCATTAATATTATTTATTTAAAATTCATCCATACTTTTTTTAATTTAAAAATCATCCATAATTATATAATAATAATAATCAATTGTCCACGCACAGCGTGTTTAATATTTTAAAACGTGCACAAGAAAGTAGTGAGCGGGTATACTTATTATAAAGTAGTGAGCGGATATAATTTTCTTATAATACCGTTTCCATTTTCTTTTATAGTATGCCGTTTCCATTTTTAATACCTGCTTAATATCATAATATGCTTCACGTGAACATAGCCATTCAATTCACAGTATAAGCATGCTTTAACTACTACGCATTGACAAAAATGCAATTTAAAAGGCTTCAAAATTAAATATGTGAAAAATTTTACTCCCCAAATACACCCTTATATATCGAAAGTCGACATTATATTAATGAATAATAATATTAGGTTATATATAGCTGCGGCAACATAAAAAAGACATGATCAAATATTACTGTATATAAAAATGCCAAACTTTATTATTGTATTTTCAACCAGTTCGATAAATCAAGTTGGAAAATTTTTTAAAATGACGACTCATATTGTGAATTTTATCAGATAACTTAATATTTTGAATATTAGAAAGGTCAAAATTAAATCACCAAATAAAGTTTCTTTTATTTATAAAATGAATGCACTGTATTATTAAGAATAGAGGGGCTTACGTCCACACTTAAAGCCGCGAGGTAGAGGTTTGCCACAAAAGCTCAAGCTGTGCAATACTTTGTGCCAGTCAAGCATGTCTTCTATGGTATAACCTGGTGGTATCACTGTTCACATTCCACAACATCCCAATACTTATCATTACACAGTTTATATTCCTTTTTTCATTTTAAATGAGATTGTTATATATATTGTGTAAAGAACATTATCATATGTAATAAAAAAAAAGAACATTATCATACACAAGCTAAGAACTATATCATTGTTTATCAACATGGCTAATTATTTTCAAAGTGAAAGCAGTATAACGAATACGTACGTGTTTTTCGAGTTCGACATTTCAATTGTTTTTAAATGGGGAATAATAGCGAGTCAATGACCTTGATGAAGTCTATCTACATAAATATTCTCCAATACAACGTATAATACCTAAGCTAGTTGTGAGGATATTTACACTAGCAAGCTTTTAATTAATTAATACCAGCTGTATATGTGTGTGTGTGGTATATTTCCTGATACAATGTAAATAATGTAAATATGTAATGACATACAGTACCATTCTACTATAAATAATAGATAGATGCCAACTATGATTATTTGGATGTTTTGTATATATAATATTGTACAAGGGTCTTATTTTTATTTAAGTTTTTACAATATTATTCAAAACGTAAGTTCTATTGAAAGCGTATTACATTTAGCTAGATACCTAACTCCGCCAAAATTTGGATTCATACAGACATAATACTTATAACAAGAAGTCACAAAACCTTGCCCTTCAGAAAATCCAAAATGTTTTCCGTTTTCTTGCTCCTTTTAATTAAAGCTAATTTTAATGTAAAAATACCACTATAAATATATTCATCCATATTTTACAAGCTAAGATGTGGCCATTAATTATATTATTTTTCTAGTAATTACATTTACTAAAATAGAATTTATACTAATATCACTTTCGCCACACAAATCAAACAACAATAAAAAGAGACCACCATGCATGATGACACCAAATAAACATCTGACCAACCTAACAATTATCCCCCTTTTTTTTAGGTTAAAGAGTCTAAATACGAAAAGATACAGCAACCATCTTCAAGAAACGTCGCTCCGAACGAAAGAAAGATAAAAAAGTAAGAGACAAAGAAGTATGAAAGTCCTAGTTTTAACATATTATACTTACTGATTTTGTGGGTGAGTTTGGTGCAGACACATGGTATATTGGACTTCTTAATCGCTCTGCAACATCGATGATTAGGGTTTTGCATTATTGAAGGTACACCCTTGTGCATGTAATACAGACACTCTATTTCTAATCCTAGCAGATCAGATTGGCAATCTTCACCTTTTGCTACACCGGCAATAATAGTTGCTATCACTACCATAACACACAATAAAACTTTGAAGTACAGCTTGATTCTCATGTTCAATCCATCCATGGATCTATCTACAATCCTGAGTGGTGACACACACATACTCTTATAATATGAAAGTCGGTATTAATGAAGAAGCTAAGGAGGAGGAGAGTGAGTGGTTTAGGAGGGTGTTTTTAAGGGGATGTGATGAGAGGTTAATTGATTTTGTGTGCGTTAAGTATTGGAAGCTTTTTAATGGAATATGGACAAAGTGAGGATGATGGTTAAGCGTGTTTCTTAGCCTTTACGACTCGGTGATTGCTATATCAGATTAAATGGGATTTGGATAAGAAAAAGGAATTAAGAGATTGCTTTCGAGTTTTTGAGTATGGTTTTCATGCTATACATACATTTTAACCACTTAATTCGAAATATAATCAAATAATTTCTATCAAATAAATGATTTAATACACTATTTTGGATGAGTATTATATCTTTACAAAATAACTACACAGCAAACTTTAAATAGGAGCAACAGAGAAAAAACTATGCCTTATAGGGTGGAAACATACAGGTCGAGTCATGTTGAACCTCGTTTAGTAGGCCTAATTTGTTTTGTGGCGTGGGTTAGTTTAAGCTTAGCTTGTGGTAGGCTTTTTTTAATACTCGAGTCTGACTTTAAGCTCTATTAGAAGCCCTTGATTTATCAAATCAGAAAATAGGGCCAAAAAAGGCAAACACAAAAACGCCTCAAATCAATTTAAAGGTACATTTTGTCTTGTCAATCATCAAAATATAGGATCCCAATTCCATGCTAATCACTTGAACGAGAAAAAGTGTTCTCATCATCAATATACACTTTTAGGTCGGATTTGGATAATTAGTTTGCTTTAATTTAATTTTTATTTTGGATAAGTTTTATTTTTTTTATAAAATGTGAAATAAAGATAATCTCATAACTATCATTAATCATAAAAATGGAATAATCACTTTAAAATAACCAATTTATTTACAATTTTTAAATGTAAGCGTTGAAATCAAAATTTGAAGGGTCTAGATCTCACCACGCTCACCACGCTCACCACGCTGATGAGAAAGTATTTTCTCATCATTGTGATGAGTATCGAATGAGGACCCATAATATACTTTTAATTGAGGATATATGTTGAACTAAGAAATTATAAAATATTTTTATAAACTAATATGTAACTAAGCTGATTTGTTAGGCCAAAAGGGTTATTAAATATGCCTGGGCCTGACTTTTAATGAACTAGGCTTTTTAAGAAGTTTGAGCTTGTGCTTGTTTTCATATTTAGCCTGGTCTAGATACGTCAAAATTAGGTCAAACCCAACGTCTTTGATAGGTTGGCTGACTTTTTTCCCACCCTACTTAATGTCCATATTAACACCCCGTTAAATGAAATTGAACTATATACATTTAATGTTTTATGAAATTATTAAATTTTTAGAAAATAAAAAAGTCAAACTACAAATGAATTTGCACTATTTAAATATCAATTGTGAGGATATACTAAATGATAAGACTAGAGGAGGGAAAGCAAACTCAAGCTTAACATGTTTGGGTTTGGCCCAATTCATCTCTCTAGGATTATGTTAACATGGAATAATTGTGTGGATGATTCATACATACATGACTCGCCTCACAATATCAAAATAAATGAAGACATAAGAGCTAAATGGAGGATCAATCAAATCAAGTCATCTTTAGTGTTCAGTTAAAAAATAAAAGTCATCTTTAGTGTCAGTTTAACACATCTTGAGTTTGACATCCATAACTTTTTCAGAATAATTTTTTTCTATCAAAACCTAAGTTTCAGTTAAATCAAACAAACAATTACAACTGTTTTATAATAGTTTCTTAAATGAAAACCATGGTTTGAGGTAGATACTCTAGGTTTTGCCAAAAGTTTTTTTTTTTTCAGCATTTCTATATGCTATTCTCCAGAATCTATTCTTCAAAAGAGTTTTTTCAGCTTTTTTTGCTGAAACCATTGTCCAAAAGTTATATAAAAAACCTTAAAATCAAAATCATTCTTGTTGTGAGTCTTGAGATTTGCCTTGTGCCATTTTATTTTAAAGGCTGCCAATGAAACATGGGCCAGAACATTTCCTAGTTAAGAGCAACAACGAGCCTAGTCCCGACCCTACCATTCAGCCCAAGTAATCTCTTATTGGGCTCTCCAGAGCCCATCAGAGTGTAACCAACCGAGTTTGACTCAGCGAGTCACCGAATCAAGCAATCACAATTTCAAAAATTCGATTTTTCAAGTCTTGAATCCAAGCGACACTGTACTTCTGGCGCGCAATATGATCTCTATGAAAGTGTGAAAACCCTAAAATACCCTCCAATCCGGCGTCAAGATTCGATTTTCGCCCTCGTTTTTCATCGGAGATTCCTCGTATTCGCCGAATGGAGAAGAATGTTCGTGTTCGGTGTTCGGAGAATGAAGAACTCGTGGCTTACTTGTCCGATAAATGGAAGGAAATGGCAGAGAAACCAAAAGGGGTTTCAGAAAACATTGAAAAGACTCTCTCTAAAGCTTATTACAATGTCTGTAACTCAAAAACTCCCATTTTAACCATGAAGGATCTTTCTGAGGTCAAGTATGTGCCTTTCTTATTCACCATTTGTTTTAATTTATTATAGTTATAATTGAGAGTAGTTTAGATTTTAAAAAGTTTCCTCCTTTTTTTGGTTTTAGTGAAAATAGTTGTTGGGTTTTTGCTGATTGGTCCTTTGAGAATTGAGATTTCTCTATTGGGTCTGTGAATCAATGAGGATGAAGGCTCCTATATGTCAATTGAATTTGATTTTTTAGCACTTTAATATTTTTTTTTAACTTTTGTTTTGAAATTATATGAAGGGGTGTGGGAAAATGGATTTTGAACATTATGAAGGGATTTTTTGGGACTGGTTCTGGAAATTCTGAAGTTGAAGAGCAGACCAAAAAGGGTACGTCTGGTGTTTTGAAATTATGCTGTGCCCATCAATTTATACTGTTTATTCATTGGAGTTCTACCTAATTTTTTCTTTCATTTATAGGAAGTAAAAATAATGGGAGCAGACGATATATGCCTCAGAAAAATTCTGTGGCATTTGCATTGTTGATAACTCTCTACAGGTACTTATGTATTAGCATGTTACTGTATAGTTGTGCAACAGTTGTATTTGTTAGGCTTTGTGAGTATGACATTTCATGTATAGATGTGAAACCGTGCAGTGTTCATTTTCTGGTTATTTGTCTTGTTTGTTTCTTGTTTTTTAGGGTAGTTTGCACAACTTGCCATTGTAAGTTTTCTTGGATTTCTGAATTGAGCATATGTTTATTCTAGGGGAACTTCAAATGGGAAGGAGTTTATGCATAAAGAGGAACTTATTGATGCTGCTGAAGCTAGTGGGTTATCTCGAGCGCCAATTGCGTATGTTCATATAATTTACATTTATTTTCATTGTGGGCCAATATTATAAAAGCTACATTTCTGAGTTCTGACAAATTGATCCATAAAATTCAGGCCGGAGAAAAGTAGTGGAAAACATGGACAATTTGGAAGTTCTTCTAGGGGTTGGTATACTGGATGGAGCTGCATGAAGACACTGGTTACAAAGGGTTTAGTTGTAAGATCCAACCGTCCAGCAAAGTATGGTTTTCCTTTGGCATGTGTTCTTTCAAACTATGTGCATTCTACTAATGTTTTACTGAAGTGGATACTACTTGTATGAACTGAATTGGCAATTATTCTTGACTCAACCTTCCTTTTTTTGTTATAATTAGTTAATATCAGGCATGCCAAGTGGTTCTGGGTTCTGACCAAGCAAGTTTAACTGTACCATAGATACAGTTATAGTGGTTATGAGCTGTTATTTGACATGGCCTCTAAGTTTCTGGTGTTGAGTTCGTGTCCTAGATATTTATAAGTTAGGCTAAAGTATGCATTTGGTTCTTTAATTTTGCATCAAGTTTTAATTTAGTCTTTTATGTTTGTAAAGTACACTTTTAGTCGTTTTTTTGTGAACACTGGTAGTTTTCATTTACAAGTGAAAGTTGACTCATCAAATCTAAAGGGTTACTTTATAATTTAAAAAAAGATGATATTTTTTTTTAAAATATAAGAATAATTATATTAAAAAATTTAATTGAAGCACATTTTATTAAAATTTGATCATAGATTCACCATTTAAATTAAGTTAGCATTTTCCGTTAAATGAAACTAAAGGCGTTAACAAAAAAGGACAAAAATGTACTTAAAGTGTATTTTCCAAACATAAAATATTAAAATTAAACTTGATGCAAATATAAACTACTAAAAGTATATTTTTAAGTCTTTTTTTTTTTAAAAAAAAGTATACTTTAGACTTTTAAGTTATAATACTTCGTATGTATTTGGATTATTTAGCTGTTATTCCTGTTTCAGGTACATGCTAACTATAGAAGGTAAGGAAGCAGCACGTGAATGTCTCAGAAGATCTGGAATGGAAGATTGCCAAGAGAACTCAGTTACTATAGAATGCTCTGATATCGATAAGCAAAACACTTTAGACATGGAACACAGTGACAATGACTTGGAGACTGAAGTGATATCACCCCCAACCCTAAAAAAGAAGCAAATGAATGTTCCTCTTGATTCCCTAGAGAGGGTATATTATTTTGGCTTTCAGTTAAAGCTTTTTCTTATCTCAGAACCATTGATCTGTAGGAGTTTAATCTTTATTTTTACTTCTTATATTGCGTTGTGTAACCATGAACAACATGTGCTCATCTTGGTCCCTTCTCTCTTGAACAATGCTGAATTGTTTCATTACCCTGATTTACATGGTATTTAGTGTAAAGTCATCTTATGTTCCATTGTATCATTTGGTGCTGTGTCTTGAAATATTATTATTAGATGTCTTGACAGTAACTTTGCTGTTATATTTCTTTTTCATTGTTTCTAAGACCTTTGTTGGTGTAAACTTTAGGAAGTGATATATGTGCTTTACTGTAAATATGACTTCATTTTCTATCGATATTAATTTTTTTGGTCATACATTCTTTAGCTGTTTTGCCGCTTTGCATTTTTATGCTGATCCTCTGGTAGACGAGATAAGATTAAATTTTCAAAGGTTCTTGAGACCGGCTCACATGCCTTTATTCCAAAAGCTAATCTTTGATTTTTGTGTCTGAATATTAGTTTACATTAATTGTTCTTCTTGTCATGTCATGATACTTGTGGACAATCGTTTGTTTTTAGTTCAATAATCTATATGCATCTACGGACACCCTTGTGTAGTTTACAAGCATGGGTTACTCTAAGGAACAAGTTGTTACTGCGTTCAATGATGTTTCTAGAAGATACCCGGATAAGGATGTCTCATCTTTGTGGCCAGCTGTTTTATGTCATCTCAAAGAAGGGCAAGTCCATGGTTTGCAGGCAGAATCTCAAACCATGAGAAATAATGTCCGTGGGACTAGTTCTACTGCTGTCTCAAGTGGTACTTCCTTTCTACTTTTTCAATCAGGTTATCATTGATATTAATAAACAATTGATACCAGTGAACCACTTTATGATGTCCAGGTTCGGTTGATCTTACTGGTAATGAGAGCAGATCTATCAGTGCATCTTGTGGGAATACATCAAGCTTTGGGTCTCTTAATACATCTTTTGCCTTGAAGGCTTGTTCATCATCGGTAGAGTTTTATTTGTTTCATGGAATGGATGTAGTTCCTTCATCATAAATATCCAGTAGAAAATCCTTTTTTGGATGGAAGTTCGGGATCAAATGAGCAGTATTCTTGTTTTAGTGCATTAGTCAGAAATTTCTTTGACATTGCATTCAAATTAGAAATTTACTATAGAAATGTCTCCAAATTCTGACATTGCATCGAATGCATTCACAGTTACCATCAATAACTACAGTTTTTGGGTAATTTTTTTGTATTGATTTGCAAAACCTTCAAAATTTTTGTATGAGGTCGTAGGTTCGAATCAGTCACTGCAAAAAGCATAGGTTAGACTGCCTAGTATATTCCCTTCCCCAGCACCCTCACCAAGTGGGGACTAGAACTGGGTTGACCCTTTGCCAAACCTAGAGGAACTTTTACAAGTATACATACACGGTTTCACTTTAAAGTTATGATTTTGGAACTATTTTTGAAGTGCTTGCTTTCCCTGCTGACAATCTTAGGACCATACTAAATCAATGGTGAGCGGTTTAAGTTTACCACCACTGAGCTTGGGGGAGAGATTCGAAGATGCATATCAAGTGATTTTAATACTGGATGATCGGGAGCAATTTGCCACTCAGGGGTGAGTAATGTGGTAATAAGTCTACTATTTTCTTTGTTGCTGTATAAGTGCAATTGTTTGAGAATGAGGCTTGTGTTTTCCTTCATTCTCTGTTCTTTATTCTCTATTTTCACTTTGGATGTTAGGATAGCGATGTTATGTAATTTTCCTTATCTTTCAAACTTAATGACATTTACCGAAAGTCACATTTTAGCTGCAAATGAATAAGTTTCCTTGTCTAATGATCTAATGAATTTTGATAAGCTTAATTATTTTATTATTTTCAGATCACGATATTGGAGAGTTATTGACAATATTAGAAGTCAACAAAAAATTCAAGTAGATGTGAGTTTTGATGATTTTAAATATAGCATTTCTTTGCTCTGCATTTGGTAGTAATTATTTTCGTATTGGTTAATCCCCAGGTCCGGAGATTGCCTGTTGGAGATGGGATTTGGATAGCTCGCCACAAAACTCTTGGCAGTGAATATGTGCTGGATTTTATTGTTGAGAGGAAGAATGTTAATGATTTGCGCTCTTCAATTAGGGATAACCGCTATAAGGATCAAAAATTAAGACTTTTGGTACATAATCCTTCTTGGAGATCAAAATTGTTTTATTTGTTCTTCTGAAGATTTGTTTGCACATATGAGGCATGATTGTGTATTTGTGTGTATGTCAACTGTTAATAATGACGGAATTTAGCTTTATATGAATTCAAAGAGAAATGTGTTACAGTATATGTCTGAGCATATGAGCTGCAAAGGATACATGGGAAAACACACTTGGCTAGCATCTAGCATTTGAGATGTGACTCCCTCCTATTCAAACCATGACAGTTGGTTACTTCACTTGTCTCACTCTATATAGTGTTAACCCCTTCTCACAACACACACACCCTTTCCCATATTATGGTAATGCAACCCTGCCCCTTTTCTGGACACGTCATGGCCTTAGGTCCATCAGTATGTTTTTTTATGGAACCTTATGTTAGCAGCAGCCTTTGATGATTTATAAGTTTTCAATAACTAATTCCAGTTCGCTGGCATTGGTTTTGAGCTTTCCAAATAGTGGGGCTAGGATTTGTAGGAACACAGTTTTCTTTTTCTTTGAGTTCATATTCTACATTTGGCTGTACTTGTTTTTATTGGTTGATCATGGATGGGCCTTTAATTGGGCTTTATTTTGTTATTTAGGTGTCTTAATATCTTACTCCCATGCTCACTGTTTAGTCAAATCATATTATAACTATCTGTATAGTTTTTACATGCCAATATGTTGATACGCAAATTATAATATTTTAAGTTGTTCAATATCCTTATAATCTTAATATAAGCTGTAAGCTTAGCATAACAATGTCTTCCCTGTTCAAATTGCTGTTTGGAAGAGGTCTGGATTGAAGAAGCTGATATATCTTGTGGAAGGTGATCCAAACTCCTCTGAAGCTGCTGAAAGCATAAAAACTGCGTATGCATCATCTCTCAGTGTCTATATTTTCTTGTAATTCTTAGTTCATTCATGTTGTGCAGTTTGTATGTTGAGATAAATCCATTTGCATTGTCATTATTAAAACTGCATTATTGAGTGTCACCATAAATGAAACTGGTTGAAGAATTGTGATATGTTGTGGTTGAGTGGTGTCCATTAACTATTTGGAATTGTGTTACTGTTGGAATATGGTCTTATCTTTTGCCCTTTAAATTAACTTCTCAAAATTGGCTATTTCCTTAGCTAGGCATTTCTTGTTATTTTTTCCATTGAAAACGGTTTGCATCATACCATCCTTAAAAGTGGGAAAAAGATAGTTCTAGACATGCTTTTGACAGGTGTGAGTGAAAACAGTTTGTAGTATAAGTTTTTTTAAGTTGAAACATGCATTTATTTGGTAAAAGTTACCTAAGGAGATACTGATGAGCTTGTCATAAAGGCATTTTACTCTGTGATTTATTGTTCATTATTAGTTTTAATGATTTCAGATTTTTTCTTATTGTATCATCAATGATATGTTATTATGCGACCATATCTTTATCATAGTCAAAGATACTATCAGATTATAATCTGATTTCTTGCTTCAGTCACTATATGTATCACTGATTCTGAATGAAATAAAGAAGATCCGAGGCTTTAATTCCTCTGCATATTTCAGTTTCTTCTTATATTCAGTTGGAATATTAGTTTGAATGCTTAATATCAACTTTAATTGGTTTTTTTTGGATGAAACTTCAATAGGTTCATTATATCTAATCTGCATGAGGATTTTGTATGCGCCTGTTAGGATGATTTGGGTTGCTAATCTGGTTTGATAATGATTAATGAAGTGTATTTGTTGAGTTTGTATTGATTATATAGTTGTTCTCGTAAACTTTTTGCTCCACTGTTATCTAAAAGTTTTTGGGTATCACTGTGTGCAGCTGTTTTACAACAGAGATTTTGGAGGGTTTTAATGTGCAGAGAACTAGTGGATTGGCTGATACACTAAAGAAATATGGTTATCTCACCCAAGCAATTACTCAATATTACAAGGCCATAGTTATGGACGACCATTATAAATGCTCTGGAACATGCCCTCGTTTTGGTGAATTTATCAAAAGGTGCCAAGATATTGACAAAATGACAGTCAGTGATGTATTTGCTGTCCAGCTTATGCAGGTACTTGTTTATGCAAAATTAAGAGGGCATTGTGTTTCCTTGTGGTGCCAAACACTCAACTTATGAATTAGTTTGAAAAATCTGATTTAGATTGTTCAAAATTCAGGTCCCTCAGGTTACAGAGGAGGTTGCCTTGGCTGTGCTGGATTTGTACCCAACACTCTTCTCTCTTGCCAATGCCTACTCTCTTCTTGTGAGTTTTTCTTTCCTCTAGGAACCTAATATTTAAATCAGCTGGTTGATGTATTTGTAATAAAATATTCCCGAGAACTTCAGGATATTTGGACTAGATTTGTGAGGTAGCCCAAGGCTGTTTGGCCTGTTTTAACTGGTTGTCCAGTCTGTTTTTAATGAAATTTTACACTTGTGTAAGAGCTATGATGCAATCATAAAACCACCACCACAAAATATAGTGTTTCAATGAATTTGAAGTGTGGCATTATGTTTGTCGCTAGTGTCAGATTGATATCAAATATGATATGATATGATATGATGGTGTTGTTGAACAATGATTTATAACTTGTTACACTTAAATTAAAAAACTTTGGGATGCCTAGTTTTCGAAATTTAGCTTTTTGTGTTCCCTATTCCCCTCTTCCTTTAAGTTGGCTTAATTTTAGTATCTTCTCTATTAGGATGGAGATGTTTGTGCACAAAAGGACATGCTCAGAAGACAGAGCAATAATGTGATCAATTTAGCCGCCAGCAGGAACATTTTCCAGTTAGTTTGGGGCAGCTGACTCTTCCATTTTCACATATTTAGTGATGGTTTCGGGAAGTTGAACCAACACGAAGGTAATGTCAACATTCTTTGTCGCCATTCTGTACATTTTGTTTAGTAAATGTCCTGATTTTTCTTTAAATTTGATGACAATTACTATCTAGTCAAACACATACAGGTTGAAAGTTTGGTCACTTACATTAAATGATTAGCAATACTCCTTTGCCATTTGTAAATTGTACATTATTGAGATATATATATATATATTTATACATGTCAGTATAGAAGGATCTTAATTATGTTTCTTGTGATCTTCATTTGAGCTTTTAGAAGTGAAGTTTCCTCAGCTCTTTCAGAGTCCAATCTGCATAATTTACATAAAGGAAAGAAGGATTAGCAATATATTTTATAAACCAAGGTTGTGAAAGATCCCAAATCCTATGAAAGAGGATTTGGAGTTCATTGATTTCTACTTTTTAGCCGGAGAAATCAAAAGGGGAAAGAATTATATTGACACATTATGAAAAGCATCCCACATTGATATTCGTTTTTTCGATTTTGGCTTTTAATGTTTAATGTTGAAAAATAAAGAGTTCTTCATAGTGAAATCTCTTGCAACAATCATGTCATTCTTCTCACTTTTGTGAATGACAAATGCCATGATAAGTTCTTATCTTTGGATCTAGTAATAGTAGATTTACTGATTTATTAAGAATTAATCCCGTTCACCCATTTTATTCATAGAAATTAATGAAAGTTGCATTGATTCAAGCAAATTGGATGTCTCTTTAATTCTAAATATTCAAATATCAGATTTAGGTGTTCTTCATGGGAATCCATCCTCACTGCTATACTTGAAGCATTTCTGGATTTTAAATAGTGATTATGAATGCAATAGTCAAAGTTTTGCATTTGAAATTACCTCCCTTTTACAAATAATGACTACCCAAATCTTTTACATTAAAATGTTGGCTAAAATTAGTTAAAAATAATTATTGTATTAAAAATGTATTTTTGTTTTTCAATTATGCTGAAGATGATGTGAGTATGAGAGAAATAAAAATAAGAGATATATGCAATTAATTGGAGGTAAAAATAGGAAAGGTTTATTAATGTTTCAGAGAAACAGATTGTGCCATGTTTCAGAATTTCAGAAAATTTCTTTTCGTTATTCTTTTACCTCTATAAAATTCCATACGCCATACTAATTGATCTAATTTTTTACATATATTTCATACTTCATAGCTAGTATCAAACCCAAATAAATGAGCAGATTAATGCCAATTTTCTTTACAACTTACTTTAAACTTTGTTGAATCTATTATGAAAGAAGAAATTGAGCAATTTCTACGAAGAAATCAAATTGGTCACATTCTTTAATAAAATCACTTATTTTTTTTTCCAATGCAGAGTAAATCACCAAACCTTCGAATACTCCAAACCGCTAAATGCTTATCTTTAGCCAATTGACAATTGACAAATAAATCAAGTAGGATATATTTGATTTATTTTGCATTTTGTCCTTAAACACAGAAAAGTGGGTCCTTTGGTTCTGTTTGGTTAGAGAAAATCCAACAGAAAGCTACAAATGTAAGACAACGCAAAATTCCACAGCTTTGCATTGTTCCGACCGATCCCCAAGGTTACGACACATGTTTTCTTTCAAAAGCAAAGACCATAGTTTTGGCAATATTTTGTACTACAATTCAATTGTGTATTAAGTTTAGGTGAAACTTGCCAGATGACAAAATATTAATCGACAATATTGATTGTCTAGTATTACTAAAATAGCACTAATTTTCTAGAATAAATGGCATTTGATTACGTTTCCAACACACCTAAAGAAAGTTAACTGGTTCACAGTTCACATCAGTAGTTTGAGATCATATTTGTACAAGGCAATAGAATTATAAAAATAATAAATGAGATATCTAAGTATGCATACCATGTTGAGTTTATAAGATAATATATTAGGTGCACTGGTTTTGAAGAATACTGGATAGGTTTTAAAATACTATGCATTTACGTTACTCAACACTTTTAATTAAGGCATCAAGAAAAAAAATGCACTTTGATTCTAATAAAAGAAACAATTTTTTTTTAAAAAAAATAAATACACATGAACTAAGGCAATTGAAGCCGATCATTTTAACTCAATTTTCCCTAACAATCATATTTGGTTAAACTGAATTGGGCTAAAGTATTGTTACATAATTTTATTTGTAAAATAACACCCCATTTGACTCGCAATTTTGATTCCAAATTGGTGTTCTTAGAGAAAATATAATTGACAAGGATAGAATAGTTATTTTGCCGTTTGTAATATGAGGAAACAAAGTAGTTTCTATTGCAGAGGATATACTCCTAGACCTAATCCCCGAAAGGAAAAACGATACTATAGTAATCGTCATAAATAATTTATCCAAATGTGTGTAAGCAATGCACAACCCTACCAAAAGATTCGAGAGAATCAGATAGAGGGAAAACGTGTTATCTAAATAGGACAATCATTTTGTTAAAAAGAAATAGGACATAATCCAACGTTTATCACCACTGAGTAACCAATCACACTAAAGGCAAACTTAGTCATATTTATGAGTACTATGCTAGTTTCTCCTAGGATACTTCTAGTATGCAGAATATTATTTGGTTCATATGTTCATACAGAACCGAAGATATATGCTAGAGACTTACAAATTCACATGTAAGAATGCCTCTTTACAAAACAACATGAAGATTTGTCTGCATCCCCTTAATATAAGGGCAATTCTCCAAGTGGATGGCATTTCCTACATAACTCATATTCTTGCTTTGGAGGCATTTCCTAGGATTTTTCTTGCATATCTTTATCATCATTTCCTTCCACATTTTCTATATATCAACAGGCAATCAACACATTTTATAAATTTTATTATAAGTTACCCGAGCAACCAATCACTTAGTTTTGATTTAACGCATTTTACAAATGAGTTAAAACCAAAACTTGTTATACTAAGTGTCACTTCCTTTAAAAAAGCATATAAATATATCAATTTAATCAACTTATTATAATAAATGTAGGAGGTAATAGTACTTCAATTTGATTTGCCTTCTATAGTTTGTAAATTGTTTTGTAAACAATTGTTATTGATTGCATATATTAAACAGAATTTCTATTTGATTGAGTATTTCAAATAAACCAGCACACATTCATTACAAATAATAACTACCTTAACTAATTTTGGTGTGTGTGCCATAAAAGAAGATTTTTAACAGTTTGTTTTTAAAAAAGTCCTATAAACATTGCAATGAAAAATCAATATTTAAAGTTATACATCAATAAACTAATTGTCTCAACTGCAAGGATGACCCTTCGAAGAAAAAACGTATGAGAATTTAAGTAGTTATGCACATATATACTATATATTCAAATTTATATCAATTGTATATATAAATTATTGATAACTCCGCTTATGTTTATAGCTATATAATCATAAACTATGTCAAATTTAATTGAAGAAGATGATTGTGTTAAGCCGTGACAATTAACATAAACTATGTCAAATTTCATGAACATTGATTAACGACAATAACGTAGTATGTAGCCAACTTCATTTAGTAGGATAAGGTGTTGTAATTATTATCTACGAGTGATTGATTGCTTCAACTACCCTTATTTTTTTATTCATTTCAAAACCAGCATTCCCTGAAACCTTGGTGAAAGGAAACCTCGAGTGTATATTTGTTGTGTTGCTGTTTGTATTAGACTATGATTCCCATAATGGCCAGCACAAACAAACCTCTTTTCCACATACTGACAATTATTAGGAAGAGATCACTCTCCATTCCCAACTTCTTCTTTGCTTCATACCTAAAAGACAAGATCACAATAAAACTTTTGGTGACAAAATCAACCTTTTTTTTTGTCTCTATCTTATGAAGCCTTATACACAGAAACAGCTTCAAATGCATTCAAAAGACACAGTCATATTCTATATAAACCCTCATCATAAGAACTTCACAGCTTACTCAATTCATTACTTCCCAGGAAGCTTTAAAAGCCTCCTGGTTTGGTTTATAAGCTGAGAGGTTTCTGGAAAATTAAAAGTTGATTTTGGTGTTCTTGTTCACTTATACATCAGGAAGAAAAGCCCATATGGAGTCTGGTATTATCTCTCTACTTCATGGAATATGTTTAGTCAAATGTTTAAGATCCATAACCACAAGGTTAATATATTAACTTTTCATTCTTGAATAGTCCCATATATATAGAGTTTCATTTTGATGTTTTATTGATGACCCTAGTGATTTTTTAATAGAAAATTAGAAATCTTCATATTGCTTTGGAAATGAGAAATATAATTTTGTTTCTGCAGTTTTATTCTGTTTAGGGATATATATTATTCTGAAATTTTAAAAGAAAATGGAATCATGAATTATATAAAATAATTTAAGTTCAAGATGTTTGGATTGAAAGTAGAGAGAGATAGACAGATCAGGACCACCAAAATATAGAAATCTCCAAATTATGGTCCATTGAAATAGGTCAAGTTCTAGGAATGGTTAATTACTAGTCTCAGAAATGTTTTATGAAATGACCCAATTAGTGTTAGTGAAAATATTTGTTAGTGCCTTATTTATTGTTGTCATTTGATGACTCAAAGTTATTACTTTTAATTGAATTGTTCTTCTCAATGATAAACAACGGGAATCTTTACTCAAGATGGTTATCACTGTCTTAGTCCTTGTCTAGAGAGTTGACAATGACTATGCCAATTTGAGATTCTAAATTATCCTGATGTGGGAGAATATAATTTTGGTGTCTCTTTTTCCCAACTAGTATCACAAAAAGTAAAATGTACCACTTTTTCTGTCCAAAAAAAATGTACCACTTCAGACCAGCCCACTAAGCCAATATAAGAAAAAATCAGGTCAGCCTGGCCCAAATGGGAGGTTCATTTCATATACTATACTGACTCTTGTCTGCAATTCTAAATATATACAGGCTCACCTTACCAATGGCTGATGAGAGAACTAAACAATGGAGGCTACAATCCAATCTCTGTTCTTATTGATTGTGCAAAATGTGTTGCAACTGGAAGCATTAAGAATGCAGACATGGGCCTTGAGTTCATCTCACAACTTGCTTCACCTGATGGTGATTCTGTTCAGAGAATGGTCACTTACTTCAGTGAAGCCCTTGCTTACAGAATCATCAAGAACCTTCCAGGTGTCTATAAAGCCCTCCATTCCTCAAAATCCTCACCAATCACTGAACAAATCATGGTCCAAAAATTCTTCTTTGAGCTATGTCCCTTCATGAAATTAGCCTACTTGACTATAAACCAAGCCATTGTTGAAGCCATGGAAGGTGAAAAGCTTGTTCATATCATAGACCTTCATTCATCTGAGCCTGCACAGTGGGTTGACCTTTTGTTGACTCTTAAGAAACGTCAAGAAGGCCCTCCTCATTTGAAGATCACAGGGATTCATGAGAAGAAAGAGGTTTTGGATCAAATGGGGCTTCATTTAGTCACTGAAGCTGGAAAACTTGACTTCCCTTTTCAGTTCAACCCAATTGTGAGCAAGTTGGAGGATCTTGATGTGGAAAGCTTGCCAGTGAAGTCAGGAGAAGCTCTTGCCATTAGTTCTGTTCTTCAGCTTCATTCCCTTCTTGCAAGTGATGAAGATAACACTTTGGCTTCTGCAACAAGAAACTCACCAGCCACACCTATGAATCTGCACAGAGCTGTACATCATCATAATCATCAACACATGAGCAAGAGGACTTTTGCAGATTATTTAGAGAAAGACATGATCAATGCTTATATCTCAAGTCCAGATTCAGCACTATCACCACTTTCTCTTGGTGCTTCTCCTAAAATGAGTATGTTTTTGAACTCCCTAAGGAAACTCCAACCAAAACTTATGGTCATCACAGAGCAAGAATCAAACCTTAATGGATCCAATCTGATGGAGAGGATAGAGAAAGCACTTTACTTCTACAGCCCATTGTTTGATTGCTTGGAATCAACTGTTTCAAGGCATTCATTGGAGAGACAGAAGCTTGAGCGTGAGCTGTTTGGGGAACAGATAAGGAGGATAATTGCATGTGAGGGTTTTGAGAGGAAGGAAAGGTATGAGAAGCTTGAGAGGTGGATTCCAAGGATGGAATTGGCTGGTTTTAAGAGAGTACCATTGAGTTACATTGGGATGTTGCAGGCAAAGAAGTTGTTGCAGAGTTATGGTTACAAATATAAGATTAGGGAAGAGAATGGTAGTTTGCTTTTGTGTTGGAGTGACAGGCCACTTTTTTCTGTATCAGCTTGGAGTTATAGAAGATGAAACAAAAAAATGTGTGTGATATTGGTGCAGTATAGTTATGAAGATGTAGGCCCCTTTGTATTATTATGGGGCCATGTTTTTTGAAGATTATACAGTTGAATAATCTTTTTGATCATCCAGTCATCAGTTTGATTTGGACATATTTTTTCTACCTAACTAATTAAGCCTGATTTATAGCAAAACTTAGAATCAGAATTCTATATAAACATGTAATCGGTATAATACAAGAGAAATAGATGTAATAATGACAGTGACTCCAGTTATGCACCACCATTCTGCTAAGGTTTTCCCTACAAGCGTGTTATGTCTTGCAAAGACTAGCACAATCTTCAAATCATCATTCCCACAAAATTTTTAACAAATTGTCACTCTGCCCCCTTTTCTGATTGTCAACTTGAATTTTCCACTTTTTGGAAAAAGAAGAAAGTTTTATTTCGATGCTTAAGAAAACATGCCCAAACTTCACTAGAATAGTTAGCAATAATAGTTCACCATTTAAAGATGTCCTTTGATAGAAGGATATATTGAAGGTCCCCACGATTTAATCAGAATGTACATTATAGTAAAAAAGTTTTAGTGTTATGAGTTACTATAGAGAAATTAGATATGGTACTAGTCTATCAGAGTTGAGATATGCATACTTCCATTCAATTCATAATGAGCACGCAAGTATTTAGCTAGGTTCATCCATTTCACAACTGTTCAATTTATATGCTTGTATATAGGACTGATCTCTCCCCCACTTAGTTGGGATATATAAGACTTTGATAATGATGATGATATAGGACTGATCTCTAAATAAGAACCTTATGATACTAAAGCACATAGGATAGTGGATAAATGATTGGACCAAAATACATACTCTTAGTAGCAATTTCAAAACATCAAAAAGCTTACCTGAAAATACCAGAAATGCTCTTTTAAAAGTGTGCAAAACACTATTTTGATATTTTTCTGTTATAGAGTTTTAAAATTTAGGGCAAAAGCGCTGATCTGATAATTAACTATTTCAGTTCGGGCAAAACTAATAAATGACTATTTCGCGGTGCAAAAATAATATCTAACTTTTTGAACCGGTGCAAAAAAAGATAAAACCAGTCCTAGATGTTAATTTGTAGTTATGTGGAACCTTTCTGATATTATTTTCAACGTGAAAATGCTTTTTTGCCCCTCCCAATTAAAACCTTGCTTATATTAATTAACATGGGAAGATAAAAGGCGGAAAGAAGAAGTGTTGAGTTTGAATTGTAAGGGGTAAAAAAGTGTTTATACTTTAGAAAATAATATCAGAAAGGTTCCACAAAACTACAAATTAACATTTAATACCGTTTTTATTATTTTTGCACTAGGTCACAAAGTTGGTCATTATTTATGCACAGCGAAATGGTCATTTATTATTTTTGCCCAAACTGAAATAGTTAGTTATTAGATCAGCGCTTTTGCCTAAAATTTAAGTTTTGTTGGAAATAATGAACAATACAATTGTGGATCACAAAAACTCAACTACAGTTTATAAGCTCTAGTTTCTTTCATTTAATCTTCTGTAATTAAATTTAACTTTTGAAGACATGCATGCATGTTGATTTGTACTCTCTCCGGTCCTAAATATAAGACCTAATTGACTTTTTCTAGAAAATCCTTAAAAAAACAAAATAAGTTAATTATAAATTGATTTACCTAATTTTTTCCCTTAAACTAGTTTATTTTACTTAAAACTAATGGATAATCTAAAAATATATCAAATATGTATGTCATCATTTAATAACCTATTTCGCAACCTTAACCTCTCCAAAAAAAATTCAATTAGGTCCTATATTTAGGACCGGAGGTAGTATTAGTGTTCCAAACTTCCAATCTCACAATAAGAACACGGATATCTTCTATATATCTTGCTAATCAAAAGACGCTCAAATGATCATCTGGCCAGGACTTAATTGTGTGTAATTAACTTGAGTGTAAGAGTGGAATATGACAAGTTGCCGACTTGCCGTATAGTAATTTGACCGCTTTGCCTATTTATCTTTTAAAAATTGCGAAAATTAAGAAATATAATCTTGGCATTTTCTGTTATATATCACCAAAAAAAACCCCATATAAATTTTAAGTTATAACTTTAAATGTTGTATATAAAAAAAGAAAGAAGAGTTAAATGTCATTGGGCTACAAGCCCTATGATTTGAAAAGAAGTATTTAATCATGCTTCCGATGAAACTGTACAAATGCAGTGTCAAGTAGCATCTTTTGGTAGCATTTTGACTCAGCAGCTAGGTAACCATACTGTTAATGCGTAAAACAATTGAAAAAATACATCTTATAATATACAGGGAATATCACGAATCTGGTAGAATTATGTACTAAAAAGCACTTAAATTTTTTCATTTTTCATATTTATGTACTTGAAATCTTAATATTATTAATATTGACTATATTAAAAAATAACCTAGGAAAAAACAATGACTAGCTGTTTATTTCCCCATTTGTCCTTACTCGAGTAATCATCATTTTATAGGTTTTACCACACAAATAGGAAGTTTAATATTGTATATGCGCGGTTGCTTGATTAACAATAAATTGATGGGCAAAACAATGCCATAATGTATATAAAAAAAGAAACAATGCCATAAGGACTACTTTTTGAAAACCACATAAAACAAAACTGTCTATCTCACATGTTCCTTTATTTATGTGGCTAGAGCCTAGAAATACCGAAACAATTATTTACAATTTGCTAGTTGCTCCCTCTCTCCACACCAAACTTGAAAGCCCTTTACATGTATATCCGCTTTTGCCCTCTCCCTATAACTCTCTTGACTTTGTGGTCTAATTTATGATTCAATTCGAGGTCTCCAGCAATGTACTGATGATATACAAAATAGAAGCTGCAGGTATATTTATCTATATATACAATCATATTAGAGCTCCTTTTCAAAAGATTTTTGTAATGAAATCAATTAGATGTAAAGTTCCATGAACTCAGAAACAATTATATAAGTTGTACCATTCACAACTTATAAAATAGTAGTACAACTTGCTGTTGATCTTGTATAAATATATTTTGAAGATAAGAAAATATAAAGTAATATAAAGATATTTTGACTTTTAATCAATGGAAGAAAGCACTTCTGTATTAGTCTATTCCTATCCGTATAACGATTTATGAATATTTATTTTGCTTGATCATTAACTGTTTGAGAAATTTCATCTTTAGCACAGCAATCAATTCATGATTTTTACAATAGACCATTAATAAATACCAGATCTTGCTCCTTCCTTATTTGACATCTATCCAACAGTTTGAAGTCTCCGACCGGCGGATTGATTATGATGGAATTAGCAGGTAATGTACACTCGGATCGGATTTGAGCTTCATTATATTTCCTCAAAGTCTTAGAGTTAAATGGGTTTTGATTTGAAGATGTGGAAATAAGAGACAAAAAATGTTCTATATTATTATTAGAAGAAAGCATATACAATTATTTCCCACCGTAAACTACTCCCTCCGGTCCTAAATATAAGACCTAATTGATTTTTTTGAAAAATCCTAAAAAACAGTAAAATAAGTTAATTATAAATTAATTTACCTAATTTTTTCATTTAAACTAGTTTATTTTACTTATAAACTAATGGATAATCTAAAAATATATCAAATATGTCATGATTTAATAGACTATTTTGCAACCTTAACTTCTCCAAAAAAAAGTTATCTAGGTCTTATATTTAGGACCGAAGGTAGTATTAATTTCTTATGTGATAGTCTTCATTATTTCCATGACGCCGTCTATTTTTTCGTTTTTGTTTTTGGCTGAGTCATGGCGCCGTCGTTTGTGATGATATCAATTTGAAAACCTACAATCAGAACGAATCCTTATTATTTATTCACACCAACCACCATATACTAGATAAAAAAATAAAAAAAATATCAATGCTAGGAAAGGAATTAGTATCCATATTTCATTTTCCTTGTAGACATCATATTTTGTCTTGATAAAGCCTGGGTACTTTCATCCATACGAACTAGAAAAGAGCCATATTAAATAATTAAATTATATAGGGAGAGAAACATAAGAATGTCCCTATATGTGAAGGTTCTAATAACCTTGAAATGATTTTACCTCCCTTGGACCAGTTGTATACTTCATCCAATCCTAAATATAAAATTACTTTTGATGAGATTCGATTTTATTATAGTTATAAACTCTTATCTATTTTATTTTATATATTTGTCTTTCTTTTCTCAAGATTATCCCTATTTTTACTTTGACAGTGACAACTAATTTTTATTAGAGATGGTTAACTTCACAAAAACTACTTAATTCAAGTCTAGTATATAGTATGTAGAAACTTCATATAAGAATTATTTTGATGAGGGACTATGATGATTCCACACATATTTGGCAGTTGATATATGTATGTCAGCCCACTTCTATGCAGTGTATACTTACAAAGGACATTACACGCACACACACATCGATCTCCTAACAATAATCAAGACATAATGATTAAGATTTATCACCTCATTAATTATTGAACAATACTATTAAAGCTTTTACAATGATCAACTTTAGCCCGTAGGATCCGGATTTTCTCAGCGGCCTTTTTTCTCAGCGTCTCTCAGCGTCTCAATCATGTCCGTCCAAAATTATTCAACAGCCCAAAAAAGGAGACACATGTTTACACTCTCCTGCACCCCACCTCACCATATCTCTCCCCCATTATTCCTAATTACTTCCCCATTCATTTCTCTCTCTCCCGTTCACATCTCACCCCCACCATGATTTCTGACTTTTGCCTTTTCTATCGTCCTAAAACAAGATACAATATGGATACAAGTATTTTACTCACGAATCCACTAGATTAATTACAATATAACATGAATAAAAGATCATATGATGTTTTCGAATATGATATATGGACGCCATTTCTTTGTTCATATCAAGGTGTATATCCTCTTGTGGAAGCCAAAAATCAGCAAACAAAAACCGATTCCTAAATCCAACATAGTGGTACAAATTATCTTGAAATAAGAAATGGAGGGAGTGGCTAATTAGTAATTACACTTACACTGTCAAAAATAATAGCAGCTGTAACTGATTCGAGTTTGTAAGATTATAATAGAAATAGGAAGGGGATGATTCAAGGGGGTGGAAAGTAGGAGATTGGATAGTTAAGAGGGTGGCGTTGGGGTGGAGGGGGGTTGGAGATGGTGAGGAGGTGGGAGGGAGATGTTGAGGGGGGAGAGAGAATGTGGAATGGTAAAGGAAAATGAGG
The DNA here is from genome assembly GCA_029929735.1 of Mimosa pudica. Lineage (NCBI taxonomy): Eukaryota > Viridiplantae > Streptophyta > Magnoliopsida > Fabales > Fabaceae > Mimosa > Mimosa pudica. Next base: position 8,172,413 of record JAKELP010000001.1, read on the forward strand.
GGAGGGATTAGGTGTGGGCGGGAACATGTGTTCTGATTAATTGGATCGTTTTGGACGGCCATGATTGAGACCCTGAGAGACGCTGAGAGAGAGGATCGGACGCTCAGAAAATCCGGATCCCCTGTTATAGTAGTACTTGTTAGTTCCTTAATTATTTATCTCTCTTTGCTTAAATAGATTCGTCGTCAAAGCACTATGACTACCTGAGAAGCCTGCAAGGGGAAGACAGGGGCCTATTTCTGATTCATTGCCTTAACAAATGTGCTTGGTGTATTGACAAAGGTGACTTCAAGAATGCGTACATTGCGCTTAAGGAAATTTCTTATGTTGCTTCACCTGATGGTGACACAATTCAAAGGCTAGCTACCCACTTCAAAACGGCACTAAGTCTCAGGCTCATGATCAACCAAATTGGCCACGTGCCACCTGGAGTCCTTTCTTGTTTGACAAGTAATCCCTGGTCAACCTTAGAACAACAACATTCCAGAAACTTGTCCTTTGACTTTCTCCCATTCTTGAAATTCTCTTATTTCATTACCAACCAAGCCATTGTTGATGAAATGCAAAGAGAACAAGAGTTTCATATAATTCATCTGAATCCCATCACGAATAACGCTACTCAATTGACATATCTTCTTCATACTTTGAAAGCACAATGCCAAGGAATAAACCCATCACTGCCTCGTGTGAAGATCACCATGATGACACATGAGAATAATGATATCCTGCAACGCATGAGGTCTGACTTGACTCAGAAAGCTAGAAATTTGGACATTATTATTGACTTACATTTCATTGTAGAGCAACCGGAGAATGTTTGCTTTGAGAAATTGCCTTGGATCAAGCCAGGAGAGCCCATTGCAATAAGTTGTGTTCTTGGTCTTCATTCTCTTCTTGCCGTCGATGACAATCAAATTAACAATCCTGGTTATTCAGATAAGATTAGAGGGGTTTTACTTCAGCTTTGGAAGCTTAAACCTAGGCTTATGGTGATCACAGAACAAGAATCCGATAACAATAGGCCTAGTTTGAGCGACAGGCTAGATAAGGCATTGAACTGGTATGCTCTATTATTTGATTGCTTGGAAGCTAATGTTCCAAAAGAGAGAGGGATAGAGAGAATAATGGTGGAGAGGGCAGTTCTTGGGGAAGATATAAAGAACATTATTGTTTGTGATGGGGTTGATAGAAAAGAGAGGCATGGAAAGTTCTTTGAGACATGGAGTCCATGGCTTAAAATGGCTGGATTTAAGGGGATGCGTATGAATTATGGGAAAATGTTGGAGATGACAAGATCATTCATGCAGAGATGTGGAAATGGATACGAGTTATTAGACAATGATCATTGTTTGTTCACGTGCTGGGAAAATCGTCCTCTATATTCCATCTCAGCCTGGAGCTATAGTGGATGGAGAATTTCATGCTAGGTTAAGCCTCTTGATCAATAAACTAAACCACACTTTATGAACCCAATTAATTATACACAAACCAAATAAATTAAAGCTAGCAATATGATCAAAGTAGACTTTTGGTCAATGAAATATATATATACTATTTCCGATCCTTAATGTAATAAGATTTAGTTTGTAATATGTAAACGTTCTCTACAAACTAGATTTTACATATTAAGGACCGGAAAATAGTACTAGACATTGGCTTTATTTTGCTCCGATCCGTGTAAATTGTGGTTTAGTTTATTGATCAATTAGTCTAGCTTGAACAGTATAATGAGCAAAAGTATATTGTCGTCTCTGCAGGTTGTATGAGAATTGGGTTCGTAGAGTGTGGTTTAATGCTAATGATCCATATATGGGGTGTTGTTAGAGATGTAATAGATGGATGCTTTAAATAATGAGAATGGGGGTCAGCAATAATAACTGGCAGCAGATCGATGAGATGCGATTCTGTGGACGGCCGGGCAGTACAATCATATTATTATGTCCCTCATGATGATCAGAAATGTGTTCACTCTATCAAGTAATTCTGAATATTTAGTTTGATTCTGTTGGATGGACTCCCTTCACTTCAATATTATAGTAAACATATATATTCTGATCATCAGGTTTTTTACAATTTACAGCGTGTATTTCGTTTTAGCCAATAATAACTATAATTATACAGTGAATAAATGAAGCTCTTCTTTATATCATATATGGATAATCATGCTTAACTCTTGCAAGTTGGAGTCATCATCAACTCAACTCCATTCGTATTTGGACATTTCTATTAATTACACTATTGATGCATCCATGTAAAGCAATTAGATTAAGACAAGGAAATAAATTTATATACATAACACCGTCAAAGCATTAGCTAATGATTTGATCCAATTAATAATAAGGATACAACTCATACATGTGTCATTATGTATTTGTCCCCAAAGCAAATTTTGTATGACACGATGATCTTATTATTAGTAGATGATTTAATTTGTAAATTCTTTTTTAGTTATCATAAGGCATGCCTTTATACTTGAGAACCTAATTATTAACTCTTTATATAATTCGTTGGGGGATAAACACTCAAGGCATCATCGATAGAATGACGATACGTACGATTTTCCCCAAATGAAAATAGAACCACTTTAAAAGTTAAAACAAAATAGAGATAGAAAGACGATTTTCCCCAAATAAAAATGGCGTACGCTAAGTTTTTTTAAGAAAATCCAAATACCTTTTACAGATTATAATATAACTATTTTAAAAATATATCTGAGCCTTATTTCTGTAGTGGTATGAATACCTTTTCATTGAGCTCTAAGTTGTGAAAAGTTTATTTATTTTAGTTCTTATTGTCTAAGAATTCAATAGATATAAAGCTGTTCCGTATGATCAGAAATACTCCCTCCGTCTCTAAATATAAATATAACACCACTTTACCTAATTTGATTAAATTAGATATGTTAATTAAGTTGGTTACTATTAAATTATATTACCAATAATTCAGCCTAACCATATATCCTTATTTGCACTCTCCCTCTCTTCCTTATTTAATTATTAATAAGCATTATCAAGGTTAATGTGGGAAAAAGTTGAAAAAATTAGAAAGTAACCTTATATTTAGGAACATATTTAAATTCAAAAATGACCTTATATTTAAGGATGAGAAGTATAATGTATGTAAGAGGCAGACTCCTCGTAATCAGGTTAGCTCCTAGCTAAGAGTTGGAAATAAAATATAATGATATATAGAGAATTGAACAACAAAGTGACAAGGATCAATAATCTCTGCCATCATATGGCCAGTTGGAGTTGAAAAAGCGATTAATATATAATGATGTTGTTCACTTGGCCGTTATGATTTGTGAATAATCTTCGTCTAAGACACGGTTCTTCGATATCAACGCTCGTATACAACTTTGTTCTTGTTTGATGCTTCATCTATGTCTTCTTGATGATAAAGTTTTTGACAGTTCATCGCTGATTCCCCTCATGTATAGGAGTTTCTCATGATACTCCGAAAGCATCCTATGATCACTTGTATTTATTTGGTTTTGGGGTAGTTATATATAACCCCTTTGATGTATATCACAATTTAAATTTAATCTCTCTCAACTTTTATCTTTTTTATTATGTACCCTTGTCGTTACCTTTTTTATTATATTTTTTTTGTTAAAAAACAAATCTCTCTCAACGACAAGGGTATGAGTTTTTTTTTTTGGTAAATTACCGCCCGGTTTAATCCGGACTCGAGGGGTAGGAGTGTTGCCCACATAGGCAAGATTGTCCCCTCTCCCAATGAGTGCGCTTCCCGGGATTCGAACACGCGTTCTCCTCCTTACGGGGGTTGTAGCCCACTTACCAGCTCAACCAACTACCACTACAAGAAAATAGTAAGCTAGTCACGTGGGGAATTTGGCGCATGGGGCAAGAGTGACAAAATCAACTTTGTTTGTCACGTATGACTTCCCCAAACGTGACACAAACTGGAATGGACTTTCTTTGTGGCGCATAGACATGTTTGTGCGTCACAAACTTGACACAAACATGACACAAACTTAAATTTAAATTTTTTGTGGCGCATGGGCTTTCTTTGTGGCGTATGGATCCATACGCCACACATATGACTTCCCAAACATGTTTGTGGCGTATGGATTCATGCGCCACACATACCCGTAAAAAATTTAAATTTTTTCCCTCCACTCTTCCCACTTTCTCCCTATATAAAATTCACTTCTCTCACATTTTCTCCTCCCCACTCTCTATTTTTTCCTACTCTCTCCCCACTTTCTTTTCTCCTCTTCCTCTACTCCATTATTTTCCTCCTCTTCACTTCCATTCTTCATATTTAATTTCTCATTTAACTAATTATACTTAATTTTTTTTGCAGGCTCATTGTTTAAAATCTTCCACAATCTAAGGTATACACTTTATCATTCGTTAATACTTTGTTTTTTTCTCATTCATTATAATTCAAATTCTTTTATTTCATTATAATACTAGCTTTTAATTATTTTTCCCTCTACTCCCTCTACTTCAAACACTCTCTTTCCTTCTTTCTAATTATTATCTCCTATTTTTTTATTTTTTTAAAACCTGCAGCTTGCCGAGGAAGAAGCTTCCTCGGCAAGCTGCAGTTTTTTTTATTTTCACTGCACCTTATGTCGCGCATGGGTTATGCGCGACATGATTTTATTGCATTAAAATTATGTGGCGTATGATACGTGACACAAGTTTGTTACGCCTCGATTTGTGGCGTATGGAGTTATGCGCCACAAAAAAATTTCCTACGCCACATACTTCACAAATTTCACCATTTTCAAATGTGACTAGCAGGCATTTGTTTTCAATGGGTATACCCATTGGTACAAGGGTATGAGTTTTAATAAAAAACCGAATTCAGTTTAGTTTTGGTCAATGCTAACTGTGTGTATGAGTTTCCGTTCAGAAAAATTCAGTTGGAAAAAACTGCGTGTGAGTTTGGCTACTTGTGTATACAAGTTTATATATATTTAAATTTTGACAAAACACAAGCTTAAATTTTAATTATTAAATATAATGATTCATACATGTTATAATTTAACCATTTTTATCAACAACATTTAACTACAAGATTCCTATTTAGATTGTTAGAGTTGGCATTTTCTGATAAATGAAATTAACTATATTAAAAAAATTGAATACAAGTGCAATTTTCAAATATAAGACACTAAAAGTAGACTTGATGTAAAGATAGAAGATCAAAAATATACTTAAACTAATTATTATTTATTTGACTACAGAATTTTGTCTATAAATCATTAAATTATGCAACTGATTCACTGTCTTTTATAGTATTATTACACACATTTATATATATATATGATAATATTCTAGTTTTTGGTTGTTTATGAACATAGAACAATCCAAAAAACCGGACGAGAAAACATAGGGCACTCTACAAAGCTTGAAATAGCCGACCGAATACTCAATGAGCTGCCCCAAACCCATAATCCATATAATTGTATTGATTGCTCTCTGTTTGGAAACACTGCCCCTCTCTCAACTCTTTGGGGGTCATCTTCCATCATATAATGGATCCAGGTATTTGAATGAGACACCTGTACATATTTATATTTGAGGCAGTATACATGCCTCATTATTTGTATATTATCAAATCATAAATGTATTTTCCTTTTTCTCTCTCTTTTTGTCTTCTTTCGTCCTATTTTTCATATATGGAAGAATACATGTACACCTGTACATATGGAAGAATATATTTTTCATATATGGAGTATTATATATGATACCGTGCAAAGCAAATGTCAAATGTCCAATGACCCATGTGATTTTCTGTTTTCAGAATACTTTTCTTTTTGTTAAAGTTAAAAGACTACTTTCTTAACTGAAAAAAGAACAAACTACTTAAAATTGAAAAACCTGTTTTCAATTCTTTTTTTTTTCTGAAAAATGAAATGTAACGAAATTTCTTAGAAAATAAATATACAAGACAACTTCTATTATCCGTCCTTCTGGTCGTGGAAATTAAAGAAAACACCATGAGCTTCATATTTTCTTATTGATGACAATCATGCTAATAAAATACTCCCTCCGTTCCTAAATATAAGATCACTTTGGGGAAGTGAATAAGTTCCTAAATATAAGATCACTTCCTATTTTATCTCAAGTTTTGCCCAAACTACCCTTATACTCCCTCTTTTCATTGAAAACTCCTCCTCCTTTTAAAGTTAAGTAATTGAGGGGATTTTGGGAAGATCATGTCATTTTATTATCTTCCTTAATCTCCTCTAACTAACCAAAGTGATATTATATTTAGGAACGGAGGGAGAACTTTCTAAATCTAACATTCATTTCATAAGTTTGCACATGTTTTTGGGCAGATAACAAATAAATAATTTCTAAATATAAAAAGTAAGACAAAGAAAGCAAAAGCAAAATATATAAATTACTGATATTAACAATTGACACAGGATGTCAGTTAGTTGATGAATAATGATATTCACTAGTTAAGTACTAATATTTAACAACAACAAATAACTTATATGAATTTTGAAATTTAAAACGCTTGTATCTACCATTTTTCATATGAGCATAAAAATATAGGGTGAATGGTCAAATTTATTCATATATATTCATGAAATGTTTACCTGACACTATATTATAAAAAGGTGGTTCAAAAATACCTATATACATTATGAAATAGTTGAAAGATACTTATATACATCATGAAATAGCTCTTAAATGTCACACCTGTTGAATCCTCTAAACTGTCACTAAGTTAGAGTAGTGTTCCCTACTAGAATGTGATGATTGATTCATATGTTTTTTTTTGTTTGAGGAAAGACGATCACTGTACATATAGAAAGTGTAATACGTCTTTGAAACTCATTCTAAAAATATTTTATCGGTCATGGATAACCTTAATTTTTTAAATGTTGGTGTACTTTTCTTCAGGATTATAGTTTAATTGATGATTATTCATGTTAAGTTTTGGCCGTATTATATTTTGAGTGGGGCCCACTACTCAAATTTAATTAATTTATATAGGTATCTTCAAACCATTTTGTAATGTATATAGCTAATTTTGAACAAGTTTGATATTTTAAGAGCTACTTCGCAATGTATATAGGTATCTTTAAACCATTTGTAATGTGTACATAGCTAATTTTGAATCACTTTCTTTAATGTGGGTTGATTAGTTTTTGATAGATGTATATGGACAGATTTGTCCTTCACCTAAAACTATACGGTATATTTGAAAAATACTCGAGAGTTCTAGCAAAAAAATAAATTTGGTATGGAGGACAAGAGACATTAATTCTAGCAAATCAAACAGAAGTTTTCTGAATATGGTACAAATGAAAGTAAGAAGTGAATTAAAGACGTGAGCCTGTCATAAAATTCTGACAATAATTTCATAATTTGAGCTCTTATGGAAGATCTCCAAGTACTATCAAATACGAAACTCATCCTAAATAAGGAAGCATTTCAAAAGTATGCCCAGAGTCATATATAACCACAAAACCTTGCATCACCGAATGATCCCAAAGTCATAACACTCAATGTAACCATAGTTCCTTACTTCAGATGAAGGATGACTAAAAAAACAAATACTACCTCTGGTCATAAATATAGGACCTAATTGATTTTTTTTGTGTAGAGAGATTAAAGTTGCGAAATAAATTATTAAATGATGACATATTTGATATATTTTTATATTACTCATTAGTTTATAGGTAAAATAAACTAGTTTAAGGGAAAAAATCAGGTAAATCAATTTATAATTAACTTATTTTGTTTTTTTTAAGGATTTTCCAGTAAAAGTCAATTAGGTTTTATATTTAGGACCGGAGGGAGTATAATCAAACACCTCATACATTCTGGCTCTGCCTTTGCATTGTATCTTGTTTATGTATTGGTATATTCTGCTCCTTTATGTTCTGAATGTATGATCTAATTTAATAATTTAAGAATATTAAAAAAATTGTTTAACAAGTTATTGATTCCTGATACTTATGCATTGGTTTTCCTAAAATATAAATTCCGATAATTTTCCTTGAAAGCCATCCCATTAATAAAAATCCCCCTTTAACATATGCAATCAAAAGGAACAGTTTGATAAGAAAAATCATACATTTTGGGGACAAAAATTGATTCAAATATTCCATTAAGGATTAAATCAAATCATCTAACTAGCACTGGAAAGGAGCATTTCTTAATTCATTGCTTTGTCTCTATCTCTCTCCTTGTATAGAATCGGTAAAAGAAAAGCTTAGTGCAATGGAAGTGGAAGACAGGGCCATGTGCTTAGTTCATCTACTGAAGACTTGTGCTAGGTACATAGAAGATGGTGAGTTCATGATGGCAGGTAATGTTCTTGAATGCATTGCTAGTGTTGCCGCCGCTGATTGTGATCCTATGCAAAGGATATGTTCATATTTAAATGAAGCCTTTGCTCACAGGCTCATCAAGAATATTTCTGGTGTCCCTCAAAACTTAAATCTTTCAACTCCCTTGTCAACCTTGGCACAGCAACATGCCAGAAAGTTGTTCTTTGAATTTGTCCCATTCTTGAAGTTCTCTTATTTGATTACCAACCAGGCTATTGTTGAATCCATGGAAGGAGAAAATGTTTTTCATATTATAGATCTCCATGCCTGTGATGCTTCTCAATGGATTTATCTTCTTCATACATTGAAAGAAAATTCACAAGGGAGTGGTCAAGTGCCACATGTGAAGATCACTGGGATTCATGAGAATAAATTGATCTTGGAACAAATGGGGAATCAACTGGTTCAAGAAGCTGAGAAAATGAATATCCACTTGAACTTCTATGCCACTGAGTGCCAATTGGAGAAACTTTGCTTTGAGAATTTACATTTGAATCCAGGAGAGCCACTTGCTATAAGTTCTGTTCTTCATCTACATTCTCTGCTGGCAGTTGATGATCAAATCAGTCCTAATTCAGTCTTGCCACCTAGTCCTTCGCAGTTTGATTCGCCTAAGATGAGGAGTTTTCTAAGTAGCCTTTGGGACCTCAAACCTAGGTTGATGGTGATCACAGAACAAGAATCAGATAACAATGAACCTTCTTTGATTGACAGGCTTGACAAGGCACTGAACTTCTATGCTCCACTGTTTGATTGTTTGGAAGCTAATGTTCCAAAAGAGAGAGCAATAGAGAGAATAATGGTGGAGAGGATGGTTCTTGGGGAGGAGATAAAGAACATTATTGCTTGTGATGGGGTTGATAGAAAAGAGAGGCATGGAAAGTTTTTGAAGACATGGAATCGATCACTTAAATTGGCTGGGTTCATGAAAGTGCCTCTGAATTATTGGAGGATGTTGCAGGTGACAAGACCATTACAGAGCTATGGGCATCAATACAGGTTATTAGAGAAGAATCAATGTCTGTTTATATGTTGGAATGATCTTCCACTCTATTCTATATCAGCCTGGAGGTTCTGAGGGAAAATTTTCAAGAAACTTTTGATCAATAAAATATACAAATAAGGGTTAACGAACAATTTTTTCCCACAAGTAACTACTCAGCAGTGCTAGGTACTTGAAGTTTTTCAAGGAACAATTTTGCCCTGAAAGTGTTAAACAATGAGCAAATGTGCCTCAAGCATTAAAATTGATGATGGTAGTTATTATTTTATATCGGCACAAGGCACAATTGCTATATTTTGATTACTTTCAAGGCAAAATTGCTCTTGAAAATATCTTCCAGATACTCAAATTCTTGAGTGACAATTTCTGAGATGAATCATCCCTTAAACTTACAAATAAATAAACTGTAAGTTAAGCTTCGCATTAGGCGAATAATCTGTTTTGAGCTTAATTATATCAATGTTGTAAGTTACTTTGAGTCTCATGGTGAAAATTGGGTTTTGTAATCACAACCTTAAGGCACGATACATGTGCAGACTCTTGTATAAAAGAACAAAAGCTTCAAAAGCATTTTTACTACATAAATTATGACTCATTTTTCATCCAGTTTTGTAAAGATTTGTATGTTAGGGTATCAGAGTTGTGATTTGTACCATCTATTGAGATTCCAAAAACAACATTGAGAGTTCAATGCAATTAAACGGAGAAACAAAGAGAAGTAATTCAAACTCAAATCCAATATTGACTAGACTTATGTCCCTAACTAATGATCCCATTGCCCCTCCACTTATGACCCATACCTCCCAAATTTATGTATTGCATCATTGAAAACCTAAACCATGTCGTTTTGTAACTTGCATAGTCCTCTCAATATATAATGGATCGTGTAACATCCAAAACCCCCCATTATCATTCAATTTTCTGTTGGTTTTAAAGCCTCTAGAAACTAGTGTAGAAGGAGACCTTTTATTTGTGTTAGCATCAGGGATTCACGGATCACATAATAGTATAGTTTCAAAGTGAGAGTGGCCTCTCTGTTTTTCCTTTGGATTCTGAATCAGAGGAGATCCCATTATGTTCCTTGATGACCTTTTCAGCTAACCAAAACTCGAGAGAACCTTTTACCGTAAATATCGTAGAAGCCTCAGTTATAGCTCTACTCGAACTTCTATTGTTGCTCAAGTTAGATCTTGTTTGAAGGTCATAGATCAAAGCCAAGAAAATCATTTTGCTTGAGTAGGTTATAACTTCTGGCAACAAAATGGCGTTGAAAAAAAACAGCTCAAACGAGCGATTTTCTGGTTATATTATGAAGCCTTCCAACATTACCATAAAGAGTATATATAGTTTACTTTTGACTCTTTATATGGAGTATTAAATAGTGAACTTCAGATTAACAGATTAACGGTTATATTGTATCATATATCTACTGTTCCCCCTGTTCCCCATAACATGTTGTTACATACCCCAATGGGTTAGCAGTTGATCCAATGGAAGCAAGGCCCAATAAGGTGACACAGGCCCAAGAGGAAGCAGAAGCTACGAAGGTAAGGCGAATCATGGAGACTGGAGAGTGCGTGACTGAGCATACTTGAGGGATTTTGAAGAAAGAAGAATTAGGCTGAATTGTGAAATGTTTCTTCTCTGTTGCTTTTCTCTCTCTTGTCTGTTACAACTCTGTTGCTTTTCTTCCCTCTGTTGCTTTTCTTTTCTGTAATTCTCTTGCTGTAATAATTTCTGCTGAACTTGTGGCTAATCCTTGGCTGTAAATTGTGGCTCCATTTGTGAGCTTGTTGATTTTCCATTCAATCAAGTAGTTGGAGTGTTATCTCCAATTCTTTTCCGGTTTTGTGGTGTGGTATATTTGTGATCTTTGCAGGAACCGTTGCACATGTATAGAAAGTTTTCTTCATATTCACTCTTATAATTTGTTTCATCTCTCTTATCTTTTATAAACAGATTTTTCTTGTTAAAGGTCCTTTCGGAAAATGAAAGTCAAATTAAAGGCAGTGAATTATGGGTCTCGCAGACAATAACACAACAAGTAAAAGCTTTGTATAAGAAATTAAGGATGAAAAAAATGATCACTTTATATTGTTTATAATTACATTTTTAATTTCCTCAAAACTAATTTATTCTACTTATAAACTAATTATAATCTAATTACATGTGACGTATGTTATAATTTAGTGGTTTAATGTGCTTCTTTAACTTTCACAAAGAAGTCAAAGAAATCATATATTTAGGACTGGAGGGAGTATTTATTAATTTTTGACAACATTTTGTACACTAATTGGCCTTGAGCTCAAAGCAAATATAACAGGAGATTTGCTTTAATATATATCAAGAGTTTCGCTGACTCAACTAATCCCAAACTTGTTAGCAACGACAAGTTATATATTGTAGGGAATCATATCCCCGATAGAAAGTTGCGAAATAAAACATTTCTTCGTCAAGAAATCCACCTTAATTAATAATCATATGATCCATAGATGGTTCTCAAAACTCATCGATATTGAATAAGTTAATTTATTATATAGGATTTTTAACTTGCTCCAAAAGACATCACAAGATTTCTGTACACATGTGGAAATTCTCTTATTCTTTGTTACCTCCCCATTGTGGTTTATTCAAGGACAAAGTATTTGTCCCTATCTATTTAATTTTCCTTACTTGTTTTGACCAAATTTCATTTTCCTTACACACAACAAAAAGTGTCTTTGTGACCTACGCTAATTAGTTTTTCGGTTTAAGCAAGACTGGACAGAATTTTGCCCTTTATATAAGCAAAAACAGTATAGATAAATCCAAATAATAATGAAATGAGAAAACATAGTACCTTTCATCACTAGAAATATACCTATATATCAATTCACAATTTCTAATCTCATCAAACATAAACGCTCATTACTCCCCCCCCCCCCCCCCCCAAATTCTCTCTCTCTCTCTGTGCGTGTGTGGAGACCTAACAATTTGGATCTCTGGTGTATTAATATCTTCATAATGAATGCAGGTATATGCTCTTGACTAGAGATTCCTCTTAAGTTTCAGAATGAGAGGCAGGATATGAGGATGAGATAATAAAAAAATTAAAGATGTTTATTTAAATAGAAGAGTTAGTTTCTCTATTATTAGGGAAGGGGAGGAGACATGGAGGTGATGCCCTATCAGCCTACTTATTCAGAGTTGGGTCTTAATATTAGAATCATTTATCATTTATTTGTCTTAAAAATAAATTCCAGTAGCGCCGACAAATCCCTTTTTCTTCTATAAATACACACAAACTTGATTTATGTTTGGAAATGAGTACACGATGACTTCTCTTGTCGAATGTTACACCTTCTATCTTTATGATGCCATGTTTGGAAAATTTCACTTTACCCCGTGACAATATATAATGACCTCAGATTTGCACAAAACATTTTGAAAAATTTCACTTCACTCTCAAAAGTGAGAAGTTAGAAGTTAAAAATTTTTACATAAGGCCAAATCAAATTTCTGAGCACAAGTCATTTTCTATTTGATGCTTGTCAAACACATCAAAAAGCCAACATAAGCCATAAACAAGGCCAAAAAATGGTTGTGGCATCGTGCTGTTCAGTCCTCCCAAACACATGTCTTAAAAGTTTTATTGTGAAATATTGGACGCTGTAGTGGTGGATTACATAATTTTTTAAACTTGAAAATTCTCAGATTAAGATTGGAAATAAACACAAATGTTTTGGAAATTCTCCATATATATTTTGGAAATCAGTACAAAATTCAACAAGGACATTTAGATCTTTTAATCGAAACTTTTAATTTCACTTTGACTCTTTGAAAGTGCAGTGAAATTTTAGAATGATTTGAGGAGAATGTAAAGTTAATTTTCTTATTATAGGGGTTAAGTGACATTTTTCAATGACTAGTTGGTTAACTTACTAAGTTTAAAATACAAGTAAACTACATGATACTTCTAATATTAGAATGCTATAACTCCCATGCATCTTTAATTTATGGTATGCTATCCACTCATCCATAACTAGCTTTTTGTGGTGCTTGAATAGATTCGACAAAGCAATACTTGGGAGACATGAAAGTGGAATGCCGGGGCTTCTACCTACCTCGTCTCCTCACATCATGCGCAAGGTATATCGAGATTCGTGACTTTCACAATGCAAGTGCAGCAGTTGAGAACATTGCTAGTGTGGCCTCCCCTGATGGTGATTCCATGCAAAGGGTAGCAACATACTTAAACAAGGGGCTTGCTTACAGGTTAGTCAAGAATATTCGTGGTGTGCCTCAAGCACTAGAGCTATCAAATCCCATGCCAACCGTAATTCAACAATATTCAAGAAAGTTGTTCTTAGAGTTCTGTCCATTCTTGATGTTTTCCTACCTCATCACCAATCAGGCTATTATTGATGTCATGAGAGGAGAACAAGTGTTTCACATTATTGATCTTAATGCCTGTGATGCTACTCAATGGGTGTATCTTCTTCGTGCTTTGAAGGAACAAAACCAAGGAGACCAACTACCTTTTCTGAAGATTACTGGGATTCATGAGAATAAAGAGATCTTGGAACAAATTGGGTTTCAATTGATTCAAGAAGCTCAGAAACTGAACATCCAGTTCCACTTCTATCCCATTATAAGCCAATTGGAGAACCTTTGCTTTGAGAAATTGCCTTTGAAGTCAGGAGAGCCACTTGCGATAAGTTCTGTTCTTCACTTGCATTCTCTTCTGGCAGTTGATGATCAGATCAGTCCTGATTCGGTCTTGCCACCTAATCCTTCACAATGTGATTCACCAAGGATGGGGTGGTTTCTGAGTGGAATTTGGAAACTCCAACCTAGGCTGATGGTCATTACAGAACAAGAATCAGATAACAATGGCTCTTCTTTGACTGACAGGCTTGTTAAGGCACTAAACTTCTACGCCACGCTGTTTGATTGCCTTCAAGCTAATGTTCCAAAAGCAAAAGCAGCTGAGAGAATCATGCTAGAAAAGAATCTCTTTGGGGAGGAGATGAAGAACATTATTGGCTGTGATGGAGTTGAAAGAAAAGAGAGGCATGGCAAATTCCTGAAGACATGGAGCCCTTTGCTTGAATTAGCTGGGTTCATGAGGGTCCCTATGGACTACAACAAAATGTTGCAGGTAACAAGGCCATTGCAGAGTTATGGGAATGGATACAAGTTGCTAGATTTCAATCAATGTCTGTACACATGCTGGAATGATCTCCCACTTTTTTCTATATCAGCCTGGAGGTTCTAAGCGAAAACATTTCAAGGTGGACTTGTAAGAGCAATATAGGAAGCTCATCTTTGTTATGTATGGTGAACTATCAAGGGAATTGTTTGATTTGAGTTTGTTAATAATACACAAAAGTAGTTTTTTTTATTCCTTTTTGTCCTGAGTTATATCCACATGCAAGTTAATTTTAGTCGAATAGTTTAAGAATGAACTGTAATAACATCGAAGTCAGATTCATCAAAATGAAACAACAAAGTCAGAAGTAATCTTACTACATTATTGGAAACCATCTTTTTCATTGATTTCTTTGAAGCTTTGTACTATGGTATTGGAGCTGTGATTTTTTATCATCAATTGAGATAACTCAATGCAGTTAATAAGTGAAGAAACAGAGACAAGTTCATAGTTCACTGTCATGGCCTTCTAAAATCCAAACATGAATCAAATTTGAGAGAAGCAATCACTTTGGAGAGTGGGGATATAAAATCCAAACATGTACTTCCTCATTTCCAAAATACTCCTTCCAGTCCTAAATATAAGACCTAATTGAATTTTTCTAGAAAATCCTTAAAAGAGCAAAATAAGTTAATTATAAATTGATTTATCTAATTTTTCCCTTAGTTTATTTTACCTCTAAACTAATGGGTAATCTAAAAATATATCAAACATGTCATCATTTAATAACTTATTTCGCAACCTTAATCTCTCCAAAAAAAAGTTAATTAGGTCCTATATTTAGGACCGGAGGTAGTATAAGAAAATTTTTATTGTTCCAAATCTTTTACTTAATTAATCTTAATAATGCTCATCTATAATAAACAAACAAGAGAGGAGAGTGGGGATGGATATATATTTCTAAAATGAATTGATAATATTATATACTAATGATTAAATTAACTAACATCTTTAATCTAATCAAATTAGGGAAAATAATTTTATATTTAGCAATGGAGAGAATACGCGATAGCATCCAAGAAACTGTTACTTAGTGTATTGAGAAAATTGATAGTTTACTTAGGAGATTAAAATTCTGAGTTATCAAAATCAAAATTGAATAAAACTGTAAGTATCAATAAATGATTTTTTTCTTATATAAAATATAACAATATAAAAATAATTCTAAAAATAAATAGTATGTTTAAATAAAACATAATTGTTTAATATTATTTGAAATTTAATAATTACATCACTAGGCGATAGAACAATCAAATTAAATTGTCCATTTGTATAATGATTTATTTCGACTTGATATACCATCGTCTGAGTTTTAAAACATTGCTTCTAAGTTGAAAGTGAAAAAAATATTAATAAGATATTTTGTCATACATTAAAACTTCTATAACAAAATAAATCCTAATTAAAAATAAAAAAGAAGAGTTTTCTGATGAATGGTGTAAATTGAAGCTATTATAGGGGATATCAAGAAAGATGACAACATATAATAGAAAAGTACGTACTCCGCGCACAACTTGAGGGGGCAATTATACGCTTGCTTAGAAAGATGACACTGATTCTTACAGACAAAACAATTTTTTCTACAATTTCTGGTTTCTTGCAGTATAATGAGGCTCATAAAATTTATGACCTTATTCATTGGCGCTATTCACTTTTCTTAGCTCATCGCAATTTTCAATGTGAGCAGTTGCGCATATGTGAAACTCTGCTTCTTGTATGCTTGCATAAAATAATTCTCTCTTGGTAGGAAAATGCATCATACCTTTTGTTTTTAGCTCTTCCTCCTAATTTCATCATACATTTGGCTGATTTAACCAAGTACTATTTGGCTTTTCTTCTTAATCAATCAAGCTAATTTAGTGTCTAATTCTATGGAAATTTGCAATACATGGCAAAACTCTGACACAATCACCTTGTAATGGTCAACACAACAAGAAATCTCTTTGAGAAGAAAGCCAATTAAAATACAATATATAAAAGAGAAGGCCAAGTGAAATTGATCTATTAATTGGATTGTCAGATTAAAGTGTCTATTTCCACGTTAATATAATCATGAAAATTTTCTAATGATTAATATTTAATTTTTTTTTTGTTTTGAACCCAGAGAATAGTGTTGAAATTTGATACCATTTCAATTTCCAACAGGTCTTAAAAATTTTGCCTTATTATTGTGAGAGTTTTTTTGAACCAAAAGAAAAGCACATAATTTTTTTTAAGAAAAAGCGTATCACGCACATATCAATAGTGGAGCGCAAATTCAATTTATAATTTAATTTCTACGTACGTTAATCTTTTTTTTTTTTTGCACCACCTACGTATAATCTTTTTAAAATACAATCTTTGGAAGTCCATAGTAAAGCACTAGCGGTTTTTTAACTTCGTATAAATAGCGGTGTGCCTTGGAGCAAAGGCATATTTGCTATACCACACGATCTAGTACTTCAAATTATAGAAATAGCTAGTTAGTCTATCTATTTGTGTTCTTAATGTTATCAACATTATCAATGGGTAGTTGATTGAGTTGGAAAGTGAGTTTGAACCCAAAAGAATGGTTCACATGTTTAACAAAAAAAAATATTATGAACATTTGGACATTTATCTCACACTAAACACCCTTGTAAACTTGGGCAAAAAAAAAACTCTACGTACCTTGTAAGAATCATGTGCACTAAGCGTTATTTTTAATGAATACCAGTGTGCAAATTTATTTTCTATGCCTGTACATAATATTTTGAACCCAATTATAAAAAAAATTATTTTGAACCCAACAAAAATTAAAGCAAGAGAAATTGTTCTTACGGAAACCTCACATGAACAAAGGGTCCACGAACCCGTTTTCTAATTTAGTTTCTCGACAAAAGTTACAGCTATATATCAAATATAAATTAATTATAAAAAAATGAGAATTTGTGCTGCTTAGAAATATGTTGACAGAAACTAAATTGATACTACTACTACACTACAAGAACACTTCAATTAGTAATATATATACTCCCTCCATCCCTAAATATAAGTCATTTTGATATTCAATTTGTCTAATTATAAATGACTCTTATTCACTTTTCTCATATATTTGTCTATCTTTTTCCAAAATGCCCCTACTTTGAGCAAACAAATTGTATACTTTACACTCTCAATCACTCATTTCAAAGCACATAGAATTATCTAATTTAACTACTTTTCTTAATATCTAAATTAGATAAAGTGGTTTTATAATCAAACCGGAGGGAGTTTTACAAAACCAATGAAAATCTTAGAATCGATCACATATTATACCTAAAGACATCCAGAGCCTTGGAGAAAACGCTTATTACGCGGATACGGATATTACTTGGAATGAAGTACTTTGTCTTTACCCTGCAACTTCCATAGACGAGGAAAAATGAGAGAGGTGTTTCTGTCTCTGTATTCAAATACATGTATAAGACAACAAAATATATATCATGTTTCATTCTCGTCCTTTATTTCCTCCACCGGCAAAAACCATATTATATATAACAATAATATAAAATGTCTATGACATCAAATTTCTTGCATTTTGTCCCAAAATGAACGCAAGATTCCTGCATCTCCAGCATCTATAAAACTAAATCCCTTCAAACCTCTCTCTACTGTATTCTTTTTCAACATGGATCCAGGTATATTTAGATTTTCTGTTTCTCTCCTCCAATTGTTTGGGTGTTACAGATATTAATAATGTAAATAATTGTCATTGGAGAGTAAGAACTTTTTACCTGAAACTCAAGTCATTCAATGTAACCGGGGTGAATTTGTCATTTGAACTATATCAAAATAGTTTGATCTCTACCTTTTTCACTCTTCACCTCACGTCCTTGTCATGACTAGAGTTGGCTTATGATTTCGTACAAGTTTGCACTAATCTTATCTTAAAACATAATTGATCTTAACTATAATATTTTTTATATATATTGTCTATTTCATTTTTTCCTTCCAATCAATATGTCAGGCTTGGCTTATTAATTGACGTATAATAAAATGATATACATCAGAGTCCCTAGTCTCACTATATGATATGAGTTACATAAACTGTACGACATTAGAGTTGTTACTATTATGTAACGAGAAATAACTATCACATCATACTCCATTTGAACAAATTAGACCAGGCATATGATTTCCCCATTCTCCATCTTTTTTTATCAGAAATAGTATTAGTAGATTTAATTTGGTAAAAGGTTCGGAATAATAGAAAGTGAACTGGACAAGTTGAATCTCAAGAGTAAGGAGAGAATAATTAGATTCAAAATTCCAAATGAGTTCATCTTTCTTATTTGATTATCATTAATTAGGTTCAAGCTCAAGCAGCTCAAGCTCAGGCTCAGGTTCAAGCTCAGGCATAATTCTATGCTCGAGCGTAAACTTGGGCTCACCATATGAATGGCTAACCGGAATGTGCTGGGAAAAGAAAGGAATACTAATGGCACGTCTTCTTCCATTCTGTGCAAAGCTCACAGAAACCGGCGATGTAATCAACGGAATAGCCACTCACCAGAAAATCGCTATCCTAGCCTCTCCCGACGGCGACGCCCTACAACGCGTAGCCACCTACGCAAACGAAGGCCTCGTTCACCGAATGCTCAATAAATACCTCCCCGGCCTCTCAGATTCTCTCCGCTTAACAAATCGCCTATCATCCTCGGATATCATCCTCGTACGTCGCTTGTTCCGAGAGTTATGTCCTTTCCTGAACTTCTCTTATTGGATAACGAACCACGCGATCGCTGAATCTATGAGAGAAGAGTCGGTGATTCGTGTGATTGATTTGAACGCTTCGGATGCGGAACAGTGGATCCATTTGATGCATACGTTGAAGGAATATTGGAGAGTGAGTAGTAGTAATAGTAGGTTGCTTCCGTTTTTGAAGGTGACGGGGATTCATGAGAAGAAGGAGGTTTTGGAGAAGATAGGGTTTGAGTTGATGGGAGAGGCTGAGAAACTAGGGTTTCCGTTTTTCTTTTATCCGGTTGTGAGTAAGTTGGAGGATGTTGTGTTTGAGAAGCTGCCGGTGAAGGAGAATGAGGCTATTGCTATTGTTTCTGTTCTTCAGCTTCATTCTCTTCTTGCTGCTGATGATCAACCTATCTCTACTGGTGGGGTTAATAATTCTCCTGCAGGTACGCACAGCATAATTCATATGCATGGTGGTTGAATATTTATCAGAGGATGTGTATTCAAAAATTAATATTGCAATCAAACGTTAAAGAAACTTTGTAGAACTTGCTATGGAGCCTTAGGAAGGTAAATATAGAATTTTATAATTTTGAAGAATATAATAATTATACTAAGCAGTGGTTTAATTATGTAGTAAACATACAAATCAACCTTTGGTCAACCATAAACAAGTCAACTTAACCAAAATTAAAATTATATGATTCAGTTAGAACATACAAAAATATAGGGTAAAGGGGCAAAAATAGCCACCGTAATTGCCAAAATGGACAACTTTGGCACCCGTAATTTCGAGGGTGCAAAACCGTACACCATAAACCAAAATGGGGCAAATCTAGCCACGCCGTTAAGTTCTTGTTAACAGACGTGTATTTTGGTGTGGGGCCCACATTCATTAAATGACTTGGCAGGACAGTCAGCACCTGAAGTGATTACACGTGGGCACCCCTGCCACATCACCCATCATCACCAAATTCCCAACCCCAGCCGCCTCCTCCCCTGCCCCCCACCCCCAGCCCCACCCCTCTGCCCTCCTCGGCCCACCCCCTCCCCCCCTCCCCCCTCGGCCCCCACCCCCACCCCCTCCCTCCTCCTCCCCTGCCCCCCCACCCCCAGCCTCACCCCTCATCCCTCCTCAGCCCATCCCCCCTCCCCCCTCGGCCCCCACCCCCACCCCTCCTCCCTCACCCCTCCTCGGCCCCCCCACCCTCAGCCTCCCTCCTCGACCCCCACCCTCCCCCCCACCCTCGGCCCCCACCCCCCCTCCTGCCTCGGCCGAGGAGGGCGGAGGGGTGGGGCTGGGGGTGAGGGGGCCACGTCATAGACAAATCAGCATTGGGGTGCCACGTCATGTCTCACAGTGCCACGTCATTTGCCATATCAACATTCCAATTCACTTAACGGTCAAACTTAACTCCAATTTTTAAGATGACTAAATTTGCCCCATTTTGGTTTATGGTGTACGGTTTTGCACCCTCGAAATTACGGGTGCCAAAGTTGTCCATTTTGGCAATTACGGTGGCTATTTTTGCCCCTTTGCCCAAAAATATATTCTTGTAATAATCATAAAAAGAGTCATATGAATGAAAATGCATTAATATATCAATAAATGAAAGACTAATGTATAGACCACTCGGATGGTACAATTTGAAATAGTAAAACGGAGTCATTAAACTATAAATCTAATTTTTTGTCAAAAAATAAAAAAACAACAAATCTAACTGACTAGTATTCTTTCTTTTTTTAACAAAAAAAAAACACAAAATGACATTGTTTTAGAGTTTAGTGCAACCAAGAGGCAAAATATATGAAGTCATGCATTTGTCTACCTTTGAAAAATTTCCATCAAACCCATTAAAGTATTAGTTCGTTAGCATGACAAGATGATTAATGATGAGCTTTTTTATGTATAAAAGTTTTGTTAAATGGGTTATGCGGACTTGTTATAGTTTAGTGTTTTAAAGAGCACTTATAAAGATATTAACATGCTATTCATTAACAAGTTCCCTCACAATAGTAAAATTTAAACTTGTAACCTTTTAGTTTGAGTTAACTCTTTAACCCTTTAAATTAACCAAATTTGAGTTTCATACCATAATATATGCTCAAAAAACCTATACAAAACTATAGTACTTTTTTTTTAAAAAAAAAGTGTACTCATTGTAGTTATAAAGGTCTTGAAATTAAAATGTCCTAAAATCATTTTATTTATTGTCCTTATTATTATGGTGCCCTTTGATGAACCGTGGGTGTTTTAGGCAAAGGCCACTTAACAGATTAGTTTAAATGATGTACAAGTATTTTGCAGAGTTGTTTAAGAAACTAAGGATCAGACCTAGTCCCACTTCAACTCTTTCTCCATGTCCTTCCCCTAAGATGGAATGTTTTCTAAATGCAATATGGAACCTAAAACCCAGGCTGATGCTAATCACTGAGCAAGAATCAAATGCCAATGAGCCCACCCTCATGGCAAAGCTTGAGAATTCTCTAGTCTTTTATGGTGCACTCTTTGATTGCTTAGAGGCCAATGTTCCTAGAGCGAGAGAATCAGATAGATCATTCTTGGAGAGGATGCTTTTGGGCGAAGAAATCAAGAACATCCTTTCATGTGAAGGGATCCAACGAAAAGAGAGGCATGAGAAAGCTGAGACTTGGGTAAGATGGCTTGAACTAGCTGGGTTTCAGAGAAGACCTTTGGATTATGCTAGGATGCTGCAGGCAACAAGGCCGTTGCAAAATTATGGAAGAGGTTATAAGCTTATAGAGAATGATCAATGTCTGTTTGTTTGTTGGAATGATCGACCACTCTATGCTATATCCGCTTGGAAGTTCTAGAGGCATCAACAAATCACCAAGGAGCGAGAGAGATAGAGATAATGGTACGTGTCTGTTTGGATCGACTTATTATGAGCCATTTTGTGCCGTACGAGATAGATATGTTATAAAATCATCTCGTAAAGCATGAAAACGTTCATTTAAGTGTTGTCAAGCTCTTGCAAATTACTACTCTCTGTATCTCTCCCCTCAAGTGATGTGGGTTCAAGCTTCTCTTCAATACATTGATGGATCTGCTTTTGATGCCTATCTCGAGACAAAGCTGAGACCATTTCACTTGAAGAGAATCTAAACCTCTAAAATGATGCAGCCTATATGATCATTGAGGAAATTAAAACATGGGTCCACAATTAACTACATGAAGCCATTGAGGAGAGTATGAGTCAACCATTGACCGTATAGTTGAGGGAAATAATATTGGTCCAATGAAGCCTTTGAGGTACTATGCACAATTGACCTTACAGCCAGTGTGAGATATTAATTAGTTCACAATTGACTGCATATTGAAGCCATTGAGGGAGTGGGTCCACAATTTTGAAATTATAGCCATTGAGGGAAGTAATAATAATATCCGTCCATAATTGACCATAAATCAGAGTCTAATTAACATGAAGACTCTAGCATGAAGCTTATGAAGTGTAAGGTATTGATGATGTATACAAGCTCTTCATTCTCTTGGGTTGTTTCCCAAATCCATCCGTTCTTCATAGTGTTGTGTTATTATGATATATTCAGTCCTTCCATTACTTTATGCCCTATCTTATCTTTACTTCAGAAAATCTTCAATAATGGTTTGTCATACATGTAAACCCAAGTGGTTAATAAGTCTTAATAATATCCGTAAGTATAAGAACAAATGTACAAGTAATTATGTCATGCATATGTGAAAAATTTTCCAATATATATTTCTATGTGTCCAAATTATATGTGGCGTGTGTGTGTGGAAATACCATTTTGAATGCTGTTTTTTTGTGTGTTTTGCCACGAATGCTATTGTGTGTGAGTGTGCATTGAATTTAAGATCAAACTTCTGGGAAGAAATATAATTGGAAAAGTATACATATTTTAGCAGTAAAAAACAAATTATCACTATATTAATATGAAACAATTTGAGCAAAATTACTTCAAAGCATATGCTCCATAGTTTATGTATGAAGTATATTATACACATGAAAATATGAAAGGCGGCTTAAGTATTTCTTTCTCCTTAACATAACCCAAATGACTTTTTTTAGAAGAAATAAAGGAAAATAAGCTACATAATTATTATGGCATATTTTGCTTATTATTAGATTATATATTACTCCCTCCGTTCCTAAATATAAGATCACTTTGGGGAAGTGGATAAGTTCCTAAATATAAGATCACTTCCTATTTTATCTCAAGTTTTGCCCAAACTACCCTTACACTCTCTCTTTTCATTGAAAACCCTCCTCCTTTTAAAGTTAAGCAATTGAGGGGTATTTCGGGTAGATCATGTAATTTTATTGTCTTCCTTAATCTCCCCAAATTAGCCAAAGTGATCTTATATTTAGGAACGGAGAGAGTAGTTTATAATATCAAATAAACAAATTTATTCAAAACATTGAGGCAAATGTTATGATCGGTAAGAATAAGTCATTATATGTCC
This sequence comes from Mimosa pudica, assembly GCA_029929735.1. Classification (NCBI taxonomy): domain Eukaryota; kingdom Viridiplantae; phylum Streptophyta; class Magnoliopsida; order Fabales; family Fabaceae; genus Mimosa; species Mimosa pudica. The sequence continues at coordinate 8,196,090 of JAKELP010000001.1, forward strand.
AACAATTATAACCATTGAAAGGACCATTTTAAACTGTACGAGAAAATGTTGATTTCAAAACTAAAACATTTTCTGGCACACAAGTCCTGTTAGTTTAATTTTTTTTTACTCCTGTTAGTTTAATTATTTGTCACTGATCGATCGATTTGAAGCAAAAATGAGCTTTGATAATTTTTTTTTTAAAAAAAAAGCAAAAATGAGCTTTGATTATTGTTGAGTGACGCCCCCTTTCTAAGGTTCGGTATAGGAGCATGCACGGGTTGGAATCCATTCTTCCCACAAAAAAGTGTTTGATATCAATCCCAAGTCCAGGGTCTGATAAGTTTGGGGTGCACCTCTTGTGTCCTTTCTTTTCTCCCACTCTTCCTCATCCTCCTTCCGACCCATTTGTACTCTCATCAGTCATTCTTATATATCTTTCTTCTCCTCCCTTTTGCTTTAATAAATTTATTATATGATTGAGATTTTAGTAATCTAGGTCAACCATATGAATAGATTGAGCGCGCCTAAAAGTAATCCATTTTTATAAAAGTTGATGGGTTTTATAATCCAATTCACTATCGTTTATTTTGTTCAATTTACATTCACCGTGTAATGTGAGGCCCATAAATATTTTTTTTTTCAGAAAGCCCATAAATATATTTACAAGACATTGTTTTGTAAAACACTGAACAATCCTGAGCAAAAATATAAAACAATGAACAGCATTATAAAACCTTTTCAGTTTGAGAATAATATTAACCCAATTGAAAGACAAAAAACTGAACAAAGTCATGTTTCATAGCGAGTGTTTAAAATTTGGGAATTATCACTTAACTGTGTTGTGGTTTCAGTGTTTGGAGAAATATCTAATTAAATGAAGTTGTGAATCATGAATTAAAAATACTGTGAATTGTTGTTTGTACCAAACCCATTTTCTAAAATTTATCCATGGCAAAAGAAAGATAAAATAAAGCTAAATATATTTCACAATTAAATCATACCCTATCCCATCACTTGCTAAATATATAAGTTAGATTACTTAAATAAAAAAAATAATACTTCATTTGGTCCTAAATATAAGAACTAATTGATTTTTTAGAAAATCCTATAAAAAAACAAAATAAGTTAATTATAAATTGATTTACCTAATTTTTTCTCTTAGATTAGTTTATTTTACCTATAAACTAATGTATAATATAAAAATATATATTTTATGTCACGATTTAATAGTCTATTTCGCAACCTTGAACTCTCCTTCTGGCAAAAAAAAAAGTTTAACCTTTTCAAAAAAAAAAAGTCAACAAGATCTTATATTTAGGATCGGAGGTAGTAGTAAATAAAAAAAAATATAAGATGGAAATTTTATTTCTATGTAAAATCTTGCCGGGTATGAAATATAAATATACTGGTAATAAAGAGAGCAAAATTTGGGGAAGAAAAAAGAGGAAAGAGTTCCTTCCCGTATAAGTGGAACTTTGGTGAGACCAACGACGGCGGTGGCTGCGATTGTAAAGAGTCCTCCGCCATTTCACCTCACTTCTTCTCTACTTGTACGCTCCTCTCCTGTTATCTCCTTCCTTTTCTGGTTTGTTTGTGCTTTTTCTCTTTTCTGAACTCAAATTTCCCTTCTTTTTGGGTCTATTTCTCATGTTTGTGTGATTTACTTATTGGGTCACTAAATGCATGCCTCCTATCAAATTTCCCACATCGCAATTTTCGTTCTTTACCATGAAATTTTGTTTCCGGAAAAGCCTATGCTTGAAAATGATGGTACTTGATAACTACTAGTACAAAGCAACGATGACTATGGAGAGGTTTGTGAGTGGGTATGAGTAAACCCTAAAGATTAAAGAGTGTGGTTAGTTAGAAAGGAAAAATATTTTATCTGTTAGCTAGGTATTTTACCCTGTGCTCTCTTATTTGGACTTAACTAAACATGGGAATTAAACTCAATTGGTACATGGTTTTTTTTTATGTTGGCATTTACTGGTTTAATCACTAGTGATTGAATTGGTGGTAACTTCAATAAATTTCAGACTTGAGGCTACTCACATCTATGTATGCCTCCTCTATTTGAAGTTCTGTTCTGTTATTTTGCCCCTTCTTCAGTATTGTTATGTTTATAATATTCTCATTTTTTTGTAGTGGGAAAGCCATTTCTTACTTGAAAGGATCATGTTCTAAATGACTATGTCCATCAAGTGCATCATTAAATTTTAATTACATTTTTTTTATAATTGGAGGGCAGAAAATAAATTTTCTTTTTACGCTAGATGATTGGTTGACTTCCGGGTTCAAAGGCCTATGGACTATTAGTATGTAGTTTTTTTTTTCACTTTCATAGTTGTAACATCAATAAATGCTTGTGTTTTACATTTTCTCTTTTAGATGAATTCACCATATTTCCTTGTAGATACATGTAAGTCCTCTTATACCTTACATGTGGCTTGTATTTGTTACTTTGGCAGGGGATTTTGGTGTGCTCCTGAAGTTTTTCAATTTTTATCTAATTTGTTTTGGTTAGTATTTACTGAAATTATTGACTTGGACATTCCATTTATTGGTCAGGTTTGGCCACTGTAAAACATGGGATCTACAGCAGAGAATGACTATGCTGAATTTGAAGAGAAAGTTAAGCGAACAATGTACCTTGATAACCTGGCACCTTATGTCACTGAATCCGTGCTGAGAACTGCTTTTGATCAGTTTGCAAATGTAAAAAGTGTCAAGCTCATTCCCAACTACCTTGAACCAAATAATGTGGCACAATGCGCATTAGTAGAGTTGGATTCTCCTAAGAAAGCCAATGAAATTGTATCAATGATTCAGCAATATCCTTTCATGATATCTGGGATGCCAAGGCCTGTAAGGGCATTCCACGCAAAAGAAGAAATGTTTGATGATCGCCTGAAAAATCCTCGTAGAAAGATAACTTTTCGTTGGGTGGAGAAAGGTGATCCTGACTTTGAGGTGGCTGAGGAATTGAAGCAGCTTACACGCAAACATGTTGAAGAAGCTGCTTGCTTGCTCCAAGTAAGTTTTCCATGTAGTACTTATTATGTATTCATTTCAATAATCACCTGCATTTAAATCACCCTTATGATTATTACTAACAAGCCAACTGCTGCCATTATTGGAGCAGGGCGATTTCTTTGTTGAGCTTTTACTTGATTCATATTTCACCACGGTGTTATTCCTACACTCTTCCATTTTAATAAGGAAAATACTTAGGTGGAGTTTTTTATATCCATTTCGTCAAAGTTCTCCAATCAAATGTGGACTTGTCTCTTATTCTGGAAACATTGTCATTGAACTATGAATTCACGTTTAATTAATAGAACATATGACTTTGTATGATTGGAGAACTTGGTATGAAGGATATAAGGAACTTAAAGTATGGTCCTTTTAATAATTAGCCTTAAATTGGTGAATTTATTTTATTAATGTTGCTTCAATAAAGCAGATTCAGGAATGATTTTAAGTAGTTTGAGTGTGTGACAATTGATAGTTCAACTGTCAGTGTTGATGGTATAAAATAATATGTGATTCACTGATTTCTATGGGTTTCCAACATAGACTTTAAATCATAATATTTTTCAGTAATGTACGGGGTGAAATTGATATAATTCAAAGTTTCTCTTTCAAAATAAGAAATAGTGGAAATTTGGGATAGTTATCCATGTTAGCTTAAAGAAAACAGAATACCAAAATACTATTTAATCACCACTCAGTATGTTCTTTCCCCTGTATAGCCTAACAGAGGTTGGATAGGGCTCCTTCCAAATTACATAACCACCCCATAGTTCCTGACAACTGAACTACTTAATTATCACCTACTTTCCATTGAACAGATGGAGAGAATATTTTAACCTCAAAGAGGTGCTTTGTTGCATGTGTTATTTGAGAATTTGTTAGAACTGATTTTACTTGTTCGATTCACCTGGTAATTTAACCCTGCTAAATCATGTTATCCTTGAATAAAAAAGAAAAGAAAACAGATAAATTTTTTATCAAGCAACTTCGCGATCAATATTTTAGCATTAAGTATTTTGTTTGACTACTTTGATTTTGGGGTTTGCTATTGGGTTCAGTGAAAGATACTTTTCTTAATCGTACGATGTCAAGGTGTGATTTCTTCCTTTTCAATGAGGAATATGACCGAGAGGAGTGCATGTTTGAATAAGTTTGTTTTTAGAATGTAAGAAGTTGTTTCTTTATGCAGTTGCAACTACAAGAAGAGGAAAAGCTTGCAATGCAACAAGAAGATACACTTAAAGGGCAATATAAGAAGTTCAAGATGATAGATGATGTTATGAATGGGACTGCCCAAGGGTTAGCCCGTTTTTATGATATGCGCCTTAACAATGAATGAAAGCTTTATTTGGACTAACAATTAGATGCAAGTAAACTCTCTCCATCTAGGTATGAGGAACAGTTTCAGTTAGGAAATTATTTATATAGGCTATGATCCTTGTCTAAGAACAAGTAATGGTGATGGTGGATATTTATGTTGTTTTGTACTGATAATTTAGAACAATATGTTACCTTTGGCCCTGCTAATGCATTCAACTAAATATATTATATCAAGGACCAAAGGTAAAACTTATATGTCTAAATTTTTGTTATTGTTACTTTGTTTATCTCCATGCTTTAAAGCCTCACAACTTATTGGCCAAAAAAAACAAGCCTCACAACTTCTCTTGCCTTATGAATTGGGATTATGCCATGGTTTTGAGTTATTATGAACTTGTGAAGAAGCCTTTGGTGTTGTATGTGCACCTGTTTGTAATAGGCTAATAGCCATGAATCCAAAAATAGAGAATGAGGATGGAATGTGGATGGATGGTTTTCCTATGAATTTGAAGAGTTGTGTTGTCCTAAGTGCATTGGTTTGCTTTTAAAAGATCTTTAGACTCCGAGGCTTAAGTAGGGGGGAAATATTAAAGTCCCAAAAAGTAATTTAACTTAAGGGTAATGGACCTAATCTGCCCTCCAAGTAACCACCCAAGAGCGCTGGGCACCCTGAACTAACAACAGGCCCATATCTGTACTCAAAGTAACCAAGGTGTTTAAAAACTACCTGGGTGGACGGTCAATGACGTTTGACCGTTATTATGCTTATGTGGCCGCCACGTGGTTAAATTTTTGCCACGCCACGTGGTTAATTTTAGCCGTCTATGTATGTTTCTTTTTAAAAATCTATCATCATCATCATTCATTTAACTGGAGAACTTTTTATGTAGTATTTTTGCTGATTAGGGGAGGGGGTCGTGGAGAAGAAGGGGGCTGTGAAGTGGTTGGGGGGTTGTGGAGGTGGGGGTGGTGGTGGGGCTGTGGAGGTGAAAGGGGTGGCGGGCGGGGCTGAGGTGGGGGGTGGGGGGGTGGGTAAGGGTGTGTTTGGAAGTGATGAAGAGGGAGTGAGGGAGGGAATTGTTTTTTATTATATATGGGCCCCACATAAACATATCCTACGTGGCGACGGGTGGCAAACGGGTGGCAAAAATTTAACCACGTGGCGGCCACATAAGCATAATAATGGTCAAATTTCATTGACCGTCCACCCGGGGTAGTTTTTAAACACCTTGGTTATTTTGAGTATAGATATGAGTCTGTTGTTAGTTCAAAGTACCCAGCGCTTTTGGGTGGTTACTTGGAGGGCAGATTATGTCAATTACCCGTAACTTAATGGTAATTAAGTTCCAAATAATGTTGCTGAATGATAAAGTTTAAGAAAAAGACAAATAAAGCCTTCTAAATATATAAAAGTTAAAGTTGCTAAATTTTCAAAAAGACAACTTAGGTCATAGACACTTAATTGATATTGTTAAATTTAATGAAAGTCTGAATTGCTCTCATCTCAAAATAATTACACATATTAACAACGGAATTATTGACATTAACAACAAAAACATTCTAATTAACCACATTCTAATTAACCATTGGAAATGCATATCCGAAGCATATTAAAACTCACATAAACTTATGCAATGATTGGGAACTTATGCAATGATTGGGAACTTATGCAATGATTGGGAGGTCAGAAGTTTAACTTTGGAAATTTGTGCACATGAGATGATATCGTCATGTCAATTAATCACTCATGGTGTCAGCCATATTAAAACTCGCATTGACAAGGTTTCTTTATGAATGACATCCCGTCGTCGCTAAAAACAAATCAGGATTTATACGGAAAAGACTAAACCAAACGGGAAAGGGAGTTTGTTAGTACTTATTAAATCATACACGTCCACGTATCCCAACAAATAAAACCAAATAGCAGCTCTAAAACAAACTTCATTCTAAACTTTGACCAGCTTCATGTTGGAAGTTCCATCCCACCCAATCCGCTCTTTGGAGAAAAATTTAGGGTCTGTTTGGATTAGCTTCTGAAGAATAGCTTATGAGATAATAGCTTTTTGAGAATAGCTTTTGAGTAGAATAGCTTTTCTGAAAAATAGCTTTTAATAAAATGAGAGTGTTTAGATAAAGTGATGGTAGAATAACTTTTCTAATGTGCAAATTACCAAAACGTACATTACTAATGTGGTATCTACATTTTTCTCACAATATATGTTTCAAATATTTAAACAATCAAATTATATTATTGATAATGAAATTATTTAAAAATATTACAAAAATTAGTGAAAATATCAAATATTTTATAATATGATTAAATATCTAAAAATATATTTTATTAAAAAATAGTAAAAACATTAAACATTTTCCCTAATTTCCCCCTTAATATATGTAACATTATTTATAGACCTTCAGAAATAACTGGGGAATGAAATAAAATGAAGCATTCGACATAAAAATAAATAATTCCGTCTGCATCATACTTCTGACAATACCGTAGATAGCAATAGGCTAAAAGAACAAAATTAATCATATAATAACAGGCAGCAACAAGTTTGAAAACGCTGCAAACACACTTCCAACAGAATTTAATTTTAAAAAAATAAAGCAAGTGCTTTCTTTCTTGTTCTGGGAAGGGGGAGCAGGGAGTTGTTGGAGGAGGATGACGGTTGAACCTGGGGACAGAGGGAGATGAAGAGGAAAGGAAAGAGAGGGGTAGAAGAGGAAAGAGAGGAAAGAGAGAGGTGAGCTTCTAACGTTGAGGTACAGAAAAGCAGAAATGTGTGGCTTTTCTTAAACCTAGGTTTCGGACTCTCTAAACCAAGATTTGGACTCAAAATAGATTATTTCATTTTTAGTGAGTGTTTGACAAATTTTTAATGAAACCTAGGTTTAGCCAACCAAACCTAGGTTTCAAAATGCATCCAAACAGGCCCTTAAGTGGTTAGTTCTTATGTGTTCTTTGGAGACAAACAAACTTGGAAGTTTTTTTATATCAAACTTAAGAAGTTTTGGTTCATATAGAAATAATCCCTTAAATTTAAAAATAAATATCAAATGATGTTTTAATTCATAAGTGAAATGACAAACATTTTCGTCTCCCCAAAGGGACGACTAGCAAACATTTTAATAATAGCGCAATTTTATTTGCATAAAATTTGAAAAAGTAAGGAAAAGTCCATGCATGAGTTTTAAAGGCATGATATACTTATACGCACACCATTTAAAAGCTTGAAAAATGTGTAAATTTTCAACTACTTTTTGAATCGTTTGTGTTTATCCTTAATTTACCTCAGACAAATTATGTGCTCAAAAAAACTCTCATTCTTAAGATTAGTTCTTTATAGTGTGTTGGGATTAGATTTGGTATGCATATTCAAGATAGTTCCTTTCTAACATATTGGAGCAATAATTTGGTAGGACAATGTGCACTGCATTATATTCTATACAACTACTATTTCTGATCAGTTACACTTATATACAATATTAATGCATGCTACATTAGGAAATATTAGTATATTTAAGGTTTTTCTTGTTGCACAGAGTTGTGGAAAATAGTTGCATAGAGTTTTTCTTGTTGCTATAGAATTACAGATAACTGACATAAATTGGCCATCTTCTGCTTGTCCTATTACTCTGCCTTCTGCTGATCACAAAAATTGCAAGCTTATAATTGCTTGCTTTTATCTTAAATTGTATGCCAACAATAACAAAAAAAATATTCCTATCATCTTTGGTTAACAGGTTCCATGATTGAAAAGGTTAAAGGTTATTATAACGGAAATATAATTGAAGAATAAGTAAACGTACATGACTTCACCTCAAAAACACACAATAGTTTCAAGAATGGATACTTGTTGCATGAGCAAAAGCTGAACCTATTTTTGTTTTACTTTTGTGTAATTTTCATTACCGTTTCAAAAGCTTCAACCAGCAGTGCCACCTTACTTTCCCTCACTGGAGCAAGTTTGGTGACTAGTTGCCTAAGTGCATGATCAATCATCCATTGCTCCGAACTTTTTCTTTCATCCAATATCTGAAATTTCAGAGCAAACTTTTCTCGTTTGGATTTTGTGATCAAGGGCAAAGAGTTTGGCTCTCTTTGGTTTAACTTCATCGGTTGCTCATGATCTTTAACTGGCATCTTTTGCTTCATTTCACCTCTCCAATTCTTTCTCCTTTTCTTCTCCTCAATTGCTTCGTCCAACATTTTAGTGGAAACAAACATGATTAAATACAAGTTTCCTATCATATTTATAATATAAAAGCATCCTAAAAAGATAATAAACTTCTCATCCAAATTTACCTAATATAATTTCCTAATAACTTAATTTTCTAATACTATAATTGATAATTATATATGACTAAAATTCTACTAATACAAAATAGGAAATAATAAAAGTAATTTTCTAATTCTAACACTTCCCTCAAGTTGTACTGTGGATATTTACCATATCCAACTTGCTCATAAATCTTTATTCTTTAATGAAAATTTTCCATTAACGTGGGGAATATTCATCCCATCCTAAACAATTTATATGTGAGGAATGATCATCTCACTTAGGGTGGACATTTGTTTTTAGTTCGTTTTTTGGATAAAAACCAAAATAACCAAAAATGATTTTTCTCAAATTATGAAAATCGAATCGAAAATGAATTATTTCGGTAACCGAACTAAATTAATCAAAAAAAATTCGGTCCGATTTCAGTTTTCATGTAAATAAACAAAAAATAGTTTATAATAAATTCGATTTTTTTATTTTCAATATATAAAATTCAATGCAAATATTGATATATTGCATATCATTTTTAAATTAAAATAAGAATTACAAAAGTTATAGTTTCAGGCTTTAAATTTTAACTTTATCAAAGAAAAATATGATAAAAAAATAATTTTTTATTTAATTTTATTATTACTTTAAAACCAAATTAATTTTTAAAACTGAATATTGGAAACCAAATTTTTTAAAAAAATGAATAAGAACCAAAAAAAACAAAAAACCCAACCGATGAATATTTCATTGATATGATATCATATTTATAATATAAAAGCTCCCTAAAAGATAATTAAATTCTTCTACTAGTTTACCTAATATGATTTCTAATAACTTAATTTCCTAATACTATAATTGATAATTATGACTTCAATTCTACTAATACAAAATACAAAATTAGGAAACAATAATCTTAATTTTTCAATTCTAACAATTTCCTTATCTTGAGCAGTAAAGATATTTTCATGCACATCTTTCGATAGAACTTGTGTGACTTGGCTGCTTCCACCATAAGTTTTTAGACTTGAGTCTTTGCCTCAATTGGTCTCATCAATCTTGTGTAAATCTCTTTCTTGAACTTGCCTTCCATAACCATTACTGTCAACTTCTTTGGCAAAATTTTGACATGTTTCTTTATTTTCCATCTCCAGATTCTTTCTGCCTTTATCTGTTGCTCTCTCAGCATGGTTTAGTTTACATTCTTCTTCAGAGCCTGTCAAAGAGAAAGAGTGAATTATTCTTTCTTTGCATAATGCCCTAGAGACTTTTTCATTGAGATTTCAAAATGCAAGGAATTAATGCAGTTAGCTCATTTCATAGAGTCATGATATAATTTGGTTTTATAACTAACAAGTGAAATTTGATTACTCAAAATTTCTCGCATCTGCAATGCTTCCAACTCATGGTTTTCGAAAATAAATTAATACTATTCTGTCTTCCTAAAACATTGTAATCAAGCTCAATCAAATGCATCAACATTATGCACAAGTCATTCTTCTAATGTATCAAGTATATATACAATGGACATATCACTCTGATATTAGCCAAAAGAGTAACGAAAAAACAATATAAAATACATGACTACAAGATTTGAAATAACAAGAAAAGAATATTCTGACATTATGCGTACCTTTGTGAAGCTGCAATAATAAGTGGTTGATAAATTATGCAAAAGTCATTCTTCGAATCGCCAAATGCCCACTTTCAGATAATGATCTGTACATGAGTGCGTCTATAAAAAACTGTGTTAGGCATTCATTATGATAGGAAGTATGTTTGAAGTAGATGTGCTAATCAGCAAGCAAAAGATCAATGTAACCTGAATAAGAACATGTTTTGCACACAAGAATTTAGTCTGATCAGGCACTAGAGTTTCGAGATTTTGCACCACTGTTGCATGTCTCAACTGTCAATTCAACAGCTTTGGTATCGAAGCTAATGGGCCAAATTCATCAACTAAAGCTCATGAACTGCATCATAATCACCCTTTTTATTAAATGGGTGAGTTAAATTGGGTTTGTTCTGAAATAAATCATAATATGTGAGGACTATACCTCTTTGACAAATACTACACTGTTCTCAGGTAGAAACTATAATGAAAATTGCATTTCTATCCGCTTTCAGTGAAATTGAAAAAGTGTCATATTTTCAAACAGCAAGATAATATATGCAATCACTAAATCATATTATTTCTTCTTATAAAATGCTCAAATGGAAGTTATTCTCTGATGCATGACATGGATCCAATATTCCAAATGCTTTATAATTAGATTTTGAATTGTATGACAGGTGAAAAAGGAGCTGCTTGATTAAAAATTGAGTTTGGCTGACAAAAATTCATGATGCGCAATGACTAAACGATTTCATGTCATAACCGAGCAGATTACATATGTAACTAGTAAACGATATGATTTCTTTATCATCAAATTTTAGAATCAATTTATTTTCTTGTAGTGCATGGAACTAGACATTTAATGCCAGATTAGACTTTTGTGTGACATACAAACAGAAATTATTAGTTCATTTTGGGCAGTCCACGAAGCCATCCTGTTTATAGGAATTATTGGCAACACCAAGGTGTACATAACTTGTGCAACAAGAAAATAAAGCTTAGTTTTTATGTTAATAATTAGAAATTTAGGAAGGAAGAAGATGAATACCTAGAGAGTGATAGGAAAGCTCGAAAACTGATGTCCTCACTAGTGAGAAGCTCACTTAAAGATAACATATGATCTTCAAAGCTAACAAAAGGGATGTGAGAAATCTTTTCCCAGCATTTTCCTTTTTGTTTTTGGATCCGTTTTTTGAGCAAGGGACAATGCCTGATCCTCATTTTACAAAGGGAGCTGGGAAAACCCTCCTTTGGAAAGTATTGGAGTTTGGGGCAGCCATAAAATCCCAAGCCTTCCAAAGAGGATAAGTGGCAAAGACCTTTGTGTTCCAATGATGTAAGATTTGGGCAGTTACGTAACACAAGGGAATGAAGAGTAGGTGGAAGTAGTCCAATATCAGGAAGAGACTCATCATCTGCACCTCCAATGCCTAAGTGTTTCAGTGAAGTAAGACTGCTCAGATTCCATCCCATTCGAGAGGCTACAAGTTTTGGGCATCCCAAGACATCAAGATGTTTGACATTTGATGGCAAACCTCCATCTGGAAATGATTCCACTTGTGGGCAGCATTTTATTGACAGATATGTGAGAGAGGGGAAGAGAATATGCATCTTACCTGGTAGCAATTTCAAATTCTTCAATTTTTCAATGCAACAAAGTATTAGTTTGGGGGCCAAAAAACCTCCTTCTGGAAAATGTTTAAATTTAGGACATGTTCTAATGTCCATGCTTGTAAGAGAATAATGGTGCCCATATGAATTAGATATCATTTCCAGATTATTACAGTCAATCATCTTCAACGATTGAAGATTTGGAAATAAATCTAGTCGAAAAGACTTCAGAGAGTCACAACTTCCTCTTAACTCCATTTCAAGAATGAAGTTAGGACAAAGGCACAGTGGGAATTCTAGGCGGGGACAGTCAGAAAACCTCAGCTCTTCAAGGCTACAATTGGCTATCATATTCCCAATTTTGTCAACTGACATTAACTTTTCAAAGCCTCCAGAAATATCAAGGACTTTTAGAGTTGATGGAAGACTCTCCAACTGCTCATTTCCACAATCTCTTAGAACCATTTTATCAAGTGTTGGAGCCCATGGAATTGAAGACAACAATTTCTCACAATTGGAGATTACTAGAACCCTCAGTGAAGGAAGTTGTTGAGGAAGCTGGCCTTTCAATTTGGGACAATTTTCTATCCTCATCTCTTCAAGAAGGGGGAAAGAAACCAATATATTATCCCATTTCCATTCCTCCCAGCTCTTCATATCTCGGAACCTCAAGATTTCGAGGGATGTAGTATTGGAGCCATTTTCACAAAATTCTGGACTTATAGTGATGATGCTATGGAGCCCTATAATTGACAATGACTTGAGAGATGGGAAGAGAGCAAGTGATGGCAAGGACACACAGTATTTGCAATTCCTTAACTCTAGGGACACCATATTGTGCAATGAAGGCTCTGTAATCCAATTCGGAAACTCGATACCGCCAAAGTTGCCAATTGATAGTTTTCTTAAATTTTGATGAGGTTGGAAACTCTCCAGCACATCCTTGTCATGTTGTGATTTTCCATTGTCTACACACCATTCTAGTGTTAGCTCCTTGAGGTGTATCTTGCTTCTCAAATTGACTGCTGAAGCAATCGAGCGAGAAGCTACATTCTGCAATTCCAAGATGGAAATTGATCCATGAAGATTAAGTCCTTCTAAATGCTTGATGTTTGTCTCCCCAAATTTTTCTACAATAAATGGTGATAGCACTTGGAGATTCTTCAATTTATACAATTGTTTTGGCATCTCTCTTACCTGAGTTTCACGAAAGTCAAGGTGGCGTAGACTTATGAGTTTATGAAAATTCACTGGCAACTTTTCCAAAAGATGACAACGCCACAGCTTCAGTGTTTGCAAATGATAAAGTTGACAAATTGAATCGGGCAATATCCTTATTTTAGTTCCTGATAAGTCCAAATAACGTAGAAGTATAAGATTCCCTATTGATTCAGGCAATTCCATGAGTAAATGATCTGACAAAGATAAAACCCGCATGCAAATGAACTTGGACGGCAAATTGTGAATAATCTTGCTAGATATATGGTAAAAGATAGAGTTATGATATAAACTTTTATAGCCTATAGCCAAGAATGTGCGCAATTTATCAGCCTGGTACATATCATCAAATCGTTCAGATATATTCATATTATTTCTCGGAAAAGAAATATGGCGGGTCAACTTTGTCAAATTTTTCACATCATCTACTTCCAACCTATGGCAGAACTTTCCGTATTCAACTTTTGCCATATCATTGATAAGGTCATGCATGACAAAACGTGTTTCATCTGCTGTTGATCGTTGAAAAAGTGACCTCAACAATAGCTCATGAAAGAATTGTTCCCCTATTTCTCTGGCATCTTTGCTTATATGAGCACATGGCAAAAAATTTTCTGCCATCCACAGTTGAATTACATGCTCCTTATCAAAATCATAATCTTTGGGAAAAATTGAACAATAAGCAAAGCATCTTTTGAGATGAGAGGGCAGGTAGCAATAACTCAATCTCAAAGCAGGGAAAATCTCACTGTCACTTTTTTCCTCCCATGTATTACTTGTCAGAATGTCCTTCCATTGCTCATGAGATGATTCAGTGTACAAGAGACTCCCAATGGCTTTCAATGCTAAAGGCAGCCCTTTGCATTTCTTACTGACTTTTCTACCAATTTCTTCAAGGTCAGAGTTTGAACAAGGAACATTTTCACCATGAAACGCATATTTGCTAAATAATGACCAGCTATCTCCTTCTGATAAAGGTTTCAGTGGAAGTACTTTAGCAGAACGCATTGTTGAAGCAACTTTTTCACTTCGAGTGGTTAGAAGAATTTTGCTTCCTAGAGCCCCATGAATGAATGGTGATTGCAAGGCCTCCCACAGCATATAGTTTTCATTCCAGACATCGTCTAGGACAAGGAGAAACCTCTTTTGAGTAAGCTGTTGTTTCAACTTAGTCTGAAGCATGTTTAAATCATTGGTATCATCCTTAGATCCAGTCACTGCCTCATAAATCATTCTTGTTACCCTCATGACATCGAACTCTTCAGATACACACACCCAGACTTTGAGGTTGAATCCATCCATCACCCTTCTATCATTATAAACAAGCTGGGCAAGGGTGGTTTTACCCAGACCACCCATGCCCACAATAGAGATTAAAGATAGTGGATTTTTATACTTTTCCGAAAGAAGCCATTCAATGATGATTTGTTTGTCATCATCCCTACCATATGTCCCATCTTCATCCACTAAAGATGTTGTTGGCAATCTATCAGGCATAGCACCTCTAAATCCAGCAGTAGCACCACTGTAACGTTCATTCAATCTCAAGATGTCCCTTTGAGACGCAAGGAATTCTAAATTTTCAAGGACATGTTTCATCTTGGACTCAATTTCCTTCTCAAATGAGCTTAGAGAAGCAGTAAAGAAGTTGCGTACCTTGCCAAAAGCACTGGTTTGACTTTTTTGTTCAGCTTCCAGCTTGCGTTTGCACATCACATAATCAATCTCATCCAACACATCCCCAGCATCGAACATAGCATCTTTGACCAAGTCAACCCAGTCCTTGACCTTTGGATTAGTGATCTGCTTTTGCTCTGCATCTTCAATCACAGCATCTATGGATAACAGCACAACCTTCAACTTACTGAGCAGTGTGTGGTCAAAGTTTGGTGTTTTGAAGAAGTCAAGAAGTTCCCGAGAAGCCAGCCTATCAAAAGCCACCTGAAGGAAAGCAGAAAGAAAAGCACCACCAACCAAAACTCCTGCCATTGATTAAAGTTGTTGGAATGCATGCAGTATAGTATGGCTACAAAACATACAGTTTCAGCTTTTATCACGTATACTATCAAGTATCAACCACCCTGGCCTATAAAATATTGATCCTAGGGAAGACTTTTTAAGCTTAGGATGACATTTCTAACAACTACCAACGACATTTGTTGTTGCTGATGTATTGTTGTGGACTGAGCATATTGTGCACTACAAAAAAGAATTAAAATGAGGACATATTTTGCCAATACTCGTTTAGCAATAAAATTAAAATCAGGTTCAAATTAACTAAGGATTGGCATTTCTTGTCAAACAAAACTGATAGCTTTAATATTTAAAAACAAAATACTAAATGTATACTTTTGACTGAAATGATAGTTGATACAACTATATAAAAGATTGATTCTATACTTTAATTGCATTAAAAATAGAGAAATAATCAATTTTAAATATTGTATCCTTTTTTATTCTAGATATAAGATCAAATTATTTTTTTTCATATTAAGGAAGTAAAATAAATATCTAAATTTTAATATATGAGACAAATAAATACTTTTTTAGTTTTTTTTGCGGGGGCGGGTGTGTTTGTTTGTTTTCGCGGGGTTTGACGTTTCCGACTTCATTGTGGAATACTTCTTTCACGTTTGTACATAATCTCTTTCTAACAAAGTTGCGATGCCATGAAAAGTCAGATAATCTATTTTTTTTTGAACTCAAAAAAGTCAGATAATCTATTTTTTTTTTGAACTCAAATATCTAGGAAATAGTATACTTATATTTAAAAAGGTCTTCATTTATGGATGGTGAAAAGAGAAAATGATTTCATAAAAAAAACAGAGAGAATAATGATTCTAATATATGAAAAATTTTATGGGAGAAATTAATGAATGGGTATAATGGATGAAATGCATTTATTACATAACAACGTGAAATAGAAGTATTTTTTTTACCTTTGAAATAGAAGTATAGAATCTTATAAAAAGGGCAAATCAATTTTAATTTAAATTTAAAAAAAAACAAGGTGCTTTTTATATTATTTTCGGATGACAGGGGTACAAACCCAATAATATATTATAAAATATTCCAGATTACAATACCAGCAGTCCACCATGTAATAAACTATCTATTGGGCATGGACACAAGCAATGACGCCGTGTGATCCATGTAGCCGACCCCACCTAGTTGGGATAAGACTTTGATGATGATGATGACAATACCAGCAGTCCACCACCATGTAATAAACTATCTACAAGCAACTACGTCATTTAGGCCTTAACATCCTGATGCTATTCCAAACAGCCACATTTGTACTCAAGAGAGGAGTGAAGTTATTGCTAACTCTGTCTACGAACTCTATTACTCCAAGACTAACAGAAACTCAGAATGTGAAAAAAATTTTCAGCAGCATCGAAATCATGCCATTTTCTTGGCAATCAATTGCATGAGAGTTGGTTTCATGAATGAACATTGATCAAGGGCATATCACTCTGATATGAAGAAAGGAGTCTTTATTGTTCAGCGTACACAACACGAGAATCTGTCCAAGAAAAGATTGCGAAATTGTGGATCAGTCTCTGTTGGAATAATGCCCTTTAGGACTTTCTCTTTGAAATTGTGAAATGCAAGGAATTAAAATGCAGTAAGTTCATTTCGTATATGCATGATATGTTTTGTCTTTATATCTAACAAGTAGAAGCACTTAGGTCCGTTTGGTTATAGGAAAGAAAGTGAGGAAATGGAAAGTGAAAGGGTGAAAATGGCAAGTGGAGGTAAATTAGGTAATGATGAGAAAGTAAAGTTTGTAGGACCTAGAAAAAGTGTGAGATGAAGAGAGAAAACTAGTGGGCCCCAGGATATATGTAAATTACACAAAAACCTTTACTTTCTACACTTTCTAATTCTTTGACACTTTCCCTAGGCAACCAAACAAGCCCTTAAAATGTCACACTTTGCAGAGTTTCAAGTTTCAACCCATGGCCTTCAAAAATAAATTATTACCATTTTATGTCGTCTTTCTAAAACCGTAACACAAGCTCAACCAAATGCATCAACATTGTGCACAAGTCACTCTTCAAAATGTATCATGTATGTTTATTAGGCATATCACTCTGATATGAGCCAAAATAATCATAAAAAACTAAATAAAATACATGACTACAAGATTCGAAATAAAAAGAAATACGGACACTACAATTGTTGATACAATCACCAAATGCTCATTTTCAGCCAATGGTCCGTAAATATGAGCATCTAAAAAACTGTGCTAGGCATTCTTCATGATAGATAGTATGGTTAAAGTAGAAATGGTAATCAACAAGTAAAATATCAATGATACCTGAATAAGAACTTGCTTGCACACTGGTGTTCAGTCTGATCAGGCTCTGAAGTTTGGAGTTTTTGCAACTATAAGCCGCTTGTCTCCGTCAAATTCAACAGCATTGGGATCTAAATCAATTTGGGCCAATTTCACCAATCAAAGCTCATGAACCACATCAGCAAAAGAAGTTGCATGTTTAAAGAAATAATGTTCAGTTTCTGAAGCCTCACTATCATTGATATCTACAAAAAAGAAAGAATTCAAATAAACAATCAAATCTATTAAATATGTTGGTACAAAAATGAAGACATGTCTTTATGATTTGAGTTTCCAACAAAATAAGCATGAAAATTAAAAAGCTAACTAAAATTAAGCTTGGCTGAAAAAATTTACCATATGGAATAACTAAAAGGATCCCATACCACTATGCATCAAGATTATGTGCAGAAAAAGTGATCCCATACCACTAAAATTAAGCTTGGCTGAAAAAATTTACCATATGGAATAACATCAAGGATCCCATACCAGTATTTTTCTGTTTCATCAAATTTTAAAACCAACTCCTTTTCATCATAATGTAAGGTATTGGATTAAGTAATGCCGCATCAGGCTTTAGTATGACAGACAAAAAAGAAGTATAATCATGTTAAAAAATTTTCATTTTGGGTAGTCTGATCTGTTATTGGCATCTACAACTATGGGAAGGAGCATACTACATTTAATCTAGTGAAAAAGCATTTGAAATCTATAACAAGTAATATTTGAACTTTTGAAGGCTCGGCTTGGCTCAGCAGTAAACTCGCTTGCCGTGGGTTTTGAGGTCGTGGATTTGAATCAATCTCTCTACATCAAAGAAGAGGTAAGGCTGCCTAGTATATTCCCTTCCCCAGCACCCTCACCAAGTGAGGATTGAACTGGGTTGGCTCTTTAATGAATCATTTGGAAGATTCTTAAGTTAATATTTAATGCATAAACCTACACCTACATTTTGTGCAAGGCCTATCCAGTGCACAAGCATTATGCAACACAGTGCTGTGTAGCAGACAACCCCCACAGAAAGGTGCGGCACTCCGGCAACTAACAGGCAAAGCTTTTAGTTCTTATGATTTGAAAAAATCAAATAATCAAGAAATATTCAATCTATTAAAAAAAATAGCCAAACGAAAGAAAAAATATGTTCACGATTTAAAACTTGTGGAGTAAAAATATGTACCTAATGGATGAAGGGAAAGTGCAGATGTCCTCATTAGCGAGAAGCTCACTTAATGATACTGCCTGATCTTCAAAGCTGACAAAGGGGATGTGAGAAATCTTTGCCCAATAATTTGCTTTATGCTTTTGGATCCGCTTTTTGAGCAAGGGACAGCCCATAATCCGTAGTAGACAAAGGGAGCTGCGTAAACCTTCCTTTGGAAAGTATTGAAGTTTGGGACAGCCACAAAATACCAATCCTTCCAACGAGGACAAGTGGCAAATACCTTCGTGTTCCAATGATCTAAGATTTAGGCAGTTATGGATCACAAGGCACTTGAGAGTAGATGGAAGTAGTCCAATATCAGGAAGTGACTCATCATCTACATCTCCAATACCTAGGTACTGTAGTTTAGTAAGGCTATTCAGATGCCATCCCATTCTAGAGGCTATAAGCTTTGGGCATTCCAAGACATCAAGATATATGAGATTTGATGGGAAACTTCCCTCTGGAAATGATTCCACTTGTGGGCAGCATTTTATTACCAGATATGCTAGGGAGGAAAAGAGAATGTGCATATTCTGTAGCAACGATTTCAAATTCTTCATTTCTTGAAAGCAACACAACACTAGTTCAGGGGCCGAAAAACCTCCTTCAGGAAACCACACAAATTTAGAACACTTTCTTATGTACAAGTTTGTAAGAGAATAATGGTGCCCCACTGAAACAGATATCTCTTCAAGATTATTACAGTCGATCAACTTCAATGTCTGAAGCTTTGGGAATAAATCTAGGGGAAAAGACTTAAGAGAGTCACAGCTTCCTCTTAATTCCATTTCAAGAATGAAGTTATAACAATAGCACGATGGGAATTCCAGGTATGGACAATCAGAAAACTTCAGCTCTTCAAGACTACAATTGGCAATGATATTCTCAATTTCGTCAACTGATAATAACGCTTCAAAGCAACCAGAAATGTCAAGGACTCTTAGGGATGATGGAAGCCTTTCCAACTTCTCATTGCCGCAATCTCTTAGAACCAACTTATGGAGAGTTGGAGCACATGGAATTGAAGACAAAAGCTTCTCACAATTGCAAATTTTTAGAGTCTTCAGAGACGAAAGTTGTTGAGGAAGTTGCCCTTGTAATTTGGGACAATTTTCTATACTCAACTCTTGAAGATGAGGGAAACTAAGTGTGATATTTTCACACTTCCATTCCTCCCAACCCTTCATATCTCCAAACCTCAAGATCTCTAGGGATGTAGCGCTAGAGCTATTTCCACAAAATTCTGGACCAATAGCTACTATACTATGAAACCCTGTAATAGACAGTGACTTGAGAGATGGAAAGATGCCAAGTGATGGCAAAGATACACAGTATCGGCAATTACTTAGCTCTAGGGACACTATATTGGACAACGAATGGTCTGCAATCCAATTCGGAAACTCGATACCGCCATAGTTTCTAATTGATAGCTTTTTTAAATTTTGATGAGATTGGAAGTTCTCCAGCACATTCTTGTCATGCTGTGATTTTCCATTGTATATGCACCATTCTAATGCCAATTCCTTAAGGTGCACCTTGCTTCTCAAATTGACTGCTGAAGCAACTGAAGGAGTGACTACATTCTGCAGTTCTGAGATGGAAATCGATCCATGAAGATTGAGTCCTTCTAAATGTTTGAGTTTGGTCTCTCCAGATTTTTCAACGATAAATGATGATAGCACTTGCAAATTTTTCAATTTATCCAATTGTGTGGGCATCTCTCTCACCTGAGTTTCACGAAAATCAAGGTGACGTAACCTCACGAGTTTATGAAAATCCATTGGAAACTTCTCCAAAAGACTACAACGCCACAGCTTTAGAGTTTCCAAATGATAGAGTTCACATATTGAATCAGGCAATTTCTTTATCTGTGTTCCTGATAAGTCCAAATAACGTAAATGTTTAAGCTTTCTTATTAATTCAGGCAACTCAATGATAAAATGATCGCACAAAGATAAAACTCGGATGTAAATAAACTTGTATGGCAAATGGTGAATAATCTTGTAAGACATGAAGTGAGGAAAAGAGGTATGACTTGCACTTCTATGACCCTGCATAGATAGAGTAAAGAATGTGCGCAGTTTATCAGCTTGGTACATAACCTCAAATCTTTTAGATATATCAACATGATTTATGAGATATGGCGCGTCATTTTTGTCAAATTATTGACATCATCTACTTCCAACCTATGGCAGAACGTTTCCCATTCAGCTTTTGCCATGTCATTAATAAGATCATGCATGACAAATCGTGTCTCATCTATTGTTGATCGTTGAAAAAGTGACCTCAACAAGAGCTCATGAAAGAATTGTTCTCCTACTTCTCTCGCATCTTTGCTTTGAAGAGCACATGTCAGAAAATTTTCTGCCATCCATAACTGAATTAGATGCTCCTTATCAAAATCATAATCTTTCGGAAATATCGAACAATAAGCAAAGCATCTTTTGAGATGTGATGGGAGGTAGCAATAGCTCATTCTTAAACTATTCCTTGCCAGATGTCTCTATTCAACCCAACAAGCCCCCAGACTTTGATAGGTATAACTATCCATTCTGGAAATTCCGAATGGAGACCTACATACAGTCTAGCGACATCTGACTTTGGGATGTGATTGAACATGGAAATCACATACCTCTTGATGATGAGGGCTTTGTAAAGCAGCGATCCAGATACACTAACGAGGACTATGCTCTAGTCCAACTAAACTTCAGGGCCATGCACTACATTCAATGCGCCCTTAGTCCAAAGGAGTTTCATAGGATCAGCCACCACAAATCTGCTTAGGATATGTAACATCCCAAAGGAGTTCCATCACTGCACTGTTTGGTTCTCTGGCTGAGTATGAACCAACCCTGCTGGCTCAAAGAGCTCCTCAAGCCTCATCCAAAACCAAAAATCTTGCCCTTGTTGCTCCCAGTAAGGAGAAGAGTGATGATAATGATGACGATGAGGATGATGAGGAGGAATTGGACGATGAGGAGATGACCATGATGGTGAGGAAGTTCAAAAAGTTCTTCAAAAAGAAAGGAGACTTTCAGAAAGGTGATTCGAGTCAGGGGAAGGGGTACAAGAAGGAAAAGGCCCCGGTGTGTTTTGAGTGTAAGAAGCCTGGCCACTTCAAGGCTGAGTGTCCAAGCTTGCAGAGATCAAAGGGGAAAGACAAAAGAAAAGCCTTCGTATCCTCTATCTGGGTGAATAGCTCAGACGAAGAAGCAAGTGATGAGGAAGAGGTTGCCAACCTTTGCCTGGTGGCCAGAGAAGATGATGAGGAAGCATCTTCAGATTTTGATCTCACCCACGAGGACAATGAGGTAACTTTCTCTGAACTACAAGAGGCTTACAATGAGGTACATAAAGAATTCTCTCGTTTATGTAAAGCCTATAAAGTGTTGAAAGTTAAAAAGGAATCACTTGAGTCCAAGGTGGACTCACTGAGTGAAGAGCTAGCAGAAGCCAGAAAGCTTCCGGTAGTGGATGGAAGGGTTCTCTTCAAGCAGAACCCAATGCCCCAACTCTTGAGAGCTGCCCCAATTGCAACAAAATCTCAACTGAAAGAGATAAGCTGCAAAATGCCCTGCAGAAGTTCACAAATGGATCTGAAATGCTAAATATCATCTTAATGAATCAAAGGGCATATAGGGACAAGACTGGCTTAGGATACACACCTAGAGGGAAAAAGTGGGTGGAACCAAAAGTGAAGTCCTACTTAAAATTTTTCCATAAAGCCTCCGATCATAGCTCCACACCTTTTAGCTTCTGTAACTATTGTAACAGGAAAGGATACTACACTTCCACCTGTAATGCCAAGAAGCATGGAGCGAATAGCTCTTATAAATGGGTCCCAAAAGGAACCAAGGCTACAAAGGATCCTCCCCCCAAGAAAAGAAAGTAAGGGAGGACAGGGATCCCGAGCCTGGAAACACTCCACAAGGAAAACCCATGAGCATAGAGCCAGTACTATGCCAGAGGCACAGAATGATCATAAGCCCAAGGTCAAAACTAACACTAGACCAAGGGCACTGGAAACTAATGACAGAGGACCCAAGAAGGGTTGGGTACCTAAGCTTACTTGATTCTTTCAGGTGTGTCTCAAAGCATCCAAGAATAGGAGATGGTATATTGACAGTGGATGCTCGAGACATATGACAGGAGACAGAGACAAATTCAAATCTCTGATTATCAAAGGCATCATACAGTAGCAGCTGAATACATTATATTAGCCATTTCTAGAGTAATCTGCACTGTAAAATTCTAACATAAAATTCAATAGAATGCTAAACAAATAGTGTATTGATTTAATCCCAGTCACCTGAAATAACTCTGTGGCTGCGTTGACATTTCCCTCTTTAAGCTTAGCCATTGCCAAATCGCGATTTGCTCTTCGTTTCCTGAAATCAAAATGACAAAAATCAAATACTCCCTTCAGTCCTATATACAAGACCTAGTTTACTTTTTCCGAAAATCCTAAAAAATCAAAATAAGTCAATTATAAATTAATTGCTCTAATTTTTTGTTCCTTAAAATAGTTAATTTGACCTATAAACTATTGGATAATCTAAAAATATATCATAATTTTATAACCTATTTTGTAATCTTAATCTCTAAAAAAAGTCAATTGTGTCTGGAGGGTACACACATAAAAAAGGTAGGGACAAAAACAAAAGATGAAAATTAACTGAAAGTTTGGAATCAGATAAAACGGCATAAAGTTTAGAACAATGCCTGTTTCTATCTTCTACTGTTGAAGCCTTACAAGGAACATTACCGCCATCAAAAACAACAACAGGCGTTATCTTATAGAAGCGAAGCAGCTTAATTCGATGCATAAAGTACTCTATATATTGAAACTTCTTTTCACTATCAGAATTCAGACACAGCTCCATACTACACGAATAAGCTGAAAAAAAAATAAATCAGTTCAACATCATAAGTCATAACTCCGAAATACAACAAAACTAATAAATAAGTGATGTTATTTACTACCTCCTTTATGAAGCCATGAATATGCGTCAATACCCACCTGCATAAAACATAAAATATAGCTCAGGGGAAAGATTATAGGGAGAGAAAAATCATGGGAATTAAAAAAAGGTGAGATTTTTACTCGTTGGCCGGCGTACTTGTTGATGTGAATGGGTTCGATGTAGGGTTTCATGAATCAGAGAAGATCCTTGATACCCATTTCTGGGTTTTGGGTTTTTTTTTTTGGTTTTATTGAAGTGGGGAGAAAATGGCGGGAGAGGGCATCCATGGAGAAGAATATAGGAAGAAGAGGAGGGCAGTTTTGTCTTTCAGCTAAAACTCTTTTGGCGCGAGAGTGTTTCAATTCTCTCTCACTCCCGCGCAGTGATACGCGCGTGCATTTGAGGTTAGGGGATTTTATCGGCCCATTACCAATTTGGGGCTATCAAGCTACTCCCTCCGGTCTCTAATATAAGAATTAGTCGCAAAAAAATGTTTTTTAAGAAAACATGTGAATGTTAGTTGAGTGTCTGGAGTTAATGCTTCTTTTCTAATATTACCCATATTTATTAAGACCCTTTTAAGAGAGAGAAATACATAAGCATTAATAAAATATGAAGAGAGTTAGAGGTAAAGTAGAAAAAAACGCATTAAATGAGGAGAGAATGTGAGATGAACTCTTATATTAGAAACCAAAACCATTCAAATTTTGAGATTTTATATTAGGAACTGGAGGGAGTACTTCCTACTTGTACAATTTGTGAGAATAAAATTCTTTTCTCCTAATAAAACTATATAAAAACCATTGAAATAAATGAACAAAATAAATAATTAGATCAATGACCCTACAAAACGGAAATTTAAACAAATAAAAGT
The DNA here is from genome assembly GCA_029929735.1 of Mimosa pudica. Classification (NCBI taxonomy): domain Eukaryota; kingdom Viridiplantae; phylum Streptophyta; class Magnoliopsida; order Fabales; family Fabaceae; genus Mimosa; species Mimosa pudica. The sequence goes on from JAKELP010000001.1 coordinate 8,220,527, forward strand.
AATTGAGAAATAAAAACAACATAATGGTTCCTGTTAAATAAATGAGTAGAATAAATCAATAGGTAATCATCATATGTAATAGAAATTTAAACATAAATATAATAAAAAAATTAATTCCAAGGTTTCCCTATAATTGAATGAACTAATTAAAATTCCAACATTAATATACAATTAAAATACTTTTAAATTTTATTATAAAACAAGCATATTAAAATATAAAAAGAAGTTTCAACACAAGAAATAAATTTAAAAATAAAAAAAAGATTGAAATAAATGAAAAAAATAAATAACTATATCAATCACCTCACAAAGGAAATGTAAATATATAAAACTAATGATATTAGCAAAAAAGGATTAAAAATGTACTTTCCAAAAAAAAAAATTAAATTGAAACTTCAGGACCAAGATTATACTTTAGCAAAATTCTTTTACACAAGAAATAAATATAAAAACCATTGAAATGAATGAATAAAATAAATAACTAAATCAATCACAACACATAAAGGAAGTTTAAACGAATAAAATTAAGGGAAAATCCCAAATAAATCCCTCCCAATACCCAAAAGGACAAATGACGAATCTAAACTTCCAAAAGGTCTATGAAAGAACCAGCACCTACCTGTGACTTTAAATTCGCGAAAAGACAAAATTGTCCCCATCCTAAAACACAAATTACTACCCCACCTAAAACCACCATAATATCTACCCTCTTCTCGCAATTTGTGTTTTAGGATGAGGACAATTTTGTCTTTTCGCGAAATTTTAAAATGACAGGTAGGTGCTGGTTCCTTCATAGTCTTTTTGGATGTTTAGCTTCCTCACTTGTCCTTTTAGTTATTGGAAGGGATTTATTTGAGATTTTCCCGAAAACCAATTCTAAAATAAAAACAACGTAACATGTCCAATTAAATAAATGAGTATAGTAAATCATTAGATAATTAATTCATACAATAAAAAATAAATATAATAAATAAAACTCGTACTCACGAGTTTTACAACATAAATATTCCTAATTTTCCTGCTCTATAAAACACAGTTAGGTGTCACTTTTATCAAGGAATAAGAATATTATATCATTTATTGGGCAAGGAGAAAATTTCCTAATTTGTTTTTGTTGTAGTAACTCAAAAGTGGGTCACTCTTTCTCCCGCGCCATAAAAGAAGTAGGCTAATTCAAAAAATTGAAAACGTGGAAAAGGCTCCTAACTTACTTACTTAGCTTAGGGCATACGCGGGCTTAATAGTTAACCTTGGGGGTGCGCGTTAATCATAAGCAAAGCTCTTTTATATATTGCGTTAATCATACGAAACGCTCTTCTATATATATACTCTTCTACAGTACTTACTACTTAGCTTAATACTTAGCCTCTCCTCCAAATCTTCTGTCCAAGTATCTCCCTGTCTTCGTCTTCCTCCTCCGCCTCACTCTCACTCTCACAACCACCACTTCCTAATTTCCTCTTCTCTTATACTTTCTCTCTCACGCTCCCTCCATGCCTTTTCTTCACAACCAAACCTCGTAAGCTTCCCTTCTTCTCACAACCAGTTTTCTCTTCATTCATTTTACTTTCCGCGTCTCATTTTCCCCAAAAAGCTTACTTTTTTTTTGATGGGTATGTGTTTTTATGCAGTGAGAAATCCGATCTGGGATTTAATTTGGAGAAATTTTTTAGGGCACAAGCTTCAGTGGCTTTGCGTTTTCATTGGGGCTTTTGCATCATTCCTTGTTCTTGGAGTCGGATAGTCACTTGAATTTGGCTCTGATGGGACTTTTTTCGTCAAAGGTTGGTCCTTTTATTAGTATTCATAATAGTATCATTTTCATGAAAGATTGTTCCTTTTGTTATTTTAGTTTTCCCGCCTTTATTCTTCTTAATTAATTTGTACAGTGGATTGTTGCTGGAGAGAATGAAGAAGAAATATGAAGAAAGTGGAAGCGAGTAGAGGAAAAGACACATTCTTACCATCATACTATTATTATGAGGAGAGCTTGAAGGAAGGTCAACAATTAAAGGAGACAAAAGGAAAAGGCCAACACTCACCATTACACTACTATTACAAAAGTTTCTCAGTTTCCCAACCTTGTTTTAAGAATAATAACCTATTTGTGGGTCTTCGATTTACCTCCAGTGAGTGTCCAGTTTTATGAGTTAGTGTTCTTAGAGAATGCTTTTCTTCATATGCAACCATGCCTCTTTTTGTTGATTCGTCATTTTATTTCTGTTTTTCAGAATGTTGTTCCTCCAAAGGGGGCTGAAGTGAATTTATTGCTTGGTAGCGTTGACCTCAACAGTTCAGGCAGGTTAGTTGTTGTTGAAGTGCCCCATATCATTATCATTCTTTTCCTCTTCACAGTTGAATGTAGTGAAACCTGTAAATTATTGTATCGATCACTGGAAAATTACTTTGTGAAGTTTTGTAGTGTTGCTTTCTCTTTTCTCTCTGAAATATCTCTCTTGGAAATTTCCCCTCTCCTCTCCTTTTCAAATATGCCAGTTCACGGGCTGTTGTACTGGATGTACTGGAATTTCTATAAATCTCCACTACTCTGGAGCAGGAAGCCCTCCTTTCTTAATATAATAATACCCATCAGGAATATTTAGTTTTCCATTGTTCCTGTCACAAATACTACTTTGTTACTCTTCTAATTCCATTCTTTGGTATTGCACATGGATGCAGGAAAAACTGAATTCTCTGCTGGTGATGATCCACATGTTGTTGCCGATTGTATGAAGGCATTCTCATATAAATTGTGCATCTGGTTCTTTTATAGAGGGGTCTTTAAATAATTTATTTCACTTTTCTTCCGTATGCACCAAGTTAATCACTTTCATCTCCAGTCCCTGCATCAACTTGCTGCAAGGCTCTGTTAGAAGTATACCGTAAGTGTCATTTTTTTTCCAGCATTCACTATCTATAATATGATAACTAGCAACTTACTAACTCAATTGTCTATTACTGTTTTGAAAATTTTTCATAATGTTCTTCTTTAATTGTTCAACTTTTCAATATCATTCACTGATAGAAAAACGTGGTTTTTGTTGAAATTTTTTGTTTGGCTTGAGCTTTGGGGCTTTGGGATTGACTTTCGCTTCTTGCCAGGTAACCTTGCAAGTTGCCCAAGTCACTTCATGGAGGCAATAGAATGATAAAGAACTCTTTTCCCCCAGCAGTATGGTATTTTTTCCTTATAATTTTCATCATCTTCAAGCCATCAATATCTTCATTACTAAATGTGTTTGTGTGAACTTGTTTCTTAGGAAAACTTTATGCAACATTATATGATTAGCTGCGTGGGTTATCAGAATTTCATTTACATCTAAAGCTTAACTTTTGGAAGATGTGGGTCATTAGCATTGCATGGATTTATAAGAAATAAGATGTGGAAAATTGATGATAATTATTACGTGAGAAGTTTATAGTGTGATATTTTGACAGTATCCTTCTTATATTTTTTTGGTATTCATTTTTCATATACTTCTGATCCGATTCTGATTGTAAACAATACACACTTGTTTTGACTTGAAAGTTGCTTTTTCATAACCAAGTGGTATTTTAAATTACTGATTTTTAATAATTTCACAATTTTTATTTTGAAATAAATTTTAATATGATTTAAATACCAAACTATCTGAAATTTGATTGATTTAAATGATTTATAAAGTAATCTTTTTTTTTGATCAGCAATTTATAAAGTAATCTAAGTTTCTTATTTTACTTAACTTGAACAAAATTTTTTGATAAAAAAAATAACTTGAACAAAATTAGAAACTTTTTATTGCTTTGAATTGATTAAAAATAAAAAAGAAAAGGAAATGAAATGTTTCCTAAAAAAGAAGGAAAAGACCAGTTTCCTATTTATTGCTTGCTTGGTACAATTGAAATTAAAAATAAAAAAAGAAAAGGAAATGGAAAGTTTCCTAAAAGAAGAAGGAAGAGAGAAGTTTACTACTCCCTCCGTTCCTAAATATAAGATCACTTTGGGGAAGTGGATAAGTTCCTAAATATAAGATCACTTCCTATTTTATCTCAAGTTTTGCCCAAACTACCCTTGTACTCCCTCTTTTCATTGAAAACCCCCTCCTTCTAAAGTTAAGTAATTGTGGGGGTTTTGGGAAGATCATGTAATTTTATTGTCTTCCTTAATCTTCCCAAATTAATCAAAGTGATCTTATATTTAGGAACGGAGGGAATACTTGTTTGCTCTTGCAATTGAAAAAGGGAGGGAATGCTCCTCTTTTCCCGCCACCGCTTCACTCTCACATAATCCATCACATCACATCACCTCTCCATTCTCTTCAGTTTCCTATTTCCTCTTGAAATTGAAATTAAAATTGAAAAAGGAAAGGGAAAGAAACGCTCCTCTTCTCATTCTCACTCTCTAATTCTCTCTCCCGCCACCGCCACCGCCACCGCCTCACTCTCACATCTCCATTCCCCACTCTCTTACCCACCCAACAAACCCTAACCCTAACCCTAACCCTAACCCATATAATATGCCCAACAATTTATTCATTCAGATTACCGACCCTTTTTTAACATCGCAGTTGCTTCATAAATTACCGACCCTTTCTTTTCTGTTCTCTCTCTCGCTTTTACCTCATTTTCTCCTTCGTCCGTCGGTATGGTTAATGGTAAATACAACAACACCACATGCGATTTCTTTTTGTCGCTTCATTTTTTCTCTTCCATCTCTTATTTCTTCTCTAATAAGTATGTACGTTTATCCTAATATTATGTCATCTTGTTGTCATCTTGTGGTTGCAGTTGATGGATGATAAGACGCTAAAGCCGACGAGCTATGTTTCGATCATGTACGTATTCTATTCATGTACGCAGCTTTAAATAGAATTATTATTATTATTATTATTATTATTATTATTATTATTTATTTCTTTATCATATAACCAGCCTTCTCTGTGAGGCGCGAGTTTGATTTTTTTCGGTTACATCTTTCAGGTTTAATTTACTTGGTCGACTTTATCTCTTATTTCATTCATTCATCTTTCTTTCATTTAAATGAGATTTTCTTAATGATATGCTTATATTGAACTGAGAGCTTCTTTTATCACCTCACGCACAGACAATTGATTGAGCTTGGAGCTGCAGAATATAGAGAGGCCATTTCCCAAGCCACCAATGCATCTTACAGGTTTAATTTACTTCATCTCTTATTTCATCCAGTTAACTTTCTTAATTATATGCGTAGGCTCATGTTATGTATTTCCTTTTGAACAAATTCTGCCGTTTTATTTCAACTATACAATATTCTAACTGAAATGATGAGAAAACTCTCCACACTGTAGGAATACCTTGATGATGTTTATAACAGAAGTATGATGCCCATGCTTGATTTCTCTAAGTTCTCATCAGGTCCATTAGCGCTGGGGTTGTAATCTTGATCCAGAAAATGGGAGTTACATGAGATTGTAGTAACTGAACCGTCATGCTTCTTCCCTTGTCATTTTTGTCTCAAAATTGCTATATCCCAAGGCATTTGTTCTTAAAGTACTTCAGAAGGTACATGCTCTCATCAAATTATGAATGAGCAGAACTTGTGATTTTGTATCTGTCCTAAAATAAAACAATCTTTCTTATACCAATATACAAGCAATCTGATGCTAACAGTGGTTTACTCCTCATTTAATGAAGAAAGGCACGTGTTTATATTTTTGGATTCCATCTCGTGCGATTGCATACATTGCTCAAGTTGACAATTGATGCTGGGATTCCATGGGGTAAGGTATGGATATGGTGCTGGTCCATTTCAGTTTGATGAACATATATCTTTTGTAAAGTTAGTGACATGTTGGTCAAGTCTTAACTTTAACCTATTATAATTTTCAGTTTTCCAATATTATAGTTTCTTAACATTAATTCTGCCATACACCCGTGCATTTTGTATGGGGGCTTCTGTTTGTTCTGTTTTATCTTAATGTCTTTGTCATGCTATAATTTGTTAATGCCAGATATGTGCTGGTTCTTTTTCTTATAAAGCTCGTGCGTGTTCTTCCAGATCAGAGTTAAGTGGGCTACTGACAATGGTAGGGCGAAATTGGCAAGAATTGGAACTACTGAGGTATGATTTGAATTGCTATGTTTGTGTACATGCATTAGTCTATAAAATATCAAGTACTACCCGGTTTGCCCAAGTCACAGCTTCAATTCAAAGTTTGGCCCTGATTGGAGTTTTTTCGTCAAAGGTCGTTCCTTTCATTAGTTTTCATAATTGTATCATTTTCATGAATGATTGTTCAGTTTATTGTTTTAGTTTTCATGAATTATTATTTTACTTGAACAAAATTAGAAATTTTTTATTGTTTTACATCTCGTTAAAAAAAATCAACATTTAATAGTTTACTAGTATCTTCTTAAGTGCCTTTTCAGAGTTGATTTAAAGAATCTTGCAAGTTTAAACTCTTTAAATTTGGGTTGATGGCTCAGTTTATTTCAATACGTTTTGGAAATCAATATTAAATTGTTAGCCGTGTTATTTTTAAAATAGTTGTTGAATTTATTTTCTAACAATTTCACTATAGTTTTCAATTCTTCATTTCTTAATGGATTTTTACATAGCTTTCAAATTTTGTTTTCAATTCTCTATTTTTTTATGAACTCCTTTATTTTTTTTATTTCTTACAAGGTTTTTATTTAAAATATTTTTACTAATATTATAGTTTGCAAACTATTTTTTACTATGATTTAACTAATGTGTTTTCAATTCTTCTTTTCTTAATAGATTTTATAACTTCCACCTTTTTTTTCAAAAGATGAATATTTCTTTATAGTTTTTTTTCTTTTTTTTTGGCCAAAAAATAGATTTTTTCTTATTATATCAATTTCTTTTAATCTTTTTAGAACAGATTTTATTACGAATTTACAATTTTTTCAAACTAACTTTCAAATGTTTTCACCAAATTTTGGTTTTCAATTCTTTATTTCCTTATTTATGAACTCCTTTATTTGTTTTAATTCCCTTAACAAATTTTATTTTAATGTTTTTGTACAAATACTATAGTTACAAACTTTTTTTACTAAAATTTTCACTATTGAGTTTTCTTTTTTTTTTCTCTTTTTTATTAAGTCCTTTTTTTTATTTCTAAACAAATTTTGTCATGAATTTACAACTCTTTTGAACTAACATTACGTTTACAAACATTTTTTCCCTAATGTTTTACTTTAATATTTTTGGAAATATTGTTTTTACTAAGATCTTATCAACCGGTTTTATTTACAAGTTTTTTAACTATATTATAGCTTACAAACTATTTTTTACTAATGTTTTCACTTTAAGCTTTCAATTCTGCTTTCCTTAAAACATTTTATAACTTTCGAATTTTGTTTACTAATGTTTTCACTTTAAGCTTTCACATTTTATAACTTTCCTTAAAACATTTTACAAACTATTTTTTACTATTGTTTTCACTTTAAGCTTTCAATTCTGCTTTCCTTAAAACATTTTATAACTTTCGAATTTTGTTTTCAATTCTTTATTTTTCATAAACTCCCTTATTTTTTTAATTTCTTCGAAAAAAAAATTATTTAAATTTTTTACTAATGTTTTCACTTTAAGCTTTCAATTCTTCTTTCCTTAATACATTTTATAACTTTCAAATTTTGTTTTCAATTCTTTATTTTTCATGAACTCCATTATTTTTTAAATTTCTTCAAAAAAATATATGTAGAAGTTTTTTACCAATATTATAGTTGACAAACTATTTTTTTTTACTAATATTTCTACTATTGAGTTTTGAATTCCTCTTTTCTTAAAAGATTTTATAACATTCAAAATTTTTCCAAGATGAATTTATTAACAGATTTTTTTTTATGTTTATGGCCAAAAAAATAGATTTTTTCTCTTTATCTCAATTTCTTTTAATCTTTTTATTTCTGAACAGATTTTATTATGAAGTTACAATTTATTTTCAAACTAATTTACAATTGTTTTCAGAAAATTTTGTTTTCATTTCTGTGTTTCTTTTTTATGAATCTGTTTTTTTTTTTTAATTCCTTAACATATTTTATTACAATTTTTTTACTAATATTATCGTTTAGAAACTATTTTTTACTAACACTTTCGCTATTGAGTTTTTGTATTTTTACTTATTTATAAATTCCTTTTTTTTTTATTTCTAAACAGATTTTGTTATGAATTTTGTCAATTTACAACTCTTGTACTAATATACGTTTAGATGTCATAATAAAGCTCCCGTTATAGATGTAGTCATAATAAAGTTGGGTATGAAATAAAGTTGGGTATGAATTTAGTCAATTTACAACTCTTTTGTACTAATATACGGGTATGAAATACTTCATTTGAATTTAGTCTTCTGTAGTCATAATAAAGCTCCCGTTATAGATGTCAAGAAGAAAAATATATTGCCGCGATGCCACATTAATAATGTATTTGTTGTTAAAATTAGGTGGGTTAGGGCATTCGAAAATGGGGTCGATTATTTTGCTTTGATGTTTAATTGTGTTGCATTATTTATAAGTTGATGTGGCACTTTATGAATTTTTTATATCCCAAATGTACTAGTTTTTGGCTTCTGCTTAGCAAATCTGGCTTCTGCTTTGTATTTCATCCTCCTCTTCCATTATTTTTATTTTTTTGTTTGAACTTATGGGGACCATGATTGGTCTAAGTCAATAATAACTTCTGCAATTTTAATCTTCCAATATTTAATTTTACGTAGTATTGGCTCATAGCAACTTCCTGGGCGATGCTTGACACGTCATTCTAGTTTCAACTGAAAAGTGATCTGCATTGGTATTAATTGATTCAGTAGTTTGATACTTTATCATGTTTCCAATGATCTTACACAGATGGATTTCTGTTGGTTCTGACTTGAAGTTTGATGCCAGAAGAAACTTGGATGATGTAGGTGCCACTTCTGTTGAAGGTATATTTGCCAGTGCATAGATATATTACTGTATGATTTATAGTTGTCATATTTATCTTGGAAGTTAAAGATAACAACAAAGAATGTAGTTGGCTATTTGTTGGGAGTTGTCCTTTTAGCAAAAATTACATATTTTGTGTACCTGAGTTCAAACGTTTTGAACTTGAATTACTGTATTAGTATGTTTTACAGGTTTATAGATTAACAAATTGTAATATTGTTTAATGTTTTTCAGAGGATTTGCTATCTTCCTTTGAGAAGTGTTCTTTTGTAATTTACTATTAATGTAAGTTTGTACATAGGGTCCAAGAAGGATTTTTTGCACCTTTCCGATGCATGCTTAAGTTTTGAAAACAAAAAGACATTGTTAAACATTTAAGTGTCTTTTCTTTTTTCTTTTCTCCCTTACTGCATGCTTTCAACAAACTGCCTTATTCTAAGCTTGATTTGAAGTTTATTGGGATATGATTGGAAGTGGGTAACCATGAAAGATGGAAGTGGTTCCATTTTCCTATTCATAATTTTATCACAACTTTTGAAAATATTGATTCATTGTTTGTTTTCCTACCTTAGTTTTCTAGTTCAATATCCTCTCAAGCATATTTAACTGTGTTATTGCCATATAATCTAAATGAAAGGTGTTTACTCTTTTTTGAAGTTCTTTAGAACTTTAATGTTGGTATAATACTATTATGTTGCTGTATCATTTTATTTCTCAGTTGCCATTATCATAAGCTATGACATGGATTTTGAAAAGTTAGTTATGGATAATGATGGCCTATAATTTTTCACGTGTATGTTTGTTAATGTTTCCTGCTCTCTTCTTTTTCAGTATCCCACAAATTGACCACGAACCAACTCGAATGATGCTAAATGGATATTTAAAGAGAAGAGGCACTTGAGTAGTTCATACTTCTCATCAAGAATGAGATATTCAGTTTGAAGACCCTTCATCGCATCAAACACACCAGGTTGTATCTTTCCTTTCTTGCCCTTTTTCTTGCCATTTACTATTTACTTTCTATGGAAAATACTAGGTGTGGGGGATTATTAGTAGTTATGAGTCTTCATTTTATATTGTTATTTTTATTATCCTTATTATAGCTAGAATGTTGTCTTACACTCTCGATACTCTCCACCTTTTCACTTTTGAATATATCGATAACAACACCGATTTGTATTGTGTTGAGGACAACAAAGTAGTCAATGTTGGATAAAGATTTATAACATACGCGCATCTTTAGATTTTAAATTTCCTTGTTTTTTTCAAATACTGTTTATTTTATGGTGTAATGGGATTCTGCTTGATTTTGAAAACAAGATTTGAGTAAGTGTACCTTAGTTGGTTGCATGAAAGTAAGTTAATTGTAAGTGTAAGGATTTTTGTGATCAACATTGTTTAGCCTAATTGATATTCGCGTCAAACGATGAGTGAGAGTGTTCAATTCTAGATGAGCGTGCTAGTAGTAGAACCCTTCGCTCCGCTGGTTCGACTTGACTCAGTAACCGGGGGTCTTCATCACCAATGTCGATCTTCGCGTCAAACGGTCGGTCAGAGCTATGAGCGTGTTATAGCTCGCCCTGCTGGTTTGACCTGACTCAGTAACCGGGGGTCTTCATCACCAATGTCGATCTTCGCGTAAAACGGTCAGTGAGAGCTAGATGAGCGTGCTTGTAGCAGAACCCTTCCCTAAAAAGATGAAGAGGATGAGTGAACCACTCTAGAGTTGAGCACCCCTGCCCAAAAAAGATGAAGAGGATGAGTGAACCACTCTAGAATTGAGCAACCCTGCCCAAAAAAGATGAAGAGGATGAGTGAACCACTCTAGAATTGAGCAACCTTGCCCAAAAAAGATGAAGAGGATGAGGGAACCACTCTAGAATTGAGCACCCCTGCCCAAAAAAGATGAAGAGGATGAGTGAACCACTCTAGAATTGAGCACCCCTGCCCAAAAAAGATGAAGAGGACGAGTGAACCACTCTAGAATTGAACACTTGTGCCCAAAATTGTGCCAATAGTGCTATACTATAACACCGAATTCAATTAAGCCAAACAATGCTTTAACATATAAATCCTTGTATATACAATCGACTTCCTTTCATGCAACCAACTATTAAGCACACTTATTCAAATCTGGTTTTGAAAATCAAGACAAAATCCAGTTATTCCATAAAATAAACATTATTTAAAAAACAAGGAAATTCAACATTTAAAGAGGTGCATATGTTATGAATCTTTACTCAACGTTACCTCCTATGTTGTCCTTAGTACGATATAAATGGGTAAGTTTATCGATGTATTCAAAAGTCAAACAAAGGAAGGTATGGAGAGTGTAAGACTCAAGCATAAGGAAGGATGCTAAAAGTAACAATATGAAAGGAAGTGCTAGTAGTAAAAACCTTTGCTCAAATGGTCAGTGAGAGCTATGAGCTTATAGCTTGTGCTTCACAGGGGTCACGGGAGATATGGAGATTAATTATTAGAATTGCTTGCTTAACTATTGTTTTACTGGACAGGTATCAGCTGAAAGATCTGCTTTTGTTGACCTCCAAGGAATCTAATGCCTCTGCAACGCCATTGTTAGACTTTTTAGCTGTGTTGACTGATCCCAAACTTCCGTGGAGCTGCAACACTGTAGGATATTACTTTCAAAACAATGCATTTGGCCTTGCTTACGGAGATTATTCTCACTGCAAAGGTATCTTTTTTAAATTGTCATATAAGGATTATTTTGTCTAATTAAGATCAAGGGTGTCTATAGAATATCTTTTTTAATATTTTGTTGATCAATTTCTCTTTTTATTGTTTTATTCATCTTGTACACAATCATTTTAGTAATGTCATGATAATTTTTCCATATATGTGTACCGAAAGTGAATTAATTCTCCTTGGAGATCTTTATCTGCTCAGTCGTAAGATTTCTTTTATTTTTATGCAGGCGGTTTATTCTGGTGCAAAACTTGAGTCTACATATGTTGTTTGGGATATAAAGCTGAGGTGGCTAGAGTAGTTTCTTCTTTTGTCTAAGGAGCTTTTGTGTTGTAAAATATATTTCTAAATATAAGATCACTTTGTCTATTTTTGTGGGAGTTGAGTAGGCAGATTGCACAACTAAATTATAACGTATGACACATGCAATTAGATTTTAGATTTGTTTTTAAGTAACCTGATATCTCTATACCATAAATTTTGTGCAGACAAAGTTGTCTCCGCTTCCTGCTCACTTCTTCACACTGCTGTGGATCTTGTTAATGACACCAAACTTGATGATGAAATCAAGTCATGGTTGGCTTTTGCTGTCCAGAAAGTTGTTGAAGTTATTGCATTGTCCAAGGCATTGATTGCTGCAAAGGGCGAGGTATCTGTATTTCTTTCATTCATGTTAAATCTGATCTAGATGTTGCTATTAAATAATTTAACAATAAGCAATGTTCTCTACTTGAAAAAGTATTAAGTTTCTGCTAAAAAAAGAAAAAGAATTAAGTCATTTGTGAGGTGGGATATGTAATATCAAATGACTTATCCCTGTGAGTTTTACATCGTCAGATGGCTAGGCTGTATATTCACTGCTTTAGATCATAGGGTTGTTTCGGTTGGTTTCATTACCCATTTTTCCCAAATAACGCTTCTTTTGATTCCATTTTCAGGCCTTTTTCTCTGCTAATGCCGCAGCTCATGCTTCAAGGAAGTCCTCTCCTAGAGTTACCAATGAGGCTGTTCAGAAGGCTGTAAGTTTCTTTTTTCCCCCTGTTTGGTTCATCTGTTTTCTTCTGGAAGGCAATCATTCTGCTCTTGCTAACGACTTTTTGCTTGCCCTGTTAGGTTGCTGCAATGAAGGGTTCTGAACATTGCTGTGCCATGTCAGTGCCCGATTGGATGCCCAACAAAAGAAACTTAACCTTCCAATCCTCCCAACCACCACTATTGGATCCTTGCCTCAGACTGTTGAATTGAGGAGGGTTTACCGTGAGTTCAAAGCCAACAAGTGAGTAGCCTTTTCAGTTAACCTTTCGCTTTGCGTTTCTGGCCACATGAAGGGGGCAGAGGGATCCCTTGTTTGATTTCTTTACCACTTGCTAGTTATTGAATGACTATAATTTTTGTTTCTTCAGGATCTCCGAGGAAGAGTATGATAACTTCATCTGGGAAGAATCCGCAAAGTTGTTGGACGCCAAGAAGAGCTTGATATTGATGTACTTGTACACGGTGAACCAGAGGTTAGCTCTCACACATTGACAAGGTATTAATGCACCAAGTCAAGATTATGTGATCCACTTCCCCTTATTCTGAATGCCTTTATATGCAGAGAAACAACATGGTTGAGTACTTTGGTGAGCAGAAGTCTGGCGTTGCCTTCACTGCCAATGGGTGGGTGCAATCATAACCTATAAGTTCGGTTCCTACGGTAGTTCTAAATTTTAAGTTCTTCATTATTTAATCTCATTTCTAGCCATTTTGATTTGTAGATTGACTCGAGTTTAGTGTTTGTTAATTGGAATTGGATTGATTGATTTTGATGATTTTTTTTAAATGAGTAGATCATTGATGTCTGATGAGTCATTTTCTTGAATAATTTGGATTTTTCAGCTATAGTTCATTGAATTGACTTGTAAGGCTGTGTCTAAGATATTGTTGAATTCTCAATTGTTGTTTGGGGCTTTAAAATGTTGGTATTATACTCTTATGTTTGCTATATCATTTTAATTCTCAGTTGCCATTATCATAAGCGCCATTTTCGTTAAGGAATGGATTTTGAAAAGTTAGTTATAGATAACGATGGGCTATATTTTCATTATTATTCCCTTATTCCGTTTGTCTTATGTATGGATATATGTTTTTATTCTTTCGCAATCACATTCACATCTTTATATTACAGAGATTTGCATGCTTTTTGATGGAATATAGAAAATGAAAGTAATGTTAATTTAATAATACACACTCACACACACATATGGCCATATGGGTATGTAGGAATTTTTTATGATCGCTATCATGTTGTAATCTAGCAAATTACATAGCTGACTGTTTGGATAGCTTCTGCTATATAAATGTTTTAACAAAATCCCCTTAGTTTCCTTTGAGTGAGTTTGGATTTTAAAACTCTAATTTATCTGTTTATCCATGAATGAGACAATTGAACAGATTCAACAGCATAGTTCATTATTGATTCATCAGCATCTTACCTATTTAGGATCACTACCAAAAACATATTTTTTGCACTTTACGAGTTAGTACTCTACTTATATATTTACTTTGTATGACACAAAGATACTAAAAAGTCAAAATGGTCTTTTATCTTTAGATTAGTTTTTAAGTAGATCAAATTAATTTTGAGGAAAAGAAGATAATTAGTGACAATTTAAAGTTACTAATTTTACATTCTTAATTTTTTCAAAAAGTCAAAATGGTCTTTTTTTCGCATCATCTATGCATAGCTGTTATACTGATAGCAATGTAATGTTTTTCTCATTCTTATTCTGTATTATTCTGTAGAGAATGTGTGGATGCTAATTTACTCGCAGCTAATTGTGGCTTCTTTAGCACGTTCGTGAATATGCAACTTTAATTCGTTTTCTTCATTGCTCAAGGCATACCAGGTTGTCTCTTTCCTTTCTTGTATTGATCAGATGAGCTGTTTGCTTAATTACTTTTTGTGAAAAATACTTGTGTGGGGGATTATGAGGTGTTTCAATTCTTCCTTCACATTGTTACTTTTACTGTCCTTCCTTAGCTAGAGTTTTACACTCTCCATATCTTTCCTTGTTTTACTTTTTAATACATCGCTGAACTTGCCGATTTTATATCGTATTGATGACAACGTAGGAGGTAATGTTGGGTAAAGACTCATAACATATGCACCTCTCTAAATATTGAATTCCCTTGCTCAAAGTGAGAACCACATTGTACTTTCATGCTCAAAATTCTGCCAATAGTGCTATACTATATCACTACATTCAATTGAGGCAAACATTGTTTTAACATATAAATCCCTACAAATGCAATCAACTTCCTTTTGTGCAACAAACTATTAAACAATATTCTGTCTATGGTTTTTTCCCACTTTTTTGTCCTAGCAAGGTTTTTAATGAGAAGTCCAACACTAAGCATTGCCCTCATTTTTTCTTCCACTAAGATTTTTTTCCCAATTGGGTTTTACTTAGTTGGAGTTTTTTTAATGAGACATATGTTTAGTGTTGGACATCAAAGGTTTAAATGAATGTTAACAAATTCTAAAAAAGAAATATTCAGTAAATGTTATTCACTATTTTTGGGTATTTCTTATTTTTACAAATCAAGAAGAATAGTAAAATGTGATCTCAAAACCAAGAGAGTGGCAGATCTCTATGTTTTTGTTACAATATATGCATGATATTTGAAGAAATTAAATATGACAATCCTCTCGAAATTTGAAGCATAATCTGGTTGGCATCGATGTAGGGAAGTTTTGAATATATTTTGAAAATGCTAATTTTGGCTCCTTGTATATTTTTGTTGCATATGTTAGCTTTCATTTTCAGGACAAAAGTTTTATTTGGGAAGTGATGTATAAGTAAAAGCTCGTAAAAAAGACTTAGCGTGTTATACCTAGCAATGTTTGCAATATTGCAGTTGTTCATCTGTTTTCAGTTTGAATCTTAGTTTTATACTCATTACTCTGCAATAACATGGACTGATACTCTGTACTATACATTATTCTGTACTGAATTTTATGCATGCTTCTGACAGGGTACTTTACTCATTAAAAAAGAAGCTTAGAGACAAGTACCTTGGCTTCCTAGGAACTGCGATGTAAGAATTGCAGTTTTCAGTTGTGGAGGTCAGTCTTGCTTTTCTTATTAGTAGATGTTTTGTTGAATTGATGCTTAGGCACTTTGAACTACTTTTATTCTATCATTTTCAATAGTTTCTGCCAAGTTCTTTCCGTTTCTTATGTTCCTTTTCATTTGATACAAAAGGTTATGGATATCCTTTAATTTATGTTCAAAGGGCAAATACAGTGACTGTGATAATCAAGGAGAGATAAAGTATGAGATGAACTTCATTTATGTGTCAATAATGTTCAGTTGGAAACCATTTTATATTTCAGTTGCCTTTATACTCCTCTTCAAACTCAAGGTCTATTGATTAGGAATGGAAATATTAACACATGTAAAGTTGGCGTCCTCACACCTATTGACAATAAATTTAATATCTGTTGTATTTTGTTTCTACTTCCCATTTTTCTTTGACTTAGTATTGTGTTATCACTTTGAGCAAGGAAATTCAACATTTAGAGAGGTGAGTAGTTTCTTCTGTAGTCCAAGGAGCTATAGTGTAGTAAGATATAATCCCTTACGTCAAAGCTTCACGGTTGGTCTGTAGAAAGAAAAATCTAGTACATGATTTGCCATCTGGTTTTTCAATTATGTTATTCATCCTCTGTTTTGGGAGATTTGTTCATGATGCGAGTAGGGCTTCTAAATCATAAAAATGAATACATTATATCGTTTAAGTTGACTTCAGTTTGTTGTCATGAAAGTTAATGTAGTTAAACTACTTGAGGTTTATGCTACTTTGGTGCAATTATTAGATATTCATTTATGCTTATATTTGACAGGTTTTTGCTGCTTAAGGCTCACCAAGAACTAAGTCCATTGCTCTCAATGCAGCAAGATCATATGGAAGATCTTTTATTTGATCCTAGATTCTATTGTTTGAACTGCATTAGAATGGGGATATGAGGATATAAATAATGCTTAGCCACTGGTAAATCTTGTCCTAAGTTTCTGATAGTAATTATGTGAAATAGTTTACATTTGATGTTAAATGTGAAAATTTTCTTTATTTTGTTACAATATATGCATGATATTTGAAGAAATTAAATATGACAATCCTCTCGAAATTTGAAGCATAATCTGGTTGGCGTCGATGTAGGAAAGTTTTGAATATATTTTGAAAATGCTTATTTTGGCTCCTGTTATGTTTTTATTGCACATGTTAGCTTTCATTTTCAGGACAAAAGTTTTATTTGGGAAGTGATGTATAAGTAAAAGCTTGTAAAAAAGACTTATGGTGTTATACCTAGCCATGTTTACTACTTGCAGTTGTTCATCTGTTTTGAGTTTGAATCTTAGTTTTATACTCATTACTCTGCAATAACATGGACTGATACTCTTTACTTTACAATATTCTGTACTGAATTTTATGCATGCTTCTGACAGGGCGATCTACTTTGCACATTAAAAAAGAAGCTTAGAGACAAGTGCCTTGGCTTCCTAGGAACTGCGATGAAAGAGTTGAAGTTTTCAGTTGTGGAGGTCAGTCTTGCTTTTCCTATTATTAGATGTTTTGTTAAATTGATGCTTGGGCACTTTGAACTACTTTTATTCTATCATTTTCAATAGTTTCTGCCAAGTTCTTTCCGTTTCTTATGTTCCTTTTCATTTAACACAAAAGGTTATGGATATCCTATAATTTATGTCATAGGGCAAATACAGTGATTAATCAAGGAGAGATAAACTATGAGATGAACTTATTTTTTTTGTGTCAATAATGTTCAGTTGGAAAACATTTTATATTTCAGTTGCATTTATACTCCTCTTCAAACTCAAGGTCTATTGATTAGGAATGGAAATATTAACACATGTAAAGTTGGCGTCCTCACACCTATTGACAATAAATTTAATATCTGTTGTATTTTGTTTCTACTTCCCATTTTTGTTTGACTTAGTGTTGTGTTATCCCTTTTAAAATAAGGTAGCTATAGGTTGCAATTGATCTGTTTTCTGGTATTGGGTAGACTTAATTGTCCTCTTGATATGCATACTTGGTATGAGTTTGTTGTTCTTGGTATTTCCCTCATGTTGTTTCCTAATTGTCAAAAAGTACAGCTTTTAAATGTCGATATTTTATCTGGAGATCAAATATATGTTGCTTTAATTGTAAGTTATGTTTTTATTCAATTCTTATCCATATGGGGATTAAATATTCATTGTGCGTTGTTCATTCTTTGAAACTAACCTATGGCTTTAATGTTTTACACGAAAAAAATTAAAAAAATATTTTGATTATTTTATGTTTTTTGTTGGTTTATTTTTTTGGACAGCAGACATTTTTTTATTTTGTGTATTATGTTTTTCAGAAATTTGGCAAGCAGAGCACTATAACTTTCAGCTAAACTATTGTTTCTTTTATGGTTGTTTGCGTTCAGCATCATTTGTCAAGTATTTATCTTAAGATGTAAGACGCTAAATTATTTTAGGCATCATTCATGTTTTTATTTTCTTTTCTTACTTTCATCTTTCAAGTTCCCTCAATTTCCATTTCTGAAATAAATAATTGATGTGGAGATGCAATTCATTTCATGATGTGTGAATTTTGAGAAAAACGGCAAATATCATCTTTTAAGGTTCCCCAAACTCAGCCTTACTATGCCATACTTTGGCAGTTGAAACCTATTAACATCTTTCTATCCCCTAAAAGTATCTACTTTTTTTTAACCGACTATAAGTATCTACTTCAAGTAAAAAATTATACCCAAATACTTATAAGCTAGAATGGAGTGTGGAGAAATTTACAGTCGCTAGTTGAAATCATATTTGTCTCTCTTTTTATTTTCTCAGTCGCTATTTGAATTGATGATTGGATTAATCGTTGATCATGTTTTAATTGTTGTCACAATGTTCGTTTTGTTGAAGAGGTAGAGGACAATAACAAGGACTAACGTTTATGCATACTTCTTACAAAGCTATATAATTTACTTTGTTAAAAAGAAGCTAAAATAAGCATACCTTGGCTTCCTTGGAATTGTGATTAAGAAGTTGGAGTTTGAAGGTGTGTTGGTTAGTCTTGCTTTTTGTATTAGTAGATGTTTACTACAGAAGCTTAATTTATGTTTGTTTGGTTTGAAATAAGTTCAAAGTGATTTTGTTTAAAAACTTATGTGGTGGCTATTTGTTGTGCTACTTTAGTGCTCCAAGTTTGTCATTTCTTTCCTTTTTTTTGTTTCAGGCAATTCAACAAGCCATATTTGCACTGCCTCCGCCATTAGTAGGTAGAACATGCATTTGTTTCTAATGAAAGGTAAAACATTTTTTCTTTATGATTTCATTCCACTTCTTTGATATGAATAAGGGCATTTAAGATTTTTTTAATACTTCACCAGCATAGTGCATTAGAACTATGAAAGGAAACCCTTGCCCAGCAAAAAGCTGCTGAGTCTCTCATACCAAGCTCGAGGAGCTTGTTTCAGGCCATATAAAGCTTTCTTTAATCTATACACATGTTTGGGGTGCTTATGGTCTTCAAAGCCAGGAGGTTGTTCTACATATACCTCTTCTTTAATATAACCATTAAGAAATGCACTCTTTACATCCATTTGATATAATCTAAAACCTTTCATGGATGCAAAGGCTAGAAGAATCCTTATTGCTTCAAGTCTAGCGACTGGAGCAAAAGTTTCTTCATAGTCAATGCCTTCTTCTTGGTTGTATCCTTTGGCTACTAGTCTGGCTTTGTTCCTGGTGATTTGACATGTCTCATCCAGTTTGTTTTTGAAGACCCACTTGGTCCCCACTATGGATTGATGAGACGGCCTTGGGACTAGTTCCCACACTTGACTTCTCTCAAATTGATTTGGCTCTTCCTGCATGGCAATAATCCAGTCGCAGTCCTCAAGAGCTTGTTCAACTGAAGTTGGTTCGATTTGAGATAGGAATGCTCCAAACTCAACTTCATTTTGAACTTGTCTTCTAGTTCTGACACCAGAAGAAACATCACCAAGCACTTGATCAAGAGGGTGATCCCTGTGATGTCTCCTAGCTATTGGCAACTGTGCCTCCTCAGGCATGGGTTGCACTCCAGGTTCATCACTGGGTTCACCTTCTTCTTTGGGATTGCTTGTTGGTGTTTCTTTTGGTGGTGAGGAAGATGATGGTAGTTTTGGAAGATTAAGTGCTTCATCATCTTCTGTGGATTGTCCCCATGTAGGAGTTTCATCAAATACAACATGCATGGATTCTTCTACAGTTTTGGTTCTCATGTTGTATATCCTATATGCTTTACTCCTAAGGGAATATCCTATGAATATACCTACATCAGCCTTTGGATCAAACTTACCCAAATTTACCTTTCCATTATTATGCACGTAGCATTTTGATCCAAATATTCTGAGGTGGCTGATGTTGGGCTTCCTCCCTTTGTATAGCTCGTATGGAGTCTTATCCAGGCCCTTGCGAACATAGGCTCTGTTGGAGATATAGCAAGCAGTGCTCATAGCGTCTGCCCAGAACACTTGAGAAACTTCTTTCTCGTTGAGCATGCTTCTAGCCATCTCTGTCAGAACCCTGTTCTTCCTATCGACTACTCCATTTTGTTGAGGAGTTCTCGGAGCTGAGAAGTTATGTTCAATGTCGTTTT
This sequence comes from Mimosa pudica, assembly GCA_029929735.1. Taxonomy (NCBI): domain Eukaryota; kingdom Viridiplantae; phylum Streptophyta; class Magnoliopsida; order Fabales; family Fabaceae; genus Mimosa; species Mimosa pudica. The sequence continues at coordinate 8,240,828 of JAKELP010000001.1, forward strand.
GCTCGCATAGCTCAGAGAAGCTATGGTTCTCAAACTCTCCTCCATGGTCTGTCCTTATGGCTGTGATTTTGAGCTCCTTCTCATTCTGCACTTTCTTAGCCAGGACAACAAAAGCATCAAAAGCATCTTGCTTAGAGGCAAGAAACATAGTCCACGTGAACCTTGAATAGTCATCCACCACCACTAAAGCATATAGGTTTCCACCCAAGCTCTTTACTCTCGCTGGCCCAACCAAATCCATGTGGATTAGTTCCAAGGGCCTGCTGGTGGAGACTCTCTTCTTGGTTTTAAACGAGGACTTTGTTTGCTTCCCTCGTTGGCAGGATTCACAAATAAAATCATGCTTAACTTTAAAAGAGGGAATACCTATAGCTAGCTCATTTTTAATTAGCATATCCAATTGAGAAAAATTGACATGAGCTAACCTCTTATGCCAAAGCCAGCTATTCTCGTCACTAGATATTAAACATTTTTCTTCTAGCTGTTGACATAAGTCTAAGGTATATAGATTCCCATTTCTATTTGCCTTAATCTTGCATTTTAAGTTGGCCTTATCTATGTTCAGATCCTGCTTATCAACTATTAAGCACTCATTTGAATCAAATATTACCCAGTTTCATCTGTCCGTGCTCTGGCTCACGCTCAGCAGGTTGTGACAGAGACCGTCCACTAGATAGACATCTTTGACTGGTCCAACTTCTCCAACTCCAGTGATCTTGCCACGTTGATTTCCTCCAAAGGTCACTGTGGCTCCATCTTTGATCACCAGAGATTTGAACTTGTCTCTGTCTCCAGTCATATGTCTCGAGCATCCGCTATCGATGTACCATTTTTTGTTCTTGGATGCCTTGAGACACACCTGAAATAATTAAGCAACTTTAGGTACCCAACCTCTCTTGGGTCCTTTGTCATTAGTGTTTAGTGCCCTTGGTCTAGTATTGGGCTTAACCTTGGGCTTATGAACATTTGGAGCCTCTGGCCTAGTGCTGGCTCTAGGCTCTTGGGTTCTTCCTATGGAATGATTCCAGGCTCGGGATCCTTGTCCTTTCTTGGTGTCCTTTGCAGGTGGAGGATCCTGTGTAGCCTTGGTTCCTTTAGGAACCCACTTGTAAGAGCTGTTAGCTCCATGCTTCTTAGCATTACAGGTGGACGTGGAGTGTCCTTTCCTGTTGCAGTAATTACAGAAGCTAAAGGGTGAGGAGCTATGACTGGTGGCTTTATGGAAGAACTTTAAGTAAGGCTTTACTTTTGGTTCTACCCACTTTTTCACTCTAGGGGTATATCCCAACCCAGTTCTATCCCTATATGCCCTTTGGTTCATTAAAATTACGTTTAGCATTTCTGAACCATTGGTAAACTTCTCTAGGGCATTTTGCAGCTTGTTCTTTTCCTCTGAGATTTTGCTGCAATTGGGGCAGCTCTCAGGTGTTGGGGCGTTGAGTTCTACTTGGGAAGAGCCCTGGACATCCACTAACGGAAGTCTTCTAGCTTCCGCTAGTTCCTCACTTAGTGAGTCCACCTTGGACTCAAGTGATTCCTTTTTGGTTTTCAACACGTTATAGGCTTTACATAGTCTAGAGAATTTTTCATGAACCTCATTGTAAGCCTCTTGTAGTTCAGAAAGAGTTACCTCATGTTCTTCGTTGGTGAGGTCAAGATCTGAAGATGCTTCTTCATCCTCTTCTCTAGCTACCAGGCAGAGGTTGGCAACTTCTTCTTCATCACTTGCTTCCTCATCTGAGCTATTTACCCAAATGGAGGAAACAAGAGCCTTTCTTTTGTCCTTGCCTTTTGACCTCTGCAGGCTGGGACAGTCAGCCTTGAAGTGACCAGGTTTATTGCATTCAAAGCACACAAGGACCTTCTCTTTCTTGTATCCCTTCTTCTGGCTGGAATCACCTCTCTGATAGCCTCCCTTCTTTCTGAAGAATTTCCTAAATTTCTTCACCATCATAGCCATCTCCTCATCGTCCATCTCCTCCTCATCATCCTCATCATTGTCATTGATCTCCTTGCTGGGAGCAACGAGAGCAAGGTTCTTGTTCTTGGATGAGGTTTGAGGAGCTCTCATAGCCAGCAGGGTAGGTTCATATTCAGCAAGAGAGTCAAATAGAGCGGTGATGGAGCTGGTTGATTCTCCTTGCACTTCTTGCAAAATAGTTACTTTGGTGATCCAGTCACCCTTCAAGATCTTTAGAATCTTGCTCACTTGCTCTCTCTCAGGGATATCCTTACCCAGCGAGGCCAAATTGTTGATGAGATGAGTGAACCTGAGCTCCAGATCTCTGATAGGCTCGGTGGGACTCAGCATAGCGAATTTGTGAAATTCTTCCACCAGCATTTCAATACGTCTCGCCTTTACTCCCCTGGTTCCAGAGTGTGCAGCCTCAAGAGCCTCCCACATATCTTTTGCATTTTTGTGGTGGCTGATCCTGTGATACTCTTTGGGGCTGAGAGGACACTGGATGTAGTGCATGGCCCGATGGTTCATTTGGACTAGGGCATAGTCCTCAGGAGTGTATCTGGCTCGCACTTTTGCAAATCCATCCTCATCTAGCGGAGTTTGATCCCCTCGTTCTATTACGTCCCAGAGTCTGATATCACTTGACTTGATATAAGTCTCCATTCTGAACTTCCAGAATGAGTAGTTGTACCCATCGAAGCCTGGGGGCTTGTTGGGTTGAACGGAGACATCTGGTAGAGAATAGTCTGTGTCCATCACTGAATCTTTGCCTTCTGATTCGTTGGAATCGAGTTAGAAGGACCTGGCTCTGATACCAAATGAAAGTAATGGATGCACAAGAGGGGGGTGATAAACGTGGCTGTCACCCAAGAGGGGGGGGTGAATTGGGTGAGGGAATAAATTAAAACTTTTAAATCTTCTTTTCGAAAGACTGCTTGTGCTTGGTGATAATATTTATGAAGTAGTGATATGCACAAGTCAGTATGTTATGTGATGCAAAATAGAATGTTTGAATGTAAATTTATGCACACATAAATTTATCCTGGTTCGGTCACCCAGACCTACATCCAGTCCCCAGGCTCCACCTGAGATTTTCAATCCACTGTTCTTGTTTAAACCGGGCACAAGAGAAGCCTTTACACTTTAGGTTTTACGAGCACGGGTTCACCTAACAACCCACAGGTTTTACACCGGGTTCACCTGCAAACCTTACAAATGCAAGTTTTACGGGCTAACTTGCAACCTATGGAGATTTAGACAACCTCTAAATGCTCCCCCTTACAAATTGTAAGTTTACACTATGTTCACTCTATGAACTGATTGTGCTTAAACACTTACGCTCAAAACTAACTCTCTCTAAGAGTGGATGATGTTACTCACTTAAGTACAATAAAATCACTCTCTGAAGAATATCACAAATCTGGATCTGAGAGTAGTAGAAGATGTGTAGGATGAAGAATATGATATATCAGATACTTTTCTCTGTTCTCTCTTTTTCTGCCATCCCCTTCTCTTCTTAATGAATATCTCTTTTATACTCGGCTTCATAGGATTCTGTGGCAGGTTGAATATGAACGTTTGAATAAGGCCGTTAATCCTATGTTACCGTTGAGAAGTACATCTTCATTAATGCTTAGCAGGGTTGACTTGCTTTATCTCTGAAAAGTAGTCCTGACACCTCTGCTCTGACAAAAGCATTCTGACTTCTGAGTATGAGATGTTTACTCTTGTACTCTTGCTGACGGATGATCATCATTCATCCGCAAGTGGTAATCTTGCTCCGCAAGTGTTAAGTTCTGAGTCCCAATGTCAAGAGTCTTTCCATCCGGAAACTCATTTGCATCCGGAAGCATGACCATGTTCTGCACATACTGGTTAGCAATATATATATATAAGAATTATACATGCTGTGGGAAGCTTGTTTGCTATGGGGAGTAGTTTACTTAGACTGTGTTCTTATTTGGTCTATGATGCACCCGGAAGCGTTCTTACATCCGGAAGTAAAACTCACTCTCGCTTGGTGTATTTCATTTCACCACTCAGCGCTAGTCACTGAGCTATCGGAAGCACTTTTACTTGACGTGGTGAATTCACTGACGCTTAGGGTGAAATCTATTCTATCAGCCTGCGCCAGTCAAGATCTAACAGGAAGTGCTTCCACTTAGTGAAGTAGACTTACTGACGCTTGGGATAATACCTATTCTGTCGCTCTGCGCCAGTCTAAGCCTAACAGGAAGTGCTTTCACTTGGGGAAGTAGACTCACTGACGCTTGAGGTAATATCTATTCTATCGCTCTGCGTCAGTCTAAATCTAACAGGAAGCAAACTCACTTCCGGTTGAGTCATATCTTAACCTTAAGGTTTCGTGTATCTAATTCTCATGGACTAAGTTATTTCCCCAGTGATTTACTTGCTGACGCTGGGGGATGAAAACATTCATCCGCATGCGCAAGTCCTAATCTATCCGGAAGTAAATCCACATCCGGAAGGACTCTTACTTGGGATCCTATGTTATCCTATTGCTTCCTAAGCACTTGATCTAATCCTCTATATTTTAGTCTTCATCAAAACTTAAGATTCTAACAGGGGGGTGAATTGTGCTTCAAAAATAAATGCTCAAATAAAAATAACACAAGAGTTATACTGGTTCGGTCTACCTGACCTACGTCCAGTCCTCAACCTCCCAGGCCGAGTTCCACTAAATCTCAGGTTTTAAATCGGGTTCACCTGAAACCTTACAACCGCAAGTTTTCACGGGATCACTTGCAACCTTACAACAAGTTTCACTCAGGCTCACTTGTAACCTAACAAACTCCCCCTCACACCAAGCAAGGGGTTAACCTTTACACTTAAGGATTTCTGACTAAGTTCTCTCAAAGAACAGATGGTGTTACACACTTAAGTACAATTAATGCTCTTATAACAAGAAGAGACTTAACTACAAGGAGTACAGAATAAGTAGGTGAAAAGAATCACTCGATGTGTTAAATGCTCTTCGCTTTTCTGGGTAGCTTTGAATGCTTGAAGATGTTCTTAGTTTTCTCACTCTAACTTCTCTCAAGAATATTCAAAGATAATTGATTGCTTCATAAATGAAGTTGAGCTCCCTTATATAGTCTTCAAACATTTTGAACTCTTGGTAGGTGGGTTAGCCGTTTGAATATTGCCGTTTTTCCCTTGTTACCGTTTGCCCATTAAATGCTTCATCAATGCATAGCAAGGTTGACTTGCTTTATTTCTGAAAAGTAGTCCTGACACCTCTGCTTTGACATAAGCATTCTGACACTGCATCTCTGAACGTTCTGACATTCTGATTGCTTGCGGAAGCTACTTCTCATCCGGAAGCAACCTTACTTAGTGTGCTGCACTTGAACGTTAGTTTAGCAATATAATCACATAGTCACATGCAGTGGGTGTTCCCTAAGTCTAAGGTGTATCCGTAAGCACTTCTACATCCGGAAGTAATTTCACTTGATGAAGGATCTAGCTCACCATCACTTACTCTCGCTCAGTGTATTTCATTCCAACAGTCAGCGCTAGTCACTAAGCTATCGGAAGCACTTTTACTTGACGTGATGAACTCACTGACGCTTAGGGTTATATCTCTTTTATCAGCCTGTGCCAGTCTAAATTTAATAGGAAGCAATTTCACTTGACGTGGCAGATTCACTGACGTTTAGGGTTATATCACCTCTATCAGTCTGTGCCAGTCTAAATCTATCAGGAAGCAATTTTACTTGACGTGGCTTTTTCACTGACGCTTGGGGTTATTCTATTCTATCAGCCTGCGCCAGTCTAAATCTAACAGGAAGCAATTTCACTTCCGGTTGAAACATAGCTTAGTCTCAAGGTGTTGTGTACCTAATAATGCTCATGAACTAAGTTATTTCCCTAGTGAGTTACTCGCTGCCGCTGGGGGATGAAACATTCATTCGCGTGCGCAAGTCCTAGTCTATCCGGAAGTAAATCCACATCCGGTTGCACTCTTACTTGGGATCCTATGTTAACCTATTGCTTTCTAAGTACTTGGCCTATTCTTTCATATTTTAGTCTTCATCAAAACTTAAGATTCTAACACTCCTGATTCACCCAAACAAACTTCCCCCACATCCTCCACACTCACCTCCTCGCCCTCACCTCCTAGGAGATTTGGCCCTGAACCTCCATCCTCCCTGGCCCTCGCCCTTGTTGATGATGACAAAAGGGGAGAGATGCTGTTATAGCCCTTCGCCGAACCATGGACACAAGGGATGTTCTGACTCAGCCATCCCTCTGACTAGATGAAGACATCACGGCTGCCCTCCGCCGTGCCATGGAGTCTCAGAGATTGGGTGGTGCTGAGAGCCTGATCAGAGGGGAAGCCATCCTGTTTATGCAACGGCAGAGGTCGAATGAGCAAAGGTCCAAGTGGGACATGGTTGTATTTGAGCAGAGTGAAGAAAATCCACAACCAGCCTCTTCATCATCAAAGTCTCCTTCATCTGAAACAGAGCAGCCTGAACCAGTGCCAGAAGCCTCTTCTGCTGAGCCTCCACCCTCTGTGCCTGCCCTGAGTATAGTTGAGGAAATCATGATGAAGTATGGGCTGAAGAAGATCAACCATCCTCCCATTGTGATTGCAAAGCCAATTCCTTCATCCTCTGGGCAAACATCGGAAACTCCTGCTTATGAGCAAACATCGGCCCCTCCTCCTCCATCTGAGCCAGCAGTTAAATTCAGTGAATCAAGAAAGAAGGCAGTTGCTAGAAAGCATGCCAACAAGGGTGTTACCTCCACTGAGTCTTCTGAGAGTGAGGAAGAGACTCCATCTGTCCAAGCTGAGCAAGAGATCCCATCTGTACAAGTCATTCCAATTCTGAAGGAAGTCAAGTTGGAGATAGAGGACATGACTCCTGAAGAATTCGAAAGATATGGGTACACGGACAGAGTTTCTTTTGGTCAGATGGCTTGCCTGGATGCTGAGAGAGCAAGTGTCAAATCTACTCAGCCTATGAGCAAGGGCAAAGGAAAGGGGAAAGGCAAGGGAAGAGGAAAGCCCAGGAAGTTGAGAAGGACCCCAAGCCGAATGTGAAGATCCGGGCTGTCCACTACCCAAATGGAGAGGTCACTCCCTTCTCAGATGCAACAGGGTTCCCAGGCTATGAGAAAGTCGAAAACATGAAGAGAGCCTTCGAGGAGTCTGTTGAGTCTGAGAGACTCAGAAGGGAAAGGGAAGAGGAAGAGCTTCAAAGGATCATTGCTCAGATTGACCAAAATGTGCAGGATGCCCATCTAGCCCAGCTCCAGAAAGAGAATGAGGATAGACAGAGAGAGAGGGAGAGGAAAAAGAGACATAACCTGTAGACCCTGTTAGAATCTTAAGTTTTGATGAAGACTAAAATATAAAGGATTAGACCAAGTGCCTAGGAAGCAATAGGATAACATAGGATCCCAAGTAAGAGTGCTTCCGGATGAGGATTTACTTCCGGATAGATTAGGACTTGCGCATGCGGATGAATGTTTTCATCCCCCAGCGAAAGCAAGTAAATCACTGGGGAAATAACTTAGTCCATGAGCATTAGGTACACAAAACCTTAAGACTAAGCTATGTTTCAATCGGAAGTGAAATTGCTTCCTGTTAGATTTAGACTGGCGCAGGTTGATAAACTAGATATAACCCCGAGCGTCAGTGAAAATGCAACGTCAAGTGAAGTTGCTTCCTGTTAGATTTTGACTGGCGCAGACTGATAGAATAGATATCACCCCAAGCGTCAGTACGTTTACCTCATCAAGTAAAAGTGCTTCCTGATAGATTTAGACTGGCACAGACTGATAGAGGTAATATAATCCTAAGCGTCAGTGAATCAGCCTCATCAAGTAAAATTGCTTCCAGTTAGACTTAGACTGGCACAGGCTGATAAAAGAAATATAACCCTAAGCGTCAGTGAGTTCACCACGTCAAGTAAAAGTGCTTCCGATAGCTTAGTGACTAGCGCTGAGTGTTGGAATGAAATACACTGAGCGAGAGTAAGTGATGGTGAGCTAGATCCTTCATCAAGTGGAATCACTTCCGGATGTAGAAGTGCTTCCGGATACACCTTAGACTTAGGGAACACCCACTGCATGTGACTATGTGCTTATATTGCTAAACTAACGTTCAAGTGCAGCACACTAAGTAAGGTTGCTTCCGGATGAGAAGTTGCTTCCGCAAGCAATCAGAATGTCTGAACGTTCAGAGATGCAGTGTCAGAATGCTTATGTCAGAGCAGAGGTGCCAGGACTACTTTTCAGAGATAAAGCAAGTCAACCCTGCTATACATTGATGAAGCAATTAATGGGCAAACGGTAACAAGGGAAAAACGGACATATTCAAACGGCTAGCCCACCTACCAAGAGGTCAAAATGCTTGAAGACTATATAAGGGAGCTCAACTTCATTTATGAGAAATTAATCATCTTTGAATATTCTTGAGAGAAGTTAGAGCGAGAAAACTAAGAACATCTTCAAGCATTCAAAGCTGCCCAGAAAAGCGAAGAGCATTTAACACATCGAGTGATTCTTTTCACCTACTTATTCTGTACTCCTTGTAGTTAAGTCTCTTCGTGTTATAAGAGCATTTATTGTACTTAAGTGTGTAACACCATCTGTTCTTTGAGAGAACTTAGTCAAAATCCTTTAAGTGTAAAGGTTAACCCCTTACTTGGTGTGAGAGGGAGCTAGTTAGAAAGGTTACAAGTGAGCCAGTGTAAAACTTGTTGTAAGGTTGCAAGTGATCCCGTGCAAAACTTGCGGTTGTAAGGTTTCAGGTGAACCCGATTTAAAACCTGAGTTATAGTGAAACTCTCGGCCTGGGTGGTTGAGGACTGGACGTAGGTCAGGTAGACCGAACCAGTATAAACCTTGTGTTGTTTTATTTGAGTACTTATTTTTGAAGCACAATTCACCCCCCCTCTTGTGCATCTATTACATTCATTTGGTATCAGAGCAAGGTCCTTCTCACTCGATTCCAACGAATCAGAAGGCAAAGATCCAGTGATGGACACAGACTATTCTCTACCAGATGTCTCCGTTCAACCCAACAAGCCCCAGGCTTCGATGGATACAACTATTCATTCTAGAAGTTCAAAATGGAGACTTATATCAAATCAACTGAAATCAGACTTTGGGACGTAATAGAACGAGGGGATCAAACTCCACTAGATGAGGATGGATTTGCAAAAGCACGAGCCAGATACACTCCTGAGGACTATGCCCTAGTCCAAATGAACCATCGGGCCATGCACTACATCCAGTGTGCTCTCAGCCCCAAAGAGTATCACAGGATCAGCCACCACAAAAATGCAAAAGATATGTGGGAGGCTCTTGAGGCTGCACACTCTGGAACCAGGGGAGTAAAAGCGAGACGTGTTGAAATGCTGGTGGAAGAATTTCACAAATTCGCCATGCTGAGTCCCACAGAGCCTATCCGAGAGCTGGAGCTTCGGTTCACCCATCTCATCAACAATTTGGCCACGCTGGGTAAGGATATCCCTGAGAGAGAGCAAGTGAGCAAGATTCTAAAGATCTTGAAGGGTGACTGGATCACCAAAGTGACTATTTTGCAAGAAGTGCAAGGAGAATCAACCAGCTCCATCACCACACTATTTGGCTCTCTTGCTGAATATGAACCTACCTTGCTGGCTATGAGAGCTCCTCAAGCCTCATCCAAGAACAAGACCCTTGCTCTCGTTGCTCCCAGCAAGGAAATCAATGACAATGATGAGGATGATGAGGAGGAGATGGACGATGAGGAGATGGCTATGATGGTGAGGAAATTTAGAAAATTCTTCAGAAAGAAGGGAAGCTATCAGAGAGGTGATTCCAGCCAGAGAAAGGGATACAAGAAAGAAAAGGTCCCTGTGTGTTTTGAATGCAATAAGCCTGGTCACTTCAAGGCTGAGTGTCCCAGCCTGCAGAGGTCAAAAGGCAAGGACAAAAGAAAGGCTCTTGTTTCCTCCATTTGGGTAAATAGCTCAGATGAGGAAGCAAGTGATGAAGAAGAAGCTGTCAACTTCTGCCTGGTAGCCAGAGAAGAGGATGAAGAAGCATCTTCAGATCTTGACCTCACCAACGAAGAACATGAGGTAACACTTTCTGAACTACAAGAGGCTTACAATGAGGTTCATGAAGAATTCTCTAGACTATGTAAAGCCTATAAGGTGTTGAAAACCAAAAAGGAATCACTTGAGTCCAAGGTGGACTCACTAAGTGAGGAACTAGCGGAAGCTAGAAGACTTCCGATAGTGAATGGCCAGGGTTCTTCCAAAGTAGAACCCAATGCCCCAACACCTGAGAGCTGCCCTAATTGCAGCAAAATCTCAGAGGAAAATAACAAGCTGCAAGTTGCCCTGCAGAAGTTTACCAATGGTTCAGAAATGCTAAATATACTCTTAATGAACCAAAGGGCATATAGGGATAGAACTGGCTTGGGGTATACCCTTAAGGTAAAAAGGTGGGTAGAACCAAAAGTAAAGTCTTACTTGAAGTTCTTCCATAAAGCCACTAATCATAGCTCCTCACCCTTTAGCTTCTGTAATTACTGCAACAGGAAAGGACACTCCACGTCCACCTGTAATGCTAAGAAGCATGGAGCTAGTAGCTCTTACAGATGGATCCCTAAAGGAACCAAGGCTACAAAGGATCCTCCACCTGCAAAGGAAACCAAGAAAGGACAAGGATCCCGAGCCTGGAATCATTCCACAGGGAAAACCCAAGAGCCTAGAGCCAGCACTAGGCCAGAGGCTCCAAATATTCATAAGCCCAAGGGTAAGACCAAAACTAGACCAAGGGCTCTAAATACTAATGACAGAGGACCCAAGAGAGGTTGGGTACCTAAGTTTGCTTGATTATTTCAGGTATGTCTCAAGGCATCCAAGAACAGAAAATGGTACATCGATAGCGGATGCTCGAGGCATATGACTGGAGACAGAGACAAGTTCAAATCTCTGGTGATCAAAGATGGAGCCACAGTGACCTTTGGAGGAAATCAAAGTGGTAAGATCACTGGAGTCGGAGAAGTTGGACCAGTCAAAGATGTCTATCTAGTGGACGGTCTCTGTCACAACCTGCTGAGCGTGAGCCAGAGCACGGACAGAGGAAACTGGGTAATATTTGATTCAAATGAGTGCTTAATAGTTGATAAGCAGGATCTGAATATAGATAAGGCCAACTTAAAATGCAAAATTAAGGCAAATAGGAATGGTAATCTATATACCTTAGACTTATGTCAACAGTTAGAAGAAAAATGTTTAATATCTAGTGACGAGAATAGCTGGCTTTGGCATAAGAGGTTAGCTCATGTCAATTTTACTCAATTGGATATGCTAATTAAGAATGAGCTAGCTATAGGTATTCCCTCTTTTAAAGTTAAGCATGATTTTATTTGTGAATCCTGCCAACGAGGGAAGCAAACAAAGTCCTCGTTTAAAACCAAGAAGAGAGTCTCCACCAGCAGGCCCTTGGAACTAATCCACATGGATTTGGTTGGGCCAGCGAGAGTAAAAAGCTTGGGTGGAAACCTATATGCTTTAGTGGTGGTGGATGACTATTCAAGGTTCACGTGGACTATGTTTCTTGCCTCTAAGCAAGATGCTTTTGATGCTTTTGTTGTCCTGGCTAAGAAAGTGCAGAATGAGAAGGACCTCAAAATCACAGCCATAAGGACAGACCATGGAGGAGAGTTTGAGAACCATAGCTTCACTGAGCTATGTGAGCAAAACGGCATTGAACATAACTTCTCAGCTCCGAGGACTCCTCAACAAAATGGAGTAGTCGAAAGAAAGAACAGGGTTCTGACGGAGATGGCTAGAAGCATGCTGAACGAGAAAGAGGTTTCTCAAGTGTTCTGGGCGGACGCTATGAGCACTGCTTGTTATATCTCCAACAGAGCTTATGTTCGCAAGGGCTTGGATAAGACTCCATACGAGCTATACAATGGAAGGAAGCCCAACATCAGCCACCTCAGAATATTTGGATCAAAATGCTACGTGCATAATAATGGAAAGGTAAATTTGGGTAAGTTTGATCCAAAGGCTGATATAGGTATATTCATAGGATATTCCCTTAGGAGTAAAGCATACAGGATATACAACATGAGAACTAAAACTGTAGAAGAATCCATGCATGTTGTATTTGATGAAACTCCTACATGGGGACAATCCACAGAAGATGATGAAGCACTTAATCTTCCAACACTATCATCATCTTCCTCACTACCAAAAGAAACACCAACAAGCAATCCCAAAGAAGAAGGTGAACCCAGTGATGAACCTAGAGTGCAACCCATGCCTGAGGAGGCACAGTTGCCAATAGCTAGGAGACATCACAAGGATCACCCTCTTGATCAAGTGCTTGGTGATGTTTCTTCTGGTGTCAGAACTAGAAGACAAGTTCAAAATGAAGTTGAGTTTGGAGCATTTCTATCTCAAATCGAACCAACTTCAGTTGAACAAGCTCTTGAGGACTGCGACTGGATTATTGCCATGCAGGAAGAGCCAAATCAATTTGAGAGAAGTCAAGTGTGGGAACTAGTCCCAAGGCCGTCTCATCAATCCATAGTGGGGACCAAGTGGGTCTTCAAAAACAAACTGGATGAGACATGTCAAATCACCAGGAACAAAGCCAGACTAGTAGCCAAAGGATACAACCAAGAAGAAGGCATTGACTATGAAGAAACTTTTGCTCCAGTCGCTAGACTTGAAGCAATAAGGATTCTTCTAGCCTTTGCATCCATGAAAGGTTTTAGATTATATCAAATGGATGTAAAGAGTGCATTTCTTAATGGTTATATTAAAGAAGAGGTATATGTAGAACAACCTCCTGGCTTTGAAGACCATAAGCACCCCAAACATGTGTATAGATTAAAGAAAGCTTTATATGGCCTGAAACAAGCTCCTCGAGCTTGGTATGAGAGACTCAGCAGCTTTTTGCTGGGCAAGGGTTTCTCAAGGGGCAAATTAGATAATACACTGTTTATTCTTCACAAAGATAGAGATATGTTAATTGTCCAAATTTATGTTGATGATATTATATTTGGGGCAACTAACGAAAAGCTTTGTGAAGATTTCTCTAAGACTATGCAGGGTGAATTTGAGATGTCAATGATGGGAGAACTAACGTTCTTCCTAGGCCTGCAAATTAGACAAAAGAAGAACGGAATCTTCATCTCCCAAACCAAGTACTGCAGAGAATTACTCAAAAAGTTTGGGATGGATGAAATGATACTCCTATGAGCACCACAGCTGCACTCGACGCTGACGCAAAGGGTAAATGTGTCAGCCTGCCCATGTACAGGGGAATGATAGGTTCCCTCCTATACTTAACGGCGAGCAGGCCTGATATTCAGTTTAGTGTAGGCATGTGTGTTAGGTTTCAAGCCAACCCCAAGGAATCACACTTAACATGTGTTAAACGTATTCTGAGATACCTTGAGGGAACACAAGAACTTGGTCTTTGGTATCCCAGAGGTAACCAAGAGTTCTTGTGGGCTTACTCTGACTCTGACCATGCAGGTTATAAGACAGATAGAAAGAGCACCAGTGGACAATGCGCCTTTCTTGGTGGGTGTCTGGTGTCTTGGGCTAGCAAAAAGCAAACCTGTGTGTCTTTGTCATCCACTGAGGCAGAATATATTGCTGCAGCAAGTTGTTGCGCTCAAGTGTTGTGGCTAAAGAACCAGTTGAGAGATCATGGCTTGGAGTTCCCTGAGGCACCTATCCTCTGTGACAACACAAGCACCATCAGCCTCGCCAAGAATCCAGTTCAGCACACAAGGACAAAGCACATTGACGTCAGACATCACTTCATCAGAGACCATGTTCAAAAGAAGGATGTCAAGGTGCAGTTTGTCCCCACACAACAACAGCTTGCTGACATCTTCACCAAGCCTCTAGGGTTTGACCAATTTACTTTCATTAGAGGTGATTTGGGAATGGTAAACCCAAATGAAGTGTAAATTCTATTCATTGTACTTGATTGTTTATCACTTACAGCAATACTAACTTAGGCATCGGAGTGCCAATATATGTTTTTGCAGGTACTCAATGTTAAATCTTAAGCAAGTGCAACCGGAAGCAAAACCACTTCCGAATGATCGCTCACTGACACTGGATGATCAAGCTAAGAGAGCGCCAGCACTAGTCAAGAAACACGTCACTACAGAAATACTCTTCAACTTCCCAAAAGAGACGTTATGTCTTCTCTGGTAATGTGAAGCTACACGTGTCATCAGGTGTGTCGTTCCAACTTAAGTCGTTTACGCTACCCAATGTGTGAAAACTTGAAGGAACATGACCATTTTACCCTTAGTAACTGTACCTATATATAGGACATCATTTTCACTTTCACTCTTCACTTTTATTCACAAATTCTCTGCATATAAAACTCTTCATCTTCTTCTATGTTCTTCATTTTCTTCGCATTTTATCACAAACCCACACCAAAATGGCCGAATCCCATGAAACAAACCCAGTTTCAAAGAAACCCTCCTCATCTAAGAAACACAAGTCAAAATCTGGGAAATCAAGCCTTCAACATTCTGGGAAATCTGGGCATCGTGAAGAACATCGCAATGAACATCAAGAACACCATGAAGTTTCTGGGCAGGATACACCGGGGCAGAATGAAAATATTTAAGGTCAACCTGAAACTTCTGGTAGAATGGCAGAACAGTTAGTGGATTCTTATCAAGAGAAGCTTGATAAGAAGAGGAAGTCCATCCCTAAGGAGGAGGCTGCAGCGATCAAATCTGCCGGAAATACAAAAGGAAGAGCTTCCCTTTAGACTGGAAACAAATCCAGCAGCTTAAGGACAGAATGTACCAATCCGAGAATCATCTTCCTCTTTGATGATGCCAAAAGGGGGAGAGATGTAATGTTCACTCTATGTTCACACGAAGGATGTCTCGCGAAGAGAACGGCTGAGCAAGGACCATGATGAAGTACGGGCTGAAGAGATAAAAGGAGAGGGAGAGGAAAAAGAAACATAGACCCTGAACATTTTTTTTCTCTTTTCTTTTCATGCATACCTTCATAATCGCTTGGTGTTACTTATTCGTAAATGCTCCTTACTTCGAAATGTTATTTGATAGTATACTCTGACTTGTAACTTATGTTTATCAATAATATTTTGTCTAAGTTACTTGTCCTTATCTATTGCTTTTAATCTTTTGCTAAATTCTTTCTTATGAACTCAATTGATAAAACTAGGTTTGTCATCATCAAAAAGGGGGAGAATGTTAGAATCTTAAGTTTTGATGAAGACTAAAATATAAAGGATTAGACCAAGTGCCTAGGAAGCAATAGGATAACATAGGATCCCAAGTAAGAGTGCTTCCGGATGAGGATTTACTTCCGGATAGATTAGGACTTGCGCATGCGGATGAATGTTTTCATCCCCAGCGAAAGCAAGTAAATCACTGGGGAAATAACTTAGTCCATGAGCATTAGGTACACAAAACCTTAAGACTAAGCTATGTTTCAATCGGAAGTGAAATTGCTTCCTGTTAGATTTAGACTGGCGCAGGTTGATAAACTAGATATAACCCCGAGCGTCAGTGAAAATGCAACGTCAAGTGAAGTTGCTTCCTGTTAGATTTTGACTGGCGCAGACTGATAGAATAGATATCACCCCAAGCGTCAGTACGTTTACCTCATCAAGTAAAAGTGCTTCCTGATAGATTTAGACTGGCACAGACTGATAGAGGTAATATAATCCTAAGCGTCAATGAATCAGCCTCATCAAGTAAAATTGCTTCCAGTTAGACTTAGACTGACACAGGCTGATAAAAGAAATATAACCTTAAGCGTCAGTGAGTTCACCACGTCAAGTAAAAGTGCTTCCGATAGCTTAGTGACTAGCGCTGAGTGTTAGAATGAAATACACTGAGCGAGAGTAAGTGATGGTGAGCTAGATCCTTCATCAAGTGGAATCACTTCCGGATGTAGAAGTGCTTCCGGATACACCTTAGACTTAGGGAACACCCACTGCATGTGACTATGTGCTTATATTGCTAAACTAACGTTCAAGTGCAGCACACTAAGTAAGGTTGCTTCCGGATGAGAAGTTGCTTCCGCAAGCAATCAGAATGTCAGAACGTTCAGAGATGCAGTGTCAGAATGCTTATGTCAGAGCAGAGGTGCCAGGACTACTTTTCAGAGATAAAGCAAGTCAACCCTGCTATACATTGATGAAGCAATTAATGGGCAAACGGTAACAAGGGAAAAACGGACATATTCAAACGGCTAGCCCACCTACCAAGAGGTCAAAATGCTTGAAGACTATATAAGGGAGCTCAACTTCATTTATGAGAAATTAATCATCTTTGAATATTCTTGAGAGAAGTTAGAGCGAGAAAACTAAGAACATCTTCAAGCATTCAAAGCTGCCCAGAAAAGCGAAGAGCATTTAACACATCGAGTGATTCTTTTCACCTACTTATTCTGTACTCCTTGTAGTTAAGTCTCTTCGTGTTATAAGAGCATTTATTGTACTTAAGTGTGTAACACCATCTGTTCTTTGAGAGAACTTAGTCAAAATCCTTTAAGTGTAAAGGTTAACCCCTTGCTTGGTGTGAGGGGGAGCTAGTTAGAAAGGTTACAAGTGAGCCAGTGTAAAACTTGTTGTAAGGTTGCAAGTGATCCCGTGCAAAACTTGCGGTTGTAAGGTTTCAGGTGAACCCGATTTAAAACCTGAGTTATAGTGAAACTCTCGGCCTGGGTGGTTGAGGACTGGACGTAGGTCAGGTAGACCGAACCAGTATAAACCTTGTGTTGTTTTATTTGAGTACTTATTTTTGAAGCACAATTCACCCCCCCTCTTGTGCATCCATTACATTCAGACCCCAGTCTACCCCACACATTTTTACCTTAGAAGTTTTTTTTTTCTTTTCTCATACTTTTCATGCATAGCTCATTTTTGCAATATTCATTGATTATTTGTAAATGTTATCTATTATTATTCTGACTTGTAATCTTTTGATTTATTAATGATAAATTATCTGAGTTGTTTGTACTTTATCTATTTATTACTTTCAGCTCTTTCATACGAACTTAATTAAATAACTTAATTTGTCATCATCAAAAAGAGGGAGAATGTTAGAATCTTAAGTTTTGATGAAGACCAAAATATGAAAGAACAAGTCAAACACTTAGAGAATACTAGGTTAATATAGAATCCCAAATTAGAGTGCTTCCGGATGTGGATTTATTTCTGGATGGACTAAGACTAGCGCTCGCGGATGAACGTCTCATCTCCCAGCGACAGCAAGTATATCACCAAGTCATGACTCAGTCTAAGAGCATTTGTGGATAAAATCCTTAAGACTAGGTTAGTAAGCTTCCGGATGAAGATTTGCTGGGTATGGATAACACTGAGCTCCAGTGACCATAACACTGAGCGTCAGAGAGGAAAATGTGAACATAAACCAACGTCCAGTGAAAGTGCTTCCGGATGTGGAATTGCTTCCGGATGGAAGAGAACTCCCTTAGACTAAGTAAACTCCCACTGCATGTGAGTATGTGCCTTTATTGTTAAGACTAACGTTCAAATGCAGTACACTGAGTAAAGTTGCTTCCGGATGTGGACTTGCTTCCGCAAGCAATCAGAATGTCAGAACGTTCAGAGCAATGCAGTGTCAGAATGCTTTTGCCAGAGTAGAGGTGTCAGAATTACTTTTCAGAGATAAAGCAAGTCAACCCTGCGAAGCATTAATGGAGCATTAATTGGGCAAACGGTAACTTGGGATAAACGGCCATATTCAAACGGCTAACCTACCTACCAAGAGTGAGAATACTTGAAGGCTATATAAACAAGCTCACGTTCATTTATGAAGACAACTAATATCTTTGACATCTTGAAGAAAGCTAGAGAGAGAAACTAAAGAAATCCTTCAAGCACTCAAAGCTACCCAGAAAAGAGAAAGAGCATTTAACTCATTGAGTGATCTTTTCGTCTACTTATCTTGTACTCTTTGTAGTTAAGTCTCTTCTTGTATTAAGAGCATTGATTGTACTTAAGTGTGTAACATTGTCCGTTCTTCATGAGAATTAAGTTAGAAAATCCTTTATTTGTAAAGGTTGAACCCTTGCTGGTTGTAAGGGGGAGCTAGTTAGAACAGGTTGCAAGTGAGCCTTGTGTAAAACTTGTGGTTGTAAGGTTGCAAGTGATCCCGCTTAAAACTTGTGGTTGTAAAGGTTCCAGGTGCACCCGTTGTAAAACCTGGGGATAGTGGAACTCGGCCTGGGTGGTTGAGAACTGGACGTAGGTCAGGAAGACCGAATCAGTATAAGCTCTTGTGTTGATTTTGTTTGAGTTTTTATTTTCTAGCACAATTCACCCCCCTCTTGTGCATCCATTACTTTCAATATTCAATTGAAATCAATGTTGAATATAAATCTTAAACACAAGAAATAGATTTTAAAAAAAACGCAAAGTAGTTGATATAAATAAACAAAATAAAAAATCGACCAATCCCCACACATCATTGAAATGTAAACGAACAAAACTAATTCACAACTAAAATCAGAACATTTTCCATTATGTAAATGAGCAAAATCAATCATTTGATAATTAACACGCATGATCAAATCTTAAACATAATTAAGATTTAATTGAATAAGAAATAAATCTTAAACATAATTTAATTAAACTCAAGAAATAAATTTCACATTAATATAAGAAAATAATTGAATTAAATGAATAAACTAATAGTACTTCCGATAATTTAATTGTTCTTAGCATACAATTTTATTTGTAAAATTGAAGGTAACTACTTACCATTCTTGATAAAATTACTAGTACCTATTCTTAAAATTGTAACTCTAGTTTGTAGTAATTTTCTGTAATTTCAATATGTTCAAATTTTGAACCACAAATGAAATGTAATCAAATCGAACTAATTCAGTTATAAAAACATCATAACATTTCCCATAAAATAAATGAGCACAATAAATCATGAGATAATTAACACTCATAAACTTATAAGGAAATGTATGAAATAATTAAATACAAGGCTTCCCTCAGGCTAAATTAACTAATTAAATTGCAATGTAAATATTGAACTTAAAGCATATTACATTTTAATGAAAATAGCATGTTAGGCATAAAAAATTTACAGAGAAAATAAATTTTCGAAAAAATAAAAAACTGAAATGAATGAATGACTAGATGATTCACCACACATTGAATCACTAGTTAACTAGTTATGTAAGGCACATATTAGAAATTTAAATATCAATACAAGAATTAATTAAATTTATGTAATAAAAAAAGAATTAATTAAATTGATCACTTCCCTTTGGTTGAATTAATTAAAATTTTGGTAAAAAATTAACTAATTAAAATTGCAACAGTAATATACATCTGAAAGCATATTACACATAAAATATTTTACACAAGAAATGAATATAAAACGATATAGAAAGCATTGGAATAAATGAACAAAGTAAATTACTAAATCATTCCATACATATGATCGAGATTTAAAAAATAACACTAATTCTGAAATTAAAAACAACGTAACATTTCCTGTTAAATAAATTAGAACAATAAGTCATGAGATAATTAACACACATAATACAAATTTAAACATAAATATGAGAAATAATTAATTAAAAGGCTTCCCTATGATTGAATTAATTAATTAAAATTGGAACAAAAATATACAATTAAAAAAATCTTACAATATAATAGCCAATTGCCTTTTTTTAGAGATTTGTTTATGGAACTGAATGAGATAATGAATCAAAATGCTCACATAAATTTGGACGTATTTTTATGTAATTATTACAATATAAAGCGAACATTTATTCAGTAATTTGTTTTAAAAAATAAATAAATAAAGCGGAGCGTTAAATTTAGGCGAGCTAAGGCTACACGTAAGATTTACGCAAAGCGTGGCGTTAAAGTGACGCTCCAGTATTCTCCCGCCCTTTCCTATATATAATAGAAATAGAAATAGACGCTCCTTTGGTTAATAAACAAAAGACGCTCCCGCCAAAAGTCAAAGCCCCTTCCTCTCCTTCCTTTATTCCTTCCTTTCCCTCTCTTTCTCATTTTCGTTCGTCGCCCTCAAATCTGTGATTTCCCGCATAAAACCCTAATTCACCGAATATGTTTTATTTGTTCTTCTTCTTAAAGAAGACGGAGAAGATTCATAAACCAACATAATACTCCTAATACTGATTTTTCCACGGATTGGACTCTGTTAGTAGAGTGGTTTTCTCTCAACCATGTTCTTAACTTTTTACCCAGTCGTCAACCTCTATTATCCTTTCTTCTTTACTCCACTAACTTATACCTTCCTGTTCTTTCCATGTTTTCTCTTTTCTCTCTTTATGATTCCATCCACTGTTATAATTTATTAATCCTAACAATTATTTTATCCATATTTTGGTCAACAATCTTCATCTTTGGTCAACCTTTGAAACCTGTTCTTGTTCGCCTTTTCAAAATGGCAAATCGATATCAACATGAGAGGGAATATAACTGGGAGGAAAGTAGCCATTCCAACCATGAATCATCATTTTCTGGTTTTAATGACTCCAACACTCCAAGAGGAGGTTTATCTGGTTTCAGACTTCCAAGGCAGGGTCCTTCAATTACACTATCTGCACTTCATCCAGAAAATCGAGGAGAATATCTGCAATCCTGTGGGTTTGGTTTCATTGTAGACAAGAAAACTTGGTCCTGTTCTAGTCTTCAATCAACTATCAACTCTGCATGGGAACTACAAGGACAAGTAAAAGTGAATGGTAGAGGAAAGAATCGGTTTTTAATAAAGTTTTCAAACATGGAAGACTTAACTTTCCTTTGTGAGAAGGGCCCTTGGTCTCTGAACAATTCGGTTTTTTACTATCCACCCTTTTATAAAAAATCAGGTCCTTGAGGATATGCATGTTCCTAAATTCCATGTTTGGTTCCAAGTTTGGGGTCTCCCTTTAGATTACTTTACTCGAACAGCAGCTACTTTGTTTGGTAACATTGTGGGAGACTTCTATGAATGTGAGGTAGACGATCCAGATATGAACAACATTCGTTTTCTTCGAGTGAGAGCTACTATTGATCCGGCTCTACCTTTAATCATGGGTTGCCACGTCAATTTTTCAGAAAATAATGGAACGTGCTCATCTATTTGGGTTCAATTCAGATATGAAAGAATTTTCATAATTTGTTGCTCATGTGGGAGAATTGGTCATAATGAGAATCAATGTGATTGGGATATTCAGATCATCAACCACGGCATGGAAGTTCACCGAGCTCGGCTGCATGCGCGTTTTGGTTCTGACTTTATAAAAGATTTTAATTTTCCAATGGTATGTCGGGATAACATTGCGTTTTATAACAAGTCTCATTCGAGGAAAACAACAAGAATTGCTTGGATATCTGGGACAGAGCGAGGGGAATTTTTATTCAGTCAGAATATTTGCAGCTACACAACAAGATCAGCGGAATAACCATGATGGAGATAATTCTGATCATTCTTCTCACTCTTCAGATTCAAGCAACACACCTTCTTCCTCATCAGATTCTTCGTTTGTGGATATAATGAACTTCACGCCAATGCAAAATGAACCTGCACCATTAGCAGAGGATGCTCAAGCACCTGTTCAAACGCCACCAGATTTTCCTGAGATCAACATGCAGGATGCTCATGCAGAACAACGTACTGAACCATCTGAGACACGTGTCAGCAGCAACAATCTCCAGAGCCATGATTTTACAGGGGTTAATCCCACGGTGAATTGTGAGTGTAACACGCAAGTTAATGAAAACGTGGCACAAGAAGGAAATGACACGGAGGGTGATAATGGAGTAAATGAAGATAATGGTGGGACCCAAGCTAATCAATTTGATCACAATCCATTTCATATTGTAGCACCAGAATTTGAGGATTTTTCTCAAACGGAATTCCTTATTCCGTTACTTTCTAATGAGACAATTACACAAGAGGGAATCCGGTTAGTTTTCTAATTTGGCCTCATTATTTGAATATCACACTTTTGAGATGGTGGACCCACATAAAATTTGGGAAATCATTTCCGAATGGAGAGCTCATAATATCACTCATCTAGTAACTATGGTGGGCCATTTCTTTATTTCTTCTCCACCAGAAGTCCAACAAAATTGGTCTAACTTCATGATTGTTGAAGGCCCATGGTCTGAGGCTTTTCCAGGGACACAATTTAGTGATGATCTTCATTGGGTTAATAGGGTGTTTCTCTGCTTATCTTACTTTGGCTTTGATTCTCCCTTAGCAGCATTTGTTCGTTCATCTCCACCAAGTCATGCTGAATGGAATCAAGCTATTACAGATTTTTGGGATCCTATGTTCCGTATTGCATATCCAAAAAATCTTTGAGAGCCTTTCATTGTCTACAACTTTCATTCACAAACTTATGTCAGAATTATGCCTTTCCCATACTCATCTTCAACTTCTGGATCAGAAGATGCTGCTTACCCGTTTGGTCCTGATGGTTCAAATAAACATGCATCAGAATTTGCTTATTTTTCCAATCATTCACTGGTTCGCAAACGGGCAAGAGAAGAATCTCATAATCCTCCTAATCCATCTGTATCGGCAACAACGACCAAGTGTGGCTCTGAATCAGCAATCAGTCTCTTTGCTTCTTCTCTGGGTTTTCATGGAGTTTATGCCAAAAAACTCCGTACACAGCTATGAAGGTACTGGCGTGGAATTGTCGTGGTCTTGGTAAAACCACGACATTCCAACGTCTAAGAAACCTTTTTTGTAAATATTCGCCAGACTTTATGTTCTTAAGTGAAACCTTAATGTATGATACTAAGATAAGTAACAAACTGTCCTGTTTTGGTTTTGACTCTGTACATATTGTTAACCCTATAGGTAGAAAGGGTGGACTGTTTTTGGGAATATGTAACCTAGCTACATATACAGTACTTGATCAGTCTCCTAACTGGTTTCACTTATCATGTAAATCTTTAGATGATAATGAATATTATATAACTTTTGTGTATGGTTTTCCGTGTTTAACAGATAGACATATTTTATGGTCCTGGCTTAATAATATTGCAGCAATCATAGATAAACCTTGGTTAATTATTGGGGATTTAAACCAAGTTGCTAGTCATAAAGATAAATATAGTGCTTCAACATCACTCTTGGGACAAGCATCCTTTTCTAACATGATTGATGTTTGCAACTTGATTGATATAGTTCCTAAAGGTGGATGGTTCACTTGGTCAAATAACAGACAAAACAAAAATTTGGTATTGGAACGCTTGGATAAAGCTTTATGTAATAACTTATGGTGTCAAGCCTATCCAGATTCTATTTTGGAGAATTTAGCCATTGCTGCTTCTGATCATTCACCTCTTTTTTTCCAAACTGAGAAATTCATAAAAGGTTACAAACCATTCCGATTTGAAAATTTCTGGTTTTCATTTCCTACTTGTCATGAAATAATTGATAATGAATGGAGTCTGGATGTACATGGATCATTTGCTTTCAAGAATCAAACCAGGTTGAATAGAATTCGAAAAAAATTAAGTGACTGGAACAAAAATTCTGTGGGCAATATCAGACAAAACATCATTCTCTTAGAAAAGGAATTGCAGGTTACTCAGCAAGCCACCTTTCAAAATTCAGCTGATCAAGGTAAGTTTTCTACACTCAAATCTAATCTTGAATTTTGGTATGATTGTGAGGAATCATTATGGTCACAAAGATCAAGACATAATTGGCTAACTCAAGGGGATCGAAATACAAAGTATTTTAATATTTCTGCCTCTCAAAAAAGATTGAGAAATATATTCTGAGAATTAAGAATGATCAGGGTGTTTGGATTGATAATCCCAATGAAATTCAACATGAATCATGGTCTTATTTCTCAAATATATACAAATATTCAGGGGCTGATGTTGCACAGATAACACAACAAACATTGGATCATATTAATCTTCCATCTCTTCAAAATGGGCATTTCAATATCTTATTGAATACTATCACACAAGATGAAATAGATAGAGCTGTTTTTGAAATTAAAAGTGATAGTGCCCCTGGTCCTGATGGTTTTCATGCAAGATTTTTTCAGGTATTTTGGAACACTTTGAGAGAAGATATTTCTTTAATGATTATTCAAATATTTTCAACAGGATATCTTCTTAAGGACTTAAACAAAACATTTATTGTTTTAATTCCAAAATGCAATAATCCAAACACTTTCAGGGATTTTAGGCCAATAAGCCTATGTAATGTAATATATAAGCTGTTGTCAAAAGTCCTTTGTAACAGGTTGAAAAAAATTTTACCTGACCTCATTACTCCAAATCAAAATGCTTTTTTGAAAGGTAGATTAATAACTGATAATATTCTGATAGCATCTGAATGTATGAAAAAAATCAAGAAAACAAAAAAGAATAAAATAGGACTGTGTGCTTTCAAGTTAGACATTGCAAAGGCATATGATAAAATGTCCTGGTCTTTCTTAGAGGTAGTAATGAGGAAAATGAAATTCCCTGAATCATGGATTAAATTGATTATTCAATGTGTGTCTACTGTATCATATCAAGTGTTGATAAATGGATCCCCGGGACAAATAATTATTCCATCACAGGGTCTTCGGCAAGGTGATCCTCTATCTCCTTATTTATATATTTTATGTGCTAATGTATTATCATGTATGATTAATCAAGCAGAATTCTTTGGCTGGTGGAAGGGGATCAAAATTTCAAGGCAATCAGATGGAATAATCCATCTTATGTATGCTGATGACACTCTTCTGTTTTGTAAGGCAACGGAAGAACAGTGCAAGATTATGAAGGCACTTCTGAATAGATACAGCACTATTTCAGGGCAACATATTAACTTCCAGAAATCGGTTCTTGTGTGTAGCCCATCTGTCTCACACTCCATGAAGAAAACTTTGGCTTCTATGCTGGGAGTGAAATTTCATTCCACTTTAGGGAAATATTTGGGAACTTATATTCATGAAAATCCAAGGGATGAAAGACTTCATGCAGACCTTCTTCATAAAATTGATAATCGACTAGCAGGTTGGAAAAGTTCTGTTTTATCTCAAGCTGGTCGTCTGGTTTTGATCAAGAACACTCTCTCTTCATTGGTTGTTTACCCATTTTCACTGGCAAAATTTCCTAAGAATGTGTGTCACCAAATAGCCATGCGTATGGCTAATTTCTTTTGGGGATTCCAGGAGCAGCAAGCAAGAATCTATTTGCTTGGTTGGGATCATTTATGTCAAGCTTTGAATGAGGGAGGACTACAATTACATCACTTGGAACTCTTCAATTTGGCTTTGTTAGGGAAACACATATGGAGAATTATTCATGATGAAAGTTCACTTGTAAGCCGTGTAATGACCAAAAAATATCTTGTGGATGATCAGTCTATCCAATTATCTACGACTTACAACAGCAGCAGATTATGGAAACAGATTGTCAAAAATTGTGGATTTGTTACAGATAACATTACTTGGCAGGTAGGACCAAATTCTTCACTTCCTCTCAATAATCGGCTATGGTGGCCAGTGCAGCAGTCAGGTTTGGTGCATGATTCATTTACTGTGTCAGACCTTATACTGCGCCCTCATAATATGTGGAACTTTCCGCTTATACGCTCACTATACCCACTGGAAGTTCTTAATGAGTTCAAACGTTCACCGTTACCATTATTACCAGTCAGGGATACCTTGCGATGCACTATGGGGAATTCTGGAGACTACTCTGTCAAGGATGGGTACCAATATTTGGTGAAATCAACTACTCAGACTCAGAATGTAAACAATCAAATGTCTCAATCATCAACTACATCCAATTGTCTATTTTCTGAGCTTTGGAAGGTTGACATTCGACCAACTACAAAATTATTCTTGTGGAAATGTATAAAAGGAATCATCCCAACTACCTCCTTCTTGAAGAGAAGACATGTGCCGCTTCGAGAGACTTGCTGTTTTTGTACATCTGAGAATGAAAGCATGGACCATTTGTTCATTCATTGCTCTTTTGCTCGAGCTTGCTGGTTTGGATCCTTTTTAACAATACGAACAGATGCTTATATTCACAGGAATTTGCAGGAATGGATTAAATACTGGTTGTCCCTACATAAAATGGTTTCTGATCATGTTTTTTATTTTCCATTTAAATTGTTAGAATCCATTTGGTATGCACGAAACCAAACTTGTTTTGCAGGGAAATCTTTTCTTCCATCAGATATCATCAAGGCAGCAATCACTCAAACAAATGCGGAGATAGCTAGAGTTGGAATGAAAAATTCTAGAGAACTTGTGCCCAAACAAACAATGACAGATGATACGACTCAAATGCAAAGGATCTTGCCTATCTCCAACATTTGTCAAATCTTCAGCGAATATTGGGCCATCCATTTCAAGTTTTCAAAGATGAATGTTTCAACAAGAAAGATACAAATCTCAATCCAATTTGGTGTGGAAACTTTCATAAATTGGTGCTTTAAGCCAGAAGTTAGAATTGGTCATCTTCAGATGCAATTAATATGCCTTCGAGATGCACTTGGGTTCCTACTGCAACAATCCCAAATTCAATCACCTACAAATTACCCTTTACTTCTGTTTTTGCCCAAAAAAGGTCACATTAAGATTATAGTCCACAACCATAGAATTTCTTTATCAAAAAAAGAAAAAAGAAAAAAAAGACGGAGACGCCCATTCCGTGTTCTATTCTATTTGGTGTTTTCAGTTGAGGTTCATACTCACTTCTCACCTCTCTTTAATTTGCTGATTTTTATATTATTCCCAAACCCTAACCCCTTCAATTTGGTGTTTGCAGTTTAGGAGTTTAGGAGCTGACAGTGAAGTCAGTTCATTCCTTTCTTTGATTTTTTTTTATAAATTCTAATATCCGTTACATAGTATTTCTCATTCTCTTGTTTGCCTCATTGAAATTACTCTTCGTGCAGTGTCCCATGCTTGCTCAGCGTGCATGGAAAGCTCAGCGTGCATGCTCTTTTCACGGTTTATGCTCACAAACTTTCCTAAAACTTTCCTAATATTTTTTTTCAGATTAATTTCCATTCCTATACTGTTGCCTTTCCATGACATACTTGCTGGAACAATTATTGCCTTTTGAAAAAATGTTTCGTTTTGGTATTAGTTCAGTTGGGTTTCTCCGTGTTTTTTCTGTACTTATGCAATGAAAATAAAATATATTTATATAATCAGGTTTTGATGTGCATTTAGGCAAAATCATCATAAGCCATACCTAAATCATGGCAATTTTTTCTTCATCGTGAGCTTATATAAAATTGTTTGTTGGTAAAATCATAAGCCATACCTTCTCATTGAGTTTTTTATAATTTTTTAAGGACAAACAAACGTTTAACATGCCTTTGATGTTCCGTTGTTTATCCACTTATTTTGGTTTCTCATTTATTGATGTTTTTTTTTTTAATTTTGTAATTTACTGTTGTGTGCTATTGTCACTTTTGTTGTTTAGCTGTGTTCTAGGTGCAGGTTGTTTACTGCTTTGCTTTCATTAAGGGTCTGTTTGGTTTGAGGGAAGGGAAGGGGAGGAGGGGAGGGAAAATGAGCCCCTCCCCTTGCATGGTTTAAAAATTAGGAGGAGAGGGAGCCCAAAATATTCCCTTCCCTCCCATTCCCTTCCCTCATTTTGGCTCCCTCCAAATTGGGGGGTTTTGGAGGGGAGCCAAATATCTTGACTAAAATGCCTCATTTCATCTACACTCATTCATTCTACATTCCTCACTTTTAGAGTCTGAAGGCCTCAGTCCCTCACTTTCTTCTTTCACTCCCAAGCCTGTGATATTCTCATGGATGCTCCAGCAAAGAAAAATAAATTGGGGATTTGGAGGAATGACAAAAATGTTGACTTGCCAAGTTTATGATATTACCATGGATGCTCTAGCAAAAAAATAAATAAATAAAATGCTCATAATAATCGTTCTCTTCGTTTTCTTCTTTGTTTGTACTTGCCAAACCCACACCACTGATGGACCAAGAGAAGGATGATTGTTGATTGATGAGTTGGTGTAATTATTTTAGCATGTGTGCAATTTGGAAAACATATTTATTTTATTTCATCGAAAACACATTTATTTACTCCTACTATTTTTTCATCTTATTTAAACACCTCATTTACTTTGATAACACTGTTTCTACATCCTCCCATCCATGATCGAATTTACAACTTGTTTTTTTAATTAGCTAGCTGCTATTGAATTTGAATTTGTTGAAGGATTACTTAAATACAAAACAAGGAATATAATAAACACAATTATGAGTTAATATATAACTATAAGGATAAAATGGTAAATTAATCATTATCATCCTCCCCTTCCTCCTTAACCAAACA
This sequence comes from Mimosa pudica, assembly GCA_029929735.1. Classification (NCBI taxonomy): domain Eukaryota; kingdom Viridiplantae; phylum Streptophyta; class Magnoliopsida; order Fabales; family Fabaceae; genus Mimosa; species Mimosa pudica. The sequence continues at coordinate 8,269,146 of JAKELP010000001.1, forward strand.
AATTACCATTAAACTCTCCCACTCCCTTCCATTCCCTTCCCTCATTTTTATCAGACCAAACAAAGTACTATTAAATCTTCCCTCTCCCTTCCATTCCCTTCCCTCCCTCCCCTTCCCTTCCTTCCCCTCAAACCAAACAGGCCCTAAGGGCCTGTTGGTTTGAGGGAAGGGAAGGGGAGGGGAGGGAAAATGAGCCCCTCCCCTTGCATGGTTTGAAAAATTAGAGGGGAGGGATCTTAAAATATTCTCTCCCCTTCCCTTCCATTCCCTTATTTTGGCTCCCTCCAAATTGGGGGGTTTTGAAGGGAGGCCAAAATTTAAAACCAATCTATCCTCATGATATTTTTTTATTTCCATCAAATGCCCTCACTTCAAACAAACTAAAGTGCCCAACCAAAATAAACACTCACTCCTTCTCTCCACTTTGTTTGCTCATTGATTCTGTAAACTTGTTTTTTACGATAGATAAGCCTTCCCCGTCCGCGTAGTCACTCCCTCACAGGCCGTCAACCCTTCCCCCCTCACAGTGTTCTGTATAACCTCCTACCACAATTTCCCTCATCAGACTTCAATCATAAAGGGAATATATACATATAAATATATATACGCACAAAACCATGTGTAGTTTCTGTTAGTTCATTCATTTATAAGGGCTTCAAATAGTGATTGTGTTTTTAAAAGAGAATTGGACTTTCAAAAGTTTTACATTTTGTAGGTGGGTATGCAACATCACTGGCCTTCAATCCTAGCAAGATGGTAGTGTTGAATGACATTTTGTCCAAAAGGTTAAACATTGTTATAGTGTTTTCAAAATATCAATGTGGAATATTTGTTAGAATAATATTATATCAATTTTTATGTTTTCAATAAAAAAAATATCAATTTTTATGTGACTTTCAATAAGCATCTTAATTTAAATCAAAAAGTAAGTTAATATATGACAGACAATTATGAATTAATATATAACTATAAGGATAAAATGGTAAATCAATCATTATCACCCTTCCCTCTCCTCCTTAACCAAACACATTATCATTAAACCCTTCCCCTCCCTTCTATTCCCTTCCCTCCTTTTTATCATACCAAACAAAGTACTATTAAACCCTCCCTCTCCCTTCCATTCCCTCCCTTCCCTCCCCTTCCCTTCTCATCCCTCAAACCAAACAGGCCCTAAGGCTTGACAAGCACTAAGACTTGACAAGCACCCATCTGTTCAAAAAGCTGTTGATCCTAGTCTTTGATGTATTTTTTTTATTGTTTTGCATCTGATTAAAAAAAATCAACAATTAATAGTTTACTAGTATTTTCTAAAGTACCTTTTACAGAGCTGATTTACAAGAATCTTGCAAGTTTAAACTCTTTAAATTTGAGTTGATGACTCAATTTGTTTCAATACGTTTTGGAAATCAATATTAAATTGTTAAACGTGTTTTTTTTAAAATAGTTGTTGAATTTAGTTTTTAAAGAGTTTTTTATTCTAATCTGAAATAGAATTGCATGTTGAAATTGTCTCATGTTGACACTGTACGCATGTATTCATAGTTTAGTGTTATTTTAGTTTCTTTTGTCTTTTAAGTCTACCCTGTTTCAAATTATTGGCTCTTCAAGTTTCAAAATTACTTGAAAAATAATGAATTGATAATTGTTTTCGAACTAATTTACAAAAGTTTTCATAAAATTTTGTTTTCAATTCTTTATCTCCTTTTGTAAGAACGCCTTATTTTTTATTCCTTAATAGATTTTATTTACAAATTTTTTCACTGATTTCTTACTGAAATAGTTATATTTTTATAATTACTATTTTTTTACTAAACATTTCACTATTGAGTTTTCAATTCTTCTTTTCCTAATAGATTTTATACCTTTCAAATTGTTTTCAAATATTAATTTTTTTTCTTAACTCCTTTTTTTTAGTTTCTTAACCGATTTTATTGACATGGTTTTTTACCATTATTATAGCTTACAAACTATTTTTACTAACAATTTCACTAGAGTTTTCAATTCTTTTCTTAATGGATTTTTAAATAGCTTTCAAATTTTGCTTTCAATTCACTATTTTGTTTATGAACTCCTTTATTTTTGAACAGATTTTATTATGAATTTACAATTTTTTCAAGCTAATTACAAATATTTTTTAGAAATTTTGGTTTTGAATTCTTTATTTGCTTATTTATGAACTCCTTTATTTGTTTTAATTCCCTTAACAAATTTTACTTTTAAGTTTTTTTACAAATATTATAGTTACAAACTTTTTTTACTAAAATTTTCACTATTGAGTTTTCAATTTTTTTATTAAGTCCCTTTTTTATTTCTAAACAAATTTTGTTATGAATTTACAATTCTTTTGAACTAACATTACATTTACAAACATTTTTTCCCTAATGTTTTACTATAATATTTTTATAAATATTGTTTTTACTAAGATTTTCTTAACCGGTTTTATTTACATGTTGTTTTAACTATTTTATAGCTTACAAACTATTTTTTACTAATGTTTTTACTTTAAGCTCTCAATTCTTCTTTCTTTAATACATTTTATAACTTTCGAATTGTGTTTTCAATTCATTATTTTTCATAAACTCCCTTATTTTTTTTAATTTCTTCAAAAAAATTTATTTAATTTTTTTACTAATGTTTTCACTTTAAACTTTCAATTCTTCTTTCCTTAATACATTTTATCACTTTCAAATTTTGTTTTCAATTCTGTGTTTTTCATGAACTCTATTATTTTTTAAATTTCTTCAAAAAAAATTTATTTAAAAGTTTTTTTTACCAATGTTTTTTACTAATGTTTTTACTATTGAGTTTGAATTCCTCTTTTCTTAAAAGATTTTATAACATTCAAAATTTTTCCAAATATGAATTTATTAACAGATTTTTTTTTGTTTTTTTCCAAAAAAAATAGATTTTTTTTCTTTATCTCAATTTCTTTTTTTTTTTTGATAAAAAGGCTCTTTATCTCAATTTCTTTTAATCTTTTTATTTTTGAACAGATTTTATTATGAAATTACAATTTATTTTCAAACTAATTTACAATTATTTTCAGAAATTTTTTTTTTCATTTCTGTATTTTTTTTATGTATTTGTTTATTTTTTTTAATTTCTTATCAGATTTTTTGACCATTGTTTTACTAATATTATAGTTTACAAACTATTTTTTTACTAACGCTTTCACTATTGAGTTTTTGTATTTTTGCTTATTTATAAATTCCTTTTTTTTATTTCTAAACAGATTTTGTTATGAATTTAGTCAATTTACAACTCTTTTGTACTAATATACCTTTACAAATAATTTTTTTATAATGTTTTACTAAAATATATGTTTTCTTATAACTATTTTTTTACTAATGTTTTTCACTATTGAGTTTTCACTTCTTTTTCTAAGAGAAGTTTCCTATTTGTTTGCTCTTGAAATTCAAAAAGGGAGGGCAAGCTCCTCTTCTCCCGCCACCGCCACACTCTCTATAACACATCACATCACATCCATTCTCTTCAACTGAATTGAAGTTTCTTATTTCCTATTTCCTCTTGAAATTGAAATTCAAAAGGGAAAGGGAAAGAAGACGCTTCTCTTCTCATTCTCACTTTCTATTTTTCTCTCCTCCTGAACCTACCTATGTTCCTTAAATCAAAGATTACTTGGAGAATTCAAATGTCCCTGTCATCCTTGCAAATTGAGACACTGTCCTATGCTTGTAAGGTTCCTTTTGCAGTCATATTTGATAGTTGCTTTTGCTATACTGGTCTATGCGTGTGTATGATGTTGGATGTTGGTTGTATGACAGAGACATCATCAGCACTTGCCCAACAGTGCTAGGGCAGGAAATGGAGCTGGTGTTGGTAAAGGTCAAACAATTGCTGGGCTAATATGAGAGAATTGGCACCATGGAAGGAGAAAATCACTGTAAGTTGAGGTCACACTGTTGCAGTCTCCATATGCTGTTTTGCATGTCTATTTGCGTGTTAGTTTTTGGTTTGTTTATTGTGATAAACTGTATTTCCTAGGCATGCAGATTTATATCACCTTCTTGTAGGATGCGTATTCATTTTACTACTATTTTAGCTTACAAACTATTTTTTTACTAACAATTTCACTGTAGCTTTCAATTCTTCCAATTTTTTCTTAATAGCTTCCAAATTTCACTATAGTTTTACTAACAATTTCACTATTTCTTAATGGATTTTTAAATAGCTTTCAAATTTTGTTTTCAATTCTCTAATTTTTTATAAACTCCTTTATTTTTTTTTCTTACAAGATGTTATTTAAAATATTTATACTAATATTATAGTTTGCAAACTACTTTTTACTACGATTTCACTAATTTCACTTATTTGTTTTCAATTCTTCTTTTCTTAATAGATTTTTAACTTCCACCTTTTTTTCAAAACATGAATATTTCTTAATAGATTTTTTTCTTCTTTTTTTTTGGCAAAAAAATAGATTTTTTCTTATTATATCAATTTCTTTTAATCTTTTTATTTCTGAACAGATTTTATTATGAATTTACAATTTTTTCAAATTAATTTACAAATGTTTTAAAAAAATTTGGTTTTCAATTCTTTATTTCCTTATTTATGAACTCCTTTATTTGTTTTCATTCCCTTAATAAAATTTTATTTTTAAGTTTTTTTACAAATATTATAGTTACAATCTTTTTTTACTAAAATTTGCACTATTGAGTTTTCATTTTTTTCTGTTTTATGAAGTCCTTTTTTTTATTTCTAAACAAATTTTTTTATGAATTTACAACTCTTTTGATCTGACATTTTGTTTACAAATATTGTTATGGTGCTGGTCCATTTTCAGTTTGATGAACATATATCTTTTGTAAAGTTAGTGACATGTTGGTCAAGTCTTAACCTTAACCTATTATAATTTTTAGTTTTCCAATATTATAGTTTCTTAACATTAATTCTGCCATACACCCGTGCATTTTGTATGGGGGCTTCTGTTTGTTCTGATTTATCTTAATGTCTTTGCCATGCTATAATTTGTTAATGCCAGATATGTGCTGGTTCTTTTTCTTATATAGCTCGTGCATGTTCTTCCAGATCAGAGTTAAGAGGGATACTGACAATGATAGGGCGAAATTGGCAAGAATTGGAACTACTGAGGTATGATTTGAATTGCTATGTTTGTGTACATGCATTAGTCTATAAAATATCTAGTACTACCCGGTTTGCCCTAGTTACAGCTTCAATACAAAGTTTGGCCCTGATTGGAGTTTTTTCGTCAAAGGTCGTTCCTTTCATTAGTTTTCATTAGTTTGAAACGGAGCTTCAATTGGGGTTGGGCCAATGAGTCTGATTCTAGGCTTGATGATGTCCCAAAAGGATGGGCTGGAAATTTAGGTAACTAAGGATATCATAATTATAATAGTTAATAGTTAATTTTGGGACATCATCCTTTTGTTACTTCTAAACAGGTAACTAAGGATGGGCTGGAAATTTAGGTAACTAAGACTTGATGATGTCCCAAAATTGTTTGTCAAGGTTAGAGTTGTGGAGCGCATAAATTCAATATGATATGTCCTGAAATTAATGTAGTTATATGCCTACATGGTGTCAAGTATGCATGCAACATTGTTTTTAAATTTTATGCCTACATGCTGTGATCAATAAATACAACGTTGTTTTTGAACTTTTATAAACTATCCATAGGCCTGCAATAATTTGACTTCTTCTGCTGAGTTTTTGTTTCATGCGAGACAGAGCATCTGATCAACAGAGATTGAGTGCCTCATCTGATCAAGAGGAGTTTTCAGTAGTTTCATCTATTCCATTTATTTACTAATCCTTCCATGTCCTGTAATATATCTTAAAATGCATCTGTGTCTTGTTGAAGAAAAGATTTCACTCCTTTGTCTGCAGCAATATAGGACAATATAGTTTTGTTGTATTCATTATTCTGTAGTTAACTTGTCTTGGTCAGCTATTTGTTCGATGAAAGGAGTCGGATGTTTTAGTGTTAATTCTTAATTGATGTCTTTAATGAGTGGATCATATATTGGTTTCATGTTGTACCTGCTTTTTCTAAACTTTTTGTTATTTCCTAAGACTTTGTTTGTTCAGACAATGTCGTTTTCCCTCCAATATTGATTTCAATTTTTATTGTTTTAGTTTTACTTTTTGATATTTTGGTGAATTATGGGGCTCAATATGTTGTAGCTGGGTTCACCGTCTTGCACAAACAATTTTGTTACATGCTCCTCATTATTCGTTTTCTTTTGTACTCTCGGAATCGTTTGCATTTCATAATGTGCCCTCTAAGATGTATGGTTGTTAATTGGAGTGTTTTTTAAATAGGAGAATAGGGCATCTCGTTTCTTGGCGGGTTGATGCAAGAGAAATAACAAGCTGGGAAATAACAATTAGATGCAAGAGAAATAACAAGCTGGGAAACAAATATCTTAGACTATATATTGCCTGACCTTTAGTTGTTTTGCTTTTTTTAAATGTTTATAGGTATTTTAGCACTCTTTGAAAGATATTTGTGCCGGATGCTCTTGAAATGCGTGGCTGTCACCCAAGAGGGGGGGTGAATTGGGTGGCAGAATAAAACTTATAAGAATTGTGCTTTTCTTTTGAAAACCTGGTTGCTTGTACTTGATGAAAATGACGATGTATCACCCCAAGCACAAGTGAATATCTAGTGGTGTGGTGCTTGATGTGTAAGTTAAAGAAACAAAATAAGCACACATAAATTTATCCTGGTTCGGTCACTTCCAGACCTACATCCAGTCCCCAGGCTCCACCTGAGATTTTAATCCACTAAACTTCTTGTTTAAAACAGGCACAAGAAAGCCTTTACACTTTAGGTTTTACGAACACGGGTTCACCTAACAACCAACAGGTTTTACAACGGGATCACCTGCAAACCTTACAACCACAAGTTTTGCGGGCTAACTTGCAACCTATGGAGATTTAGAAACCCTCTAAATGCTCCCCCTTACAATTGTAAGATAACAATACTGTTCTTCAAGCACAAGCTTTAGAACAGCCTCTATCAATTAGAGGATTTAATGATATGTTCACTCTATGAACTGATTTTGATTAACACTTAAGTACAAATGACTCTCTCTAAGAGTAGATGATGTTACTCACTTAAGTACAACTGAATGACTCTCTAAGAATGTTACAACTTTAGATCTGAGAGTGGAAGATGAGAGGAATGTAGAAGATAATATATCAGATAATGTGCTCTGTTCTTCCAACCATCTTCTGAATGTAGATGTTCCTTTTATACTTGGCTTCAAAGGCTTGGGCGGCAGGTTGAATGTGTCCGTTTGAATATAGCCGTTAATCCCATGTTACCGTTGAGAAGTACATCTTCATTAATGCTTAGCAGGGTTGACTTGCTTTATCTCTGAAAAGTAGTCCTGACACCTCTGCTCTGACAAAAGCATTCTGACTTCTGTGTATGTGACGTTTACTCTTGTACTCTTGCTGACGGATGGTCATCGTTCATTCGGAAGTGACACTCTTGCTCTGCAAGTGTTAATCTCTGAGTCCCAATGCCAAGAGTCTTTCCATCCGGAAGCTCATTTGCATCCGGAAGTGTGACTAAGTTCTGCACATACTGGTTAGTCCAACATAGCAATATATATAATCAAATATAGGAAGAACTATACATGCTGTGGGAAGTCATTTAGTCTAGGATGTATCCGGAAGCACTTCTACATCCGGAAGTAATTTCACTTGACGTGGTGAACTCACTGACGCTTAGGGTTATATCTCTTCTATCAGCCTGTGCCAGTCTAAATCCAACAGGAAGCAATTTCACTTGACGAGGCTAAATCACTGACGCTTGGGGTTATTCTATTTTATCAGGCTGCGCCAGTCAAAATCCAACAGGAAGCAATTTCACTTCCGGTTGAATCATAACTTAGTCTTAAGGTTTTGTGTACCTAATGCTCATGGACTAAGTTAATTCCCTAGTGAGTTACTCGCTGCCGCTGGGGGATGAAACATTCATCCGCGTGCGCAAGTCCTAATCTATCCGGAAGTAAATCCACATCCGGTTGCACTCTTACTTGGGATTCTATGTTTACCTATTGCTTTCTAAGTACTTGGTCTATTCTTCTATATTTTAGTCTTCATCAAAACTTAAGATTCTAACATTCTCCCCCTTTTTGATGATGACAAACCTAGTTCTATCAATTAAGTTCCTAAGGAAGGATTAGCAAAAGAATAAAGGCAATAGATAAGAACAAGTAACTTAGACAAATATATAAGCAGAAGTTACAAGTCAGAGTTAACAATCAAATAACATATACAAGTAAAGAGTGTATACAAATAAATTTCACTAAGTATGAAAGAAAATATGCATGAAAACAAAACACAAAGAAAAACTTTCTAAGTTAAAAAAAAAAATTGGATTAGGGGTTCAGGGTTTGTGTTTCTTTTTCTTCTCCCTCTCCTTTTGCCTCTCTTCATTTTCTTTTTGTAGTTGGGCTAACTCGGCCTCACGCTCACTCTGGTTTATCTGGGCAATGATCTGCTGAAGCTCTTCTTCATCTCTTTCCCTTCTGAGCCTCTCTGATTCAATAGATTCCTCGAATGCCCTTTTCAGGTTCTCCACTTCTTCATACCCAGGGAACCCAGTAGCATCGTCGAAGTAGAGGACCTCTCCATTGGGATAGTGAACAGCCCGGATTTTCACGTTCCATACAGGGAAGTTGGGATCCTCCTCAACTTCCTGGGCTTTCCTTTTCCCTTTCCCCTTACTCTTCCCTTTGCTCTTACTAATTGGAGGAGTGGACATGGCACTAGCTCTATCAGCATCGAGGCACGCCATCTGACCAAAGGATAGTCTGTCTGTGAATCCAAACTTCTCAAATTCCTCAGGAGTCATGTCTTCAATTTCCAATTTGACTTCCTTCAGAATTGGAACCGCTTGAACCACTGGAGTTTCTTGCTCAACCTGGGCAGATGAAGTTCCTTGCTCAGGTAGGTCAGATGGAGTCTCTTCCTCAGACTCATCAGATTCAGTGGTGGCAATTAACTTTCTGGCACGTCTTCTAGCAACGGCCTTCTTTCTAGGCTCACTGATTCTGACTGTTGGCTCAGATGAGGGAGTAGGGGCAGATGATTGCTCAAATGAAGGACTCTCAGACGCTTGCCCAGAGGATGCAGGGACAGGCTTGGCTATCACAATGGGAGGATGGTTGGGTCTCTTGAATCCCCACTTCATCATGATCTCCTCAACAATTTCTCTACTTGTTTTAGTTGGAGGAGGCTCTGATGATGACTCAGGTTGTGAGGGTTGATCATTCTGCCCATACACAACCATATCCCATTGTGGTCCTTGCTCAGCCGTTCTCTTCTGCTGCATGAAACGGATGGCCTCTCCTCTTATAAGGCTTTCTGCACCACCCAGCCTTTGGGACTCAAATGCACGAAGCAGGGCGGCCGTGATGTCTTCATCAATCCAGAGTGATGGCTGGCTGAGGACATCCCTTATGTTCATTGACAAGCGCAGAGTGGACATTACATCTCTCCCTCTTTTGTCATCATCAACAAGGGTGAGTGCCAGGGATGGAGTGGATGAGGAGGAGGATGGAGGTGGCTCAGGGCCAAATCTCTTAGGAGGGGAGGGTGAGAGGTTAGAGGTAGAGGATGTGGGAGAAGATTGGTGTTCTGGAGTTTGAGGAGGGTTGGGAAACCAATTGGGGGTGGCAAAGAGACCCTCGTAGGGATGAGTGGATGAGTATTCTTGATAGTTGGTGGAGTCTGGGGTGAAGGGTAAGTGGTCATCGGAGAGTGGTTGAAGGCGAGGATAGTCTCTAATGTATATTTGGCTGAGAGGGTGAATGGCAGTGTGGAAACCAAGTTGCTCAGCCAAGGGGTTGGATCTTGGTCGAGAGTTGGGGTTGGTTGGATTAGAATGGGGGAAGGATTCGTTGGAAAAGCGGAGTGGAGAGCGTGTAGGAGCTCCAGGTCGTGTGAGAATGGGTGAAGTAGGTGGAGATGAAGAGTTCAGTGGAAGTTGGAGTGGAGAGTGATGAGGTGAGTCTTGAGTTTGGTGTGGAGAGTGTTGAGGTGAGTCTTGGGTTTGCTGGTCATTTTGTGGTGGTGGTTGAGGTTGTTGAGTGTTAGGTGGAGGAGGAGGGGGAAGTTGAGGGTGATTAGGAGGTGGAGGAGGTGGGTTTTGAGGAGGAGGTGGAGGAGGTGGTAGGTTACCTTGAGGTGGTTGGGGAATTTGTAGGTGTTGGAGGATGAGATCTAACTTTGCATCCACCCTGGCAAGGTGATTCTCGATCTGACCCACCCTGTCCTCGAGCCGCTGAATTCGCTCCCCTTGGTGCTGGAAACCAGCATCACACTCAGCACGGAGAGGACCCACCAAGGATTCAGGCAGCCTAAACAGGAGCTCTTCCTTTATTTCCTCAGCAAAGGCCCTAACAGAGGCTGGCACTCTTGCAGCACGGCTTGGCCCAGCATGCGAGTCAACTTCCTGATCCCCTGCTCCAGATGCAGAGGGGGCTGAAGTGCCAGAAGCACTACTGGCTTGTGAGCCTGAGCAAGTGGGCTTAGGAGCCCTGAAGTACTTAATGCCCATCTTCCCAATATTGGTTGCTCCCACAGGCTTGCATTTCACATTCTCTTCCTCCACAACAGATGTGGCCTTGATTAGATGCTTCTCAAGGAGGAAGGCAATGATGGTGGGATAGGGAAGATGACCAGACTTGTCATTGTTCAACCATCTCTGAAGCTCTAAGCAGATCAACTGGCCGGGATTGATAGGTTGTTGGTTGAGAAGTCTGGGGAACCAAGGGTTGTCAACGTTGGCGAACTCATTGAAGTTACCCCCTTTGTGAGTCATCATCCGGGAGTAAACATAGTACAGCAGTCTGTATGAATCAGACATTTTGGACACCTTTTTGCCATCGGTGCCATATAGTTTCACAAGATCCTCCTTGCTGTACTTGTGCGCCTCTGGATATAGCCACTCATTCATGCTTTCATCCGTTATCCCCATTATCTCATTCAACGTCTTCCAATTGAATCTGAAGGTCCTTCCCCTTACAGTGGCAGTGAAGGAGAGTTTGTGGACTTGCTCTTTCCCATCCACCTTCCTGTACTTAGCCCTGCCAGAGAGAGATTGGGAGAAGACTCGCAGGACGTTGACGTTGTAGTCCTGGTTGATGCGCAGCCAAGGCATATATTTCTCCAAGTAAGGGCGCAGATGGGGAAACCCTAGTTCATCAATCTTGTCCAGATCGATGAACAAGCCATGGTTGAAGATGGGAGTGGATGTCCCAAATTTGGCGGCCACACTCTCCAGTGCCCCATCTCTATATAGTGTGGGATCATCTTCTTCAACCCTCTGCTTCTTGGAAGAAGTCTCCTCAGCACATTGAACCTTCTTCTTCTTTCCTTTTCTCTGAGCATCTCTCTCTTGTTCAGAAACCACTAACTGTTCTACTCGACCAGAAGTTCCAGACTGACCCTGAACGTTTTCATCCTGCCCTGGTGTTTGCCCAGAAACTTCACGGTGTTCATGATGTTCATCGCGATGTTCTTCATGATGCCCAGATTTACCAGAGTGTTTGTGACTTGATTTCCCAGATTTTGACTTGTGTTTCTTGGATGAAGAGGTTTTCTGGGTAACTGGGTTGGATTCATGAGATCCGGCCATTTTTGTATGAATGTTGTGGTAAAAAAAAGGGAAGATGAAGAGACACGATGGAGAAGATGAAGAGACTTTTCAGAGAAAACGATGCGAGTGAAAAAGATGCAGTAAAAAGTGAAAATGAAAAATGACATATATTTATAGGTAAAACTTCTGAGGATAAAATGGACATCTTCTTTCAAATTTTCACACATTGGGTAACGTAAGATTTTAAGTTGGAACGACACACCTGATGACACGTGTTGCTTCAATTAGTCAGAGAAGGCACAACGTTTCATAGAGGAAGTTGAAACGTTTTCTGAAGTGATGTGTCCCTTGGTCTGGCACTGGCGCTCTCTTGACTTGATCATCCAGTATCAGTGAGTGATCATCCGGAAGTGGTTTTGCTTCCGGTTGGAGTGGTGCTCTTGATCACATTGAGTTATCATCCAGCGCCAGCAAAAGGGTATCCGGAAGTGGTTTTGCTTCCGGTTGGACTCACTTAAGATTTAACATTGTGGGAGATCTGCGTAAGAAGTTCTTGTGTTTCATAATCATGGAGAAGTTATCTTCTCTGCCATGTTGCATGTGGGAAGTTGAATATAATTCTAACAAATCTCCTTATTTTCAAGTATGGATGAAACTTCATTTGAGTTGTATCAACTCCTTGCCACACATCTGCTCCCAGCCCAGTTAAGCCAATTAATTTTGGCTTTGCCTTTTTGTACTTCCTCACGACTTCAATATTAGTGTCAGGAGAGGAAGCAACAATGTTGAGATTTATCTTTCTTTTCCATCATCATCCAGTCTTCTTTCCTACAGTATATCAAATAACCCCCTTTTTCTCCTTTTAGTATCCAGACTTGGATCTGACTTGTTAGTTTGTAGGAAGTATGTGATTCACATGTGCCTAAAGGTTATTCACTATGAATATGGCATTGTAAATCAACTATGACTATATGCACATGGTTATACACGGTTTGATAATGATAGTCATAGATAGCATGTAGACTTATGAACATTGTGGTAAACTCTTATAAGGCATATAATGTTCATATATATGATGCTTGATGTAAAATCTCAATAAGTTCATCTGACATTTGCATAGGAGATTTTACTATTGCATGCTTCAACCTTAAGTGATCCCTTGCTTACCCAAGGGAATCTTCTATACTTATCTTTGGTCTGAAGCACTTTCTTAGGAGAGACAGGATTCATAGGTTTTCTCCATGTTGGTTGAGACATCCTCTCTCTCTTGTTCTTCTCAGGATAGTTGAATGGAACTCTGTGATAGCTTATCCCTGAGACAAAGTCTTTGTTCCTTATGGTAGCGCACTGCTTCTTATGATTGTACCAGGTGGTTGCAGCAGTGACATCACCACGAGTTCTCTTCTTTGGGGCAAGAGGAACTCTTGATCTTTCCTGCACAAGTAAGGCACTAGAAGGGAGTTTTGGTACCCATTTGTACTTGGGTCCTACACGGTTAGCACTGGACCTTACTTGTCCTTTGGGGATCCATACATATTTGTTCCTCACATTTAGATTTCTTTTAAAATTGCATGTGTGAGAAATATGACCTGTTCTACCACAATAATGACAGATAATGGGATGATGTTCAGAATATGATTTCCTGTCATTATTGTGTTGGTCAGTTTTCTTTTCAAAGACACTATGTTTGTTAACTTCTGAAATCTCAGGGTCTTTTGAAAACTCTTCTTTTAAGAATGGGACTTTGGACTCCTAGGTTGTAGAAGATAGAATAAATTCCTCAAGTTCCCTATTCCTTTTTCTCAAGCCTAGAACTTCTTTTGCAAGTTTACAGAATTCAATATGTAACTCATCATAAATATCTTGCAATTCAGAAGGTTCAAGTTCAGTTACCTTATTTTCTTCAGTTTCTGAATCTTCTAGGCACAGATTGATACTTTCTTCACTGATGCTAGCTTCCTCTATATCACCATCCAGTAGCTCATCAACGGTTGATTCACAGGGAGCACATAATGAGCTTTGGATAGCCTTAACTTCAAGAAATTGATTAGAAGCATACATAGTATCAAGAGTGTTCCAGATATCTCTAGCCCTAGAGCAATGTTTAATTTTCTGGAAATCATTGTCAGATAAACTTTTGTGCAAAATTTGCATTGCTCTAAGGTTTAAGTAAAATAAATCTTTCTCCTCTTCAGTCCAATTTACTTTTGGTTTGAAATCAGAGTCCTTTTCAAAGACGTCCCACATTTTGAAATCCGTGGATAGTATAAAACTTTTCATCCTTCCCTTCCATAAGTAAAAATCAGTATTTTCTAACACGGGTGGGATAGTATGATCAAAACCTTCAAAACACATTTTGTAACCCAAGTCAGCCTAGGTCTTTGCACTTGAGATCGTTGGATCCTTTAAACAAGTGACCTTGCTCTGATACCAAATGAAATGCGTGGCTATCACCCAAGAGGGGGGGTGAATTGGGTGGCAGAATAAAACTTATAAGAATTGTGCTTTTCTTTTGAAAACCTGGTTGCTTGTGCTTGATGAAAATGACGATGTATCACCCCAAGCACAAGTGAATATCTAGTGGTGTGGTGCTTGATGTGTAAGTTAAAGAAACAAAATAAGCACACATAAATTTATCCTGGTTCGGTCACTTCCAGACCTACATCCAGTCCCCAGGCTCCACCTGAGATTTTAATCCACTAAACTTCTTGTTTAAAACAGGCACAAGAAAGCCTTAACACTTTAGGTTTTACGAACACGGGTTCACCTAACAACCCACAGGTTTTACAACGGGATCACCTGCAAACCTTACAACCACAAGTTTTGCGGGCTAACTTGCAACCTATGGAGATTTAGAAACCCTCTAAATGCTCCCCCTTACAATTGTAAGATAACAATACTGTTCTTCAAGCACAAGCTTTAGAACAGCCTCTATCAATTAGAGGATTTAATGATATGTTCACTCTATGAACTGATTTTGATAAACACTTAAGTACAAATGACTCTCTCTAAGAGTAGATGATGTTACTCACTTAAGTACAACTGAATGACTCTCTAAGAATGTTACAACTTTAGATCTGAGAGTGGAAGATGAGAGGAATGTAGAAGATAATATATCAGATAATGTGCTCTGTTCTTCCAACCATCTTCTGAATGTAGATGTTCCTTTTATACTTGGCTTTAAAGGCTTGGGCGGCAGGTTGAATGTGTCCGTTTGAATATAGCCGTTAATCCCATGTTACCGTTGAGAAGTACATCTTCATTAATGCTTAGCAGGGTTGACTTGCTTTATCTCTGAAAAGTAGTCCTGACACCTCTGCTCTGACAAAAGCATTCTGACTTCTGTGTATGTGACGTTTACTCTTGTACTCTTGCTGACGGATGATCATCGTTCATCCGGAAGTGACACTCTTGCTCTGCAAGTGTTAATCTCTGAGTCCCAATGCCAAGAGTCTTTCCATCCGCAAGCTCATTTGCATCCGGAAGTGTGACTAAGTTCTGCACATACTGGTTAGTCCAACATAGCAATATATATAATCAAATATAGGAAGAACTATACATGCTATGGGAAGTCATTTAGTCTAGGATGTATCCGGAAGCACTTCTACATCCGGAAGTAATTTCACTTGACGTGGTGAACTCACTGACGCTTAGGGTTATATCTCTTCTATCAGCCTATGCCAGTCTAAATCCAACAGGAAGCAATTTCACTTGACGAGGCTAAATCACTGACGCTTGGGGTTATTCTATTTTATCAGGCTGCGCCAGTCTAAATCCAACAGGAAGCAATTTCACTTCCGGTTGAATCATAACTTAGTCTTAAGGTTTTGTGTACCTAATGCTCATGGACTAAGTTAATTCCCTAGTGATTTACTCGCTGCCGCTGGGGGATGAAACATTCATCCGCGTGCGCAAGTCCTAATCTATCCGGAAGTAAATCCACATCCGGTTGCACTCTTACTTGGGATTCTATGTTTACCTATTGCTTTCTAAGTACTTGGTTTATTCTTCTATATTTTAGTCTTCATCAAAACTTAAGATTCTAACAGCTCTTACCGCAGCACTTCACCAGTAAAATTGTGTCCTTGTTCTTCTTGCTAGTGAGTCCTTTGTATGTCATAGTTTGCCACCAATGTCTTAGAAGTATTTTTCTTTCGATATTTGTAAGGTTTGTCACAGGTTTTCTAATTTTTTGGTATTTAGGATTTTGCAACCCATGACTACAGCCAACATTATATTCATCAAATGGCGATATATGTGGAAGAGCAGATCAATTTACCACCTAAGGATATATCTGATGAATTTCCTAGCTATGCTTGCCTGTTGGGGAATATACTGGAAACCGCTGGAACTGCTTTGTCTCAGCCTGACTGTTCATATGATACGGTAACTAGGGAGCATGTTTACAAATATAGGCACTTTATTCTTTATATTTCCCCTTGATCTAAAATCTGCTGTTTTGGTAAAGCCTTTAGAAGTTTGATACTTTGTCTTAGCTCTGCAAAAGTTTGTAAGCAGGTTTTTAGAAGCGCGTGGTGAGTTTTAATATGATTTAAATATCAAACTATATGAAATTTGATTGATTTAAGTGATTTAGGAAGTAATCTAAGTTTCTTATTTTACTTAACTTGAACAAAATTGGAAATTTTGTATTGTTTTGAATCTGATTAAAAAAAAAATCAACATTTTAGTAGTTCACTAGTATTTTCTGAAGTACCTTTTCAAAGTTCATTTAAAAGAAACTTGCAAGTTTTTTTTACCTTTAAAAAATTTTAAAAAAACAAAATTAAATTGTTAGCCTTGTTTTTTTTGAATAGTTGTTGAATTTGTTTTTTATAAAATTTCTTTATTAATCTGAAATAGACTTACATGTTGAAATTGTCTCATATTGACAATGTACGTAGATCTTTATAATTTAGTGTTATTTTAGTTTTAGCCTTGAAGTTTTTTTTGACTGAATTTTAGCCTTGAATTTTCAAACAAGCACTTTTATGTTTTAAGTCTTCTCTGTTTCAAATTATTAGCTCTTCATGACTTGAAAATAGTTATAAATTGATATTTTCAAAAGCTTTATATAATTCTGAGAAAAAAAAACTTTATATAATTTAGAAAAGGAAAATAGGATTACTTTTGGTCTTGTATGGCAATATTTTCAAAGGCTTTATGGAGTATAATTCAAAAATGGAAAAAGAAGGAGGTTTTCTATTTCTTGCTTGGTGCAGTGGAAATTAAAAATAAAAAAAGAAAAGGAAATGGAATATTTCCTAAAAAAAAGAAAGAAACGAGAAGTTTCCTATTTGTTTCCTCTTGAAAATCAAAAAGGGAGGGGAGCTCCTCTTCTCCCGCCACAGCCTTACTCTCTATAATCCATCCCATCCCATCCCATCCCATCCGCTCTCCATTCTCTTCTTTTACTCTCCGTTCTCTTCAACTGAGCTGAAGTTTCCTATTTCCAATTTCCTCTTGAAATTGAAATTCAAAAGGGAAAGAGAAAGGGAAAGGAGACACTTCTCTTCTCATTCTCACTTTTTATGTAATTCTCTCTCCCGCCACCGCCTCCGCTTCACTCTCTCCATAATTCTCTTCGTTTATCGTTCATCTCCATTTCCCACTCTCTTACCCACCCAACAAACCCTAACCCTAACAATTCATTCATTCACTATCTCCAACCTTTCTCCTTCTCTCATATGCCCTTCTCCCTATTTCACATCCCAAATCGTAGCATCGCATGTTCGTCATAAATTACCCACCCTTTCTTTTCTCTTCTCTATTTCGCTTTTACCTTCGTCCGTCCGTCGGTATGGTTAATGGTAAATACAACACCACATGCAATTCGCTTTCTTCTTGTCGCACCATTTTTTCTCTCCATCTGTTATTTCTTCTCTAATAAGTATGTACGTTTATCCTAATATTATGTCATCTTGTGGTTGCAGTTCATGGATGATATAAGATGCTAAAGCCGATGAGCTATGTTTCATAGGATGCAGTGGAACCAAAGTTCATGTACGTATTCTATTGATGCTATGTGAGGACTGAGGAGCAGCATTAAATAGATAGATTTATTATTATTATTATTATTATTATTATTATTATTATTATTATGATCATCATCATCATGATTATTATTATTATTATCATTATTATTATTCTTGTTATACTCTCTCCTGTCTTAAATATAGGACCTAGTTGACTTTTTTTGAAAAATCCTAAAAAAAGCAAAAAAAGTTAATTATAAATTGATTTACCTAATTTTTCACTTATGCTAGTTTATTTTACCTTTAAGCTAATGGATAATTTAAAATGATATAAAATATGTCATGATTCGATAACCTATTTTGCAACCTTAATCTCTCCAAAAAAAAAGTCAATTAGGTCTTATATTTAGGACTGGAGGTAGTAGAACCAACCTTCTCTATGAGGCGCGGGTTTGATTTTTTTTTTTTCAGTTACGTCTTTCAGGTTTAATTTCCTTGGTCTACTTTATCTCCTATTTCATTCATTTATCTTTCTTTCATTTAAATTTGATTTTCCTTTTGCTGTTATAGTTGATAGTTGCTTTTGTTATACTGGTCTATGCGTGTGTATGATGTTGGATGTTGGTTGTATGGCAGAGACATCATCAGCACTTACCCAACAGTGCTAGGGCAGGAAATGGAGCTGGTGTTGGTAAAGGTCAAACAATTGCCGGGCTAATATGAGAGAATTGGCACCATGGAAGGAGAAAATCCACTACAAGAAAAAGCCTTCTTTGTAACGGCCCCATTCCAGCGGTCAGCTTAACGGCCGCTGGCATGTGCTGTCATCTCAACGGCCTAAAGCCGCCCGCTGAAAATAACTCGCGAGTCAACGAAATTTTTTTTTTCCCACAAAAACCACATCCCAGCGGCCAAGTAGACCGTTGCCGTGGGATTTATTTATTTTTTTTTAAAATGAAATTTACACCTCAACGGCCAAGTGGACCGTTGAGATGCTTTCAAATTAAAATGTAAATATATTTTTTTAAAAAAAAAATTAAACTATCCATCTCAACGGCCAATGTGGCCGTTGAGATGGATAGTTTAATTTTTTTAATAATGAAATTTACATCTCAACGGCCAAGTGGACCGTTGAGATGCCAATTTATTATTTTTTAATAATGAAATTTACATCTCAACGGCCAATTGGACCGTTGAGATGCCAATTTTTTATTTTTTTAAAATATAAATTCACATCTCAACGGTCGAACTGACCGTTGCGATGTCAAACTGACCGTTGAGACAACTTCTCTAGCTTGCCACTGTTTGAATCTACATTTCGGACAAGGACAAGCTATTTTTCCATCAACACTCGCCCTTGTAAATGCAAAATCTAAAAATTGTTGGAGACCAACCATATATTGGGGAGTTGTACGTGGCAAGCTTATCCATGTTTTATCCATATATGAGGTGTAATAAGAGGAAATAGAAGATATGAACTATCTCAGTTGTTGAAGAGGGGTATATATAGAGCAGGGGAGATAAAGCGAATGTTTACACAGATGAACACACTCCAGCGGCCGCTCTAGCCGTTGGGGTGCAAATTTTTTTGATGAAGAAGCATCCCAGCGGCCTCTCTAGCCGTTGGGGTGCAAACTTCTATTATGAAGAAGCATCCCAGCGGCCTCTCTAGCCGTTGGGGTGCAAACTTCTATTATGAAGAAGCATCCCAGCGGCCTCTCTAGCCGTTGGGGTGCAAACTTCTATTATGAAGAAGCATCCCAACGGCCACAGAGGCCGCTGGCATGCATGTGCATTTTTTTTTCTGTTTGTGCCAAACGCATGAATGTGTGTGTGTATATATATATATATATATATCCTTTAATTTTTTTTTTGCCAAACCACATCCCAGCGGCTGCTCTGACCGCAGATATGAAACATCATGAATATGAAGTTGATTCCTATAAATACCTCAATCTCGCTCAGTTGGTCCATTTTCCATTCTCTCCTCTGGCGTTCTGAGATTTCATTTCTCTCATTCTCATTCTCTCAAATCTCATTCAAAGTTTCCAGGTTTCTCTATTTCTACCTTCTTTCTCTAACTTCTGCTTTTATTTCATAATGTTAATATATGTTAACTTCTACTTTCTTTCCAGATTTTCTCTTCTCTCCATATGCATTCTATCATTTCCTGTATATCAATTCGTGACTTCTCCTTTTCGTTTTTTTTTCTTTTGTGCTCCTTTATATTGGTAACTTCTCCTTTCATTTCATTTTCATATCTTTCTTTCTTGATCTTCTGCCAAGAACCTCATTTTTTTACTTCTGCTTTCATTTGTTACATCGCCAGGACACATTACTCCTCCAATTTTTCACATTTTTTATTTCTCCTTTCATCTTTCTTGATTATACGTTTCTCAAATTTTGTTATTTTTTTTAATATGGTACTACATCCCAGCGGCTGACGCGGCCGCTGGGCAGCTTGTTGATTTTTTTTTTTTTTGTTTGTCCATCCCAACGGCCGTGCCGGCCGTTGGAATGGATTTTACATTTTTTTTCCTTCCCAGCGGCCGCACCGGCCGCTGGAATGAATTTTAATTTTTTTTCCATCCCAACGCTTTGACCAGCACTACAACGGCTGTGGGTGGCCGTTGGAACGTTGTTTGACACGGATCAAAACACAGCGGCTGGGGCGCGCGCTGTAGTGCATTACCTGCGGTGCCCGGCCGTTGAGACGTTCTGTTTCTCACCCGTTGAGATGCTAGGAGTTTTTTGTAGTGATCACTGTAAGTTGAGGTCACACCGTTACAGTTTCCATATGCAGTTTTGCATGTCTATTTGTGTGTTATTTTTTTGGTTTGTTTATTGTGATAAACTGTAGTTCCTAGGCATGCAGATTTATATCGCTTTCTTGTAGGATGTGTATCCATTTTTTTTGTGATTTTATTTGATATTGGGTCATGTAGTGTGATTTAGTAGTTTGATACTTTATCATGTTTCCAATGATCTTACATAGATGGATTTATGTTGGTTCTGACTTGAAGTTTGATGCCAGAAGAAACTTGGATGATGTAGGTGCGACTTGTGTTGAAGGTATATTTGCCAGTGCATAGATATACTACTGTATGATGATTTATAGTTGTCATATTTATCTTGGAAGTTAAAGATAACATCTAAGAATGTAGTTGGCTATTTCTAGGGACTTGTCCTTTTAGCAAAAATTACATATTTATTATTTTAGTTTTCCCGCCTGTATTCTTCTTAATTAATCTGTACAGTAGATTGTTGCAGGAGAGGTTGAAGAAGAAATATGAGGAAAGTGGTAGCCAGTAGAAGAAAAGGCACATTCTTACCATTATACTATTATGAGGAGAGCTTAAAGGAAGGTCAACAATAAAAGGAGACAAATGGAAATGGCCAACACTCACCATTACACTATTACAAAAGTTTCTTAGTCCCAACCTTGACCGTGCTTTTTCCTGATGGATGGATGGGCTCTTACACTTAAGGTTATTCTCTTATCTCTCTAAAATATCTCTCTTGGAAATTTCCCCTCTCCTTAATGAGTTAGTGACATGTTGTGTTTCATTATACTTACATGACATTTAATTATTGGACGCCTTGAAAAATATTGCCTCACCTTTTTCATGATTTATATATATTTGCACGGTATATTGTAATTTCATTGTTGATGCATTAGCAACTGGACATATGTGTCCTATAATATTGCTCTGCAACTTAACACACATTGTGGTGACTGTAAAATAAGAAGTTATGCATTTTCCTGAACCCACCCATGAACTCCATTATTTTTTAAATTTCTTCAAAAAAAAATTTTGAAGTTTTTTTTACCAATATTATAGTTGACAAACTATTTTTTTTACTAATGCATTGAGTGTTGAATTCCTCTTTTTTTAAAAGATTTTATAACAATCAAGATTTTATTATGAAGTTACAATTTAATTTCAAACTAATTTACAATTGTTTTCACAAAATTTTGTTTCCATTTCTGTATTTCTTTTTCATGAATTTGTTTATTTTTTTGAATTTCTTAACAGATTTTATTACAATTTTCTTACTAATATTATAGCTTGCAAACATTTTTTTACTAAAGCTTTCACTATTGAGTTTTTGTATTTTTGCTTATTTATAATTTTTTTTATTTCTAAACAGATTTTGTTATGAATTTAGTCAATTTACAACTCTTTTGTACTAATATACGTTTAGAAATAATTTTATGAAATGCATTTGCTATTTGTTATGACATATATATCATAACTAAGCTTTGCCGTATACAAATAATTTTTTCATAATGTTTGACTAAAATATATGTTTGTTTATAACTATTTTTTTACTAATGTTTTTCACTTCTTTTTCTAAGAGAAGTTTCCTATTTGTTTGCTCTTGAAATTCAAAATGCGAGGGCAAGCTCCTCTTCTCCCGCCACCGCCTCACTCTCTATAACAAATCACATCACATCCGCTCTCCATTCTCTTCAACTAAACTGAAGTTTCCTATTTCCTTAGTAGTTTGATACTTTATCATGTTTCCAATGATCTTACACAGATGAATTTCTGTTGGTTCTGACTTGAAGTTTGTTGCCAGAAGAAACTTCGATGATGTAGGTGCAACTTGTGTTGAAGGTATATTTGCCAGTGCATAGATATACTTCTGTATGATTTATAGTTGTCATATTTATCTTGGAAGTTAAAGATAACAACTAAGAATGTAGTTGGCTATTTCTAGGGACTTGTCCTTTTAGAAAAAATTACATATTTTGTGTGCCTGAGTTCAAACGTTTTGAACTTGAATTACTGTATTAGTATGTTTTACAGGTATATAGATTAACAAATTATAATAGTGTTTAATGTTTTTCAGAGGATTTGCTATCTTCCTTTGAGATGTGGTTTTTTGTAATTTACTATTAATGTAAGTCTGTACATAGGGTCCAAGAAGGATTTTTTGCACCTTACCGATGCATGCTTAAGTTTTGAAAACAAAAAGACATTGTTAAACATTTAAGCGTCTTTTCTTTTTTCTTTTCTCCCTTACTGCATGCTTTCAACAAACTGCCTTATTCAAAGCTTGATTCGAAGTTTATTGGGATATGATTGGAAGTGGGTAAATATAAATTTACTTGAGGTTTTATGCATTATATAAATCGGTTGTCTTGTTTTCTGCCTTCAATATTCAGTTGAGTACTCCTACACTAGTACTCAAGGCTTCCTCTGTATCAGGCTGCTCTAGAGTAGAAATGTCTTGTTACCATCTTTTTTATGTCTTTATTAGCCTTTCATCTGAATACTTTGTCATTATTGTCATTAGCTTTTCAAATAGGAGTTGCAAAGCATTATCTTGTAACCATAAGATTTGGTTAATATAAATTTCAGGGAATACATTGTTGACCTGATGGCAGACCCGGGAACAGTAATTCCATCTTAAAGCTTAAAGGAAGGTCAACAATAAAAGGAGACAAAAGGAAAAGGCCAACACTCACCATTACACTATTACAAAAGTTTCTTAGTTTCCCAACCTTGACTGTGCTCTTTCCTGATGGATGGAGGAGCTCTTACACTTAAGGTTGTTCTCTTATCTCTCTGAAATATCTCTCTTGGAAATTTCCCCTCTCCTTATTGAGTTAGTGACATGTTGTATTTCTTTATGCTTACTTGACATTTAATTATTGGACGCCTTGAAAAATAGTGCCTCACCTTTTTCATGATTTATATATATTTGCACGGTATATTGTAATTTCATTGTTGATGCAGTAGCAACTGGACACATGTGTCCTATAATTTTTCTCTGTAACTTAACACACATTGAGGTGACTGTAAAATAAGAAGTCAGAATATGCATATTATTGGCTGCTACTTTGGTTTTATTTATGGAAAAGACTGCACTTGAGAATGATTTAGCCTACGCCGCAGGTGCTTCTGATTTAGCTTAGGAAAATGGTATCTTGATGAATGCTCTGACTGATCAAATTGACATTTCTATGGGCTAGTGTATGCTCTTGTTATAATTTTGCTTTCTGTATGTTGAGTTCACAGTTCATGTCCTGTGCAAGCACAATGAGTGTTGTACACTATCTGTGTACTTATCACAAAATTCAGCTTTCATCATGCGAATATTTGTTAAAACCACTGAACACTGATTTTTTTGTATGATCACTGGTTTACATAAAAAATAAATAGACATTTGACTGTACTCTGTATGTTTGTGTTTTTCTGTCGTGTGAAGTTTATATCCTTAATCCATTAAAATTATCAAATTTAAGTTTGGCTTGATTCACCTTTATAGTTTCTACCATCTCCTTAATACTTCCAATGTGAATTGTTTCCGTTTATTGCTGTAAAAATCTGAAATTTGCTTTCTTGCTTGGTGCATTTTCTGAATTATTTTAGTGAAGGATGTACAACCAGCAAAATATACAGTTATTGACTTGCCAATTTTACTTGCTCTGGACGACGCCGACGCCGGAGGTCCATCTTTTCGGAGAAAGCTCTCAGGTTTTTAGAATAGCGGGTGAGTTTTAATACGATTTAAATATCAAACTATATGAAATTTGATTGATTTCAATGATTTACGAAGTAATGTTAGTCTCTTATTTTACTTGAACAAAATTAGAAATTTTTTATTGTTTTGCATCTGATTAAAAAAAAAATCAACATTTAATAGTTTACTAGTATTTTCTAAAGTACCTTTTCCAGAGTTGATTTACAAGAATCTTGCAAGTTTAAACTCTTTAAATTTGAGTTGATGACTCAATTTGTTTCAATACGTTTTGGAAATCAATATTAAATTGTTAAACGTGTTTTTTTAAAAGAGTTGTTGAATTTATTTTTTAAAGAGTTTTTTATTCTAATCTGAAATAGAATTGCATGTTGAAATTGTCTCATGTTGACACTGTACGCATGTATTCATAGTTTAGTGTTATTTTAGTTTCTTTTGTCTGTTAAGTCTACTCTGTTTCAAATTATTGGCTCTTCAAGTTTCAAAATTACTTGAAAAATAATGAATTTATAATTGTTTTCGAACTAATTTACAAAAGTTTTCATACAATTTTGTTTTCATTTCTTTATCTCCTTTTGTATGAACTCCTTATTTTTTTAATTCCTTAATAGATTTTATTTACAAGTTTTTTCACTGATTTCTTACTGAAATAGTTATATTTTTATAATTACTATTTTTTTACTAAAGTTTTCAGGATTGAGTTTTCAATTCTTCTTTTCATAGATTTTATAAATTTCAAATTGTTTTCAGATATTAATTTTTTTTAACTCCTTTTTTTAATTTCTTAACCGATTTTATTTACATGGTTTTTTACTATTATTATAGCTTACAAACTATTTTTTTACTAACAATTTCACTAGAGTTTTCAATTATTCTTTTCTTCATGGATTTTTAAATAGCTTTCAAATTTTGTTTTCAATTCTCTATTTTTTATGAACTCCTTTATTTTTTTTATTTCTTACAAGATTTTATTTAAAATATTTTTACTAATATTATAGTTTGCAAACTATTTTTTACTATGATTTCAATAATGTGTTTTCAATTCTTTTCTTTATAGATTTTATAACTTCCACTATTATATTGCTGTATTATTTTATTTCTCAGTTGCCATTGTCATAAGCTATGGCATGGATTTTGAAAAGTTAGTTATGGATAATGATGTACTATAATTTTTCACGTTAATGTTTGTTAATGTTTCCTGCTCTCTTCTTTTTCAGTATCCCACAAATTGACCATGAACCAACTCTAAAGATGCTAAATGGATATTTAAAGAGAAGAGGCACTTGAGTAGTTCATACTTCTCATCAAGAATGAGATATTCAGTTTGAAGACCCTTCATCGCATCAAACACACCAGGTTGTATCTTTCCTTTCTTGCCCTTTTTCTTGCCATTTACTATTTACTTTCTATGGAAAATACTAGGTGTGGGGGATTATTAGTAGTTATGAGTCTTCATTTTATATTGTTATTTTTATTATCCTTATTATAGCTAGAATGTTGTCTTACACTCTCGATACTCTCCACCTTTTCACTTTTGAATATATCGATAACAACACCGATTTGTATTGTGTTGAGGACAACAAAGTAGTCAATGTTGGATAAAGATTTATAACATACGCGCATCTTTAGATTTTAAATTTCCTTGTTTTTTTCAAATACTGTTTATTTTATGGTGTAATGGGATTTCGGCTTGATTTTGAAAACAAGATTTGAGTAAGTGTACCTTAATAGTTGGTTGCATGAAAGTAAGTTAATTGTAAGTGTAAGGATTTTTGTGATCAACATTGTTTAGCCTAATTGATATTCGCGTCAAACGATGAGTGAGAGTGTTCAATTCTAGATGAGCGTGCTAGTAGTAGAACCCTTCGCTCCGCTGGTTCGACTTGACTCAGTAACCGGGGGTCTTCATCACCAATGTCGATCTTCGCGTCAAACGGTCGGTCAGAGCTATGAGCGTGTTATAGCTCGCCCTGCTGGTTTGACCTGACTCAGTAACCGGGGGTCTTCATCACCAATGTCGATCTTCGCGTAAAACGGTCAGTGAGAGCTAGATGAGCGTGCTTGTAGCAGAACCCTTCCCTAAAAAGATGAAGAGGATGAGTGAACCACTCTAGAATTGAGCACCCCTGCCCAAAAAAGATGAAGAGGATGAGTGAACCACTCTAGAATTGAGCAACCCTGCCCAAAAAAGATGAAGAGGATGAGTGAACCACTCTAGAATTGAGCAACCTTGCCCAAAAAAGATGAAGAGGATGAGGGAACCACTCTAGAATTGAGCACCCCTGCCCAAAAAAGATGAAGAGGATGAGTGAACCACTCTAGAATTGAGCACCCCTGCCCAAAAAAGATGAAGAGGATGAGTGAACCACTCTAGAATTGAACACTTGTGCCCAAAATTGTGCCAATAGTGCTATACTATAACACAGAATTCAATTAAGCCAAACAATGCTTTAACATATAAATCCTTGTATATACAATCGACTTCCTTTCATGCAACCAACTATTAAGAACACTTATTCAAATCTGGTTTTGAAAATCAAGACAAAATCCGGTTATTCCATAAAATAAACATTATTTAAAAAACAAGGAAATTCAACATTTAGAGAGGTGCATATGTTATGAATCTTTACTCAACATTATCTCCTATGTTGTCCTTAGTACGATATAAATGGGTAAGTTTATCGATGTATTCAAAATTCAAACAAAGGAAGGTATGGAGAGTGTAAGACTCAAGCATAAGGAAGGATGCTAAAAGTAACAATATGAAAGGAAGTGCTAGTAGTAAAACCCTTTGCTCAAATGGTCTGTGAGAGCTAGGAGCTTATAGCTTGTGCTTCACAGGGGTCACGGGAGATTAATTATTAGAATTGCTTGCTTAATTAGTGTTTGACTGGACAGGTATCAGCTGAAAGATTGGCTTTTATTGACCTCCATGGAATCTAATGCCTCAGCAACGACACTGTTAGACGTTTTATCTTTGTTGGCAGATCCCAAACTTCCATGGTGCTGCAACACTGTACGATATTACTTTCAAAACAGTGCATTTGGCCTTGCTTAGGGAGATTATTCTCACTGCAAAGGTAATGTTCTATTACGGTCCAATTCTTTATTACTTTTGTGGTATTGGGTAGAGTTAATTGTCCTCTTGATATGCATACTTGATATGAGTTTTTTGTTCTTGGTATTTTCCTCATGTTGTTTCCTAAATGTAAAAAAGTACAGCTTTCAAATGTCGATATTTTATCTAGAGATCAAATATATGTTGCTTTAATTGTAAGTTATGTTTTTATTCAATTCTTATCCATATGGGGATTAAATATTCATTGTGCGTTGTTCATTTTTTGAAACTAACCTAAGGCTTTAATGTTTTACAAGAAAAAAGTTAAAAAATTATTTTGATTATTTTACGTTTCTTTAGAAGACATTTGTGTATTTTTTTTGGAAAGCAGACATTTGTTTGTTTTGTGTATTACGTTTTTCAGAAATTTGGCAAACAGAGCACTATAAGATTCAGCTAAACTATTATTTCTTTTATAGTTATTTACGTTCAGCATCTTCTGTCAAACTGTATTTATCTTGAGATGTAAGACGTTAAATTATGTTATCCATCATTCATGTACTTCTTTTCTTTTCTTACTTTCATCTTTCAAGTTCCCTCGATTTCCATTTCTGAAATAAATAAATGATGTGGAGATGCAATTCATTTCATGATGTGTAAATTTTGAGTCAATCGGCAAATATCATCTTTTAAGTTCTCTCAAACTCAGCTTTACTATGCTATACATTGGCAGTTGAAACTTATCAACTTCTTTCTATCCCCTAAAAGTTTGTATTTTTTTCTAACCGACTATAAGTATCTACTTCAAGTGATCATCTATGCATAGCTGTTATACTGATAGCAATGAAATGTTTTTCTCATTCTTATTTTGTATTTTTATGTAGAGAATGTGTGCATGCCAATTTAAAGGCGGCTAGGAGTGGCTTCTTTAGCATGTTTGTGAATATGCAATTTTAATTCGTATTTTTTTCATATTATTTGAATTCGTATTCTGATGTATAATGTTTTTGTTATAAATTATACATCTATGAAGCAAAAAGCGTTATGCTGTAGTAGTGAATCCTGATGGTTTCAACTTGTTCACTTACCCATAATTGGATCTGTTCTTGCAATAGCTCTTTAAAAGTCCCATATTAAAAGTCCTAGTACTAGTGTATAATGTTCTTGTTATGACTTGAACAGTTGGAGGGTATGGAGAGTGTAAGACTCTTGCTAAAGAATGTATACTAAAAGTAACAATATGAAAGGATGGGCTAGTAGTAGAACCCTTCTTTTTGTAGGTTTGTGTTGGCTTAGTAACACAGCTTCGAGCGTGGTAATAGTATATAAGAAAGTTGACTTTGTGGTGCTTATAAATTGTCATATAAGGATGATTTTGTCCAATTAAGATCAAGGATGTCAATAGAATATCATTTTTAATATTCTTTTGATCGATTTCTCTTTTTATTGTTTTATTCATCTTTTACACAACCATTTTATTAATGTCATGATAATTTTTCAATTTATGTGTGCCCAAAGTGAATTAATTCACCTTGTAGATCTTTTTCTGCTCAATCATAAGATTTCTTTTATTTTTACGCAGACCGTTTATTCTGGTGCAAAACTTGAGTCTACTATGTGATATGTTGTTTGGGATATAAAGCTGAGGTGAGAAGAGTAGTTTCTTCTTTTGTCTAAGGAGCTAGTGTTGTAAAATATATTTCTAAAAATAAGATCACTTTGTCTATTTTTGTGGGAGTTAAGTAGGCTGATTGCACAGCTAAATTATAACATATGACACATGCAATTAGATTTTAGATTTGTTTTTAAGTAGCCTGATATCTCTATACCATAAATTTTGTGCAGACAAAGTTGTTGTCTCCACCCCCTCTCACTTCTTCACACTGCTGTGGATCTTGTTAATTACACCAAACTTGATGAAATCAAGTCATGGTTGGCTTTTGCTGTCCAGAATGTTGTTGAAGTTATTGCATTGGCCAAGTCATTGTCTGCTGCAATGGGCGAGGTGTCTGTTTTGCTTTCATTCATGTTAAATCTACTCTAGATATTAATTATTAATTAGCAATGTTCTTAACTTGAAAAAGTATTAAGTTTTTGCTTAAAAAAAAGAAAAAGAATTAAGTCATTTGTGAGGTGGGATATGTAATATCAAATGACTTATCCCTGTGAGTTTTACATCGTCAGATGTGTTAGGCTGTATATGCACTTCTTTAGACCGTGGGGTTGTTCAGTTGGTTTCATTACCCATTTTTCCCGAATAACTCTTCTTTTGATTCCATTTTCAGGCCTTTTTCTCTGATAATGCCGCAGCTCATGCTTCAAGGAAGTCCTCTCCTAGAGTTACCAATGAGGCTGTTCAGAGGCTGTAAGTTTCACTTTCCCCCTTGCTTGGTTCCTCTGTTTTTTTCTTCTGGAAGGCAATCATTCTGCTCTTGCTGACGACTTTTTGCTTGCCATGTTAGGTTGCTGCAATGAGGGGTTCTGACCATTGCTGTGCCATGTCAGTGCCCGATTGGATGCCCAACAAAAGAAACTTAACTTTCCAATCCTCCCAACCACCACTATTGGATCGTTCCCTCAAACTTTTGAGTCGAGGAGGGTTCACCGTGAGTTCAAAGCCAACAAGTGAGTAGCCTTTTCAGTTAACCTTTCGCTTTGCGTTTCTGGCCAAATTAAGGGGGGGAGGGGGATCCCTTCTTTGTTTGCTTTACCACTTGCTAGTTATTGAATGACTGTAATTTTTATTCCTTCAGGATCTCCAAGGAAGAGTATGTTAACTTCATCAGGGAGGAAATCCGCAAAGTTGTTGGAAACCAAGAAGAGCTTGATATTTATGTACTTGTACACGGTGAACCAGAGGTTTGCTCTTACCCATTGACAATTGACAAGTTATTAATGCACCAAGTCAAGATTATGTGATCCACTTCCCCTTATTCTGAATGCCTTTATATGCAGTGAAACAACATGGTTGAGTACTTTGGTGAGCAGATGTTTGGCTTTGCCTTCACTGCCAATGGGTGGGTGCAATCAAAACCTATAAGTTCGGTTCCTAAGGTAGTTCTAAATTTCAATTTCTTCATTATTTAATCTCATTTCTAGCCATTTTGATTTGTTGATCGACTTGAGGTTAGTGTTTGTTAATTGGAATTGGATTGATTGATTGATTTTGATGAGTTTTGTTTTTTTAAATGAGAAGATCATTGATGTCTGATGAGTCATTTTGTTGAATAATTTGGATTTTTTAGCTGTAGTTCATCGAGTTTACTTGTAAGGCTGTTTCTAAGATATTTTGAGGTTTTTTTATTTATTGTTGATTTCTCAATTGTTGTTTTGGGCTTTAAAATGTTTGGTATTATACTCTTATGTTTGCTGTATCATTTTAATTCTCAGTTGCCATTATCATAAGTGCAATTTTCGTTATGGAATGGGTTTTGAAAAGTTAGTTATAGATAATGATGGGCTATATTTTCCCCGTTATATTAAATATAATAATCGGAAAATGTATGATGCATGGTTGATGATTGTGAGATCCACTGTAATTACATGGATCCTTTCCTTGAGTGTTTAAAAAAATCTGTGGTCTGATCATGAGTCATGAGCTCAGTCTTCTGTGTGAGTCGGATATGTTTAACAAAATCCCCTTTGTTTCGTTTGAGTGAGTTTGGATTTTAAAACTCTAATTTATCTGTTTATGCATGAATGAGACAATTGAACAGATTCAACAGCATAGTTCAATATTGATTCATCAGCATCATACCTATTTTATTTGGGATCACTACCAAAAACATATTTTTTGCAGTTTACGAGTTAGTACTCTACTTATATATTTACTTTGTACTCCCTTCGTTCCTAAATGTAAGATCACTTTCCATAATTTGGGGGGATTAAGGAAGGTGGTCAAATTACCTGATGTTCCAAAAATACCCTTCAATTAAATTGAAAACACAAATATACCCGTTCATGCTTCCAACTCAACCCCACAACTCAATTGTAAAAGGAGTATGGGGGTATTTTGGGTAAAACTTGGGAAAAAAGAGAAAGTGTTCTTACATTTAGGAACTTATCCATATCCCCAAAGTGATCTTACATTTAGGAACGGAGGGAGTATTACACAAAAATCTAAAAATAAGATAATCTAAACAGGCACACACTTGTTAGTAGTCAGTGAGGACGTTTAATTTCTTTTATAGAAATACATTATATGTCTGTAGTTGCAAGTGATGCCTTTTATAGATTCAAACCTGAACTCTGAAATTAGGATGGTGTATCAAATACAATATATGTCTGTAGTTGCTATGCATTTTTGAAATCAGATTGTTCCATTTCATTGCTCTCGTTTTGAACTAGATCTTGATGTCACTTTATTGTAGGAGAACTTGCTGCCGTCCAAATATTTTTGTGACAAAATGTTGGAATTGCAAACATGTTACTTGCTCTCTACTTTTCTAACTCCCACAAAGTGACCATGAACCACCTCTAAAGACGCTAAGGGGATGTTTGAATAGAAGATCTACTTTAGTACTTCATGCTTCCCATCAAGGATGAGATTTTCTCTTTGAAGACCCTTCATTGACCATACCAGGTTGTCTCTTTCCTTTCTTGTTATGATCATGAGAGCTGTTTGCTTATTTACTTTTTGTGAAAAATACTTGTGTGTGGGATTATTAGGTGTTTTCAGTCTTCGTTTCATATTGTTACTTTACTGTCCTTCTTTAGCTAGAGTTTTACAAACTCCATATCTTCCCTTGTTTTACTTTTGAATACATCGCTAAACTTACCGATTTTAAGTCGTATTGAGGACAACGTAGGAGGTAATGTTGGGTAAATATTCATAACATATTCACCTCTCTAATTGTTGAATTTCCTTGCTCAAAGTGAGAACCACATTGTACGTTAATGCTCAAAATCCTGCCAATAGTGCTATACCATATCACTAGATTCAATCAAGCCAAACATTATTTTAACATATAAATCCCTACAAATACAATCAACTTCCTGTCATGCAACCACCTATTAAACAATGTTCTCTCTATGGTTTTTTTCGCACTGTGTTTTCCTAGCAAGGTTTTTAATGTGATAGCACCAAGAAGTCCAACTCTAAGCATTGCCCTCATTTTTTCTTCCACTAAGATTTTTTTCCCAATTGGGTTTTACTTAGTTGGAGTTTTTTTAATGAGGCATATGTTTAGTGTTGGACATCAAAGTTTTAAATGAGTTGACAAATTCTAAACAACAAATATTCAGCAAATGTTATACACTATTTTTGGGTATTTCTCATTTTTTGAAATCAAGAAGAATAGTAAAATGTGATCTCAAAACCAAGAGAGTGGCAGATCTCTATGTTTTTTTGTTTTATTTTTGTTCATTGTGTTTAGTTTATATTTTGTATATGTAAAAGGTGATCTCATTGTTTTAACTTACTTTTCTATGTCACCTCATTTTAAACTTTCTTGCATTGTTACAAAACCAATTTTAATTTGCACAGGAAGTATATATTAGCCCTGTCTTCTTTTGTAACATTTATTTCTAGTGTGGTTCTCACTTTGAGCAAGGAAATTCAACATTTAGAGAGGTGAGTAGTTTCTTCTGTTGTCCAAGGAGCTATAGTGTAGTAAGATATAATCTCTTACGTCAAAGCTTCACGGTTGGTCTGTAGAAAGAAAAATCTAGTACATGATTTGCCATCTGGTTTTTCAATTATGTTATTCATCTTCTGTTTTGGGTGATTTGTTCATGATGCGAGTAGGGCTTCTAAATCATAAAAATGAATACATTATATCTTTTAAGTTGACTTCAGTTTGTTGTCATGAAGGTTAATGTAGTTAAACTACTTGAGGTTTATGCTACTTTGGTGCAATCGTTAGATATTCATTTATGCTTATATTTGACAGGTTTTTGCTGCTGAAGGCTCACCAAGAACTAAGTCCATTGCTCTCAATGCAGCAAGATCATTTGGAAGATCGTTTATTTGATCCTAGATTCTATTGTTTGAACTGCACTAGAATGGGGATATGAGGATATAAATAATGCTTAGCCAGTGGTAAATCTTGTCCTAAGTTTCTGATAGTAATTATGTGAAATAGTTTACATTTGATGTTAAATGTGAAAATTTTCGTTATTTTGTTACAATATATGCATGATATTTGAAGAAATTAAATGACAATCCTCTCGAAATTTGAAGCATAATCTGGTTGGCGTCGATGTAGGAAAGTTTTGAATATATTTGGAAAATGCTTATTTTGGCTCCTTTTATGTTTTTATTGCATATGTTAGCTTTCATTTTCAGGACAAAAGTTTTATTTGGGAAGTGATGTATAAGTAAAAGCTCGTAAAAAAGACTTATTGTGTTATACCTAGCCATGTTTACTACTTGCAGTTGTTCATCTGTTTTGAGTTTGAATCTTAGTTTTATACTCATTACTCTGCAATAACATGGACTGATACTCTTTACTTTACAATATTCTGTACTGAATTTTATGCATGCTTCTGACAGGGCGATCTACTTTACACATTAAAAAAGAAGCTTAGAGACAAGTGTCTTGGCTTCCTAGGAACTGCGATGAAAGAGTTGAAATTTTCAGTTGTGGAGGTCAGTCTTGCTTTTCCTATTAGTAGATGTTTTGTTCAATTGATGCGTGGGCACTTTGAACTACTTTTATTATGTCATTTTCAATAGTTTCTGCTAAGTTCTTTCCGTTTCTTATGTTCCTTTTAATTTGATACAAAAGGTTATGGATATCCTATAATTTATGTTCATAGGGCAAATACAGTGATTAATCAAGGAGAGATAAACTATGAGATGAACTTATTTTATGTGTCAATAATGTTCAGTTGGAAACCATTTTATATTTCAGTTGCATTTATACTCCTCTTCAAACTCAAGGTCTATTGATTAGGAATGGAAATATTAACACATGTAAAGTTGGCGTCCTCACACCTATTGACAATAAATTTAATATCTGTTGTATTTTGTTTCTACTTCCCATTTTTCTTTGACTTAGTATTGTGTTATCCCTTTTAAAATAAGGTAGCTATAGTTTGCAATTGATTTGTTTTGTGGTATTGGGTAGACTTAATTGTCCTCTTGATATGCATACTTGGTATGAGTTTGTTGTTCTTGGTATTTCCCTCATGTTGTTTCCTAATTGTCAACAAGTACAACTTTCAAATGTCGATATTTTATCTGGAGATCAAATATATGTTGCTTTAATTATAAGTTATGTTTTTATTCAATTCTTATCCATATGGGGATTAAGGGTCCATTTGGTTGTAGGAAAGAAAGTGAAGAAATGGAAAGTGAAAGGGTGAAAATGGAAAGTAGAGGTAAATTAAGTAATGATGGTAAGATAAAGTTTGTGGGACCCAGAAAAAGTGTGAGATGGAGAGAGAAAGCTTGTGGGCCCCGGAATATATGTAAATTACACAAAAAAGCCTTTACTTTCACACTTTCTAATTCTTCATCACTTTCATTAGGCAACCAAACAAGCCATAAATATTCATTGTGCGTTGTTCATTTTTTGAAACTAACCTAAGGCTTTAATGTTTTACAAGAAAAAAATTAAAATTTTTTTTTGATTATTTCATGTTTTTTGTTGGTTTAATTTTTTGGACAGCAGACATTTGTTTATTTTGTGTATTATGTTTTTCAGAAATTTGGCAAACAGAGCACTATAACTTTCAGCTAAACTATTTTTCTTTTATGGTTATTTGCGTTCAGCATCATTTGTCAAGTATTTATTTGTCTTGGTTTTGTCAACAACATGTTATCTCTTTGATTGGTTGATGGCTGCTGGCTGCTCTGCATTTCTGTTTGTTTATTGTTTTGCCATGATCATTGACTTTCATTGCCTAAATAATGTTTCTGAGCCTTGTGTGTCCCATGGAAAACGCAATATCAGTCTTAATTCTTTATTAGTTCATTTGTGATCATACTATATTAGCAATGTGGTATTCTTATTCCTCCTATAAGCATGGAAAAGCTTGAGCATCATTTTTAGGAACCATTGGTTATTTGCTATTACCCTATCTTATAACATTCCGTCAAAATTCTTAGCATCATGCGTCACAATGTGGTTTTTTGCTGGCAGATATGACGCCATATTAAAAAGTTGGAGACCGAGGTGTCAATAAAAGAGGCACATTTGTGGCGGCTGTTTATTCTTGTCTTCCTAGACCAACTAACGATCGTGAGTTTAATTTTTCTCTTAGCTTCCTATGATTTAGTTTTTGTTGCCATACAATTTTTTTCTCTACTCTTGAAAGCATTAAAGACTTTGCTTGTTTAATTTGCTTTCTTGAGGTAATGCTTTAGTTTTCATGTATGTTTACATATCTTCAATCGCCCCGCTTCCACGTATAACTAATAAATTAAATTAATAATTAGTAACATTTAAAAGTTGCATGTTTTTATTGGTCTTGTTATTTGATCATGAAATTTGGTCTTGTTATTAATTATGAGTAATTATAGTATTTTAAAAATTATTAGCAAAAGAATGTCAAAGCATAATTAACATAGTATACCCCTCAAAAAATTTACTTAAAAGTTTTTTTACCAATATTTTTTACTAATGTTTTTAGTATTGAGTTTGAATTCCTCTTTACTTCAAAGATTTTATAACATTCAAAATTTTTCCAAAGATGAATTTATTAACAGATTTTTTTTTTATGTTTTTGGCAAAAAAATAGATTTTTTCTCTTTATCTTAATTTCTTTTAATCTTTTTATTTCTGAACAGATTTTATTATGAAGTTACAATTTATTTTCAACTATGACTCAGTTGATGATGTGTGAACAAATTTATTTTCAACTATGACTCAATTTCCATTTCTGAAATAAATAACTTATGGGGAGATGCAATTCATTTCTTGATGTGTGAATTTTGAGAAAAACGGCAAATATCATCTTTTAAGGTCCCCCAAACTCAGCCTTACTATGCCATACATTGGCAGTTGAAACCTATTAACATCTTTCTATCCCCTAGTATCTACTTTTTTTTAACCGACTATAAGTATCTACTTCAAGTAAAATATTATACCCAAATACGTATAAGCTATAATGGAGTGTGGAGAAATGTACAGTCGCTATTTGAAATTATATTTGTCTCTCTTTTTATTTTCTCAGTCACTATTTGAATTGATGATTGGATTAATCGTTGATCATGTTTTAATTGTTGTCACAATGTTCGTTTTGTTGAAGAGGTAGAGGACAATAAGAAGGACTAACGTTTATGCATACTTCTTACAAAGCTATATAATTTACTTTGTTAAAAAGAAGCTAAAATAAGCATACCTTGGCTTCCGAGGAATTGTGATTAAGTAGTTGGAGTTTCAAGGTGTGTTGGTTAGTCTTGCTTTTTGTATTAGTAGATGTTTACTACAGAAGCTTAATTTATGTTTGTTTGGTTTGAAATAAGTTCAAAGTGATTTTGTTTAAAAACTTATGTGGTGGCTATTTGTTGTGCTACTTTAGTGCTCCAAGTTTGTCATTTCTTTCCTTTTTTTTGTTTCAGGCAATTCAACAAGCCATATTTGCACTGTCTCCGCCATTAGTAGGTAGAACACATGCATTTGTTTCTAATGAAAGGTAAACCATTTTTTCTTTATGATTTCATTCCACCTCTTTGATAAGAATAAGGGCATTTAAGATTTTTTTAATACTTCACCAGCATAGTGCATTAGAACTATGAAAGGAAAGTGTATTTTTTTTTAATATTTCTGCAAATTCTGCTGTTCTTGCTCATCTAAATTTTTGCCATATCATGAAAGCTTATTTTTATAAATCATTGTATGTCTCTTTTTCTTTCTTTTTTTAAGAAAACTGACTGTTACATCATGATATTGAGAAAATTTGTATGATTTTTTTTTATTTTTTAATTTTCGTGTTATTGGTTTCAAAAATAAGTTTAAAGTGATTATGTTTAAAAACTCATGTGGTGATTGTTTATTGACTTACTTTAGTGGTCAAAGTTTGTCATTTTTTCCCTCTTTTGTTTCAGGAAATTCTAAAGGTCATAGTTGGATTGCCCCGCCATTAGCAGGTACAACTCATGCACACTTACATGATGTTTCTGATGCAAGGTAAACCAACTACTAATAAAATTAGAGGTGATGATCACACATAACTGAACAAAACGCCTACATTTTCAAATAAGCCCATTTCAACTATGACTCAGTTGATGATATAATCCTTCATCTTAAAGGTTTCCACGCAATAAATATCAACTTCCAGTATTTGACATCCAACCCATGTCACTTGTCTTATTTTTTTTTTTTTTGAACTTTTCCTTATTAAAACTCATAATTACACCTGAAAAATATTTCTTCTAAGCTCATGATAGTTTCTAATTATAGTCTTCCTACGTTTTATTCATTTTCAATCCCAAATCATCTTCAACACTTCTGAAATTGTTTTTCTTAATGATTACAGTACACCTCTTTTGCAAGAATAAGAACTCGTTTCACATTTTTTTTATTAGTTCACCAGCATGATTCATTAGAGCTATGAAATGAAAATGTATTTTTTTTTCAAATTCTCCATTCCTTGCTCGTCTAACTTCGTGAAAGTAAACTTGAATGCCTTTTTTTAAGAAAACAAACTTTTTCATCATAAAATCGAGAAATTTTATGATTTTTATTATTTTTTAATTAATGTTTGATTGGTTTGAAATAAGTTCAAAGTGATTCTCTTTAAAAACTCATGTGGTGACTGTTTTTCGAGTTACTTTGGCTGTTCTTTTTTATAAGATAAGCCAACTACTAATCAAATAATAAGTATTCGTCACAGATAACTTTTTTTTGAATTGAAATCACACATAACTTAACAATGTGCCTAAAGTTTAGAATAACCTAATTTCAATTATAATTCAGTTGCATATAATCTCTTATCTTTAAAAGTTTACACATAATATCCGTCAACTTCCATTATTTGACATCCAACTACTGTTGTTAAAAGCAGTGTTAAATATAACAAAAAACTGCTATATTATGATATTGAGAAATTTATTAAAACTCATATTTACACGCGAAGAATATATTTTTCTAAACTCATGAGTAATGACAATTTCTAATTCTAGCCTTCCTACTTTTTTTTTTTCATTTTCATTCTAAAATCTTCTTCATCACATTGTTCCTTTTAATATGAAATTTTTTTATGAAATTGTTTTTCTTTATGATTTCATTCCACCTCTTTGGCAAGAATAAAGACATTCCACATTTGTTTTTAATAGTTTACCTGCATAATGCATTAGTGCTAAGATTTCATTCCACCTCTTTGGTAAGAATAAAGGCATTCCACATTTTTTTAATAGTTCACGTGCATGATGCATTAGAGCTATGAAAGATTGTATTTTTTAAAAAAATTTTCTGCAAATTTCTCATTCTGTTCTCATCTAAATTTTTTTCCATATCTTGTAAGTTTATTTTTTTAAATCATTATGTGTCTTTTACTTTTATTGTTATTTACTTTAGTGGTCAGAGTTTTTCATTTCTTTACCCTATTTTGTTTCAGGATCTCCAACAAATCATAGCAGCATTGCCTCTGCCATTAGCAGGTAGAACCAATGCACTTAGATGATGTTTTTGATTCCATGTAAACCAACTATATATTTCTAAAGTTAGAGGTAATGTTCACACATAACTGAATAAGACGTCTAAAATTTCAAATAAGTCTTTTTTAAATATGATTCAGTTGGATGTAATCTACTAATCCATCATATCCAAATATGATTACTTGACAAAGAATTTAAGGTTCAATGTCTGAGAAATAAGACATTGAAGTCTCAGGTTCTTGTTCAAGTCAAGGGTAGATTATGATAATTGAGTGATACCGTATTCAGGTTTTATTGTATTGAACACCATGCTTTCTCTTTGATTGGCTGCTGGTTGCTGTGCATTTCAATTTGTTTATTGTTTTGCCATGTTCAATGACTTTCTTTGCCTATATAATGTTTATGAGCCTTGTTTGTCCATGGAAAATGCAATATCAGTCTAAATTCTTTATTTGTTCATTTGTAAGCAATGTGGTATTCTTTTATTCCTCCTATAAGCATGGATATCGCTGTTAGGAAACTTTGCTTATTTGTTATCAGACTATCGTGTAACATTCTGTTAAATTTCTCAGCATCATGTCTCACTATGTTGCTTTTTGGTGTCAGATGTGGCCCCACATTGAAAGTTGGACACCAAGGTTTTGATAAAAGATGGGCATTTCTGGCGGGTGTCTTTTTATGTCTTCGCAGACCAACTAACGGTCATGAGGTTATTTTTCTCTTAGCTTCCTATGATTTAATTTCTGTTAGCATACAATTTTATTACTCTGAAAATCATTAAATACTTTGAGTTGGTTGTGGCTTTCTGATGTCATGTATGACTATATAAATAATTTTTTTTCTCAATGATATTGTTTTAGACTTTGGAGACTCGAGATAGTGTAGCTGAGAAGAGATTCCTCACAGTAGTGCAAAGCAATCTGGCAAGAGGTAATGTTTTAGTTTTTATTTTTGTTTACATTTCTGTATTCGCGCGCTTTTTTTTATCAGAATCACCCTGCTATTAACGTGTAAATGGGCCGACCCAGTTCTAGTCCCCCCCACTTGGTGAGGGTGCTGGGGAAGGGAATATACTAGGTAGTCTAACCTTTGCTTTTTGGCAAAGTGACTGATTCGAACCCACGGTCCCATACCCACATGGCAAGTGAGCTTACCATTGAGCTACGTTAGCCCTTCAAACGTATAACTAATAAATTAAATTATGAATTAGTAACATTTAAAAGTTGCATTTTTTAAATAGCTAGTTCTATCTTCACGCATTAATGAAATCTAAACAAATAAAACTAATTCACCAATAAAAACACAACACGTCCATTAAATAAATGAGCAAATTAAATCAATATATAATTAATACTCATAAGAAATAATTAAATAATAAGCTTTCCGATTGTTGAATTAAGTAATTAAAATTGCAACTTATATACATAGTTATATTAAACAAAATAAAGAACTAAACTAATCTTCAAATATAAAGGAAATTGGAAGAAATAAAACTAATATAGAAATAAAATCAATATGTAAAATTTCCCATTAAATAAGCACAATAAATCATTACATAATTAAAACACATAATGGAATTTTAAACATAAGTATAACAATTAATTAAATACAATGCTCCTCCTTGTTGAATAAATAAATTAAAATTGCAAAATAAATATACAATTTAAAGCAAATTACACGTAAAAAATTTGGTTAAAAGATACTTTTGAACGTTTATTAAAAAAAAGTATACTTTACATCCTTATGTTTAAATAAAATGTCTATTTAGTCACATTTAGCTTCAATTAAAACTAAAAGACTATATTTTATAAAAAAAAACTAAAAGACTATTTCCTAAGTTAAAAAATTACATATTTTAGAAATACAAAGTGTAATTACAACAAAATATTTTTATTTTGGCATTTTTATAATATTAAAATTTTGGAGGTAACATTTTCCTTTAAGCATAACAAAAGATTAAATAATTAACACAAATAACGGTAACTTCAACATAAATATAAGAAATAATTAAATACAAACATCCCTGTGGTTGAGTTAAGTAATTACAATTGAAAAATAAATACACAATTAAAAGCATATTACGCATATAAAAAATTAAAACACTAGAAGTAATTGAAGTATTTTTCAAAGTGCAATAAAAAATCATTGAAATAAAAGAAGAAAATCTTGCTAAATCAATCACCATATATAAAGGGAATTATAACAAATAAAACTCATTCAGAAATAAAAAATTTATGTTTGACTTCCTTATGATCGAATAGTTTGCAGCATAAATATACAATTAAAGGCATCTTACATTTTCTCTTAAAAAAAGCATATTGTGAATATAAAATATTCAATAAATCATTGAATACAAGGGACAAAATAAATAAATATATCAATGAACGCACAAAGGAAATGTAAATGATAAAATTAATTCAGAAATAAAAACAACATAACATTTCCCATTAAATAAATGAGAAAAATAAATAAATACAAGGCTCCAGTCATGTTGAATTAAATAATTAAATCTGCAACATAAATATTCAATTTAAATCAATGTTGAATATAAATCTTAAACACAAGAAATAGATTTTAAAAAATAAAACGCAAAGTAGTTGATATAAATAAACAAAATAAAAAATCGACCAATCCCCACACATCATTGAAATGTAAACGAACAAAACTAATTCACAACTAAAATCAAAACATTTTCCATTATATAAATGAGAAAAATTAAACATCTGATAATTAACACACATGACCAAATCTTAAACATAATTAAAATATTAAAATAAATAATTAAATATAAGGATTCCCTCTAGCTGAATTAACTGATTGAAAGCACAAAAAAATACAAATTTAAAAGCATATTACCCTTATAAAAATAATTAAACTCAAGAAATAAATTTCACATTAACATAAGAAAATAATTGAAATAAATGAATAAACTAATATTACTTCCGATAATTTAATTTTTCTTAGCATACTATTTTATTTGTAAAATTGAAGGTAACTACTTAACATTCTTGATATGATTACTACTACCTATTCTTAAAATTGTGACTCTAGTGTGTAATAATTTTCCCTAATTTCAATCTGTTCAAATTTTGAACCACAAAAGAAATGTAAGCAAATCCAACTAATTCAGTTATAATTACGGTCAGGACAAAAAACGTACGCAGACACAATATACATACCAAATATGATTACTTGACAAAGAATTTAAGGTTCAATGTCTGAGAAAAAAGACATTGAAGTCTCAGGTTCTTGTTCAAGTCAAGGGTAGATTATGATAATTGAGTGATACCGTATTCAGGTTTTATTGTATTGAACACCATGCTTTCTCTTTGATTGGCTGCTGGTTGCTGTGCATTTCAATTTGTTTATTGTTTTGCCATGATCAGTGACTTTTTTTGCCTATATAATGTTTATGAGCCTTGTTTGTCCATGGAAAATGCAATATCAGTCTAAATTCTTTATTTGTTAAGCAATGTGGTATTCTTATTCCTCCTATAAGCATGGATATCACTGTTAGGAAACTTTGCTTATTTGTTATCAGACTATCGTGTAACATTTTGTTAAAATTCTCAGCATCATGTCTCACTATGTTGCTTTTTGGTGTCAGATGTGGCCCCAGATTGAAAGTTGGACACCAAGGTATTGATAAAAGATGGGCATTTCTAGCGGGTGTCTTTTTAGGTCTTCGCAGACCAACTAACGGTCATGAGGTTATTTTTCTCTTAGCTTCCTATGATTTAATTTCTGTTAGCATACAATTTTATTACTCTGAAAATCATTAAATACTTTGATTTGATTGTGGCTTTCTGATGTCATGTATGACTATATAAATAATTTTTTTCTCAATGATATTGTTTTAGACTTTGGAGACTGGAGATAGTGTAGCTGAGAAGAGATTCCTCACAGTAGTGCAAAACAATCTGGCAAGAGGTAATGTTTTAGTTTTTATTTTTGTTTACATTTCTGTATTCACGCCCTTTTTTTATCAGAATCGCCCCTGCTATTAACGTATAAAAGGGCCGACCCAGTTCTAGTCCCCCACTTGGTGAGGGTGCTGGGGAAGGGAACATACTTGGTAGTCTAACCTTTGCTTTTTGGCAAAGTGAGTGATTCGAACTCACGGTCCCATACCCACACGGCAAGCGAGCTTACCGTTGAGCTACGTCAGCCCTTCAAACGTATAATTAATAAATTAAATTAAGAATTAGTAACATTTAAAAGTTGCATTCTTTATCGTTATTGCTATTAATTATTTTAACATTCAAGTAAAATTTAAGGTAACTAATTAACATTCTTGATATAATTACTACTACCTATTATTAAAATTGTAAATCTAGTGTGTAGTAATTTTTTGTAATTTCAATTCTCAAATTTTGAACCACAAAAGAAATGTAAACAAAAATTTAGTTATAAAAACAACATAACATTTCCCACAAAATAAATGAGCACAATAAATCATTAGATAATTAACACACAAACTTAAAAAGAAATATATAGTATAATTAAATACAAGGCTTCCCTCAGGCTGAATTAACTATTGAAATTGCAACATAAATATTCAACTTAAAGCATATTACATTATATCAAATGAAACAAATGGACAAAATAAATAAATATATCAATGAACGCACAAAGGAAATGTAAATGATAAAACTAATTTAGAAATAAAAACAACATAACATATCCCATCAAATAAATGAGCAAAATAATTAAATACAAGGCTCCCCTCATGTTGAATTAAATAATTAAATCTGCAACATAAATATTCAATTAAAATCATCGTGCATTCTTTTTAAAAAAACATGTTACACTTATAAATCTTAAACAGCAGATCAATTTAGCACCTAAGGATATATCTGATGAGGGGAATATACTGGAAACAGCTGGAACTGCTTTGTCTCAGCCTGACTGTTCATCTGATACGGTAACTAGGGAGCATGTTTACAAATATATGCACTTTATTCTTTATATTTCCCCTTGATCTAAAATCTCTACAGCTGTTTGGGTAAAGCCTTTAGAAGTTTGATATTTTGTCTTAGCTCTGCATATTTTGGAGTTAATTTCTGTTTCCATATTCAGGCCATAGATCTTGCTGCAGTTACGACGTTTTTATTGGAGGCACTCCCATCTGTCAAAACTTCAAATAAAGAGACGAAAGAAAGTAAGGTATTCTATTTTAATCTCAATTTTTTTTTTGGGTTTGATCACTGTAAAATGTCTTGAAGTATGTAATCTTCAATCACCCTAATGCTTAAGTTTTGAAAACAAAAAGACTATTTTCTTTTCTCCCTTACTGCATGCTTTCAACAAACTTTCGAAGTTTATTGGGATATGATTGGAAGTGGGTAAAGATAAATTTACTTGAGGTTTTATGCATTATATAAATTGCTTGTCTTGTTTTCTGCCTTCAATATTCAGTTGAGTACTCCTACACTAGTACTCAAGGCTTCCTCTGTATCAGGCTGCTCTAGAGTAGAAATGTCTTGTTACTATCTTTTTTATGTCTTAATTTTATGTCTTAATTAGCCTTTCATTTTGTAAAGTGTTTTAGTTTTTCAAAACAATTCAAAAGAAATATCATCTGAATACTTTGTCATTATTGTCATTACCTTTTCAAATAGGAGTTGCAAAGCATTATCTTGTAACCATAAGATTTGGTTAATATAAATTTCAGGGAATACATTGTTGACCTGATGGCAGACCCGGGAACAATAATTCCATCTTAAAGCTTAAGGAAGGTCAACAATAAAAGGAGACAAAAGGAAAAGGCCAACACTCACCATTACACTATTACAAAGTTTCTTAGTTTCCCAACCTTGACTGGGCTTTTTCCTGATGGATGGACGAGCTCTTACACTTAAGGTTGTTCTCTTATCTCTCTGAAATATCTCTCTTGGAAATTTCCCCTCTCCTTAATGAGTTAGTGACATGTTGTGTTTCATTATACTTACATGACATTTAATTATTGGACGCCTTGAAAAATAGTGCCTCACCTTTTTCATGATTTATATATATTTGCATGGTACTACCTCCGGTCCTAAATATAAAACCTAGATGACTTTTTTTTGGAGAGATTAAAGTTACGAAATAGGT
Source organism: Mimosa pudica (assembly GCA_029929735.1). Taxonomy (NCBI): domain Eukaryota; kingdom Viridiplantae; phylum Streptophyta; class Magnoliopsida; order Fabales; family Fabaceae; genus Mimosa; species Mimosa pudica. Next base: position 8,313,911 of record JAKELP010000001.1, read on the forward strand.
TATTAAATTATGATATATTTTATATATTTTTAGATTATCCATTAGTTTATATGTAAAATATACTAGTCTAAGGGAAAAATAAGGTAAATCATCAATTTATAGTTAACTTATTTACTTTTTTAGGATTTTCCAAAAAAGTCAATTAGGTCTTATATTTAGGACCGGAGAGAGTATATTGTAATTTCATTGTTGATGCATTAGCAACTGGACACATGTGTCCTATAATTTTGCTCTGTAACTTAACACACATTGAGGTGACTGTAAAATAAGAAGTCAGAATATGCATATTATTGGCTGCTACTTTGGTTTTATTTATGGAAAAGACTGCACTTGAGAATGGTTTAGCCTACGCCCCAGGTGCTTCTAATTTAGCTTAGGAAAATGGTATCTTGATGAATGCTCTGACTGATCAAATTGACATTTCTTTGGGCTAGTGTATGCTCTTGTTATAATTTTGCTTTCTGTATGTTGACTTCACAGTTCATGTCATGTGCAAGCACAATGAGTGTTGTACACACGATCTGTGTACTTATCACAAAATCCAGCTTTCATCATGCGAATATTTGTTAAAACCACTGAACGCTAATTTTTTTGTATGATCACTGGTTTACATAAAAAATAAATAGACAAATCTGTCCTCTGTATGTTTGTGTTTTTTCTGTCGTGTGAAGTTTATATCCTTAATCCATTAAAATTTATCAAATTTAAGTTTGGCTTGATTCACCTTTATAGTTTATACCATCTCCTTAATACTTACCGTGTGAATTTTTGACGAAGTGTTTCCGTTTATTGCTGTAAAAATCTAAAATGTGCTTTCTTTCTTGACGCATTTTCTGAATTATTTTAGTGAAGGATGTACAACCAGCAAAATATACAGTTATTGACTTGCCAATTTTACTTGCTCTGGATGACGACAACGCCGGAGGTCCATCTTTTTTGGAGAAAGCTCTCAGGTTTTTAGAAGAGCGGGTGAGTTTTAATATGATTTAAATATCAAACTATATGAAATTTGATTGATTTCAATGATTTACGAAGTAATCTTAGTTTCTTATTTTACTTGAACAAAATTAGAATTTTTTTTATTGTTTTGCATCTGATTAAAAAAATCAACATTTAATAGTTTACTGGTATTTTCTAAAGTACCTTTTCCAGAGTTGATTTACAAGAATCTTGCAAGTTTAAACTCTTTAAATTTGAGTTGATGACTCAATTTGTTTCAATACGTTTTGGAAATCAATATTAAATCGTTAAACGTGTTTTTTTTAAAATAGTTGTTGAATTTATTTTTTAAAGAGTTTTTTATTCTAATCTGAAATAGAATTGCATGTTGAAATTGTCTCATGTTGACACTGTATGCATGTATGCATAGTTTAGTGTTATTTTAGTTTTTTTTGTCTTTTAAGTCTATTCTGTTTCAAATTATTGGCTCTTCAAGTTTTAAAATTGCTTGAAAAATAATGAAGTGATAATTGTTTTCGAACTAATTTACAAAAGTTTTCATAAAATTTTGTTTTCAATTCTTTATCTCCTTTTGTATGAAGGCCTTATTTTTTTATTCCGTAATAGATTTTATTTACAAGTTTTTCACTGATTTCTTACTGAAATAGTTATATTTTTATAATTACTATTTTTTTACTAAAGATTTCACTATTGAGTTTTCAATTCTTCTTTTCCTAATAGATTTTATAACTTTCAAATTGTTTTCAAATATTAATTTTTTTTCTTAACTCTTTTTAATTTCTTAACCGATTTTATTTACATGGTTTTTTACTATTATTATAGCTTACAAACTATTTTTTTACTAACAATTTCACTAGAGTTTTCAATTCTTCTTTTCTTAATGGATTTTTAAATAGCTTTCAAATTTTGTTTTCAATTCTCTATTTTTTTATGAACTCCTTTATTTTTTTATTTCTTACAAGATTTTATTTAAAATATTTTTACTAATATTATAGTTTGCAAACTATTTTTTACTACGATTTCAATAATGTGTTTTCAATTCTTTACTTAATAGATTTTATAACTTCCACTTTTTTTTTTCAAAAGATGAATATTTCTTAATAGATTTTTTTTCTTTTTTTGGCCAAAAAATAGATTTTTTCTTATTATATCAATTTCTTTTAATCTTTTTATTTTTGAACAGATTTTATTATGAATTTACAATTTTTTCAAACTAATTACAAATGTTTTCAGAAATTTTGGTTTTGAATTCTTTATTTCCTTATTTATGAACTTCTTTATTGTTTTAATTCCCTTAACAAATTTTATTTTTAAGTTTTTTTACAAATATTATAGTTACAAACATTTTTTACTAAAATTTTCACTATTGAGTTTTCATTTTTTTTATTAAGTCCTTTTTTTATTTCTAAACAAATTTTGCTATGAATTTACAACTTTGTGAACTAACATTACATTTATAAACATTCTTCCCTAATGTTTTACGATAATATTTTTATAAATATTGCTTTTACTAAGATTTTCTTAACCGGTTTTATTTACAAGTTTTTTTAACTATATTATAGCTTACAAACTATTTTTTACTAATGTTTTCACTTTAAGCTTTCAATTTTTCTTTCTTTAATACATTTTATAACTTTCGAATGTTTTCAATTCATTATTTTTCATAAACTCCCTTATTTTTTTTAAATACTAATGTTTTCACTTTAAACTTTCAATTCTTCTTTCCTTAATACATTTTATCACTTTCAAATTTTGTTTTCAATTCTGTATTTTTCATGAACTCCATTATTTTTTAAATTTTTTCAAAAAAAATTTACTTAAAAGTTTTTTACCAATATTTTTTACTAATGTTTTTACTATTGAGATTCCTCTTTTCTTAAAAGATTTTATAACATTCAAAATTTTTCCAAAGATGAATTTATTAACAGATTTTTTTTATGTTTTTGGCCAAAAAAATAGATTTTTTCTCTTTATCTCAATTTCTTTTTATCTTTTTATTTCTGAACAGATTTTATTATGAAGTTACAATTTATTTTCAGAAATTTTTTTTTTCATTTCTGTATTTCTTTTTTATGTATTTGTTTATTTTTTTAATTTCTTATCTGATTTTTTTACCATTGTTTTACTAATATTATAGTTTATAAACTATTTTTTTACTAACGCTTTCACTATTGAGTTTTTGTATTTTTGTTTATTTATAAATTCCTTTTTTTTATTTCTAAACAGATATTGTTATGAATTTAGTCAATTTACAACTCTTTTGTACTAATATACCTTTACAAATAATTTTTTCATAATGTTTTACTAAAATATATGTTTTTTTATAACTATTTTTTTACTAATGTTTTTCACTATTGAGTTTTCACTTCTTTTTCTAAGAGAAATTTCCTATTTGTTTGCTCTTGAAATTCAAAAAGGGAGGGCAAGCTCCTCTTCTCCCGCCACCGCCACACTCTCTATAACACATCACATCCGCTCTCCATTCTCTTCAACTTTAATGTTGGTATTATACTATTATGTTTGCTGTATCATTTTAATTCTCAGCACCATTTTTGTTATGGTATGGATTTTGAAAAGTTAGTTATGGATAATGATTTGCTATAATTTTTCACGTTAAAGTTTGTTTATGTTTCCTGCTCTCTTCTTTTTCAGTATCCCATAAATTGACCATGAACCAACTCTAAAGATGCTAAATGGATATTTAAAGAGAAGAGGCACTTGAGTAGTTCACACTTCTCATCAAGGAGTGTGTGAGACCCATGGGCGGAAGATTACTAAAGAGAAGGGGAATTATAGTTTCAGGTTTCCGGTAATTCTAATTCTAGCCTCTGCTGACTCTTTGTTTTTGTGTGCCCTGTGGCAAGCGTATTAAGTTGTTGGACCACCTACCTCGCAGGATTACCAATGCACTGATGAATTTTATGTGTCCCATTTACTAGTCCATGAAGGCAAGGCAAGAAAAGGGCAGAAGCGGAGACCAATCTTGAGAATTGATGCCACTGATTGCAGTTCCTCAAGATGGAGAATTAACTAAAACCTTGGTTAGTAGTTTTTTTAAAAAATATATTCTTAAATATAAGATCACTGTGACTATTTTTGTCTCCGCTAAATTATAACGTATAACACATGTAATTAAATTTTAGATTAGTTTTTAAGTAGATTAAATTAATTTTGAGGAAAAGAAGATAATTAGTGACAATTTTAAGTTATTAATTTTACATTCTCAATTTTCCAAAAAGTCAAAATGGTCTTTTATTCGGATCATCTATGCATAGCTGTTATACTGATAGCAATCTCAGTCGTATTCTGTATTTTTATGTAGAGAATGTGTGCATGCCAATTTAAAGGCAGCTAGGAGTGGCTTCCTGAGCAAGTTCGTGAATATGCAATTTTAATTCGTATTTTTTTTATATTATTTTAATTCGTATTCTTATGCATAATGTTCTTTAGCTAGGAGTGCATTGAAGGGTTCTGACCATTGTCGTGCCATGTCTGTGCCAGATTTATAAGATAAGCATACTTATTTAGTTATTATATTCTGCACATATTAACCTATTTTTCCCATTCTGTTCAGTTTTATAATATACACAATTTATTAAGTGGAATCTGATAGCTTCAGGACATCTTGATACTAAGTTTATTATTTGAATTTGATGAGTATTCTGTTTTGGATTTTGTCATGCACAATTGAAGTTAGGAATGCTTGGAATGGACTTATTAAAGGCTTTTAAGCTGAATTTATAAAAAAATGATTGAAACAATAACAGGTCAACATCTATGACTTAAATGATTTTCATGAGAAATTTATGCTTTAAACAATCTTTATCCATACTTTTAAGTTGTGTTCGTCATCCTTATAACATATGCGCCTGTTTAAATTTTAAACTTCCCCCGTTTTCTAAATAATGTTTATTTTATGGTATAAAAGGTTTTTGGCTTGATTTTGAAGACAAGATTTAAATGAGTGTAGCTTAATAGTTGATTGCATGAATGTAAGTTAATTGTATGCGCAGGGATTTATATGATAAAATTTTTTTTGCAGCTTAATTTTGTTTCTATCATGGCATGATTTTGTATGAAATGAAAGTTTGGGCATGAATCTTGAATCACTTTGAACTCTGTTATAGTATGTAAGTTAGTGACCTTGGCTTAGTAATTGAAGCATGATGCTTGATATCTCCAACTTAATGTTGATGGTTAGTTTTGCATGCAATTTTTTCTTAAAGAGCTTTGCCAAATGAGTAAAACTTGACGTGAAAATTATCAAAGCTTATGTGTTTATCCATCTTTGATCATTTGGACCAAAAAGTGCCAACATGGAGTGATGGTGAGTGATAATATCGTTGAAGCCTTTGTTATCAGTTATTGTGCATCTGGCTAAACATTTCATTTTGTTCATTAAATTTCAGGTAACATGTTCTTTGATCTTGGTTGAAGCCAACTCAAAATCTGTTGGTTACTTTTGAGGGGCTTGAGGGTGATCATTCTGGATTTTCTCTTCTCTAGTTAAGAGATTGGGTAGTAGTCTCTCCTTTGGTAATACGATTTAGATCTTTTTACATCACCCAAATCTGATCAATGCTATTCTCTTTCCTTCTATCTTACTACAATGTGATGTAAGTGGCAGGTGTCAGCCGTGTGATAGTCAACAAGAGCAAGAATATAAGGGTTGATCATCTCCATTATTCCATGTTTCAATTCACCTTGTTTTGGTTATCAACTACTCCCTCCGGTCCCTAATATAAGAGCTAGCCACCAAAAAACGCTTCTTAAGAAAACATGTGAATGTTAGTTGGGTGTCTGGAGTTAATGCTTCTTTTTCAATATTGCCCATATTTATTATGATACTTTTAAGAGAGAGAAATACATAAACATTAATGAATATGAAAGATAGTTAGGGGTAAAGTAGGAAAAAACGCATTAAATGAAGAGAGAATATTAGATGAGCTCTTATATTAGGGACAAAAACCATTCAAATTTTGGGCTCTTATATTAGGGACCGGAGGGAGTATAATTTTTGACTACTTATTCTCTTGTTCATTTCAAAACCAGATGTATGATTTTGGGGAAGCTAAGATTAAATACTTGAGCTCACAGTTTACAAACTCAGGCAGCTGAGCAATTCAAAGCACCTAAGTTTAGCTTATCAAAAAATAATGATGAACTTGTAGCACAAACTATTTTGGATGTCTAATTATACTTCCGTTTTCTTGAATTTTTGTACTGGGGAATTATGTCAAAGACGTGCTGGTATGTATTTTTCTGTTGGCATACTGATTCTTTTATATAGTGCGCCCCTGAATTTCCATAAGCAACTTCTAGTTGTCCAATTATTCAATTTTTCGCATTATTCAGTTTTTTTCTTCAAGAACTTCTTCAGAATATCTCTTGGATTGTTTTGCTAATGGGCTTGCTTCACTAGCTCTTCTATGGCAAGGGATGAAAGGTGAAACAATTGATGGGATGCTTGATTGGAATGTTTCTGGTGGTTCTCTCTGTTATCTTGCTCTTGAGGTTTGTGCCATTAATGTACTATAGTTTTCCAAGTTGAAGTCTCCATGTATATGCAATTAATTTTTGCTAATATTGTGTGTAGAGCATACAACTGAAAGTTTTCTCCATGTCCTCCTTGTTTTTGAGGTACGTTTATGTTCTCCATACTATGTGTTAATTTTTAAAACCTGCTAAGGTCAATCAATTTTGAGTGCTGGAAACCCGTTATTATGGAAAAAAATTGTTGTGTCATTTTCCTTACTGCCTAGTTGATGGAAAAATATTTTTTTATCAAAATCTTTTAATCTTTTAATTTGATTGATGACATTTGTTTATTTCTTTTGCCGACATTTGTTTATTTCAAATGTTCATATATGAAATATTATTTCTCAAAAAACAAATATCCTAATTTCTAAGATAAAAGAAAGTAACAAAAAACTATTGAATTATAACCATAAATTTTTATGAGACTTAGGTATTTCAATGAGTCTAAAAAAAGAGAATAAAGGAAAAGAGGTATTTTATTAGGATTAATTTGGAGGCAAAGTTAATGGAATATTCAACTTTGCATAGCTACGGTAGCGTTTACTTATAGAAACGCTGCAATAATATATCATAGCGCTTATCCAAATAAACGACATTATAGGGTAACCTATTCCGGCGTTTTCCCATTTAAACGCCGCTATAGTATTGCAAAAACTACCTCTTTCTCAAAGCCTAGCTCTTCTCCCATATTTCTTTGGGCTCTTTTGGTTACCAGAAATATTATTGTGATGAAATGGAAAGAGAAATGAATGGAAAGGTTTCATTTGATTCGCATATTATAAGAAAGAAAAACATGGTGTTTAGTTTTTAAAAAATAGTTCCTTTCAAATGGAAAGAAATGATATTTCCATAATATTATCATGTTTGATATGTTTTGAGCCAATTCATGTGGATGGTGGTGAGAAACAAGTGAGGATTTGATATTATTGCAGCAGTAAGGTGAGACGTGACTGTGAGAAAGCATGCTAATAGGAGATGAAAATGGTGATGATTAAAGGTTCACAGTGCTCATTAAATTGAATGTTTGGTTTTGATGATGTATATGCGTTGACCTTGTGGCATAATAGGTCGTATTAGCCATGTATATGGACTACGATGATGATATAATACTTGCTTGTTGAGATTTTTGGGAAGTTGGTGGCAAGAGGAGCGCAACAAGGGTTGAAATCAAGCCCTGAAAATTGGTTGTACATTGTTAACAATAAGAGCCAAAGGTTGGACAAAGGCATGAATATATATAGCAATGTCGTTGTATAGTGATTGAGGAAAGTGAAATTTAAGTGTGTGTAATGTATGACATGTTACAAGACAATAGATTCACATGGGACGTAAATATACAAACTTTTTAAATGCCGCTATAAAATTACAACAGTTTTTAGGAAAAAAACTCCCTCTTTCTCAAAGCGTAGCTCTTCTCATCTTTCTTTGGGCTTGTTTGGTTGCCAAAAATATTATTCTAATGGAATGGAAAGAGAAACGAATGGAAAGGTTCTATTTGATTGGCACATGATAAGAATGAAAAACACGATGGTTAGTTTTTTAAAAACAATTTTCTAATGTAAAGAAATGAGATGTCCATAATATTCTCATGTTAAGAAACAAGTGAGGATTTGAGATTATTATAGAGTTGAGGTGGGACATGACTGTCAGAAAGTTGAAACCATACCAATAGGAGATGGAAATTTTGATGATTAAAGTTCAATTGAACATTTGTTAAAACCATACCTTGTTTTTATATTGATGTTACTTATTATTATGTTTATAACTTATCATTTGCATTATTTAGGTCAATTGAATCTTTTACTTATTGAAGACCAAATATAGTAATATTGACTTGTTTATTATCAAGTGGCAAGTATAGTAATATTGACTTGTTTATTCTCAAGAGCTTCAATAGAATCAAATAACTCAACAATGTCTTTAAGCCTCCTTGACTAGCATATGTGTAATCCTAAAAATTAGACTCGATTTAATTTGTAAGACATGAAATTGGTAGCCTTTCTTTTTCATATTTTGTTTTGAAAAATAACTTGTTAGATAATAGATAATTAGCTTTGGATATATTTCCCGATTCATACCCCTTTAAGAATTCTTCATGTTCCGGGGTAAGATAATTGATGTGAGAACCACTTTCCATTTACTTCTTTTCCCACACGTAAGTCGATGAAAAATATGTTTAGGTAGTAAAAAATATGAATTTTTTCAGTAACGCTGTTTTCATAAGTAACTCATGACATAAAAACATTATTTCAAACTAAAACAATAGTACATTTGATTGCATATAAAATTAAATGGATCTAAAGGGTAGAGACTGAAAATAAATAAATAGCTTTTATAAAATTAAATGGATCTAAAGGGTAGAGACTGAAAATAAATAAATAGCTTTTAAAAGTACATACATAGTTCATCTTCTATTTGAAAGATTGCTTACAAATTTCATTTCTAGATAATCACAATTCCTTCAGACCTTAAATTGCAGTGTGATGTTCATATCATAACGATGAGTAGATCCAAAACAGAACAGATGGAGAGGTAGGATTGCTTGAATGATGATGAAAATAAGACAAGTCAGTATGTACTGTCAACTGTGTAGGCAAAAAGACTCTCATCAGAGAAAAAAAAAACTGGGAGCAACAGCAATTGGATAGAATGATAGATAGCAATAGTCATACATGCAGTTTCATTGACACATTTATAAGCTGTTACATATTTTTTTATACATGAGCTGTTACATATTTGAGTTAATTACAATTACAAATTTACAATTCTAACTGTACAATAAGCAATGCAGAAATGGGCATCCACAATCATAAAGTTTCTACTCTTGGCTTCACCCCACAAAATTGACAGATGCTTTCTGGACAGTTCCCTTGTGGAGAGGAGAGCAGAAGATCAAGCACTAAGTAACTAGATTATTACAAAATTTGCTGCCATAATTACTGAGAGGGACGACATGAAGTAAGTGTTAAATGAGGGCAGCGACCTTCTCTGTCAACTCATCTACTGTCTCATCATTCACCTCCTCAATTGTTTTCTCCTATCATGCCCACAAAACAAGACATTAACTCATTTTTAAAGTCAAATTATGTTGGAATGCATAAACACAACTCAAATGCAATTTTAAAGGATCTAGTTAGTACCATGAGGATGTCACGTGGTTTCACGCCTATGCACTTGGATCCACTCATGCTGGCACTCTTGAACAAGCCACGTGTATTGACATTAGAGAGATCATTTTGAGAATCAGAATCTGTTCCATTAGGCATGGTGGCACCCTCCACAGTGGTTCCAACACCAGCAGCAGCCCCGCCTTCATTTTTTCATCCTTAGGTGCACAAACTCGTTCTCTGCATAAGTGCCATGAGTCTATATGTAAGCTACAACATACCAAATTACAAGGCTCATCATATTCACTAAAACTTACCGAGGTAATGATGACTGTTGTCTCAGCAATGGCATGCCCCTATTACCTTTGCCACTGTGCTCTTCAAGATGTGCAAATTGTCGCTTGAACCGATCAACCCCGCTATGTAGCCAAAACAAGTTGAATTACTAATGACCCACACTATATTCTTTAGGTGCCCAAATATCAAGCATAGTTATTTCCATTCTAAAAACATAAATACGTTGGAACAAATGGACAAGGTCCTAACATGCGATATATATATTGACAGTTTAACATACATTGTACAACGGTGCAATCAGAAATAATTCAGTACAACAATAATTGGTGGACGGTGGAGCACATCAAGTAGACAATAAAAGGGGGAATAAGTTAGAGCAAGGCCATAACTTGTAGCGTTAATAGATTTGATATTATATGATTGGACCATCAGAATATATAAGTAAAGAATATAGTATTAACTTCTCAGAATACAATTTACTGCTATACCTTGGATACATAAATCTGGTCTGCTCTCCGCCAGATAGATATTCCTGAAGCATCTGAGGATGATACTCGAGAATCTGTTTACACAAATATAGAAGAGATTATTGACATAATAGACAAGATAATAAGTTGAATCCAGAGTGATCCCACTATATTGCCATACCTCTCGATAAATTAACTCTCTAACATCATCTTTAGTCAATTTTCTATTCTCAAACTCAAACTCAAGTTTTGAAATGGGTTCTGTAGATGGTTCCCGGTCCTCATTCGCTAAACCTTTGAAGTAAGAATCAGCTAATGCCTAAATTCACAAACACAAGAAACTAATTGAAGAACAAGAAATCTTGTCTAATGAATATCTTCAAATGGCATGTTTGGTAGATTTATATGCATTTCATAAGATCAACCTCTTCAGCAGTCGGACGATCCTTAGGATCGAATGCAAGCAGGCGCTGGAGCAGACGAAGGGCCAATGGATTGGCATTAGGAAACTTTTGGGAAAATGGAACTGGTCTCTTTTTACGCATGCCACTAAGATACCTTCTAGCCTTCTCATTTCGAATCTGTGAAAATAATATTATTTACATGGAGAAAAGGTACAAATTATAGTATTTAGTGGCCTGCTCATTAATGTTAGAAAGTTGTAAACTAGATTTGGATAAACTAACCCTGGAAATGGCTTCAGCAGGAGGAGAACCAAGTAAATCAGTAATAAGATCCAACTGGTTCACCACATTTTTCCCAGGAAACAATGGCTTCCCCGAGAGAACTTCCGCAAAAATGCATCCAATGCTCCACATATCAATTGCAGCGGTATACTGCAAAAGATAGAGATTGAAAAATTATGCAAATGCATCTTAGCTTTGAAATACATTCTCTTTCAAATATAAAGTAAAACAAACTGAGGCAGTTGCCAGTTTGCATAGATGATAATGGTTCAGCAATTTAATAGATAATCAGATACAGCAATATGCAACTGTTGATTGAATACACATCAGAAACTGTCAACTATGAGAACTTCAGCCAGACCATAGCACAAGGCAACTAACTACTCATGGCATAATCACTGAAAGGTATCTTTCTACTTTGAAATTGAAAAAGAGAAGAATACAATTTTTTAAGCAATCACCATTACAAGAGGGGGTGGATATACAACTATCAACTAGGTAAGTGAAAACAAGACATAGGTGGCATGAATGAAGTAAAAGTGATGTCCTGATTTTCCAGCAAGACATGAGTGAAAGATGGAGAAAGACTTACTTTTGAGAAAAATGAACCACATAATTCAGGTGCACGATACCACCGAGTTGCAACATAGTCCTTTGTCAAAGAATGTAAATAAAGTCAGCCACTATAGTTCAGAGCTAAGGCACATACTTCACGAAAAACAATTGAAAAAATCAACTATAAATTCCTATAAAAAATATTGAAAAGAAGACCACTCAATGCAATAGATTTCCAGAAGGATAAACTACTCACCGTCCAGAATATAGCTGTTGGAGCATCATTAAATGAAACACGAGCAAGCCCAAAATCACATATCTTTAGTTTGCAATCAGCATTGGCAAGAATATTTTTCGGCTTCAAGTCACGGTGATACACATTAGCTGCAAGAACAATTATTTTTTTAGCATATCATCACTAAAACTAAAAAAACGAATATCTAGTTAAAGAGGGATACCAGCATGTATATATTTCAGCCCGCGGAGAAGTTGGTACAAGAAAAATTGATGGTGCTCAGGAGTAAGATCATCATTTGCTTTAATCACTTGATGGAGGTCAGATTCCATGAGCTCAAACACAACATAGATATCCTTAAACTCTCTCCTCGAAGGAGGAAGCATGATGTGCTTAATTTCTACAATGTCAGGATGTTTGAGCAATCTGAGGAGTTTGATTTCTCTAAGGATTCTCATGGCATCAGACACATGCTCAAAAACATCATTTATTTTCTTTATAGCAACATGTTCTCCAGTACTAGTGTCAATGGCAGATCCCACAATGCCATAACTTCCTTTACCAATCACTTCTTGCACCTCATATCTGCTCGCCTCTCCATATTCCGTGAAAAATTCTGCTTTGGCCTATTTCATCGCCAAAAACACCATCCACACACAATTAATCCGTATTTGAACTATACATTAGTGAAAGTGAATATAAAAAAAAATACAAGGGGGGTCATCCATCAATGTCAATCAATAATCAATATGATATATTGAATTCCAACCAGTTATATTATTCAGCGAACGAAAAGGTTACATCTTTTCATAACACCAAAGAGTGATGTTGTGTTGACATAATTAAAACTCAATAAAACTCAAGCATTAACAATTAACAAATTAAAAACAGAGATCTTTTTTGCCATTAAAAAGGAGCTAAATTGTAATTATGAAGGCGGATTAGAATGAAGGCAAAAGAAAGAGACGGATCAGGAAAAACCCATCAAGAAAAAAAAAACAGAGAAATGGGAAAAACAGAGGAAATGGTATAAGAAAAAGACCTTCTTGTGAGAAGCCATAGGCAGGCGAAAAAAGGAGTCAAAGTGGAGAAAAGAAAGTGTTGTTTATCATGAAGATCTGATGGTAGAAGAAAATGGGTTGATGAGATACAGAGGATATAATGATGATGTGATATCAGGAGAAGAAAAACTACATACAACGTAACGTTGTTGGAAGCTTACTAGGATGGATGATTGTTTGACCGCACAAAATGACATCAATTTAGAACAAACTATTCCTTGAGATGTCTCTATTCAACCCAACAAGCCCCCAGGCTTTGATGGGTATAACTATCCATTCTGGAAATTCCGAATGGAGACCTACATACAGTCTAGCGACATTCGACTTTGGGATGTGATTGAACATGGAAATCACATACCTCTTGATGATGAGGGCTTTGTAAAGCAGCGATCCAGATACACCAACGAGGACTATGCTCTAGTCCAACTAAACTTCAGGGTCATGCACTACATTCAATGCGCCCTTAGTCCAAAGGAGTTTCATAGGATCAGCCACCACAAATCTGCTTAGGATATGTAACATCCCAAAAGAGTTACATCACTGCACTGTTTGGTTCTCTGGCTGAGTATGAACCAACCCTGCTGGCTCAGAGAGCTCCTCAAGCCTCATCCAAAACCAAAAATCTTGCCCTTGTTGCTCCCAGCAAGGAGAAGAGTGATGATAATGATGACGATGAGGATGATGAAGAGGAATTCGACGATGAGGAGATGGCCATGATGGTGAGGAAGTTCAGAAAGTTCTTCAAAAAGAAAGGAGGCTTTCAGAAAGGTGATTCGAGTCAGCGGAAGGGGTACAAGAAGGAAAAGGCCCGAGTGTGCTTTGAGTGTAAGAAGTCTGGCCACTTCAAGGCTGAGTGTCCAAGCTTGCAGAGATCAAAGGGGAAAGACAAAAGAAAAGCCTTTGTATCCTCTATCTGGGTGAATAGCTCAGACGAAGAAGCAAGTGATGAGGAAGAGGTTGTCAACCTTTGCCTGGTGGCCAGAGAAGATGATGAGGAAGCATCTTCAGATTTTGATCTCACCCACGAGGACAATGAGGTAACTTTCTCTGAACTACAAGAGGCTTACAATGAGGTACATGAAGAATTCTCTCGTTTATGTAAAGCCTATAAAGTGTTGAAAGTTAAAAAGGAATCACTTGAGTCCAAGGTGGACTCACTGAGTGAAGAGCTAGCAGAAGCCAGAAAGCTTCCGGTAGTGGATGGCAAGGGTTCTCTCCAAGCAGAACCCAATGCCCCAACTCTTGAGAGCTGCCCCAATTGCAGCAAAATCTCAACTGAAAGAGATAAGCTGCAAAATGCCCTGCAGAAGTTCACAAATGGATCTGAAATGCTAAATATCATCTTAATGAATCAAAGGGCATATAGGGACAAGACTGGCTTAGGATACACACCTAGAGGGAAAAAGTGGGTGGAACCAAAAGTGAAGTCCTACTTAAAAGTTTTCCATAAAGCCTCCGATCATAGCTCCACACCTTTTAGCTTCTGTAACTATTGTAACAGAAAAGGATACTACACTTCCACCTGTAATGCCAAGAAGCATGGAGCGAATAGCTCTTATAAATGGGTCCCAAAAGGAACCAAGGTTACAAAGGATCCTTTTGCATGCACAAGCTTGAAAGAGAATAATGGTTCCCCTGTGAAGTGGATATCTCTTCAAGATTATTACAGCCAATCAACTTCAATGATTGAAGCTTTGGAAATAAATCTAAAGGGAAAGAAATAAGAGAGTCACAGCTTCCCATTATCTCCATTTCAAGAATGAAGTTATGACAATATCCCAATGGAAATTTCAAATGGGGACAATAGGAAAACCTCAACTCTTCAAGGCTAGAATTGGTAATGATGTTTTCAATTTTGTAAACTGAAGATTTTTCAAAGCATCCAGAAATGTCAAGGACTTTTAGAGTTGATGGAAGACTTTCCAACCACTCAATTCCACAATCTTTTAGAACCAGTTTATCAAGAGATGGCGCAAATGGAATTGAAGAAAACAGATTCTCACAATTGCAAATCAAAAGCGTCCTGAGAGAAGGAAGTTGTTGAGGAAGTTGCCCTTTCAATTTGGGACAATTTTCTACACTCAGCTCTTGAAGGTGAGGGAAAGTAACTGTCACATTTTCAAATTTCCATTCTTCCCAGTCCCTCATATCTCCAAATCTCAGGATTTCTAGGGATGTAGCATTAGAGCTATTTCCACAAAAATCTGGACCAATAGCTACGACACTATGAAACCCAATAATTGTCAATGACTTGAGATGTGGAAAGAGGCCAAATGATGGCAATGATATGCAGTATCTGCAATTCCTTAGCTCTAGGGACACTATATTGGATAATGAATAATCTGTAATCCAATTTGGAAACTCGATACCGCCATAGTTGCCAATAGATAGCTTTTCTAAATTTTGATGAGGTCGACAACACTCCAGCACATCCTTGTCATGTAATGATTTTCCATTGTCTATACACCATTTTAGTGTTAACTCCTTGAGGTCTATCTTGCTTCTCAAATTGACTCCAGAAGCAACTGAGGGGGAAACTACATTCTGCAATTCTGAGATGGAGACTGGTCCATGAAG
Source organism: Mimosa pudica (assembly GCA_029929735.1). NCBI lineage: Eukaryota > Viridiplantae > Streptophyta > Magnoliopsida > Fabales > Fabaceae > Mimosa > Mimosa pudica. Next base: position 8,329,394 of record JAKELP010000001.1, read on the forward strand.
ATTAAGTTCATCTAAAAGTTTGATGTTGGTCTCTCCGGATTTGTCTATAATAAATGGTGAAAGTACTTGAAGATTTTTCAATTTATTCAGTAGCTTTGGCATCACTCTCACCTGAGTTCCACGAAAATCAAGGTGGCGTAGATTGATGAGTTTATGGATATCCATTGGCAATTTTACCAAAAGATGACAACGCCACAACTTTAGTGTTTGCAAAAGATGAAGGTGACATATTGAATCAGGCAATTTCCTTATTCTAGTCCCTGATAAGTCCAAATAACGTAGGTGTTTGAGGTTTCCTATTGATTCAGGCAAATGCATGATGAAATGATCTGACAAGGATAAAACTCGCATGCAAACAAACCTGGATGGAAGATGAGTAATAATTCTGCTAGATATAAAGTGAAGAGTGGTATGACTTGTGATTCTAGGACCCTGCAGAGACAGAGGCAAGAATGAACGCATTTTCTCAGCCCGGTATACAACCTCAAATCGTTTTGTTGTAAGAACATTATTTCCCAAAAATGAAATATGGCGTGTCATTTTTGTCAAATTATTGATATCATCTACTTCCAACCTATGGCAGAACTTTCCATATTCAACTTTTGCCATGTCATTGATAAGGTCATGCATGACAAATCGTGTCTCATCTACAGTTGATCGTTGAAAAAGTGACCTCAACAATAAATCATGAAAGAATTGTTCTCCAATTTCTCTTGCATCTTTGCTTTGATGAGCCCATGTCAGAAAATTTTCTGCCATCCACAACTGAATCAGTTGTTCCTTATCAAAATCATAATCTTTCGGAAATATTGAACAGTAAGCAAAGCATCTTTTGAGATGTGATGGGAGGTAGCAATAACTCATTCTTAAAGCAGGAAGGATCTTGCTATCACTTTTTTCCTCCCATATCTCACTTCTCAAAATGTCATTCCACTTCTCATGAGACAATTCTGTGTACAAGAGACTCCCGATGGCTTTCAATGCTAAAGGCAGCCCTTTGCATTTCCTACTGATTTTTCTACCAATTTCTTCAAGATCAGAGTTTGAACAAGGAACATTTCCATCGTGGAACGCATATTTGCTAAATAATGACCAGCTATCTACTCCTGATAAGGGTTTCAGTGGAAGTATTTTAACAGAACGCATGGTCGAAGCAACTCTTTCACTGCGAGTGGTAAGGAGAATTTTGCTTCCTAGAGCCGCATGAATGAATGGTGATTGCAAGGCCTCAAACAGCATATAGTTTTCATTCCAGACATCGTCTAAAACAAGGAGAAACCTCTTTTGAGCAAGCTGTTGTTTCAACTTAATCTGAAGCATGTTTAAATCATTGGTATCATCCTTAGATCCAGTGACAGCCTCATAAATTGTTCTTGTGACCCTCAAGACATCAAACTCTTCAGAGACACACACCCATACCATGAGGTTGAATCCATGCACCACCCTTCTATCATTAAAAACAAGCTGGGCAAGAGTGGTTTTACCCAGACCACCCATACCCACAACAGAAACCACAGATAATGGGTTGTTAAACTCTTCTGACAGCAGCCATTCAATGATGGTTTCTTTGTCATCATCTCTGCCAAATGTTCCATCCTCATCCACTAAAGATGTTGATGGCAATCTATTTGATATCACACATCTCACCCCAGCACCACTATCACGTTCATTCAATCTCAATACATCCCTTTGAGAGGCAAGAAATTCTAGATTTTCAAGGACATTTTTCATCTTGTGTTCTATTTCCTTCTCAAATGAATGAACAGAAGCATTAAAGAAGTTTCGTACCTTGCCAAGAGCACTGGTATGACTCTTTTGTTCAGCTTCCACCTTCCGTTTACACATCTCATAGTCAATCTCATCCAACACATCCTCAGCATCAAAGACAGCATCTTTGACCAAGTCAACCCACTCCCTCACCTTTGGATTAGTGATCTGCTTCTGCTCTGCATCATCAATCACAGCATCAATGGATAACAGCACAATCTTCAGCTTATTAAGCAATGTGTGGTTAAACTTTGGTTTCTTGAAGAAGTCAAGAAGTTCCCGAGAAGCCAGCCTATCAAAAGCCACCTGAAGGAAAGCAGAAAGAAAAGCACCACCGACCACAGCTTCGGCCATTGGAGAAGTTGTTATGCTTTTTGGAAATGAAAATGGAAGGGGAAGGAGAAGTAGGAGATGTAAATAGTAGTTTTAAAGGAAACTGACGTAGAAAACGTGTTCAAGGTCAATACTTTAAACTCCAAACCAATATGAAAGTGCCAAGTTTAATGGCGGGAGAATACTGGCCATGCATTGTGGTGCTCAAGGTCAACACTACTGTACCTTGTTGTCCCCTACCGCTGAAGCTGAAATTATTAGGACGTTGAAGAAATAAGGGGTACGTGTCAGCACCCACACGAAATCGGATAAATCAAACCGACTATGAATCTATGATATAGGAGTACAATAAATGCACCCGTGTGAAAGGAATTTTCTCTGAATAAAAGGTTAAAAACAAACACAGCTGAGATCTATCACTAGATCTATCACTCCTCTTCTATTTACAATGCATATAGTACTTTCCTTCTTACAACCAAACAGACTTGGATTGTGTGTCTCAATCATGTTTCATCATTTTCATCACTGGTTTTTCATTTTCAATTTCACCATTCATATTTATTTTAATATTTTTAACAAACTTTATTTCCTGCATGTGAAATAAGAAAATAAAGTTAATTTTTTTTGGTCGAGAAGAAAATAAAGTTAATGAGTTAATAATATATAACTCTCTTATGTCAAAAATTAAATTTATTTTGGAAAATGGCCTTTTAAAGATTTTAAAGTTTCACCATCCACATGAAGTTTTATATGATCTAACTTCACTTCACCTATGAAAAAATCATTTCTCGTCGACGATGCTGAATGAGAAGGAGTGGAGAGTAGATTATACAAGTAAATTATTATAGTTATAAGTAATTTACAAGTGTCAGCTGTAGCGTTTGTGCAGAAATGGGTCAACAATAGTTATTATTAGGTGTATCGATATGATAGTAATACATTTGAATGATACACCGATTTCCCTTTCTATGGAACCTCAAAACTACCAAGCAAGACATGATGTCCATGTGAACGCACATATATACACAACAGAAAAAGAGTATATATTTATGTACAAATAAATATGGTTATGTTCTCTTCTGCAAGGCAATGATTATTACCATGAAGATAGGAGAAATAAGAAAGAGAAGGTAGGGCAGCACTTGATTCAATGCCCTTTCTTGCACGTTGAGGTCTTCTTGTAAAGGGTAGTTAGACTTTCTTTCTATAAAAGCATCAAAATAGTTTTGGTAGCCAGTGTTCAATGAGAATGGAGATCTCGTTGTCATCTTCATCATTTCCATAGCCTGCCAGGTTATAAGATTTATCCCATCATGCAGCACAGCAAGTACATAAAACAAATGGTCTCCTATTATTGTAAAAAGGTTTAGGCAGAGAAGCCAGGGCATGTTACTATGTGCGTTGTCAAATATAATTGAATTATAATCAGTTTACTTGAGTTTTATTCCTTTCAGTCCAACATATAGGACCTATTTAGGGAGTTGATCTTGATCCTAATATAAGACATCTTTCTAATTTTTCTCAAATTATCCCTAATAATGATCTCTCAATAATAAATAAGCAATAGAGGGAGGGTGGGAATAAAGATAGATGATAAGGGTGTGTTACTATTTTAATGTCATTTTAACTAACTTACCTACCCTTAATCTAATTGCTCTAATATATGTCTTCTATTTAGGACTAGAGAGAATATTAAATTTCAACATATGAAAGTATATCTAAAGCATTATGAAATTTGGAGGCAAAATAATAGATAAAATTAATTTAAGAAGTCCTAAGTTATGCTGTTATCGAAATAGAGGGAGGAGGGAGAGAAGAGTGACTCCCACTTTGGTCAATATGATCCCACAACTATGGGGCTTACCTCTCCCTCCCTCTCCACACCAGCAACATATTGCACAAGCACGGTTTCATGTAGAGCAAAGTAATTACCTGAAAGCTGAACACAAACTGTCTTGCCTTCTTGCTCACTTTAGGACTTGGATGAGATTGAAGTTTTTCATACATAAGTCGAGCTTCATTGGACCTGCCAATTAATCAAACTAAGTAGAATATCTAAAACCACAAGGCAATAGAAAACAGTAAAGAGCATCCACCTAGCCTTTCAAATCAAGAGGTTATTGTGGTTTCGAAAAATTCTTAATTATGAGAGACCTTGGCAGGAAATCATGCAAGCAACTTTAGTTCTACGGATATAACGTGATATCATAATAAAAACTAGCAGACTTTTGGTGCACAGAACCGGAAACTAAAGATTCCGTAATCCTTAATATTCAACATCTCGAGCTTTTTTTGTCCATACATTGCCCCTCTCACCAGGCAGAAAATCCTGGGAATCAGCATTATCTCCCTCGTTGAGGCTTATCATACCTCACCTTGATAGGCAACTGTTGCAAGAATCAAACACATCTTGGCCTCGTGAACCTACCTAAATCCAAGCCATCAATGCCTGATTGAATTTGAAATCTGGGTCAAATCTTTGTATTCCAAATGTATTTTTCTTGCTGTTGTTTGGCATAGAGGAAAGGGGGTGCAGTTTCCTTTTTAATATAAGACTCTCCTCCACTAAGAGATAGCTCCCATTCTTTTCAAAAAGAAGGTATACAGAGATTAGAGGGTCTCTTAGGCTCGCATTAGAATAAAGAGCATGCAATTGGATGTACATCCATTGTCACATAGAAATACTTTGCATCTGAATAAAAAATTTGGAGGTGGCATTTGTCTTTCTTTGCAAAAGGAACATGTAAGAAATGGAGACAAGTTTATTTCCGATGTATCAAAAAAAAAAAAAAAAGAAATGGAGACAAGTTATTTATTTCTTAAAGAGAGGTATATAAATAAGTACTAAATATCGTAATAACATCACATTTTTCTTTCTTAGATGAATAAATAAAACATTAGATTGAACACATAACACAAATATTTGGATAACAGTGTTCCGGTAAACCCAATAGGAAGTACTTCTTTTCTTTTTTGGTATACCGATTCAATAGGAACTTTATACATACCTGCTGATGGAGTCTTGACAAATTGCCCACTGCAAAGCAGCTAATCCATGCAACTCACTCTGCAGAGACAAGATTAATATAAGTTTCCTTTTGAATATATTTAGAAGAGTTAAGAGGGAGATTGTTACAGAATCATAATTCTGCATGAAGAGAAATAAGAGGGAAATAGAAGAAACAGATAAAAAAACCAGGAAGAACTAGAGAAATTAGAGAGGAGACGCGAGAGACTAATCAAAACCATTCCATTTTCTAACAAGTCTGAAAATCCCATTACAATAGAGAGTAGTATCCTATTTATTACAAATCTATTTTTCTGTAACTAACCAGCTAGTAGCCAACTTACAAACCAATGTGTTATTCTTATTACATAACAAAAAGTAGTAAACTTACTTAGTAAGTAGTATACGTCAAAGCAGTTACCTTAAAAGTTAATTTCTCCATAACCTGTTCATAGAAGGGCAATGCTTCTTTCAGCTTTCCTGCGTTCATTAATGAGTCACCTTCTTCCAATGCCTGCAAGCATTATGTTATTTGGAATAATTATGCTCCAAAACCATAACAAGCAGCTCTAGAAGTGGAAAAATAAATCAATAGAACAAAAAGAAAAACTGAGTCAATAACACTTTATTGCAATGCAAAATTTGGTCTCACACACACACACACACCTCCTCACACTCAGATTTTAGCTTTGGATCAATATTTAACCCAATTTTCTTCTTGTAGTCCGCAAGTAATTGTCTTGTTCGTTCTTCTTTAACAGCCTTTTCTTCTTCAGTCTCTAGCGCATCTCCAGGACGTATCGTTTTTCCTCCACCATACTGAAAACACCGAAAAATAATTAAACACAAACAGACACAAAAGAAATTAGAGGGAAAATAAACGGAGGGCAAATTGAGAAATATAACATGCCCTGAACAAGTGAAGTGAATGTGAGCAAATTAAAGGAATTGCTAAATTTGCAGAGCTCAGTATCAAATTCTATATACTGTTTTTGAAATATTGCTTGGTCTAGGAAAGACACCCCAAGTAGAAACTTTTGGCTTGTAAAGATCTGATTCATCATCTTCCTCAGTTTTAGGAGCTGTTGTTGCAGCATCAAACTTGGTAGCATCCCCAACAATGAACTCCACCTCAGCCACATCATTGCTTGAGAAAGAGTCAGACATTGGAACCAATCCAGGTGGAAGCCCCCTGGTCTGTTTCTTATCCGCAAATTCAAGCCCAATGAAATCCATTTTTGAAACTGACAATTGTCCTTTCTTACCAACACTATCATCCACTGTATTACTTCTTGAAGACCCTTCATTCCCTCCCTCCAATCCTAAGAACCGATTCAATTTTCAAACACGTGTTTCAGTTTTCATCACACACTAAATTAAATACATTAAAAAAGGTCAACTCAATTCTAGTCCTCACTTGGTGAGAGTGATGGAAAAGGGAATATACTAATTTGAATACGACCTCAGACCCTACGGCAAGCAAGCCTACAATTGAGCCAAGCCGCGAACCTAATTGATATTTTTTTATTTTGAAAAATTCTAAGAAAACTAAATAAGTGACTTATGTATCATTGATTTGTCTAAATTTTTTTCTTTAAACTAGTTTATTTGACTCTGACACATTACATGACGTAGTAATAATAGTAGCTCACCTAGCTCCCTTAACTTGTAAAAGAAGTCAACATGATGTTGTATTTAATAACAAAAAGTATGGGATTGGATTATATGTTAGTTTATAAGTCAGATAAATGAAATTGAAGTTTTATTTAGCTTATTAGAATTACAATTTTAGAAAAAGTGAAATAAGGTAGTAGTATAATTACCTTGAGGCGTTTGAGGTGGCACAATAATCCCTTTGTTCTGCTTGTACTTGTTGGCCTTCTCCATTGCCATCTTTAGGGCCATGGGCATTTCCTTCTCACCTGAACTGGGCCCCACGCTTTGGTGGGATTTCAAATCGTCGGGGTTGGATTTGAGAGATAATTCTTGTCTGTATGACTTGGCTTTGCTAAAGGCGAGCTTCACAGGGTCCACTGCTTCGGGCTGAGATTGAGATTCAGAAGAATGAGCGTTTTGAGGGCTAAGGGAGCAAAAAGGCTTGATGATGATGGGCTTATATTGGGAGGAGAGAAGAGACGGTTTTGAGGGGGAGGGGGAGATGAAGTTAAGTGAAGAGAAGCATAAAGAGTGTAAACAAGCCATCAATAAATTTCATGCATACGATCCTCCTCTGTTTCTGTTTCTGTTTCTGTTTCTGTTTGTGGTTAGATAAGGCAATAACGAACGAACGCTCCTGGATCCTCCCGCTCCCGCCTTTTGGATTATTATATTATATCATCTGGGAAAATTTCACTTTGCCTCCACAAAATTAAAATTAGGGGGAAATTACACTAATATCCCGTTTAGAAAAAACATAATACTCTCTCCCTTCCTAAATAAATATAACACCACTCTCAAAATTCACTTTCTTCCCTAAGTGTAAAAACACTTACTAACTCCGGTCATAAATATAAGACTTATTTACCAAATTTGATTACATTAAGAATGTTATTTAAGTTAGTTAAAATTACATGATATTACCAATATACCCTAACTATCCATCATTCCACTTTCACCCCCACCCCCCATCTCTCTCTCTTCTTGTCTATGCTTAGACTCCACCCTCACTCTCTTCTTGTCTATCATTAGGGAGCATTGACTCTACCCTCACCTTCTTCTTGTCTAATACTATTAGGGAGCATTAATAAGGATTTTTTTGGGAAAAGTTAAAAAATAGGTCTTATATTTAGGATAGTAGGAAGTGCTAATTTTTCCCAACTTTTTTTTCTCAAATTAACCCTACTAATGCTTGTTAATAATGAACAAATAAGAGAGGGAGAGTGAGAAAAATGTATATAGTTAGGGTGAATTGATACTATCATGTGACAATAATTAACTTAAATATCATCCTTAATCTACTCAAATTAGGTAAAATGATCTTATATTTAAGAACAGATGGATGGAGTATCTAGTAACTAACGAGCTCTTTCACTTGTGAATGATGGCCCTTACATTTGTCATTGACAATTTATTTATGAGATTTGTTAGACATTATTAGTATAATTTTCTCGAAAATGAAATAATGTGTGGTGTAGTTATATATAGGTATGGTGAAAATAGCCAATAAGGCTTATTTCAATACGGCCTTTTTCTGATAAAAAACACAGGCCTTTTAATGTTTACAAAAAGCTAAACTGGGCTTCCTTAATACTATCGAACTTCACACATGGCCGACCCAATACGAGGGTTTTCAGAAGAAGATTACGCCGAACAATAACAAAGAATGAAGGTAGGGTTTTTCGTGGCTTCATATAAAAGGGCATTTCATTCCTTATCTTGTTTCGTTAGGTCTCTCATTTCAGTCAGGTCTTGCGAGCTGAGGTTCTCGTTTGTTTTGTTTCAGACCTCGTAGGTCACACCAATCTTCCAAAGGTAACATACATCTTTCCCACTTGTCTCTTTCAGTGTTCACTTTACAAGTCTTATTTCTTTCTTTGTCTCACTATCATTTCTTGTGTTTTATTTAGGGTTTGGGTTTGCATCTATTTGGATATATATTTTTGGGGTTTATGAAATTGATGGATCCTATTCGTTTGAGTTGATGTTATTTTTGAGGGGCTTTTCTATATGATTAATTGCTTTCAGCTAAATCCGATCGGCTTCTACGTGCTGTGTTATTTGGTGAAATCATTTTTTCTTTATATGATTGGATTTTGGCGGCAATTTTCTAAGCTTGAGTGTTTGGGATAGAATTGGTGAAGTTGCTGTGAAAGTATTGATTTTTCGCCCTATAAGTAGTATTAGCTAGGGGTGTTAAAGGCTAATGTATTGCATTTTGTGAGATTTGAGCTTAGCTAGTCTGTTGCTTGTGACCCGGATGTATTGTTTTTACATGAAGAGTGATGGAGTTAAGTATTTAATTGCTTTTCTTCTAATCATGCGTGTCACTATTGCCTCCAATGATGAATAAAATAACTTTCGTTCTACTGAGTTGCTCCTTGCGGAAAAACTGGAGACCTGAACTGAGGAGGCTTTATAATTTGTTTTATTACATTTAGGTTAGTGTTATTGCATATGGAGTTTGAAATTATACTCAAATCTTTTGGATTTTGTGGGAGAGGAAACAAAAAATTACTCCCTTTTGGATTTTTGAATAAACGTCTTGTTGTTTATTATAAGTGCTTCAGATGGTTCTTGTACTTTTTTCGTTGATATCTAGATGTCTGTATTTGAAGTATACTTTTCTTTGATGAATCTTATATTCTGGTATTTCACTTCTGTGTAGATGAATCGTGAAAAGTTGATGAAGATGGCCGGTTCAGTCCGAACTGGTGGGAAAGGTACCGTGAGAAGGTATATGCATGTACCAATCGCCACTCTGGTGATCTTTCATCTTTCATTCAATTGTTGTTATGGTTTGCATGTTTCTCTTCTGCCATTTCTGCATTTTTCACCATATCAGAAGTTTGCATCTTTACGAGCAAAGCAGCATTATGCAAATGCATAGGCACTATGGAATATATCTTTAGCAATTACATCGGATCATTACATTGAGTTCAATTTTGACAATGATATGATTGTGACAATTACAGAAAGAAGAAGGCCGTCCACAAGACAACAACTACAGATGACAAAAGGCTTCAGAGCACCTTGAAGAGAATAGGGGTGAATGCTATCCCTGCAATTGAAGAAGTTAATATCTTCAAGGATGATGTAGTTATTCAGTTTTTAAACCCTAAAGGTAATGTCTGGTTCAGCTGTTCTTTACTTTTAAAGACATATTGACAATATTGACTATTGACTATAATGTCAGTCATGGCTATGTGTTTTGTTTAAATCATAAAAAATTGGAGTGTTCACTGTTCTGGTAATTTATTTTACAGTTCAAGCGTCAATTGCTGCCAACACCTGGGTTGTTAGTGGTGCTCCTCAAATAAAGAGTAAGCATATTCATTGATGTGATGATTATATATGCTATTATCTGACTGAACTCACGTACTTATACTTTAGAGTGTGCTAAGGAATTTCTCCGCACTCTCTTTCAATAGCCTGTAATTAAATGCGTAAAAATTTATTCCAAGTTAGATACTTAATATTCGACATGTGATTTTTCTCTTGCAGAGTTGCAGGATATACTCCCCAACATTATTAACCAATTAGGTATGTGCCTCGGATGTCATGTCAATTGCACAGTTTTTCTTTTTCCTGCTTGCTGTTTACTAAGGAGTATTGTTTGTTTCATAAAAACAATGCAGGACCAGATAACCTGGAAAATCTGAAGAAACTTGCAGAGCAGTTCCAAAAGCAGGCTCCTGATGCAGCAGGTGCCAGTGCATCTGCAGTGCAAGAGGAGGATGACGATGAAGTCCCAGAACTTGTCGCTGGGGAGACCTTTGAGACAGCTGCTGAGGAGAAGACCGAGAAGACCGCAGAAGCATCTTAGATTAGAGCTTGACTGTGACAATATTTGCTATTGTTTCTAAGGTTTTTTTTTTACTCCTATCAAATTTCAAGTATTTTCAGGTGCTTCTTGTATACTTTAAATAGTTGCAATACTCCTGAATTGGCTTTCCTTTAGGCTTTCCCGTACTAATACCTCATATTGAGTCATTCATGTGCCTCATCGTTGGAGGTAGAAGCCAGTTTTGCTGCATAACGTGCAATTTGAGTTCACATTTGGGTCCAGGGAACAATTAAGTTTTGGAGAGACAATTAATCAAAACCTTGGCAAAATTATTTTCAGAGATTGATTATTTCTGCATTAGCATGACGGAATTCTAGCCAACAGATTTCTAGCTCAAGCGCCAGCATTAATCTTTCAATAAACTGATTAATGTATTTGATTTTTCTGAGGCTGCAATGTTTTAGTGTACATCACAAGAGTAGTAGACGAAACAGTGAAACTAAAAGTAAGACATCGAATCATGCACCTGAAGGTTTACCACACCGATCAAATTCAAATTGTGCGCACTTGATGGTTTACCAAACAAAAATGATATGTTGTGAGGATTTTATATGTTTCTTTTGACATCTGAAATATATCTAAGATAGATTGAATTGAGCATTCAGAAGCGTGGTAAGCTATGGTTCTTTATTCAACACTACTGAAACCAAATGACAAATACAGTCGAGTCGAGATGAACTATGGGATCTTTTTTATACACTGCTATTTCAGGATTTCTTATATTTAAGATGGGGTTAATAGAATTTTTGAACCATCAATTAATCTTTTTGTTTTTTGAACTTTAAAATAATTAGTGGCTTCGGTCATTAAATTTTGATTTGAATTTGGTTTGAGTCTCCCAATTTTATAGTATATATAATCATTGGTTCCTGATCAGGTCATAAAAAGGAGAGGGATTAAAAGCACAAGTTATAATTTCATGTAATAAAACCAAAATTGGATAAAATTTTAAGGGTCAAAACTACCAATTTAAGAGTTATGGGATCGAAACCAAAATCTTTGAAAATTTCAATCACCAAAAATTGCATGAACCATTTAGATTCATGTAATTTAACCAAAATTGGATAAATATTCAAGGATGAAAACCCCTGACTTAAAGTCATGGGATCAGAACCAAAATCGATAAAATTTCAATCAGCAGATGTTGTATGAATCATTTAATATATAAGGCAGAGTTCATCATGGAAATACTAGGAAATATGTAATAGAGTTAGACTCTTGATGAGAGAGATTCCACCAGTGCAAAGAACCGGTTTCCCTACTCAATGAAAAGATGAGTAGTGAGTGTTGGTCGACTTAAAACCATTTGGATATTACTTATACAGTCTAAGATTGAGTATCTATTGATGCTACAAAATCTACATCAAATTTAGACCATATATGTGAAATTTGATTGTCTTAATATAAATAGTTCTACCTACTCATTTTTTTTATTAGTAGAGAAACCGATTCCCCAATTTAATGCTTATGGGAAAGGGAAAATACAAAAACACCTTCCAATTTTAAATTTTCAATAATTATTTCTCTATATGTATTAGCAACTACAATATAGGTATTAATAACCATTAACAATTCAAAATGACCAATTTAAAATTTTTAAATTTGAAAGGTTTTTTCACCATTATCTCTATCGAAAATAAATAAATGAACCTAATTTATAGAATATCGTTTTTATGAAATTTTGTAATTTCATTTTATCTATACAAGTTCGTGCATAAACTTTCATCTTTTTATAGTAACATAAACTTTGTATGAGGTTCAAAACTGGGCGGTCAAACTAAAGGCATGGTTAGAAGAATTTTCAGGATAAATTAAATTAATAGTTTTTTATTACAATTAAATTAATAGTTTGTGGTGAGGTGATGAGAACTAAACATGAAATGAAAAAAAGTGCTTCTTTCCTAACTACAAAGTGTAAACTAACCTACCTATAGGTCTTCAGGTAGATAAATGTTATAGTCCCCGTTCATTTCTCATTACTTTCTAACATTATAGTGAGCAGGAACAATTACTTTGAAGTATATGCTTAATTTGTATTTTTTTTTTCAAAAATGTTACTTAATTTTTTGAAACATGAAAAAATTGAACAATTACAGTTGAGTTTAAGATAAAAAAACGTGAATGATTTTCTCATCTTATGCATGATTTAGAAAGTAATTAAACATTTTTTAATAATATTTTTAATTAGTAAAAAGTGATTTCCACGATCATGTTGACTTCCACAATAAGTAAACTCCTTAATCAATCCTTTTATTTTGTGCCATAATTACTTGGGAAGGTTGGAAAGTTCATAGAATTGATCAATAGTGGAATAGAGAGGGTAGGTATATACATGCATTACATGATTTGAATGATTTATTTGGAAATTAACCAAATCTTCCTATATTGTTGAAGAAAATAAATTTTAGGTTGATATCCTTCTGTTTTGAATTAATTACACAGACCTCTTTTTTGTTTAGAATATAGTTTAGTCCAATAATGTTTTGCCACTATTTAGAATATTCTGAAAACATTCTAGAAATATAATTTTAAAATATGAATTGGAAATCATTTAGTGACTTATATGATTTATAATTATATGTGTAGGTGTATAAGCAGAAAGCACAAATTATCAAAGCAATAAAATTACCAAATTATCATGATATATGTAAGAACTTGTACTTATTCAAATTATTATTATCACGATGAAAATTTGTCCATTTGAATAAATACTTTGTAAGATGATTCTGTGATCACATTTAAAAAGGATTAAATATCATATTTGTCCCGAAAGTTTTTAATGGAGATTAACTTTTCCCCTAAAGTTTTCTTATAATCAATTTTGCCCTGAAAATTCACAAAAGTGATCAATGTTACCCCACAATTATCCAAAGTTAATTTTGACTATTAAATTGGTCAAACTCCCCATGTCATGTCACTTAATCACATTTACCATATACACATTATGTCATGTGTCATGTCACATCACATTTTTTGACCCATTATTTATTTTTAAATTAAAAAATAAGTTCTTTTTCTTCTATCTCTCTCATTTCATAGCCTTCATCTTCCTACACTCAATTTTTACACAAAAATCGAAGCTTCCTTAAAATTTCCAGAGCAAATTTGAATTTAACCTCATTTAAAATTTAAAACTGAAAACATATTCTAATTTGATGATCACATTAGAATATGTTTTCAGTTTTCTATTTTAACCAACAAAAATACCGGTTGGTAAGATGCATGTGTTTAATTGGGAAGTTTGGTCGTTGAGCATTATGATTATATTTGGCATTGGAAGGGGTTAATTTTCAGATTCGAACGAACAAAAAGCAGTCCAACGTGAAGTGGTAGATTACTGGCATAAATTCAGAACCATCCAAGTTGTTTCCCGCAAAAAAGGCAAAGCATTTGTTCCTCTTCGTTTAAATATTATGTATATTTTCAATCATCGCCCACTAAATATTTCATCAGAACATATTCATATTCTTTCTGACCACATAAACTATATTCTTTTCATTTCTTTTAAAAAAAAATAATATGAACTTTGTATAGGAAAGAATTCTCTAGTGTTGAGGATCTTTTTTACAAGTAGCTCATGGATATATTATTGGGAGATTCCTTCACTTCTACAAGTTACATATTTATAAGTTTAACCTGTATATGAACAATAATTTTAATTGTGCTATTTATTAATTGAATTTAACAATTACATATATGAGTCTTGACAAATCAAACTTCTAAAAGATTGAATTCTGTAAATTTTTTATAATTTACTTTTATTAGATCAAACTTAATTAATGAATTATTTAAAAAATAATAAAGTTTCAACTCGACCCAGTCGATCGAATTTAGTTAGTTAAATGTGTTGACTTATCCAACTAGTTTTCCTATGGCAATCACCTCATCTAAAATTGTACAAAAGTATAATTTGTGTAATCTATCAATCTCTACAAAAGTACCAATCTAATGCAGAAAAATTCACATGATCTCTCCAATATGATTTAATGTCATGTACCAGGCCACATGTTTTAAAGCAACGTAGTACCATAGACTATATATGTAAGTTGTTAATATCCCGATCAAGATAATCGGCGAGATTTGTTTCCCAAATGATTGCATCAAATTAAAAGGGTATTATAGTATAACTCATAAACGTTAGCTCTTTTTTTTTTGAACAGGAAGCATAAATTTTTATTAAACTAGAGAATCAAAATACAAAATAGGTCTGCAAAAAGGAAAACTAAAATGATAATACATAGAAAACCTAAAAAGATAAACATGGATAGGAGTGAGCCGTCGCCCACAAAAACCCTACCATCTTCTTCATCTTTCCTTCATGAGAATTTGTGGGTAGAAGAGAACCGTCTCCGGTAGAAACGTCATTGAGTAGTGGTTGTTCAAAAAACCATCCCAAAGGATCCACACCTCTTATCGGCAATAAACCAATCAATTTGGTTTTCAAGGAAGCTCCATGAGTAGATCTCACGGAAACAAACGTGCCCACAAAACTAATACATAAGATGAAGATTGGGTAGAAGAAATTCCTCTTGTTGTCGAAACTCCTAGACCAATTTATTTGAAAATGAAAGAAACATAAAAACATACCAATGAAAGTGACGGACGTCTCCTTCCCCGACATGAACCGGGGAAGGAGACGCCGATGAAAAAACTCGTACAAAGACGAGAGAAGAGATCCCACCACCACCCAAAAAGTTTGAGAGGAGGGGGAGAGAGGATATCATAAACGTTAGTTCTAGTGGAAAGAGTTATCATTCGAATGATAACTGAACTCATCATCATAAACGTTAAGCTATGAATTCATAGCTTAAGCTAAATGTAATGTATGTCTTGATCATTCCAATCCGAATGAATACAGAAGACATTTTTTTAGATAATCATCCTATTTTTAATTCTCAATTGTACTTTAGTAATGGTTATAACATTTTGTATTCACACATGGATATGAGAGTAGGCGTGAAGCATATTATTGAAGAGAATAATGTAGTTGAATGTATCAATTAAGAGGGTAATAAAATTAGATAAAATTTGAATCCATTGAAAAGGAGTTGAAGAATATTGAAAATGCTAAAAGAAAGTATTCAAATGGTATCGATCTTATATCTCACACACACAATATTAGCTTTCTCTACTCTAACTTTTCTACAGAGGGCCAACGCATTGGTTAGTGCTCAAGCATCAGTCATCCCTGATTTCTCATAGGCAAATCAATAGAATGTTATGGTCAAAAGGTGGAAACTTCAGCGTTCCTCCTTCTATCGCATCGTCCTGATTTATTTTGAAGGGTCTCTTCTACAAACTTTCACCTGGAAGCAATCTAGCATTTCTGGAAATCTTTTTGCATTGAGTTGTTTTCGTTTTGTTCTAAACTGGATACATCAGTCTGGCCTACCCAAGGAGCGTCTTACCATCTGGAATGTTCGTAAGCATAGTATTAACATCAATTGCTGGGCTCCCTCAGTTTCAAATGTCATTGCGAGAGATGTTGCTATTTTGATTCGTCTTTTTAACTTGCTTTCTTTTTATTTGCTTACTGACGATCATTTTAATGCTTTTCCTTTTTCTTTTCATGATATTATTAGAACTATGTAATCATTATAATTAATCTCATTTTGTTTTTTTATAAAAAAAACACAAACACACACACACAAGAATAATAGATAAATTATACTCCTCCGGTCTTAAATATAAGACCTAATTGACTTTTTTCGGAGATGTTAAGGTTACAAAATATGTTATTAAATTATGACATATTTGATATATTTTTAGATTAGTCATTAGTTTATAGGTTAAATAAACTAGTTTAAGAAAAATTTAGGTAAATCAATTTATAATTGACTTATTATTTTGCTTTTTTAGGATTTTTCAAAAAAGTCAACTAGGTGTTATATTTAGGACCGGAGGTAGTATATCATAAATGTAAAATTAGATAAGAGAAAGAAAATAGGATAAAAAAATTCACATGAAGGAATAATTTGCTCCTAGATCTAATTAAACTGAAGAAAAAGAAGAATAATAGATAGTTTATATATAATATCTTCCAAGACAATGTCTCCAGTTGCTTTCATTGATAAAATACAATAAGTACTACTCCCTTTCTCTCAAAACATAAGCTTTATATTTATGAAAGATATTGTTTCAAAATATAAACTACATTTTATGTTTGTCTAAACATTTATTGCATTTTTAATAAAATTACTTTTCCTTCATCTTTTGCCCATACACTCTCTCTTTCATTTTTATTATCTCTTATTTTACATTCTTTTTCATCTTTCACAATAAGAATAAATTTAGAAAATAAAATAGATTCCTCACATAGTTAATGCTTTTAACTAATTTAAATAATTTTTTTGAATAAAACAAAGTATAAATAGTTATTTGAAGCTTGTATTTTTGGAGGGAGTTAGGCGGTAAGATCAAACACTCCAAATAACTTGCATATGTTAATTAATGCATGAGATAGTAGAATGTTTGTAGCCTTGTTGTTATATTCACGCGCACACAACATCTAAAAAAGCTACATATTCTAGTGGATATATCTATTCAGCCAATAACGACTGTCCCTTTGTCCAAGAAAGAAGACAAGGCCTAAGTATTTTAATTTAGCCTAAATAAAATCAAGATTCCCAAAGAGAGACAGGTCCACAATGAAATGTTTGGGATTTTTTCAACAAAGTTTTCAATGTATTGGGAAAATGGATTGGAATTTGGCAATGCAGGCTAACTAGCTAGGCAGGTCTTCCAGAAAGAAAGATATGGCTCAAATGCTCAAAATTCATTCAAAATTAAATCAACACAACAATAATATGACAGACAGTGGCAACGACTTATATTGTCGCTAAAGTGATCATTAAAACCTTCAATTATTGGTCCTTTCTTAGGGTTTATTCCTCTCTATATGTGTGTTAGATGGCAGATCAATTAAACTAACACAATGATTCTTTGGAAGGATATGTATATTGGGCTACACTGTTCTGGTGCTTTAGTTATTTCTCAGGACCAATAACATCCAATACACTTGTGTCTTATTCTCAGCTCTTAAAAGGTCAATTATAAATTTCTTTTGTGATCATGAAGATTTTCAACTTTTTAAAATGCCTGAAAAGGGAAAATCATGGAGGAATGTCAACTATATGTTCATTAGTCCATACAAGCATACATGCACTTACCATCGTGTTCTTAAAAGATGGTAAAAATATATTCTTTCCATCATTTATACAAGTTATTATCATTTTTTAAAAAATCATAGTCTTTAGTATAAGTTTCTCTACAAGATTTCTGATGCTAATTATTTTATTTCATAAAAAATACTGCTTGTCCATTTTAATTATCATGTAAAAGTTTGTCATGTTAAAACTATTGCGCGCGGATATGTCTCAAAGGAAGAGTTTCACAAAACCTAGAATTATGAGAGTCCAAGAGAATATATAGTAAATTGGTGATATATATTCTCTTGGACTCCCATAATTAAGTTAATAAGTGGTTTAAGGGGACGCGGAGTAGAATCATGCATATGACAATGACTCACCAGAGATCATGCAGTTGAAATATATATTGCAATTTCCCTATCCATAAGTTGATTGCCATGATAATTCTCTTCATATCTATATAAAACATATTTATCTAATTTGATTAGATTAAGTATATTAGTTTATTGCGATAAAATCTTAAAAATAATAAAAATGATAATATAAAATATATTCATTCTCAATCATTGATTTGTCAATCTTACAACCACAGTGATAAGATGAGGAGAAAGGAAAAACAAAGATATGAAATCCTATATATTCCATATATCTTACGTTTAACATGAACGGGGGAAGTAGAGCTTGACCTTTTCTCTATTGGCAACTGTTAACTTCCAAGCACACTAGTAGCATATGAAATCACTTATAACAATAATAATTACTATAAGACAGATAATGTTTGTGCGTCCACTGATTAATATGAGTATTATTGTATGAAACACGTTTACATGACAAGGAACTCATAGAAATTAGTCCAAATTTGTCTCCCCGTGGGTGTTATCCCAATTACTTAATTCTTATATATTTATAAATTGAATAATTTATCGGTCGCCCAAATAGAGATATCCACCAAGTTAATGACAGATTTTCCCCATCCCCCCCCCCGGTTCTTACTAGATATAATTATATACACAATCAAATCAAAATAAATATATTTTAAATCCGAATGTGAGATAAAAAATTAGTAACCAGATTTAGCTGTGCAGGGTTAAGTAATAAAAAAAAGTTCACTTATTTTGATTTCATCGAAGAAATTCCATTTGACACAAGATTTTTTCATAATATATATTTAAATAAATAAGCTCAAAGTCGCACGGACTCAATTTTCGTAAAGAATATTGTCTGTAAATATGTCAGAAGAGAAGGATGCTAATTAAGCTCTTATACAAACGCCTTCAACATAATATTAACGATTTTAATTCAACAAAAGCGGTCTGAAAATAAAAGGATTGTAAAATACTCCTACACAAAAAAAGTTGCATAAAGAAAGCAAGTGACGAACAAAAGCAATTGTGGAACCAAAAAATGACAAACCCACTTAGCTTTTATACATACATACATAAATACACACACATTATATATATGTTGATGACCTGAGGAAAATTACATATAATTACACCGAAATCATATCCAACCATCACAAAGGAAAAAAAGCAAGAAGAAGCAAAAAGACTATTTATCTCTCTTCCACGGAATGATTACATACACCTAATTTTTTCTGAGTTTATTCACTAACAAGGTAAGTCACGAACGAAAGCTCGTGCATGGATTCCATGCAAAATAAGGCAATTTTCAACCAAGAAGATTTTCATCACCACTATTCCATTACCTTTAAAAACTAGTTATAATTATCCAAACAAATATTGAAAATCTTCTCAATAAGTGATTGCATGGAATCCAAATCTGAAAAAAAAAGATTAAGTATGGTTTTTTTATAGAGTTAATTAGATTATGTTTTTATTAGAGGTGAATGAGATTGGGAGGATTAATATTAGTGAGCATATGAACGACTTCTCTCATGGTGGGCCTGGAAGTGCCTTTCTCTTCCACACACATCATAGCTATCTTGAACATGTGAATGACGCCGGTGAGAGCGTACCCTGTTAGCCTGGGGTCGACCACCGCCATCACCATGGCGGCTTCGGACGGCGGAGGAGGCAGCTCCGACGTTGTGTTCTTTACCCACCCGACAATGTCTACACCATCTCCGAACTCACCCACCGGTTTCCTCCCCACTATTAGCTCCAGAAGTACTACTCCAAAGCTATATACATCGCTCTTCTCATCCACTTTTAATGTGTATGCATACTCTGTATAAACAAGAGGCCATCAAAAACATAGCAATGGATTAACTCATCTCTGTATTGATTTTTTTAAAACTTCTTTCTTATTCAAACTTATTTTATATTATCTTTAAACTTAAATATAAGAGCTACTTGAGACAACTTTGCTTCTTAGTTAATACTCCCTCCGGTAATTACCAAAAAAAAAGAAAAAAGAAAATACTCCCTCCGGTCCTAAATATAAAACTTAATTGACTTTTTTGAAAAATACTAAAAAAAAGCAAAATAAGTTAATTATAAATTGATCTACCTAATTTTTTCTCAAAAAAAAAAATAGTTTATTTTACCTATAAGCTAATGGATAATCTAAAAAGATATCAAATATGTCATGATTTAATAACCTATTTTGCAACCTTAATTTCTCCAAAAAAAAGTCAATTAGGTCTTATATTTAGGATCAGAGGTAGTATATATGTATATCTAAAACACTTTTTTTGAATCCTTTTTTCTATTCATTGTTTTTCTCCAGACTAAGTTGCAAGTTTGGTTTAATGAAGTGTTTTCTTTAATTTTTTTAAATTTCAATTACTATATCATAATTTTTCATTCTCTCTCGATATCTAATGTATATATGCGAACCAAAAAAAAGGAGAAAAACGAGAAGAGGCAAATGAATAACTCTACTGCATATATTCTAAGGCACACACCCTATATTTTGTATTTACGGAGTATGTACATATCTACAGAAAAATCTTTTTTTTTAAAGTTTTCATGGATCCTAAATTGTTGTGACAAGGCTTAATTTGCATAAAATTGACGACCTCTTTTAATATGTTTTGTATATGGCATGTAGTTAAACATTAAATTAAAACCAGATCTAGATTAGTAATTCACTATATATGAAACTTCTATATATATATATATATATATATATATATATAATCAAAGAAGAGAAATATATAGTTATGCATGATATATAGGTCCAAATTATAAATGACATGATGCTTAAAATAATAGTAATAAAATAACATCTATTCACATGTAAATTGATGATGAGAGAAGAGATAAAGATAGATAATCACCTGGAGCTATGTAACCGTAAGAGCCAGCAATAGCAGACATAGACTGAGAAGCACCAGGGTCAAGAAGGAACTTAGCCAAACCAAAATCAGCAACATGAGCTTCAAAATCAGCATCCAACAATATATTATTCGACTTCACATCCCTATGTATAATCCCTGGCGAACAATCATGATGAAGATAACACAATCCCTTAGCTGCCTCAACCGCAATCTTATACCTAGCCTCCCATTGTAAATGCCCTCCTTTAGCCCCATGTAACCATTCCCCTAAACTCCCATTACTCATATACTCATACACCAATAAATTCGTCTCTTTATTAGACACATACCCCAATAGCCTCACTATGTTCCTATGCCTAATTCTCCCCAATGTCTCTATCTCAGCCTTGAACCCATAGTCATTCCTCCCATTCAAACCCGGGCCCACAAGTCTCTTTATGGCAACATCTGTGCCATCTTTAGTGGTACCTCTATACACAATCCCGGCCCCACCTTTCCCAATGATGTTCTCATCCTTCAGGCATTCCAACACGTCATCAGCCTTGAAATTCATGCGCCTAAACAGTGTAAGCTTCCATGTGAGGGACTTGTTGTGCCATCTTTTTCTAAGTGTGTAGATTGTGATGCATATGAGGATAAGTGTGGTGAGTAGGGTGATTGTTATTACTATGATTTTTGTTGTGGTTGATTTCACTGGCTTGTGGTTGGTTTTGCAAGAATGGTCATTTGGAAAACATAGTCTTGGGTTTCCGGCAAAGGTCTCGCCGGAGAAAACACTGAATTGGCCGCCGGTGGGGATTTTTCCTTCAAGATTGTTATGAGAAAGATCAAGTGTTGTTAAACTTGTCATAGAACCAATCTTATCCGGGATTGTACCTGTTATGAGATTCATTGAGAGATTGAGGATGCTGAGAACTGTTATTTTATTGATCTCTCTTGGGATTTCTCCGGTGAGCTCATTCCGGCTGAGGTCAACGGCGGTCAACGAGCCACAGTGAGTGATAGAATCAGGAATGGAATCACTGATATTGTTGAAGCTTATATTCAACTTAGTCAGCATAGGCAAATTGAACATCTCCTCTGGAATCTCACCAACAAAATGGTTCACATCAAGCGCGAGATTCTGTAAGCTTTTGAGATTTCCGATCGCCGGAGGGATTTTCCCGGTGAGGAAATTATTAGAAAGTGTAAGAATTCCAATGAGATCACCTGACATATCTGAAGGTAACTCCCCAGTTAACATGTTGTTACTGAGATCAATCATTGCCACCGAAGGAAGATTGAAAATGCCAGGAGGGATTGAACCAGAGAGGAAATTATTAGAAATTCTAACTTTTTTCAAAGATTTGCACTCACCAAGTTCTTCAGGGATTGAACCGTCAAAGGAATTATTCATTAGAATGAAAGTTGTCAACTTACCTCCTTTACACAAATCCTTAGGAATTGTACCAGTGAAATGATTACTTGTGACATCAACCATCAGCAACTTCCCATTGCTACCAAGATTTTGAGGCAAGATATAAGAGAAATTGTTCTCCCAAATTTGAAGAACTTCTAGATGAGGAAGGTCTCCAATGAATGATGGGATTTCACCACGAAGCTTGTTCTCGTACAAATTGATCAAAGTCAAGTTCTTTAGCTCAGAAAAACTTGAGGGTATCTCTCCGGTAAGACTATTAATAGATAAATCAAGTGACTTGAGACTAGTCATACCAGAAAGTTCACGTGGGATTTCTCCAGTGAGATTGTTCATCTGAAGGAACAAAGTGTCAGCGTTCTTCAGATTCCCCAAGCTAGGTGGAATCTCACCTGATAAACTACAGCTTCCTAAATCAATCCGAAAAAGATTGCTCATATTTCCTATCTCCGGTGGGATGCCTCCGGTGTAAGCATTACTATAACCGAGAAATAGTAATTTAAGTTTCTTCAATTTGGATAAACTCGCTGGGATTTTCCCTCTCAAGCTATTCATATTCAGCAATAAGGCCTCCAAGTTGTCGAACTCCGAATAGCTCTCCGGTATCTCGCCGGAGAAGTAGTTCCCGGCGAAGCAGAGATGCTTCAGATTCTTCAGTTGAACAACCTCCTCAGGTAAAGTACCATTGAAGCTGTTATCATAAACGTCTAGGACTTCAAGTTGTGTCATGTTGAGAGTGATTTCACCAGGGAAGATTCCTGTGAGGGAGTTGTGTGAAAAGTTGAGGACTTTGAGAGAAGTAAGGTTGGAGAGCTGTTTTGGGAGTTCTCCTTTGAGATTGTTTTGTGAGAGAGTGAGTGAGACAAGGTTGTTGAGTAGGCCAATCTCTGGTGGGATTGAACCAAACAGGGGATGAAAAGAGACATTCAAGGAGATAACTCTGAAGTTATAATCACAAGTTATTCCAGAGAATTTGCAGTGTGCATAGGGGGAGAGAGATGGGTTCCAATCTGACATGGCAGAAGGTGAAGCTTTGGGTCCTTTGAGGGAAGCTTTGAGCTTGAGAAGAGCATGAAGGTCAGAGAAGGAAGTGGACAAAGTTGAAGTGAAGAAGAGGAAGGCGAAGAGGAAGGGAATGGAAAAGAAAAAGGGTGTTGTGATCATCTTGTTCTTCTTGTGTATATGTGTTTGTTGTTGTTCTTCTGTATGGTTGAGGGGTTTTTAAATTGGCATTTGGGGAGGTTAATGTTTTTTGTGAAGTGTTGAAACTAGTGATGTTCTATGGTTTGATTTTCAGTACGTGCAGTCTATTTAAACTATGTTTCTAATGCGAATTTGATGAAGCAATTGTGGCGTCTAAAAAGGGAAAAATTCTAAATATTGAGGACTCTACTAATCAGCATGCACTTCGTCATAGTCACATAGTCAAAACTCATACCTTTCTAAAGTGAATATTTTTTAAAAATATTTATTTTGTATTTTGCATGTTTTATGTTAACACTTAATTCACTTATTAATAATAAAAATGACTTTTGATATTTTTCATTCTTTAATTTAAATAGAAGTATTTATATAATGAAGGATCGTCATGTTTGCTATAATGTATAAAAATCTATTTTTTTTAAAAAAATTATATACATACATTATATTTTTTTAAGAAAGTAACTTTTGTGTGATAGAGATCATTTTTTTGGTGATACTATAATAAGCTAGCCACACACACTCTCCCACTTTAAGTAAAGATCCACACTCAAAATATTTACTAAAAATATGAGGAATGAACAATGATCAATGATCAATGAGGGAAATACCTCTAACATTCTAAGATAATAATTTTAGCACGCTTATGTTTCCAACAAATTATTAAAAATGAGTGAAAGTAATTGAGTTGGAGTTATGGAAATAAGAGAGTTGAAGATTACGAATTGAAATCTACATACTTTAAAACAGTTTTTGCAGCTAAGTTTATCAGGTTATAATAGTTCAAATTCCAAATTGATATTTACAACTCATTTTCCAAAATTAAAAAAGAAAATACTGAGACCTTACTGTTATCATATATTTTGAGGCATGAGTGTGATTTCCCCTAATTAATAGAATATGATATTTGAGGATTGAAAGAGAAAGGAAATTTTGATAAAACTTCTTGCTGTTGTAAGATTTATTGTCCAGAAATGCTTAAGGTTCAAGCTTTTGAACTGAGAGAATTTATTTTTTTTAGTGGACACAACTTTTCTTCAGTTATGTTCAACAATTTTTTAAAAAAATTGTTCTCGCAATGGAGAGATTTCTTAACCAGTTTTTTGAAAGAGGGAAAAGGGGGAAAGGTGTAAATGTGAAAAAGTTGAAGAAAGTGGAGGTGTAGGGCAAGAATAAAAATGAAGGAATTTATGCTCTGTTGTGGTTCAAGCTGTATATCAACTAAATTCCACTACATTTTCGAACATATTCGTATGCTGTATTTATTTCAGTGGCGACCGAATTTCAAATCTTATATTTTATTGATTTATTTACTTGTATATTTGCAACTCCCTAGTTCTTTACAATGGCTTCTCCTGGAACATTCCCGATCAAGTCAACTACTATGGATTTGGATTTCATAAAGTCTACGAAATCTTGTTCAATCAAATACTTTTTATGCTTTTTATGCATTGAATTAAATACTCCTTCATGTCAAGAATGAAGAAGAAAACTTAACAATTTATAAAAATGTGTAATAATTTTCTTAAGTTACCTGATTTAATTATCATTGGTAGTACACGACATCTTAATCAAGACTTTCTCAATATTTGTACTTAAATTAAAACGATTGGAAAATAAATTGTAAACTTAAGGAAATAATAGTATAATATATATTGAGATCTTTTATTTACAACCAAAAATAACCCTATTTATGAAGGGAGGAGGGAGTAATTTTCTCTATTCATTGTAACATAATACATGTCAACATTTTGTGTTCATCGGCTATCTTGAATTGGTGCAATAGGCAGGTCATATGTCTTGTATATGAGATTCAATTAGAACTACTGTTGTACCATCATTGTTGTTGTTCCTTTCTTTAAAGCGTTGTCTAAAATTATCGAAAAAAAATAAAAAATATATTTTTTAAAATTTTTTATTTTATATATATATATATATATATATATATATATATATATATATATATATATATATGATTCCTTTTGAAAAAAGTTGAGGCAGCACGATACAACCAAAATGAATGAACAAAATTATTTTGATGTCAATGGGAACAAAGTTTAGATAGTGACTTAAAAAATTCTGACTGAAAATAAAATAGACAAAAAATTAAAATTCGATGAGAAAAAGTTAAAAATTTATCATAGCAAATTTCATACAATTAAACATTTAATAATACTCACAGAATTTTTTGGCACTCTCTAAGTTACGGTCTTTAGATTGAATCTTTTTGGATTGTTTTTTATTTTACTTTGATATTCTAGGACAGACCATCATTCAAGCACATTAAAGAATTTATACTAATCTGAATCAAGACATTACAGGAACTATTAAGGTTGGTATCCTAAGCCCGAAATATTTTACCTTCACATGTAAGTATGTAACAGTTCAGCGGCTTGACGCGGTGGTTGAAAGGGGAGAGCAACGCGCTATGTACCCGTCAGGTCTTGCGTTCGAACCCTAGGAAGTCCCAAACAAAGGGGCGACTCGGGATTAGTCTACACCCCAAAAGGTGTGGGACACCGGGGGTTCTAAGCAAAAGGTTGGTATCCTAAGCCCGAAATATTTTACCTTCACATGTAAGTATGTAACAGTTCAGCGGCTTGACGCGGTGGTTGAAAGGGGAGAGCAACGCGCTATGTACCCGTCAGGTCTTACGTTCGAGCCCTGGAAAGTTCCAAATAAAGGAACGACTCCAGATTAATCTATTCCCAAAGGGTGTGGGACACCGGGGCTCTTGGCAAAAGTTGGTATCCTAAGCCCCGGAATATTTTACCTTCACATGTAACAGTTCAGCCAAGTCATTAGTCTAATTGTTCGGTTTTTTGGATTTTTTTTTCAAGCAATCACCAATGAACTGTGTGATTGGACAAGTCGATGGAGAGTGACCTGACGAAAAGTCCAACTTGGAGCTCCTCATTGGCGGGGATTCATTTCTGTTTACTCCCAAACATGATATTTATTTTCTCAAAAGATGTAGGAGTAGTAGTTAATTTTCACAATCACCAAAACGACAAAATGAGAATATCCTTCACATGAGAATCACATGAAAATTCCCTACAGACCTAAGCCACATAATGTGTTTGCTCAAAAGTAAGTGGTTATACGCTTTAATAAAATCTCATAATTATTTTTAACAATTTAATTAATATCCTTAATCTAACTAAATTAAAAAAATATGTTTTATATTTTAAAACACAGTACAAATTAAAAAAAATAATTAGTACTCCTTCAACAAAAATCAAGAAAGAGAAGGAGAGGGAATAATGGAAAATTATTAAGATGCTTTGGTAAAAACACAACATACTAACATAACTAATAATATCCTTAATCTAATCAAATTAATTAATTAAATTTTATAATAATATTTAAGACTGTATGGAGTATCATAGTAGTTTTTGGGAATACATTTCAAAAAGGAATTTCATTGTAATATATTTTGAATTTAATTGGGTATTTGACTAAATTTTCTGTCGAGCTATGATTTCAAATTAAAAAAGTGTTTTTGATACAATCCACACCTACATTAAGCCGTGAAAGGGACATTAATCTGTAATTCAATTTTAAAACTAAAATATTTTTTAACACTCTTAATATGCTTTCATCATCATAAAACTAAACCGCGAAAGTCATAATAAAAGGAACTCAAACATATTAACATCTATATTTCATAAAAAAATGTTACAGCGTATATATGTAGCAATATTTTTTGAAACCACTGCCATATATTAAGGAAAAGTACTCGCACACTCGTAGCTATGAATGGAGTAATATTTTTTTTTATCAGGAATGGAGTAATATGAAATAATCAGGTAATAGGCAATTGAATTCTAGAAATGATATGCGGAGTATATATATCATTTTTCGCTAAGCGTCAATTGCTGCTGTTTTTATGGTCTTGCTTTGCTTAATTTGTATATCAGAATGGGTCTCTGATAAACTTTACAGTTAAAATGAGCAAATTCTAAAATTTGGGTGCTTAGCTAAAAAACTTGACAAAAAAACAATAGTCTGAATTTATTCAGATCTAAATAGTATTGTTTATATATAATTTTTAAAAGGCATGGTGACGTAATACATATAGTATGAGCTCTTGAATGAATTTCAATTAACAGGATGAGGCCGTGGAGGCATGAAGAGGGGGAGCCACAGAGACAATCTGGACCCAAACAATAATCCCTTTGTACTATGTGATTAAGTATGAAATCTTTTAACCAAATTGTGATTTCAAAATAACTAAGCTAAAATTATTTAAAAACAACAAGTGGGTGAAAAATATAGAACAGTCACGAAAGAAAATGCGCGGCATGGGCGCAAGGCGCAACCGGAGAAAAACACACTTATCACTCAAACTTAAACAAAGTCAAATAAAAACTTATAGAAAGGGACGAACCACTTTAAAAATGATAGGATTTATACTACATTTTGGTCCTTAATTCCTTATAGATTGTCTAATTTTGATTTCGGTCCACATATATAACTTTAGACCATAGCACAGAATTTGGTTCCACAAATTTCTTTGGTCTAAAATGGTTAGTCCCTTAGTTGGGAGTTGGGACCATGGTTTTGAAAGACGGACTGGATGTCATGCAAAAAAAATGAGCGAGTCATGGTTTAAATAGTTGATTTTGTTGGACCAATTGGTCAGGCGTGAGATGTAATAATTTAATTAAAAATTATATTTACAAATGTAGTTTATACAATTTGCTTGAAAATGGAAAAAAACAACTGGACCCAAGTCAACCGTCGGCTCAAGGTGAACAGTCTAAAAGCGGATTAATATCATCCAAAACGGTTCAAATGAAGAGGTAGTCTAAATCATGAACTAGGCCGATTTTATGTTCACCGATCCGGTTGCACCATCCAGCTCTTAAGACCATGGTTGGGAGTTGGGACCTAAGGGCCTGATTGCAAAATCTCTAACTTCTCTAGCCACTATTCTTATTCCTAAAGCTCATTTTAATAAAGGATTTCTGAATCGTTTTGTGCAAGAGGAGGACAACGAATACATTGGCTAAGGATAATGATTGTAGAGTATCAATGTTATGAAGGAGTTTGTTTTAAGCTTTCTGTCTTTGCCTGGTACTATTACTTTCGTGATGTATCTGCAATTCTTGTTGCTGTTGTATCTATTATTTCTGTATTGAACATGTACACTTGTGTTTGATTTAATGAAATACACAATTGTCATTGGTACAAAAAAAACTGTGAGTCCATTTGTTTTAAGGGATAAAGGCCAAAAATACCCTGAAAGTTTCCACCCATGGACACTGAGTATATGGAAGTTTTCTACGGGGCAAATATACCCTGGAAGCAATAAAAATAGGGCGAATTTGCCCTTCCATAAAAAAACTAACAGTCAACCATTTAGTTGACTAAAAATGTTAAGGGAAAATTAATGGTCAACTAAACGGTTGACTGTTAGTTTTTTTAAGGAAGGGCAAATTTGCCCCATTTTTATTGCTTCCAGGGTATATTTGCCCCTTAAAAAACTTCCATATACTCAGTGCTCCTGGGTGGAAACTTCTAGGGTATTTTTGGCCTTTATCCCTTTGTTTTAATATATAAAGACTGATTATTTTGCCCCTATAGTTTTCTTTTGGTCAAAATGTCAAATGCCCCTGCAGTTTGAAATCAAAACAAAAATAGGAGGCACTAACAAGATCGTAAAAGCATGCATCTATAGTTACATCACCCAAAACGGCAAGAAGTCTTATTCAATTCACTAATGTACCTCCCAAATCACTGACTTCTCTTTTAGTTGCCAACATAAGACCCAAACACTATCACATTTCAATTCAATGCATATGAAACATGGCGCTACACTAAAGACCTTCAAGTATCACTTCTTTGATTATCAACTATGTGCACAGCTGATGAGAACTAATCACACTGTAGAACCATGTGGGTTCATATTGTGTAATGTCCGTTTCAAGCAATGTTGTAAAAGCCGGATCGAAAGGCGAGCCAGAGAGGCCTTCGGATAATGGTTCAACACAATCAGATCGGATTGCTCGAATCTTACAACACTTTCGAGTTTCAACATTCACTGCTAAAAATAACTTACTACAACCTCAAATAGAACTTATCAAGTAACAGCACAACCATAATTGATCAATCATGAAAGTCAGATAACCAAAACATTTCCACAAACACCTGAAATGCAACATAAAGGTACACAAATTACAAAATCCAACAAAACAATTCCTCATCATAATCTCTAGCCTCTACCTAGAATTAGAATTAGCAGACTTCATGCTACTCCAAGGAAACTTAACAGCACCATCAACAATCTTAGGCCTTCTATAATTCAAAGCCCTATCATTATTAACCTTCTCACTTTTCTTATGATCAAGCCAATGACTCTTAATTTCAGCGTCCTCAACAACACTAGACTTGGACTGTTTATTCACTCTCTTCTTCTCCTCCTCAATTAGGCGAAGCGGATAGAGATTGGGAGAAATTGAGAGGGGATTTTTTAGGGTTACGTAGGCCTTTTTGTAGTCAGGCTTGGCGATTAAGAGACCGCCGCGTTTTTTCTTCTTGCCTTCCATGTTTAGGGTTTGGACTTTTTCGACTTGGAAGCCGTAGAGAGATTCGAGGACGCGCTTGATTTCGATTTTGGAGGCGGAGGGGATTGTTTTGAGGGCGATTTCTGTAATGTTTGTGAAGGATGATGGGGTGAGAAGCTTGATTGGTAGATTCGCGAAGTGGACTACTCTTCTTCCTAATCTGCTTCCCATGGCTGCGATGTGTGAAGTGTGAAGAGTGAAGAGAAGTGTGAAGAGTGGAAGTGACCAAGAAGATTGTGAAGATTAGGCTTTTTTTTTATTAGGGAAACAAACATTGGGCTTTTACGCAGGCATTTTTTTTGTGCAATGACAATCTAATAGCTACCCATTGTCTTGTGGGTTTAGCAGCAAGATGGTTGGACTTAAGTGTCTAATTGATCACTTTGGCACGGGTTCAATTCACTTGGGAAGATATATTCGCAAAGTAGGTTGTCTATCGTAAAATAATATCTTAGTTTAAGCTACGATGCTAGGTTGTGTCAGACGGTCAAGCGTTAGTTCCCCGCTCTTAAATTGTGGGTGAGCCCAACCCTTTTCCTAAAATTTTGTAAGAAAAAATGACAATCTAATAGCTTTGGGAAACATACAAGAATGATAATGATAATTAGCATTGGAACTGCGATACCATAGATGAAAATGATTTGATAAAATGAAATCAACAAGAATGTTTAGAATGAATCTGGTCCTAATCTAGTTGCTATAATTTTGAGACATTAGCATGTACTTTGTACCGCTTTGTTAAAGAAATAGTAGTAACTTTTAACTATTTTCCACAGGCCAATATTGTTGCTTACATTATTAAATAATGTCTTAAACTGATAAAATTTTCAAGTATTACTCTTATTTAAATTTTGTCTCTACATTTATATTAAAATTAAAAATAAGGAAAAAAGGAGGAGGAGGAGGATCTATTAAAATTAAAAATGAGGAAAAAAGGAGGAGAAGGGGGTAGTTTTTATTTAAATATAACTAACATATAATTTAATTACATCTAGCATATGTGATAATTTAATGATCTAATTTGCTTCCTTAACTATCTCAAAATAAAAGTCAAATAAATCATATATTTAAGATGTGAATGTGTATTATATTAAGATCCTTAGGTCTTAGTGTAATTTTGATATTTCAAACAACTTTGCTATATTAATTTATCTTGAAGGCAATTTTATCATTCAAGAAACAGATACAGTCCAATCGGCCTGTAAGATCACACTCCTTAGAGCACCTTTCTCTACACATCGCTGACAATTGCCACGCCAAAACATTGTCACATACAAGTTCCAAGACTCAATCACAAAGAGTAACAAACAGTTATATTTGACAAACTGTATAGAAACCCATACACGGCAAGCATGCATATATATAGATGTTCACTTTTATGGCACGAGATCCTTGTTCTGGAGAGGAAACTAACATTTAGATATACAAATAGTTTCTAACAGACTATTTACGTACAATTGTGCATGCTTCTCCCAGCAGCAGCGGGAAAGATTCAAATAAGTGGCCTCATGAAAGTGATCAACATCAAAAAAACAAATACAATAAGCCACTTGTCACGATGCAATAAACTGATTGCAGAAGATGTCATGCATGTCTGATTTTGTGGGGAACACAGATTAGAATTCCCAGCAAAGCTCTCATCAGAGAACACACTGAATTGGCCACCACTTGGGATTATACCTGTAAGATTATTGTGAGAAACATCCAACGTAGTGAGGCTCGTCATGCTTCTAATCTCTTCCGGTATTGGCCCAGTTAAATTGTTCCTTGACACGTTCAGAATGTTCAGTACACTCAAATTCCCTATCCCTCTAGGAATTTCTCCAGTCAACATGTTCCTGCTAAGGTCAACGACCGTTAAGGAATCACAACGAGATATGGAAACAGGAATAGAACCATTAAGGTTGTTGAAGCTCATGTTAACTTTCGTAAGCATAGGCAAATTGAACATCTCCTCTGGAATGTCACCATCAAAGTTGTTCACGTCCAGTTGGAGATTTTGTAAGCTTTGGAGATTTCTGATAGCTGGAGGGATTTTACCAGTGAGTAAATTATTAGAAAGTTTAAGAATTGTAATGAGATCACCTGACATATTTAACGGTAGCTCGCCAGTTAACATGTTGTTAATGAGATCGATCATTGTAATTGAAGGAAGATTGAAAATGCCAGGTGGGATTGAACCATTGAGGAAATTATCTGAAATCCTAACTTTCTTTAAAGACTTACACTCACCGAGCTGCTCAGGAATAGGACCTTGGAAAGAATTGTTCATTATAAAGAAAGTCATCAAGCTTCCTCCTTTGCACAAATCTTTAGGCACCAAGCCATTGAACTGATTGTTTGCAACGTCGAACAACGTTAATTTGCTGTTACTACCCAGATTTTGAGGCAAGTTTTGGGAGAAATTGTTGTCCCAGATTTGAAAAACTTCCAAATTTGGAAGGTCACCGAAGAATGATGGGATAGGGCCATGAAGCTTGTTTTGATACAAATTGATTAAAGATAAATTCTTTAGCTCAGAAAAAGCAGAGGGTATTTCTCCTGTGAGGCTATTAATGGATAAATCCAATTGTATGAGACTGATCATACCAGACAGTTCATGTGGAATAGTTCCTATTAGATTGTTCATCTGCAAAAACAAATTCTGCACATTCTTCAAATTTCCCAAGCTAGGTGGAATCTTGCCTGATAGATTACATCCTGCTAAATCTATTAGTTCAAGCGTGTGCATTGTTCCTAACTCTGGTGGGATACCTCCTATGTAAGCATTACTATAACCCAGAAAGAGTAACCTCAGTTTCTTCAATTTGGATAAACTCGCTGGGATTTTCCCTCTCAAGCAATTCATATTCAGCAATAAGGCCTCCAAGTTCTCGAACTCCGAATAGCTCTCCGGTATTTCGCCAGAAAAGTAGTTCCCGGCGAAAGAGAGATGCTTCAGATTCTTGAGTTGAACAACCTCCTCTGGTAAAGTCCCATTGAAGCTGTTATCATAAACGTCCAGGACTTCAAGATGTGTCATGTTGAGAGTGATTTCACCAGGGAAGATTCCGGTGAGTGAGTTGTGTGAAAAATTGAGGACTTTGAGAGAAGTAAGGTTGGAGAGTTGTTTTGGGAGTTCTCCTTTGAGATTGTTTTGTGAGAGAGTGAGTGAGACAAGGTTGTTGAGTAGGCCAATCTCTGGTGGGATTGAACCATGTAAGGGATGGAAAGAGACATTCAAGGAGACAACCTTGAAGTTATGGTTGCATGTGATTCCGGAGAATTGGCAGTGAGCAGAGGGAGAAAGAGAGGCGTTCCAATCTTCCATGGCAGAAGGAGAAGCTTTGGGACCCTTAAGGGAACCTTTGAGCTTGAGGAGAACATCAAGGTCAGATAAAGAAGTGGACAGAGTTGAAGTGAACAAGAGCAAGAAAAAGAGGAATGTGATGTTACAAAGTGTTGATAATCCCATACTTTCTGTTTGTACTTCGTGGGATGGTGGTGGTGGTGAGGTTCTAAGTTCGTATTTAAGACTGCATGTTTGTGACACGTTTTTGTTTATCTTCTTTGTGTTTGTGTTTGTTATTGTGTTTGTGTGTGTTATGATATTGAGTTTGTACCAGAAAGTTATAGGGAATGTGGAAAAAGTTGGTAATGGTGGAGAAGCCAATTATAAAATTGGAGAGAGGCATTTTTTCTTTGGGCCTCATTTCAGTATGCCAACAGAATTTCGAATCTAAATTAAGTAATTTCAGTGGCATCACTCAGATCAGAATTATTTGTTATAGCACATAATGAGAATATCCAAATCAGATGTTTCTTATGGTGTAGAAAATAGTAAAAATGGTTTATGGTGAATTAGATATGTTTAAATAAGGTTGTTTGGGGGCCAATCATAAAGAGTTTAAGATAAATAGAACCGAATGGTGTCTTTTTTTCTTTGGAGTGAAGAAAAATAGGCAGATGAAAGAGTATAGATTCGTTGAAATCATTATACTAGTTCCTTTGATTAACATGTCCTAATATCTGGTTTCTAAGATACAATGTCATGGTATCATTTTTATGACCCATGTTAACAAATAAGATAAGGTTTACTCTGTTTTTTTGGCCAGCAGTAAGATAAGGTTTACTGTTGTTGCTTAAGTACTCCTTTGCTAAGTTTTTAAACCTTTCTCCTTTGCTAAGGTTCACCTTATACATTACATTTCTCGAAAAATCATTTTTCTTCACATCAATAACATTTTAATTAATCTCAAATACACATAGTTTCAAGCGGTAAAATGATAAAGACTGAATTATTTTCTGTTTAACGACATCACCATCCTTTAGATTCACCCACTCATGATGTTTTTGGAAGTTCACTTTATTATTATGATTATTAATAGTATCTAAGTGATTATATAACTGATTTATCATGTCAGGGATTGGTCAGGGCCTTACATATTCTAGCTCATGTTATTTGATGAGTAATATTAGTTTATTGACATCTTAATCTTAATTTATTTTAAAAATGAAATTTAGCTCGCAAAAGACAGAATGTAGCAATCAAAAGGAAGAATAAAGTGAGAAAGGACTAATTCTAAAAAAATGATTAACTTTAAATTAGCATCAAATTCTCCACTTTCCCTCGTTGGTTTTTCTGATTGAATTTCATCTCACTGTAGCCTAAACTTTGGTCGTTTAATGAGCTTTCTTCATGTGGCAGACAACTTGAGAAAAAAAAACATAATATAATAGTTGTCTTAATTTATAAAAAAAAAGGGAAAATTAATATGAGGTCTCTCACAGGACTTAATACTAGAAAAGTCCAATAAACTTCTCATATTAAATTAGGGTTCCTAAGGACCTTAATTTAATACTCCATTCATTCCTAAATATAAGAGCACTTTGACTTTTTTGGAGAATCCTAAGAAAGCAAAATGAACAATTTAATCATAACATATTTTAAATATATTATTAGATCATATGTAAGTTCATAAGTCAAATTAAATAAACTAGTTTAGTGAAAAAAATTGGGAAAATCAATTTTGTTTTCTTAGGATTCTCCAAAAAAGTTAAAGTGCTCTTATATTTAGGAACGGGGGGAGTAAACTCCAAATACTAAAATATCATTTTGTCCTTCATGGCTTCATTTCCTTCCTTCCCTGCTCATGAGCTTGGTACTCGTGGCCTATGTTGTCACACTAGCTCGTTACCTCGTTATTTGTGACTCATCAACTTGTTATTTATTACTTTTGTATGTTTATACTATGAGGGGTAAAATGGTCTTTAGGTATTTATAATAGGGAGTTTATGAGACCTTTTTAATATTAAATCCCTTATGAGGGACTTCATATTAATTTTTCAGACAAAAAAGTGAAAGTGGTCTTATAATAAGGGAAATTTAGGTATAAGGACCAAGAAAAATAAGTACCGCTAAGGACCTTTAAAAGAATAATTATTTAGGAGTAAATTACAATCGTTGGCCAAAAAAATTACTACAATCTTATGTTTTTAAAACAAGCTTCACTGCTTCACTCCACTACACTCCAGTGTTTGTCCTTGCTGCTAGTGCTTCTTCTCCTGATTTTTCACTCCTCACTCCATTGTTTGCCTTCCAATTATCCTAGGTAAGCCTGAAAATAAAAACTGCTGAGGTCTAATTTTGAATTTTCGTGTTCACACATTAATATTTGTTAGGTTTTTCACACTATCATCACTCAAATGCTTAGTTTTGTTGTGTAGAGATGGAAGACTCAAATAGGAGGGTGGTTTCGTTGAGACGTCGTGGTGGGGAGCTTGATTACGATGGCCCCAAGCAGATCTGTTCTTGTGGCTTGCCTGCTCCTCTCTTCACTTCATGGACTCATTCCAATCCAGGACGCAGATTCTTTCGCTGTCAAAATCATCGCCCAGTATGCTTTCCTTTTCCACTCATCACTTACTTAATACTCCTAAATATTTATAACCCTATTTCACTTTTTTTTAAGCAAATGGGATTACTAAGTTATAACATGTGTCACGTGTAATTAGATTATAATTTATATGTTAGGTAATGAGTTGAATAAATTAGTTTTCAGGAAAAAAGATACCCCTTTGGTAATAAATATGAGACCTAGACTTTGTTTTTTGAGAGGTTAAGGTTGTGAAATATGTTATTTAATTATGACATATTTGATGTTTTTTTAGATTATTCATTAGTTTATAGCTCAAATAAACTAGTTTAACGGGAATAAAATTGGTAAATCAATTTATAACTGACTTATTTTTTTTGTTAGGATTTTCCAAAAAAATCAATTGAGTCTTATATTTAGGACCGGAGGAAGTAACTGTAGACAATTAAAAATGATTGATTTCGCATCCTTAAATTTTTTTCAAAAAAGTAAAGTCAGAGTGGTGTTATAATTAGGATTAGAGGAAGTATCATGCGTTTGATTTTGCTTTCTTCATGGACAGGGAGGAGGGGGCTGTGGTTTTTTTAAGTGGCATGATGATGAAATGAGTGAGAGGGCCATTGTGGTGATTAATGAGTTGCTTAGCATTTTGGATAGCTTGCAGGAAGAGAATCTGATACTTAGTGAAATTCATGAAGGAAAAGAATTAATTGGAGCTGTTAGAGCAGATGTGGAGAAGTGTACAAGAAACTTGAACATTTTAAGGTGGTCACTGGCCTTCACTTGGCTGTTTGAGTTTGTGATTGTGTTTGCATTTTTATGTATGAAAAAAATGAAATGAAGCTTGAGGTGGTCAGAGCTTTTTATGTTTGTGGTTCTGTATTAGGTGCCATGTATTTTGACATTGTGTATTGGTTACTATGTATTTTGAACACTGGGCTTCACTTGAGGGATTGATCTTACTGCTCTTGTTTCATTTATTTCAAGTGTGACTTGCGATTGACCTCGTTTCATCTCTTTCAACTGTAACTTGTGAGTTGTATATCAGAGATTGGGTGTTTATTTAATCAGCCTTGAGACAATTGTTTTGCTCGAGCTACTCCCCTTAGACAATCGCATTTTCTAATAAAAAAATTCTAACACACCAGAATCATACTTGTGCAGTAAAAATTCTGATACAAAAATAAATAGAATTGTCACATAATTGTGACTTGTGAATTTGTGACAATTCTAATTATGCACGTTATGTACCACTTTTAATTTCCTTTTTTATCCTAATTATTCTTTGGATATGTACTGTAATATGTTGTTTGATGATTTCATTGTTAATAATTCTAATTTTTATAGTAATATCCCTATCGTTAATTTATGTTTTAAGATATAGTGAGTGCATCTTAAAATATTTGCGTCATTATGGGAATCATTTTATTTTTTATTATATTGTAATACAAGGATGTGATATGTCAACATGATTTAAAATTTAAATATCTTAGTGATTATTTTGTATTTTAAGTAAAAGTCAAGAAGTTTTTTATCCACATCGTAAGCTTGGCCAAGATTTCACCAATGAACAAAACAAACAATGCCAACATATTCAAATACAAAGCAATGCAAAAACATGGAGTATTTTAATTTATATTACCTCACAGGGAAGCTTAATGAATGAGTGATGATCATAAACCGTCAACGTCTCGACGCCAAATTAAGTTGCTGATGATCATACTTATTGTTCCTCATAACCAACAAATCTTATTACCTAAACACAACCTAATTTATAGCCTGATCTTCATGATCAAAATGTTAGAAATGAAGCAGATAGCTAGGCCACTTAAATAGCTACAGTTCTGTAGCTATATATACCTCAAGGTTTACATCAGAAATTCATCAACTTATAGTTTTTGTTTCTAGTTTTAAAAATGATCATGGGGAAGAGTTTTGGCTTTCAATCTGCATTTATTCTGCTCTGGGTGTTCTTTATTGCAGTCAATATTTGCTCTGCTAATTCTGCAACTATTCCAAATCAAGCATATCAAGGTTTGGAACCCTACATTTTTAGCTTCAATAAACTCAGCATCAAAACTTTATTATCAAACATTTTTGAACTAATTTTGTTGCTGTACACGTTTAAATGTTATTTTGTTACCCTATAATAATATTCATGATTTATAACCACTTAACGTATTTTAGATTATCAAAATTTAAAATCAAGATAATTTATGAGGATTAAAAGTACAAGTTCTCTTAAGCTCTTTCAGCTTTATGCAAAATTTAAATAAATATTCATGAAAAGATCATGTCATAGTTCTCATTAGTTTTTTATCATGCAGAGAGTGAAACTAGGCTAGAAACTGATAACTTGGGAAACGCAGCCTCATTAAATCACATTGATAAAGACAATGCCAGATCAATCAAAAAGCTCTTTCTCATAAATCATCTTCAACCAATACCAATAATAGTCAAGAAGCCAATCATTAAAGCGCCTCCTAGTATTCCAGATATTGAAAGGCTTTCATCGGAGCGATCAATTACAACTCTTGAAGAAAATCCAGTTGAAGTTGAAATAACTAAGAGACCTAATCTTCAGCGAACTCATATCTGGAAGAATTTATTCCCCACCATGATGAAGAGGCCAGAACAAGTATTACGCCCAGAATTGAAGAGGCCTACTTCAAAGACTATTTCATTTGGGAGGGACTCAAAATTCATACCTATTCCAAAATTTTTCAAGCATAAGCCAAAACCAATGCCATTTTTTAAGAAACCTATGCCAGACTATGAGCAGCCTAAGTGGAAACCAATTCCAGAGTTTGAAAAGCCTGATTCAAAACCAACTCCAAAAGAAGAGAAACCAGTTCCAGAGTTTGAAAAGCCTAATTCAAAACCAACTCCAAAAATAGAGAAACCAGTTCCAGAACCAAGTCCAAAGTCAAGTCATGCAGGGAGGAACCCAGCTCCAGAGTTTGAAAAACCAATCCCTCCTCCATAAGATTATTGTACCATGTCCCTGTATTACGTTTTAAGTCATCATCCTAAAGCTACCCTCTTAAGTCTTATCTATTATCACTTCACTAGTTCAATTCTATAGTTATGTGTGTGTCTGTATTATGTATTGAAGAAGGAAATGGCAGTTTGTATTAAACTTTATAGATGAATAAAAATGGCGTCTTTATTTGTGGGTATGGCGTATGAAGTAGCTGAACCATGAAAGTATCATGCAAAACTGAAAGCTTGTTTTAATTCATGAATTTGAAAGTTAAAAAAGTGTGATGTGCTTAATTCAAACTTATTCATCAAAACTTCATTTGACTTGCCTTTCCTTTTCCAAACTATGTTCTATCCAGCTTGAATAAGAATTGTGGTTTAAAATCGCTTTCTTTGTGTCAATCGCTAGAAAGATTGCCGAGTAAAAGTGGCTTCTCTAATGAAAGATATGATACCATGGTACACAACACCATGCTATAAACCATCCTATGATTAGAATTAACAATTTTTTTCCAGATAGTTTGAAACAAAACAAGACAATCTTAAAACGATGCACTAGACAAAAATAATCTCGATATCACAGTTAGTACTGGTAAGATCAAAAATGAAAATTCTACATTTTGAAGCACTGAGATGCCCAAGGGGATATAAAGCATTGCCAAACCATATCTGATGAGGAAAATTGGTGGCCACAATCTATAGCATTGTGCTCCTTATCATTATACTTGAGGCTTAAACCACCATGGCACTTAAATGTGAATGCAATCTGTTACATTCTAATCCTCACTTTTCTTGTCTTTCTTCTTCTTCTTCTTAGGAGCCTCAGCAGAGTCATCAGCATCAGCATGCTTTTTCCTCTTCTTCTTCTTCTCCCCAGCATCAGCGTCATCCTCTTCAGCCTGCACCTGGCCATCCTCAGCAGAATCCTTACGTTTCTTCTTCTTCTTCTCCTTCTTCACAGCCTCTGTCTGATCCGGATCCTTCTCAGCGTCCTCATCATCTTGTAAAGCTGCATCTCTGCTTTTCTCTTTCTTCTTTTTCTTCTTCTCTTTCTTTTCTTCAGCAACAGGAGGCTCTTGCATTTCCTCATCCACAGGCTCAGCATGAGGAGTTTGACCGAGAGTAGAATCAGATGTAGGATTGTATGTCTACACAACACACAAAAGTCAACACCTTAAAATACAATTATGGATTATACTTCTACATATAACAAATTAAGCAAGTATCACACCTTAGCTGGAGTAATTAAGCCTCCACCTCCCTTCTTCCTATCTTTGTCATAACTTTCTATCTTCGGCTTTCCTTTAGCTGAACCAGCAAATCTACCAAGTTCTTTGCCTTCAAGATTCCTTAAGCGTGCTTCAAGCTGTAGGATAATATTCATAAGAAATTGGAGCACTGAAAGCAAAACTAGAACTGCTTTGAGAAAATAGCACAAGTACCTTGGCTCTGTTCTCCAGTCCCATGGAATTATCTTCACCATCTCCGAGAGCATCATATCTAATTGCTAAAGCTGCCTTTGCAGCAAGTGACCGAGAAATTTTCCCCTTGAACTTTGGAGCTGCCTGTCCAATCAATGATGCATGATAAATAAGACCATATTTTGGGGTAGCATGCTTAGTCTTAAGGGCCCTAAAGAGAGCCTTTTCAGCACCAAGAATCTGTACAGTGCTCCCTGGTTGCTTTGCAAGATTGATTAAACTACCACCATGGGCAATCAGGCGAGCACCAACAAGCTCACCGACAAGAGCAGTCAAATTGGGCGCAATAGTGTTCATCCTGCTTTTGAGATAGTCGTATAGTTGAGCTCTGTACTCAGAAAGAGACAAGACCTGATCACATAGTTCTTTAATATTCAGCAAGTCAAGCTCACCAACTTCAGTTCCCATGGATATCATAGATGCTTCTTTCAGTTCAGCTTCAACTTCCTCAGACAAAATCTGAGACATTCACATTAACAGAACTTGTATTAGTTTATTCATGAAATTTTAGTTCCGAGAAAATAAATAAAAAATCAAACAGATGTTTGTACTACACTTCATCTTACAATTATAAATTTATATATTATTTAAAAACAACAAGGATTATTAGAATGAACCACAATGACCAATGAGATTCAAACCAGCAGAAAAGATATGCAAGTGAAGGAAGGCTTTGGCAATAAAATCAACATAGCCAACAACTAATCCTACCTCAGAAAAATCAAGCTTTGCAGCATTAGCGCGATCGCCCATCAGTTTGACAGCTTTTGCATACTGGATGTTGTCCTGTATTATTTTAGTAAGCTCTGGGAAATGCCAACCATACCATTCTCGAACCCTCATGGCATATGTATTTAGCTCTTTATCAAGATCATCAAGAAGACCAATGGCTTGAACAATCATGGTATCCACCTGAAAAAAATAAAAAGATGAGTTGCATTCAGCCAAGAGCTACATGATATAATACTTCTCTATTGTATCGTTTAAGGAATTAAGAAATTCAAAATCAATAAACACCAGATTCCTACGAACCACAAGGACAGAATAAAACGAATTAAAACACAGCAAATTTCAAAATATTTGTAACTTGTAGTGAGAAACATCAACAGTAGCAGAATTGCTGAATAATTTTAAGTTCTACAACATGCAATTAAGGTATTTCACAGAAAAACTATGGCTTAAGGTGGCAGAATTTTACAAAGCCATGAAAGAAAATACTAAAATGAATCACCTACATCAAATAGTTAACACTTTGGCAGGATAATGCAAGCAAATGACTACACATGTCAAATTGCGACAGCCAGCATTGGGTTCACAGGCTAAGAACAGAAAAAGGGATAAAACCAGATCACCATGTTAAAACCAAGATGAAGTATACCTTATCAGCACTGAATTTCAGTTTGTATCTCGATAAGCTATGAGACAAACCCAAACTCATGGGCGCCATATCTTGTACAGCAAGACCGTGTATTAATTCATTTAACTGATTCCTGACCCCTCTCATCAACTCCATAACAGCATTGTTGTGGACACATTCTATTCTCTGCAATCATAACCATTGTTAAATTACAGTGCTGGAGCAAAAAAAAAACTGTCATCAAAAGTTTACAGATGGTGATTAAGCAGTCATACCAATTTGTCCTTAATCATATTCCCAAGCTTTGAGTCAGCAACAGCCAAGGTTTCATTCTCACAATGAGCACGCAAAAACCTGCGCAGGCCTTTACTAGCTTTACTTTCAATCAACAACGACGCAGCTTCAAGAGCTTCAGATGTGTTCTCAAACTTAGAGAATGCTTTTAACTTGACCACCTAATGGGATGCAACATATGGTAAACTTCATGTGTCATTTAAAAAAAATTGAAGCACACATAATAATATAAAGCCAATGCACGCAGACAAAGAAAAAGAACCTGTCTAGCTGCATCTGCAGTGGAAAACTCCTTCCCTAAGTCCTGCATAAAAGTATTTAATATCAAAGAACAATCAGACCAAGGCTTAATGTGGGTATATTTCAAAAGTGAAACACTAAAAGTAAGACAAAATATGCAAAATAAAAAATTCATGAGTAACTACATTAGGTTGTGAGAAATAGAAAGGAAAAAAGGAAACTTTGGTTGTCTGAGCATTATGAGAAACGTTACCTCTACTTTAGAAAGCTTGGCTTCATCAAGAACCTTAAAAAGGGCAAAGCCCGCGGGTGTCTCAAATAACACAAGCATTTCCTCTTCTCTCCAACAAACCTGAAACAAAACAACAAGCACCACCAAAATATAGTCAACTACAAAAAAAAAAAGAAGACTCTTTTTCATGAACCACAACTCACATGACCCACTACACTAATGACACATACACCCCACAAGAAAAAAGCTCTTCACTCCTATGAAAATCACAAACCACAAGCTCAATGGCTCAATACTTTTCAAAAGGCTTTAACTGAAAGCATGTGACATAAAGAGTGGGAAAGGACATGTTAATGTGAAAGAAGATACCTAATAGGTGAATGAATGATGATTATGAGTGGAAGGAAGGGCTTGAGTATTTGAGAGTTCCAAACAATTTAGTGGAACTCTCGTTGCTAATGGAGGAGCAGACGTAGGCGGCGCGGTTCATGCACAAAATATAGAAGAAAGAAAGCCGCGCAAAAAGGTTACGAGGGATTATTGGGCCTCATTTATTGGGCCTCAATTATTATTTGGGTGAATAAATTAAGCTTTGGGCCGAAAAGTGAATAGATGAATTGATTAGTAGAAAAAATACAAATGGTGTCTCGTATTGTTGTTGATGGATATTCACTAAGCAATGGGCAATAGCCTTTTGTTGATGCACAATATAGGGGAACTATTGAATATGAAAGAATAATCGAAATACTTTATTAATAATATGATTGAATACAATGAACGGGGTCACCGGCAACGGTGGTTACAAATATGGGCGTAAATGCCTTGATCACGAATACTTAATTCAGAGTACAATGATGATCAGAGAGAAGAATACAAAGAAAGAGAGAGAGAGAGAGTGCAGAGAATTGATTGTGTGCTTCTGAGTGGGTTTGTGGCCTTCTTATAGTTGAAGATCAGTCCTGGTAGTTGCGAAATCATAGGCGGCCGTTATGGATAAGAGACGTTGCACGTGCTCCGAAAAAGGTGGGCGACTGCTCCGAAATAGGTGGGCGACCAAGTCAATCTGCTTTATTGCCGTTGGTGATATTGTCAATCTGCTTTACTGT
This sequence comes from Mimosa pudica, assembly GCA_029929735.1. NCBI lineage: Eukaryota > Viridiplantae > Streptophyta > Magnoliopsida > Fabales > Fabaceae > Mimosa > Mimosa pudica. Next base: position 8,373,129 of record JAKELP010000001.1, read on the forward strand.
CGCTAGTGACGTTATCTTCGACGCCCTGAAGGCGTCTATCGCTTTATTGGGCCTCTGTTGAGGCCCAAGCCCATTAAGGTATAACGGTGTATAACATTAGTCCCCCCACTTCTCAATGCTGACGTCAGAAAGTATTGGGAAGTAGCGGTTATCCCACGTCCAACGGCCCAGATCTTCACTTATATTTTCCCTCTCAAATCAACGACCTAGATGGTTTTACTAAATTAACACCGTAACTTAACGACGTCTGACGGTTCGCATATACTCGATTTCGACTGTTCATTTTCCCATTTCACTTCGCAGACGCTCTTCTTCTCTATTCCTCCAACACTTAGAAAAATTGAAACTTTGTTCATTTGCTTGCATCAACGCATCATCCTACTTTCTGCGAAGGTATCTTCTTATTAAAAATCTTATCTTTTCATTACTTCAATGAGTAAATTCGTAGTTATGTCGTCATCTGATTCTGAGAAAACTGCTTCTATTCCATTGCATATTAGTGAAAATGCCCAATCTTGTTCCTCTTCTTCCCCTAGTAATTCCAACATCCTAGTTGATTTAGACACTACTGGAACTTCTAGGGAAAATCCCGTAGATATAGTAGACATATCGAAAAAAGGAAAACAAATTACGAGGATTAGGAAACCCAAAACTTCTGGGAAGTACTTGAAAATTTATGATAGTCGTTATCAAGAGTGGGTTGATGCTGGTTCATCCCCCTCAACCAGTTCTGGGAGAAAATCCAACCCCCAAATCGTACATGCCCCATACGCTTGCGAAACTGGGGGTTTACAGACGTCTAGAGCCAACATCTTTAATGATGTCAAAGAACCACATCTTAGGCTCTTAGAAATCTCAAAAATGCCATCACTCTATTATTTCGACCCTAGAATACCTTTTAGGTTGCCTGAAGATGGGGAAGCTCTCGACTCTTGGTCTAGTGATACAATCGCCCTGAGTTTCGAGAGCTTTCGTTATGTCAATCCCTTTCCTTTGCCTAACATAGCTTTAGAATTATGTGTTTTCTATGAAATTTCTCCCTCTCAACTTTCCCCTCACGCCTGGCGTCTCATCGCCATGGCTGAGTTAATGTATCATGAAATAGGAGTCGACTTAGATATGTTCGATCTATTCGGCTCCTATAAGCTTCAAGAAATTAGGACGGGCGTCTACTCTTTCATCCAAGCCAAGGAAGGGCTACCAACTTGGACGTCTGGGTCACTACCCAATGATCCTCAATGGGACGTACGATTTGTAATGGTGCCCTTCCAATCCGTCGCCCAGGAGGACTATGTAACTCCAATGTGGCGTCGCTTAAGTAAGTTGTCGTCTCATTCAATATTTTTTTCATTGCATTTGTCATCTGATTTATAATATCTTAATCATTTTACAGGTGCATACGAGTTGAGGATCTCCCAGCGCACCAATAGCGACACCAAAAAGAAAATCAAGAAAATCCTCCAGATTCCCGCAGATCAGCGGAATTTTAAAGCCATGATGGAAAGTAAGTCACCTTACGTCTATATTCTATTTACTTAATTCAAGTATTTTCATCTTAGTCGTCTTATTCTTTTTCCTTTATGTCAATCAGGAAAGAAAGTGATCCCCAAGGCTTCTGAACAAAAGATAAATAAAGAAGCTCTCCTCAAGGCCAGAGCACAGCGGCTGGAGAAACTCAAGGCCAAGAGGAGGGAGTATGACGCCGAGGCAAGGAAGGAAGGACATGATCCGCTTGGCGTCCCCCCCCAAATCCTGAAACTGTTCCAGCTCCCTCTCCTCAATCCAAAAATAAAAGACTTGTTTCTCTTGCAAACAAGGAGGTCGTCGCTCAGGGAAAAAGGCCGGCAGAAGCGCCCGCCAAAGAGCCTGCCGCCAAGAAATCAAGGGCCTCTAAATCTACAAAATCCGCCAAAGTCAAGGGCGATAAAGAGGACTCTGGCGAGGTCGCCTTGTCTTTTCCTCCCAACTCTTCTGTCAGAAATAAGGAAGGGTGGGACGACGTCTACTCGGAATTAAATAAACTAGAATTCGAGTACGACAAAGCCGCCTTAGAGTCTCTTGGGAGGAAAGAGGCTTTCAAGAAGGTCGTCCGCCACCAAATGAAGGTATTCTCACTTAATTATTGAATAACTTGTTCTGTCTTTTAACATTGGGTGTCTCTAACCATTTTTGTTCTTTTATTTTCAGTCCCTACAAGTCCTCCTCCATTATGCTGAGGAGAACGATGATGATAAGGCGACTCTCGTCGCTCAGAGGGATGCCGCTCTAGCCGACAGAGAGCAATTGATGGCCGATTTAAAGTCGGCCCTGGCCTTTAAGAAACAAGCCCATGAAGATAGAAGGAGGGCTGAAGAAATAATGAAACGCTCTGACGCCAAACAAGAAGAGCTCAAAGCCACCATATAGAAGTTAAGGGCTGAACACTTTAAGGACGTTGAAAATCTTAAGGATTACATCAACCAGGCCAGAGCTGAGTCGTCGGCTAAAGACAAGGAGATCGAGGCTCTCAAGTCGGCAAATAAAAAGTGGGAAGTCGCCTATCACCAGTTGGAGGAAGATATGAATCAGATGTCTGAAAATTATGAGACTCATATCTTAGAAGTCGATGCTCGCGCTCGAATGGAACTCATGAAAGAATACAAGAGTGGCGAGCACGTCAACTGGAAGCCTGATGATGTCATTGACGACTACTTCCAACTTTTTCCTGAAGAAGAGTCCGAGTCTAATCCTTCTCAAGAGGATAATCAAACGATCAACGAGATGAGGGCTCAGGACGTCAATCAGGGCAAGGGCGATCAAGGCAAAGAGCATGTTGGCGGCGACGACAATCAAACCAGCCAGGGGCAAGGCGGTGGCAACGCCTAAATCTTTTAATTGTAGAAACTTTATTTTCATTATGTACACTTGTAAAAATTTTACATTAATGCAAACCTTGTCTTCTTTCTTTATACTCAATACTCTTCGCGTCACTTCATTTATTTTCTTCGTTAAACACCCACACTTCCAACGGGTGTGGGTGACATCCTAACAAGATAAAAAGAATCCATCCATTACTCAAGGAATCTCTGAAATTATATCTATCAAATATCAATTCACAACATAGTCGTTCGTACCTTAATCAAACGTTGGTGGTCCTGCCAGGGAATTATCAATCATTAGTCTAAACGTCGGCTTTCAATTAATCGAATAAAAATCACTCAATATAACTCGGGTAGTATATACCTTTTCCAAATCAACTTATTATCAGCCTCTCAGGGCGTCATGTAGTCATGCCATCTCGACATCATTTTATCATCACATTCTTTTGGTGTCAATTCATCACATTATCTGGGAAATGACATCTCACAACAAAACATCTCAAAAGATAGGGTTAAATTGCATCAGATTATCAAGTCCACAGCTGAACTAATCGTCAGACACTAGGTCTTTTAGCTGGGCTCGTCGCCTACAGGCGTTTCTCATCATTTGCATTCTTTCTCAAATAATCGTGTCAGTATCATCGTTCTTTAAATCAAATAATCAAATAAATTAGAAATAATACCTCTTTAGATGGATGGCGTTCCAACTCCTTGGGACGTCTTTACTATGGACGTCAACCAACTTATAAGCTCCAGGACCGGTGATTTCTACCACTTTATAGGGGCCTTCATATGAAGCATTTAACTTTCCATCTTTATGCTCAGGTGTGTTAGGAAAGATTTTTCGAAGAACCCAATCTCCTACTTGGAAATGGCGCTCCTTAACACCTTTGTTCCAATATTTCGTCGCCCTTTGTTGATAGGCGGCGACTCTAATAAGAGCTTGTTCTCTACGTTCATCTAATAAATCTAAATCTTGGGCTAAGTGTTCATTATTAGATTCTTCTCTAGTCCACTGTCTTCTTAAAGATGGCATTCCTACCTCTACCGGTATCATAGCTTCAGATCCATAAACTAGAGAGAAAGGCGTTTCACCAGTCGACGTCCTAGACGTCGTTCGGTACGCCCATAAGACGGCGGGCAGCTCTTCAGCCCACCTATCTTTAGCTTTATCTAGCCTCTTTTTCAAAGACATCACTATGGTTTTATTACTAGCTTCTGCCTGCCCGTTCGATTGTGGATTTTTAGGGGTGGAAAACTTAAGTTTAATATGCCACTTATCACAAAATTTTCTAAATTTTCTTCCTATAAATTGAGATCCATTATCACATACAATTTCCTGAGGCAGACCAAATCTACATACTATATTTTTCCAAACAAAATCAATTACCTGGGGTTCTTGTACTTGGCTTAGGGCGACAGCCTCTACCCATTTGGTGAAGTAATCTGTGGCAACCAACAAGAAAGCTAGTCGTTCAGGTGCTGGAGTAAACTTGCCTACGATATCCATTCCCCACTTAAGGAAAGGCCACGAAGGCACTATTACATGCAACTGTTCAGGGGGTTGTCTTGCCACAGTGCAAAATTTTTGGCAACGTTCACATTTAGTCACCAAGCTTATTGCATCTTTTTGCAAAGTCGGCCAAAAATATCCTGCTCTAGTCACCTTTCTTATCAACGATCGACTTCCACTATGGTCTCCGCATTCTCCTTCATGAATTTCTCTTAACACATAATTTGCCTCAGACGGAGAGACACATTTCAGCAAAGGTCCACCGGTGAAAGTTCGTCTATAAAGATCATCGCCCATAGTAGTAAATCTGGCAGCTCTAACAACTATTCGTCGCGCTTCATTCTTATCTGAAGGTAATTTACCCTGCAATAGATATGAAAGCAAAGGGGATCGCCAATCCCATGTCAAACTGTTATTCAACACAATTCGATTATTTACCTCAATTGCCGGTGTTTTCAGATAAAACAGTGGGATTTGTTTTGTCTCCACAACTTCTATAGACGACCCAATATTGGCAAGGGCGTCTGCCTTCCGGTTGTCTTCCCTACCTATTTGGGTAATCTTCATAGCGTCAAACCGCGTGGTCAAATCAGACACTACATCCAGATATTTCTTCATTCTTTGGTCTTTTGCCTGATAAGAACCATTGATTTGTTTCGAAACTAACTGTGAATCACTCTTCACTTCCAAAACTTTCGCACCCAATTCTGATGCTAACTTAAGTCCAGCTATCAGGGCTTCATATTCAGCTTCATTGTTCGTCGCCTTAAAACCACATCTTATTGCTTGGACAATTTGTTCACCATCGGGGGTTTCAAGCGCGATACCCAGTCCACTTCCTTTTACATTGAAAGATCCGTCTACATGGAGGATCCAGGGCGACAAGTTCACCTGTTTCTTAATAGAAAAAGACTCATTGTTAGCTGTTACCTGAAGGTTGGGACTAAATTCCGCCAAAAAATCAGCTAGGATTTGTGATTTGATAGCTGTTTTTGGGGCATAAGAAATATCAAATTCACTCAGCTCAATCGCCCATTTTACCAATCTCCCAGATAAATCAGGCTTATGGAGGACGTTCCGCAAAGGATAGTTTGAGACGACCACAATTGGGTGGCACTGAAAATACGGCCTCAACTTCTTAGAGGAAGTTACTAAGGCTAAAGCGAGTTTTTCCATCATTGAATATCGCGTCTCCGTATCTAACAAGGCTCTGCTAACATAATATACTGGGCTCTGTCGCCTATCTTCTTCCCTAACAAGAACTGAACTCACAGCATTAGAGGCGACAGACAAGTATAGATATAAGGTTTCACCTGGACTTGGCTTGGAAAGCAAAGGGGGGCTCGTGAGATATTCTTTCAAATCCTGAAGCGCCTTTTCAGCGGCGTCGTTCCATACAAACTCCTTATTCTTCTTCAATATATCAAAGAATGGTTGGCATCTTTCAGACGATTTAGATATAAATCTGGTTAAAGCAGCTATCTTACCCGTCAAACGCTGGACGTCCTTCACACATTTGGGTGATGGGATGTCCAACACGGCTTTGATTTGTGATGGGTTTGCTTCTATCCCTCTCTTTGACACCAAATATCCTAAAAATTTACCAGACTGCACCCCGAAAGTGCATTTTTCAGGGTTGAGTTTCATGTTATATTTCCTCAGAAGATCGAACGTCTGCTGCAAATGGTTAATATGGTCTTCCGCTTTCAAAGATTTGACTAGCATGTCGTCTATGTAAACTTCCATCGTCTTCCCGAGTTGGGCGGCGAACATGCGATTGACTAACCTTTGGTATGTTGCACCAGCGTTTTTCAAACCAAAAGGCATTACCTTGTAACAATAAGTTCCACGATCTGTGATAAAAGAAGTCTTCTCCTGGTCGTTTGGATGCATCAATATTTGATTGTACCCGGAAAAAGCGTCCATAAAACTTAATAGTTCATGTCCTGAAGTTGCGTCTACTAGGCTGTCAATGTGCGGCAAAGGAAAGGAATCCTTTGGGCAGGCTTTGTTCAAGTCTGTGAAATCGATACACACTCTATGCTTACCATTTTTCTTTGGGACGACTACAACATTAGCTAACCAATCAGGGTACTTCACTTCTCGAATAGACCCAATTTTCAATAATTTCTGAACTTCCTCATTAACAATTTTATTCCTCTCTGGTGCAAATTTCCGCCTTTTCTGTCTGACCGGCTTGAATGTAGGGTCGACGTTCAACTGATGTTCAATGACGTCTGGGCTTATACCTGTCATATCATCATAGGACCAAGCAAAACAATCTAAGTTACTTGTTAGAAAAGAAATTAGCTCTCTTCTTACCTCAGGAACTAGGTCCATTCCTATGGACAAAAACTTTTCAGGGTTTTCAGAATCTAAAATTATTTTTTCTAAGTTATCGTCTTCCTCCTTTGTCGCCCTGTCCATAGGAATGAACGCCTGTAGTTGCTATGCCGATGGAGGAGATTGTTCCAAGCCTTTCAATGCTGCTTGGTAACATTCTCTTGCCATCCTCTGGTCGCCTTTGATCTCTCTCACACCCCAAGGTGTAGAGAACTTAATTGATTGATGTAACGTCGAAGGGACTGCCTTCATTTGATGAATCCAAGGACGTCCTAACAAAGCATTGTAAGTGGTCGGGCAGTCCATTACCTGAAACTTGACTAAAGCATTAATTCCAGCAGTAAAAGTCATCAAAGATATTTCTCCAATCGTCTTGTCTGGTGTTCCATTTCCAAATCTTTCAGGTAGATCAGCAAAAGCAATGTCGTCTATGAAGGGCGATTCTGAATAACTCCCTAAACGGGCTGCATCAAGTGGCTTTTGAACACCTGGAATTGAGTACATCTTTTTCTTTATCTCAGCGACCTCCTTCTCCATTCGAAGGGCAAAAGAGAGAATTTCGTCCTCCCTTTTTTGTCCTCCTTGTGGATGATTTTGAGGGATCCTTGCCTGTGACTTCTGAGCGGACTGCTCACCTTGTTCTCGACTATCATAAGACTGGGAATCGTCGTATCCCTCTTCGTCGTCTCTACCTGTTTCATCATTAGGAATATCATTATTGTCAGTATTCTTACCTTTATTACCTTTTTCACCGTTAGGATTGCGTTCATGGTCATTTGGGTTTGGCACTTGGCGAATCTCCCTTTCAGGTCCGCTCTGCCTTCTTTTGTTTTTCCTGGACTCTAATCCTGCTAAGTGCAGTTTCAATTCATTGTTTTCTTCCTCCAAACGTTTCATCCTCTCAGATTGAATTCCTGCAGATTGTTCGAGAAGCTTCATTTGCTCAGACTGAGAGTCAAGGCTTCTAGGACTTTTTGGAGGTCAGTGGAAGAGCTAGTTGGCTTGGAAACAGGCTTTGGTTGCTGTTCCATCTTAAAGTTCAATCGGCTAACTCAGAGAACGTGAAGCTTTTAGAAATAATGTTGCCGGATTCCCCACGGTCGGCGCCAAAATGTTGATGCACAATATAAGGGAACTATTGAATATGAAAGAATAATCGAAATACTTTATTAATAATATGATTGAATACAATGAACGGGGTCACCGGCAACGGTGGTTACAAATATGGGCGTAAATGCCTTGATCACGAATACTTAATTCAGAGTACAATGATGATCAGAGAGAAGAATACAAAGAAAGAGAGAGAGAGAGAGTGCAGAGAATTGATTGTGTGCTTCTGAGTGGGTTTGTGGCCTTCTTATAGTTGAAGCTCAGTCCTGGTAGTTGCGAAATCATAGGCGGCCGTTATGGATAAGAGACGTTGCACGTGCTCCGAAAAAGGTGGGCGACTGCTCCGAAATAGGTGGGCGACCAAGTCAATCTGCTTTATTGCCGTTGGTGATATTGTCATTGACGCTCATAGGGCGTCTATCTTGCTTTTAGACTTCTACTGTCGCTAGTGACGTTATCTTCGACGCCCTGAAGGCGTCTATCGTTTTATTGGGCCTCTGTTGAGGCCCAAGCCCATTAAGGTATAACAGTGTATAACACCTTTCATTTGCTAAAGATAATGAAAGTAAATGTATATTTGAAGAATAATATTTTTATGTAGAGGCCAGAACACAGGAGTTGAGTGTTGATGATCATATGCCGAGATGGCTCATAATATTGATGGGACTTTTCTTTTCTTATGCTCCTTTACCCTCCTTGTAGGAGGAGGGAGTGTAAACTACTTTTTTTTTTAACGAAAAACTACTAAATAGTTTGTAATATGAGATATTAACAATTAATATAGTACCTCTCCATTCGTGTCCTTTATTTATAAGACATGAGTTAAGGTTATGATTATTTTATTCAAATATTACATCATTTGATTAAATTTTCCATTATCTTATGTCTCTAAGAAGGTTATGTCCACCGGATTCCAAATGGATTTAACCGGATTCGAAATGGATTTAAAGGGAGGCGAATAGTGTAGTTGATTGGGTTGCTCATATGTCTTTAAGAATGTCATGTCCTTCGGATTGGTCTCTCAAACCTCCACAATCTTTTATGCTGATTTTGGGAAAGAATGTCTCTATTCGTATTCATAATGATTATACCTAGTTGATTCAAACAATGTCTATCTTGTTTTTTTTTACTTCTTTTGGTGTTGTGTGCTGATAATTTTATATATTGTGCATTTTATAGTTGTTTATCATTTAATATAAAAAAAGAGATTTTAACATGTCATCTTTATTTTAAAAAAGACTAATTTTACCTGCTAAAGACATGTTACATTTAGATATGCATACAACAAATGAAGATAATATTCGAGGTAAAAAAAGGCAAAGGTCAATTTTTGATAAATAACTATTGTATGATTAATAATAGTACAAAATTATTTCAAGGTTTACCAAAGATTCCCAACTAACCAACTTTCATTATGTGATCAACAATGAGATTTCCGTTAATATTGGATAGATTCTATTAAGTTGACACTTAGTGCAACAAGATTAAACATGAAAAGTCCAAAATATTCTACTAAATAAAATAAAGTTAAACATTTTCTTCCTCCTCCTCCTCCTAAATAAAATTAACATACTCTATTTATTTTCAAGAAAGATTAATTTTACCTGCTTAAGGCATGTTAACATTTAGATATATATATACATACAACAAACAAATGACGATAACCTTACCAGTAAAAAAACAAGAATATCTAAATATTGGGTATTGCAGAAAGAAAAGGTTAACCGGCGGAGTGATAAGTGACAGTTGATAAGTGGGTGTTAAGTAAAATAGAAGTGGAGCCAAAAGCAGTTACATACTCTTCCCGCCCATCTCTCCGCCACGTACTCTCTCTCTCTCTGTTTCCCCAACACAACACAACATAACAACACAACACAACACAACACAACACAACACAACACAACACAACACACAGCTTCTTCTTGTCTCTGTACGTGTGAAGTCAGTTAGTTACTTAGTGGACGAGCGAGAAAGATGAACCCTGCGAGCCTGGTGGCGTCGGCGACGATCAACATAGGCCTGGCCTTCATCATCCTCTCCCTCTTCTCCATCCTGAAGAAGCAGCCCTCCAACTCCACCATCTACTTCGCCCGCCGCCTCGCCCGCCGCCACTCCCTCCCCTCCCCTCCCCCCGCCGCCTCCTCCCTCTACCGCTTCCTCCCCTCCGTCTCCTGGATCAACCGCGCCTACCGCGTCTCCGAGGATGACATCATCCTCTCCTCCGGCCTCGACGCCCTCGTCGTCATCCGCCTCTTCAAGTTCGGGTACGCTCCCTACCAAACAATACTCTCTCCATTCTCTCACTAACTACTACTCCCTCCACTCCTAAATATAACAACTAGTTTAATTTTTTTTGGAGATATTAAGGTTTAAAAATATATGTTATTAAATTATGACATATTTGATATATTTTTATATTAGTCATTAGTTTATAGGTTAAATAAACTTTTCAAGGGAAAAAAAATAGTTAAATCAATTTATAATTAACTTATTTTGCTTTTTGTAAGATTTTCCAAAAAAGTATATTTAGGACGGAAGGTAGTACTTCATAATCACTAGCCGTCTGATGCAGAGGAGAGTTTATGATTTAGGCGGTACGATAGAATGTTAGTTTTGTGTAGGCTTATTATATGACTGTATGTGAACCGTTTATTTATAGATGGTCTGTGGCGGGAAAAGAGAGAAAGAGGTGTATGTTTGGGATTTTTTTTTTTTTTGTAGTTTTGATTTTGATTTTGATGTTTGTTGTAGGGTGAAATTTTTTGCGGTGTGTACTCTTGTGGGATTGGTGGTGCTTCTGCCGGTTAACTACGGTGGAGGCAATCCTTCGGAGAGAAATGATTATACATTGGACTCATTTACTATATCCAATGTTAGTGTACGATCTGACAGGTGAGCATGTCTTCGCATCACACACACTTCTATAAATATTTCATCCTATGACCTAGTTGACTTTTATAAGTTATTAAATTATGACATACTATTTGATATATTTTTATCCATTAGTTTATAAGTCAAATAAATTAGTTTAAGAAAAAAATTAGGTAAATCAATTTATAATTGACTTATTTTGCTTATTTTAGTATTTTCCAAAAAAGTCAATTAGTCTTATACTACCTCCGTTCCTAAATATAAGATCACTTTGGTTAATTTGGAGAGATTAAGGAAGACTTTCCAATGAATTATGATTACATAATCTTCCCAGAATACCCCTCACTTAAATTTAAAAGACAAATAGGGATTTGAGAGAGAAGTGAGGGAGCTAAGAAGTATATGGATAATTTGGACCAAAATTGAGAAAAAATAGAAAGTGATCTTATATTTAGGAACTTATCCACTTCCCCAAAGTTATCTTATATTTAGGAACCGAGGGAGTATTTAGGATTAAAGGAGGAGGAAGAAGTCATGTCTTTTGCACTTCTCTGATTATATTATTATATGTCGACATTTTGTTTTTCCTTATCATATAGACTCAAACTAAAATAATATCTTCTGATCTTGTTATAGAAACAATATATGCCTAGATAACAATCCTGGAGTGTACTACTTTTGATGCACGGTGCATTTAGAACTGATCTGGTTCTCTTTTTTCGTTACAGGCTCTGGGTGCATTTTGTATGTTTGTGTTTCATATCTCTCTATGGAATGTATCTACTGTATATGGTATGTTTTGAAGTTTGATATCTACATAGTACATGTATATCCTAGCAAATTGCTCCTATTTTCCTAGTAAATTGCTCCTAGATGTCATGTATACAAGTTTAGCATAACAGGTGCCTTTATGTACCCTTTCATCCCCAGGAATATGATGAAATTTTGATCAAAAGGATTGAACAAGTTCACAACATAAAGAATAGGCCTGATCAGTTTACCATTATAGTCCGTGAAATTCCCTCGTGTGTCGAGCATAAAGCACGAGGATGTTCTGTTGATCACTTCTTCTCCAAGCACCATCCCTATACATACCACTCAAAGCAAATGTTATATGATACAGAAGATCTTCAGGCTTTGCTGGTACGTGGTGTCCTATTGCTTTTGGCTTTCAGAGCTGTTTGTTAAGAATCTGTTATATTTCTGTGTGGTAATATAGTGATTTTTGTCAAAGGATTAAACTTATCCACATCCTAAGTTTTTCATGCTAACTTTAAATTCTTTAGTTTACGATTGTTAAATACTGTTCAGGAAGTCCATTATCACTTTGGGTTGGTATCAAAGTTAGAAAGCAGTGGGGAGAGACAGTTCTCGATAAATAAGTTTAATGTTCTTTCCTCATATCCAAAATAAATTGATAAGAATGCAGAGAGTGAGCAACTGCGACAATTATAAATGCTTATGTATTTCATTTTATAGCCATTCACAAACAATAAGTTGTTCTGCATAATTTTAAATCTCTGTAGTTTTGCATAATTTTAAATCCTCTGGTGTCTCTAAAATAGCTTCTTTCCTAACGAAATTATAATTTGTCAGTAGTGAAGTCTATCCTTAGTCTTTACTCATTATACTTTGTCTGCTGTAGTGTGTCCACTCACAAATTTTATGTTATATATAGAACCAGGCAAAATCTCTTGCAAAAAGTGTAGAGACTTACAAGGACAAGAAGCGTAAGAACAAATTTTCTCTCCTCTATGCATTGCAACACAATTCTTCCAAAGAAGCACTACTTGAGGAAAAGTTACAAGCAATTTGTCACAAGATTCACCAGTTACAGAGTGAAGATTTGCTCAGGAAAAAGGTCAGTGTGATGCTCACATTTATATAATTTGCTTTGAATGAGAACTTTGCAATTCAACTTTTGGCCAAACAAAAAACACAATAAAAAGAATTGTTGATAGACTTGGTGTTATAGGGTGACTTGTTTCATGTGTCAGGAGTTGGCAGTCGCTTTTGTCTCATTCAAAACCCGTTCAGGTGCTGCAGTAGCAGCTCAGTTGCTACAGCACTCACATCCACTCAAATGGATTACTGAAATGGCTCCAGAACCAAGGGATGTTGCATGGAGGAATATGAAAATATCATTTAGAGTGATGCCGCTTTACAAACTTGGGGTTCTTATTGCAGCATCAATGCTTACAATTTTCTTTGCCATCCCTGTTACTGCTGTGCAAGGTTTAGCCAAATATGAGAAACTCAAAAAATGGTTTCCTCCTGTCCAGGCTGTGCAGTTAATGTAAGATTCTTCCTACTTTGACAAAGCCATTGATAAGGGCACTAAAACCAAATAAATCTTAATCACTTGTGAGTTTGGATGCATTTGGTTTGACTTACTGCTCAGTACAAATAAAACTGAATGACTATATGAATCCTTCCGATTATGTATCTATTTTTAATAATAAATTATCCTCATCAACTCAAGCTTAAAGACTGCCTGATACAATATGAGCTATCTCATAGCTTATGCAAGTCTAAATTTCATAGTACTGGTTGCTTTAATCACAGAAAGGATTTTAGATATACTTTTTTAATAAATATCAAAAATGATTGAGGAAATCAAAAGATTATTTTTTTTGTAGAAATCAAAAGAATTTTACTTGGCACTAAACGGATTTACCTCTTGTCATTGATTTATTAATCTATGGCTTATCCTGTTCTGACACATAACACATTTATATTCTTTAGACCAGGACTAAGCTCGGTAATCACAGGGTATCTTCCTAGTGCTGTACTCAAAGGATTTATATATGTTGTGCCCTTTACAATGTTTGCAATGGCTAAAGCAGCTGGATGTATTGCAAAAAGTAAGGAGGAGATCAAAGCATGCAATATGGTTTTCTATTTTCTGGTGGGAAATGTGTTCTTTTTTAGTGTCTTGTCAGGATCTCTTCTAGATGTGCTTGGACTATTCATCAATCATCCCAAGAATATTCCAAGTCACCTTGCCAGGGCTGTCTCTGCCCAAGTAAGTTGGTTTTGTTAATATGTTTTAGGCAAAAATTTTCTGGTTTTGTTATTGTGCATTTCAAAGACTCTAAAATGATCCTTAATTATGAAAAATATTTTGTCCAACTTTATAGTTGAGCGTATTTGATAATACACAAGTTATGACTCTTTCACTATCTTGTTGCAGGCAGATTTCTTCGTGACATATATATTGACAGATGGTCTGTCAGGGTTTTCCTTTGAGGTTCTCCAGCCTGGCCTGCTGCTTTGGGATATTATGAAGTCTTGTTTTAATGGGTGTCGGCGAGATGAAAGTCCATATCTTTACTCTCTGCCCTACTTCAGAATTATACCTTTGGTCTCTCTTTCTATACTAATTGGTATAGTGTATGCAGTTATAGCACCATTGTTGCTCCCATTTCTTGTTGGCTACTTCTGTCTAGGCTATGTTGTGTATATCAACCAGGTAAGTTTTTCAGCATCAAGAGCTTCTTCCATTTATCTTCTACAAAATATTTTTGGACACTTTAAATGTGGACGTGTCACTGACACATGCATGTCACTCCTGATGTTGAAGCTTTTGATTTTAAGAGAATGGAGGTGGCAATGAAATAATCTCTATTTATATGTGTCAATAGAATAGTTAGGGTAATCAGGTAAATAGTAAGAAAACGGGTAGTTCAGGAATATGTCTAACAGGTCTATAAACAGGGTATTAAAGGATGTTTTCAGTGTCATGGAATTGATATTTTACTGTGCAGTCTCCTTTCTCTATTTTACCACTAGTCCGCTTGGTTGAAAGTTTGTGGGCCCAGGAAAAGTGTAAGATGGAGAGAGAAAGCTTGTGGGTCCCATGGTATATGGAAATTACATTTATCAATTCTCATATACAATTCACATATACAATTCCTTTCAAACAAACGGACCCTAATGGTACTTTCACTAAACATTTTTTATGGGGAAAGGAAATTGAATAGATTTACTATAATTTTAAAATGTTGAAGCGATAGAATTTGGGCATATATAGATTCCATATTCTTTAATGCACATTCAATTAAATTTTTAAGGTTATCTCATTAGTTTTGGATTTTTTAATTATTCTTGTGTTGAATGGACAAAAATATTTTGCAGATTCAAGATGTGTATGAAACGACCTACGAGACATGTGGACAATATTGGCCGTACATTCATCACTACATTCTTCTGGCAATCATTCTCATGCAGATTACCATGATTGGTCTATTTGGGTTGAAGTTGAAGCCAGCTGCTGCCATAGCAACAGTTCCTCTAATAATATTCACTTTGATGTTTAATGAGTACTGCAAGATGCGTTTTCTTCCTTCCTTTCACCAGTATTCTCTTAAGGTACACTAGACAATACTTGTTAGTGCATGTTGAAGGTGACTAGAATTAGCTTTTCTCTGAGCAAAGCTCAGCTTTGCATTAAGTTTTGATTCTCAATTGTTACCCTTTTCTTCAATAGTTTATCATATTTAGGTGCATCTAGATACAGAAGCTCCCAAAAGAACTCTTATGATCATGTCTAGAATGCAATAATTCTGGAGGCAGAAAAATATAGAGGGTTAAATATTTCCTCATATGAATTTGACACCATAAAATTAGGAAAAAAATATTTTTCGTTTAAAGTCTTGCAATCACTACAATTTAAGAGAAAGGGAGAAAACATTAAGATTTAGCCTAAATGGCACTTTTAGTCCATTCAAAAAATGTTCAAGTGTAATGTTGCACCCACGAAAACTTTATAGTGGCACATGCATATGCAGAAATACTTAATGAGAAGATCTGCATCTGAATCCAAATACAAATAATTTGTTTGTCACTAACTTCGTAATTTGGTGTGTCTTGATGAACCTTTATTTGTTGTGGAAACAGGACGCAGCTGAAAATGATGAACTTGATGAGAAATGTGGTCTTTTGGAGGTTCACAGTGAGAATGCTATAAATGCCTATTGTCCACCAGGTTTACGGCCTGTGAACTTCATGCCATCAGAGTCTAGCTCCGCCCCATTAGTCTCTTCACAGTGATGCTCTTCTATTTTAATACATGTGCATCTAATGTGAATTCTTTTATACGAATGATGTCTCCTTCATTCTGAAAATTCAGAAAGGAACAATTTCACGGCAAAGGTTATGTATATGTAAATGGACACATTGATCAAATTCAATATGCAAATTATATTAAAGTTATCCCATTGGTGGAACTGCAACATCAAATCAAGTGAGACGATTCACTTTTGATGACTGTCTTCCAATAAGCACTATCCCATTGGTCTCTATAACTGTCTTCCATGTTCCTTATCTTTGCTATGCTTTCCACAAACATTTTTTGTCTCCACTCATCCACCGGAGGCAAGCCCGATTCTTCAGCAAGCCATTGGCTATACCCAACCTGAAACAAGGATTTGCAATCATTTTTTAGTGGATAAATTAATAGAGTATATGATGTTGATATATTTTCTGTCAAGGACTGAAAACTCGCTGAAAAGTATGTACACAAACATGAATACCTCATCAAAATTCAAGTAATGAGTAAAGTGCTTGGGAACCCCAAGTTTGTCCAATTTCTGATAGTAGTCTTCAACATAATCCATCATCTCCTTTTCTGTTGGCAGAAGGACTTTACCAGATAAAACCCGTGCTACCCACTTCGATTGTAGTTCCAATGTTTGAAAGATTATGTCCTGTTCAAAGTCAATCCATTCATTTCAATAAATCTAAAGCCTAATTTGGAGTGTTTTTCTGGAAAAACAGCTTTTTACATTTTCATTGCAACAAATACATTGCACCTACTTTCAGTTTGAAATATCACTTTTATGTTTCTTAGCGCATCAGCCATCAGGTACAAAATGACAATGAAAAGTGAAAGGCACACTTATCATGATAAAATGCATTATTGAACAGGTTAAGTATAAGTAGATCGGGTCTGTAAAAAACATGCGAAACAAACAATTATAAGCACATTTGTAAGCACAATTGGAATACTTTCCGGTCTGATCTTAGATTTTAGCAAGCTTGCATGTCCAGTTAGAATTGACTTGAATCCATTTACATGTCATAAAATGGACATATTTCTTCATGTGAATGCATGCATGCAATAATTTATACATAGATCAAGTACCAAAAACCACCTATTTTTTATCAGACACGCTGTTATTTTGTTGAGTTTTTCCCCTATGTTCTATGGAAAATGAAAGGCATTAAAAGAACTAGTTGCATTGGAGAAAAGGGTTCGAAGGGGAAAAAAGTTACCAGTGACCTTTTCAAATATACCAACGAAAGATAGGCAAGGAGCTAATGCAGGGGGAAAGACATGCTTGTACAATGGTCCAACACGATTGTTATCAATAGTTATTATTCCGTTAGTTTTAAGGAATGGATAGTTGTACTTGTATCTGTAATATGATGCCACAAAAAATTCGTTAGATATGTAACAGGCTTACATCAAGTTAATAGAGTCCTCGTTATATACTGACCCAGTACAATAGCATATGACATCAGCAGAAACACATGATCCATCCTCAAACACAATCAAACCATCTTCTGATACACATTTGACCTATAAAGTGGAAGTGGCCATAGAGATCAATAAGCGAATTTTCGCTGGATAAGAAGATTTTGGTTTCTAAATATTATTTAACTATAATTATAATTATTAATTAACTGATAAGTTATTCCATCCAGTCTAAATTATAAGACTTAGTTGACTTTTTGAAAAAATTAAAATGTAAAATCTACCGTTTTATATAGTTGGTATTTGTTTTTTCCTTTCAAAACTAAGTGTTTATTACTTATAGAGTATCATATAATCTAATTACATGTGATATATATTAAGACTAAGGGTCTAATTTATTTCCTTTATCTAAAAAGTCAATTATTGAGTCTTATAATTATAATTAGCGCCAAAAGAACTATTAAAGTAAAATGTTCACCATGGGATGCAGCCACATTTTATCATGATTTGCTAACTTCATAGGCTGCACATTTGGATTTCTCGTTGATATATGAACCTCTTTAGCTATTATTGCAATATCTCTTGAGATATCAAGTGCACTTGCTCCAAATCCAATTACGACCACGCTCTGTATGTTAGGAGGACGACATTATTTCGAAATGAATACTACATTATACATCCATTATCTATTTAAAGATAATAAGTGTAACTTTTTAATAAAAAATCAAATTCTTATGCAGGAAAGAAAGGGAGATTTCTTGTTATCTCAAGAATAATTTAGTTTAACTAGTTTTTGAGATGCAAAAGAACCTTCACTTTTTATGAATGCATAAAAACTTTCAATGATGGAAATAGATTTTCACGTTTTCACCTTCCTCTCGTAATACTTAAGATCCAGTTGTCCGTTTTTTTAAATTAAATAATCTTTAAGTTTACAAAAAGAATTAACCAAATCCTATGCCTAGGAATGGAGGGAATAGTTACTGTTTTTAATCAGACTAAAAAATCACCATTAAATTACCTGACCGGTAAAAGGCTCGGGCACCCTGTAGTTATGGCTGTGAATTTGATATCCAGACCACATCTCAATACCTTCAACAAACACATCAATGTAAAACTCCATCTTTATCAACTCAGCTTTTGGCTCACATGAGGTTCTCAATATGGTTTCACAATTTAGTAACCCATACCTTTACTGCTCTTAACTATAAGCGTGAGTTTAATATAGATAATTGGCAAAAAAAAAAAAGTGAGTTTAATATAGATAATTGGCAAAAAAAAAGTGAGTTTAATATAGATAAGATGTAATTAAATTATATAATAGTTTATAATTAAAAAACAACTTAGTTTTGAAAAAAAAACATAATCAATTCAAAGGGATGTACTCCCTTCGGTCCCTAATGTAATGTAAGAGCCCAAAATTTGAATGGTTTTGGTCCCTAATGTAAGAGCTCACCTCATATTCTCTCCTCATTTAATGCATTTTTTCCTACTTTACCCCTAACTCTCTTTCATATTTATTAATGCTTATGTATTTCTCTCTCTTAAAAGTATCATAATAAATATGGGCAATTTTGGAAAAGAAGCATTAATTCCAGACACCCAACTAACATTCACATATTTTCTTAAGAAGTGTTTTTTTGACGACTAGCTCTTACATTAGGGACCGGAGGGAGTATTTTGCACTCTAATAATTTTTTTTTTTAAAAAAACAACTACCTCTTATACTTTAACACGAGTTAGAAATTGTGGACAAGTACAACTGTACAAGTAAACCAACTTGCTCTTACAATTTTCTTAAAAAACAAAAGTCAACTCCCTCTAGTCCTTATTATAAGTCACCAACCGCCTCTAAATTTTGGTTCTTAATATAAGTCACTAATATACCCTTATCATAGGAAAATGAACATTGGAAGATGAAAAGAGAGAAGATGAAAAGGGCACATGTATACTTATAAAGATAGAGGATTAATGAAGAGGGAAAAAAAGGTAGTGAGTTATAGTGATAAAGGTGGGGGCAAAAATGGAAAAGACAGGAAAAAGACCAATTTAATGATGCAAGTGCAGTTAACATTCATTCCTTGATAACTACAATTTGGTCAGTTGGTGACTTATAAATAGGATTGGAGGGAGTAATTTAGACAAGAATAATTAAACCACTTGTTCCCAATCATTCAACCCAACCCAGAATCAAATCAATGAATATATACCAATCCAAAAACATACCAGGTATTTTGGCTATTCTTGGTTCAGTAAAATGACCCGAACACACCACCACTGCTTCAAAAATCTCCTCAACCAAACAACCACAAGCCTTAGATTCAACAACCCACCTATCATTCACTCTCTCAATCCTTATCACATCTCTATTGAATCTTATCAAATCACGTATCCCAAACTCATCAGCCAACTTATTCAAAAACCATAAAACCTCCTCATGACCAGGAAAACTCCTCCCATCACCGTTTTCACTATCCTCTGGAAACGGATAGTCCAGAAATCCCATCAACTCTCTCGGAAGATTAGTTCTCAGAGAAAGATAAAGGCTACTATGCACCACTTCCCGGGTCGGGTCATTTCCTATCGGGTCGGACTCTGTTCTCGGATCATATTTCCACGTGCCTCCAATATGATCGCTTTTCTCAAAGACTACAACTTTGTGGCCTTCCCGGAGGAGCTCTCGGGCGGCGCAAAGGCCGGCGGCGCCGGCGCCAATGACGGCCACCGTGAAGGATCGGAGCTTTTGGGAAGCAGAGGAATCCATTGAGGTGTTTTTTTTTATATGATAAAGTGGGTGGATGGGGCCTTTTGATTTGGCGAAGTGAAATGAGTGTAGACAAAGAAACGATGAAAGTGTGTGGAATATGGCTGCTTACGTGATGCTGATTGTGCTCAAGCCTCAAGGGACCAAGCTTCCTCATTAACTTAACTAAATAGATTAAATTGAGGTGCTAGTTAAGGTAAATAGTCATTGTCATATGGCATTATTAAAACACTCTGAGTCTCTTAGCACTAGCCTTTGTTATCTACTAATTTATATTGTCTAATACTCCATATGATTAATCAGGGGAATTTACACTGTAGTCCCTGGTAAGGGAAATTAATACTGGAAGGTCCCAACACATTCCAAAATAATTATCAAGTCTCAGGGACCCTTTCCTGCAATTGTTTGTTTATCTTTAATGACCATTTTGCCCTCATTAAAGATGGTTGTCATCTCACTGGTCCCTACAGGGGGACTATGCATTCATCTTATGAGGGCAAAATGGTCATTGAAGATAAGCAAACAATTGCAGGAAAGGGCCTCTGGGACTTGATAATTATTTTGGAATGTGTTGGGACCTTCCAGTATTAATTTCCCTTACCAGAGACTACAGTGCAAATTCCCCTATATGATTCAACCTTTTCTGCCACTTAAGCCATATCCTTCGTATGTTACATCCACTTTGTCTCGGTGCTACCTTTTGGATTAGTTTTCTGGAGAAAAAAAAAATAGAAAATTGTTTCTACAAAATAGTTTTGGGGTATAATTAGGGGTGGGCAAATTTAACCGAAAACTGAAAACCGAATCGAACCAAATGAGTTTCGGTTTTTCGGTTTCGGTTTTTCGATTTTCGTTTTTGGTTTCGGTTTCCATTTCCCATACTTTTCGTTTTTCGGTTTCGGTTTCAATTATTATTTTAGGTAGCTTATTGGTTTGGTTAATCGGTTTTCGGTTTCGGTTTTCGGTTTCCTTTGTAAATTTTTTTGAAATATCACAAAAAAGGTGAAAATGCTAATTAGTTTCGGTTTTTATTATAGTGTTTCAGTTTTCGGTTTTTCGTTTTCGGTTTCGGTTTTCATTTTATTTAGTTTTCGGTTCGGTTTTGAACCGAATAACCGTTTGCCCACCCCTAGGTATAATAGTTTTCTCAAAGAATTGACTTCTGATATAGTGCTTGGATAAGGGTTGGTAAAATAACTAAAATAAATTTTTAATGTATAAATTAACAAAAAAGGCATTGCTAATGTGATGTTTAAATTCGAAGAAAAAATTATTATAAGGATTTAAATGATGAAATTATATAATTGATAATAAAATTTTAAAAAATCAATAAAGGAATTAAAATGAAAAAATTAAATATTTTACAATATTATTAAACAACTAAAAATATATGTACTCTAGTAAAGAATAGTGGGAAAATAAATATACATTTTTTAAATGCTAATTATGTTTTAAAGACATTTTAAATGGAACCAACCTATTTATCATTAGAAGGCACCTGCTGCTCTTGCTTGCTATTCCAAACCATTTGATCATTTATAATGACCGTCTTTCCAACAAAAAAATGCAAGAAGGTGAAGAAGAGTGTGGTAAACTTCAAATTGGATAAAAGGATTTTCATGGCAAGGTTTGGTGAGAAAGTGTGAGTTCAATCACGAATGGTTAATGCTAGGGGAAATTTGCAGTTTAGTCCCTGGTAAGGGAAATTAATACTGGAAGATCCCAATACATTCCAAAATAATTATAAAGTCCCACGAGCCCTTTCCTGCAATTGTTTGCTTATCTTCAATGACCATTTTGCCCTCATAAGATGAAAGCATAGTCCCCCTGTAGGGACCAGTGAGATGACAATCATCTTTAATGAGGGCAAAATAGTTATTGAAGTTAAGCAAACAATTGCAGGAAAGGGCCCCTGGGACTTTATAATTATTTTGGAATGTATTGGGACCTTCCAGTATTAATTTCCCTTACCAGGGACTAAATTGCAAATCACCGTGCTTGTGTCAAGAACAAGATGAAGAGCAAATAATGGACTCCCAATAAGCGTCGTCCCATTCGTCAATGTAAAAGTGTTCCATTGCCACAGCTTTCTTCATTATCTCATTGAACATCTTCTCCCTCCATTCCTCTAATACACCATACCCACTCTTATCTGCTAGCCATTCCTTGTAATCCACCTGTTCATCCATTTTACTCCCAAATGTTTAATTGAAAATTTTATAAAAGTTTTGGTAAAAATATCGTGAAAATACCCCAAACATGTCAATATCAATTCATGGCTCTGAAATCACTTAAGCATCCTAAAATCGTTAAAAATAATATGCGATAAATTTTGTAGCCAAATTAATTAAATATTAACCTTTAATTCATTAAGGACACATATCAAATAGCTGAAATAATTCAACATACCTGATGAGGACGAAGGAAGTGAGTGTGGTGTTTCGGGATTCGGTTCTGTTCTAAGAACTGATAGTAACTTTGAATAGAATCCATCATCTCGTTATTTGAAGGTAATTCAACTTTTCCAGATAGCACTTTTGCAACCCACCTACTCTGCAATTCAAATACATGAAATGCAGGATCCTGCATTCTCATCCAATTAAAAAGCAGTTAAAAACACAAAAAAAATGATCGCTTCGTAGAGTCTACAGTCTTAAAATATTTTGGGCTAGAAAATAAAATTTGTCACCACTAACATGAGAAGTAATGCCAATGAAAGAGAGCCAAGGAGCTAAAGTGGGAGGAAACACATGCTTGTATAGTGGTCCGACTCTGTCATCCTCAACAGTTACTATTCCTTTGGTCTTCAGAAATGGAAAATAATATTTGTATCTTCCATTTCATGCAATAAAATTTAAGAATCAATTGATATATAGAATGATAAAAACCAGAATTACAATTAACAAAATAAATGTATATGAAGTATTTATATTGTAATACCCGGTACAGTGGACTATGGCATCTGCATTAACTGAGGACCCATCTTCAAAGGCAACCACTCCATCTTCATGAACACATTTTATCTGTACAAACAAAAATTTGATTTTCCTTTCTAAGAATAAAACGTCTATGATTTATAGCCTTAATGTCAATACTTTATATGTCAAAATAAAAAAGAAACAAATGAATATTTAAATTATAAGAGATTGAGGTAAAGAATATAGATATGATTAAATAAATAAATTTTTACTTTCCAAACTCCAAAGTCTCTAACAGTGAGAAATTAGTCTCTTGAAATTCTTGAAATTCTGTCAGCATTAAAGGCAAAATCCCGCACTTCCCTTCCCAAATGCTTTTTTTAGTTTCATATTTACTCATCAAGAATAGATTATGAAACAACTTTGTAACAACAAGCATTGCCCCGTGAAGTGGGGCATGTTGGCTAGACTGTCAACTAAAAAGTTTTACCCAATAACCTTATTGAGTATTTTTTTTTTATCGAAATAACCTTATTAAGTATTAGATTCAACTTAATCCACCATTCTATCATTGCAGCATTTACAGACTTCTTTCATTGTGTATGAATTAAATCGAACGGCTATAAAAACATTTATAATTATGTAGCTACCTCTGAGTGGTGGATTATGTTTTGAAAGTCTTGCAGCTTCACTAAATCCTTAAGCATTGGATTCAATCGGACAGCTATATGAACCTCTTTTGCCACTTTCCCAATATCCTTAGATATGTCAAATCCACTTGGTCCCAACCCAATTATCACCACCACCTGTGAAAAAAAAACATTTCAACATCCCATTCAATCCTTCAATTTGTGTGATGATGACCCATTAAGTAATCAAGGATGTGCCACTTATTTCATATTTATCTTCTTTTTCAAAACTAATATATTTTACTTATGTAACCTATAATTTAATAATATACAACATATTAAAATTTAATGGTATACTATTTTACTTCCTTAATAATAAAAATTCAACTTAATATGATAAATACAACTAAAATGTTACTATATAACATGTGATTATCTTAATATTCGGTGTTGTTTAAAGTTTGACTAACCTGCCCCTCAAACGGGTCGGGTACCCGATAATTATGACTATGCATTTGGTACCTCTTCCAATTTTCAATACCTTCAATCTTCCCAAGTTTTGGCACTGTGTTGTGACCCGTACACACCACAACTGCTTCAAACATTTCCCGGGTCAACGAATCGGATCCCCGACTCCTCCACTCAACCACCCATCCATCCTCATCCTTTTCAACCCGAACCACCTCCGAATCGAACCGAGTCAACTGAACAACCCCAAACTCATCCGCAAAACGGCCTAGAAATCTGAGCACCTCATCATGACCCGGAAAAGTTCTCGGGTCACCCGATTGGAGCTTCACAAAAGGGTAGTCTAGGTAACCCATAAGTTGTCTTGGGAGATTGGTGCGCATGGAGAGGTAGAGGCTGCTGTGGATTACCTCTCGGGTCGGGTCGATGCCAAGCGGGTCGGAGTCTATTCTTGGATCATAGGCCCATGTACCTCCTATACGATGATTTTTCTCAAAGACCACCACTTTGTGGCCTTCTCTTTGAAGTTCACGAGCTGCTACGAGGCCGGATACACCAGCTCCGATGACGGCCACCTTGACGGACCTAGACATGATGGTGGCTATGTATGGAAGAGAGAGAGGAATTTTGTTATGGATGAGAGACAAAGATAGGAAGTCACAAAATGCATATTTGGTAGCCGTGTGATTTGTTTCATCCTTGGTTGACTTCAATGATTCAGAGCATCTATACACTGCTAAGAAATTAAAAAAGGTTACGTCTTTATGACATTATTTAGGTTTTTATATGATAGAAACAAAGGCAACAAGTTGGCCAAAAAAATAAAGGCAACAACGCTCCGTAATTCAACGCTACGTAATTCCCGATGCAGCTGTGACTTGTGACTGTGAGAGTTCGTGAAGTCTTCTTTTCTTTTTTTATTAGAGATCCTTGTATTCTTTTCTTCCGATCCGTTAAATTATTTGTAGGTTTTCGTTAATCTGATTTTAGCAAATTTAATTAGATGTGACACTAGCGTAGAGAAAATAATAAAAAGTCTCTTCATTCATTTTTATTTTTATTTTTCACATGTAAGGGAAGAAAATCCAGGTGTCTGTAATGTTAGTTTGAAATTGTTTATGTTATTAAAATATTTTCCTCTTATGGTTGTTATTATTAGTCAGAGCATTTGCATGGAAAATATATATGTCTCTATCTTTTTGTTGTTTTATAAATATTTTGGTGGATTTCTTCTCCTAACTTCACATTTTTGTCACTTTTGACCAGCCATTCCTATGACTTGGTCCCAGTATTATTTATACTCATCACATGTCATGGTGAAATTGTGAAGAGCGAGAAGGATGACAACGGTCTGTCGAAGGAAAAATATTATATTTTTGTTTTGATGAATAAGAAGAGTATAGCATATTATTCTTCCAAAATTATTAGGGAAAATATCAAATAAATCCCTCCGAATACCCAAAAGGACAAGTAAGGAACTTAAACTTCCAAAAGGACCATGAAGGAACCAACACCTATCTGTCATTTTAAAATTTTGCGAAAATACAAAATTGCCCCCATCCTAAAACACATCGCAATTTGTGTTTTAGGATGGGGGGAATTTTGTATTTTCGCAAAATTTTAAAATGACAGATAGGTATTGGTTCCTTCATGGTCCTTTTGGAAGTTTAGGTTCCTTACTTGTCCTTTTGGGTATTCGGAGGGACTTATTTGCGATTTTCCCAAATTATTATATTGTATTAAATACAAACTCAATTTTGTTTGGCCAAAAATATATAAAAACTCAATTTTAAGACATTTTAAGTAGCGGTAGTCTTAATTCACTAACTCTCTCTATTAACACTGACGTACGCTTAATAAGTGATACTCGGTTTATTTGTTAGACGTGTATATAACTTTTTTTTTATACATAGACGTGTATATAACTATAGACGTCGTCAAGCATATTATAGCGCCGACTTCATCGTTCGATCATCAGACCACTAATCCATTCAATTATTCAGTTTAAACTTACCAGCGAGGAATCTTTTTTTAATTAAAAAAAAAAGAAACTCGGTCTTCGATTAGCTTTTGAATATTGGAATTTGACAAGCTAATACAAACAAGCCTTGAAAACCATAAGTCATCAGGCTGCCTGATGAATGATATATAGCCCTGATCTCATAAACTAAAATTGAACTTACGTCATTTTATCTTTTGTGGTTTCAACTTTAATTTTGCTTTATTTAATTCCAAACATTATTATGAGCGTGAATTGAATTTTGAGGTGGATGACGTCAGTAATAATTTTTTTGCATGAATTGAATTTTGAGGTGGTGAAACTTGGATATTTTCAGCGTGTTTAGAACCACGTTATTGTTAGCTAGGAAAGTGAAAAAAAAGGTGCTCTTCTTGTTTAGCTGCTAAATTAAATATTGTCTAGGGTTAATTTTGATTATGCGACTTTATGCATCTAATCGTTGAGTAAGACCTTCATGACAGTAAAAATTAATTAGAAAACTACAAAGAAAACATTTTAATATATAGTAGAACCGAGTATCCAACAATGCATAATCATGTCATGAATTAATTAATAATATGGACTTTTTGTGTACGTGTAATTAATTAATTAACAACTGTTTGAAAAGCTCTTATTTAATTTTAGCATATATTCAGTATCGGCATTTAGGACTTAAATGCACATGATATGAATCTTATCATTCCACAACAAAAAGTAGTTTATTAAGTCAATGTGGTGGAGATTTAACTCACAATATACTACCTCCGGTCTTAAATATAGGACCTAGATGACTTTTTTTTGGAGAGGTTAAGGTTGCAAAATAGTCTATTAAATCATGGCATATTTGATATATTTTTAGATTATCCATTAGTTTATAAATAAAATAAACTAGTTTAAGGGAAAAAATTAGGTAAACCAATTTATAATTAACTTATTTTGCTTTTTTTAGGATTTTTCAAAAAAGTCAATTAGGTCTTATATTTAGGAACGGAGTATAGTATATGCTCTTATTCCACCTTATATTCGATGTGGACTATTTTGGTTTATCAACATTCAGCATTCAACCGTATAAGTGAAAAACATTACACTCTCCAGATCCAGCCAGAAAGAAGAGCTTTATTATTTAACATAAGGGCGAATACACACACATTTAGTTTTTGCCCAGAGTATAATAGAAAGAAAATAGTATGCAATTTTGGCAAAAAAAGAAGATAACAATATCTAGTTACGGCTTTATTAGAGAAGTTCGACTCAAGGATTCACCGGAGGGAAGAAGGGATTTTAGGGGGATGGAAAAGGCTTCTTGACAAAAGGAATAGGCTTTGAAAGAGGCTTGGGAAATGGTTTCTTCACCAATGGAATTGGCTTTGGAATGAAAGGCTTAGGGAAAGGTTTCTCAAACCCAGGAATTGGCAGTGGCTTCTCATCATCAACTGGGATTGGCTTTGGAATGAAAGGCTTGGGAAATGGTTTCTTTTCAAATGGAATTGGCTTTAGAAAAGGCTTGGGAAATGGTTTCTTCACAAAGGGAATTGGCTTTGGAATAATGAATGGCTTAGGAATTGGTTTCTTCACAAATGGGAATGGTTTAGGGAAAGGCTTTTTGAGTCCAGGAATTGGCAATGGCTTCTCATCATCAACTGGGACGAAAGGCTTGAGGAATGGTTTCTTCTCAAAAGGAATGGGCTTTGGAAGAGGCTTGGGAAATGGTTTTTCCACAAAAGGAATTGGCTTTGGAATGAATGGCTTGGGGAATGGCTTCTTCACAAATGGGAAGGGTTTAGGGAAAGGCTTTTTGAATCCAGGAATTGGCAATGGCTTCTCATCATTCACTGGGATTGGCTTTCCAACAGCTGGGAATGGCTTCAGTGGAACCACCACTTTTGGTGGGATCTTGAAAACTGGCTTCTTGAAGAATGGCTTATGATGTGGAATAAACTTGAACTTCTCCTCTTCATCATGATTAATATTCTTCAATGTTGTTCTTGTCAAGTCTTCATTTCCAATGCTGTTTACATCATTACCTGCAGCCACAACACACAAAATTGTGCACATATAATGTTCAAATAGTTTTAACCAACAGGATTATTATGCTATTTTTTATGCTGTTTATAGTAGTAATTATTAATTAATTAACTAGCCAATTAATCAGTCCAGAACACTGAAAAAAGCTATACATACATAAAGTCAGCTTGCCATAATTTTATTAATTAATAAGCAGATTTCATTTATTTTCCTTTGCAAATTAAACTATTTTTCCTTTCTTTATTGGCAGTAATAATAAAAATTGAATTCCATCGAATCATAATAGAAATGAACTTTTGGTCCATCTTTAAAATAATGATTTAAATCTCACCACCACTTGTATAAGTGATTTTGTGCATAAAAAATTCATTAATTTTGCAAACATAGAGATGGGTGTATTTATATATATGGTGAGAACAGAAAGATGAATTACCCGGGAAGACTTGATCTGCTGAAGAAAAGGAAAAAGAGAAAGTGACAAGAAGAAACAAAGGCAGCAAGAAGCGCAAAAGAAGGCAATGCAGCATCGTTGCCTTCTTCATTAAAATAAAAAACACTCTGATAATGCCACAATCTCCGGCCTTCAAGATATAAGTGCGTGGTATAAATTGAAAGGCTTTGAGTGATACTATAGTCACAGAATCTCACTGCCATATATATAGGAATTAAGCAGCTTACTATTATAGCTAGCTTTGGATTGATCGCTAATAATTGCATGTGTCTGATTTTACTTTTATTAATTGTTTAGTACTTTAGTCTGAGATTATAGGTTTACGGCCCATTTTTTAGTTGACAATTATTTGCTTATATAGCTATAGATTATCTATCACACGCACGCACATAGCTAGATCAACAACGTTATACGCAGAGTCACCGACTTTGTCGTTGATATACAGTTCATTTTCTCCACCATTTAATGAGCTATAGATTTCACCCGAAGAGATTATGTAAAATATGATATAATCAAATAATTTATATAACTATCTTATATTCCCTAAATAAGTAAACAACTCTTATATTTAGTATTATGAATAGTTTTTCCCCCAAGAAATACCTTGTAATTAACCCACCCATGAGTTTGTTCCTCTCTCTCTTTTTGGTATCGATCATCATACCATGTTCTTTGATAAAATATTCAAACATGCATGATATGTGATTGGATTGAATGGTTTTGCAACTTCATGAGAAGCTCCATTGCTTTGTTGGTTGGCAAAAAATTACTTTGTCGCTCGTAAACTTAAGTGTACAGTCTTTAAAAAATGCGTGTAATTTGGAAATACCCCATATATTGGATATATTTATTTGAACCTTTTTTGGACGACTGATATTAGAAACTTGTCATGATTAACTAAATTTTTTTGTTGCCATTTTTCATGTATAACTAGAGGTAACACCATCATGACATCTCTTGAGTATGATTTTTATTTATGCTCCTCCGGTCCCAATCTTAAATTTAGGATCTTATTGATCGACTTCTTTCAAAACATTTTTAAGAAATATGACTGAGTTACTTGTATAAGTTGATTTGTTTGAATTTTTTTTCTTTAAATTAATTTAACTTATTTAATATCTTCAAGAAAAAAGTCAATTAAATTTTATATTTAGGAATCTAAGGAAGGGATATAAAACGTTAAGATAATATAATGTGTGAATGTGTATATATAGGGGATTTTAACCTGATCACTTGTTATTGTGTATATAAGGAGATTAATTTGCACTTAATTAACTATAGGGTTAACATGAGTTTTGGTCCCTATAGTTTACTTCAATTTGGGTTTTTGTCCCTCTAGTTTAAAATAAGAGCTTTTGGTCCCTAAAGTTTCATTTTGTTAAGGCTGTTAGTCCCTGGAATTCAAAACTATTTAAAAAAGATGATTTGTCACTAACATTGTTAACTATGTTGATGTGGCTAAATGACAAGCAGGCTGACTTGGCAATTAGAAAATTAAATAAGATTTTTTTAAAAAAAATTCTCTTTCTCACCGTCCTCCCCATCCCCACCGAAGGCGACGACGGCAAAAGGCTGAATCACCACCCAATACTCCAATCCGCACCGCAAGCATCTGTGGGGAAAATGAAGAAGGAATAGTAGTTTACAATTTAATACATCAATGTGAAGGGTAGCAGGTCAAGAGTCAGTCACGAAAGACTCTCCTTTTCCCTTTGCAAAGCCAACAAAAAGCTAGCCATCCAGCCAACCAGCTCAACAAAGAGCATAATCAACTATTATTATTATCGCAGCCAACCAGCCATCCATTGTGTGTGTGATCTTATAGGTGAGAAGGTTGAGTTTGAAGTTACAGAATGAAGAATCATGGATTCCTAGCCATCTTCATTTAAGACCGAAACTCACCCAGATTCATGGATCTATTTTTCTTCTTGTCGGATCTGGTGGGGAATGAGGCGAATGATTGACCTACTTGGTGTTGATGCAGCATCTTCGGTGGCTGATGGGGAGGACGGTGAGAAATTTTAAAAAAATCTTATTCAATTTTTTAATTGCCAAGTCAGCCTAGCTACTTGTCATTCAGCCACATCAACATAGTTAACAGTGTTAGTGACAAGTCAGCTTTTTTAAACAGTTTTAAACTCCAGGGACTAACAACCTTAATAGAATGAAACTTTAGGGACCAAAAGCTCTTGTTTTAAACTAGAGGGATTAAAACCCAAATTGGAGTAAACTATAGGGAACAAAACTTATGTTAACCCTTAACTATATCTTCAAGACTATATCTGCATATTCAGGACAAAAAGAAAACAAATGTTAACGAAAGAACTAAACAAGTAACTGGGGTTAAAATACTGATACCCTCTATTAAAAATAAGATTGTAGGTGGAAATAAAGATAGATAGTTATAATATTTTAGTAATATCATATTAGTTTAATTAACTTAATGAACATTCTTAATTTAATCAAATTATGTAAATAGGTCTTATATATATTTAGGATATGAGGAAGGAAATTTTTCTAAAATAATAAATCATTAAAAGCAACAAGTTTCCTGTAATCCCCCATTATACATTATTTGAGTACGTATACGGTGAAAGTATCATGCATTTAGGAGATTTGTGGCGGTAATGGCATGAAAAATATAAGGACTAATGGCTTAATATAAATAAAGACAAACTTATATTAGCGCTCATTGTGACACTAATTGGATGATTGAAGCTAGTGAAGAGAAAATTAACAAAAAAGAAATTAAGGGTATGTTAGATCGAGCAATATATCATTTGATAAAACTGCAACGTGTATTATGATCACATTATTGCCTTGTGATTATGAAGAAAGAAACTTTCAGGCGCTTTAATTTGCACCTTTTTTTTATCAGAAGATTTTGCACCGTTTCAACTTTTATATATGGTGCAATTGCATCTATCGGCCAAAACGTACAACTTTTTTTAAATATATATTTGATCACGGGAATATAATGAAGGTTTTATGGGGAGAATGACAACAGTTATAGTAGATGGACTGTTTTGGAGGCTGCACAAGAGAAGGAGATATAGGGATAATTTGGGGGAAAAACTGAAAAATTAGAAAATGTTTTATTTTTGGGATCAAACTTACATTCTCAAATATGTTATGTAGACCGAGTATTTTATTTTTTATGATTTATTATGTTTTTTGGGGTTGTCATTACAAGTGTCAGGAATCAGGATGGTTACATCAATGAATTTATATAATTAGAGCAAGGGTTGAAGTACAATTCTATATTACATATGGACTATATTGACAATAAAAAGTTTTAGAGAAACCAACTAATAAACTAATATACTCCCTCCGGTCCTAAATATAGGACCTAATTGACTTTTTTGAAAAATCCTAAAAAAAAGCAAAATAAGGTAATTATAAATTGTTTTACCTAATTTTTTCCCTTAAACTAGTTTATTTTACTTATAAACTAATGGATAATCTAAAAATATATCAAATATATCATGATTTAATAGACTATTTTGCAACCTTAACTTCTCCAAAAAAAAGTTATCTAGGTCCTATATTTAGGACCGGAGGTAGTATTACAAAAGGCCTTTTAATCAAGGGTATAATTACCAAAATTGCATTTTATTGGGAAATGTATTTATTTTAAGTTTGTCGTAGGTTCATTAATATCTTATATGTATTTTAACAAAGGGATACGTGAATAAAGTTATGCTTGATAATTTATCTCCTTTATTTCATTCTCTATAACTTATTCTAGTTCTCTATTCTCTTTTCCTAAATTCCTTTCTTCTTTTCTCCCTACTCATTTATCTTCTCTCTTATCTAAGATTACATGTTCTATCTATACGATTTTTTTTTCTATCTTCCATTTTCATTCATTTTCTCTATTAATAGTCTTAACTCTTAAGTCTCAACTTACAATATAATTATATTAATATTATGTATGTTTTTTATACAAATTAATATTATATATGTTACGTTATGAAATAAGAAGACTTTTCTTCACCAATTCCTTTATAAAAAATATTTATTCCATATTTTTACGTTATAAAGATATGCATGCTTATGAATATTTTCAGTGACCTGGTCTATATATTATATTGTGTTATACGAAAGTTCACTTTTTTTGCTTTTAGTTCGCAACAGTAAGATTAAAATTTAAAAAAAAGTAAGAAAAAAACTATTGGTAGACTCGCGGCAAGTAGTTGGGAGAACACTTAGACAAGTCTCACTTTGAAGGATTGGAGAAATTAAGGATATACTAGTTTAATGGTTAGGCGAATTTTATCAAATTAATTGGCTTAAACATTGGTGAACTCTTTTCATAGAAATTATAAACCTAACACCTAATCATATGTCAACTGTTATTCCTTCTTTTTTAGTCACACTGTGTAAATTAATTTGATGATAAAATATTACAAATTTACAACTGTTCTTCGTCGCTATATGTAAATTTGATGATAAAAATATAACTGCTTTTCTTTCATCTTAAAAACACACAAGAAATTGTCGACTTTAACTTGCTTATTTTAACATTTCTTATCAGCCTTGAAGTGCTAGATATTTTCTTCTATGATCTGCGCGGTGTTATCAGTTCTTTGCGCGCGTCCTCGATATATCAAATATGGAGTATATAGGATTACGCGCGCGTACACAGAGAGAGTGAGAGATAGAGAGAGAGCCGACAATGATGCAAAGACATTCAATTAATGGATTTCTGGTTACATACATATAGACATATAGTCGTAGCTCATGGAGCTTTATTTATAACAGCATTGTTCCTCTTCATGATGCAAAGACGTACACATTACAATAGAAAGGGATAAATTAAAATAAATTCTGCAAATTCAGGTGCAATAAATCATAAAGATATTATGATGGAATAATAGTGCCTTTTTCTTCTTTCCAATACATGGAAAGATGACTTAATAAGGCTTTAGGAATAATGTTGGTTTAAAGTCTTAAGGATTATTAACTGGGGGGAAGAATGGCTTTTTGGGGAATGGGAAAGGCTTCTTAAAGAAAGGCTTGGGAAAGGGTTTCTTCTCAAATGGGAATGGCTTAAGGAAAGGCTTTTTGAACCCAGGAATTGGCAATGGCTTCTCATCATCAACTGGGATTGGTTTTGGAATGAAAGGCTTGAGGAATGGTTTCTTCTCAAAAGGAATGGGCTTTGGAAGAGGCTTGGGAAATGGTTTTTCCACAAAAGGAATTGGCTTTGGAATGAATGGCTTTGGGAATGGCTTCTTCTCAAATGGGAATGGTTTAAGGAAAGGCTTTTTGAATCCAGGAATTGGCAATGGCTTCTCATCATTCACTGGGATTGGCTTTTCAAAACCTGGGAATGGCTTTAGTGGAATAACTTTTGGTGGGACCTTGAAAAATGGCTTCTTAAAGAATGGCTTGTGTGGAAGAAACTTGAACTTTTCCTCATCTTCATCATTCTTTAAAGTTGTTTTTGTCAAGTCATTGTTGCCAACGGTGTTTTCTTCTTTGCCTGCAAAAAAAGTTGTACAGAATTGTTCAATGATTATTATTCTTAATCAATAGATATATAATGATGTAGATTAATTATCATCATGGAATATAAAATTAAATATATTCAGGAAACTTTATTGCTTATATATAGTGTTAGAATATGGATACGTACACCACCAGCCACCATGTAAGATACAAATATATTTCAAATTTTCAATTATACGAGTAGTAATTTGTATCAAATTAGTTACTTATTATTTTTAATAAAAAATTACTTATTAATATAATGATGATCTCATTAATTTTTGTCAGATGATGATCTGTAAATGATATACCTTTTTTAACCAATATATGTACTTAGTTAATTAGCAAGTCTCTGGACACAATTTATTTAAATTGTTAATTAGAGCAGAGAAAAAGAAAAAAGAGACTATAGAGAACCACAAACCTGGATATTCAGTAGTTGCTGAAGAAGAAGAAGAAAAGCTGACAAGAAGAACCAATGCGCAAAGTAAAATAAAGCTTATAGTTTTCTTCATTTTGAGAAACTCACTATTAAAAGCCACACCACACTTGATGAATATATGTGGCAAATCAAAACAAAGACAAAAAGCTTGAGTGAGTGAGTTATGGTTTAGTCTCAGAATGACACTTCTATATATAGTAAAGCACTCACTTGCATGTATGATGTCTGATTTTGCTGTTATTAACTGAGAAGTTTGAGGTTACAGGTTTTAGATAGGGACCATTATATTTGTTAGTTGAAACCAATTTTGGTTTATTGTGTATGTAAATATAGGTCTGTGATATTAGTCACCGATTTTGTTGTTGAGAATCCATTCTCTCCATTCAATGAGCTTCTTATATGGCTGGCTGGCTGGATTGCTAGCTAGATAGTTTTTCCCCATATTTTGATCAGTTTGTTTTTTGCTCTTCATATCTAGATTGATTGAATTGCATGCATAATTCATTTAATTAACTACGTGTAGTTATTTAGTTACGTATGTGTTATAGCTAGTGTTCAATTAATATGAGTGGGTAGGTGTTGGAACTCAAGTAAAATACTTCAATAATATATTAAGCGTTGAACACTGAAGGCACATATCATTACCCATTCCTTATTTGTTACACGAGATTCTACCTCATTCTTTTCTATTGTGTGTGTGTGTGTGTGTGTGTGTGTTACTTTTAGGAAATGGCTTTGATTCAATCCAATCTTGTACTTTTTTTGCCCTTTTTTAAGAATGGCTCGTGAGGATTAAAAGTTGTCATGACAATATGGTGGTATACCTTCCCGACATCATGGTATTCTTAGGAATGGAACCCTCTTCCTCAATGAGAAGTAGTATGACCCTTTGAGTTTCGACCATTCAGCCTAAGGACTAGGGAAATTTATTTTTTTATCTTTCCTATAATATTATTTACAATAATTTAATTACTCTATATAAACAAGAATAATTTAACAATATAAAATGCCAGGCTGCCGGCTAAGGGAGAGAGCTACCAAGAAAGTGACGTATTATCTTTCCACATGCTTCAGGATGGAGACATATGAGGCATGCAAGTATGTAAGAGGGTCCTTTGGATGATATATATAGTTAGATGTATATATAAGCAATATATAACCAACAATATCCTTCAAAGATGAGGCATTCAATTCTAGGGTCATCACACACATGCATATTTCGGGCAACCATATGTAAATATTTATATAGAGTTTATACATTCCCTTGAGGTTTGGAACGTGTTTGGCTCTTACACATCAACTTCTTCTGTGCCACCAATAATGTAGGCAGTAGCACTAAGTTCCCCTACCTTTAAGCAAGAAGAGATGCGAGTTCCATCTGGTCATTTGCTTTATTTTAACTTCTAAGTTGTTCACCAGCCTGCTTCTTTGAAAAAATAAATTAAAAAATAAAATAACCATTACCTTTCATTTTTTCCTTTTTAATGATTAGAGACTTAGAGGGGATGTTTAAAGTACATTGAGGTCCACGTTAGGTGAACATTATTAATGTAACCTACATTTGCATTCTGCGCCACCTTGTCTTAATAAAGGTACTTTCATTCCTATATGCAGGGACCAAGCTACATGCCATTGACGGCACGCATTCATTTTCCATATTAGCTAGGCGGCTACTTTTTTTACATGATTATTGAATTTTAATTATCATATTCAAGTATTCTCAGGTTTAATTAAAAGTAACGCTTTTAAAAATGCATTTTGTGCTTCTCTAGAACCAACACTTGTAGGTAAGTATATTATTCAGAAATTTTTTGGAAAATCACTTTGGTTATAAATCAATTCTTGATCATTGGCGGATTAGAATATTAACCTTTTTTTTTTCATATTATAATCCCTCCAGATCATATATTAGTGTAGGACATAATTTGAAAGTAAATTTTTTTGGCCGAAAAGTATGAAAGTAAACTTTGAGCCTACATGCATGTAATACTGTTTTTTATTTTATCTCTTGCACTTATCATTTCTTTCTAACTTTAAATTGTATAGCATGAAGCCCGAAGGGCAAAGACCATATGAAATTGTGAAAGTGTTGTAGCTATAAATTTTCTGCTAAAAGCGTTTCTCGAACTTTCTTCATTCTTTATAGGCCAGAGGTTAAAATTCAAGACATAATAAATCTAAAAAAATAGTCCATCTATCTAACTTGATTCTAGTTTCTACCTTGCAGTTCTGAGACTTAGAACTTATGAAACTACTTATGTTAAGCAGTGAGGACCATGAACTACTTAGAATTCTACATTAATGAGACGTGCTTGGTTGGTTAATAATAATGCTATCAGTTTCTTTTCCCAAGCAGAGTCATCAAGAACTCTCTGTAGTGACCTGAAGTATCCCTACTAATTGCTCCTTCAAGATCTTCATTGTACATGTTAGCATATTCCTCCCTCACACTCAACATGTCAATCTCTAATCTATTTATCACTGCCCTGTTTAGAGACTCTTCATCAGTTCCAAGCCCAATTATAGAATCTCTCAGCACCTGCACATGATTGATATTACAAATGATTAAGCTAAAAACACATCCATTTGAGCACTTTAAATATATATAAGCTACAATTATAGTCTCTAAAAGATATGTGTATTTTGAATAAAGCTATGACAAGTAAAAGTTAGGTATGTCTAAAGGAAGTGGTTAGTCTTTTACAATGCTGCAGCGAACCATTATTTTTTTTATAAAAGGGATAATATTACTACACAATAACAATAGTTAGTACAATAAAGTACAAAACAGACAGAACCAACACTCATACATCATAAGACGACTTCTACATTATAGAATTCCACACTGGGACAAGTGATCATACTTAGTGCCCAATCGGCAACCGTGCCTCAAATAATCTAATAAAATATCTATTTGCAAGCCAAAACAATTAATGATGAATATCTGATACTACCAACTCTTAAATTTGAGGACATTGAGCCCTTTCCAGTTGGCCACATTGTTATTAGCAAAAAAATGTACATCAAATTGGGATGAAGAAGAAAACACCTTTGCAAAATGTTTCCCGGGGCATTCTACACACCATATTGCTACACTCAAGAGAGATTCAAAAACACCATTGCCACATTTCTTTATATCCTGCAGAAAAAACCAGCCAAATAATCGAAGTTCTTTACAGGATGTGTAAATACAAGAACTTTTAAATTTCAAGTGAAATCAAACCTCTTGCAATGCAATCCCATAGAGTTTCTTATAGTATGAAAAAGTTGTCTGGAGCTGGGAAAAATTCCGGGTACTAAGTATCCAAATGAGTTTATTGTCATCTAACCTCCTTGTTCCGATTGCTGCATGCAACCTCATTGCCTCAGACTCTGCCAACTCCAAATTTACACCTTCTTTATCATATCTGTAGGATCTCACTAGGTTCACTAGAAGCTGCACAGTACAGCATGATACATGTTCATTAGTTGAGTTCATGTATTATATACAGATGCATATCAGAAGCATAATAGAAATTTTCATGTTTTAAAAATTTATATAAAAAATTGACTCTCTACACACACACACACACACACACACACAATGTGTCCCAATCTTCATGATTCAACCCGAGTCAAATTGGCTTAAATTTTACACAGAAAAGCAACCTATTTAAGATTAATATGTGAAAACTAAAATTTATAAATGTACTATAGTCATGCTTCTTATTGCTCATTGTCCTGAAAAAATGCATTATATTCACCCATACTTTTAAAATTCAATGGTAAGGTTCTTACTTGGCTTCATAAATTTTAATGAGAAATAGACATGAAGTACGTTGTTTTTGCCGTTAAACTTCAAGAACGTCAAAGATAACATCTTTAGAGAATCAAAATCTGATACTTAGTTAAATCCAAATTTTTTAGCATGATATTATGATTCAGGGTATATGTGATG
Organism: Mimosa pudica; assembly: GCA_029929735.1. NCBI lineage: Eukaryota > Viridiplantae > Streptophyta > Magnoliopsida > Fabales > Fabaceae > Mimosa > Mimosa pudica. The sequence goes on from JAKELP010000001.1 coordinate 8,411,428, forward strand.
AGCTTTTCTCATCAGTAAGAGTGCACTTGGTCATGTGATTCAGGAACTCCATTGTGTTTACCTTTCTAATGATGGGTTGAGAAACACTGGATGCAATGTCCTCTTCAAGTGAACAATCAAAGATAGAGCAATAAGCCTCCCTCACAGACATTAGATGGCTAGGAGTAGACGCACATGCAAGTTCAACTAGAACCTGTAAATGTAAGACATCTTTTCTCCTAGCCTTCAATGCCTTATTTGCTAGGCGTGCATCCCTTTCTGGTGGGTCATATGTCCATAGAACTACTGCATCCTATTATATAATATATTATGAGTATGCTATAGTGGATCTCATGATCACTTCAGGAAATTAAGGAAATTATTTAAATTAGTTATTTGTAAGAAAATTGTGCTAGATTTCCTACAGTAAAAAACTCGAGATGATTAGTTAAGCTAGCACAACCCAACAAAGCATTGATATGCAATTGAATTTGCAAAAATATTTTTGTAAATTTTATCTTTTCTTGTTAAAAACAACGTTAGTCTAGTGAACCAATAATAAGGTAAACTTTAGGAAAGACATGGGAAAAGAATGTGGCATGAAACTAGCACTAGCCATTAAACAAATTAAAATGGTATTAATTGAGCCTTGAATTTGAAAATAGAGAAAAGCTAAGAAAAAGAAGAAGAATGAAATACTCTGAAATTGCTGGAGAGTTTCTTGTGAAGGCGATCAATGAGTGATTCATTGAAAAGCTGCTGATAAGTTTCTCTGATCTCCTTCCTATGCTTAGCATTCCTGTGTCCTAATACACTTATTACTTCCGCCCTGTCCGTAAAAAATCCTGTGACGTTCTACATTATGTAAACACATGGCCTAATAATACTCATGAATCATAACAAGAATAAACTAGCATTATATGCTAAAAACATGCGTGACATATCAATTTAGTTACATTGGTTTACGTTCAACATTTTTTAAAAAAACGTGTCATATATTCCTGGGGCGTGTTCTCTTCATGGGGTTGATAACAGTTGAGATTTCAACAAAACATTTTAGTAAGGAAGGATGCATTTAAGTGCGTAGATACCTCCCTTTCTCGACATGTTCTAAAAAACATGAGAGTGATGGAGATCCAAATAACTTCAAGAGCAAGTAGCTGAGATGTTAAGAATGTTACACTAAAACAATGAAAGTTTCATTTTTTTGGATCATTTCCATAGAAAAACTGAGAGTAAAGAAAGAGAGACCTTCAAAAGCCTTTCGGAGTCGCTGGCAATCTTGGGTAGGAGAAGGAACAATTTCTGGAACTCTAAGAGTACTCATATCTTTTCCATGAAATTAGTTTCATGTGACAAGAAAATTCTTAGTTATAATTTCATCTGTTTTTAGTGCTCATAACTGTGGGACAGAGTTGAAACGCAGAATTTGTTAACGTTTTACACATATGAAACTTACAAGATCCTATATAACAGTCAAATGAATGCATGGAGAGTTTTCAGATTTAATTTCTGTTTTGTTTCCAAGTGTGAATTAATTAGCTTCACACATAACAGTAAACTAATTATACCAATTTAAACGTTAATTCAGAAAGCCTTTCTTCTTGCTATGAAACGTGGTTTTAGCTTATGTTGTAGTAATTTGATGGTGAAATGTAAAATGCAATGAGATATTGTAATAAGTAACTAAGGCATTGAACAAAACAAACTAAGAGACAATGTAACAAAAACCGTTAAATGATGAAATGACAAAAGTAACCTAACAGATTGGTATAAATATTGAGTATTGAGCAAGAACACTTCACTTTCTTCAACCTACCATGGCACTCCCAGAAGATGTAGAAGCTCTCACCAAAGCTTTCTCAGGTTTCTCTTTGCTACTCTTCATTATAACTGCATTACATGCATTGTCTTCTATATTGACTCTGCATGGCATTTTCAAGTCTGCGAGCAGTCAACATATGAATGTTATGTTGGTAACAACCTATGAATTAATTAATAAACAAATAATTAAAAACTCCTGTTATCATATCTATGAGTTCATAAACTTCCCTGACCTTACTTTATATATCAAAAAAATATCACTTTTACCCCTTTGGAGTATGGAAATTGACTTTTGGTGTTGTTGGTGATAAAAGGACAAGGAATTGATGAGAAAGCAGTGATTTCTGTTTTGGGAAAATGGGATCCGGAGAATAGGAAAGCTTTCAGGAAGGAAACTCCAAATTACTTCTTAGAGGATGAACGCCAATTTGAGAAGTGGGATGATCGTGGAATTCAATATCTCAAACATGAATTCATGCGTTTCAAGGTATATATACAAGTCCATGAACACATTCATTTATTTAGTCACTCTCTACTATACTCATTATCAATAACTATCATTTAACATATCAATAACTTATGTCAAAAGCTCATGTTAGAAGGGCTGAATTGAGAAAGTTATTTTATAACACATGCACCATAACCATATATTTGTGTTCATTAGAATGCAGTGGTACTGTGGGCAATGCATCCATGGGAAAGAGATGCCCGTTTGGCGAAGGAAGCGTTGAAGAAGGGTTCTCATGCCTATGGATTGCTGGTTGAGATTGCATGCACTAGGACCTCAGAAGAGCTTTTGGGAGCTAGGAAGGCCTACCATTCCCTTTTTGACCGTTCCCTTGAAGAAGACATTGTCTCTCTTACTGATGGCTTGGAACGCAAGGTAAGTGTCACCCTAATAATTTTTGTTGTTCTCAATGGCTGATGCTTGAGATATTCTTGTGTAGATCAAACATATTCTAGTGAGACGCATATGCTTTAGTTGTGAAACACTGACACTCACTTCTTATAATGAATTTCTATGTTTTTGTCATAATTGACTCAACTTGTTGAACTTGTTTGGTTTTCTTTTGGCAACAGCTCTTGTTAGCCCTTGTGAGTGCCTATAGATATGAAGGATCAAAGGTTAAAGGTGAGACTGCAAAATCAGAGGCCCAAGCAATTTCTGCTGCCATAAAGTCTGGTCATGAGAAGTCAATCCTTGAGGATGAGGAAGTCATAAGGATTCTGGCAACAAGAAGCAAGCCTCATCTCCAGGCAGTACATAAACACTATAAACAAATATATGGCAAAAACCTTGATGAGGTATCACACATTACTAATACACTATAAATCAATTATGCATATTTAAGTGTTTTAGACTTTAAACCTACTAGAGTCTGCTTTTTTTTTTCTTTCAAATAATTACCAGTGAAGTTCTTATTCTGATTAAACCTCTCTGCCTTTGGATAGGATATTGCTGATTTAAGGTTAAAAGAGACTGTGCAGTGCCTTTGCTCTCCTTTAACATACTTTATTCAGGTAATATTAGCATTAAGTAAGAAATTTAGAATAAAACATTTGAATCTCCTTGACATCTTCAAAACGTGATTCCACTTGTTTGATTTTCTGTAACTCCTTTCTTGTCCGTCAGGTTCTGGATGCAGCATTAAGATTTGATGCAGATAAGCATACCAAGAAAGCTCTTACACGTGTGATTGTTACTCGAACTGATACAGATATGAAGCAGATCATGGATGAATATCAACGCTTGTATGGAGTTTCCTTAACCAAGAAAATTGAAGATTCAACTAATGGCAATTTCAAGGATGTCTTGCTAACCTTGTTATCTAGAGCTGGCTAATTTAAAGAAAGAAAGTTAGAAGTCAGGGTTTTAACTCTATAATAACTATGATTAGAGTTTTTTCATAATTTTAAATTATAGGCAAGTCTTTTTAGAGTTAATTTTACAAATTTTTGGTGCTTGAAATGTAACTCTTCCTAAAGCATAACATGTGCTAGCAGTTGCAAATTATGGTACCTGCTTGGATCTGAAAATCGTGTAATAAAGAATTGGGAGAATTGCTAAAAAAAACGCTTGTTTGGAATGGTCAGCTATCAAGAGCAAAGTCAAGTCGTTTGATTTAGCTGTTTATATATATTTTTTTTTATGTTTGCTTGTTGAGCTGTTTAACTCACCACGGAAATATCTATTAGAAAAATGGATGAGGTGTTCTTACTTCAAAGTTTAAATAATCCAGAATAAATAAAATACAATAAAATAAGACAAGCCTGCCTAAAATGATATGCAGATGCAGCAGCGCGAAGCAAGTGTCAATACTATCGAAGTATCTCACTTACAAGTTACAAGTAAACATAAAAATAATTGTATGGAATATGATATACTCCTATGAAAAGAACAAAATTTATTATCTTATTCTCTTATGCAACAAGATGAAAAATACTAGCACGATAAAATATTGATGTGATGATAATAACAAAGAGACATTTTTTGGAAAATGACTGATAAATATATTCTAAATTTTATAACTTCATGTAGGAAATTTCAATAGATGAGCAATGATATACATACATGGGTTGAATAATAATATTTTTTTTGAACTGAGGTTGAATAATAATATTCACAACTACAAATCACGTTTATTTGGATTTTAAAATAGAAAAGGTATTCATATGTTTATTTTTCCATAATTTTTTAGATATAGCTTTGCTATATAAGTTTGAATTAGTAAAATATTATTTATACGTTTTCTCATTTTCTCTTCACATTTCCATTCAGATGTAGGTCTGAATTAGTAATTAGTACATTATATTATTAAAACGTACAATTAAATTTTATATATTATTACTCTATTTTCTCACAGAATAATTTCTGCCTTCAAATTATTAGATCATCTTTCATGGGAAGAATTATTTTTTTAACAAAATAACAAATAAAAAAATAATTCATTATGATACAAAGCACACAGTCTGCTTGTTTTATGTTCTTTTAATTTCTCTTTATTTTTTTCTGGCAAAAAAAAACTTCTCTCTCTTTTTTTCTGTTATATTTTTTTATTGGACACAATCATATTAGAGCCACTGGTTAGACGGTAAATGTAGACACCTCTCATAATAGGAATTTGAACCCTCGTCACATTGGAGTTGACTAACTCATTTCACCATACTCATTGTCATTTGTGATTCAGTTCAAAAAAATAAAAACCTTTTTTACTGTATTATCTATATAACCATGATTGATATATTTTCTTTCTCTTCTCCCTTATAAATAAATAAATATTCCACTCTTATCGTAATCATAAAACACTGTTGTGAAAAAATTTAAGGCTCCTAATATTATTTAACAAAACATTTGTAGCATTTTTTGATTCCATTTGAGATGAATAAGATTTTTGACTTTATGCGCATTATATTATAAAGCCCTCCATTTTTACTGAAAGGAATTAATTAAGAAAAAATTAAAATTTTGTGATAATATTTTCTAAAGAAAAAAGGCTAAATAAAATTTCCTCAACTTATGTGTTTTCTTTAATATATGTTAGTCAATTAGTTAAGAAAAAATTAGTCAATGGAGGGCATTATATTATAAAGCCCTCCATTTTTACTGAAAGGAATTAATTAAGAAAAATTAACATTTTGTGATAATATTTTCTAAAGAAAAAGGCTAAAATTTCCTCAACTTATGTGTTTTCTTTAATACTACCTCCTGTCCTAAATATAAGATATAATTGACTTTTTTTTTGGAGAGATTAAGGTTGTAAAATAGGTTATTAAATGATGACATATTTAATATCTTTTTACATTATCCATTAGCTTATAGGTAAAATAAATTAATGCAAGAGAAAAAATTAGGTGAATCATTTTATAATTAATTTATTTTGATTTTTTTTATGATTTTTCAAAAAAGTCAATTAGATCCTATATTTATGACCGGAGGGAGTATATGTTAGTCAATAAGAAGTGTATGGACTCTTCAAAACTAGACGAGATAAGGAATCTGATGCATTCCAACTGCGATCTATAAGCTCTCAATAGATCCTTGATTTTAAGGTTGTTTGATTAGTAAGCTTTAAGTGTTGACTAGCCTTTTTATTTTAAAAGACAAAAGATAGTGTGCATTGGCAAAGCATGAACCATCTCTCAATTATTCATATGGCAACCAAACCAAAATGAAGCATATCCATATCACAGCTTGAGAAGTTGTGAAACCACAAAGCTAAAGAAAGGGCAATACCAAGAAAAAGTAGGACTCAAGATTATGAAATCCCACACAGTTCAAACATCAAACCACTCTAGTATCACATGTCAAACTCATTCCATATCAGAAAATGCCCTCAGAACAACTTCTTTTAAAGCCTTTTAATCTTCCTTCCCCAAGAGAGTGAGGAGGAAGTTTTCATAGTCTCCTGATGTCTGCTTAGCCACAGCTTGTTCAAGATGAACACTGTGCCTCTTGTAATACAGTCCCTTGATATACTTCAAGTCCTTCTCTGCCCTGCTCACTATCACCCTTGTCAAAGCATCCTCATCGGTTCCGGTCTTCTTGAGCGCATTTCGCACCACCTATTTGACCAAAATCCTCCAAAATGATCCATGAATGAACCCTTTGTTTCTTATGATCTCACCTTTGGAACAATAAATCAATATTGAAACTTTACCTTTTCATAGTACTTGATGTGGTCATAGGTGCATCGGATGGCTGTGTACAATACCTTGTGGAACTCATCTGATGTATCATCCACCAGTTTCTGAAGCAAAACTCTATTTTAGTTAGTCACATAAATAAATAATGGGATTCTATTTGGGAGACACTTTATGAGAATACATCATATATTAAGGATTTGATATTTTGTTACCTTAGAGATGGAAATTCCATGGGCCTCTCTGTAGCGATTGAAGGCTGCAACAAGTTGAGTCTTGCTCCTAGTTGTTAACACTCTAATGACTTCTTCCTCACTTCCTTTCTTCTCCTTGATAGACTCATGAAGGATCTCTGCTTCAGATTGTGCCAATCTTGGATTGATCTCCTCTCCAACATACCTATATGAGGTCACCAACCCCACCAAAAGCTGGCCAATTCAAACCATATTAGCATACCTTAACACTTTTTCACTCACTTCTTTTCCTACACAACTTGTCATTATTTGTTTTGTGTGAAATCATCTAAGTGAATTTAAAAGTTGGAGGAAATGATGAACTTGCATGGCGAAGATGGCCTGAAGTAATGGCAGCAACATCTTCTTCCAAGGAGTGCTTGTAGCGAAGGAGATAGGCGCGCCTCACAGCAAGTAGCTCTTCAGGGGAGAGAACTGTGGCAATCTCTGCTATCACATGGTAGTTTTTCTGCTCCTTGATCACCACATGAATCAACACTGCATCGCGATCGGCAGGCTCCAAATTCCACCTATACACAGCTTTCTGATATGTACACAATATTAACCAACATATAAGCGAACGGTATAACAAGTTTATTTGAACTCTACCCTTTTTAGTCATGATCATATGAACTTATTATATACTCCCTCTTGTCCTAAATATAAGACCTAGTTGACTTTTTTTGGAAAATCCTAAAATAGATAAATAAGTCAATTATGAATTGATTTACCTAATTTTTTCCTTAAACTAGTTTTTTTAACCTATAAACTAATGACTAATTTAAAAATATATCAAATTCTCCCTTGGTCCTAAATATAAGACCTAATTGACTTTTTCTAAAAAATCCTTAGAAAAGCAAAATAGATTAATTATGAATTGATTTACCTAATTCTTTCCCTTAAACTAGTTTATTTTAACTATAAACTAATGGATAATCTAAAAATATATTAAATATGTTATCATTTAATAACTTATTTCGCAATCTTAATCTCCAAAAAAAAGTCAATTAGATCCTATATTTAGGACCAGAGGTAGTATGTCATAATTTAATAGCATATTTTGTAACCTTAACATCTCCAAAAAAAAGTCAACTAGGTCTTATATTTAGGACCGGAGCTAGTACTACTGTTTTATTATGATCTCTAATAAGACAGCCATGTTGATGAATTCAATAGCCAATGTTACCTCAAAGTCGCCAGAGAGTTCCTTCTCTAGGCGCTTGACAAGATCCTCCTGGAAAATTTCCTCATAAGCCCTTCTGATTTGTTGCCTTTGGTGAGTGTTTCGGTGACCCAGGATTGTTATTATAGCCTTCTCATTAGTGCCCCATCCTACAAGTTTGACCAAAAAACACACCACAAATGAATCTTAGACTATGCAGTAAAACTAGATATTTTAATGCACAGTGATGTGATCACAATATCAAGTTCATAAGGCAAAACTCTATAATGTTTTCAAGAGTAGTAAGTGGATTTTCCATCAGAAAAATCAGAACCTTCCACAGCTTTACGGATAGATTCTGCATCTTCAACTGGAGAATGAATAATGGGGAAAACAAGGGTAGCCATGGTTGAAATGTATGTGATCTTAGTCTCAAGAAAAAATTGTTGAAGCTTTGCGAGAATGGAAATTGTCTTTAGAGTTCTTCTATATATATGAATATGATAGTGTCTCAAAAATTTATGGTTATTAATTAAGTGTAATTCCCCCATTGGTCAGTATAAAGGTCAATAATATATTTATTTAGTCTGACCTCGGATATTTCGTGAAGGGCGAATTTAGCACTATGTGTGCATCAGTGCATAGCTTACAGAAATGGGAATACGATTATACGAGTAATAGTATTGTGATTTCCTAATTCCGAGGTTTGGCTTTATATATAAAGTAATCCAATTCTGATTAAATACTATGCTTGTTTTTTTTTTTTTTGAACATTTTATAGGCATGGTTTAAACTAATCTAACTTGCACCAATTAATGATATTTTTTGAAATATTAGGTAAGAATTTGCAATTGATGAGTCAGTCACGCGGACACTGAATTTTTGAATTTCTTCTGTATAGATGGAGAGAAAAGATTAGTTGAGTTTTACAGTGAAAGCATTACTATGGGTGGGAAATTAGTACAATTGCCAGCCATCATCTTAATTATTACTCTATTGCCTCACAGAATAATTTTTGCCTTCAAATTATTAGATCATCTTTCACAGAATAATTATTTTATAAATAAAAAAAGAATTATTTTCTTAACAAAATAAATCATTAAGATATAAAGCACACAGTGGATCTGCTGCTCTTATATTCTTTTAATTTCTCTCTTTCTCTATTTAACATATTTTGTATTGGACACAATTATATTAGAGGCACTGGTGAGACACTAAATGTAGACACCTCTCATAATAGAAATTTTAACCCCAATTCGTCACATTGTAGTTGACTAACTAACTCACTTCACCATACTCAATCTCATTCGTGGCTCATTCAAAAAATCGTTTGTTACTGTATTATGTATATAACAATGATTGATATGTTTTCTTTCTCTTCTCCCTTATAAATAAATAAATATTCCACTCTTATCGTAATTATAAAACACTTTGTGAAAAAATTTGTGGTTCCTTGTATTATTTAACAAAACATTTGAAGTATTTTTAATTCCATTTGAGATGAACAAGGTTTTAAACTTTATGCGCATTAGATTATAAAGCCCTCAATTTTTACTGAAAGGCATTAATTAAGAAAAATATTAAACTGTTGTGATAATCTTTACCAAAGAAAAACGGCTAAAAATTTTTACTGATGCATTCCAAATGCGATCAAAAAGCTCCCAATAGCTCCTTGATTTTAAGGTTGTTTGATTATTTAGCTTTAAGTTGTACCTAGCCTTTATATTCAAAAAAAAAAAAACAAAAGGAAAGTGAGCGTTTGCAAGCATGAACCATCTCTCAATTATTCATATGGCAACCAAACCAAAATGAAGCACATCCATATCACAGCTTCAGAAGTTGTGAAACCACAAAGTTAAAGAAAGGGCAATAGCAAGAAAAAGTAGGACCCAAGGCTATGAAATCCCACACAGTTCAAACATCAAACCACTCTAGTATCACATGTCATACTCATCCCATATCAGAAAATGCCCTCAGAACAACTTCTTTTAAAGCCTTTTAATCTTCCTTCCCCAAGAGAGTGAGGAGGAAGTTTTCATAGTCTCCTGATGTCTCCTTAGCCACAGCTTGTTCAAGATGAACACTGTTTCTCTTATAGTACAATTCCTTGATATCCTTCAAGTCCTTCTCAGCCCTGCTCACTATCACCCTTGTCAAAGCATCCTCATCGGTTCCGGTCTTCTTGAGCGCATTTCGCACCACCTAGTTGACCAAAATCCTCCAAATAAGTCATGAATGTTCTTATGATATCACAGTTGTAACAATAAATCAATATTGAAACTTTACCTTTTCATAGTACTTGACATGGTCATTGATGCATCGGATGGCTGTGTACAATGCCTTGTGGAACTCATCTGATGTATCATCCACCAGTTTCTGAAGTAAAACTCTTTGTTTAGTTACTCAAATAAATAAATAATGGAATTCTATTTGGGAGACACGTTATGAGAAATACATCATATATTAAAGATTTGATATTTTGTTACCTTAGAGATGGAAATTCCATGGACCTCTCTGTAGCGATTGAAGGTTGCAACAAGTTGAGTCTTGCTCCTAGTTGTCAACACTCTAATGACTTCTTCCTCACTTCCTTTCTTCTCCTTGATAGACTCATGAAGGATCTCTGCTTCAGATTGTGCCAATCTTGGATTGATCTCCTCTCCAACATACCTATATGAGGTCACCAACCCCACCAAAAGCTGGCCAATAAGTCAAACCATATTAGCGTAATACCTTAACACTTTTTCACCCACTTCTTTTCCTAAACAACCTGTCATCATTTTTTTTTGTGTGAAATTATCTGAGTGAATTTAAAAGTTGGAGGAAATGATGAACTTGCCTGGCGAAGATGGCCTGAAGTAATGGCAGCAACATCTTCTTCCAAGGAGTGCTTGTAGCGAAGGAGATAGGCGCGCCTCACGGCGAGCAGCTCTTCAGGGGAGAGAACTGTGGCAATCTCTGCTATCACATGGTAGTTTTTCTGCTCCTTGATCACCACGTGAGCCAACACTGCATCGCGATCAGCAGGTTCCAGATTCCACCTATACACAGCTTTCTGATATGTACACAATATTAGGCAACATATAAGTGAATGGTATAACAAGTTTATTTGAACTCTTGACCCTTTTTAGTCATGATCATATGAACTTACTACCTCCGGTCCTAAATATAAGACTTATTTGACTTTTTTTGGAAAGGTTAAGGTTGCGAAATAGGCTATTAAATCATGACATATTTGATATATTTTTAGATTATACATTAGTTTATAGGTAAAATAAACTAGTTTAAGGGAAAAAATTAGGTAAATCAATTTATAATTAAGTTATTTTGTTTTTTTATAAGATTTTCTAAAAAAGTCAACTAAGTCTTATATTTAGGACTGGAGAGAGTATTAGATACTACTGTTTTATTATGATCTCTACACAGCCATGTTGATGATGAATTCAATAACAATTGTTACCTCAAAGTCACCAGAGATTTCCTTCTCTAGGCGCTTGACAAGATCTTCCTGGAAAATTTCCTCATAGGCCTTTCTGATTTGTTGCCTTTGGTGAGTGTTTCTGTGACCCAGGATTGTTATTATAGCCTTCTCATTAGTGCCCCATCCTACAAGTTTGAAAAAAAAAACACACCACAAATGAATCTTAGACTATGCAGTAAAACTAGATATTTAAATGCACAGTGATGTGATCACAATATCAAGTTCATAAACCAAAACTCTAATGTTTTCTAGAGTAGTAAATGGATTTTCCATCAGAAAAATCAGAACCTTCAACAGATTTGCGGATAGATTCTGCATCTTCAACTGGAGAATGATTAATGGGGAAAACAAGGGTAGCCATGATTGAAATGTATGTGATATTAGTCTCAAGGAAAAATTGTTGAAAGCTTTGTGAGAATGAAAATTGTCTCTAGAGTTCCTCTATATATATATATATGAATATGATTGTGTCTCTCTGCTAATACCGTGTCTAGTATTTAGTGGTTGATCTTTTGAAAATAAATTTATGGTTGTTTTAAAATTTATGGATATTAAGTGTGATTCCCACATTGGTCAGTATTAAGGCCAATAATATATTTACTTAGTCTGGACTCGGAAACTTCGTGAAGGGCGAATTTGGCACTATGTGTGCATCAGTGCTTAGCTTACAGAAAAGGAATACGAGTAATGGTATTGTGATTTCCTAATTGCGAAGTTTGGCTTTATATGTATTTTTTTGGACTGAAAGTTTGGCTTTATATGTAAAGTAATCCAATTCTGATTAAATACTATGTTTGCAATTGATGTGTCAGTAACGCGGACACTGAATTTTTTTTTTTTTTTTTGCTCAGAAAACGCGGACACTGAATTTTTGAATATTTGTATAGAGAGAAAAAATAGTTGAGTTTTACAGTAAAAGCATTACATGGCTGGAAAATTAGTACAATTGCCAGATATCATCTTAATAATGCATTAGCTTCTTCCAAATTTGTAAGGACCCCAAAGTTAGTAGGTTCTGATATAGAAGGATTATAATTGCACAATTGTAATGAATTGCTTGCCATTTACAATTTGAATTTAAATTATTCATTCCCTCATAATCAACGTACAAAAGAGGGAAGTGCTGCTTTAGGAAAAGGCTTAATCTTTAGAAAATAGGCAATAACATTATTGATACTGATATTTGTTTTTCTATCCTCTATCGATATGTCATGTAAGGAAGAAGTACCATCATGTCACGAGAAAGGAAGAAGGAACAAATCAGGTGAAATTTCAAAATTTGATCTTTTCTTGAGAGTTGATATGAGAAACCGTTGATATCTCTCGCGCTTTTTTCTTTTTAGCACTATTTATTTATAATAGAGTAGTAGTGACTCGTAAGAGGTTTTAAGATATCTCTCACATTTTTTTTCTTTTTAGCACTATTTATTTACAATATAATAGAGTAGTAAGAGGTTTTAAGGGATTTCATTAAAGAAACTTAAGTTTTATCTTGCAGAGCATTTCCTTTTTCTCTATCATCCATACTAAGTAGAGGACTACAAATCTACAATTGATAGATTCTATTTCCAGAGTTGAATATAGAGAATTCATATTTAACAAAAAAATATGTAAAAAAAAAAGAAAGAAAGGTGGATGCCATATTGCCAATTACCATCCTACAAACACACACACACACACACTTTTTTTTTCTAAAATATAATAATTCATGTTCGAATCACTCTTCTACATGCAAGGGACGAGTTACTTTACTGATCCAAAATCGTTTGCAGCTAAAATTTCATATTCAAATGCAGGTAAAGTAATTATTTAAGAAATAAAAAAGAGATCGAGAATTTTTTTGTCTCCAAGGCAAAAGATTTGCATTTTCTACTCATGAGCTGGCATATACTTAGCTTTTCAACTTTTGCACCTAAGTTAGGTCCCCTAATTTTTGTCTTAAAAATCAAAACCTGAATTAAAAAAACAAGAAGAATCCATTCCATGTTCTGCAAATTTATACAACAAACTAAATTATGATCGAAATTAGTAGATTATAGTCCCTTGAAATCCCAAGATCATGTTACAATTATGAGTGTAACATGTGAAGGTGCGCCTTATGCTACTATATGAGATGAAATAATTCTTAAGAATATTGTCTTCAGATATGACTTCAACCAAACATTCATACACTAGTTTGCAAATTCATTGACATAACATATTCATTGATATGCCCTTGACTCCTTGAGTGGCAAAAGAGATTTTCATTTTAAAGGCTGGTATATATCAAGTCTTATATATAAAGACAGACTCATCACATCGGAAATTATTTGAACTCAAGAATTATAGAAAGGTTGAAAGGAAAAATTAATACCTTCAAAGGACTTGTGGATGGACTCAGCATCTTCAACAGCGTTGTGCTGGCTTGGAAAAACAAGAGTCGCCATATTAGTGATAAGAGATTATGAGTTGAGCTCAGCTCTTTCTTCTTCTTCTTCCTCTATAGAAATTAAAGTGACAATTTATATTAGGTAAAATGAAGGTAATGCTTGGAAACTAACGCCTTCTCACAATTATTTCGTGTGTTGAGTGGGGCGTTTCTTTTCTTTTCTACTATTTTAAGAGCATCCAAAGCATTAAAAATAATTTGTTTTACGAAAATGAATGGGAAACAGAAAAAATTGTTTAATAGTAAGTTTCAATAATTTTGGTCGGTGGTAAGTAGAAATTAGCTGGAAAGCGTGGCGACTCGAATCATGAGGCGACTTTGTTGGCTCCTTCTGTCTGCATGACAGACACGTAGCAACCACAAAAAAATCTCTACCATTTTTATGACACTTGTTGGCCTAAATCAATTATATTTTCAGTTTTATGTAACTGCATTTTAACCTTTGTTTTAATTTTTCCCCTGGTTTGAACTTGATTTACTTTTTTTTTATACAAAACTTGATTCACTTTTAATAATATCATATGGTAAAAAGTTATTCATCTCATTTGCCGACGTGCCTTTATTAGTTGTAGTATAATGAGTAGTTATGAAGTTATGACTTATGACTGCTACTTGAATATAAAATATTTGGTCAGTCTAAGTGGAAGGATATGGTCCTTAATCATCTAGTCTCAAGTTGGATCTCCAGAAGCAGCGTGGGAGGGTTTCTCGCCTTTATTTGTGACTGACAATATTTAAGAGATTAGTTTATCATCGTTTGGACTGAGATAATCTTGATGTTATCACACAATATATATACGTGTACATTTCCGAGTCCCAGAGATATATAAAGTAATGTAGTGTATGTTAAGTTCCTTGTTTTACAGATTCATTTTACTTATTATAAATGAAATAAAGTGGTTTTATAAAAACATTATGATCCATTGTAGATCCCTAGAGATAAAGAAGTCACATGTGTCATTTTAAAACAAAATATGTTCCTTCAGTTAGATGTTCTTATAATAATTTATTATTTTACTATCCCATAATTTTGACTCATTTAGTATAATTTAGTATCCAAACTTTAATTTAACTCGGTATAATTTAATTCATATAATTTTAATTTAAAAAGTTTAACATTTTTGGTCAAAAATAAAAAAGTTGAACTAAGGTTTTTTATTAACTTAAATTACATTATAAAAAGCGACTCCATGGCCCAATGGATAAGGCGCTGGTCTACGGAACCAGAGATTCTGGGTTCGATCCCCAGTGGAGTCGTGTCTTGTGCTAATCTTTTTTATCATGTTTTTGTCAAATTTTATTAAGGGAAAAACTTATATCAAGTTCATTTCTCCAGGTTCTCAAGTTCTTTTAATATAAGAGTGATATGTGTCCTTTTATAACAACCATTTATTCAATCTAATGGTCAGTAATTGGAGAATTGGAAAAATTGAGAACCTGGATGGATGAACTTGACCTAAGTAAGGTCCTTTTATTAATGCTGCTTATTTTTTACATGAATTTTTTTTATATAAAGGCATTATGATATTAATTAGGAAAAATATTACATAGTTCTAATAATGTCTTTAAAAAGAAAGTTAAAAGCAGAACATAGATTAACAGGAAGTAAATGAATGGATATATAAGAGAAAGGTTGAAGCAATAATGTTGTATTAGTAGCGATTATTTTTTACATAAATGATTTTTCATATTACCTCAGTTCTTAAATATAAAATCACTTTTAAATTTCAATTTTTTTCCTAAATAAAAGTCATTTTCAACTTTTTTTCAAGTTAAACCTAATATTACTCATATATAATTAACATGAGATAGAGAGTGGGGATAAAAGTATATGGTTATGGTGAAACAGTAATATCATATGTCAATAATTAATTTAACTACAATATTTAATCTAATCAAATTAAGAAAAATGATCTTATATTTAAGAACGGGGGAAGTAATTCGGAATAATGAGAAACTCACCCAACTTTGTTATTGACGGACATGTTTGTTACTACTTTTTTTATACATAAATTTTAGGAAGGGGTTTGGGCTCAACCCAATTCAAGGACAGAGCACCTAACTCATGATCCACTGGGGCTGTCCCTGTGGGCTCTGGAGCATGACCAGCAAGCCCTTTCTGTCTGTCCACACAGGTAGGTTACTCCTAGCTTCACTTAGCTACGGAGATGCCTCCCCAAGAGCCGCGATGGAGACACAACAAAGTGTCACTCCCCAGGATCGAACTTGCGACGTGATGGTCAACCCGACGCTCATTGTTCAATCCCTTCGCCACTGAACCCACAGACGATGGGTGACATGTTAGTTGTTATTCATTCAAGACAAACGATGATCGCATTAGTGTTAAAAATATGTCGAAAGGGATTATTTCCATTGGAATAAGGGCCCATTTGCTTGAATGGAAAGTGCATGATAGAAATAGAAATTAGTGTACGGGGTAAAAATTGAAAGTATAGGTAAATTAGGTAAAAATGAGAAAGTAAAGTTTGTAAAGCTCATAAAAGTGTGAGATAGGGAGAGAAAGTTTGTGACCCAAGATATATGGAAATTGCCTTTCTCAATTCTATTTCTCAATTCCTTCACCACTTTCCTGAAAACCAAACAGCCCGTGGCACATGTAGTTTCAGCAAATGAAATGGATGAAGCTTTCATGGTAGACGGTGAAAATGTGAAAATATATGAACTCAAATCTCCAATGACATTTGGGCCTAGAATGCCAATTATGGACCCAATATTAAACATTTTGTCAAATGGCCCAATCTTAATTTTTTCGGCCGAATGGCCCAATCTTAACTATTTATCATTTTTTATGATTGCTTTAATTATTAATTTTCGAAAAAAAATATCAGTCATTCTATTACAAGAAGTTGGCTTCCCTTTTCACTATCCGTCATTATTTATTTTCACTCGAATAAATAAAAAATAATATTTGCATCTAAATATAATTATATATAATAATGGGAACTGGGAATTAAACGTTAATGACAAATTTTTATATAACTTCCCTACAATTCCCCAAGTTTTGATACTTTATTTCCTGAATTCTTACTTTTACGTCGATAATTTTAATTTCCTATCCATAGAATTGTTTGCTACTTATTTACAGATAAATTATTGAGTATGTGAACTTATATGCGTGAGTCAAAGATTAAGGGGACGACTATATATGCACGCACAACTACAATTTAAGGGGTCTATGATTTATGATTGGGGTTACCCAGCCATATAACAAATTGAGTGGATTGATTATCGTGTGTTAAAAGCTAATATGATGGATTGTATAGGGTTCACAATTTAGAAGATTTAGTTATAATTGAATGAAAAGGGGTTATGGTGTAAATTTGCTCTAGAAGATTTTTCTCCGAAGTTATAGTTTTTTTTTGTTCAAAATTGTCTCAAAGTTTTAAAACGGCAATTTTGCCCTTTTCCATTTAAATTATTAATGGTCAAGGTTATCTTTCAATGATTATCAATGAAATGATATTTTAATTGAAAATGTCAAAATTACTACGTTTCAAAACTTGGTAATTTTGAGCTCAAAAAACTTTCAACTCTAAATAACTCTAGATGAAAACTTCTAAAACGAATTTGTTGATGCACAATATAGGGGAACTATTGAATATGAAAGAATAATCGAAATACTTTATTAATAATATAATTGAATACAATGAACGGGGTCACCGGCAACGGTGGTTACAAACTTGAGCGTAAATGTTTTAATCACAATGACTAAACTCTGAATACAATGATAACCAGAGAGAAGAATACAGAGAAAGAAATAGAGAGAATGATTGCAGAGAATTGATTGTGTCCTTCTGAATGAGTTCGTGACCTTCTTATAGTTGAAGCTCAGTCCTGGTGGTTGCGAAATCATAGGCGGCCGTTATGGGTAAGAGACGTTGCACGTGCTCCGAAAAAGGTGGGCGACTGCTCCGAAAAAGGTGGGCGACCAAGTTAATCTGCTTTACTGCCGTTGGTGATATCGTCCTTGACGCCCATAGGGCGTCTATCTTGCTATTGGACTTCCACTGTCGCTAGTGATGTTATCTTCGACGCCCTAAAGGCGTCTATCTCTTTATTGGGCCTCTGTTAAGGCCCAAGCCCATTAAGGTATAACGGTGTATAACAGAATTCATACCTTAATCCTAAAACATCCACCCAAAACAACCTCCCAAATACAAAATCTTCACACACACAAAAGCATGCATGTAGGATTTTTCTGGGAATAGTAATACATATTATTGGAAGTAGATAGAAATGATGAAAGGAAGGTACTAGGTAGCTCACATCCAGATGGGGATTTATGATGGTTTGGGTGTCGGATATCTAGCATATAAAACAGTGTGACTTGTTTCTCTATCTTTATTGCCATCACTCTCCTCTTCAAACTCACAGATATATGCCTCCTATGTGCATTCAATAACAAACATACATATTATAACAAAAAAATAACAGCCATATTGAAATTAGCTATAGGCTTGATGAAGCCTAAGCCCTAAATATCTAACACCTCGAAACCATGTCAATGAAAAAAAAATCCTCCGGGCCGCTGATACATAATACTATGTATGCTTCACAAAGTTCACATTATTGCGTGTCTTTTTTTTTTCTTTTTCGTTTTTTAAATTAAAAGCATATTAACTAACAATTAGAGCCTCTTCTAGATTCTATTATCAAGTTTTCAAGATCCGTGAGTTCCTCTCCCAGCACAAATGCCTCCTTGTGACTTGAACTCGAAACTTAAGAAATTTAAGTCCTTTATATCACTAGATCAATGCATTTCATGTCAGTAAATGCAATTTATTCAACTATACATTGATCCTTACAAAATAAACAATGTTTCATATTTACCTAATTAAATATCCATTGCCTAATTGAATGTCATGGGTCTAATTAAATATCCATTGCCTAATGTCACTGGCCTAATCAAATATCCATTGCCTAAATAAATGTCATTGGCCTAATTAAATATCCATAGCTTTTGATAACATTCCCATTGCATGTGGTAGCAGGTTAATATGTGTAAAAATGGGCATGTAGAATTCATCAACCTTTAGATAAATAGGGCCAATTCCTTTTATATGTTTGTGATATAGTACTTTTTATATTTATTATATCAAATCTAATACATAATTAATTAAAATAATCAAAACAAAAGAGAAACAATAAAGTGAAAAGCACAAATTAGGATCATAAATAAAACAATATGATCACGTTCATAAGGTATATATGGATTCATGTGTGGTGTGTCGGATATCTAGACTGTACAAGATGATGCCATGTTACTATATCTATGAATATCATTCCCCTCATTGGCTTACACAGACACATGAGTTATATATATATATATATATATATATATGTGTGTGTGTGTGTTATTAAATTATGTTATTAAATTATGACATATTTGATATATTTTTAGATTAGTCATCAGTTTATTGGTTAAATAAACTAGTTTAATAAAAAAATTAGATAAATCAATTTATAATTGACTTATATTTTGCTTTTTTAGGATTTTCCAAAAAAGTCAACTAAGTCTTATATTTAGGACTGGAGGTAGTATTAGGTAATTAGGTTTATGTGGGGAAAAAGTGGAGCAAATAATCATATATGAGAACTGGAAATGAATTGTGGATTGGTAATAACGTATTCATAAGCTTAAGATTGTTACATTCGAAAGCAACATCTATGCAATCAATTGATTCATTATCTCAGCAATATTGACATGTTATGTTTATTTAGTTATAACAATCCTCTTACAGTCACACTTGAGAAAAATGCGTTGGTAGTTTAATGACGTATAATCTCCTCTATAAATTAAAATTTGGGAACTAATCAAGCTTATAATTTGTAGGTTGTAAATGTTTGCTAGTTTAATGTAAGAAGAGTAGAAATCATGAGGATAACGAAATAAGCGTTGATTGAATGGATTTATCTTGCCCTTAAAACACAATGGAAGATACGAATTAGTTATATCATGCTCTAATGTAGTGATTATCCATTGTCCGTACCAAAAAGCTAAGTTGTACTAAAATCTAGCTATCACCACCCACCACATTAGGGTGATGATTGGTATAGGAAAAATAATACATTATACCCCCACTTAGGGTAGTTTGTTTTTTTAAAATTAAAAAATTGATATCCAGTCACCATCAACTAATTCAAATTTAAGTTGAATAGGACTTCAAATAAAAAATATCTATTCACACATTTTTTTATTTATAAAAACCATGAACTGAGATCTTATTTAAAAAGATCTGAATTTAAATTAATTAACTGACTAAACTAATCTTAATAAAAAATTACTCGTACATATCTAAAGATGATAAAAGAAGAAATGAAATATTGACAACATAAAATAGAAGTAAAAACATCCCTAGATTATTTACAAGTATGGTGTAATTTTCACCTGATTAGTGGGGGACAGCCAAGCACTTTTCATAAGTTTTTCTTCTGATACATAAGAAATAGAAAATAATTTTACAAGATACAAAATTTTGTAAACAAAATTTATAATTATAAACAAATAGAAAATAGAAAATAATTCTCTCTTTTTTTATGGTTTCTAAACACATTTTATTGTATCTGGCGTAATTTGGTTCTAAATCTTTATACTTATAAACAGTATTTATGATATAAGTTATTATTTTATTTCCTCGTGAATCAAAACATCTAGTCTATAATCAAACTGCATGTTTTTTTAAACATATTATTTTCTTTTAAAAAATATAAAATTCTAAAAACTTTCTAAATTTTCAATTCTCACACACTCGCATATGTGTGTGTAAATTGCCACCGATATATTTTTTTCCCACCAAAATATTAAAGTTTAAAAAATTCTAAATTCTTAATTTCTCACACACTCGTAATTGTGTGTGCGTAAATTGCCACCATTATATTGCTTCGTATATCTAAAGAGACAGTCTCACAGGAAAAAAAAAATCAACGTCTCTTTCAAACTCGGGACAGATCGAGAGTAATTGGCCACCAAATTCATCCCATCTGCCACCAGTTCCACTCCCAACTTACTTATTTCCCTTTCTTTCTTCCAAAAAATTTAGTAGAACTATAACATGATTTTGAAAACAATAACATGTTCTTATTCTACATTGGTGTGGTTACATAAATTTGTCCATCGTAGCCTATCAAAAATAAAAGATTTAGACTTATTATCATTAATCAAAAGATTTAATTCAAAATCTTTTTGAGTGATTTCTTATGATCTTTAATTTTAAAAACTCCAATTCACCTTATCAATTCACATCACGGGTATATTCAGTAACGTTTTTATAGGTGTATGAACTATTAAACACCAAATGATTCTATAACATTTTTTCTTCAATCTATTAATGATTCTCTGACTCTCATATATTTATGTTAGTCGTAATTTTTTATATTTTATTGTATAATCACATAGTTATATCAATGTTCTCATCTCCTTCTATACTCATGATGTCAGAGCTTAAAACCCTCTCAAATAGCATCTCATACTCTCACATATATCTCTATAGTACTTCTCCATCTAAACAGCCCAATAATAATATTGAAGAAAAAAACCACCCAGTTTAAAATGTATGATTAACATCTTCATTGATTTCAAAAATTATTCCATATATTCAAACTTTTCTATTGGTGAAATGATGATATTTAAATTCATCCTCACAATCCCTTCTAATGCGTCAATTATAAAATTTAATACAATATTATGTAGGAAAAAGTGCTGATAAATTAAGATTGAATTTTAATTGTTTGATACATTTTAAAATTATAAATTTAATCATTTTTATAAAAAATTAATAACCATAGAAGCACCCATTGGATTTGTGAGCATTTTTTTATTAAAGAAAACAGTGTCGAAAAAAATTGCTAAAAATGCACATTTAAATATATGGGATTATTACTGAAATTCAATGTAAACATTAGGGATTAAACATATAATTGATTCTATATTCTAAAATTATCTGCCACAGTAGTTGGCATGCATCAACGTACGGTGTCGCATCTAGTTAAATAGTTATACTAGAATGTAGAATCTTTTCTCGTCATATATTAGTGAATTCATTAGCTTTGAATTAAAATATATGCAAGACAGTGATTGCATCGTGCGTATCAAAAAAGAAGTTTCTGATACGAACTCTTTTCAAGTCATCATAAAAAAAGAAATTTGTAAATTTTAATGTTGGTTGCAAATGATGACCCGATCTAATGGATATAAAAATGTGGCTCAGAGTTCATAGAATGAAAAAAAAAAAATAAAAAGCATGGAACTAATAATAATATATGGATAGGCAGGATTAATAGCACGCACCTTAAGTGTTATAAGATCTATCTAAGTTTTAATTAGTCCTTATTACAACCATTTCATGCAGCACATTGTTCATTAATTACAGGAAAAAATATAATGAAAGCAAAGATATATAACTATGAACCAAGGGAGTTTCAATTAGACATGCGAACAAAAACTGAAATTTGTAAGAAGCTCATCACCGCGTTAGTTTCCTTTTTGTTTTATGAGACAACGTGGATTTTTGTATAAAGTTTAAGTGTAACTCCACATGCACATTCATATATATATATATAACAATTACATCTTACTCTTAATTTCTGTAACTCCTTATACTCAAACACACCGGCAGAAACTCAATCAGGCAGTGGAATAATAGAAATTAAGATTGACAATATACTCAAAACATTGTATGTCCAAATATGGAATCATACAAACAGCCATAAAACTAACTCTAAAATATTTCTGCCCACATACAAACAACCATAAGCATATGAGAATTTAGTTTGAGTTCTATTTTAATTCTATTTTATTATAGTGTCACCTCTTTAAAACTCTGTCACATATTTATATAACACTTGACTTGTAATCAAATTTGCGCTATAATTTTTATTATATTAAACAAGAGGAGGTAACATCATCATTTCTAATACCAGGTAGTATAAAAATGTTGCCCTTGTTCTATCATTATTCATACATATTGTACGAAAAAATTGGAGTGACTTAGCTTTTATTTTATGAAAAAAGGTGATAAAATTATTATCTGGGATTATGCGAACATGTGTATGAAAGAGGTAATTTAATGGTATTTAGCTTTAAGTCATATAAAAGGGTAGAAATTAAAAGACCGAAGAACACATTTAATTAACATATAACTATTCATCAGTGAGATAATTTAATCGACAATTTATCCAAATTGTTTTGCTAACACTATCGAGCAATGTCATGTGATATATACAATGGACCCTATATATCTCTAATAAGTTCAAGCTTTTTTTTCTTTTCGTGTTGTCTATATCTCACATGGGGTGTTCGGTAGCAACAAACATCACTTGTAGTAACTGAAAGTAGCTCCCAATAACAATACTTAGCTTCCTTTGTTAACTAACCACACTTGAACTTGCTTAACTATATCGTCAATCTATTTTGATATCTCTAAAAGGTATTGATGTGAGACATAACACTCCCAATAATCTTTACTTTCCTCTTTTTCCCTACGATCACACATGGATGATTTTGTATATTAATGTGAATCAGATACTTATATACAATAAAAGAGTGGACCTATATATGCAATCAATATCAATAACATGCTACTTAACTTTATTTATTAGGAAACTTCGTACAATAATACAACGTGATGATGCGGATCCCCGCCATCTAATTTAGTCTACGTAAAATGTGATATCATGCGCACGTTAACTCTCGCCTTTTCATAATACTCACCCCTAATATATATATATATATATATATATATATATATATATATATATATATATATATATATATATATATATATATATATAAAATATGAAATAGCTATATGATTAGTTTACCAATATCTTCAAAAACATAATAATTAAATAACTTATTTATAAATTTAGGATTCAAGAAATTATATTGATATCTTAACAGAGTGAGTATCATGCAAGTGTAGTTTTTCAAAACTATTAAAGCTAGTTTAGTTTACGGAAAGTTCAATGATAGAAAACGAAAATCAAGATTCTTCAGTAACGAGGTGTATTTGTTTCACAAAGGAAGCAGGAAATGATTTCAGGTGGCTCTACGATTTTCTTCCGTCCCACTGAAAATCTCTTCCCACCAAAACGACGAGTGGGAAGCCAAATTCAAGCGGTGATTATATATCATTTACCTTGAAAAAAGCTATGAGGAAACCGAGCTACTAGAAGGAGGAGAAGAAGGCTGGTTAATTTGAGAGTTAACCATAACTCCATAAGCTTGGTATGGTAAAAAGAGTCAAAATTATGGTAATAATTTACAATAATGATGTCATATTTAAGTAATAGTTACAAGTACTTTTGGTTTGAGAGCGAGCTTTTTCTCAAAATCTACTCTTAACTGCAATGGATTCATTTCTTGCACATGATTAAATGAGCAATGACCCTATTTTATACCTAAAGTAACCACCTTGGACCATCCACCACCATAAACTAACAGGTGGTACAATATTATACCCAAAGTAACCAAAGTGGTCCAAAAATACCCTCAACCGACGGTCTCCAACGGTCAAACGATGAAGACCGTCGGTTGAGGGTATTTTTGGACCATTTTAATTACTTTGGGAGTAATATTGTACCACCTGTTAGTTTATGGTGGTGGGTGGTGTAGGGTGGTTACTTTGTGTATAAAATAGGGTCATTGCTCGTGATTAAATTATATTTTACTAGTTTATTAGAAAAGTAAATTAGTTTTGAGATAAAAAATAGGGAAAAAGACAAATAAAGTCTTCTCAATTGATAAAAGAACAATTGAAGTTGCTAAATTGTAAAAAGGACAAATTGAGTCATAAGTACCTAATACACGTTAACAAATTTGCGAGAAAAGATTTAAATGCCCTTAAAAACTTGAGATTGGAGAGGGTGGACTGAGAATCAAATGATGTGTTTTGTGAGGGCGAGGTAAGTGTGTGTTTTTAATGACATTTCATCTTCAATTTTTAATATTCAGCTGCTCTATTGGATTCCTATCTTCTCACCCATTTCTACAAGAATTATTCAGTTCAAAAAAATGTCTACGAGAATTAGATAATATGCTAGAAATGTCTACAAGAATTATATAATATGCTAGATGCCTAAATATAAACATATTAATTTAATCGCACGATGTCTAAACAAAATATATTCAATTTTATGTATATAAAAAATATATTCAAATTTATCAAAATTAATTCAAATTTAAATTATATCTTGATATTGACTAATAATATAGATATAGTTTTTTTGATGAAATAATATAAATATATTCTAATTAATTCAAATTAACCTAAATTAATGATGGTAAATTATGGGTTTATCACCCATTATACTTTTTGTAAATTAAGTTAAGAAAGAATATTAAAGGACTAGATTTAACATTTTTTTGCTACATATTTTATGTGTGATTAAAGGACAATGACCCTATTTTACACCTAAAGTAACCACCCTGGGCCACCCACCACCATAAACTAACAGGTGGTACAATATTATACCTAAAATAATCAAAGTGGTCCAAAAATACCCTCAACCGACGGTCTCCAACGGTCAAATGTTGAAGACCGTCGGTTGAGGGTATTTTTGGACCATTCTGATTACTTTGGGTGTAATATTGTACCACCTGTTAGTTTATGGTGGTGGATGGTCCAAGGTGGTTACTTTGGGTATAAAATAGGGTCATTGCCCTGATTAAATTTGATTGTATGTTTACTACGTTCTTCTTAACCATTTTTACTTATTGTGTGCATGTGGTCAAGTGCACTTCCTACAAAATAAATAAATAAACAATGACGTTTTAATGGGAAAAAACGTGATCATATTAAAAAACCATTTTTGTTATAATAAGGGTAAAATAGTCTTTTCATTGTATTTTCTAACATATCTTCCAACCATTAAATTTAAATAAAAAAAATTACTATAGACTCATAGTCTACTATTTTGTATATCAAACATGCGTACAGAGGGTAAAATGTTTAGGGAGAATTAATTAGATGTCACGTGAAGAGACATAATTAAGATGAGATCTCATATGTTATAATCACCAAGTTAAAAAGTTTTTATTGTAAGACTTAGAAACTCTAATTTACAACTCATCATGGTATCTCATCTCAATCATTTTTCTTTCATGAGACCTATTATTAATTCTCTTTAATATTTATCCTTCCATTCCCTTCCCTTCTTAATTAATCATTCCCTTCCATTTTCTTCATTAAACAAAATGCATCCTCATACAATCATACTGTATACATTGATGGCAGGAAGGTATACTAGGTTTGAAAATAGAATGAAGAGTGATAGCATATATATTTTGTTTTTAATTGAGGTTCCTTTTGCCACTATTTAATTCATCTAACTCATAATTAGAAGTTTTTTCTTTATCATTAAACAACTTATGAAAGTAAGTATTTTATTTCTTCTTAATATCATCATTAATTACTAAAACTTTAACTTCTTCATCTTTTAAGCACCCCACTTAATCTAAACCCCTCAATTTTTGCTTGATAATCTTTACTATCCTATAAAACTATAAAAATACAAGAGCACAAAAAATATGAGATGAACATTCGTAGTTTTTATGTCGATAAAAATGACCTATTTACTCAAGGAATGGACGGTAATATTTCAACTTTTAAATGATGGATAATGGATTTGATATGGCGAAGATGATGATCATACGACACGTGGTCAAAATTCAAGTTGCAGAGCTGGGCAATCAGGCAAGCAAACCCAATGTACGTAGAAAGCGAAAGCGACCCTTAAAACGACCTTAACCAAACACTGCAATGCGAGCCCGGGCCCCACCCACCGGGAATAAATAACCCGACTCACAAACAGTAAAATCCTACGGAAAAATTAATTTGAAGTCCCATATAAGAAACTTAATACTAGAAAACTATATTATTTTAATATATTCTTAATAATATAAAATAATCGGTGGAGGGGCAAAACAATCTTTCACATTTAAAATATATTAAAATGAGGTCCATTGAGACTCTACTTTAATTTAGAGATTTTATAGGACTTTCTAGTATTAAGTCTCTTGTGAGGGACTTCAAATTAATTTTACCAAATCCTCACAATCCCCGAAAACACCAGAACTCATTTTTGTTATCTTGAAAATAATAATAATATTATAATACAAATATATATTATTATATGTGCTCACCAGCCAATTACATCTCAGCATTTGATCGCCCCTTCCTCGCCACTACTTTTGATACACCCATTCACACGTGTCACACGCGTGGGCCCCACCCTCCCCCAATTCTAAGCCATTAACCTCCTCCTCACGCGACGTCACGTGACCACACACCACCTTCTTCTTCTTCTTCGTCAATCTTCTCTCTCTCTCTAGCTTCTGCAAATTCTTTTCCCGTTTTACTGTGAACAAACCTTTTCTTCTCTCTCTTTTTCTCTGTCTCTGTATCTGCATGATTCTCTCTCGCTTTTCTTTCTTCTAAGTTCACTTCCTCTGTTTCTTTTGCTCAATTTCATGGTGTGCTTTTCTGTGTGATCTCTTGCTGATTTCGGCGATGAGTGGGCTAATTCACGGTCTTGTATTCGATTCCGGCTTTGCAATTCACTATTTATTCTGTTCTGCTTCTATAAGAAATGTTTGATTGGAACGACGAAGAGGTGAGCTGATTTGTACTTTTTTCTACTTCTCTTTGTTTTTTTTCCTGTTATATATCTCTCTTGTTGAAGTCAAAGAGGTTTTCTCCTAGGTCTGTGAATTTTTAAAGTTGTAATTGAGTTTAATTAAACCCGAGATGATTGTACGGACTCAGAAAAGCTGAGCTGGAGAGTTTTCTTGTTTCGCGGGGAAATATATGTTGTTATACGATAGATTTGAGCTTCACATATTTTCTTCACTAGTAGACTATCTGTTCTCTTTTTGTTTTTTTTTTCACCCATGGATTTCTTATTTTTCTTAGGTTTCTTGAGTTTTTGCCGTATGGTCTCATGATTTTTAATTTTCTATTACTTTTGTCTATATTGGAGTCAATTTGGATATATAAATAAAAAAGTTTATTTCAAATATGACATCGGGAATGTGGTAAAAAAATGGCATCAGAAAACAACAGATGCAGTTATTATTCGTCTTTTACTTTTCTCCCTTGTGCTCTTAGTTTAAAATTTGCTCCTCTTGATTATATTTTTTAGATGTAAGGTTTGATGCAGAGTCCGTTTAGTGTTTCTGTTTGTTTGAAAATTAAATGAAATATCCTTCTTAGGCTTTAATATGGAGGAGTATTAGCATCAGTGGATTCATGTATACCTAATTATGAACTTGTTTTGAATTATATTAAATGTCCATACTGTGCCCGGTGTTTTGTTTCTTGATGACTCTTACATATTTTATTCCTAATAATTGATGTTTCAGCTTGCCAACATAATATGGGGCGAGGCAGGTTCTAGTGATGACCACATTGTGCCTTATCCAGAGGTGACAGCGGCAGATCTTGGAAAAAGGAAAGAATGGAACCAAGAAGCCACTAGCATTAAGCTCGCTGAGCAAAGGAGGCCGGATGTTAAAACTGATGTTCGTTGTAGAAAGCGAGGAAGCACATCAAAACTTGACAATAATGGAGGTCCAGCAGCTTCAGAATATGACACCAACTCATGGCCTGGCTTGTCTTTATGCAGTGCAGCTAAGACTGATCAGGCTTCAAGAGGTGGTAAATTTGCTGATTGCCGGAATTATGAGCACATAGCATGGGTTTCTATGCACATGTGCAGAGTATCCATATGTCTCTGCCTGTGTGTGTTTCACATTTATCTCACCATACAAATGACTAAAAATCCATGAAATATTTTTTTTATGTTATTATTACTAATTTTTAACTGTGTGCATGTTTGACAGAAGAGACCAATCAACTTGGAAAGGATGTTGAAGTTTTCCAAAATGCAAATGGTAAAGAACAGGGTGACTTTGGTGACTATGGCTGGGGAAACATAGGAAGCTTTGATGACCTTGACCAAATTTTCAGGTTATGTAAATTTGTTTATTTTTGTATATATGGTATATGCATTGTCTTCATAGCACATAATCACAAATTTCTTTGAAAGGATGACATTCTTTACAAGTTACTTAAGCTTATTTGCCTTCTTCTAGAACCCTTTCCATTAAGAAAAAGGACAGAATTCCTCACTCTCTTCCCCTCCTGCCTTTCGAGAACTTTTTCCCCTTGGTAATTTCACAATAGCATCTGTCTGACTCAATATTCTCACAAGTGATATTTTGCAGCAATGATGATTCTATTTTTAGCAATGTAAGTCTCGATCATGCTCGTGAACTGTGGTCTTCTAAAGATGTGAGTAACAGCACAACACCTATATCCGTGGATACTCCTAGTACAGCAGGTGCTTTTAGGAACGGATCTGAACCTTTGGAAATTAATGGAGATTACGTTCAACGTCATGACCAATTATTTTCCCTCAGCTATGAGAAGACTGCTGGTTCTACATGCCATGATACACAAAATGTGCATGCTATCACAACTGATGTGACATGCAGTCGAGAGAGAAGCAAGCCTGCTGGAAAGGAGCATCAGGTATGTCAAGCCAATTAGAAGCACCTGTCTCTATAATATCAAGTTCAAGCCCTGTATATGGGAATTATGAGATTACTTATTTGTTTTTTTACCCACCAAAAATCAGGATATTGTAGGGAGAACGACTTCTTCAACATCTGGTGTAAAAAATGTAGCAAATGTTAATGAACTTGCTGATAAGGTAAACATGGTAATTGACTAATTGTGCCTGTTAGTAAATGATTTTGTACAACAGCTCTGGTCAACATATCTATATTGACATGTTTACATTGTTCTAAATTATATTTATACAGGCTTATGGGCAAAATAATCTGTTGAAAGTTCAGAACAAATCACAGGGAAATCTAGAGGCTAGAAGATTGCAAAATTTTTATGGTAGTTGGTCTCCTTCAACAAGCCTGTCAAAGCATTTTGAGAATCAACTGACACCTTCTGTCATACAATCTACTCCCCCTTCAGTTATTGGCAAACAGAAGCAGATTCAAGGAGCCGAGGCCTATTATCAGAATATCATGAATCCATATCCAGTATCTCCTGTGTATGGAAACCCAGAAAGGGTATATCCATCTATCCCAATGCTATCTCAAGCTCAATCAGATCTCCGGCATCAACCTCTACATTCTGGATATGAAGTGTCTAATATTTTAGTGAATCGTGTGAAGAAGTCAGGGGACTCAGTCAAGCCTGTGACGATGACTCCTCAGGAAAAAATTGAAAAATTGAGGAGACGGCAGCAAATGCAGGCAATGCTTGCAATTCAGAAGCAACAGCAGCAATTGGGCAATCAAGTTTCTAGCACCAATAGATTTATCAGTCAAACACATCTTCAAAATCGTTCCTCAGATGGGACTGATCCTGAAGTTGAAGATGGCAGCACTTTTTCTGCTCTGGATCCACCTAGTGAACAAGATGACTCCAATACAATCTCTGAAGCTATTGATGAATCTTTTGATGAAGAAATGATACTGTACAAGCTTCAGGACATTATTTCAAAGGTATGATTGAGCCGTTAGTGGTGAACACTTTATATTATGATCATTTTCTTGTATACTTATTTGGACACGGGTACAATCCCGAGGCATACTTTTCTCTCAACAGTTGGACATCAAAATAAGACTCTGCATCAGAGATAGCTTGTTCCGCTTGGCACAAAGTGCAATGGAAAGGCATCCTGCTGGTGATTGCAACAGTACGAACAAAAATAGCAGAGAGGAACACGATGTTCTTCAAAAAGAGGAAATCAATTGGCAAAGCAGGTTAGGAAAAATGTTATAATATGATGCTCCTTAAATTTCCATGACTTTCAGAAGTTTCAGTTATTGTATTCGTTTGTATCATTAACAAGCAAAGCAGAAAAAGTGGAATAAAATATTTTTCTAGTTTCTACTTCCATCACTTCATGAGAAATATCCAGTGCTCATGTAGGAGTTCAGTATATTTCTTCATCTCTTATGCACAACATTAGAAATCATTCAGTGGCAGACTCATATTATGGTGAAGGTGGCAACTATGTACCCTCTTTGTTTTCTTTGTTACATATATGCATAGCCTCATCAACTTGGTTTCACTTCTACCGCATTGAGCCTATGTTACTTGAGTTACTGTTTATCTGTGGTATCGTTTTTCTTTTATTTCATCGAAGATAAAGCTCTAAAAGATAATTTAGGATTTTAAGAATTAGTCTGATTATGGCTTTTTCTCTGCATATCAAAACTGTACTTGCTGTTCATAGGCAACTGCTGACAGTATCTTAACAATCTCCTACATATTAAATCATTTTTAAGAGCAGGTCTTCTGCTAAGTTGTAATTGACTGGTTAATCATGTATTACTGATTTCCAACTGAATACCCATTCATAACTTTCAATTCAAAGATAAAAGTGATGTCTCTAATATATTTGCTGTTTTCTCTTGAACAACGACCAATTTAACTTTTTGGTTATGGTTTAAGGTTCTTGCATGAACCGTGTCAGGATCACAGATATGCAAGGATGCCCCATGCTGAAACAGAGACAAACCCCATCGATCGAACTGTGGCTCATTTTCTCTTTAATAGGCCCTTGGAGTTCAAGGGAAATTATGCTGATAAACTGTATTCACCTATCTCTACTAAGGTGCAAGATAAAAGCCTTGCAGCTAACCAGCCAAATCTGACTGTGAAGTGCTTGCCAGATGAAAATATGAGAAACAATAAACATTTTTCTGACCAAGGGCTTAGGGATGCTTGCTCAATAATTGAGGCCCATTCCCAAATAATGGATCAGTTAAGAAACAATCCCTGTATAGACACTTCAGAGAATGCTTCCAACAATGGGCCAGCAGATGTTGGAGCTCAGGAGCTTGAAACATCTCAGTGAAGAGCAAGCTATCTAAAAATCTGAGGGTAATTTTTTCCATCATTGCTTTCATGTTTATTGCTTTAGTCTCCACATAGATTTCTTATGGCTTTACATGTAATGCAATGGTTTTCTTTCTTTGTCAGCTGTCTGGACTATAGTCAAGCCCAAGCGCTTAGAGGTCTTCACATATTCCTGAGCACCAGTTGCGTAATTTGTGTATTCTTAAGGCTTTTATATCTATTTAAAAACATGACTACTAGTGTGCGTTTCTCAGTGCAAACACTCAAGGTGTTGAATGCTGAGTTGTTTCTATTGGAACTAGCCAGTTGCGTAATTTGTGTATTCTTAAGGCTTTTATATCTATTTAAAAACATGACTACTAGTGTGCATTTCTCAGTGCTTAAACACACTCAAGGTGTTGAATGCTGAGTTGTTTCTATTGGAACTAGCCAGATGTGTGTATGGAGCACAAAAACCACACAAACCTCGTATTATGGCTGGCTTATTATGGGAGATTTACTAGTGCAATTTGGCAAACAGTTAGCCCCCATCGTTGAATCAATATCTATCTGTCAATAGCTGAGATTGACTCTCTGTATTGGCTTGTAAAATTTGGATTTCACCAAAATCTTGTCCAAGAGAGGTACATGATGCCAAACTTGTTGTAAATTTAACTTCTCTAGATTACTGGTTTTCTGCATATGAGCATATTTTATTCCGTATCCGATTACAATTCTCAATGAATATTTTTCTGCGTAAATATATACTTCTCATTGGTTGGAGAATAAAAAGCGTGATGGAATTGAAGCTTGAACGGTCAAATGATTCTCTACATTTAGAGAGCTTGAAGCAGGGGGGAAAATGTCAGAGAGAAAAAAGAGTATAAACATATTGTCTTTTTTTTTATGGATATTGGGATTCAATAATCAGTTCTTATATTGCATTCAAATATTTGCCGCAGTTTTGTTACCTAATTTGAGTTTGATGTTGTGTTTTCCTGGATTAATAGATGCCGAGTTCTTGGTAGGCATGTGTGCTAAGGAAACGATAAGTGTGTGAATATATTCATAGAGATTTTTTTTTTTTTGGAAAAAACATCCACCTATCTTTTTTCTCCTCCCACACCTCACTTTTATTATTTTTTTAATAAAAATCGACTTTTTATTATACACATAAAAAAAGAGTACTATATTATGAGTGTATGACTAGCTGACTGAGTAAGGAGGTTCATTTTTCACCAAAAAAAAAAAGGAGGTTCATTCTAAAGCGTGTACAAGGAGTAACAACGTAAGAAGCGGAAAAAGAGGAATAAAATTATAGAAGTATAAAACTACCCAAAAGTCTACTAGGCTGAAAAGTCAAAAGTCTATTCAAGTTCATAGGTTGGACCATCCAGAAAGCTGATGTTCAGAATAATGATGCCCGACTTTGAACTAAGAAGAAACCCGTTGAAGAGTATGGCATATGGAAATGTTGTAGGCGATCGTATATCTACTGAAAGAAAGTGCTTCACGACATCAATGTCCACTTTGTGAATGACAAGGGGATCTCAACCTGAACTCCCTATGAAACACATAAGATTTCTTGTATTTGTTGACAAGCATGTTTGGATTAGTTTTTTAAACTTATGTTTTGGGCCAAACTTATATTTTTCCTAAAAAAGGTAAATCATCCACAGCTATTTTTTAATTATGTAAATTCACTTTTTTCAAAAATAAAAAAAATATATGTGCATGTTGTACACTTCTATTTTTTAATGGCATAAGTACTATTACTCTATTTTAAAACTTACAATGTAGTTTTGAACCTTTACAAAATAATCTATAAATGAAAATTTACAAAGCAAAATACATCCTTATCCCTAAAAGTTAATAATAGATTATGCTTACAATAGGTTCCTTTTTACCCTTCACATCAAATTCTTGAATTACACAAGATCACATACCTATTTATTTCATATGAATATGTAAAATAACAATTAAAAATAAGACATCCCACCATATGTAAGCAAAGAATTTGACCAAATGATTATGAGAAATTTGACCTATGAATGTTGGCTAAAAAATTACTACTTTCTATTTCAAAAATAAGATTTTATTAATTTTTTGAATATTTTTTTTAAATCTATCCATCAGTATCTGGAGCTACTAACAACCGACTAATTTAACCTGTGAGAATGTGGACCCACAATGAAGGGAAACTCGCCACCTCCAAATAATTATATCTGTTGCATACCGAGGGATCAAACCTGATACCAATAGTTAAGTTAGAACAATATCAGCTAGTAGATTTAAGCCTTTGGTGGTTGTAGAAAGGGCGTAAAAGTGCTGATCTAATAATTAACTATTTCAATTTGGAAAAAAATAATAAATGACTATTTCGCGGTGCATAAATAATAAACAACTTTGTGACCCGGTGAAAAATAATAAAACCGGTACGAAATGTTAATTTGTAGTTTTGTGGAACTTTATGATATTATTTACTAAAGTATAAATACCTTTTTACCCCCTCACAATTAAAACTCACCCATTCTTCCTTCCGCCCTTCATTTTCCCATGCTAACTAGTATTAGCAAGGTTTTAATTGTGAGGGCAAAAATGTATTTTTCACTATGAAAATAATATCAGAAAGTTACATATGACTACAAATTAACATCGATCGGTTTTATCATTTTTGCACCGGGTAACAAAGTTAAATATTATTTATGCACCTCGAAATAGTCATTTATTATTTTTGCACAAACTGAAATAGTTAATTATCATATCAGTGCTTTTGCCCTTATAAAAAATATTTAAAATAATAAATAAACTATTTATATATTGATTTGGTGGATTTTTTTAAACTAAACTTTTTTGGTTTTGGCTAACATAACCCTTCTTCAACTGTAAATTGTGTTGGGAGTTGGGAGTTTATTGTCGGTTTGGTGATGATGGTGAAGGTCATGGACTCATGGCTGTAGATAGATAGGGCAAGCGATCGAGTGAATCTCCAACAATGGAGTTAGATCCTGATGTGGTTCACATCAAACCCTCCTTCCCCGAACAACGTAATAATCCTAAGTTCCATCGAAGTCTTAGAAGAAGAACATCTCCTTCTCCTTCTTCCTCACTTTCTCTCATCAATAATCTCGACGATGGTTGTCTCATGCACATCTTCAGCTTTCTCTCCCCTATTCCTGGTACACCCTTTTCCTTTTTACTTATCTTTCCTTTCATTTTTTATTTCCCCAGTTTTTGTTTTGTTCAAAGTTTCATTCTTTTTTACCGAATTTGATGCTGTGGTGTCTTATTATATTTTTCATTAGTTAATTCTTGTAATTTGGACCAGGAAGTTTAATTAGCGTGTGAAATTGGTGCTATTTATGTCACTTCGATGTAATTGAGTATGTAGCTCTCTTTTTTAAGTTGCCTGCTTGGTTCAATTGGGAAGACCTAATTTAGGATTTTTGTTAAAGTTTGAATCTTTTTCAATTGGGTGTATTTTTTGTTACTGGGTTTTTTGTGATTGTGAATGCTATGCTGTTAGATGGATTTATGAGTTGTTATTTGGTGATTTGGAGTGTGAAGTAGGGTCTTAGGGTATGTGAAATTGGTGTCATTTCTTTCACAATGCTGCTATTGAGTTTGCAGATCGCTATAACACCGCCCTCGTTTGCCACAGATGGAATTACTTGGCGTGTCATCCTCGCCTGTGGCTTCGAGTAGATCGATCAGCCAAAGATTTATCTGAGCCTGGTGTTTTTCCCAGCATTGAAACTGCTGTTTCTGCTGCTAGGTTTGTCTTCATTGCCTTGTTGATGGGATTTCCTTTTGCTTTCTGGATTATGATCATTGTTATGTTAATTTCAGACCAGGTGATACCATTCTAGTTGCAGCTGGAGGTAGCCACCGTGTCTCTAACATTCAGATAAAGAAACCAATCTGCCTTGTTAGTCCTCTCACACTTTTCTTAGTTCTTGGTGAAACAATAAAAAAAAACATTCATGTAGTTTTTATCTGTAATAGATGAAAAAATACACAACAAACGCACACAAAGTGATTTTCAAGAATCGGTCATGCGTTTGTTTCTAATTTGTGTCCTCTTTGTTATAATTTTTCTTCTTTGGAAACAAAAAGTATGATGCCATTTTGGCTCTAGCAGCACATATAATTCTTAATGTTACCCAAGTGGCGGCCTCTTTTAGCGATCTTTTTTAGTTGTCCTCTAATACCATCACTACCTCATGAATTGGATTATTTCTATTTCAGATTACTAACCTTCAATCTGACATCAAATTCAAAATGGCAATGCTTCATCATGATCCGTAGCTTCATTTCCTATATAGTTTTTCTCCTATTTGGAAAGGCATTATTTGTTATAAATTTATGCTGTGGATTACTGGATGAATTTACATGAACCCTGGCTTTGAACCAAACATCTTTTTGTGGGCTCGTTTCATTATCTGCCCAACACCAGTACAAGAATTTTTCACTTATTAGATTTGACCTTTATCACTATAGTCCCTGGGAAAAGGAATTTCACGTAAAGCATATCCCCTACATTTTTAACTTTCTTTGTCCAGATTGGTGCGGGGGAACTTCCAGATGATACAATGCTCATTTGTTCTCGAGGTTCAGACAGGTTTGCAGAACTTATGCATAGATTTTCTTACCTTGTTTCCTGAACTTATAGTGGTCATTCAGACTCATCTCCATGCTGCTGGGTTCAATGGAGAAAATTCATGGCTAGACATACTAATTTTTTAGCCCTGAATGCGGTTCACCATTCGAGAACCGATCTTTGTTGTTTTGACCATAATCCAGCAGTATGGACACAGGTCCCATGTGAAGTCACCACTGTATTCTTCTTCTGCAACATGTGTTATCTGCTCTCAATTTTGTCTGAGCAGTGCATTGGAGTTCCTTTCCACATGCAAGCTAGCGAATCTAACTGTGAAGGCAGAGCTTGGTTGCTGCTTGCTCCATAGAAGGGGAAGGCTAACTATTGATGGATGCATACTTCAGTGTGAGACTAATCCTTTGGATTACCTCTCATGTCCCATTGTGAGTACAGCTACTAGCAGTGAGGTGATTCCCTCAGCTATAAAGGGCAATGGTGATGGTGTTTTTGTTTCTCAAACCCGGATTGAGGGCGGTGCCAAAGCCGTACTGACAAGTGGCGATCTCGTGCTTCAACGAGTTAGAGTAATTTATGCTCGAACTTCACTTCTTTTCTGGTTTGATGTACAACACACATGATAAGCTTTTGTATCACTATTTTACCTTTGGTTATTGTTAAATGGCTATCTGTAATTTATTTTTAGTTTTATGACATTTAGGATTCTTTCGCTGGCCTTTACTTTCTTTTAAAAACTCCACTCGTGTTGCACTTGTATATAATTTCTAGCTGTATTTTTATTTTCAACGGAATTATCATTCAAAATTTCTTTTATGGGGAGCAGGTATTTTCCTCTTTTTCTCATTTTCTTTTTAGTATCTCAATTCTCAACTCAGCTTTTGATGAAAAAAAATGGATGGTTTATATTTGTATGTATTAGTTATTCTTTGTTCAATAGTTGAATTTAAAGAAACTTTTTGAAGGTGTCAAATTTTAAGTTTACGTCTTGGATTTGGTTATGAGTATGACTATAACATTCAACAAACCACATTTTTTATTGGTAGACTACAGGCGTAAGAAATTTATTTGTAACATTTGATAAGTTGATATGAAATATTTTTTTGGAATTGTATACAAATATCCAAACAAGAGTGGCATAAACTATAGACAATAATGGGATAAAAGTGTGGTAGAAAGATAACTAATTTGCGTAAGCAGATAACTCGTGAAAGTTTATGATATAGTAGTTTAATGGTCAATGAATAACTAGAGAATTAAAAAAAAATTAAGAAACTTGAAGAGCTAAGCTTGTTTTGCTGGCACCTGACAGTAAATTTATCCTCCTTAATTGAAATCTCTAAAAAATGTGGTTTTTTTATAAATATTATTGATTTAATTGTTAATTTTGCACATAATTTACAGTTATTATCTATATCTCTTCAGTTATTAACTATATCTCTTCACTTGAACACTATGAGATGATTATGAAAGCTTGGACACCATGTACCAGCAAAAAAATCAGCATAAAAACAAAAGGGTCACACATTAATTAGCCCAAAAGTATTATTGCACATCATGATTCACCCAAGAGCCTCCTCTAAGGTTTCTAATTAAAACGAACATGTCACAAACAGATTTGGCACATCAAATTAAATATTTGAATTGGAGCCTCAAGTGCACTTGGCTAAATATGCACTCCATCCTTGAATACGGTATTCACGAGCTGTTTCAGCTGGATTTGCTGCTTTAATGATGCCACGTCCCACAATAATGATGTCACTTCCTCTGTCATGGATCACCTGTAATTCCAAATTGCATTAATATAGAGAGGTAAAACCATTGTTGATGCTGTTAACAAACTGACTCATTATATTAAAAAACAAGTGAATGTTCTGCACAGCTGAAATAAGAGCAGAGCTAAAATAAAATTTATGATGGAAAGGGAAACAAACAAACCAATAATTCATTTTTCATCACTTCAATGTTGCAGTATTATGATATCTGATACAGTCCTATGTACTAGACTCAACTTATCTATCAACCTTGTTCTGTACAATGTACTCAAAACTGATGGGTGTCATCCAAGAGATCTAAGAATGTCAAAATCACATGGACTAGCCCAAGCACGTATAACTCACTCCTTTCAGCTTTATCAACTTTCATAAACTAGAATTTTTATTCTTTCAGCTACACTTTTCATTTGACCTAGTAAACATTGAATACCATAAAGACATACTATAGAGACATAACTAGATCCCCCCACCATTTTCTATTTTCTGTTGTAATCCTAACACATGTTCAACTTTCCAACACATGTAGATGAGAAAAACATTGGCTGATGGGTGTCAGAGTTCAATAACTTACAGAATATGGAGTGTTGTATTGTTGTCCCAAAGCATCACCACCGGTCACCATTTGAACTCCAGGAGTTGCCTGAATGAAAGAGGGATTTATGGGTGCCCCTGGCCATGATGCTGGATTGACTGAGATGAAGCCAATAACAAAATCAGAATGATCCTCGGCAATTTTCACTGCAGCAGCCGTATAATCACCCTTGGCGAGGTTACCGGCAGAACTCATTTCAGCAAGTAGCAAGAGACCCCTACCACGTGGCAAACCCTGGGACACATTGAAAGACATGTTCAGTTATTATCAATTGAGGTCACACTGCATTAGAGATAAATGATATCTAACAATACGCACCTTCAATTTCAATCCATCCACAATTCCGGGACCAGAGATAATGTGTGCATTTACAATATCAGCCCAGTCCAATATGTGGAAGATTCCTCTTCAAACAACAGGGAAAAAATATCACATCAATAAAGGAATTTATCACCACCAAAAGAAAAGTTTGAGGGAAATCTTGAAAAAAGGATCCATAATGGAATAGCAAGGTCTCACCCTTCATATTGCATTGTCACTGTGTTACCAATGTCAGCAAATTTTCGATCCTCAAAGATTAAGAAGTTGTATTTCTCTGCAATCTTCAATAGAATAGAATACACATTACAAAAAGCTAAGACTTATCACATGCTTAAAATCCACATTTTATCTTGAACAAATGCTCACTAATATAATAAAGTGTACAAAAAGTCATAAACCAGAGACACAGAATAGATATACAGAAAAGGTAGCACTTCTATTTTAATTATACCGAGCGAAGCTTGGAGCCAAAATCAGGAGTAAAATCTGGCAATATGTCCACATGAGTTTTCAGCAAGCATATCTCAGGCCCAACCTGTCAAGGAAAATCAGATTAATTGAAATAAAAACAAATTTATTCATACAATACTACTACCTTAAACTCAATTGGCAAAAGGGAAAACATCCCAATAACAGACCTTGTTTCATTTTTAACCATTATATTCAGATAGCACTTGTCCTATCAAATAAAATTTCACTATGTGAAATTGGGTTACAACTGTACCAAACCAGCACCAAGCTCTCACCTTCTCAGCGATTTCAAGCAATTCTGCTGCAGTTCCAACATCTGCAGCCAAACACAAATTACTTTTCTTCTGAGACATTACATCAAAAAGTTTCTTTCCTGTTGGATTCTTTGACAACTTCGCCCTCTCCTCAAATGACAAAGCCTTGGCCTGAGTGGCAGGCTTCTCCACCTTTGTCAAAGCAGCAACTTTCCGATTCTCTTCTAAAAACTTTGTCACGGTCCCAACAATCTCATCATCAAGCTTTCCTTTCTCCCTCAAAATTTTGACCATATCAGTCAATTTTATAATTGAATGCAGCTTTATGCCATTCTCCTCTAAGTTCTCTCTCCCACCTTGCTCTCTATCAATTAAAACAACGGCATCACTGACCTTCATTCCAGCGGCACGCAGTGGAGCAGCAGTTTCCAAAACCGATGTGCCACTAGTGACTAAGTCTTCAATGATTAGGCAACTTTGGCCAGGCTTGAATTCACCCTCAATTGCTTTAGCAGTGCCATAATCCTTGACCTCCTTGCGGCGCATGACCATGGGGATGTTCTTAGTGGTTGAGACACAAGTGGCAATTGGAAGAGCAGTGTAAGGGACCCCACACACAAGGTCAAATGAAGCAGAAGAGACCGATGAAATCAAAATTTGGGAAATTTGCTGGAGGAGGGAAGGGTACGAGATGATGAGGCGAAGGTCTATATAAATTGGTGAGAAGATGCCAGATTTGAGCTTGAAGTTTCCAAATTTGACAGCTGAAATCTCAAAAAGTTTGAGAACTAGAGACTCCATGGATGATGATGATGCCGACATTCCCTCACAAATAACTTCTTGTTCTTTGTATCAAGTGTTGTCCAAGACCCAAGAACAGCCTGTGTCATCAAATAGGTGCCTCATCAACCACAAAGTTTGAATAAACATATGTCAACACAACTTTTCAGCTCATACTTCTTCATTGTACTACTAAATAAAACATGATAGATAGTAAGTATCATAGAAGGTGTTCAGTTCATGAAACCTTTACAAATGACTCTAACTCAAGAGGGAAATGACACATAAATGAAACGAAAAACTTAGAGAGATGAAACGCATAGGACTAATTTAAAACAAGCAAATAAACAACCGCAATTCATAATCATTGATCTCTCTAGTAAAAACTTTGTAGCATTTGATAAGCAAAATAAACACGAGCCATAATGCAGAAAGGAAGTATGATTCATACGTAGCTATAAAAAGGAACTGAAACTGAAAAAAGACAACATTTTTAGCAGAAAAATGTGATGCAACAGCTCCAACTCAATGAAAAAGATCGGGAAAATCATGGGTTGTCATCAATGGAGAGAGAGAGAGAGATTATGAATGAGAAAAGCAGTTTAAAAAGGAGATTATCAAGGGGGGGGGAGGATATTCGTGAACAATGAAATACGGTTGCATGAAGCAGTTATTGTGACGATAACAGAGAGAGAGAGAGAGAGAGAGAGAGAGAGAGAAGATGGGGGAGATGATTTTTGAGAGTAAGCGATGATTGAGAAGAGAAAGCGGGAAATGGAAATAGAGGAAGAAAGCAATGAGAAGTGAAATGAGGAAAACATATCACATACATGCAAGCGAGAGAGAGAGAGAGAGCTGATGATCGCCGGAGATGAAGACGGCGGCGCAGGCAGAGGAGGAGAAGATGAAGTGAAGGCGCAACCGCATAAAGTACAAATCTATAATTTATTTATTTTAATTCCATCTGCCTAAACTAGCTTTTTTTAATAATTAAAGTAGCTTTTACCCTTTTGTGTTAAAGTTAATGAAAAATAATTACAAGTCCCTCCCATGTAACACATAATTAATGTGAGTTCGCACGGGCACGGGTTGTTATGTGAGACCAATAATTTGTTATTGCTGGTTCTAAAAGTTGTAATTACAACTCGTGGGACATCACAGTAATTATGTTTTTCACAAGGGGTCTGTAATTAATTTTTAATTTTTCTTAGTTAGAACTCTTTAAAATGTTTTGACAAAAAAACTCAAAATTAAGGGGACAGTT
The DNA here is from genome assembly GCA_029929735.1 of Mimosa pudica. Lineage (NCBI taxonomy): Eukaryota > Viridiplantae > Streptophyta > Magnoliopsida > Fabales > Fabaceae > Mimosa > Mimosa pudica. The sequence continues at coordinate 8,453,136 of JAKELP010000001.1, forward strand.
ATGGAGAAAAAACAGGATATAAGTTATATCGATCCACACTAATAATAAAATAGATTGAAATATTTTATAGTTTAAAATCACGTCACCATGCGTTCCAATACATCCTTCCCAGTTTATGTTTAGTTGGAACAATAAAAGAGAAATAATAAAGACTAAACAAATAGTTACTCCGGTTCTAAATATAATACTTAATTGTCTTTTTTAAAAAATATTAAAAATAAATAAGTCAATTATAAGTTGATTTACCTAATTTTTCTTTTAAACTAGTTTATTTGGCCTATAAACTAATTGATAATCTAAAAATATATTAAATATGTAATAATTTAATAATATTTTTTTGTTAATCACCGTTCGGTTTACTCTAGACCTATATTTAATAATATATTTCGCAAGCTTAATTTCTACAAAAAAAGTCAACTATACCTTATAGTTAGGACCAAAGTGAGTAATATGCTTGAAGGGCAAAATAATGATTTCAACATTAATCCTGAAAATATTTTCTTGTTTCCCTTTGAAAATATTTTCCGTGAAGTTTGTAAATGATTCTCTATTGATGATGTAGATTTAAATGGTTTAATAGAATATATTTGGATTGTACAAAACATGGGAAAAGGACCGACATTATTTGTGCGCTATGAAGGGATCACATTGTTGCGTGGGAGCTTAAAGCTATTTTTCAAGATAATGTCCTAATTGAAAAAGATATAATTCCATTGTAAGTCAGCTGTAAAACTTGAATCTTATTAATTAAAAAAATTCAACTCAAAGTTGCGCATCTAGAGCTCAATAATAATTGAATTTGATCTAATAATATAAGATGTCAATTGGCTATTTGGTTATACAAGTTGGTAAAAAAAAAATTGGTTATACCAGGAAAAGTTTGTCGATTAAATCTTATTTTAGAAAATAAAGTTTATCTAAAAATGTTCTAAAAAGTTTGTTCAAGAAGCTATAAACAAAAAAATTATGTTCCATTCACAGAATATTATAAAACATGAAATTGTGTTCCTTAAGCTAAAGAAGAATAAGCACCGCGTTACCTTAAAAGTTAAAACATAATGCTTTCTTCCTCAATATATGTTTTGATCTTCTGATACAATAGGGTTGCGCAGAACTGAGGGAGGGAGGTTTATAAATATAACACACACACACACACACAATATGTTTTTTTAACGTGGTGTTAAAAAGGCTCAAGATGATCTCCCTGAGAAAACTAACAAACGTTGTGATAGGTTTCATAGACCCCGTTTGATCTTGAAAAACGAAAGTTGTGCCACATTCACATAGAGAGAATCGTTCCTAACTACTTCATCAGAACCAAATACTTGACCAGAACCAATGTAAGCTAGAAAAATCATTGATAGGGTCCAAAAACGAAATTTACTCTTGTTCCCTTGTCCAATGCATCATCTTTCAGATGAATACACATCTTTCTCAAACCCAACCCCTTGTCTTGCTCTAAAAATTGGAGGGTAAAGTTGGATGAAGGAATCTAATGGTCCATCTTTCTATGCAAAAACGACCTATGAATGGAAGTAACGAAGGGAGAACTTACTAAGTTCACAAACAAGACATACCCTTAAATGAAAACAAAATATATCACAGAAATCATAACTAGATGTTTCATAGCAGTGGGAATATGCAAAGAATCTCAACATTGTGTGCTTCTATTACATCGACAACAAATCTCAAAGTGCCGTATAGTTTTCAGGGCGTCACCCAATGAATTGTAAGAGTGATCCTTGGCATATTCTCTCCCACTTCAATAATTATATGGAAGGACTTGCTTATAAGATCCTTCAAGATGGAAGTGAAGGGTACTTTCACAGAATTACATTTCAGCTAAGCTCATGAAAAAGTAAAATAGGTCAAAATGATGACATATTATACTTTGGGTTCAAGTTCAGGTGATCTGTAATAATGAAATAAACATTCAAAAATCATTCAGGAGGACAATGCATATCTGCTTACCTTCATTCCATAACAACTTTTGCACCAAGAGCTTTCAATTTTTCTATTATCTGTTCTCCCTCTTCTTTTGAAACACCTTTCTTAATGATTGAAGGTGTTTTCTCCACTAAATCTTTTGCTTCCTTCAAGCCTAAATCAGTAAAGCCTCTAACTTCCTTGATGATTTTTATTTTTGAGGCTGCTTCATAGGACTCCAATTTAAGTTCAAACACGGTCTTTTCTGGCTTCGCCTCCTCTTTCCCTGCAGCAGGTGCCTTTGATGCCATAGCAGCTAAGTTAGCAGCTCCTGGTTTCATATATCCAATAGTAGGCATCTCTTTCAACCCCATTTTCTTCATCAAGATGGGACCCAATTCCGCGGCTTCAGCAAGTGTTAGAGATGCCATTTCCTCAACAAGCCTGAAAACCCTCTCCGATGGAGGACTTCGATGCTCTGTAGGATCAAATGTGGCAGGGTCAAAATCAGCCGGGAGCCTCCTCTGGTCAATTTCCACTTCCTCCACATCCTCCTCCTCCTCTTTCCTCGCAGCTTGACCAAAATTTCTTAAAACCAAATTATATTGACTCCCAATGATCCCTACTGAACCCAAATGAAGAGGCTGACTATACAGCCCATTGGGCAAATGTTGCCTAATTCTCAAAAGCAAACTCATTCTTAATTTGCAGGATGGCTATATCTCTCTCAAAATTGCAAAAATCAGTGAAGTGAAACACACATTGTGAATATCTGTCAGACACACAAAAAACAGAACACATAACATTAATGCAAGCCAAAGAGAGTCTCAACCTAGGCAACAGCTAGCGGACATATAGGTGAACAAAATTCAGATTTCAAGTGACATCATCTGAAAATGAACAAAATCAAATAGAAAAGACTCACATGATGTGATACACCAAATCTTCTACAAGGATAACCTACAATTCCATTTAATGCTTCTGTGACATGTTCAATATGTAGTATATTTCATCTGAAGTTTAAAGATATTATTATATAGCCGTGAGTATCAACGCAACAAAACCTTTACATATTTAATTTACTCATGCACTGAATGTTTTCAGCGTAGCTTGTGAGAAGTTCAAAGCTAAATCAACAGATTCTTTCAAGCTTTGCATAGACAGTAAAACAACAAACAAAAAAATCATTGCATAACTTCACTCTTGTTTCTACATATGACAGTTAAATTGAAGTGTTACCGTAAAAAAGAAAAAGATAACCGGAGCAGTAAGATGTGGAAAGGGAAAGGAAAATTACCGGAGGCGGACGGCGGGGAGATCGACGGCCAAGGTGAAAATGGCAGTGTAGCTACTTGCGGCGACTGAACTGGAGACTATGATTGGGCCAGTTACAAGTGTTTTCGGGCTGGGCCTATGATGGCCCATGTCATGAAACCTAATTGGCCCAGACTAACTTAAGAGTTCCCCCCAACTCAAGAGTTGAAGCTTATCTTATCGTACTTAAATTCAATATTTTAGAAAATTTAGTAGGGTTTTAAATAACTTGACCAATTTGATATTACTTGAAGCTAATGGAGTTCTGGTCAAGAAAAGCTAATGTAGTTAATGTTGAAACTTGAAACCATTATCAATATGTCTTTATTTTAGAAATTGGTGGTATATCAAGATGATTCTTAGAACATGTTCAATTCACTTGAGTACGAAGTATCTTCTAATAAACTAATAATGAATTTGTTCAAGAGAAGTGTGATTATTTGTTAATTTAACTCCAAACACAATAAATAATTCAATCTAGTATTTAGAGTGAAGAAAAGAGTTCAAGGATGATTTGTTGTATTCTCTTATCTTCGATTCAATTAGTTTACGTTATAATTTTGAAAATACATTGTTAGTCTTTTAAATATATAAAAACAATTATACTAAATGAAAATTTAAAATTTAAGCATTCTTTTTATTAATGTTCAACTATAAATAATCATTTAAGTTTGTTGATCTAATATTTTCCATTGAACAAAACAATTACTATCAACTAGGAAAAAAATTATTACTGACTTTTCAAACTTATACACCACAATGTCAATGATACATTACACAAATAGAAATTATCAAAAGCATGTTCACACTTTCCTGGTTGTTCTTTAAAAAAATGTCCTCTGCAAGGGAGAAAGTCACTCCCTCTATTCCAAAAATATCAAATAAAATGCTGGTAAGTTAGTTGATTTACCTAAATTTATTCTATAAATTAGTTATAACTTATTGACATGAATGTAATATTAAGATTAAGGTTGGAGTATGTTATAACATATAATATAGCAAAGACATTTCCTAATCTCTGTCTAGAAAAATAAAGACATTTCATAATGATGAAGATTAAGCTTGGAATATATGGTAAAAAAAAAAAAGATTTAAGGTTGGAATAGTACCTGAACCTAGCCTTGGACAGTCTCCAGGAGTGGCCGTCTCTGGTGTGTGATCGTCTGTCTCCTCGCAAACTTCACATCTCTTGGCGCCTAAATGGCGGCCACTCTCGCCACCTCACCACACTCTCTTCGAACCTCTTATTTCTTCAGATCCTCTTTCACTCTCTTCAGAACCTTCACCTCTGCTCCCCAAAACCCTACCCCAACCACCACCACACCCAACAAATCCAAGAGAAGAAAGAAGAAGAACTTGTTCGAGGTCGCTCAGTTCTTGCCTAATTGGGGAATCGGCTATCGCATGCAAAAGACTCACTGGTCTGATGTCTCTTATGAAATCACCAAAATTAATCTCTACAAGGTCCTTTTTTCCCCTTCCATTTTGCCCCCATCTAGCCAATGAATTAACTTTGGTATTGGTTTGCTAAGGTCTTACTTAATTTATGTGTATACTGCATTTTCAGGATGGAAGACATGGCAAGGCATGGGGAATCGTTCATAAAAATGGTCTCTCTTAACATCCCTATCAGTATTTTATTTTTGCCTTTTTTCCCTCATTGTCATTTTAATTTTACACATCATAGTGTGAATGGTTTCAATGCTAGATTACTTGGTTTAACGATTATATGCTGACAGTTGTTGAGAGATGGTGGTTGTATGTTTTGGTGGTATTTTTTGATGGGGGCTTTATGTTAAGGTTTCCTTTCTGATGGATACATTGCCACATTGTTGGTCTCTGAGATATACTGTATATAGTTAGGACTGGAAAGTTCTCCAACTCTGGATATGCTAGAATGCGTTCACAGATAGATTGGTTTTGTTTTTTATAGCAATTGTGTTGCTTGAAACTTCGAAATTTCTAAGTTCCAATAACATGTATAGGATTTAGTTTGGGATTTTTCAAACTCTAAACATGTGCCTTCAGCCTTTAATTACAATCAAGCATTCCAAATGCAATACCAAGGATGCATTTATTAAGCGTCTTTTCAATGTAATTTTGGTGGTAATTACTGTAATTCTGAACTTCTGATTATTACTACGGTACTCTTGTAATAACCTTTGTTCTTTATATGATGTTTTCCGCTATATGGTATTCTTTACTCAGTTGAAGCGAGGTCATCACAATCTCGAGTTTTAGCAAAATCTTCTCTTACCTAGGACACACACCTTATAAATTAAAAACATTGGATGCAATCTTAAATTTATTTGTTTCCTAAATGATTGAATTGAAAATTCGTTTAGTTGATTTATGTTGTTCATGGGTTTGATTGTGGTTTGATCAAGAACATTTGGAAATTTAATATGGGACGATTAATGAATAAAATTAATGCATTTTGTTATTCAACGATTTTTTCGCGTCAAAGTTAGCTTGTTTTTGTACAACTGTGTGTCACCTTAGTGTTCAATTGCTGAAACACTCGGTGGAATACTGAAGTGGGAAATTTGAAGACATTGTACTTATTATGTGCTTGGTACGACCTTTTTTAAGAGAACTCCTAAGGTCCATTTTTGCATTGGTTTCTTTCATATTCTTAAATCCTGTTAAGCTAGATCAAGGGTGTCTCACAGCAGGTTTTGTTATATATCCATCTCATTGGGATTTTCTAATTTGTTACAACGTATTGCAGGCTTGCCTGCAGCAGACGCTCCAAAGAAAATTAGTGGGGTTCACAAGCGCTGCTGGAGATACATTACAAATTCAGTGAAATCATCACAAAGCTCCACAAATTCAACAGCTTCAGCAGATAGTGGCCTCAAAACTGAAGCCCAAGCAAGTTAATATTTTCCTTTGGTGCTGTGTGGTTTAGAATTTTCTTTTTTTTTTTTTTGAAATAGACGTGTTTCAAATACAGTAGTGTTTTTAATTTAGGGTTGGGGTATTGATTACAAGCAAATACATCTCATGCATTGATGTAAGGTCCCTGCATTGCTCCTTCATCATGAATGGGTCATGTTATGACTTGTCAAATATTGGGCCTGACGGATATAACCTTGTTCCATGTTGGAAATATCCAAGTCCTTATAGATCTTTTTTTTGCCCACACAAGTCCTTACATATCATCACCTTCAATCTGCCTACAACTTTCTGAGAAGTTAAGCAATATCTCTTGTCCAAAATAAGCTGGCTTATTTCTCAAAATAAGCCGAGTCAAACACACTCATTGCAGCAAGGGATGTAGGGTGTGGTTCAGTAACAGGAAAATAAAGTATAAGAGTTGTTTATATTGATCTCAAAGAGGAAATATTTCTTACTTTCAGATGGTGGATTCAGTCCAAGCATAGATATTTAAGAGGACCATTTGCGGCTAGGGGTGGGAATGGTCCAGGCCTGGCCTGGTCACAAAATGGCCTGACCTGAGTTATAATTGATCGGCCTGAGCCTGGCCTGTGACCTATTAGAGACAATATTTTCAAGTTTGAGCCTGGCCTGTGGCCTCGACTAGCCTGACTATTAGCCTGTTAGGAGGCCTGATTAATTTAACATACTCAATAAGAGGTTTAGAAAGATGAATGTTGGGTAATATCATTTGAATGAATGTTTTGAGAATGAATGACAATAGACACACTAGAATAAATGATGATATAATTGTAATTTTCTATTAAGAATTAGTAAAAAATAACACCAATTAATATAGTAATATAATTTTTTATTTAGATAAATATTATTTTACTTCTTAATAGGCTGGCCTGATAGGCTAATAGGCTTTTTTCTCAAGCCTGAATCTGGCCTGTTAAGCAAAACAGTTCAAAAGAAAAAGCCTAGGCCTGAGCCTGGCCTGGATATAAGGAGGTCGGTCCAAGGCCTTAATGGTCCAAGTCATAGCCCCTGATAGCCGGCCTGGGCTATTTCCACCCCTATTTGCAGCATGAAAAAGAAAACGTGGTTGGGTAATACAGGAGGTCTGATTTGATTTGATTTGATTCAGGAAATAGTTCTTATTTGAGTAGTACTGTTTCTTTTCATTTAGTTCACCTTTTTACCTTTGGTTGTTTATGACTTTATGGTTTTAGTACTCACATATTTGATATGTTGTTAGATTATACTCCCTCCGGATGACTTTTTTGAAAAATCCTAGAAAAAAGCAAAATAAGTGAATTATAAATTGATTTACCTAATTTTTTCCCTTAAACTAGTTTATTTTACTTATAAACTAATGGATAATCTAAAAATATATTACATATGTCATGATTTAATAGACTATTTTGCAACCTTAACTTCTCCAAAAAAAAGTTATCTAGGTCCTATATTTAGGACCGGAGGTAGTATATTATTAAGGAAGAAACATTCAAGTAAATTGATATATTAGCGTCTTACTCCTTCTGGTCCTAAATATAAGACCTAGATGACTTTTACCCAAAATCCTAAAAAAAGCAAAAAATAAGTTAATTATAAATTGATTTACCTAATTTTTTCCCTTAAACTAGTTTATTTTACCTATAAATTAATGGATTATCTTAAAATATATTAAATATGTCATCATTTAATAACATATTTTGCAACCTTAATCTCCAAAAAAAGTTATCTAGGTCCTATATTTAAGATGGGAGGTAGTATTTAACTTTCTTAACATTCTCTAAAAAAAAATTTGGTCTTAAGACTTGAAGGAGTATGTTATTTCACTCAATCAAAGGAAAGTGATACAAAAGACAAATAAAAGATCTTCGAAGAGAAATCCTAAATAAATATGGATAAAAACCTTAAAAAATCATAACCACCTAAACATAAGTAGGAAGGAGCATGTTGTCTTCGACCCTTCGTCTTAATTCGTGTCATCGACAATACATTGGGGAAAGTGTTTGTTTAAAAATTCATCCCAAAGGAATTTCATCTTTTATCAATAATAAATCAAATAAATTGGATTTTGAAGAAATTCAGGAACCAATAAATATTATCACGAAATATGAAGATAGGGTAAAACAAATTCTTACTGTGGCCTAGATAACGAATAACACGTCTTCATTCCGAAATTACGATTCAAATTTGCCATTGCGAACAATCCTTATTAGCCTTTTGGAAGATCAACAAATGATAGGTGAGACTATAGGCGCTTCCTTCCCTTAAGTGGCAAATCAAAGCTATCCAATTAGATTTTTTGTTTTTTAAATCCTCAAACTAATTTATTTGTGCAAATATAAGAAACACTACCAAGACAAAATCATAAAAACATGAAAATAGAAGCAAATCAAACACAAAAAGGGAAAATCTCACTCCGAATATCCAAAAGGACAAATGAGGAACTTAAGCTTCCAAAAGGACAATAAAGGAACCAACATTTATCTGTCATTCTAAAATTTTGCGAAAAGACAAAATTGTCTCCATCCTAAAACACAAATTCCTACCCACCCTAACACCCACCCTCTTCTCGCAAATTGTGTTTTAGGATGGGGGCAGTTTTGTCTTTTTTTGGCAAAATTTTAAAATGATAGATAAGTGCTGGTCCTTTTGGAAGTTTAGGTTCCTCACTTGTCCTTTTGGATATTCGGAGGGACTTATTTGGGATTTTCCCTCAAATTCATCCCAATTGAAACTGAGGTGGATGCCATGAAAACTTCTTACATGAAGATGATGATAGAAGAGCTCCCACATATTAGAAAGCTAGAGAGATGAGGGAGAGAATATAGTCCACCATTTGGATATTGTCCTATTAATATATTGTAATTTTTAATAATTAGTAATTTGCTTACTTTGATTACGAATAGGTCTTGTTTAATTTTCAGATTACAGCTCTACATGAGACTTGGGCAAGGAGTGGCTTTCCACTACGACTGTACTTACGTTCCTCTGGAGACCTCATATCATCAAGACATCAACTATTATAACAAACAGTTTGAATTGAATAAACGTCATATTTTGCTTAAATCCTTACATTTTCAGAGTTGCAATGCAAACATAAATTCACAACTTTGAACCGTATTTCTATTTTGTAATAGTAATAAATATATGTAATCTTGATGGCAAACAAAAAGATATACTTTATGTAATATCGGAATCCAACTTCCAAATAAAAAGATGCAAACCGGAAGTTAAGAAAGTGGGGTCCACATAAGGCATTGACGTTGACCTCAATCAAGTCACCTCATGCTATACTGCTTTCCGCGTCAGCGTCACTACCGCGTAGCCTTCACAATCCATGTCCATCACACAATTTTTAGCTTTGAAAATTTTTGTGGATCCAATAATGCCGCATTTTTCAAAATATATTATCTTTTTAATGAGACTTATAAATGACAAAAAAAATAACATATAAATTTCAAATTCCTAAAAAGGATTTTCAGTATTAAATATCTCTACTCAATTAGTAATTCACTACTAAACTAATTAAAATGATTTTAAAATTCAAAAGACCCTTAATTGAGATTTTCCCTTTAAACTAAATTAAATTGTTGATTTTTAATTACCTTTTTATGAAAAAATATGATTAACTGTAAGAAGATATCACGTCATTTTTTTTTTGAAACTCGAGGGTTCTACTGTTTTTTATTTACAAATTACAAATGTCAATTAATATTAAATTAGCTTTTCTGATAAAAAATAATATTAAATTAATTTCATTAATAATGTAATCATATCTGTTTTTCACCTTTTTCATAATTTGAATGCATTTTAATCTTCTTTTACCATCATGTATTTTAATTTTTGTTAAAAAAACAACGCATGAGGATATAGTCTTCAATAAGGAAGATTAGTAATGTTTTTATTATCATCAGACCACTAATCAAGCAAAAACTTTAGCACGCGCTGATTATGCGCGTTATGCTCTTGCAAATTGAACATATTTGAATATTGGTACGTAATCATCGTTTATTAGTAATGAGCTTCATTTCCGCACGAAAATCATATATTCCCACCTTCATTTTCAATGCCTAATGATTGATCATCCTCATTTACAAATTTTCCCAACAAAGTACGTTTGTTGTTAGAACAGAATCATTCGCACATTGTCTGAATCTCTCTTGTAATCTCCGTTAACTCTTGTTTTTATTCTCTCTCATTGCTATTTTTTTCTCAAAGCTTTCAGCTTTCAACATCAAACAGTTTTCAAAAACCAATCCATTCACAAACCATTTTAATATCATCTGGCTTTTCAACAAACTTACATGATATTTTTCATTATTTCAATCTTCTCCCACCAACCCAGAAAACTTTTTAAAAAAGCTTTGCTTTTTCAGAATATCATTTAAATTAGGCCGTTTTGCCTCCCTTAGAGGATAAGGGTATATCTGTAACTATCATTGCAACTCTGGTTTGTTTATTGTGTTCTTCCTTGTATTATTCTCTGTATGTTGCAATTAATATGTGATGTACCTCAATATGTTGCAAGTTAAAAGATTAAGTTTTGAAAGTTTCTTCGTTTTTGTATGGTTGTAATTAATATGTGATGTACCTCAATATGTTGCATGCAGAGAATCAGTGGGTCAATGGCTATTCTCAGATTGTAGCATCATTTCTTGCTCTGGGGATTGAAAGATTTGGAGGCAGAGAATGTCCATACGGCAGCATAATATTAATAATGTTGAGCTTAAGGGTGTTTCAGGTTGAAACTTTCTATGTTCTTCAGCTTTTCTTGCAGTAGAAGAATGAAATGACAACATTTGCTGGCATTACCTTTTTTTTTTCAATTTCCCCTTCTTTTTTGTGAATTAAATTTTTAGTCTTTTTATAGATTGTTTAGGTGATTATTTTTGTCTTAAGGGAATTCATGAGTTGATTAGTTATTTGCATAAATAATCTGTTGTGAAAAGCCCCTTTCTATATTTATTACTTTGAGTCTATAGAATATCCGTACAACTAGATTTTCTTTTATAATAAGGAATATTTGTAGAATCATGAACTGATTGATCATTCACAACAAGAGTCTGGTTGTCATGATAAGATCGATTTCTATTTCTCCAACAAATTCAATGGTCAAATGTATTAGTGTAATGAAAAAAAGTTGATTCATTGTTACCTCCAAAATGGTGGTTCAAGAATAATGGTTGAGAGATAAAAAAGAACACGGTTAACTGAAAAAAAGTTGATTCATTTTTGTTTTTTTAATTTACATGTAAGCTTTATGATTCAGGATATTGTAAATTACTTCATGTGATGTACTGTACTATCTTGTTTCCAATTATTTGTAGGCTAACTGGTGAATGGAATGTTTCAGCTGTAGGGTCAGGATGTTGCCTTTATGATCTTTTGTGCGCTGAATCTCCAAATTTACGAACCCAAAAGAATCAGTCAATGCCTTCATCTGGTACATTAAATCTAATATTATTAAAATTCTGATAGTTATACCCCTAAATCTGTGTCCTCAGTTATTATTTTTTCAAGACTTTATTCCATGTATCTTTCATACGCAATCAATTATACGTCAGATCTAATTCCTTTTTCTCTGTGTTTTCAATTAATAGATCCTCTAGGAAGGTTAGAGAAGTTGATGCATGAAGCTGGGAACGAGTATTGCGCTGATTGTAACACTCCAGAGCCAAAATGGGTGTAAGTTTCATACTGATTCTTACTGATTTTGGTCTGCATGATTTATCTGTTTTAATCTCAGATTATGGTCTTAATGTCATTTAAATTTGTGGTAACACGGAATATAGTATTTCTTTAGGTTTAGTGAGAAGTTATTTTTATCAGAAAACATTATCTGATCAATTTCTGTTGATCATCAGATCTTCAAATATTGGAGCATTTATTTGCATCAAGTGTTCTGGCATACACAGAAGCCTAGGAGTCCATATATCAAAGGTATGTTCACAATATAGCTTGTAAATAAGTCTATTTGTGATAGTTAATTGCCTATGTATCACTATCATGATATCATCCACACTCATAAGAACTATGGAATTAAGATATCTGTTAATTGAAACCATTTCCAAAAATAAATGAATAAAAATGAAACCATTACAATTTGGTCTTCTAATACTAGAAGGCAATTTCATGACCATATCTGAATAGAACTTTTATATTTTAGCACATACCTCTTAAATTTAAATTCTAAACTGATAATACGGATATAGGTTCTATCATTGAAGCTTGATCAATGGACAAATGATGCGGTTTCTGCACTGGCAGAGTTGGGAGGGAATGCATCAGTAAATAAAAAGTATGAAGCCTATATGCCCAGTTATATAGAAAAGCCAAAGCCAACTTCCTCCACTGAGGAACGTAATGACTTTATCAGGTAATTGAAAAAAAAATGGCTATACACTTGTGTTCAATTGAGGAACTTAACCAATTCTCATGAATATTAAATGTGTGCTTTTTTCCTCAGGAGAAAATACGAGTTGCTACAATTTATGGAGTATGAAGAGCAATTGTCCTGCCCCTTTGTACCACGACAGAGCAGTTCCTCGTTCATTTCTCCTCTAGACAAGAAAAATCATAGTAAGATAGCAAACAAAAATCGTATTGGGAGCGCATTTCGTAACAGCTGGGTTAAAAAAGAACCTGATATTAATAAGGGCTCAAAGAATAGCAGCTCAATGGTATGTCTTTTCTTCTATTAATGCTATAATGATGCTTTTGTAAATTGCATTCCTCCCCACTTTTGTCTCCTCTTAACTGAGGAATTGTGAAACAAAATGTCATGAGTTCCACATTGGGAAGGTTACCTTGAAAGAAGAACATTATACGCATTGGTGCTCTTAACTTAGTTACTTGAAATCCTTCTTCATATGTCTTCTTCCCTCATAATCTAGATAGCCCTGATTAACCATATTGGTGTTCTTATATTTTGTACCTTATACTGATCCGATACTGATTCTTATTTCTCTTTATATGCTCTTACAGGCAGGCATGGTAGAATTTGTTGGGTTGATAAAGGTTAATGTGGTAAAAGGCACCAACCTGGTTATCCGGGATGTAATTACTAGTGATCCTTATGTCATTCTTTCTTTGGGCCACCAAGTGAGCATTTTTATCTTTCAACTAGTGTGAATTATGCATTTAAACTAGAGAAATGAGATGTTTTTTTAATGATGTTACTTTTTTGAATATTTGTTTTTGCAGTCAGTAAAGACACGAGTTATAAAGAACAATTTAAATCCTGTATGGAATGAGCGCCTAATGTTGTCAATTCCACACAACATTCCTCCTCTTAAAGTGGTGAGTTAAATTGCTTGTAAATTTTTGTAGAGATTCTCGAAGGTATCATATGGCTTGTTAGACTTAAAAGATTATGAAACTTGCTAAAAGTGACTTATAAAAGAAACCAAAGTTGTAATTATTAACTTGAGCTTTGAGTTGAACTAACAACATTTAATCTTTTTTCTTTATAACTTAGCCCGTGTTTCTAATTGTCATGCATTCATGCGTCACTGTGCAGCTTGTTTATGACAAAGATACATTCTCATCTGATGATTACATGGGAGAGGCTGAAATAGACATCCAACCCCTACTCACAACCGCACAAGCTTACGAGAAAACGAGAGATAGTGAATCCTTGGAGTTCAAGAAATGGATGGCTGGTTTAGACAACACCCTCGTTAAAGATGGAGTCATCTCTCTTGAAGATGGGAAGATCAGACAGGAAATATATATAAAGCTCAAGAATGTAGAGAGAGGGGTGCTGCAAGTTGAGCTTGAGTGTCTTCCTCTCACTCAATAACTGAACTGAGCTCTCATCTTGAAGCCAAGTGCAATAGGAAATAGTGTTTTTTTTTTCTTTTCTTAGCACAATATTCTTTAGACATTACTTTTAGAAACGATTTAGTGAATATTTAATAGATCTTTCTTTGGGATGGTTTTAAAGAAAAATTGTTTGGTCCTTCCCGCTAAACAAATTTACAAGATTTAATTCTCTTTAGAGAGGATCGGTTGAATTCCACGGGCACTTAGGTTTCAATAAATATTAAAGTAGGAGTATATACTTTTAGAATGTAAAGCTTGTGACCATTTGGTAGATTTAAAAATGAATGAAATTTAAAAAAAGTTGGATAACGTTGAGTAGTAGTAATTTTATAACATGAAACTTACGTGACAATATGGCTCACTCAAAAGCAATGACCCTTTCTTACCAATCCAAAAGCAAGATGGTACGGGTAGAAGATTGCATTATATGATATATTCAATATAAAAGAGTTTGTGTTCAAAAAAAATATAAAAGAGTTTAAGACATGTAGCTTTATACAATTATACTTACTCCTTTCAGCACTATTCTAGAGCAAATTTGACTGATGAACATAATAAGGTGTGTTTATGAATTAACTACACGCCGACAATTTGATGAAATCAAATAAGAGTAGTAATTAAAAAACACTACTTACAAATTTTTTCCTTCTACATAAGGTTAAATAGGATTTCAAAAATTTCATAAAGTAAAAGCTTTTTTATGATGAAAATAATTAAGGGTCTGTTTGGATTCAGCTTCTGAGAATAACTTTTGGGAAAATAGCTTTTGGAGAATAGCTTTTGAGTAGAATAGCTTTTCTGAAAAATAGCTTTTGATGAAATGAGAGTGTTTGGATTAAGCTTTTTGAGAATAACTTTTAAGTATAACTTTTGAGTAGAATATACATTTTCTGAAAAATGAATAGCTTCTTATGTTTCTTTTATTTGAAATAAGTGTTTTCCCTAACTAAGAGATCGAAGCTTTTAGCTGGAAAATGAGAAAAATGTAATTTTTCTCAAAATAGCTTTTGGAACCCCAAACTAGCTTTTCTTCTCAAAATAGCTTATCCAAAAAAATTGAGTGTTTGGATGTCTTTGTGTGAAACCTAGGTTTGGGAGCCAGAATAACTTTTGGAAATGTATCCAAACAGACACTAAAACTAAACCATCATAAAGATGGGTTTTTTGGGCGCTTTAACCATTTTCCATTTGTTTTTTTTTTCTAATGAAGTTGAAGCTTCTTCTCTCACTTCACTCTCACTTAACCTCAACTCTAAGCGATAGCATACATTTCTGGTGGATTGTGGAAGAAAGAGGGATTCCATGGACACAAAGGCCGTATTATCAGTTTCATACTGCATATACTTACTGGCAAAAAAAGTTACATACTGCATATTACATTCTTTTCATCGTTACTCAACAGTTTTTATTTCTTAGGACATTAGTTTAAGCCACATTTCAAACTCATTTCACTTTCTTCCGTGAATTAGAGAGGTTGAAACCAATGACAAAAGCATATAAGCAAGATCAGATCTGTAACCTACCTTTCATTAACAAATAAACTTCCATGCTGTTAAATCATAAGATCATTCGTAATAATTAGAGTTCAAAATTCTGGATCATAGCATCTCATTTTATTTTTTAACTACATTTTTACTGAATTCGATTATTCATTGTCAGGCCATGAATAAAAATTCAATTGTTCTTTATTATAACATATATTATGTATCTGTATACCCTAAATTATTTCTTAATCAATTTGCTCAAGGCTTTTTTTTTATACAATTTGCTTAAGGCTTTATTTATTACTATTTGTTGTCTCCTTTATATACGGACAACGTTAATTTCCCCCCGTTTTCTCATCCTTCCCGTATATAGAGGTACAAATTACTTTTACGGTCGTCAACATCAGAGTAATGAAAATTATAATTTCAGTGTAACATTTCATAACTAGCATTCTACAATATATATAAAATAGTAAAGGAGTAGTACTTTGGGAAAAAACAAATAAAGAAAGTGGAGCGCATTTTCTTTATCTGTATATACAGACACTGCATCACATCATGCTAACTATCCTTATTTCTACGGAGTGACAACAAGTTGATCTCTATGAAGAAAAGGAATCACCAGTTATGTGGAGATTATAGCACCTCTAAGTTAGTCAATAAAGAACGAGCTTTTGTTGTGTGATGATGGCATCTGCAGCAAAATTTAATTCACATTTACATGACACAATCTCAACTTCCTAATCCCGTTTTAGTAATTGATATAGTATCAGTCTATATGATCAATGGAGAATGAATGCCTAATAACCCATTGAAGATTATCCCGCTATTCTCTTTTAAAAAGGTCTAGGTGCTTGAATTTCATTGAAGCCAGAAATTTTGTTGAAGAAATTGATTCCAATTAGACATTCAAAGAATTATATATGTGTCTGCTGCTATGTCATTGTATATCTGCACAACCACTCAAATATGAAGGCATAAGACTCAAGAGGATATCAAGAACATGAAGGCAGATTTACATATATTTCACTCTCATTATACACTATGAACAGCCAATGCCAATGCATGCAAATCTTCTCAGTCAATATCCTATGAATAATATTTACATTTACATTGGCTGGAGGGAAATACCCTCCACAATACATAATACACCATATGAGACATATCTCAATCCATTCAGCATTTTCATGAGTCCTCAGACTCTCAACAACTAACACCATGCATTTCAATGTGCTGAAGATTGTATTGTAAGCTCTGTTGATACACCTGAGAAGATAATCACGCGCAACCAAAGATTCAAAAAGTGTTTGAATCACATGCTTAAGCAAAAGCCATTGCCCTATTCATCTTTAGAGCTAATCCAGTAGATTAATTCTTTCATCCATTCAGAGAACTCAGTAACAGCAATCTGGACAACGAATCAATCCATTCTCATTACACAACAAGCATTTTTTCAAAACCCCTTCATCTTCATCAAATATTTTTCTACTTCCACTACAATTCATACAAGGCACAAATCTCATATCCCCACATACATCACAAACATACCCAGGTTTTCTCTTTGGAAATGGTTCAAGTATTGTAGCCAATTCACCAATCTCAAAAAGACATTTAATCACCTCAGCACCTCCCACATATTTCCCACCTATAAACACTTGAGGCAAGGGCACAAGCTTCTTCTCTCCAAGCACATTTTGCAATTCTTTCCTATATTCTGAATCCATTGACACATCTCTTTCATCCACCCACACCCTGCACCCCCTAAAAATGTTCCTAACCACATAACAATCTTCAAATGTTCTTCTAATTCCCCTCAAACTTGTAAAATACAACACAATTCTTCCCTCTGTACCGGGCAATCTAATACTTGAGCTTCCATGAAAATTCAAAGAATTCCAAGAATCATGAGCAAAAGATTTGGTGGGTTTAAGCTTAGAGGGATATTGTGATGATTCATCTGAAGGTTTGGGTATATTCTTGGGGGTATCAAAGAAATTATATATCTTCATTACCTTCCCTCTTAGAGTAATTCCTGCAGATTTCACAGAATCCATTGAATTGATTAATCTATTAAATGATCCTGCACGTTCAAGTGTAGATTGAAGGATTGGTTTTGTTTGCATGGTTTGTGAACGATTGAAGAATGTGAATCTTCCATTCCCTGGTGGATAATCCATTTTCTCTGCCATGAAACCTGTCTACAAAAAGAACCAAAAAGTTTCAATCTTTAGTTAAACAAGGAAAAATATCAATTAAACATGAAAGCAATCACATAAAGATTCAATTTTCAAGAAGAATCTTAGAAAATGAAGGCATATCATTATGTTTTTTTGCCCCTGTTACCTGCAAGGCAAAAGAATGGGAAGGAAGAAAAGGCCCAACAATCTCTCACCAACGAAGAAATAAGAACAAATGAATTGATGGGTATGAAGGTATGATGATGAAATGGTTGTTAAGGTTATGTCTGGTTTTTTTTTTTTTGGGGTTTGAATGTTATTGCATGGAGAGAAGGAAAGAAAGATTGTTGAACAAGGAAGGTGGAATTTCGGTTGGAGAGAGAAGGGGAAATGAAACAGAATGGTTTGAAAATATTAATATTTGATTGAAAGAGGAAGAGTGTTGGAGAATAATTTGTATGCGCAGACTTTTTTATGCTGTTCGGGTGTTTCAATGTCTAAAAATGTATTCCTACTTTTTATTTGACAGATAAGATGTTTAAATTAACAAAAATTGTCCATGTTAGAAACTTAGAATATTCAGTTTTGTTTGGTCAAAACTAGAATATTCAATTTTTCTGTTTATTTAAATAAGGGTTTTTTGGGCCAATAAATAAAGGGATAAGGATGTTGAATACTAAAGAAATTTCACCTAGAATTATCAGAATCATCAGGAAGTTTTTTATGATCTTAAACATCTATGAAATGTTATTTAAGATATAGGAAATATGGTGGAGGTTTTCTTGAAGGAGCACCCCCAACACCCAAAACCCAACACCTCAAATAATCAGCTTTATTACCCGATAGGAGTTCTAACTATTATTATAGGCTAGGTGTGCACTTTCATGCTCAAGTTGTAGTTTTCCATTCATATTGTAATAAAATATAAAGAGTTTTTAGGATACTAATATCAAATATATGAACATTTATATCCATATTTTGAATAAAATAAAAGATATTGAGTAATAAGTGCATTAAGCAAAATACTATATAATATAATTTAATAATATAAAAATTTGTGTGTTGCCCTACCCAACCTTACCCAAGATTTTTTGGGCTAATGTTTTAGGGCTGGACATGACTATTTTAAATGGGTGAACATACTAAGTGGCTGGATACCATGCTTACCCCTAATTTTCATAACCATCTTACGGAAACTAGTCTAATATGGAGAATGAACGTGCTTGTTTGTGAGTGTGGCAGTTATAGAGAGTTGCTAATAAAAGCTGCATTTCACACTAATTACCAAACTTGATTTTACCCCACTAATAATTCCTAGTTCTTGTGCATTTCATAGTATGACTTGATCTTTCTATTAACTTCTCCCCAAATTATTATTATTGGCGCTCCTAATAGACGAGGGAGGGAATAATGGAAGAAGGTTGAACTGTTTTAGGAAAAAAACTCAACACACTAACTAATTTAATTACACCCTTTATTACTAAATGAGTAATGATCACATATTTAAGATGAGGAGTAACTTATTTAATTTTTTTAATCCTTTAAAAAAAGTAAGCTAAATTTTACACTCTACTCCCTCTGGTCTTAAATATAAGATCTAATTGACTTTTTCTAGAAAATCCTTAAAAAAAACAAAATAAGTTAATTATAAATTGATTTACCTAATTTTTCCCCTTAAATTAGTTTATTTTACCTATAAACTAATGGATAATCTAAAAATATATCAAATATGTCATCATTTAATAACCACCTATTTCACAACCTTAATCTCCAAAAAAAATCAATTAGATCCTATATTTAGGACCAGAGGTAGTATTAAGTGGGAGCGGGTATGGAGCTATAGAGAGAATATAAAGACCATAGCACTATAACATTTTATATATCTATGAGTTGACCAATATTTTTAATAATAAAATATAAAAAATACAATTTAAATTTAAAAAATTCTAATTCTAAATATGAGATGTTAATTGAGTTTAAATTTAAACTAATTTAGACAATCACTCATAATTTTTTTTATCTGAAGCCTTATTTTCCCCCACAATTGTAGAAGCTATTATCCTCAAAAATGCATGGACCGCCCTGTCCTGTCCTCACTCCTTACCTCTCTTTCCCGCTCCCAGGAAAAATTAGGGGTTTAGGGTTTTTGCTCTCTGCCTCAAAAATCCACTCACTTCAATTCCATTCAATTCAATTCAATTCATTCCTCAAAACTTACAATGGCCTACAACGATCCTCACCAGCTCCACCAACAGCAGCAACAGCCACCGCCGCCTCCACCGCAGCATTTTCGTCAGCAACCGCCAGATGCAGATTTCATGAGGGGCCCACCGCCACCTCAGCAACAATCGCAAGCGCCGCCACAGATGATTCGCCACCCTTCCGCTTCCTCCACTAACATCAATCCCGACTTCCACCACCCCCCTCCTTCCGCTGGTGGGCCCCCTCCACATTACGATGGTACACTTCAAAACTTTCCTCACTTTCAAATTTTGTCCATGTGGCTTTTACACTTTACTTTACTTGGGAATGTAATCACAATTTAGCTTGTGGGAGTGTACCAATCACAAGGCAGCATTTTTAGTTTTGCCTATTCTTATAATTTAATATGATGAGTTTTGAGTGGCAAGTTTTATTGTAATTTTATGTTGGATGGATGCTTGCCTTTATTTGGTGAACCTGCCTCATCTGCTGCGATAGAATGAATGCTTTATCTGTCTGTTATTTTGGGATTTGTTTCTTTTGACATTAAATGGACGCGGGGGTTAACCTGACGGGTTAGCGTGAGTGGTAAGTACTCTTGTTTCTCAAGCAAGTGGGTGAGGGTTCAATCCCTTACTCTTTGTGAATGGAGCTAATTCATAGGCCAGTTGTCTACCCCTATATGAGACTTTAGAATAGCGAAGGATAGTCTCACTTGACACGCGGTGGAGATACCCTTGGGAAATGAAAAAAAAATGGACGTGGGGGGTTAATATGTTGTAGCAATTTATTGTGTTTTGTGTTATTTCCTTGTTGCTATCAAGTTCATCATCTCTATATTTCAATTAGGGCCCATTTGGTTCAAACCCAATATGCAATGTAATGGTGTGTAATGCAATGTGATGGTAATGTAATGCAATCTTAATTACAATGATTGTGTTTGGTTCGTCTTTAATGGGAAGATGCAATCAATATTTTATTTAAAATTATAATATAACACAAAGTCCAATTTACCCTCTACCCCATTTGTTAAAATAAAATCTCATGTCCCATTTACCTTTGAACATTCAGGATGTATGTAATACAGAAATGAAATCATTCAAAGCAAGTAAAAGTTACAACCTTTGGAAGTAATTCATCACTCAATGAGGTATGAAAACATCAACCACTACTTGAAAGCAAAATTCAGATCTAAACATATATTACCCAGAAATTAAGGATGTAAAACATACATGAAATCATTCCCACCAAGTAATAGAAATACAGAAATTCAAACATGTATTTCCAGAAATTATATATACTTTCAGAAATTATATTTCCAGAAATTCAAACATATATTTCCAGCAAGTAATGAAACCATTCCCTTAGTGATGAAATCATTCCCCTACGCAAATCACAGTGTATTTCGTACATGAATTCATACATGTATTAAGTCCCTTACGCAAATCCCAGCAAGTAATATTTCCATACCAAAGAAGAGAAATTTCGTACATGAATTTGTGTTATACAGAGAATTCCCTTACGCAAATCCCAGCAATTTGTGTTACGCAAATCCCAGAAATCTTACAGAGAATTTGTGTTACTCAGAATCTAAAGAGGAAACAACAAACCCTAAAACATGTTGGATGTTCTTACCTGGTGGCTGTAGGATTTGTGGTAGTCGTTTCCTTCAAATGATGCAGATTGAAATCGAAAACAAACCCCTGGCTTTATAGAATCGATTATGATATCTCAAAGATGTTATGGCTTTGAATATGGATGATTTCTTTCATTGAATTTTGGCTTATGATTGATTTTGATTTCAAACAAAATTTGATGTGTTTTGATGATGGGTGATTTCTTTTCCAGAATGAATGTGAAGAAGAATCATGGAAATTTTTTTATCAGAAAGAATCATGGAATTGATGTGATGATTGATTTGTTTGTATGAGGGCAAATGTGGTCATTTTGTAAAAGTAATAAGGATAAAATTGACATTTCCAATAACATTACATGGTTGCAATGAAGATTCATAGGGGGACCCCTATGAAAGAAGATTACCAAAAAATATGCAATGTTGATTACAATTGTAATCAACATTACCATTACCAAGTCCAACCAAACAAGCCACATATGGTAATGTAATCAAGATTATCATTGCATGTGTGCAATGTAATTGAACCAAACGGGCCCTTAGTTTTCCTTCCCCCACTCTTTCACCAAACTTTATCCTTTTACTTCGTTTTGCATTCACTAGATGGTTTGAGGACACTGTACCATATTATGTTGTGTTACATCAAGGCGTAGTCATGATATTTTTCCTATATCTAATATAGGAAAAGAGTTAGATTGCTGATAATCTCATGCTTGCATTTTCATACTCATTCTTATTAATTTATAGTCAATGAAAATATTGTTATAGCTCATGGTGATAGCTATGGTGCGAAAAGGATGAGAAAGCTTACCCAGAGAAGGGCAGTTGATTATACGAGCACTGTTGTGCGATACATGCAGGTAGTGGTTGCTTATGTTTTGCTGGTGGATTATTTGTTTTTGCTGTCTATCACAGCTATAGTTCATCTATTGGATACTAATCATTTGCAACTGCTTATAGATTCGCATGTGGCAGCGGGATTCTAGGGATAGGACAGTACTACAAGCTACCCCTGCAGCAGCGATTGATGTCAGTGAGCTTCTTTCTGTCCTTTTATTCTCTTCACTTGTTTGAAATTGTGTAATCTTGTTATTCTGATGACATGTTTATTTTGAGAATATTGTTTCCAACTCTACAATTGAGGATTTATGGTATTAAATGATCAATCAAAGCATTTTTTACTCCTTTCTTTTTTTCACTTTAAGCTTTTTACCTTCTTTTCTTCTTGCAGATGTTGCCAACAGTTGCCTATTCAGATAATCCATCTACTAGTTTTGCTGCTAAATTTGTTCATACATCTCTAAATAAAAACCGATGCTCAATTAATCAAGTCCTGGTGAGTAAAAGTGATGCATTGACCTTGATATGCGTTCTTTTGAAGTTGCACACAATTAATTATCTGAAACCTAAATATTTTCCTCCATGTTATTTATTTTATTTTATTTTATTTTCTAGAATATAATACTTTGGTGCATTTTGATTGTATTTCCTTATTGATTTAATGAATATTGTTGAACGTTTAGTTGGTTATTAGTAAATTTCACCTGACTGATTTTTATGATGCTACCACTTGTATTTTAAAATAAATTAAGTGGACTCCAACAGGACGGCGTCTTATCACTGGTTCACAGAGTGGGGAATTCACTCTTTGGAATGGACAGTCTTTTAATTTTGAAATGATTCTTCAGGTATTTAGATTTCATTATTGTCTTGATCCCATTTTTGTATTCACCATTATTTTATTATTTTAATAAGTAAGAAAGGTGGATTTTGGAACTTATACAGGCTCATGACCAAGCAATCAGGTCCATGGTCTGGAGTCACAATGATAACTGGATGGTCTCTGGTGATGATGGTGGTGCAATAAAGTAAATAAGCTCTTTATTATATGATATGGTTTATGCATAACTGTATGCTTATTGTTTCGATGCCTTTTTAAGTTAAATCAAATCATATGCCTGATTTTTTAGATTCTGTTGCTTGTGGAACATTTTTCTAGGTATTGGCAGAATAACATGAACAATGTTAAAGCCAACAAATCTGCTCACAAAGAATCTGTCAGGGCCTTAAGGTAGGCAATTTTTTTTATCCCTTTATAGTTGACAACTTTAGAATCCTAATGAGGCAAACTGCAGTAACCCTTTTTAAACAGTTTCTGTAGGACAGATTTGAAGTTCTGTTCTTGCTCCGACGATACTACTGTCAAAGTTTGGGATTTTGCACGTTGTCAGGAAGAGCGTTCATTAACTGGTAATGTGCTTTGGATACACTAGAGATGAGAATCAGCCTATTTTTCTTCGATGTGGTTGGAGTCTTGATAGTGAATCCCTTATATCTCAACCTGTCTCTGCTTCATTTGGTTGATTGACTTCATGACTTGTAAGGCGTAGGCACTTAATTTTTTGTTGTATAAACTTTGTTATGTGTCTTGGAGAGTGAATTACTTGGTAGAGTCTAGTCTCATGAGTTGTTGGTGGGTCTAAAAAATTCACATTATTCAACTCTATCATTTTGTACTGGCAGTATAGCTGTTGCATCATCATGCATATCACAAACCAGAAGGCATATTTCCAAGTATTAAACTGTAGTATTCAATAACTAAGTTAACAATAACTTGAATGCATCACATGAAATATATATAACTCAACAATTGATACAAGCACTCATCTGTCATCACATGTCTTACGTAAGTTGGTAAGTTATATCTCGTATTAAATTCCATTCATTTTGCCCCATTTTCTGGGAGCCATTGTCAAACTGATTACAAAATTATAATAAAGCTGCAATGCTTAAGTCCTCTTTGAACCTTTTAGGCAGAGGTATATGGATATGCAGAATGTGGTGAGAATATCAAAATAAATTAGGTGAAAGCTTGGAATGCCAACAATATTTTGGTTCAAAATTGTCCACTATTTAGTAACTAATGTAGGTGATGGTGCGCCAGTTTATTATGGAAATTAGGTCTAAGATTGGCTGTTTCAAGTATCTTATATTTTTTAAAACACAAAATTGAAAGATCCACAAATTGAGTTTTCATATTCATGTCCTGTTGTCTGTTGGGTTGTAAAATTACTAATAGATTAAAATGTTTATAAATATCACTAGGGTTATAGTGACAAGTGCTTATGTTATTCATTTCATCATTGTTTATAAGCTAACCTATGAGTTTTGTTGTGACACTTGAACTCAGGCAGGCCACGGTTGGGACGTCAAGAGTGTTGACTGGCATCCAACAAAATCTCTGTTAGTTTCAGGTGATCTAGCTATTTATTTGAATTTTTTGATAATATTTTATTTAGTTTTGTAATATGTATAGCATTTGGCCTTTGCAATATAGGTGGCAAAGACAACCTTGTCAAGCTTTGGGATGCTAAGAGAGGGAAAGAGCTTTGCTCATTGTAAGTCTTGGTGCTGATATCTATGGTCCCCCAAATTTGTCTTCATTTTGGTTTTAGTCCTTTAAGTTCTAAACTAAAGGTTTGGGCCCTCAAGTTTTGTTTTGCTCAAAACATTGGTCCCTATATAGTTTAATAGAAACACGGACCATGTTGCCCCTATAAGAACCAAAATTTTTTGTTTGAAACTTGAGGGACTGAAACCAAAAATAGTGCAAATTTAAGGACCATAAATTATATTATCCCTTTCAGTTTGTGTCAGTTTATTTATTTGATAGTTTTTTGTTTGTGTTACGCAGTCATGGCCACAAAAACACTGTCCTATGTGTCAAATGGAATCAAAATGGTAACTGGGTGTTAACTGCCTCAAAGGATCAAATAATCAAGGTCTGTAACTGTACTGAAGATCTCAAAAATAATAACACTGGAATTCTTATTTCATGGTGGGTAGTGAGATTATATAAAATTATAAATAAGTAGATGGTAACTATCCTGCCAGTTGCCCTTTGTAAATCTGCTCCATTTAATCTGCTTTAAATATCAAAGGAAGGGAAAAGATGTTAATGGTCTGATCAGACAACAAATAAAACTCAATGAATGAAAAGCTTGGGATTTTCAACAGTATTTTCACTTTGAAAGTAGATACACACCGAACCAAAACCTCTGGCTTTCTGGTTTTATGCCTTTTTGGCTCCTTGTTTTATTTGAGTTTCTCAAATGTATTATTTTTCTTATTTCTTCTGCTCAGAGTACTGATGTACTTAACAAACTGTGTCTGCAGCTTTATGACATAAGGGCTATGAAAGAACTTGAATCTTTCCGTGGACATCGCAAGGATGTTACTAGTAAGAGTTGTTTTTTCTGTTGGAAGAGATTGAAAGGACTAAATATTGAATTAGGATAACGCTGAGGGATGTTTATATGGAAACACGGATACATTCTACTGTGTAGTGTAGCATGGATAGGACTTTTTAGAGAAATAGCCATTTTGCCCATATTCTCATGCATGATCTTTTGCAACCTTGTTAGCTTTGGCTTGGCATCCATTTCATGAAGAGTACTTTGTCAGCGGGAGTTTCGATGGTTCAATCTTTCATTGGCTTGTCGGGTAAATTCAACTTATTTACTTTCGTTTTTTTAGTTTACATTGTTCCAGAGCATATGGACTTCATTTTGACTCTTGTTCAATTGAACTTTTAAAATGGTTTATTTTTTGTTCATGCCATTCGGGTAGGAGCCTTGAGCCCTGTGCTGCCTTCTATCTATTCCATTTTCTTATTTTTGGAGTCATTCTCTAAGAAAGTGATGAGAAGGCATGCATGAGTATTACAATTATGAAGGAATGATTGATGCTTTCTTTTTCCATTCAAAGATTTTCTCAAGTCATAGCTGATATCTGGGGGAGGGGCTTATTTTTCTGTATATTTCATGTAACTCACAAGTATGCTTGCACAATCACTGAAAGTAGTGTGATCTTCTGCTCAGAGTTTATGGCACATGTGTTTCTTAAGGTAGAATTTTTTGTTTAGGTATATATGTTTTTAAGAGAAAATAGTTCAGCACCCTTCAAAATAACATATGGCTTAGAAAATAGTATCAGTTTTTTTTACTAAACATTTTTTTTTTACTTTTAACTAGTTTGTTAGTCTGTATTTACATGTAGTTTTGGTCAACCAAGCTGTTCATACTTATGAATAATATAGCTTTCCATTGATTATATTTTTTTTTCCCTTTTTCTTCCTTTTCCTTGTATTTTCACTTGCCCATGGTTTAATTTTTCTTTTCTCGTTGAAATTTTCTTTCAGCTAGTTATGCTTACTGTGATCATTGATTTAATCTGTTCTACAGGCATGATACACCTCAAATTGAAATTCCCAATGCCCATGATAATAGTGTATGGGACCTTGCTTGGCATCCTATTGGATACCTTCTCTGCAGGTAAATTTGAATTCCGTCTTGTAATAGCTCTGAATGGCGTTCTTTCTGTTTTGAAAACTGCTTGTGCCTGGTATTTTCCCATTATCATGAAACTATCCCACCACCAGAACTGTCTGTCTATAATATGTTGTGCGCATGTCTTCTTTTTCTAAAAAAAAAAAATTTCTGTACCATTTTTGTGTTTTATCGCACTTACTTGTGGACAGAACATGGCTATATGCAAACTGACAACCTATAGACCACTGCCTTTTGAATTTTATACAATATCTGTACGTATATGCAAAATGAGAACAGAACGTGGCTATTGAGATGTCTTAAGGTCTATTAACATTTTTTATCTTTGTAATTTGGCACTCACATTCTGATATATTCAATGAATCATCTGTGAATATGTGAAGAAAGTGATGGTCAACTCTCCAGATAACTGGGTGTTCATGTTTCTCCTGCAGCGGTAGCAATGATCATACGACGAGGTTTTGGTGTAGGAATCGGCCGGGAGACACTGCTCGAGATAAGTTTAGCATGGGTATGCAAGGTAGTGGTCCGGTTTCCTACAAAGCTTCATTTTTAAAGCATTGACCCTTGATACGCTGCTGACTTGTTGACAAACTAATTAAAGATATAGAACTTAGACTTAGCCTGGCATGTTTATTTGCTCATGCACATTTGCTTGTGTGCGCGTCCATAATCTTGTCCTCTGTGTTTACTTTGTTCATTATCAAAATTTCTGTGGTGGCGTGCTTCCAAATAAGGAAAAAAATAGGAACTGTCCTATTTGTAAAGATTCTATTACCTTCAACTGTTGCTTTCTAAAAGATGTCCTAAATAAGTTGATTATCAGGTGACAACAAGCATGTTCAGCTAATTTGGTGGGCTATTCAAACCTTTCACCTTATTTGGTTGATTTTTAATCATATTCAACAATTTCTTGTACAATAAATTTATTGTTTAATTGTAATAAAAAAAAAGTTATTGTTTAATTATGTTGAAAACAAAAAGGGTTTCACAAAAATAAAAGTCTTCTATTTATTCATTGATGTGCTCACATACTTCTAATATAAAAGTTTCCTAAAAGATAATTAAACTTCTCCTACAAGTTTACCTAATATGATTACCTAATAAAAACAAAATATTCTTATTCTCTAAATATTTCCTAATACTAATTATTTCCTAATAATTTTTTAACACTCCCCCTCAAGTTGGAGCATCCAACTTGTTACAAAGATAATCCCCAAAACAAACAAAACTCAACACTCCCCATGAGCAACAAATCAGTGAACTTGATGCAAAACCAAAGCTGAAATCTGAAATCCAAACATGCTCAACACAGAGCAACCAAAACATGCCAAACAGGCACCAAACAGGAGCTCATCCCAACACAAAAGCTGAATGCAATCACCACTGGGATCCACCGGAACGAGATGACAACTCCAAACTAGAGCTCATCCCAACACAAAACCCGAATGCAATCACCATGAGATCCACCAGAACGGGATGACAACTCCAAAATACTGAATTTAAACCACTAAAATGTCGGAACATATCTGAAGCCACCAAATCAATCACAACGATTGAACAAACCAGATCTCGAACCAACTAATAACCAAACTAAAACACCGATGTCTGAGAACTTCAAATAACAAAACTCCATACCACCAATGGTAATAGCATCAAGATCACAAGAGGGGGCAATCGAAAATGCCAAGAACCAAACTGCGAGAGGCACAAATGAACACCAAAAATCTGAAACAGCTAGAATCTAGAACAACAAGATCCACGAACACCTTTTTTTTTCGTTTTCTTTTTCCCAGCCATTGAACACAAGCAACAATTCAAAAATCCCAAATAAAATTCCAATAAGCAAGAAAACAATAAAATAGCTTCAACAGGAGCTACAAAGAACCAGATCAAGGTCAGAATCGGGCGGTGAACTTTCGCGGGCGAAAAGCTGAAGTT
This sequence comes from Mimosa pudica, assembly GCA_029929735.1. Classification (NCBI taxonomy): domain Eukaryota; kingdom Viridiplantae; phylum Streptophyta; class Magnoliopsida; order Fabales; family Fabaceae; genus Mimosa; species Mimosa pudica. The sequence continues at coordinate 8,481,883 of JAKELP010000001.1, forward strand.
TTCGGCGGCGCGTGCGGCGGCGCGTGGACGATAGCAGTGGCGCGTGGAGGTACAATGGAGGCGCGTGGCGGCGCGTTGGACATCGGATGGTGGTCGGACTAACTGGGGAATCTTCGCCGGCGTCGTGCGAAGCCAGTGGAGTGGCGCGTGTCACAAGACGAGGTCCAGAAGAGCACAGATTGGCTGAAATACCTTCGTTCACTGTTCACATGAACAGTACTCCGAACCGGGAAGACCAGAAACGAAAAACAAGAACCCTAAGAGCCTTTTTGCCCTGATACCATGTTGAAAACAAAAAGGATTTCACAAAAATAAAAGTCTTCCATTTATTCATTGATGTGCTTACATACTTATAATATAAAAGTTTCCTAAAAGATAATTAAACTTCTCCTACAAGTTTACCAAATATGATTACCTAATAAAAACAAAATATTCTTATTCTCTAAATATTTCCTAATACTAATTATTTCCTAATAATCTTCTAACAAATTATATATTTCCCTGGTCATTTTTTTGCTTTTTTCCGACATTTGAAACTCCAACCACTTCATCCATATTGACTTTTATTTGGAAATTCACACACGCACACCACTTTGGTGAACACTGAAGAGTTTTGTGCGTGAAAATTCGTTATATTAACAAATACTCCCTCCGGTCCTAAATATAGGACCTAGATGACTTTTTTGAAAAATCATAAAAAAGCAAAAAATAAGTTAATTATAAATTGATTTACCTAATTTTTTTTTTAGACTAGTTTATTTTACCTATAAGCTAATGGATGATCTAAAAAGATATCAAATATGTCATGATTTAATAACCTATTTCGCAACCTTAATCTTTCCAAAAAAAAGTTATCTAGGTCTTATATTTAGGACCGGAGGTAGTGCTATTTAGATTAGATATGGGACTGTAATGAAACAATTTTTATTTTTTGAATATGTTGATCTGTCAGGTTTTGCTGAACAAAATCCTCTTGCCGGTCGTGCGGGTGGTAATTTTGCTGCACCTGAGGGACCAGCAACTCCGGGAGCTTTCCCTCCAGGGTTAACTCGGAATGAGGGAACCATTCCAGGTGTTGGGGTTGCAATGCCACTATCCATTCCTTCTCTAGATGCATCCCAGGGAGAGCTTAAGCAATCTCATCCTGCTTCTATGGGCGCTCCTCCCTTACCACCCGGCCCACATCCATCTCTTCTTGCTGCCAATCAACAGCAACCTTACCCGCAGAATCCTCAGCAGATTCCACAACAACAACACCAGGGACTACCACAACAGATGCCCCATATGGCTCCTCCAAACATGCCGCAGCTACAGCATATGCCCCATATGCCTATGCTTCCTCATCCACATATGGGCCGCCCTCCACCACAAATGCCCCAACTTGGAATGCCAGGATCTCTTCAGTCTCCTTCATCAATGCCTTCATCACATTCAATGCCAATGGTAGGAATTTTTTTTTGCGGTTTTTCTGATTGTCCTGCTTTGTAATCACTTCATGATAATAAATTGATGTTGTCCATACCTTTTCTGTCTCTCCTCCCTTCCCTCGTCTGTTTGAGCTAATCATTATTCCCAAACACTGCTTCAAAAGGAAAGAAAATGATAAATTTTACCGGTGCCTAAAGGTCTAAGCACTTATTTGTAGGACAGTTCTAATGACCAAAAAGGATTTTGAAGTATTATCCCATTTGTTGACTGTGCAACAGTTAGCTTGTAAATAGTTACTGAACTTCTGTATCATGCATAGCATTCAAATTTATGGATATTTTTTTAAAAAAAAAAACAAGGAAAGATGCTTAGGAATCACTAGGAAAAAAATTTCATTCACTAGTTGCAACCTTCAACCATATCGATTGTTTTTTCCTTCAACCATATCGATTGTTTTTTTAAGCTCAAAGTTCTGCCACTAGCGTTTATGCGTTAAAAATGCTGTATTTAAGTGTCAAATTTTAAAGCTCATACAGTGGAGCTTAGCATAGCCCATCTAGTTGATTGTATGCGCTTCCAATTCAATTTCATGTTGATAAAATTTGATTTTGCAAGCTTTGAATGATCAGTCTCTAATTTAGTACCATGCAAGTATGAAACGTCAATTTTAAATTTCTGCCTTCAGGGGATGCAAGGTGCAATGAATCAGATGAGAGGTCCAGTGCCACAAGGTCCTTTTGTTGGCATGAATCAAATGCATTCAGGATCCTTACCCACAAGTGGAGGACCGCCTGTTGGAGGTTTTCCAAACAACTTGCATAACATGCAGGGGCCGTCAAATGCTGGTTACCCTCAAGGTGGTTCATTTAATCGACCACAGGGTGGACAAATGCCTTTGATGCAAGGGTATCCTCCTTTCCAGGTAAGAATAATTTGTCACTTAAAAATTTGCTGAGTGGCCTCATTTTAAGAAATTTGATATTGGAGCTTTGGTTTTGGATCGTATTTCTATTTCTTTTTATTTTTTGTTCCGCGGTATAAATTATATTTGCATCTTTAATTCAGCCTCAACACTTCCGTCTAATTTGTACAAGATATAGAATGAGTTAAGATCAACATCCCCAAAGAAGCAAAGAAATTCTGTATCGTACGGAATATCTGAGATCAATAATTCATCCTTTGCTATCCTGAATGCCACTGGAATGTTACATTTTTGTTGGATACTAATTCTTACGTTTTGCTTGTTGCAGTCTGGAAATCAGCCGGGGATGCCTCCACCACACTCTCAACCTCCTCAATAGGGAAAGAATTCGCTTTCTCAACGCAGTTTTTATTGTTTGATTATTCTCTTGTATATTACTCTCCCTCCTATTTAACTTGTTCCATTTAGTATAGGGAAAGAAATTGTTTTCTCTGCTTGCTCAATTTTCTCCCTTAGGTGTGTGATAGTCATTTCAAGAACTGTGCTTCTTAGTGAGAAGGCATGAGCATGATGGAACTTAGACATTTGTGCGATTCTTTGTGGAAATTCCATGCTTCTTGATAGGTTTGATGGAAAACTGAGGCCAGAAATGTGTTGGTATGTAGTGCGCCAAAAGTATAAGATGAAAATGAAAAATAGACCAGTCATGCGGAAGGAAAAGTTTACTAAAACGTCTAGGACATGCATTATGGTGGTTTTCTTTTAGTTCAGCCAATTTCTGAACAGTGTACTTTTTTCAGTATTCTAAGCCATTGAATTTACCATTTGGATCAACTTCCAAAAAAACTCAAGTTCAGCGGCAACAAAATTGAAAAGAAAATATTTTGCTGAATTCCCTAAACCAATTGCCATTATGGTCATGAACACAGTCCCTGACAAATGGTGTAATCTCATGGGTTATGTTAGAGTTTACTACAAATTTTGTACACTACATACCTGAGCACTGAAATGACTCCTGTGTAAGCAAAATGCATTCACTCCATTTTTTAACGAGGTACTTATGTTTTTCTTTCTTAAATACACCTTCCATTCTTAATTATAAGACTACTTTGACTAAATTAAGGATGTCAAATTAATTAATTTAAAAATGTCTATATTTATATTTTTCCCTCAAATTAATTACCCTAAGTATAAACTATCATATACTACCTCCGGTCCTAAATATAAGACCTAGATAACTTTTTTTTGGAAAGATTAAAGTTGCAAAATAGGTTATTAAATCATGATATATCTGATATCTTTTTAGATTATCCATTAGCTTATAGGTAAAATAAACTAGTTTAAGAGAAAAAAATTAGGTAAATCAATTTATAATTAACTTATTTTTTGCTTTTTTTAGGATTTTTCAAAAAAGTCATATAGGTCTTATATTTAGGACCGGAGGGAGTAATACAATTACATACAAGATATGTTAAAATTAAATGCTCTATTTGATTTCCTTAATCTCCATGAGTCTTATATTTATGATTGGAGTTAGTATTTCAATTTTGACTATTTACATTTTGCACCTTCAATTAATTTCTGGAAGAGGTTCACACATAGTCAGCTACTCACCTTTCTTATTTTCTTCTCATAGTCGCCTTTTCTTTCTCCTTTTAGCCTTAGAAATAAATGGGCTAAACTCATTATCTTTTTAAATCTAAGGGTAAAGGTGAAAAATATGACTAAATTTTACCCTAAGTTGCATTTCTATGACTAAAGTTTCGCAAGGAGCAAAAATACCACCAAACTTGGGATCGAGGTGTAAAACTATGATTTCCGTCAACTATGACGGTGTTGACCGTTAGTCTTCGACTTGTAGGATGCTAAGTGTACAATAATGACCATGTGGCATGCTGAATAGACTCTTTATTGGTGTTATGTGGAATAAGGGGTAAATGTATTTAAAGTAAATGTACTTTGAGTGCAAATATGAGTCTGTTGTTAGAATAAAATAATCATACTTTTTGCATTATTTTAAATACATTTACCCCTTATTCCACATAACACCAATAAAGAGTCTATTCAGCATGTCACATGGTCATTATTGCACACTCAGCATCCTACATGTCGAAAACTAACGGTCAACACAGTCATAGTTGACGGAAATCATAGTTTTGCACTTCGATCCCAAGTTTAATGGTATTTTTGCTCCTTGCGAAACTTTAGTCATAGAAATGCAACTTAGGGTAAAGTTTAGTCATATTTTTGCACATTTACCCTAAATCTAATTAAAATATTTTTGACCTAAAATTAAATAGTTTTTACTTATAAAGTTTTAATTTGGATTATGTAAACCGGTGTTATGGAAAAGAATGTATAGAAGATACTAGTAATAGTTTGATAAAATATTATTATATACTAAAAAATCTACACTTTTTTTATCTAACTGTGAATGTGAATATAAAATTAGAGAATATAAGAGAAAAATGATCATGAGATAAAAGAAACTTGAAACTTTACCAGCACCGCCATTTCTCATGATAGACTACTATTTATTACTCCCTCCGGTACTAAATATAAGATCTAGTTGACTTTTTTGGGAAATCCTAAAAAAACAAAATAAGTTAATTATAAATTGATTTACCTAATTTTTTCCCTTAGACTAGTTTATTTCACCTATAAACTAATGGATAATCTAAAAATATATCAAATATGTCATGATTTAATAGCCTATATCGCAACTTTAATCTCTCCAAAAAAAGTCAATCAGGTCTTATATTTTGGTCCGAAGTTAGTAACACTCAACATGCGTTGAATCGGTACATGAAATGTAAAAATCTCGGGGTGCAAATAAAGTACTATTTAAGTTTTATATATAATTTTATGAAGATATATTTGTTTCAAGGTAGTCACTCTTGGTTGACTTTTTTTTTGGATAAAACTATCACAAGTCCGAACTTATTAAAGGGTTAGTTAACTTTGTTTGAAAAAAAAACGTGTTATTGAGTCAAGCTGTCCGGAGCCATGTTCAAACACACGTCATCTAGCATTGACTTTAGTCATTGTAACATATGCGTCAGCATTAAGAAATTAAAGGGAATTGGACTTTTGGACTTTCTTTCTGCCACACATGCATGCTGCTTCATAATTCTGAAACCAATCATATCCTTTCACATCTTCTACTGCTTGCATGTTTATTATCCCGTAATCTGGGGCTAATATTTTTATTCACGTCTCTGTACATTATTTTTTTATATATAGAAATACATCTCTATCTTTAGATTGGAGACTTATAATATCTGGGCCAATTTCTTTTGTTACTTGTCGTTTCATTGTGAATGCATTTCTATTTCATAGTTTATAGTTCATTGTTCATAGTTCATACCCATTTTGTTGGCTTTATCATTGATAAGGGAAAATATACTTTTGGGTGGCTTGGTTGATCTTCTTGTTCTACTAGGTAACTACTCAGGTTTTCTCTTGTGATTAAACTAGGATTTTATCCACTTGATTTTATATTTCTAATCTTTTTTTTTGTCAGCTTCCAGAGACGCTTGAATAATTTGTGACTCGTGATTTAAAGCACTGGAATTTTGGTTCATTCTCTGGACACTATTTCTACTACTAGCTAGTAGCTACCATGGCTGAGAAATCACCATTTTCCTCTTCCTTTGGTCATGGATGGACTTATGATGTTTTTATCAATTTTAGAGGTGAAGATACTCGCTTTGATTTTGCTAGAAACCTCTATGAGGCTTTACAACAAAAAGGCATCCATTCATTTTTAGACAATGAAAGACTTATAAAGGGAGAAGAGATTACACCATCACTCCTCAAAGCAATCCAAGATTCTAGAATGGCTATTACTATTTTCTCTAGGAACTATGCTTCCTCTACATACTGTTTAGATGAGCTTGTTCAGATCCTTGAGCATATTAACAAAAAAGGTAGATTGGTTTTGCCCATTTTTTATGACGTGGGTCCATCAGATGTAAGACATCAAAGAGAACATTATAGAGAAGTATTTGATCAGCATGAGAGGAGGTTTGAAAATGACAAAGAGAGAGTGCAAAAATGGAGGCAGGCTCTACGGGATGCTGCTAGTCTCTCGGGTCTCCATTTCAAACATGGGTATATAAATACTTTGCCTCTCTTTTGCTTTACATCTTTCATCTGAGCATCTGATATTGATTGATGCCACATAATTGACATCAAAAGACAGACTGCAACACAAATTACAACTTTCAAAGTCTGAAAATGGCTTTCAACGTTTGAAGTGCTATATTATTACTGATCAGCTCTTGTGTATCTTGAAAGAAAATCTACATTATTTACATTATTTCATTTTTTTCCCTTGGTTAAACAATGTCTAGTAATCTTACGCCTATTGACAACTGACTAATTTGGATTTAAGGGGTAGGAGTGCTGCCTATATAGGCATGGTTGTCCCCTTTCCCAACAAGAGCGTTTCCCGAGATTTTAACACATGTTCCTATCTTTATGGGGCCTAAACCAACTTACTAGCTTGACGAACTGTTTGTTGCCTTGATGGATAATATGTTTGTGTTTAGTTTGTTAGTCAGTCTTTTACATACTTATGTATATTATTAGCAACCAAAGTCTGTAGTGTTTGAATCTTATATTGACATGTTTTGTGTCTGTGGACTCGTTTTGATGCATTTGGTATATGTATCTATGTTGTGACATAATCACAAGATTGATTTGATGCATTTAGTTTGAATTTCCCCATAAGTTTTCTATTGGTACAGGTATCAATATGAATATGCTTTTATCAATCAAATCATTAAAGAGATCGCTAGGAGAATCAACCGCAAGCCTTTACACATTGCTGATTATCCAGTTGGACTTGAATGTAGAGTGCGAAAACTTAACTCTCTTCTTGAAGTTGAATCTAATGAAGAAGTCCAAATGGTTGGAATATGTGGAATTGGTGGAGTAGGAAAATCAACAATTACTCGAGCAGCATGCAGTGTGATCGTGGACTCATTCGATGGCTTTTGTTTTCTTGCTGATGTTAGAGAAAATTCAATCAATCATGGCCTAGCATATCTACAGGAAATACTTCTGTCTGAAGTGTTGGAGGAAGACATTAAGTTGAGAGATGTGAATAAAGGGATCCCAATAATAAAACATAGGCTTCAAAAAAAGAAGGTTCTTCTTGTTCTTGATGACGTTGATACGCTAAAACAATTGCAATCAATTGCAGGGAGACTTGATTGGTTTGGTTCTGGTAGTAGAATCATTGTAACGACAAGGGATAGACATTTGCTAGTAAGGCATGGTGTTGAAAGAATCTATGATGTGGAATGTTTAAATAAAGAAGAAGGTCTTGAATTGCTTAAATGGCATGCCTTTAAACAAAATGGAGTTGATGTGAGTTATATGGACATTTTAAACAATGTAGTACTCTATGCTTCTGGTCTTCCATTGGCTCTGGAAGTTATAGGTTCCAACTTGTTTGGTGGAGATGTAAATGATTGGAAATCAGCATTAGAAAATTATCATAGCATTCCAATTAAAGAGATCCAACAAATTCTGAAGGTAAGCTATGATGCTTTGGAGGAACACGTGCAGGAAATTTTTCTTGACATTGCTTGTTGCTTTAAAGGTGACAGTTTTGAATACGTAAGAAGTGTTTTGTATGCGCGTGGTATATGCCTAGATTATGGTGTTAAAGTGTTGATTGACAGATGTTTCATAAGGATTAATCATGGTATGGTTACTATGCATGATTTGATTCAAGCCATGGGTAAAGAAATTGTGCGGCAGAAATCACCACATGAGCCTGGCAAGCGCTCTAGGTTATGGTTCCATAAAGACATTCTTCACGTCTTGGAAGAAAACAAGGTGTGAATCCTACACACACTCACACTCTCTTATATTCTTTTTATGATCAAAGTGTTTTCTGATTTTAACCATCGTTTGGATATTCAACCATCATCACGAGTGTTGATTCCTGGTGAGTACCACTTAGTTGCTATTTCAGTCACCGTACTTGGGGAGAAATCTCCATATTTAAGTGAAGTTGGGTGAAACCTACCTTTGGGAACAAAAATTGGCTTGTTTGTCATGTTCCAAAGTCCACTGAAACAGACCCCAATGGATCATGAGTTAGGAACCCTGACGTTGGATTGTGGGTGAACCCAACCCCTTTTCTACATTTTCTTATAAGAAACAGTGTTTTTCTGGTTTTCCCTAACTAAAATCCTCTAATTGAGGGATTTCAAGAGCATATATAGCTTCTTCTTCTTCTTCTTCTTCTTCTTCTTCTTCTTCTTCCCTCTCCTGATTCCTAGACTAATCTGGTATTACTTTTTTTTACTTGTAGGGTATGATCTAATATTTTTATTGAACTTATACTGATTTGGTATACATCTGACAGATTTTCTGTTTTATTGTGTTCCTTGGTTTGAAAGGGTTCTGGGAAGATTGAAGTCATAAATCTAGACATGCCTGGAGATATTGTGATTGATTGGAGTGGAAAGGCCTTCAAGAAGATGCGGAATCTTAAAATACTAATTATCAGAAATGCACAATTTTCTACAGGTCCCAGGTATCTTCCCAACAGTTTAAGGGTGTTGGATTGGAAGGGGTATCCTTGTCCATCTTTACCTTCTGAGTTTAAGCCCAAGGAACTAATTATCCTCAAAATGCCAGAAAGTTCTCTCAAACGGGATGTACTCCTCAACTCATGCAGGGTATTGGCACTTTCTGTCATCATTTTGTTTTATAATGAAGCAAGAAAACTTCCAAATTTATCACAAGCCATGATGTTGTCCATAGTTTTTTGTTTTTTAATGTTTTGTTATTTTCTTACAATTTATTAAAGCTTAGTTGCTTTTGATCTTGTCATGCAGAAGCTTCAATCTTTGAGTGTGATGAATTTCAAAGGTTGCAAATATTTAAGACAAGTTCCTGACTTATCTGCAGTCCCAGATTTGATGGATTTGTGTTTAGAAGGCTGCAACAAGTTAACTGAAGTTCATGCGTCCATTGGATTTCTTGGTAAACTTAAAAGGTTGACTGTTAAAAACTGTTGGAAGCTCAAGACCTTTCCTAGTCTCAAGTTAACATCCCTAGAGTCTCTTGACCTGTCAGGGTGCTCCAGCCTCAGGAGATTCCCGGAGATATTAGGAACTATGGAAAATATCAAAGATGTCTGTGTGGACTATAGTGGCATAGTAGAATTGCCTTTGTCATTCAAAAGCCTTGTTGCTTTAGAAAAATTAGAGCTTTCATTTTGTAGAAGTATCGAAAACATTAGAGGAATTCCACCAAATCTAAAAGAATTGTCAGCTATGAACCTTGAGTGGTACTCGCACTTGAGCTTAGAGTCTCGCGGCATAATAACGTGTCAGGTTAGTCTCTCTCTATCCCTCTCTTTTAATTCAAAAGGCATATAGTAAAAGTATTACTACTATTTGATAAAAATTGACATGGCACTTGGACAAAACAAAATAGTAATCATGTTTCAAAGATTGATTGCCCTTGATGTGGCATTTCTAATATAGGAACTACTTTATTTTATGCATTGCTACCATGCTTCTTGTAGATAAATAAGACAAGACTCATTACTCTATACTCTATAGATAGTTCACTCAAATTCTTGATCCACAAACATTAATCTTAGAAAACTGTTGTCAGCTTGATCCATTTTTGCAACAGGCCTTACATGAGGTTGATGGCTTGAAATTCATAGTAGAAGAAGATAATATCCCAGAATGGCTTGACCACTTTGTTGAGGGAGAATCATTGTCATTCTGGTTCCGAAATGAATTTCCGTACATGGCTGCATGTTTTGGTGTTTCAATAGAACCATGGCACTCATGTTCACCACCAAAAATGCTTATTGATGTCCGAGTTAATGGCACTGAAGTTGGATTTCCTGAAGGGAAAACAATTTGGGCACCACTCACAACACCACATATCTTTTTGCTTGATTTGCGACAGCTTGTTCATGAGGATAAACTGAAAACTATAGTTTCAGAATGCGGATGGAACCATGTGGAGATATCTTTTGTCTTGAGTTACACAAAGGGCTACTATGCATATGAATTGGATCAAATTGTTGGTGTAACAAGCGCAAAATGGAGTGGAGCATATGTGTACAAGCAAAAGTCCAGAATGGAAGATATAAGATTCATAAATCAACCTAAGGAAGCAGGACCTGAGTTACTAAAAGGATCTTCCATGAATTCAGATAGTTTTGCTGAGCTAGTCCTGCATAGGTCGAAACGATTGTTCGAAGAATTCAAATTCATCCAAAATAGTAGGGAAAATGTAGCCATGTCCTTTTTATCCAAACCCATTACTGAATTGAAAAAGAGAAAGAGGTAATGGAGAGATATGTCAACATTGGTCTTAGCTCCTCCCACTTGTTCTCTTCACTGTCCCACTTGGATGAGCAAAGGTGAATCAGAATGAAAATTCCAGGCTGTTACTAAGGAATGGTAAGAAGCATTGCATGAATGTTTGTTTGTCACTTGGTTCATCTATACTTCTTGTCTAATATACTTAAGATGGAGAAAGACACAATGTAAGATATTGCATACATAAATTTTTACCAGGAAGCTGTTCCTGTATTACAATAATTATGATTGATCTTCCATGAATTCAAACAGTTATGTGACATATGGCACACTACTTTTTTTTTGACCAATCATAAAATCACCTTCACTTAGCAAACACTCACTGATTTGGCATAATCTTAGTTCTATTAATTGAGCTTCATGAAGTTCTTGCTATATAGCGAATGAAACAGCTTCAAGAACTATGGTTAATCCAGATTTATCACATGCTAGCAAGAAGGGAGTTTTTTTATTCTTTATCAGCGGCTCATCAAGTTATTAGTTTTTTTTTATTATAATCAAGTTATAAGTTTAACTAGCTTCAAACTTGTGAGAACTATATCTATGATTTTTTTTTTAAAAAAAGTTCAATACTATCACTCACGAAATCCTTAAATTAATTAATCGGATTCATAAATGATAGCTGTTTTGACTGAAAATAAATAAATAGCTAATCGAACTTGCAGTTGAAATTTGTCCTAGAGAACAGGAGGAGATAGGGATAAATTAAATATTACTCATGTCCTTAATTTGATGCGGGACGTAGTTAAGGAATCAACTTATACATAAAAAGCACATCCACCATCAATTTGAATTTCAAAGACCCACTTTTGCAATTGTAGACTCATAACACTGTAGATAAGCCATTTTTGGCGGGCTTTTCTGAATTTCTGAACATATTCTATTAATTTATTTTGGTTAATTTGATTAACCCATGTGCAGCATTTAATGCTGAATAAAAAAACAATTTTTAAACTTAAGAAGCTTAGAGAGCAAGTCTGATAGAAAAACAATTTTTAATGTATCTCACATCCAGTGGCCCCATTGAAATGTCCTATAAAACAGTGCACCTTCACATGGGATATTTGCCCAAAGCTGAAATGAATTCAAACATCCCTATGTCTAGGTACACATCTCTCTCCTTCTCGTCTCTTGGTGCCGTCCACCTTCGTTTTCTTCCTTTCTCCAGTGAATAAACCCTATCTTTATCTTCCTCATTTTCTTCAACCTCCAGTGTGTTATAATCATTGTCCGTGCAAAACTTTGTATAATCTTATATGAAATGAAGTGGTGAGAAAGAAGCTGAATGAAGAGAGAAGCAACGCAATCAGGTTGGTTAATGATTCACGATTTCACTTCTTATCTTTCTCCCTTTGTTTCTTTGTCCTCATCCATACCCATTTTTTCTCAAGAAATGCAGAGGCTTTCTTTCGTGGGAGGCATTGCACAACCAGTTATAGTGAAGACTTCAGAGCACGTGATGTCTTTCTCCATTCCTCTCAGGTTGTCACTTAAAATTTTCAGGTTCCTCTCTTCTAAATAACATTGTACTGATGCGCTTCTTCATTTTAAAATGGCTTTCAGTTTCAATCACAACCCACTTGGTTTGCTTCTTCCATAGAAGAAATTAGAGAAGGACGCCCCTCCATGTAGAAAGAAGTGAGAAAGAAGCTGAAACAGGCCGATAGATTTTCTAAATGTGATTATTAGATTTATTATCTCTCATCTCATCCTGAACATGTAACAGATTTACCTAATTTAATTACATTAATGACGCCCATTAAGTTAGTTATTATGTTAAATCACCATAACCATCTACCTTGATATCTCTCCATACTTCCTCTCATGTTTATTATTGATTTATATTGTTAGGATTAATTTGAGGAAAGCTTGGAAAAAGTATAAAATGATCTTATATTTAGGATCAAAGTCATTTCCATGAAAATTTCCTATATTTATTTAATCAATAGAGAACTTAGGCCCTATGAGATTTCAGATATAATGCTCGCCGCGCAAATGCGCGGCCGGGAGCGAACTCTAGTTGATAGTGATCCTAAATGTTCATTTTCTCATAATAATAACCAGTTAAAAAAAGAACCATTTGAGGGGAAATTATCAAATTAGGGTAAATTAAGGGAGGTGATTAAGGTGTTTTAAATAATACTCCCTCCGGTCCCTAATGTAAGAGCCCAAAATTTGAATTGTTTTGGTCCTAATGTAAGAGCCCACCCCATATTCTCTCCTCATTTAATGCATTTTTTCCTACTTTACCCCTAACTCTCTTTCATATTTATTAATGCTTATGTATTTCTCTCTCTTAAAAGTACCATAATAAATATGGGCAATTTTGGAAAAGAAGCATTAACTCCAGACACCCAACTAACATTCACATGTTTTCTTAAGAAGCGTTTTTTTGACGGCTAGCTCTTACATTAGGGACCGGAGGGAGTACTACGTATAATCTAATGAAATTATTTAAATATTTATTATAGTAAGTACTATGGCAGTTCTTTAATGAATCACATATAAAAGCTCTACTTGGGGTTGGACTTTGCGCCTTGATTGGCTCTTTTATTTTCATCTCATCTTTCTCCTAAGCAAGGGATCATAATAAATAAAATTACAATATACTATAATTGTGAAATTATTCCTTGATTTTGTGGATAGACAAAGAAAAGCATAGGCAATCAGATGAACATGCTTATGATACTTATTTTTAAATTACATTGAAACAACCATGATTAATGATAACGTGTATTAACAACTAATAATATTGGTAATTTCACATTATATAGATATAAAAAGTCACAAAATATAATCATATGTCCATTGAGACTTATTAGTAATTCTAAAAAGTCAAGAAATTTTGTAATATTAATGTGTGATTCATGAGACATAAATGCAATTTTCCCACTAAAATATTAAAATATTAATTTGACCTAATGTTTATAATCTAACCATTATGTGGGCAGCGTTGATTCAATAATTTTTGTTATATTTTAACATCATTGTATTAGTAGTTTTAATTATCTATTCTGATAAAAAAAATTATCTAATTCGTTTTAATTTATAATCCAAATTACTTTCAAGGGGAATGAAACACTCACAAGGCGCGAAACTAACACATCGAAAGGTCAACGACTGTATATCAGCTTCAAAAAATATCAATCCAAATTATAAATCGTTTGACCTTATATCTTGTTTTGTAACAGTCAGGTGGGACCCTTTGCTTTCGAACCCGGATGTGCTCATTTCATTTGTCAATTCCCATAGAAAGGACAACGACTGTATATCAACTTAAAAAATATCAAAAAGAAAACATTATAATTTAACGGAATAATAACATCAACTCAAATTTCTTCAACCACCAGAGCTGCAAGTAATTATACTGATTTTATGTTCGTTAGCCGATTAATTTTGGGCAAAATTCCTTATTTACGTGGAGATATATATATTATCTACAGCAATTCATTGTTTTACTTGTAGTTTCCTTGTGAATGCATTTTTATTTAATAGTTAATACTCTCTTTGATGGCTTGATCATTGTACGAGGGAAAATATAGCTTTGGCTGATTTCATTGATCTTATCGTTCTACTAGATAACTTGTCATGTTTTCTGTACGGATTAAACTAGGATTTTGTCCACTTGATTTTCTATTTCTAATAGTCTGAGAAATTTATGGCTCATGATTTGATGTTGTGGTACTTTTGGTTCATTTTGTGACAGGTCCATTATCATTTTTATTAGATGTTATGGCTGAACAATCACCATTTTCCTCTTCCTTTGGTTATGGATGGAGTTATGATGTTTTTATCAACTTTAGAGGTGAAGATACTCGCTTTGACTTTGCTAGAAACCTCTATGAGGCTTTACAACAAAAAGGTATCCATGCCTTTTTAGACAGTGAAAAGCTTGTGAAAGGAGAAAAGATTACACCTTCACTTATCACAGTAATCCAAGAGTCTAGAATGGCTATTACTATTTTCTCTAGGAACTATGCTTCCTCTACATACTGTTTAGATGAGCTTGTTCAGATCCTTGAGCATATATACAAAAAAGGTAGATTGGTTTTGCCCATTTTTTATGACGTGGATCCATCAGATGTAAGACATCAAAGAGAACACTATAGAGAAGTATTTGATCAGCATGAGAGGAGGCTTGAAAATGACAAAGAGAGGGTGAAAAAATGGAGGCAGGCTCTAAGGGATGCTGCTAGTCTCTCGGGTCTCCATTTCAAACATGGGTATATAAATACTTTGCCTCTCTTTTTCTTTACATCTTTTATTTGAGTATTTGATATTGATTGTTGTGACCTAATTAAGGTCTAAGACAGACTGCAAAATAAATTACAGCATTCAAAATCTGAAGTGCTATATTATTATAAATCAGCCCTTGTGTATCTTGAAAGTAAATTTGCAGTCTCGTTTTGTTTTGGCTACTATATTTGTGTTTAGTTTGTTTGATAGTCAGTCTTTTATATACATATGTTTACACATACTTTCATATATTATAAACAACCAAAATTTGTGGTGTTTGAATATGATATTGAGATATTTTGTGTCAGAGAGTCTGTTTTGGTGCATGAGGTATGAACCCATGTTGTGACATAATCACAGGATCGATTTGATGCATTCAGTTTGACTTTCCCCAAAAATTTGTTATTGGTGTAGGTATCAATATGAACATGCTATTATAAAAAAAATTGTTAAAGAGATCGCTAGGAGAATCAACCGCAAGCCTTTACACATCGTTGATTATCCAGTTGGACTTGAGTATAGAGTGCGCAAAGTAAATTCTCTTCTAGATGTTGAATCTAATGAAGGGGTCTTAATGGTAGGAATATGTGGAATTGGTGGAATAGGAAAATCAACACTTGCTCGAGCAGCTTGTAGTTTGATTGTAAACTCATTTGAAGGATTTTGTTTCTTTGCTGATGTTAGAGAAAACTCCACTAATCATGGCCTAGCATTTCTTCAGGAAATGCTTCTGTCTGAAGTGTTAGGAGAAGATATTAAGTTGATGGATGTCAATAAAGGGATCCCGATAATAAAGCATAGGCTGCACAAAAAGAAGGTTCTTCTTGTTCTTGATGACATTGATAAGCCCAAGCAATTGCAAGCAATTGCTGGGGGACTTGATTGGTTTGGTTCTGGTAGTAGAATCATTGTAACAACAAGGGATAAGCATTTGTTAGTAAGCCATGGCGTTGAAAGAATTTATGATGTAGAAAGTTTAAATAAAGAGGAAGGTCTTGAATTGCTTAAATGGCATGCCTTTAAACAAAAAGGAGCTGATGCAAGTTATATGGACGTTTTAAACAATGTAGTACTATATGCTTGTGGTCTTCCATTGGCTTTGGAAGTTATAGGTTCCAACTTGTTTGGTGGAGAAGTGAATGATTGGGAGTCTGCATTAGAAAGCTATCGTAGCATTCCGGTTAAAGAGATCCAACAAATTCTGAAGGTAAGCTATGATGCTTTGGAGGAATACATGCAGGACATGTTTCTTGACATTGCTTGTTGCTTTAAAGGTGACAGCCTTGAATATGTAAGAAGTGCTTTGTATGCACGTGGTATATGCCCAGATTATGGTATTAAAGTGTTGATTGACAAATGTCTCATAAAGATCATTCATCGTAAGGTTATTTTGCATGATTTGATTCAAGCCATGGGTAAAGAAATTGTGAGGCAGAAATCACCACATGAGCCTGGCAAGCGCTCTAGGTTATGGTTCCATAAAGACATTCTGCATGTTTTGGAAGAAAATAAGGTGAGAATCCTTTGTACACATATATTTTCTTATTATTATTATCATGGTCAGAGTGTTTTCTGGTTTTCTCTAACTAAAATCCTCTACTTGAGGGGACGAGAGCACATAGCTTTTTTCTTTTATTTTTCCTCTTGATTTCTTGACTAATTCAGTGTAGGCTATGATATAACATGGTTTTATTGAAAGTGGTACCAATTTGTCT
Organism: Mimosa pudica; assembly: GCA_029929735.1. Taxonomy (NCBI): domain Eukaryota; kingdom Viridiplantae; phylum Streptophyta; class Magnoliopsida; order Fabales; family Fabaceae; genus Mimosa; species Mimosa pudica. Next base: position 8,498,556 of record JAKELP010000001.1, read on the forward strand.
ACATCTAACAGATTTTCTGGTTTATTCTGTTACTTGGTTTGAAAGGGTTCTGAGAAGATTGAAGCTGTAAATATAGACATGCCTGGAGATATTGTCATTGATTGGAGTGGAAAGGCCTTCAAAAAGATGCGGAATCTTAAGATACTTATAATCAGAAATGCACAATTTTCTACAGGTCCCAAGCATCTCCCCAACAGCTTAAGGGTGTTGGATTGGAAGGGGTATCCTTGTCCATCTTTACCTTCTGATTTTAAGCCCAAGGAACTAATTATCCTCAAAATGCCAGAGAGTTTCCTCAAACGGGACATACCCCTCAAGGCATGCAGTGTATTGGCACTTTTATCATTATTTTGTGTTATCATGATGCTAGAACACTTAAAAAATTATTCCATGCCATGAATGCTGTCAGTATTAGTGTTTATTTTTTGATGTTTTATGGTGTTCTTACAATTTATTGAGACATTGTTGCTTTCAATCTTGTGTTGCAGAAGTTTCAATCTTTGAGTGTGATGAATTTCAGAGGTTGCAAATTTTTAAGACAAGTTTCCGACTTATCTGCAGTCCCAGATTTGAGGGAATTGTGTTTGGAAGGCTGCAACAAGTTAACTGAAGTTCATGCGTCCATTGGATTTCTTGGTAAACTTAAAAGGCTGAGTGTCAAAAACTGTTGGAAGCTCAAGACCTTTCCAAGTATGAAGTTAGCATCCCTAGAGTTTCTCGACCTTTCAGGGTGCTCCAGCCTCACAAGATTCCCAGAAATATTAGGAACAATGGAAAATATTAAAGATGTCTGTTTGACCTTTTGTGGCATAGAAGAATTGCCTTTGTCATTCAAAAACCTTGTTAGCTTAGAAAAATTAAAACTTTCATGTTGTAGAAGTATAGAAAAAATTAGAGGCATTCCACCAAATCTAAAAGAATTATCAGCACTAAACCTTGATTGGTACTCACACTTAAGCTTGGAGTCTCGTAGCATTTTACTGTGTCAGGTTAGTCTCTTTGTGGATAATCATGGACATATTTGTGAAGATAGAGAGAAAATGTATTTTCTTATTATCAAGGTTGATGTACAAGAGCCTACTTATAGGCTAGAAGGAAGACAGGATAATAATCCCTAATTAATGCTAATGATAACTCATAAAGCCTAATAAGAGCCTACATAATCAGCAAGAATATTTACAATAATTACAGAATATTCTCACACTCCCCCTCAAGTTGGATCATATATGTCGATCATGTCCAACTTGCTTATACAATTATCAAATGCAGGTTTGAGGAGCGCCTTCGTTAGTACATCAGCCGCTTGAAGGTTTGTCGGAAGAAAGATCAAACATATGGTCCCTTCTTCAACTTTTTCTCTGATGAAATGTCTGTCTATCTCCACATGCTTTGACCTCTCGTGCTGAACAGGATTTAAGGCCATGCTTATAGCTGCCTTATTGTCACAATAGAGTTTGAGTGGCAAATCCACTTGGACCTGTATCTCGCAAAGAACACGTTTTAGCCACATTTCCTCCATTATTCCTTGAGCCAACGCCCTTAATTCAGCTTCAGCACTGCTTTTTGACACAACCCTCTGTTTCTGACTCTTCCAAGTTACTAAATTCCCCCATACAAAGGAGCAATAACCAGAAGTAGATCTTCGGTCAGGATGTGTTCCTCCCCAACTTGCATCAGTGTAAACTTCAATCGATCTTCGTTCTTGTTTCCGGAAGAACAAACCTTTCCCGGGAGTACCTTTTAGATACCTCAAGATCCTGTACGCAGCATCCATATGCTTCTTTCTTGGATCACTCATATATTGACTAGCAACACTTACTGCAAACGCTATATCAGGTCTTGTGTGGGAAAGATAAATTAGCTTCCCAACAAGTCTTTGATATCTTTCTTTATCCACTGGCTCTTCTAGCTCTTTATCTTCCTTTTCAGCTTCAGCATCATCATCAAGATCATCCTCTTCTGAATCCCCCTCTTCTCTAGGCTTCTTCTTTTTCTTAGGAGGTACAATAGGAGTTGGTTCAGGACTACACCCCAACATGCCTGTCTCTTCGAGGAGATCCAGTATATACTTCCTTTGGGACACATAAACTCCTTTCCTTGATCTTGCAACTTCCATTCCAAGAAAGTACTTCAGATTCCCTAGGTCTTTGACTTCAAATTCCTTGCCAAGCGCAAGTTTTATCCTAGACATTTTATCAATATGATCTCCTGTAAGAATTATATCATCAACATACACAATAAGGATACATCTCCTTCCTCCCTCTGTTTTGACAAACATAGTATGATCTGATAAACATTGTTTGTAGCCTTCAACTTTCAGGACCTTTGAAAACCTGTCAAACCAAGCCCTAGGAGACTGTTTCAGGCCATAGAGAGACTTCTTCAACTTGCAAACCTTATCACCTCTTCCCTCGTCAAAACCAGGAGGTAAAGTCATGTAAACTTCTTCTTTAAGCTCTCCGTTCAAGAAGGCATTCTTAATGTCCATCTGATGAAGTGGCCAGTCCAAGTTAGCTGCTACAGACAATAAAACTCGGATAGTATTCAATTTTGCCACTGGTGCAAACGTCTCTTGGTAGTCTAGACCATAAGTCTGAGTGAAACCTCTTGCCACAAGTCGTGCTTTTAACTTGTCAAGAGTACCATCAGCCATATACTTAGGGGTAAATACCCATTTGCAACTAACAAGTTTCTTGCCTCTCGGTTTTTCAACCACAGCCCACGTCTCATTCTTCTCAAGAGCTCTCATCTCCTCCATAACTGCTGCTCTCCATTCAGGTACCTCAAGTGCTTCCTGAATGTTTTTAGGAACATGGACTTTATCCAAACCGGTAACAAATGCCCTATAGCCTGAGGAAAGAGCATTATAGGACATATACTTTTGAATTGGATGTAGAGTACACGATCGAGGCTGTTTCCTGTGAGCAATAGGCACATCAAGGTCATTATATTCATTAACATTTATATGAATTTCCTGAGATACCTCTGGAACAGTCTCTTCAGCAACCACCACTTCTGGCTCCTTTGGTTCTTCAGGAGCTATCACTGGTTCTGAATGCTTGAGTGCTTCAGATGCAAGTTTCTTTCCTCCCTTAGATTTTTGCCTTCGTGAGTACACCATCATATCTTTGTTCCCTGCATTCAAATTTTGCACAAGAGATGGTTGGGTTAAGGGAGGTTCGATTTGTGGTGGTGGTGATGGCTCTGTCTGTGGTATAGATGGAGGTGGTGGCTCTGTTTGTGGTAAAGGTGAAGGTGATGGCTCTATCTGTGGTAGGGTTATCCATTGTTCAAGAGTGTTATATTCTTGTACAGGTTCAGGTACCCAAGTCTGAGATTCACTCGTTCTCTCCCCCTGAATTGAAGATTTGGGATAGAAAGGTGTATCTTCATAAAAAGTAACATCAAAACTTACAAATAGGTGTTTAGAGACAGGATCAAAACATTTGTACCCCTTTTGAGTTGGAGAATACCCAAGAAAAATACATTTCACTGCACGAGGATCAAATTTGTTATTTGGATGAGCATGAACAAAGGCAGTACAACCAAAGACACGAAAGGGAAGATTTGATTCAAGGTGAGTGGTAGGAAAGATACTTTGTAACATTTTTAGTGGAGTTTCAAAAGATATCACCTTATTTGGCATTCGGTTGATGAGGTGGGTGGCAGTTAAAATGGCATTTCCCCAATAAAACTTTGGTACATTTGAAGTGATCATAAGAGCCCTAGTGACTTCCAAGATGTGTCTATTTTTCCTTTCAGCAATCCCATTTTGTTGAGGGGTATGAACACACGAACTTCTATGGATAATACCATGAGTTTGGAGAAAATCACTCAAAGTTCGGTTAAAATATTCAGTGCCATTGTCAGAATGTAAAACTTTGATACTTGTATTAAATTGATTTTTAATCATAGCATAGAAACTCATGAAAGCATTTGGTGCCTCAGACTTGTCCTTCAACAGATAAACCCAACAAACACGAGTATGATCATCTATGAAAGTAATAAACCCCCTTGCTTTGGTACGGTTTGGGTTGCGGGAAGGTCCCCATAAATCACTATGAATGGTAGTGAATGGTTTGGTAGGAATATATGGAGCTCTAGGATATGATGACCGGTGGTGTTTGGCCAATTCACATATTTCACATTTCATATCAAGGTTTGATGGTGGGCTAATAGTTGGAAACATACGGGATAAATAATGGAAATTAGGGTGACCCATTCTCTTGTGCAACAACATAATATCTTCATTTTTAGAGATTGTGTTACATACCCTTCTGATAGGTTGGTGACTCACTCTGGCGTCGTCAAGGAAGTAAAGTCCCTCGCATTCCTTAGCATGACCAAACACCATCCCCGATGATAGATCCTGAAACACACAATGAGTAGGCAAAAAATTAGCAGAACAATTTGATTGTTTTGTCAACTGACTGACAGATAGTAAGCTGCACGCTAATTTCGGCACATGTAAAACAGATTCCAGAGTGATACTCTCTGAAATTTTAATACTCCCTTTCCCAGCAATAGAAGCAAGTGAACCATCAGCAATTTTCACTTTCATGTTGCCGGCACACGGGATGTAAGAAGTGAACAACTTGTGATTGTCAGTCATGTGATCAGAGGCACCAGAATCAACAATCCACACCTGCTGATTCTGAGAAGTTTTCAAGGCTTGGAGAAAGTTACCCCGTTTTGCCACAAAGGTTAACGATACAGTTTCCACTGCGACACTTGTTTCGGTCGATGAATGAATTGCCCTCCTTACTACCAAACTCAGGAAACACATGGCAGCATTGACTAAGAGGTTTGCAATCACCATCTTCATCGTTTCTGAAACTCCAATTGCAAATAAGCTTCCAAGGTAGGTACTAATCAAGAACCAGAGCATTTGGACAGCAAGATTCTCAACCATGAAGACACTACCTATTCTGGAAAATAATGCACCCGACCTCGGATTTGACATTTGAGACCAGAGACTTGCCGGAAATGAAGCTGCGAACACGGCGGACGAAACCACCTGAAATACTGCCGCCGCACGCGCCGCCACACGCGCGCGGCCGCCGGGATGTTCGCCGGCGCGTGGGGCTCACACGCGCCGTCGGAGACGGCGAAACTTCGGGGTTCTTCCGCGAGGACCTTCCTCTCTCCGATGGGCCAGGCGGTGACATCCAGAACAGCTCCGATCAACGCGCACAATTTCTGCCCTAACATTTGAAAGGGAAGTTCCATGGCTATGAAACTCTAATAACTAATTTGACTACTTTTGAGCACCTGCTCTGATACCATGTGGATAATCATGGACATATTTGTGAAGATAGAGAGAAAATGTATTTTCTTATTATCAAGGTTGATGTACAAGAGCCTACTTATAGGCTAGAAGGAAGACAAGATAATAATCCCTAATTAATGCTAATGATAACTCATAAAGCCTAATAAGAGCCTACATAATCAGCAAGAATATTTACAATAATTACAGAATATTCTCACACTCTTTCTTCCAATGTTTTAATTGCATCTATATGATGAATGATGATCTACTTTGAAAAGAAGTCGGCGCCAACAGTCACATTATGTATTTGATAAAAAAATGACATGACATTTGAACGATTATATTAGGAATAACTTTGTTCTTCATCCGTTTGTAACAGGCTTTGCATGAGGTTGATGGCTTGAAATTCATAGTAGAAGGAGATAATATCCCAGAATGGCTTGACCACTATGCTGAGGGAGATTCATGGTCTTTTTGGTTCCAAAATGAGTTCCCAAACATGGCTGTGTGTTTTGGTGCATTGATAGAGGACACTTGGCACTCACCACCAAAAATGCATATTGATGTCCTAGTTAATGGCACGGATGTTGGATTGCTAGAAGGGCAAACAATTTTTGCACCACTTACAACACCACATGTCTTTTTATTTGATTTGCGACGACTCATTCTTGAGAATAAACTGGAAAGTGTAGTTTCAGAGCGTCAATGGAACCATGTGAAGATATCATGTGCCTTGAGTTACATGAAGTGGACTCCAGGGGAAATGGATCAAAAATATGTTATAGCTAGGGGAAAATGGAGTGGAGCATATGTGTACAAGCAAAAATCTCGAATGGAAAATATTGTATTCATAAATCATAGCCAGGAAGCTGTACCAAAGTCATTGAATGGAACTTCTATGAATTCAGCCAGATCTGCTGAGCTATTCCTGCGTAGAATGAAGTGGCCTATCCTCGATTTCAATGTCGGTCTAAACCGTAGAAACAATGCAGGCATGTCCCCTTTGCCCAAACTCACCACTGAATCTCAGTCTGTTACTAATGTGAGAAAAAGAAAGAGAGACGGGAGAGATCTATCTATATGTGTCCCATCTCTTTTCGCTTCTTATCTTCACTCTGCCACTTGGATAAGTATGGATGAATGAGAAGGAAAATGCTGTTTACCAAGAAGTAAATGCCAAGAAACATTGTAGAATGGTCTGCTGTGGTAATTGGTTCATTTAGATCTCTTCAAAAACTTTGTTAAATGTACTTTGGATATAGAAATAAGATATCCAATTCATAAATTGTTCCTGAATTATTAGATCTATCTCCTACGAATCCACACAGTCATGGTGAGATAAGACCACCTCAATAGCCACTACGCACATATAGAAAAAGATTTCCTCCTACTTGCATGCATAGGCAATAGACTACTGTGAGCAAAGAAATATGATGATTTCCTCCTACATACGAGTCAAATGTGGTATTGAGTATCCGTGCTACTAACATGAAATGAAGCAAATCAAGATTGACTGTGTTTTTTTTTAAAAAAAAATGACAGTAATTCTTAGTCGTGCTTTACAGAAACTTAGAAGCAAGAACTAATCATTCATCCAAATCGGTTAAATTTAAAGCTAGTTTTCTGATTTATGAACTAATTTATAATATAGTTTTCACATGTTTTTTTAGAAATACCATGTTGTATGTGTCTAATCAAACAGTTTATTTACGTTGATAATTTTTTTTTTGAATTAGTAGCTGAGACTTATATAAAAAATGATGGATGTACTTGTTGAACTTTTAAGAATTGAGACTTGAAACCCCTCTTGAGTTTGACTTTGCCACCAGAACGGTTGTGTGATTTCCTCTAACCTGCGTTCTCCATTTGACTTGACTTTTATAATATAAAATGGGAAAATGAATCATTTCAACTAACAAAATTTAAATATTTGGATCAATCCGTACATATAAAAAGATAAAGAAACTGATAATAAGATGTATGATGAAAAGTTAACGTGGTAATGAAAAAATCATTTGAACTAATTTTAAGAGAAGATCGAATAGCATGAAATCCTCTCAATAGAATAAAAAACAAAAAAAATTGCAAAATAAAATTATTGCACAGGGTCTTGATTAATAGTTAACCAAAACTTTGATTGTTAATTGAACAACAGATGTGATCCATTTAACCATAATACCTAATAAATAATTGAATGAGTCTTATTGGTATAATTAATGAATTATTCTATAGGATCGCAAAGCATTGAATTTTTGTTTTGTTTTTTTTTTTTTTTGAGAACATCATGCTGGTAGTTTTGTTTTGCGAGGTGGAGCCAACCATATTAGTGGCACATGTATTGCTTCTCCAAGTTCCCACCATTCTTGCAAGGTTGTTAAGGGACTAACTTATAATTTGGATAGAATTAAGGGATCAAAACTCTAATGTGAATTTTCAATTTGAAGTTAGTTGTCAATCCATGACTATCATTTTCCTTCCTCGAAACTCCATACACATTTCACAGAATCGTGACGATGATAATTTTAACTTTAAAAACACAAATAAAAAAGGAACATCATTTTTCCACAAAGAATATTTTTTTAAAAAATAAAAATGTCAGCTCTTACATGTGAAAACGCTTAATAAATGCACAGCCAAACAAGAAGTCAAAATCAACGCAATAGTTGACATAATTTGATAATTTAAAAAAATCAGAAAATTAATCTTTTCACGTATCAATATCTTATAAAATATTGAAAAAGACACATTGTTTTTGGATATGTTCATTATTATTTTCTTTTTGCCAACAGTAATGTTCATTAATTATGAACTAAATAAATTACAAATTAAAACGCACCGAAGTCTTATCCAGCCACATACATCTTTCAAGAGTTATTAAAAAACTTTCATGAGTTGAATTATACAGTGATGATTCAAAACTAAATAGTGTATTACTACAAATGAGCAATAATTTTTAGATTGAATAATGCTAATACTTATTATTCAATCCAGTTTAACAGATCATTGAAGGTATTAACTTGATGCATTTATATATTTCTGTATGAGCTGGTATCCTGCTTACTTTTACATCAGTCTATTATTACTATGAGCAATCCATTTGATAAGTTTTACATTTTATTAAAAAGTCAAGGGATTAAAATACTAATAATTCTTAGGTAGTTGCTTAATATTCATTATTCAACCATAGCTAAAGAAGATTATTAGCTAAACAATTCCTCATTCAAGATGCTCCTTCATCACTTGCAACTTCCAACATATAAGAGTTTGGTCTAGTAGAAGGATTAAGGCCTCAAGTTTCAAATGAGTGCTAAGAAAAGTGTTTAAATGTTTGATAGTGCCTCGAACATAATTGCTTCCAATATGAAATTACTTGTGCGCTACGCTAGCTAAATAATTCTGAAGCATTCCTTTCAATTAGCCATCATGGAAGACCTATCACCATCTTCCTCCTCCATCACCTATGGATGGACTTATGATGTGTTCCTTAATTTTAGAGGTGAAGACACTCGTTTTGATTTTACCATGAATCTCTACAAAGCTCTGCATCAAAAGGGTATTCATACATTTATAGACAATGAGGGGCTTAAAAGAGGAGAAGGGATTACTCCATCACTTGTTAAAGCAATCCAAGAATCTACAATAGCTATCACAATTTTCTCAAAGAACTATGCTTCCTCAACATTTTGTTTAGATGAGCTTGTTCATGTCCTTGATTGCATACAGAAAAGAGGTCAGTTGGTTTTGCCAATTTTCTATGATGTTGATCCATCGGACGTGAGACATCAAAGAGGAAACTATGAAGAAGCATTTACTAAACATGAGAAGAGGTTCAACAATGATAAAAAGAAGGTGAAGAAATGGAAGCAGGCTCTGAAAGATGCTGCTGATATTGCTGGTTTTCATTTCAAACCTGGGTATTTGACTATCACCCTTCTTTTTCTTTGGGAGCTTAACCTTTCTATTTTATGATTGTTTGTCATTGCAATATTAACATGTAAGAAAGGCTAGTAAGAAGCAATAGGCATCAATACAGATTTCAACTCAACTGATTATTTTCAGGTGATTCAAAGTCTTGCATTTTGTCAAATGAAAATATCTTGTTTTGTTTTCGTTCAAAGTCAAACAATAAGCATGCCTTATCAGGTTATGCATTTCTTAAGGGGGACAGATTAAGAGAATTAATTTAGTTTACTTTGAAGTTGGCATCTATATGTTACTAATTTACCATATCTGAATATTTGGACAGATTAAGAGAATTAATTTAGTTGATAATTTGTAACAAATTTGAATTGATTTTTCTAAGGTATTGGTTTTACTTCTGACTGACTTTGAATGAAATCCCCTTAATATGTGTAATCAACGGGTATACTTTAGAAATGGAATTATAAATTTGGTAGATAAATTCGTTGATATTTATAATTTAGGACCAAATCAAACTCCCAATGACCTTTTATATTAAAGGCTTGAGGCAATATATCTAACAACTTTCAGAAGTATATGCAATATTAAAATGCCATTGTTATATCTGAAGGGATATCAAGTGTTTGATTTGATGCGTTTTGAATGCACTTTAAATTTTAACAAGATGTTGAGATTGAAATTAACGTTTCTTAACATTTTGTGATTGGGACAGGCAAGAACATGAAAGCGATTTAATTGAAAGGATTGTAAAAGAAGTGTCAAGGAGAATTAACCGCAAGCCTTTACACATTGCTGATTATCCAGTTGGACTTGAGCATCGAGTGAGAAAAGTAAATTCTCTTCTAGATGTTGAATCTGATGAAGAAGTCCAAATGATAGGAATTTGTGGCATGGGTGGAATAGGCAAAACGACAATTGCTAGAGCAGTATGCAATTTAATTACTGATTCATTTGAAGCATTTTGTTTCGTTGCAAATGTCAGTAAAAACTCACTTAAGCATGGCCTAGTCTATCTCCAAAAGTTGCTTCTTTCTAAGTTGGTTGGGGAAGATTTCAACTTCATTGACATCAATCAAGGAATTCCAATAATGAAACAAAGGCTTCACAGGAAGAAGGTTCTTATTGTTCTTGATGATGTTGATGGGACAAAGCAATTGCAAGCAATTGCTGGGGCATTTGATTGGTTTGGTTCTGGAAGTAGAATCATTGTAACAACAAGGGATAAGCATATACTAGCAAGGCATGGTTGTGAAAGAATTTATGAGGTAGAGAGTTTAAATGAAGATGAAGCTCTTAAACTACTTAAATGGAATGCCTTTAGAGAAAACAGCGTTGACCCAAGTTTTGTGGACATTTTAAACAAAGTAGTACTCTATGTTGGTGGTCTTCCATTGGCTTTGGAAGTCATTGGTTCCAACTTGTTTAGCAAGGGAATACAAGATTGGAATTCTGCATTAGATAATTATAGAAGAATCCCCAACAGAGAGATCCAACAGGTTCTCAAATTAAGCTATGATGCCTTGGACCAAATTGAGAAGGAAATTTTTCTTGATATTGCTTGTTGCTTTAGAGGAGACAGCTTGGAATATGTCACAAGTGCTCTAAGTGCTCGTGGCATATGCCCTGATTATGGTATTAAGGTGTTGATTGATAAGTGCCTCATAAAGATTGACCATGGCCTTGTGACAATGCATGATTTGATTCAAGATATGGGTAAAGAAATTGTAAGACAAAAATCACCAAATGAACTAGGCAAACGATCTAGATTGTGGTTTCATGAAGACATTCTTCAAGTTTTAGAAGGAGATATGGTATGTGAAGATTCAACCACTTCTATATTTTGTAGCTAATATTTATTTATTTTAGTTAAGGGGTTGGCTGAAAAGTCAATGTTTGGAAATTTTAATGGACAAAAAACCTGATATGTTTTTTTGTAAAAAGATATGGTATATTTTCATGCGCAAAAAGTATTAGTATCATGCAAGGTTTCATAAATAAAAAATATTGATACTTTAATTCTGGTCATTTTACTATGTAAAATTTCTAAACAATGAGATTTTCCAAATCTATTCCTAACACATCTAACAAATTTAGTCGCTGACATATGTTTGGTTTGGAAGGGAACTGAGAAGATTGAAGCCATAAATATACACATGCCTAGAGACACAGTGATTAATTGGAGTGGATTGGCCTTCAGAAAGATGCAAAATCTTAAAATACTTATTGTTAGAAATGCAAGATTTTCCACAGGTCCCAAGCATTTCCCAAACAGTTTGAGATTACTAGACTGGAAGGGATATCCATATCCTTCTTTACCATATGATTTTTGTCCCAAGGAATTAATCATCCTCAGGATGCCTGGCAGTTTCCTCAAATTAGATTCATCACTCAAGGCATGTACAATATTCCGGTTATGTAATATGTTGTTTGTTTCATTTTGAAGCAGAAATAATTTATGCTGATAATAGATGCATAATAGACAACAAAATTCTGTCATCTTTTTTCTATTCAATGATTTGGGTTTTGATTATTGAGTATCAAGATGAGTTAACTTTTAATAACGCTTTTGCAGAGATTCCAGTCTATTAGTGTGATGGATATTAAGGGATGTAAATCTTTAACAGAGCTGCCTGACATGAGTGGAGTTCCAAATTTGAAGGAACTGTGCTTGGATTTCTGCGAGAATCTGACTAAAGTTCATGTTTCTATTGGATTTCTTCATAGACTTGAAAGATTAAGTATTACTTATTGCTGCAACCTAAAGACCTTTCCAAGCATCTCATTAACATCCCTTGAATTGTTTGACCTTTCATGGTGCTCCAGGCTCGGAGATTTCCAGAAATATTAAGAACAATGGAAAATATAAGAGATGTCCGTTTGGATCACAGTGGCATAGAAGAATTGCCATTGTCATTCAGAAACCTTACTGGGTTACAATATTTGGATCTTTCAAATTGTGAACACCTTCAAGAATTTAGAGCACTCCCACCAAATTTGCAAGAATTGGAATTGGAAGACAGACACTTGAGTTCAGAGTCTTGTAGCATATTGTTGAGTCAGGTACTTCTCTCTTTACTACTCTATTGAATACCTTTTATGACTCTTAAGAGATTTTTGCATGCCAACATTTATGAAACAAAGAAATGTTCTTTTCCAACAAAAAATGAGTTTAATATAAGCCACTTCATGTCTGTACTATTAAAAAACAATATTAAGAGAATAGCAACATGACTAGAAAAAGGCTTCCCTTTGTTAATAACCTTATAACTTAGTGGCATGTAAACTAGACTACAAAAGCGAGGTCACATGTTTGACATTGTTCGCCATATCAGGCTGGCACAAACTGTTTCTTATAAATGTTGTTTTGAAACAGGCACTGCGTGAGGTTGATGGTTTGAGGTTTGTAATGTTAGAGGACAAGGTGCCAGAATGGTCTGACCACTACACTGAGGGCCATTCGATTAGTTTTTGGTTCCGATACACATTTCCAAACATGGCCGTCTGTTTTGGTGGAGAAAGTAACATAGGACACCATGGGGAGCTCATCCTAAATGGCTCAGTATATGTCAATGGTGAATTGTTGGAATCTATAATCGAAGAGAAAGTTTTTGGAAGAATTACATCTGAGCACACCTTTTTGGTTGATTTACAAAACCTAATTCAAGAAGATAAACTAAAGAGGGCAGCTTTAAAGCGTGAATGGAATAAGATGCAGATTTGCTGTACCTTGCGCCATAGAAGAAATCAAACATGGGCAAAAGCAAAGGGAATATATGTGTACAAACAGAAATCTAGAATGGAAGATATTCGATTCACAAATCCCAACGAGGAAATCTCTCCCTAATTTTTTGGACGAAGGCTCCATGACAAATCCTACAGATTTTTCTGAGAATAATTGTGCACAAAATCAAGTGGCCAAGGATTTCAAAGGCAGTGCCAATGGCTTATCACAATTTACATGATAATAAATACAGTACAATCATATGTATAAAGTATAAATTGCACAAAACACCAGCCTTTCATGCAAGTATTTTATGTTGAGTTTCATGAACGTTTTCTCACTTGCTCCAACATGCATGCGTCGAAATTTGCAGATGGTGTACATCTAAGTTCTAACCTCATTTAAATTAGAAATAGATTATCTTAGGAGTTGACTAAAGCCATCTTAACCTGAGTAACTCCTTAATACTCCATTTAATTAACTAAAAGTCTATAACCACTTTATCCTACTTTTTTTGGAAAAGAGCGTGGTTCCATTCGCTTGCAGCCAAAAAAAAGTGGAATCCCTCCATCTATTCTTCCTGCAAGGTTATTATACAAAGAACTTGGAATACATCGATCATACATTTTATATACGATGCATGTGGGAAATGTTTCCCACCTGGATGATTATAAAAAGTACTCCATATACATGCAGTAGCAGAACTAATCTTACTGTGTTCTTTGGAGAAAAAAATCAACAACGCATAAATTGCCATATAAATCACTGGAGCACATGAAATTCTGAAGCTCTTATGAGGAAAAATACAAGATATATGCCAACCACAACTTTTCCAAGCAAAAATCCAGCAAATAAGTTATTTTGAAGCCCATTAGTATTCTATCTTCCTAGTTCAAAATAAATGGAAAAACATACACTGATCAAAGAGTTGAATAATTAAAGGAGAAGAGGGTATGAGGGGCTGAGATCAAATTCCTCATTTAAGACCACGATTACCGTCCACAGTGTATCAAGCTACCAGCACCAAGGAACAAACCAAATACAGCTGCACTTCCCAGAGTTGTCTGCCCAATATGTCTAATCTTTAGAAGGCCGGGAACCTGCATGGTTTGAAGATCATAAACCTTGTTAAACCATTTCAAAAGTAAGCTACACATTTCAGCAGAGCACCCCCACTGAACTGATGACCAAACAGAGGTACATAATTGCTGTCTAGATAAGCAGTGAATTAAATAGCTCCAACTGGCTAATTAGTTATAGCAAAGCATTACACTACAATCAGTAATAGCATGACCCTATATGGAAATTCCCAGTTCCCTCAATCCATTCACACATCACAATATTTAGATCATATGACGTAGATCTAAAGGCATTCACATTAATAACACAGCTTATGACCACCTTATCCAGCACCTCAGCAGCATACACTTCTAATTTTATCGACTGGTAACAAATTCTCAAATCTACAAGCATGAGAATCTAGGTTTTAACAGAAGCTATTTTTTTCAGCTTTTTCAGAAGCTATTCTAGAATCTATTCTTCAAAAGAGTTTTTCAGCATTTTTCCCAGAAGCTATTCTACAAAAGTTATATCGAAACAGACCCTACATCAAAAGGATTGGTAATCCAGACCTCTACCCAAACCCCACCCCAACCTCACAATCTCAAGGTTCTAGCAAAACAACGTTTAAAGCTATTATTTGCATCCTTAGGACTTTTTTGGTTATAAGAAACACAAAGAGCTTGTTTCAATTACTTTTAACAACTAAAAGTAGGCTGAAAGATTCAAGTTGCTTTCTCAAGTGTCCCATGCTGTCAACAGTGCAACTATCCAATGGCCCTAGCCCCTAGGTGTAACAAAAATTAGGCCAAATTTATCTTTCACTCAACCAATTGAATTAACAGGTATGCATAGAAAATTCAATAGCAAAAATCAAAGTAGACAGGAAAAAAACCAAACTTCATCTCAAGAAAGTATTCTTGCATCTGAGCAAGAAAAACAATAAGCCTAATGTATATAGCACTACTCAAAATATAACCTATAACCTTAAACCTTGAACATGAAATGGCAGAGTCACACAACACATCACAAATCAAAATTGCCCATCAACACTTCAAACAAACCAATAACAAATAATTCTATATGAATATATACATACATACCTTATACCTAACAGCCTCATATGTTCCATAGACGGCACCTACATACAAATAATTCAACAAATTACACACACTAAAGAAATAGCTTTTGTACAGGGAAAACCTAGAAAGACATAATTTACTATTTAGGAAACTTAATTTAACCTAACAATTACGAATTAAGATTACTCGATAAGAGGACAGAAGAGTAGTGATCGTGAGAATTCTAAAGAGGGTTGCAATAAGATTGAAAGTATTCGGAGAAGTTAAGGAAGAGACTGACCGACGGCGCCGCCGATAGCGCCGCCAAGGGCGGCTCCGGTGGTGACACGAGTGAGGCAGCTGTCTCTAGCCATGTGTGAATGTGTGATGATGTTCTGATTCTGAGTGCTTTTGAGATTTTAGGGGGTGCCAAAACGACATGTCGTTTAACCATGGATGGGGCCCAATTTTATGAAACAAACTTTGTGCTATGTGTCCGTGTTGTGTTGTGGTACCAACTACCAAGCAAGAATAAGAATCTATGGGCCGGGAGAAAAATGGAAAATAGATGTTTGTTTCTTTATGGAAAAGAAAGAGATATTTCTTCTTGATCAAGATTAGTTAAATTGATAGTATTTCTTTTAAGATAGTCACTATTCAAAATGAGTTGAAAAAAAAAGAAATATTTATCATTAATCGCCTAAAACTGAAAATGAAATCGATTTTCTTTTAATCTTCAAGGTGAAAAAGTTGGACTCACAAGTATTGCATGCGCTAAACTATAAAGGTGTTTTCTCACTTATTTATTTTTGTATTGAAGGAAATGATAAGGTCACCCCAAAATATATATAAAGAAACTCTTTCTCTAGCAACCATGTTCAGTTTGGAGGCATGGTCATGTTTTGGGTAGTGGATAGGATTTGTTTGGTTGAATTACCGAGTGTGTTTAACAAAAAAATGAATTATAATTTTATTGGAAAAGGAGATACAGAAGTAATTGTAACCTGCATTGACCCACACATTTGAAATTGCATAGAGCATCATCCTTTCCTTTCAAGGAATTGGTACAAGATTCTAGATGTATTCTTAATTTAGATTGGAAAGTCTAAATAGAGAAAACCTTGTAATAGCCATTTTTAGCAAAGTCCTCGCATAGAGTGCAAGAAAAATGTGTGTTTGATTATCCCTTCCTTTCAATGAGCGGAATCCAAATCAAACCTCATATGCTCTTTATAGCTTCTATTTTGCAGTAATGATATCCATTTATCAAAAAAAGAAATAATATCTAGTCTGCATTCAAAAAAGATCAAAATTCTTAGTTTGTCAGTGGCTCAAAACCTTTAATATTCAACCTCTCATATTTGTATTACCAAAATTGCCTTTACTTTTAGGTTTCTCTCCTTCACTTCACTTTCTTCTTGCTCCACTTAAATCTCCCGCCATTCCTCATAAATTAGTTGTCATTTAAAAAAGAATGATAGCAGCCGGCATAAGATGATTATCCATTGATTATAAAGTTATTGTGCTCTATCAGTAATTACTTGACTAACAATAATTAATTTTCCTAGTGCTTTGATCAACAGCAATAACAATAAAGTTTTATCCCACTTGTAGGGTTGTCTATATGAATTATATAACGTCATTATATTTTATCAGTAACCAAATATTTGGGTATATATCATTCACCAATAGATCTCATTTTATAAGCTCACAAAGTGTTTATCTTCGTCTCCAACTCCCTCTTTTAATTGGATTCCAAATTGTTTGGTTCGTCATCCTCACGGGCACATCTAAAGGTCTTCCTTGAATATGTCTAAATCACCTCAAACGATTTTCTATCAATTTCTCAGTAATGAGAAATACTCCTCATTCTCATATATGATAGTAATTCTAAATCTTATCCTTTCTAATATGATCACACATTCATATCAACATCCTCATTTCGGATCAATAGCAACCAAGTGATTAACACTGAATCCAACAATCCAACTTCACTAATCGGAGTGACCCTTAGCTTACAACTCAAGTGATGTCAATTTAATTAGTGATACATATTTCATATCCATATGTCCATATTTGTCACCGAAATTTTTTTAGATTTACATTTTGTCTTGAAAGCCCTAGAAAGGACAATATATATATATATATATATATATATATATATATATTATATATATATAATATATATATATATATATATAACGATTGGACTTTGACTATTCTATAAAATCTGAAACAAATATTGATAAGGCAACAATTTGTTGATTTTAGCTTGATGGTCTGAAGTGGATCCCCAAGGTGTGGATCCCGCCATTTAGCCCAAAGGTGCCAAGTTCGAACCCCCGGGAAGTCAGTCACCCCGTTTACGGGAATCCCGGCTGGCGACTTCGGATTAGTCGGTTCCCGAAGGGAGCCGGATACGGAAGGCTTTAAGCAAAAAAGACCTGCACGTTCATTCTTTTCCGGTAAATCCTACCCTGTAACGTAAAACTTGCACTTTAATCTGTTGGCACCACAATTCAAGATTGACTTTTCCATCTTCCCCACTACCTATTTATTTATTTCCCAATTTACCCCCACAATTTCTCACACACTGTAAGCTCCTCCTTCGTCTTCTTCTTCAATGGACGACGACGACAATTCCTTCTCCGACCACAAACTCTGCGGCTTCCTCTTCACCGTCCTCTCCGTCACGCCTTCACAATCCACTCTATCCTTCAACGATCGCTGCGATATCTTCGGCGATAATTCCAATGCCGCCGGATTTAGGTCCCAAAACGGCGTCGTTTTACTCCCCGTGGATTATTCACAGGACAACAACGCCGATTCATCCAAGTGTGAAGCGAAGGTTTCTGGTAAGAGGTCGAGAAAGAAGGGCAATTTGGGGAGGGAAAAAAGTGGGGATTGTAGTGGTGGGAGTTTGAGTTTGAGGAGGAAGAGGATGACGAAGATTGGGATGGTGAATGGGAGTGTTAGTGTGATTCATCAGCTTCATGCTTTGGTTAGCAGAAAGTGCTTAAAGATTGATGCTTTTGTTGTTTTTGTTGATGTTGGAGATTATGGGGTGTGTGAGGAGATGGCTAGAGCTGTGGTTTTGATTGATGTCTATCTTCCTGTTGATTTGTGGTGTGGCTGGCAGTTTCCTAGGTCTGGGCCCACTGCTGGTGCCCTTTTTCGCCATTTGAGGTTTGTCATTCAAAAAAGGAATTTTTTTTAAATAGTAGTTTAGTGGTTTGATAGTAACTTACAGAACGTGACTTATTCGTGAATAATATACTAGAGAGTTAGTGAATGATAGAGTACGATGACGTCGTATGATACATGTAGCTGACCTACACGTAGTGGGATAGGGCTTTGTTTTTGTTGTTGTTATTGTTGTTAGTGGTTTGACAGTAATGTGTTGTTAATTTGTGTTGTGTTGTGCACTGGCGATGGTTAGTCCCTGTTTGGAGCAGATTGGTGGAGGGATTATGAATGTTTTAGTGTATTTGCAAAGCATAATTTTGACATGCATTTGTAAATATAGGTGGTTTGTTTTTACTATCGGAGTGTTGACTGCATGATCTTTCAAGGGATGTGGAGGTACTGAAATAAGAAATGTAAAATATGTGTTATGTGTAGAAATCCGCATCGTTAGTGGAGTTGCGATTTTGACTTAAAGAATGGTTGAGTGTGTTTCTGACTAGGCATTATTAGTTAATAGGGCCTTTTAAATAAAAATTAACCATTTAACCCCTTCTCTCTCGATTTTTTTTTTTTACTTATGAGCCTGAGTCTTAGTTTGCTGACACATGGTTTCTACAGGTGTGATTGGGACGAGAGAAGGTCAGTTCTTTCTTGCTCAAACTATATTAGGGAGATCCAGGGGGCTAGTGAGAGCATTTGGAACCCTTGTGACTGTCATGTATTCGGTTGCAAACTCCACCACCATGTGAGAGATTCTTCCAAGAATAGTCTATTTGAACTCCATGAAATTTTTAAGAGTATACCTGGTGTAGGAAAGGAGCGAAAGCCTGATGATTCCAGGATAGTTCCTTTGAAAGACTCTTGTAGATCTGGAATTTGGGAGTTATCTGATGACATTTTGATAAAAATTGTAGCTCCCCTAGACCCATTGGACATTGCTAGGGTTTCTGCAACTTGCCGTCATCTGAGATCCTTGACTGCTTCAATAATGCCTTGTACAAAGTTAAAACTGTTTCCTCACCAGCAGACAGCTGTTGAGTGGATGTTGCATCGGGAGAGAAATTCCGAACGCCTAGCACATCCTTTGTATGTTTCTTTTACAACAGAGGATGGCTTTGTTTTCCATATAAATACTGTATCCGGTGAAATAGTAATAGGGGAAGCACCCACCATTAAAGATTTTTGTGGTGGAATGTTCTGTGACGAGCCTGGTTTGGGTAAGACTGTGACAACTCTTTCTCTTATACTAAAGACACAAGGTACGTTGGCAGATCCACCTGATGGAGCAAAGGTGGTTTGGTGTCACCATAATGGTAATCTTAAATGTGGTTATTATGATATTGTTGGTAGTTACATAATTGACAGTAGTAATTTGGGGAAGAGGGATATACGTCAGGATGCTAGGAATACTCAGAGCCATGATTATTCCTCCAAAAGAGCTCGACTGAAGGCTCTTACTGAGAAAGCCAGTGAACATAATATGAAATTTTCTATGGAAGGAAAAAAATCACCTGTAGGTGAGTGCTCTGAGCAGCCAATGGCTGCAAGTCGATGCTCTTTGAGCTTGAGCTTTATAAAGAAAAATCTATATGCGACTTTTGAAGAGGAGGCTGGGCATTCCAAAGAAAGAAAAGATAGTGTAAACTCTTTGAAACTGGAAAATGCATCGAATGCTGATTCATGTGTGTCCAAGAATAAGACAGTTGATACTTCATATGGACGTGAAAGTGGTTGTGGGGGAACTGAGAAGCCTGCAATGGATTCTATAGAGTGCAATGACACTTGGATTCAGTGTGATGCTTGCCAGAAATGGCGAAAGCTTGCAGATTCCAGAATGCCTAGCATTAATGAAGCGTGGTTTTGTAGTATGAACCCGGATCCTTTGTATCAGAGTTGTAGCATCCCAGAACAACCCTGGCATAATAGCTGTGAAATAACTTATTTACCTGGATTTCATCTGAAAGGTAGTACAGGGGGTGAGATGAAGAATATTTCGTTTTTCACTGGTGTACTTAAGGAGCATCGCACAATGATAAATTCTGAGACAAAGAAAGCCCTGACTTGGTTGGCTAGACTTCCACCTGACAAGCTTTCCGAAATGGAAATACATGGCTTAAGAGGTCCTGTTTTGAGCACCTGTGCTTTGTCTACTCAATATCGACATCCTCACCACAGGATATTTGATGCATTTGGTCTCATTAAGAAATTAGAAAAAGGTGTAAACAAATGGTTCTATCCACAAAATCTAAATAACAATTTGGCTTTTGATGTAACTGCCCTTGGCATGGCTCTGCGTGAGCCATTAGATTCATTTAGGTTATACTTGTCCAGAGCAACCCTTATAGTTGTTCCCGCTAACTTAGTTGATCATTGGAAAACTCAAATAGAGAAGCATGTCAAACATAGTCAACTGCGAGTTTATGTTTGGAATGATTCTTGGAAGTGGAAGCCACCTGTGCACAGTCTAGCATGGGATTATGATGTTGTCATTACTACATTCAGTCGTCTAAGTGCAGAGTGGAGCCCACGTATGAGAAGTGTACTGACGCAAGTCCATTGGTTGAGGATCATATTAGATGAAGGACACACTCTTGGCTCAAGCCTGAACTTAACAAACAAATTGCAAATGGCTATTTCATTGATAGCTTCAAATCGTTGGATACTAACAGGAACACCGACACCTAACACCCCTAAAAGTCAACTATCACATTTACAACCATTGCTAAGGTTCCTTCACGAAGAAGCATATGGGCTAAATCCAAAGTCATGGGAAGTTGGCATCCTTAAGCCGTTTGAGGCGGAGATGGAGGAAGGAAGGTTTCGTCTGTTGCACCTACTTCATAACTGCATGATTAGTGCAAGGAAGATAGACTTGCATAATATTCCTCCATGTATCAAGAAAGCTGTTTTTTTAGATTTTACTGACGATCATGCCAGAAGTTATAATGAATTGGTGTTAACAGTGCGTCGCAATATATTAATGGCTGATTGGAATGATCCTTCTCACATCGAGAGTCTTCTGAATCCAAAACAATGGAAATTTAGGAGTGCAACCATAAAAAACGTCAGGCTCTCATGTTGTGTTGCTGGACATATCAAAGTTACACACGCTGGTGAAGATATTCAGGAAACATTGGATATGTTAGTAGATGGTGGTATGGATCCTGATTCAGCTGAGTTTTCCTCTATAAGATATAATCTGCTTTGTGGTGGCCGGTGTGTCAGGTAATGTGACTTTTGATGTTGAATGTGCTTTGATTCTAGTTATAGCCATATTGGATTGCATATAATTTTTTTCCTCTTTGGTGAAGGTGTGATGAATGGTGTCGCCTACCCTTCATTACTCCATGTTGGCATGTGTTGTGCCTTGATTGTGTTGCTTTAGACAGTACGAAGTGTACTTACCCTGGATGCAATAAAACATATGAGATGCAGAATCCTGATACACTAGCCCGCCCTGAAAATCCTAACCCAAAGTGGCCTGTACCTAAAGATCTGATTGAGCTACAACCTTCATATAAACAGGCAAGGTTTTCAATATAGTTAAAAATCTAGTTGAATTGCCATGATGCATTTTTGCCTGAAAATCTTCCTAAACATGCTCTGTTGCGAGTACAGGATGATTGGGATCCTGATTGGCAATCAACATCTAGTAGCAAGGTATCCTATCTTGTCCAGAGATTGAAAGCCTTACAAGAATCCAATAAGGAGAAGGGCTACTATAATATCAATTATCAGGTTCTTGCTGAGAGCAGTTGCCCTCTGGTGACGAGAGACATGAAATTATCATTCCAGCACTGCCCTCTAAACACTGAGCCCAATAATATGCCTGAGAAAGTTCTTATATTTTCCCAATTTCTTGAGCATATACATGTCATTGAACGGCAGGTGATCTACCTGTTCCATATTTTGTGTATGATTTTTTGTGAATTCATTTCAGAATGATCATATTATTAACTTGCATCTCTCTCTGTCCAGATGACTGTTGCTGGTATTGAATTCACTGGGATGTATAGTCCAATGCCTTTAATCAACAAGGTAAGCTGTTGAAAATCTTGTCTACTGCCATTGAGTAGTATTTATTTTTGGTATTGACATTCGGGTAGTTTGTTTTTTTCTTGCCCAATCAGGGCATTCTACTAGTTGCTCACCAATGGCAAATTAGCATGAATTAAAGTTTTTTTTCCTTTTCCAGAAGAAGTCACTTGCCACATTCCAACATAATCCGAGTTGTATGGCACTCGTGATGGATGGAAGTGCTGCATTGGGTCTTGACTTGAGTTTTGTGACACACGTGTTTTTAATGGAACCTATATGGGATAGAAGGTAATATATTTAATAAATCTGTGTGCAATTATGGATCACAAATACAGAACTTCGCTGCATTAGGCTGTGGTGAAAGTTGAGTTTGATAATTCAGAAACCCCTTGTTGTTAGTGTGATGGGGAAACTTTCAAATACTACATCCAACCCATAATATAAATAGGGGCAAAGTTGGGAAAAGATGTTTCTGACATATTTATTGCTTTTAACTACTTTTAACCGTTTTTCAAATACAACAAAGGGGTTTTTGAAGCTTATATTATGGGACAAAGGGAGTATTAATGTTTTATGAAGCTTTTTACAATCAAATCAAGTTACTTGACTTTCAGACTTACGTTGTTGAATAAAGATGATTATTACATGTGAATGCATGTTATCCAATTTATTGTCTGATTTGATAAATTCAATTTAACCATCGTTTAACGTGTTTAAATGGTTAAAAAAATCTCCAGCGTGGAGGAACAGGTAATAAGCCGTGCTCATCGTATGGGTGCTTGTCGTCCTATTCACGTAGAAACATTAGCAATGCGGGGTACAATTGAAGAGCAAATGCTAGAATTTTTACAGGTGATACTCTAAAACCTGAGTTACAATTCTTCCTAAATTATGATTTTACTATGTACCGGATGATGGATGATGACCTGTTCATAGGTTGTCTGATTTGTGATTTGTTTACCTCTTCATTTATATTTCGGGTTGCAAGGTTTTGCCCACCCTGTACCTACTTGTGCTCCATACAAATATTCTTGTTTTTTTTTTTCAAACAGGATACCGATAGAAGAAGAAACTCTCCTAGTGAAGCTGTTGTCCAATCTGGTGATGGTAGAGAGTTTCCAGCTAAAGGTGTTTTCCAATCTGAAGAAGGGGGACGAGGTCGTTCTTTGCATGATTTTGCAGAAAATAGTTATTTGCTGAAACTTAGATTTGTGAATACTTCTCCTAATGCCACTGAAGGTCCGTGCATAGTATTTTCAGTATTCCGTAACTCCCTTTTTTTTATATTTATTTTCATAAATTGAAGCAAAAAATCAGGAGTCATGGACTTACGGTGAATGGCAGAACTTATTTGCAAATGTTCTATGGAGTATGGATTTCTTACCCTGTACATGTATGTTGATTGCACATGCGCATCTAGAGTGAAAGTGATCCTCGTTATAATGCATTGCTTAATTGACTAGTAAACTTTGGGGAAAAGAATTATTGTATAGCATCACTTAATTTCACTAGTTTCCAGGACAAGGTTCATGCTGAATGCCAGAATGTATTTTTTCGTTAGTTTTGGGTGTATGCTAATCCTTGTTTGTTTGCCCTTTTTTCTTCAGGTATCTGATTTACCATTGTTAAGAGTTGACTAATTTAATTAAGCATGAACATCCCGGCTCGCAGTTTGCTACACTTGGATGCAAACATTCATTTGGAATATTAAAAGTGCTACGGTAATTGGGATGATAAGAGTTTATGCAAATGCTGTTAAGGGGTGCCATGCACTATTCTTTTGTGGAGAATTACGTAGCAATTGATAGATCATTTTTATCAGCTATTGCCTAATGAAGCAATGGAGGGTTCTGTGCATATTCTTTTGTATATTGTCTTGCTTTGGTGTTTCGAGGTAACATGGTAGGAAGGAAAATATGGGAGATGTGAACAAGCCCAATATAGTTGTAGCCTAATTGTTTCTTCTATTTGTAGCTCTTAACCTCGATAGAAGGCATATTTTTCAATGTAGGCGACTCTTATTTTAATAAGTTATATGTTGATCAAATGATACATGACTAGTAACTAATTTTGATTGTAGCACAGTAATCTTTTAGAGCAATGAGATTGCCTATAGCTTATACTCCGGTCCTTGCTGTATAGTTTTGACTAGTAACTAATATGTATTTTGTCTGCAATAATGATTTTTGCCATCTATAGTTACTGACAAACCATAAAACTTTCTTGTTAATTCAGATGAATTTTTCTAATGACTTTTATTGAGGTTAATTTTTACGTTCTTAAAAATAACTGATTTTTGGCTAACAAATTTGGTAAAAAAAAAATAATTTTGACTTACTTAATTGATATGTTCTTATAGATTCACCCCAAATGCTAGAAAATTAAATAAGACCAAAGGGTGTATCAATATATAGGTACTATATAAAATTACATAACAATAACCAAATAAAACAACCTACCTGATAGGATTTAAAAACCAAAAATAAGAGAATAACTAACCCGAGTCTTTAGTCTTTACTTTCTACGACATACTCTCAAATTTTTTGACATCAAATTGAACATTAAGCATCACCAGCCAGAGTTTTTTTTTTTTTGGACTGAAAACCAGCCAGAGTTGAAGAGAAGTAAAAGATAAATTGAATAAAATGTTGTCTCTTTCTCTTCTATTAGTCTGTGAGACAAGGGAAATGGTACAAATAATATCAACCTATCCATCTATTGTCAAACACTCAAATTTGATTAATGAACTATTTTTTTGGTGTAAATTTATCTTGAGCATGACTCTTTTTAATGTCTTCTTTCTTATTATCCATGAGTTGGTCTTCATCTTCCTTGACTTTTGATCTTAGCAAATGAGGCTTGAGCTTGTTTACATCAGATAGCTGAACTGGTTTCAGAAAGAATTCTTCAGCTCCTTCTTCTAAGCATCTGATCCAATAAAAGAAATTGATTCCAGATTTAGTCATGTGATACCTTCAAAAAATTCTGATTTGATATTTTGATATAATACACAGTGTGCTATTATTATACCTATTGATCCTTGATGGCTCATTCTCTGAGGACATAATCACCACAGGTATATCTCTAAGAGATTTAGATTCCTGCAAATTAAGGAAAATTTCATGATCTCCTATGAAATGCATGCCTAAATTTTGTTTTAGGCCAATTTTCATATGGAGTTATTATTATCAATAACTCTAAAACAAAGCAGCATTCATGGGAAAAATTTGAAATATTTAAAATTAGTTACAAAAATGTCTTAAAAAAGTAAAAAAAAAAATGATAAAAGCTTTTCTCCTTTTTCCTGGGAAAGATTATATTTTAGACCCCTGGTTTTGAAACAGTCTCAAGTCACATTTATAAGGAACAAGTTTAATATATAATTTTCCTTAAGGCAAATGATACTACGAGGTAACTTGCCTTGATTTTCCTAGTGAGATCATAGCCTGTCATTTCTGGCATACAGTAATCTGTGATGATCAAATTTACCTGCACATCCTGCATGAGTTCATCAAAGATCAGTTCAAAGTAATTAATCCACAGTTCCACACACCAAAAAAATGTCCAAGACTGTATTTGATTTATTTGAACAGAATTCTCAGTCCAAAATCTAATTTTAATATAAGATTTCAACCTGATGGGTTCCTGCAGCAACAATGGCAGTTTCCACCTTCATTTCATCATCCTCTTGCAAACCTAGGAACCTCAAAGCTTTGCTGCCAGATTCCACTGCAGTCACTGTCATAACACAAAACTCTAAATTCTTATCACACTAATCTAAAATTTATATATGAAGAATAATTGTAAAATATCAGAAGAAACATAATGTACCATGATAAGAAGAGGTTTTCAGGAGCCTCACAATCAACATTCTATCAATCAGACTGTCATCAACAACCAAAACATGGAACTGTGTCTGTGCAGCCATATCCAGAAAGAGAGAAAGCTAAAAGAGAATTCTGAGAGATGAAAATAGAATACACCATTTTAAAAAGGGGGAACCATGATGATAAATATGTAGAAGATACATGATCCTCTTGGCAAATCTCAAAGTTTTGTGAAAAGTGATCACTAGGATTTCATCCAGAATCTGCAGGATCTTCTAGGTTGATTCTTGAATTGAAAAACATGCAAAGATGATTATGCTGTCTTCTTTTTTCCAAATACTACCTTCGGTCCTAAATATAGGACCTAGATAACTTTTTTTTGGAGAGGTTAAGGTTGCAAAATAGTCTATTAAATCATGACAGATTTGATATATTTTTAGATTATCTATTAGTTTATAAGTAAAATAAACTAGTTTAAGGGAAAAATTAGGTAAATCAATTTATAATTAACTTATTTTGCTTTTTTTAGGATTTTTCAAAAAAGTCAATTAGGTCTTATATTTAGGACCGGAGGGAGTATAATATTGGACTTGTCTAATCATTATTCCTTTTGACCTTTTATTGTTCATAGCTAAAGGAAACACATATATTATGGTGTATGACTGTTGACTTGGGAAAAATGATACTGTCTAGAATATGTATTCACTAGTCACAACATGCACATGCATTAAAAATTTGCACATGAATGTTTTAACACGATAAAAAAGATACACTCCATTTGATTCTAATTGTAAGATTAAGTTGACGTTTTTTTTGGATATTAAGGAAGCAAAATAAACCATTTAATTTTATTATATTTTACATGTAATTAGATTATATGATATTTCATAGCTAATGTGACTTAGTTTTGAAAAAAAATAGTAATTGTAAACATTTTAAAGTGATTAGTTTTGCAACCTTAATTACTCTAAAAAAAGTTAACATGATTTTATAATTAGTACTGGAGGGAGTATTATAAGTAATTCTTGTACATTTTTATCTAGGGTAGGTTCAACTCCATTTCAAAGAACTGCATCTGTAGAGTGTACTAATAAATAGTGGCTCAAAATAAGGAATAAGAGAATTATGTAATCAGTCAACCAATATTTCTTTGATTAAAATTATTTATATTGGTATTTACATGATTGTCTATTGAAACTTTTCAAGGGCCATTAAAAGAATTGAACAACGATAACTTTCAAACAGCCTTTTGAAATTTGATATGGAAAAGTCTTACATTATGATTGTCTCAAATATTCTCTGTCACTAATTATATATAAGCATACCATTGACTTTCCAACACTTTGCCCGTGATCTCATTCCCAGATCATTTATTAAAAAAATACAATAATTAGAACATTAAAACAATCATTTTAGAACATTAAAATGGGAAGCATTCTCATTGGGAGAGAGGATAACCTAATGTGTGCAACACTCCTACCCCCGAGTCTAAATTAAACCGAACGGTGATTAACAAAAAATACAATAATTAGAACATTAAAACAAATTAGAATTTGAAATCTGCATAGTTTTCGTTGGAAATTTCACGAGCAAGTAATCTTTTTCTGGTAAGATTTCTTTTCCACTACATAAGAAAATGTAACCTTCTACGTTATATAATGTTTATGTTTACGCTTTACGTCAAATGTGTGGTCTTGTGGTGATCAGGGAATCGGACAGTCTAAAATCAATTGTAATTTTATTTAAGAGGAAGCCATTGGATATAATCTTATTTTATCTAATAGAGCTAGCTTCTAGTATTTTTCACTAAAAAATATAGTAAGATTCAAGAGTCCATGTAACATCCCAAATTTTAATTAAGGATAATATGAGATTGTTAAGGTGTATTTAGGAAATTTAAAGTTTTAAGAATGAAATTATGATTTATTCATATTAAATCCTATTTCTTTAGAATTTAAAGAAATATAGTTAATGAGTTATTAGGAGTTAGAAATTGTATGAAAAGTACTTTGAAGTCTTAGCAAATATATAATGGAGAATGTTATTAATCTCATTGGGAATTATTTTTGAAGAGGGGTTAAATTTTAAATAATAAAGTTTGATAAGAGGGACTATATTGTAAAGGAAAGAAACTTCAGGGGCAAAAACGTAATAGTTTCTAATCTCTTCTTCCACTTCATTTCCTCAAAACCGACGGACCCCCCCCCCATTTCTTCATCTTCTTCATTTTCTCCTCCCCTCCGCCTGAAAGCCGTCGACGAACGGCGGCACCCAGCAGAGGCGGATCCGGCGCGGCTTCCCTCACTTCCTTCTCCTCTCCTCCTAAACTAAACCCTCTCTTCTTGTATTTGACTCAATCTTCTCTATTCTTTCTTCGTTTTTGGAGGGTTTCCAATGGTGGTTTCCGGCGACGGCGAAGCACGGCGGGAAGGCCGTCGTTCTATGTTGGTTCACCTTCAAGCTTAGGTAAGTTTTGTTCCTAGTTTTCCATCATTTTCCTCACTTCAAAATCTGAACCCTAACCTCCCTCCATTGTTCTTCGTTTTCCGGCGAGTTTCTTCAGTTTCCGGCGAGTCAAGCGGCGGTCCGACGACTCGAGTTCCGGCAGCGGCAGGTGAACCTTATTTTCAATCCTCACTATTTTTCTAGCAATTTCTGGACGAGTTTGAGAGGGGGCTGAGTTTGGGTTGTGTTTTTGACTTAAGATAACACATCAAACTGAAATTAAGATTCTATTTGTAGTGTTTGAGAAGCGATTTGATGATTATTTGAATGTTGATTATGATTTTGGTTGAATTTGTGCAAAACCCTAACCTTAGGTCCAATGGGGTTGTGGGTTTCTAAGTGTTTATATCTTAAACTTAACTAACCTATAAGATTATTGAAGCTAACAAATTACTTTGTATGTTAATTTGGTGAAGTTGGTACCATATACATTTTATGGGCCCATTTGCATAGTTGGAAAGAGAGACTCAAATTGTGATTTAAAGTTGATGAGTGATAGATTACTTAAGTTCTGGTATATATGGTATACTTTTAGGCCATTTATATGTTATTGATTTTCTTTCTTTGGCATCTTTGTTTGTTGGTGAGATTATGTTGTTTTACTCTGATTTTATAGCTGTTGTATTTTATTTCTTTTGTTCTTGATCTTGTAGGTATGGTGTTGCAATTTTTGGGATTTTAGGTTTGATTCTTGGTTATTATAATGTCCAGTGGGATTGAATTTACTTGTTTTGTTCACTATAAATATTTGACTTTTATTATATGGTGTGTGTGTTTGATGCTAAACATGATAATGATTTGTGAAGAGAAGTCAAGTGCTTTAATGCTTGCATATGAGATTGAATTAAGAATGTATCTATTGTTCATGTGTATAATTACGTTTTACTATACCTTGTAGTGAAATGACATTGTATGGTGAACCATATGCTTATCTTATTCTTTATGGGCATTTCCTTGGGCTGACTGATAGATCTCACCACTGTTTTGGTGTTGTGTAAATTGTTTTAAGGGCATAGGTAATTGATTTTATGTTCAGATTGGTCATGAGTACAATGGAGAAAATTATATGGTTGCATGTGGGTTTTTGAGAATCAAGTTTCTATGCCTTTGAACTGGGAAGTATTGTGATGACTGTAATTAATATTGTTATAATGTTGTTTTGTTTAGGTGATGAAATTAAGACTTTGCATATATATAGTTAGTTAATTTAATAATAATTCTGCATAAGATGCTGCTGGGTTCAAGAATAAAATAAGAGAAATGAAGGCATTTAAATGAATTTGGAATTTTAATTAGGTGAGTTTGATTCAGGCTTAGAAAATTTTGTGTGCTTGAAAATAAGAATAGAGTAATGGAATGAGTTTATGTTTCTTTTCTCTGATATGGCTGAATTGGTTCAATGCAGAAGACATCTCAAATTGTAATATAATTATAGAAAGTAGAAGGTATTGATTAGTTGTGTATATAAATGTTAGAATTGAATGAAAGTGATAAATAACAATGATGTGTCATCTTGAAGTGTATTAAATGGTGCTTTGGGACATAGGAAATGAATTATCTTTCCAGCTCCTTAGATGGCCAAAAGTAGTACAATTGAATGTGACTGCAATATGTGACTTGAAAATAAATTGGACTTGCCTAGTGGGAATTTATGAGGTATACATGTTTGTACATGAAGAAAATTGATATATATGTCATCAATACTTGATATGTTTTGGTGAGTGAATTGAAATTCGAAAAGGGTCATCTTTCTCTGTTTTTAGAAACTGGATTATTATGCCTCATTGGATTTCGTTTGGTCTACCTATGAGGATGTATATGTATGGATTTGTTGTATGCACTTGTAGTTTGAGTTAATGGTTTTGTTGCGATTTCTCTGTTATTTTCGTGGTGTTGGTTTGTGAGAAGAATGGAATAAATTTTTGACTATATGCATGTTTGGAAGTCGGTTAAAACTGAAGTTAGTGTTGCATATATGACTAGCAACTTTCATGTACTTTTATTGTCATGGTTGAATGGAAATTGGGAAAGAATGGAAACTCAATTTTGAATGAGGTGATTTATGGACAAAGCCTTTGTTTTATTGAGTGGGTGTTTGTGCTTGGAGGTTCTGTTGTAGCTTGTGAAGTAAAACTTGAATTGGTTTAAATTGTCTCCTTGTTATGAATGATTAACATTGTTGTGATTTGGTTAGACTTTCTTAAGTGAAATGATACGACATGACTAACTACATGAATGTAAGAAGTATACTGGAATGATGTGACTTCTTTGGATTGAAGATGATGATTTTTAAATTCATGTAACTTATGATTTGGATCAGTTAGAGTATTTGAACTAATAAGAAGTGATTGGGAATTAATATAGGATGCGAGAGAGACGTTACCATATTATAGTGTGGAAATGATATTAATTTATCATTTTGTATTATATTATTATAGGAGTAGATAGTGGTGACGATAGTTGAAGGAAATTCTCAAGGAAGGGTAAGGAAAAGCATTGGAGCGTTAAGTGCAGGTAATCACTCTTACCTTACTATAACATTGAGGGTGATGTTAGTTGGGGATTTTGTAAAATCCTTTCTCACCCTCTATATATATATCTATATTATCTTTGAAAAATTATTTTTATATAAACAGGCTATCGGGTGCCTTTCAAACACGATTATCTTCATAAAAAGAAATTTGAAACAATATATATGTATTACTCTGGCTGTGGTTGTTATGGATCCGGAATAGTTGTGAAAGGTATATGGGTATAGTGTTTTTAAATAGTGACTGGAGAAGTTATGAGGATAGGAAAGAGAGTTGGATGTTGAGTTTGAGATTGTGGAGAGTTATGTTGAGGAGAACATGAGATGTGAGATTGAAATATTGATAAGATTGAGATTGATGGTTATTGTGAGCATTGCATGACACTGAGTTTATTTACCATCGCGCGATGATAACTGTCGATAGGCCAATCGACAGTTATTTGTACTTATCCTTTTCGGACTAGAGACCGGGGATCATGGGTCTACTTACTAGAGAAAGTAAGTGACCTACGGTTGTTTGGCATTAAAGAGTCCAACTGTTTCCGTTCTGTAATGGAAACAGAACTGGGGTTCCCTCTCTGGAGATTGCCAGGGAGGGAAATTTGCCCCCTCATTGTGGACATGGGCACAGTGTCAAATCATATAGTGAAGTTGGATGCTGGAATGAATGCCTCCGTGATGGCACGACGTATCTATAGGGGAGTGTGAGAGTTGTGGGGATAGTATTATTATATTGGAGATAGAGATGGTGAAGTGCATTGATTTGAAAATGACAGAGAGACTGGAGGAATGTATGGAATGAAGGTTTGAATTATCTATATGTATTACTTATTTGAAAACTGTGGCACTCTTTAGACGTCTTCGCTACCGCATATCTCACTGTTATAGTGAGTTAAGCGGTGATTACTGGGACAAATTGTCTCATCCCACGATTACTCACATTTTTGCAGGTGATCATGCACAGGCGCGAGCAACAGGAAAGGGCTTAAGCTTCAAGGTTGTTTAGTTTATTTAGACATGTATATTGCCAAAAATTTATAGGGCTGCATTCGCTTCCGCATATTTTATTTGTATTGATTTTGTTAGTTAATCGAAGAATTGTAGTAGGCAGCTTCTTTTTCTAACCATGTTAGATGATTCTTTTCTAACATGGTTAGCTATTAATTATCCATGATAGTGTTCAGGTTGTATTAGTTTATTCTTTTCTATCATGGATAATGATTATTATTAGGAAATTCTTTTTCTAACTATGATAGATTTATTGATATTATAGAAATCATTTTTCTATCATAGTTAGTAAAACTATTATTGAATTAATTAGGGAATTAGTAACGGTATGTAACAACTTGGTTATCAGTATTTGGTATACGATAACCCTGAACTGTGTTGCATTGCATTTAGATTGGCAATATACATTCTCTGAATTCCCTTTTCTGTTGTGCATGATCACCGGCTATCCGCGAGGTTATGGTAAATCCCTTGGTGGGGAGAGTGGTAGAATCATAACAAGAACACTTAGATGATATTGGTAAATGGATTAGGATTATATAAGAGTGAACCGTGGAATTGAATTATTGGACGAGATTATTGGTTGGATTGTGGTTTCCTTATGTATTATGGAGTTTAGAGATTTGAGAGGTTGCATTAATTGTGGTTTATGATCTGAAGTATTGTGGATTATTGATGAGTTCTATAGGTTATCGTGGTGATATAGCGATAGTGATTTAGTTGGAGTAGGTTTAATTTCCCTTGGAAAGGGTTTTGATGACTAAAGTTTGGAATAAATTGGAATTTAATGGAGTAGTCTTAGGATTTTGAGTATGGGAGGTGAATAAATATATTAAGGTTTGTTCGTAAGAATAAGTGGAATAGTGACTATTTTGGTTAAATTTAAGAGAAATGACATGGATTTAGGAATTTATTGCAGTAAATTGATTTTCAATTATGGAAAGAGGTCAAATCTTGTGATGATTGAGTTGATTAGTGCATATTAGTTTATGACATTAATTAATGGTGAAATGGTGTAAAGTGAGAATATCATGGAATGTGATTTCTTCATCAAATGTTTATATGTTAGTATTAGAATTTAGTTGGTTTGAGTGTAGTGATTATGTATGATTTATTGGAAAGAGTGAGACAAAGTAGAAATAGCTATAGGAATGAAATATAACTTACGGAAAAGGTCATAACAGAGGTTGGAGGACTCATAGTGTCTTAAATAGACTATTGTTAAATTTTATTGATATTGAATTTTGAGAATTAAGTAGTGTTATGGAATAGAGCGTATGAATTGACTATCTATGTGGTGATTGAAGAATTTAGTTTGGTTGGAATGACTATCTAGAATTTATGAAGGAATTTTGATACAATCTCAAGTTGTAAAGGTTGTAATTGCACTTTTAGATGGGAATTTAAGAGTTTAGAGAGTTCTTTCTTTAGATTTATGGAGGGTATAAGAAAGATTAATTGAGTTAAATTGTGAAAGTAAAGTTGATTGGTTTGAATGGAGTTGGAATTAATTGAGAATTTGGGGATTTGGACTATACATGGACAGACGAATGAGGTTTGATGATATAACGAACATCGAAATGAAATTTATGACTTGAGGGAGTAAATTGATTAATGGAGACCTATTTGGTGTAGATGGTGAGATTATAGGATATAGTTTCAATAACTATATAAGATCAAGGCTTAACTTTCGATTCCAGTATTGAGTGAAGATTTCCCAACTTCCTATATATAAGTTTCTCTGACATTCGGTGAGGAAATCGAGAACGTCGGGTAATGAGACTACTAGCATTATTAGAACTTTAATAAGTCAATTGATAAATTGACTTATTTGAGATATTATTTGACTTTGTGTGATGGATTTTTCTTGGATTGGGCATGGTTAATTGGATGTTTATTGTAGGCATATGTATGAAATTGAAATGACTTCGTTGATCAGGTGCTTGAATTGATGTTTTCCTAAAGTTCTCTTGTTTGTTATGGCTGAATAAGTTGCTTACGTGTGTGTGAAATTTATCTTGTGATTTGGGATGCTAAATGAAGATGATTGTTGAGCTTTGTATATAGCAAATTTTGTTTATTTCTTTTCTTTTGCTGTTTGTCCAAATTGCTGCTTGGAACATATTGTTGAGTTGATATGTGTGTGTATCTTCTGTATGTTCAGTTTTTGTTGGAAAATTGGGTGGATTTCTGTTTTGGTTTGTGATCTTCCCTTATTGCCTATGATTCTATTAGGTTATGGTACAATCGTATTGATATTAAATTTCTGAAATGCGGGGTTATTGATTTATGAATTGTTATTGATTTGGTTGACTCCTTTGTTGATTTTGAGACTTTGGCGTGGTTAAAGTAAATTTGCTGCATGATGAATGAAATTGAATGAAGAAGTAGAGCAGAAATTTAAATAGTAAACAATTATAATGAAATAGAGATATAATTTAATCAAGTATAATAGGAATTAGACATTGAGAGATGAATAGGAGTTTTAGGAGAAAATTGAGGGAATGAGAATTCTTCTTTTGGGGTCTCGGATATAATTATGAACCTAGGCATAATCATAGTCGAGGCATCATTGAAGACCTTATGAGTTAAGGGGAATAAAAAAACAATTGGAAGTAATTGGAGATACTTAATATAGGTTGAAGTAGTAAATATTAAATTTCTCTTATAGTTGCTAGATGAGCATGCTTAAAATTGTTATAAAAGACGTATCAAATGTGTATTATGTTGAGAAATTAGATTGAAGAATGATGTTTGGAGCACTAAGATAAACTTTATATAGCAAAGGTTGGAGTTCGGGAGAGGTTAATCTAAGTAGGAATAGAGAGATTTTTTTTTAATCTAGGTGGCATGTATTGGCGAATTTTGAGGACAAAATTCCTAAAAATGTGGGGATAGTTGTAACATCCCAAATTTTAATTAAGGATAATATGAGATTGTTAAGGTGTATTTAGGAAATTTAAAGTTTTAAGAATGAAATTATGATTTATTCATATTAAATCCTATTTCTTTAGAATTTAAAGAAATATAGTTAATGAGTTATTAGGAGTTAGAAATTGTATGAAATGTACTTTGAAGTCTTAGCAAATATATAATGGAGAATGTTATCAATCTCATTGGGAATTATTTTTGAAGAGGGGTTAAATTTTAAATAATAAAGTTTGATAAGAGGGACTATATTGTAAAGGAAAGAAACTTCAGGGGCAAAAACGTAATAGTTTCTAATCTCTTCTTCCACTTTATTTCCTCAAACCCGACGGACCCCCCCCCCATTTCTTCATCTTCTTCATTTTCTCCTCCCCTCCGCCTGAAAGCCGTCGACGAACGGCGGCACCCAGCAGAGGCGGATTCGGCACCCCGCCTGAAACTCAATTTTGAATGAGGTGATTTATGGACAAAGCCTTTGTTTTATTGAGTGGGTGTTTGTGCTTGGAGGTTCTGTTGTAGCTTGTGAAGTAAAACTTGAATTGGTTTAAATTGTCTCCTTGTTATGAATGATTAACATTGTTGTGATTTGGTTAGACTTTCTTAAGTGAAATGATACGACATGACTAACTACATGAATGTAAGAAGTATACTGGAATGATGTGACTTCTTTGGATTGAAGATGATGATTTTTAAATTCATGTAACTTATGATTTGGATCAGTTAGAGTATTTGAACTAATAAGAAGTGATTGGGAATTAATATAGGATGCGAGAGAGACGTTACCATATTATAGTGTGGAA
Source organism: Mimosa pudica (assembly GCA_029929735.1). Taxonomy (NCBI): domain Eukaryota; kingdom Viridiplantae; phylum Streptophyta; class Magnoliopsida; order Fabales; family Fabaceae; genus Mimosa; species Mimosa pudica. The sequence goes on from JAKELP010000001.1 coordinate 8,534,409, forward strand.
ATGATATTAATTTATCATTTTGTATTATATTATTATAGGAGTAGATAGTGGTGACAATAGTTGAAGGAAATTCTCAAGGAAGGGTAAGGAAAAGCATTGGAGCGTTAAGTGCAGGTAATCACTCTTACCTTACTATAACATTGAGGGTGATGTTAGTTGGGGATTTTGTAAAATCTTTTCTCACCCTCTATATATATATCTATATTATCTTTGAAAAATTATTTTTATATAAACAGGCTATCGGGTGCCTTTCAAACACGATTATCTTCATAAAAATAAATTTGAAACAATATATATGTATTACTCTGGTTGTGGTTGTTATGGATCCGGAATGGTTGTGAAAGGTATATGGGTATAGTGTTTTTAAATAGTGACTGGAGAAGTTATGAGGATAGGAAAGAGAGTTGGATGTTGAGTTTGAGATTGTGGAGAGTTATGTTGAGGAGAACATGAGATGTGAGATTGAAATATTGATGAGATTGAGATTGATGGTTATTGTGAGCATTGCATGACACTGAGTTTATGTACCATCGCGCGATGATAACTGTCGATAGGCCAATCGACAGTTATTTGTACTTATCCTTTTCGGACTAGAGACCGGGGATCATGGGTCTACTTACTAGAGAAAGTAAGTGACCTACGGTTGTTTGGCATTAAAGAGTCCAACCGTTCCTGTTCTGTAATGGAAACAGAACTGGGGTTCCCTCTCTGGAGATTGCCAGGGAGGGAAATTTGCCCCCTCATTGTGGACAGGGGCACAGTGTCAAATCATATAGTGAAGTTGGATGCTGGAATGAATGCCTCCGTGATGGCACGATGTATCTATAGGGGAGTGTGAGAGTTGTGGGGATAGTATTATTATATTGGAGATAGAGATGGTGAAGTGCATTGATTTGAAAATGACAGAGAGACTGGAGGAATGTATGGAATGAAGGTTTGAATTATCTATATGTATTACTTATTTGAAAACTGTGGCACTCTTTAGACGCCTTCGCTACCGCACATCTCACTGTTATAGTGAGTTAAGCGGTGATTACTGGGACAAATTGTCTCATCCCACGATTACTCACATTTTTGCAGGTGATCATGCACAGGCGCGAGCAACAGGAAAGGGCTTAAGCTTCAAGGTTGTTTAGTTTATTTAGACATGTATATTGCCAAAAATTTATAGGGCTGCATTCGCTTCCGCATATTTTATTTGTATTGATTTTGTTAGTTAATCGAAGAATTGTAGTAGGCAGCTTCTTTTTCTAACCATGTTAGATGATTCTTTTCTAACATGGTTAGCTATTAATTATCCATGATAGTGTTCAGGTTGTATTAGTTTATTCTTTTCTATCATGGATAATGATTATTATTAGGAAATTCTTTTTCTAACTATGATAGATTTATTGATAGTATAGAAATCATTTTTCTATCATAGTTAGTAAAGCTATTATTGAATTAATTAGGGAATTAGTAACGGTATGTAACAGTCCACTTTTCAATAGTTTACACATGTAACAACAGAAATCATCATATATATGAGAAGCTTAGAGCTAGGAAGGAATTACAATATCTGTTGATGCTATTACTAGTTTCGATCATCATAATCAATCGCATCTAATTTATCTTCTTATACACAAACTTCTTAGCTAGAAAAATATAAATACACAAACTCGAAGCACTTAATGCAGCCAAAACCAAATAAAAATAATCAAGGTGTGCTCTATTCAAGTTGTCTCCCAACCATTTCTCACCTCTTCTTGAGCTAATCGCTTGCACAACACTTATAATAACATTACTTCCAAAGCTTCCAGCACCTATCAAGCTTAGATATGCCGCAGCTCCAAGACTCCTCATTGTCTGTGGCACTTGATCATAGAACAATTGTTGTAACCCTACAACAGCCAATGCATCAGAAACACCATACAAAATAAACTGAGGAAGTGTCCACCATACGCTCATTGGTATCACAGCTTTGGGATCGTCCAAAAGATGATAGTCTCTAGCAACACTAACCCTTTTGGCTTCTATAAAAGATGCAACTATCATGTTTAGCACGGACAACAACAAACCTAATCCGATCCTTTGAAAAATTGTGATACCAGAAGGGTGTCCGGTGAGTTTTCTAGCAAAGGGGACAAAAACTCGGTCATAGATGGGGACTGCAGCGAGGATGATGATTGCAACGAGGCTTTGGAGTGATGCTGGAGAGATTTGGAAGTGCGGTCCAATGGAACGAGCCATTGTGCTGCCCTGCCTTATTAGGAATGTATGGAGTTGAGCTATGTTAACATAGAACATTAAACAAGATAGCCATAAAGGAATAAGGCGAAGAACAAGCTTCACTTCTTCCACTTGAGAAACTGAACATACTCTCCATGGATTTTTGGTTTCACTTGAAGCATCCATGTCATCAATGATCATTGCCTTGTCCAAAAATCTATAACAATAAAGCCAGCGACAATATTTTGAGATGATAAACACGGGTTGAAAGACATGATAAGAATATGCATAAAATCAAGGAAATACTACTTAAAAATGCATCCTTTTGAGATTTATTGACAAAGGTAAATATAGACTTCTTTTTTTTTTAGGGTTAAGGGTCAAATCTAACACTCTACTATTGCCAAAAGTTCACCCAACATAAACAAGAATTTGATGGCTCAAATGTAGCACACATCTTTTCAAAAATGGCTCAAATCTAGCATTTCCGTCAACTCTAACGGGTTTGACCGGTAAGGTTGACTTTAGTATGCCACGTCACCCGCCACGTCACCCAGTCTTGCCATGTGGCCTTCCACGTCACCCGCCACATCATCCAATAATGGATAGTAAGTGGGCCCATTGGGTGACGTGGCAGGCCACGTGGCAACATTGGGTGACGTGGCGGGTGACGTGGCATAATCAAGTCAAACTTAACGGTCACCCCCGTTAGAGTTTACGGAAGTGCTATATTTGAGCCATTTTTGAAAAGATGTGTGCTACATTTGAGCCATCAAATTCTTGTTTATGTTGGGTGAACTTTTGGCAATAGTACAGTGCTAGATTTGGCCCTTAACCATTTTTTTTATTACAAAAAATATAGACTTCTGTTGTTGAGCAATTTTTTTTAAATGAGTACCATGTTGTGTTTATGTTTCTCCAGTGCCTAACACATTGTTATAGAAATGTTGCTCGTAATTAAAGAAGATTTATACTTGCTAAGGATAGGTTTAACATGAATTCTCACATAAAGTTAAGGCATATTTAAGCAAGCATGCATCAATTTTATAATGGAAATTTTCAACTTTTTTTCTTGAAATCAAGTCCTCTTTACATTATTTTAATAATGTTGTTCAATATATCAAGGTATGACATCTCCCCATTAAAAAGATGGGTTATGGGTTTGATCCCGATAGTAACATCAAGTCATTACTGCTTGCTTATTAAGTTAAAAAAAATATGTTCAACTTCAAGGTTTTGTGAGAAGTGAGATGCACCTGAAACCATTGGTGTGGCCTAACGAATCAAACTTTGATTGACTGCTTAGAAGGTGGAACTCATCAACATCCTCTTCTCCATACCAATAAGTGTGAGGTTCAAGAGTGGTCTTCACACGCCATTTCCAAATTGCAGCCACGAAAACTTGGGCCATTCTAGTAAATGGGCTGCCCGTTGGGCCTTCTTTTCTGTATCTTTTTATTCCCAATAAGAACATTGCCAGTGCCAACACCAATACAACAGCTGGTACACCAAGGCCCGCAGTCCATCCAACATTGTCCTATTTAACATTTATACACAAAATTTAATTATAATAATTCTGAAAACATGCAAAGGACTAAAAATACCACCCTTGACTTTTATCAAGTTATCAATGTTTATAATATACGTTCGGGAAACATTTTTTCAACATACAAGCTTTTGAAATTCTTGTGTAAGCATACATATTTAGGATATAAACAATTTTTTTTCAAAGCATTTCAACCAAAAAATTTCCGATGTATTCAAATTCATTAAATGGCTCAAATTGCAGGACCTAGTTGTCAAATGGAAGATACGTTGTGACAAGTCTATGCTTGTTTTAAGGAATTGCCATAAATGATTGAAGTATGCCACACACATCATATAAAAATATTCAACCAATATTGACCTATATTTCAAAATTTAGAAATTTCGACTTGAGCGGATATTAAAATGACAATTTTCTGCTCGCCAATCAGTTCATCATATACAACTTTTAGGAAAGAGTCATATTGTTGAAAAATGCCTATATTGAGTATTGATACTTGATATATAGTCCCTCTGTTCTTAAGACCATTTTACCTTGATTTGATAAGTATGTTAGTTAACTTAGTTAATATCGCATGATATTACCAATTTACTATAATCATATACCTTTATCCTATATATTCTCCTTCACTCTCTAGTTTGTTTATTATTTTTAGTATTATCAAGGTTAGTTTGAGAAAAAGTTTTAAATAATAAAAAATGTTTGTTTATTTTGTAACAAGTTGAAATTTATTTGAAAGTGATCTTATATTAGGCATAGAGTGAGTAGTATATTTAATCTAATAAAAAAGACATATGTAGGCTAATAAGCTATGAGGAATGGGAGAGAATTAATTACCTGGATATATATTAGGAAGGAAGTTGCCAAAAGGCCACCAGCCACGGTGCTCAAATACCACCAGTTGAAGAAAGAGCTCTTGGCATTCCTCTCTTCTGGCAAGTCGTCGTCGAACTGATTGGCCGCAAAAGTTTGAACACAGGGCATGTAACCGCCATCGCCAATGGAGAGTATATAAAGACCCACGAAAAATAGTGTCCCGTTCTTCACTGCTGATACTGATACTGTCAGAAGCGTTATGCCCTACATACAATTTTTGTGTCTCATACATAAAGAGGCTTCACCATATATCATAGATATAGCAAAAGAATCCAAATTATAATTATTGTTCAATTAATTGGAAAGATTTTCCCTTTACAGTATTTTTTCCCTTTAAAGAATAACCAATAAAATGTTGGTTTCTTGAAATGTAAATTCTGATTTCTTAGTAAGTTTGTGGTGTCTGTTTTTGATAAGTTGGAGACCTCTTTTTTCTACAAAAGAAAAGTTTATAAGTGAGTTGGATCCTGGCACTTGCCAGGGTCATGGCTTGCTTCCAAAGTCAAAGAGTGCTTATAATATAAAATTGCTTAAATTAAATTAATATTGATTTACTACCCATTATTTGAATTAAGATACTATTAATTGAGGGTGAGTAAGGACTATTTCTTAAAATGTGACCTCACATACATTTAACTTCTTTTAAAGAATTATTTTTATTTCATTTGTAAAAAAATTGTTCAGTATTCAAAAATTTATAATGTTTCTATAAAGTTAAAAGAACCTACACCACAATTTTAGAGCAGTTGCAAATGTTTAAATAATCATTGAAAATTGAGAAGGAAAAAAATCAGATGTTTTAAAGATTTACCATAAACTCAAAAGTACTTACACCACAATTTCAGAGCAGCTTATTTGTTTGAAAAATCATTTAAAGTTGAAAAGAAAAAAAAGTGATGATGTTTTGGAAATGTACTATAAACTTGAAAGAACCTCCACCACAATTTTAGAGCAGCTGTAAATATTTTAAAAATCACCGAAAATTGAAAAGAAAAAAAGAACAGATTTTTTAAAGATTCACTATAAACTTAAAAAACCTACACCGCAATTTTGGAGCAGATGTAAATGTTTCAAAATCATTGAAAATTGAAAAAAGAAAAAAGCAGATGTTTTAAAGATTTACCATAAACTTAAAAGAACCTACACCACAATTTCAGGGTAGCTTAAAAGTTTTAAAAATCTTGAAAATTGAAAAGAAAAAAAGAGGATTTGTTTTAAAGATTTACTATAAACTTAATACAACCTACACCACAATTTTACTGTAAATGTTTGGAAAATCAATGAAAATTGAAAAGAAAAAAAGAGCAGATGTTTTAAAGATTTACTATAAATTTAAAAGAACGAACTACACCACAATTTTATAGCAGTTGTAAATGTTTGAAAAATCATTGAAAATTGAAAAGGAAAAAAAAAAAAAAGAGAAGAACATTTTTTTTTCCTGAAGTTATTATATCACCCAACTTATGTATATATAATCTCATTATAGTACGTAGTATAAAAAAAGTTGGAAAAAGGCATATTTGGCATTGCCCCAACTAAATAATACTCCGTCCGGTCCCTAATATAAGAGCTAGCCGTCAAAAAAATGCTTCTTAAGAAAACATTTGAATGTTTAGTTGAATATCCCTGGAGTTAATACTTCTTTTTCAATCCAATGTTACCCATATTTATTATGATACTTTTAAGAGAGAGAAATACATAAGTAATAATAAATATAAAAGAGAATAAATATGAAAGAGAGTTAGGGGTAAAGTAATAAAAAACGTATTAAATGAGGAGAGAATGTGAGGTGAGTTTTTATAGTAGGGACCAAAACCATTCAAATTTTGGCTCTTATATTAGGGACCGGAGGGAGTACTACTCATCTCCGTTCCTAAATATAAGATATTTTCCCATATTTAATTAGATTAAGGTTATTAATTAATTAAGTTATTATTATCACATAATATTACCAATTCATCCTTATTTCTTTTTTTTATACAACCAATTCATCCTTATTTCTTACTATACCTTGATCTCACTCTCCATCTCTTACTTCTTTATTATTGACAATTAGTATGTACTATGAGGCTAATTTAGAAAAAAATTAAAAAGTGATCTTATCCATGAACAAATTGAAATGTGGGATTAATCTTATATTTAGGAAACGGTAGGGCGAGTAATAATAATGGAGAAAGGAGTGAAGAGAAGAAGTGAGCATACGAGGAGGTAGATGAAGGAGGAAGCAAGGATGGTGTTAAAGCGACCGAGAAATGAGTCAGCAACAAAGCCACCAAGCAAAGGGAAAAGAGCCGAAACGCCAGTCCAAGTGTTAACGTTTATGGCCGCCCTCGTATTTGGCATATCAAGCGCATTCGTCAGATACGTTATGAGATTTCCAGACAGACCAAAGTATGCAAATCTCTCCGCAAACTCCACCCCTACCATAGTACCATCCATAAATTAAATAACATGATTACAAATACACATACACGAGGACAGTATCAAATTAAAATAAATTAATAACAATGGGAACTATATATGAGACTTACAGATGATGAAGATGGCCGCGTGCCACCCTCCCTTATGCCCTGAACGATGTTTGACCACAATGAGGGGTTGACTGCCGTCGTCCACGGTGTTTTCCGCCATGCCACACTTGGGAGAGAGAAAGAGTAGTATGAAATGTGAGAGTGTGAGTGTTGAGCTGTGCTTAATTAGAGGGATTGAGAGGTTATGTTATATATGTGGGGAAGCGTGAGGGGGTCAATCTGAGGGCTGACATGTGGCATGCTATAAAATTGCGTGAAGGTGACAGCCCACGAATACGTATACGTGTGATCCAAATCAAACATCTACCCACTCAATTTTTTTTTTGGTCTGAACCCACTCAAATTATTTTACACCACCCACTTTACAATTTTCCTTATTTTGTGTTACGGCTTACTTGTAGGAGTTTCAAATTGCTACCAATATTTTTCTTTACCACTATTGATACTCCTTCCTGTCTTTATTATAAGTCACTAACCGTCTTTAAATTTTGGTCCTTAATATAAGTCACCAACTACCATTAACTAATTCATTTATTAAAATTTCTCTAATATACCCTTACATTGGAAAATGAACATTAGAAGATGAGAAGAGATAAGATGAAAAAGACACTTTTATAGATAGAGGATTAATGAAGAGAGAGAAAAGGTAGTGGGCCATAATGATAAAGGTGGAAGGGGCAAAAATGGAAAAGACAGAAAAAATAAGAACAATTTAATGATACAACTTCCATTAACCTCCATTACGTACAATTTAGGCGGTTGGTGACTTATAAATAGGACCGGAGAGAGTACTTACAATAGGGTCATTTTACCATTTTCCCCACCATTTTTTTTAACTATAATTGCTTAAACAATTAGTCGGCCTCATTTTAATTTTGTTGAGAAATATGCATGTAAACACCACATATATATTATCAGGTTCAGAAATTTTTCGAAACTCTACCCTTAAGGTTATTCAATTTTTCTAGAAAAAAGTGTTGCGAACTTTTAAAAATGTGTGTTTGGAACAAAATATAAATTCACATAAGAATTTTTGTGGATTAATTGATTGGTATTGAAAACTATTAGCAATCGATTAATATGATATGTGAGAATATAATCTCATATCAGAAAGCATTATGCTGCCTCAAAATAATTATCATATATAGCTAATACTCCCTCATTTCCTAAATATAAAATCACTTTTGAAATTCAATTTGTTTCTAATTATAAGACCACTTTCTAATAACTTTTCCTAACTTTTTCCCAAATTAACTCTATCATATATTTATCTAAAATAACAAGTAAGAGAGAGAGAGTAGAGAGGATAAATGTATATAGTTGGAATAAATTGGTAATATCACATGTGTAAATAACTAATTTAACTAATTTCCTTAATCTACTCAAATTAGGGAAAATTATCTTATATTTAGGAACGGAGGAAGTACCTCAAATTGAAATAATCTTTTTCTAATTTATCCAAAATGTAGTGACAATTTCATAAAGAATTTATGGGAGAGTAAAGCTCACAAGTATTTCTGCTCCCAAATCTAATAGTCAAATTATGAAGGAAACATGTAAGTCGGCAAGGGCTGTTTTCGTATATATGGAGGTCCTTTGGGCTCAAATACATATAATAGAATTTCCAAGTTATACCACTTTATTTTGGACTAAAAGTTGTACCACAAATATGTATGTATATGAGTTCAAATAATATAGTAAAATCGTGTAAATTAAAGAAGCAGTAGTAAATAACAACTTTAAAACAAGTATTTTACCCTGGTAAATATTTTTTATAGAAAAACATTTATAATAAGTGTATGAAAGTGATTAAATGTCCAAACACTGAATATATTTCATTATACTTGATGTGTTAATAGATAATGATTATGTGAATCTCTTTTCCCAAAACATAGTTTAAAGTGTCTAATTATTTACCTTTAGTATCACGCTATCTCTCTCTTTTTTGTTATTGTTATGGTTTTAAAAAAATGATATAGATTTAAATTTAAATGTATGCTAATTTTTTGAAATGTTTTTAAGCCCATACAAATTAGTTATTAAGGTTACTTTTGAAATATTTTAAAAAAATATATAAATTTAGACTACATGTAATATTTTCAACTTAGCTGAGAATTAAAGTCACTCGTGTATAAAAAACGGTCCGTTTGGTTCAACCTCATTGCACCTATGCAATGGTAATGCTTATTGCATTACCATTCTGGGCCTGTTTAGTTGGGCTTAATTTGGTATAGTAATACTGATTACATATGTAATCTTAGATTAAATTTTTATTGTAGTTTTTAACTTTTTAAAAAATTTAAATTTAGATTACATGTAATATTTTTAACTTGGGTTAAAATTGTAAAAATCCAAAATTTCCACATTACTACCCCACCTGAAAGTTAACTTCAACTAATGTATTGTGCAGTTGAACTTTCTAAATAACTTCAATCTAGATTACATAGAATATTTTAGTTTGACCAAGAATAAAACTCGTCCGTGTATGAAACTTAAGAAGGGCGAAGGGGCAAAAGTAGCCACCGTAATTTCCAAAATGGACAATTTTGGCATCCCAATGTGGCTTCACTTTACTTGCTGACAATCATGCCACGTAGGTTAATGAATGTGGGCCCCGCGCAGAAACACACGTCTGTTAGCTTCAACTTAAAGACGTGGCTAGATTTGTCCCATTTTGGTTTATAATGAACGGTTTTGCACCATCGAAATTACGGGTGCCAAAGTTGTCCATTTGGAGAATTACAGTGGTTATTTTTGCCCCTTCGCCCACTTAAGAATAGTCAAACTCCATTCTCAATCTCCCCTTTCCAGATCGCCCCAAAAAAAAATAAAGTTTCCATTGGGCACCTCTCACACTCTAAAGTTCACTTTGACTACATTTTTTGGTAGTTGATCTTTCGACTTAATTTTAATTTCTAAGATACTCATAGTATATGTAATATTTCAACTATTATAAATATAAACCCCCACTCTTCCAAAATGTATATTCTTATAACACCGCAAGCCACTACAAAATATATCTTATAATGTATAAATTGGCTGTAATTGAAATCTTCATTCACAAAGTGACATTTATTAATTTAGGAGAATAATTAATGTATGCATGTAATTTATGCATGTAATACTTCAACTACTATGAAGATGTCAGTATGTCACCATTCCAAAACATCTTCTTAGAAACCTCCACCCCTAAAATATATTTGCTTATAATGTTTAAAAATATTGTCGACTGAATCTCCATTTATAATGTGTAATTGAAAAACTTTGTGCAAGATAATTAATTATATTACGTATAATACATCTCACACACATCCAAAATATATCTTCTTAGTACCCCCCATAATTAAAATATATCTTCTTATAAATTTAAAAATTATTCTCCCCTAAAGAACTATTGATGGTGTAGTATTAAAAAAATGTGAATGAAAAATATTTAAGAAAAAATAATTTATATTACATATAACAATTCAACTACTAAAAAAATAAGTTCCTTGCCTTTCAAAAATATCTTCTTAGAAACCTCTGACCCTAAAATATATCTGATTATCACACTTATAAATATTCTCATTCATGATGTAATATTTTAGATTATATAATGCCAAAGATTCAGGGAAAAAAAATTATTTTGTATTACATGTAATACTTCAATTACTGCAGAAATAAGTGTAACTCCTACAAAATAAATCTTCTCAAAAACCTTGCCAACCTTCAAATATATATGCTTATAACTCTTTAAAATATTGTTCCTTAAATACTCATTTATAATGTTGTTAAGGAATAACACTAATGGAAAAAAATTAGGGTCCATGTAAAATTTCAAGTTTTCAACCACTACGAATATAAACCCCCATCCTTCCAAAACATGATTAGAAATTGATAAGAAGTTGTTCTCTGGTTCATACATTCACTAATAGTTAATTATGCTACATAATCACTTTTGTTATCAAAATTCATGACAGTTTTTTTAACCAAAGACAATTATTAAACAAAAAATATAATTGTTCATTATATCCCATGCTCCCAAAATTTGCTTAATTATTATGCGGAGATCGTTGCAGACTTGTTTCAATTTAGGGTTATTTATGATAGGTATTACTACAGGAGTGGTTGGCGGTTATTTTTTGTATATACCAGCGCTTATGTGCCGCTATAGTTCTTTTAATACGTTATTTATATAAAATATTGTATACCGGTATAGTAATTCATTGTTTTTTTTGGAAAAAAAAGTAATTTACTTGGCATAAGATCCAGTATATATATAGGCAATCCGTTATAAATATAGAGAGGATTGACTAAGGAGAGTGTTGAAAAATTTTATCAATTGAAGGCATATTTAATGATTTAACTTTTGTATATTTTAAGTAATTTTAGGAAATAGGTTGGGTTTATCACAATCCAATGATAAAACTCTTACCTAAATATCCATTGGGCTTGAGAACATTAAAGAAAAACTTTTGTTTTCAAGTCTAGCTAAGTGTTCCCAGATGTAGCTAATTCACCACACTAGCTAAGCTAGTCCGAATTCGTCTTCAATTTTAATATTTATCTTTAACAACGACGATGGAGACCAACTCTTTCCTCATATATTGAGAAAAATATGTGAAGAACACCATGGGTTCATAATTTGAAAAATCAAGTTGGATGGGGAAAATATGAAGAGAAATGCCATGAGAAAACTTTTATTTAAGAAAAACAGAATTTTTTTTAATTAATTTACTTTTTTCGCTTTTATTGGGATCATTTCTTATTTTACCCAACATTTTCCTCTATATCCAAATGAGGCCTGAATATTTATTTAGTAACTTGTTGCAAAAGTGCATTCACCACTCTTAATATAAAACTACTTTTATATGACTTTCCTCAAAAACAATCCAACACACACTAAAAGCATTACAGTGTGTGTGTGTACATACACACGCACATAGCTTTATTTTAATATGAATCAGGAACTTAAGCCCATTTCCTTTTGAATCTAAATATAAAAGCTAAGATAGATGAAAATTATTCATATATTTAATAAATATATTTAATTAGTTATTTAACGAAATGATTTGATTTAATTTTTAAAATATTGTCTCTAATTATTTGTAGTAGGAATTACTCTTATTGATGTAAACATCTATAATATAAACACTAAATAAAATTAGTTTAAAGGAATTTTATCAGAAAAAGTAGTTTAAAGAAAAAGTATAAAATTGCCAAAAAAGAAAACCTACAAATATAAAGTGGTGTATAAAAAAATACATTTATAAAAAAAAAAATCTTTAATTAGCTCATATACGATGGACGCTGCATGTCGCTAAATATTTAGTAATGAGAAACTTTTATTTTACTTCCATACACATATATTGGTATATTTTCGTATGATGAGCTACTTATGTGCTACACTTGATATCAATTTGCGTTGATTACAGTAACATCTTTAACATCTTTCTTGTACACGAAATTTCTAGAAACCAAAATAAAAATACAGAGATTAACAGCACTTAGGCCAGCCAAAACCCAATAAAAATAGTCAAGGTGTGCCCTATTCAAGTTGCTCCCGGCTAGCCATTTCTCACCACTCCTTGAGCTGATAACTTGAACAACAAATATAACAACATTACTTGCTAGAGTTCCAAATCCAAACAAACTTATATATGCTGCAGCTCCAAGACTTCTCATCGTCTCTGCCACTTCACTATAAAACAATTCTTGAAACCCCACAATGGCTAGTGCATTTGAAACACCAAAGATGGAATATTGAGGAAGCATCCACCATATGCTCATCGGTAACACTAATTTATCATTGGGATTGTCAAGAAGATTGTTCTCTCTCGCAACACTAACCCTTTTTGCTTCTAGTAAAGCTCCAACAATCATGCTGAGCATAGAGACAAACAAACCTAATCCAATCCTTTGTAACACTGTGATACCGGATGGATGACCTGTAAATTTTCGAGAAAATGGGACAAAAACTCGGTCGTAGATTGGTAGTGCTATGAGGATAACGACTGAGACTATGGATTGAAGTGAGCCAGGTGGTATTTGGAAGTGTGGTCTGATGGAACGAACCATTGTCTCACCTTGCTTTACTATGAATGTAGAGAGCTGAGCTTGGACAACGAAGAACATTAAACAACTAAGCCATATAGGGACAAGGCGAAGAACGAGCTTGACTTCTTCTACTTGAGTTACTGAGCATAGTTTCCAAGGGTTTCTAGTTTTGCTTGAAGCATCCAAATCATCAATGATCATTGCCTTGTCCAAAAACCTTCAAATTGCACAATAATAATTACTTCCTCTAGTTATAACTAGTTCTAAATATAAGACTCATCTACTTAATTTGATTAGATTAAAGATGTTAGATAAATTAGTTAAAATAACATGATCTTACCAATATACCATAATTATCTACTTTTACCTAAACCGGCCCCACCTTCTCTCTCTTATTTGTCTATTATAGGGGAGCATTGATGATAAGGATAATTTGAAGAAAAGTAGTTAATCATAAGAATGAAAAATAAGTCTTATATTTATAATCAAATTCATCTTCCTAAATAAGTCTTATATTTAGGATCGAAAGGAGTAGTTCAAAATCTCATGAAGAGTTTGGTTTGTTCACGTTATAGTTGGTGGCACTAAGTACATGGCCATCATAATAAGGGTGCTAAATTAGTCAACATACTCCCTAGCTCTATCCTAAGATTTAAATGTACTTAGCCCAAAATATAATCATCATCATTTTAAGTTTGTCAGGACATTGTTGTATTTTTCCAATTTAATTTCGCCCATTGTCTATTTTGTCTCCATATATTCCTTTTATCTTTATTATTTTCTCATATGATCTCTTCCCCGTATATTCTTTTTCATCTTCAATAAGAGTAAAACAGCAAACAGATAATTACATTTCTTACTCAATTATTACTTTAACTAATTCTATTGGTTTTTTTATAACCACAAAATATTCTAGTATTTGAAGTTTATAACAAATAACAGAGAGCAGTTTGATATAGCTTGTCATATTCTAGTTGGGATATCTTTTGGCATTTTCTTAGTCATGGTGAGAGTGAAGAAAAGTAACTATTTTCAAGGGATAGGAGTAATGCAATTATCTATATTATTTGCACTAAATGGCAGAGAACTTGTGTGAGAAATGAAAAGCACCTGAATTGATGAGTATGGGGTAGAGAAGAGGATTTTGGTTGACTTTGGGTAGGAGAGACGTTATGTTCATCCTCGCCAGACCAATAAATGTGAGGGTCGCGCGTTGTTCCCACGCGTCGCTTCCGAATTGCAGCCACAAAAACTTGGGCCATGCTAGTGAATGGGCTGCCCGTTGGGTCATCTTTCTTATACCTTCTTGTTCCCAACAAGAACAATGCCAATGCTATTGCCACTGATCCAGTTATGACTGCAAGGCCCATACCCCATCCAGCGTTGTCCTATTTCTCCATATCAAACACACAAAGATATAGCTACGCTTATTTAAGATGAGCTGTAAGTATGTCTATCAATTACAAATCATGTCTATCAATTACAAATCGTGCAATTACATAGACATCACCGTTCTTAAATGTTATCCGGGCACACACTCAAATATAATGTACATATTTTTATGAAAATCAGAGTAAATTAAATTAGTTAATATGAATTGTTTTTAAGAAAATAACAATAATCTTTTTTAGTTCTCACCTCGCTTAGCTATAGGTGTGATGTGTATAAATAGGATCAATTTAAGAAAACAACAATAACAACAAAAATAGTCTTAGCACTAGCTAGGTGGGATCGGCTACATCGACCATACAACGTCATTTTGTTCTATCAATAGTCACGCTTAGAGATAAATCATTGATCAAAAGACCTTGCTAAATAATTTCGTGAAAATTTCTCTTCGGACTCTCTCTCCCTCTTTGGATTAATTTAAGAAAACGTTTCTAAAAAATAAAATATGTTATATATAGACTATAAGAGCAAAATAACAAATAGATATTATATTGGGTTAAACCAACTTTTGGTCCCTGAACTTTAACCTCAGTTTGGTTTTGAACTTTTGATCTCTGAACTTTCAAACACATGATATTGGTCCCTGAACTTTAACCTCAGTTTGGTTTTGAACTTTTGATCCCTAAACTTTCAAACACATGGTATTGATCTCTGAACTTTCAAACGCATGGTATTGGTCCTTGAACTTTGCTCCATTCAGAGGGATTAGTCCCTGAAGTCTTTAATTTTCCTATGTGGCATTGACTCTGATAAATAGAATGACATGGTAGGCTTATTAGGATGGTTAAGTGGCACATATATTTTATAATATTAATTAATTATTTAAAAATAGATATTGATTCTGACTCACACACATGACATCAAAGCCCTAGAAAATTCAATCTGAAAAAAAATGTAGAAGATCAAGGATGGTGTTTTGAGCAAATTTACAGAGAATTCTTGGAATCTCATCAGGTGTTCAAGCTGAAAAAAAAAATTGTAGAAGATCAAGGATGTGTTATGAAAAAACTTGAACTTGGCAACGATTTTTTTCAAGTTTAAAATTGCAACGATTAAATGGAATTCAACATTTAAAGTTGCAACGATTCAGCGTTAGAAAATTCATGGCATTAAAAAATTTATTGTTATAAACAATTGTAAAAGCGCAACGATTCAGTTCTAGTAAAGTTTCAAATGAAGCATTATTTCACAAAGCTTGGCAAGAAATATTCACAAAAAGTAAAAAAAAAAAAAACCACCAGTACAAAGTTGCAGATGCTGAAGTTTCCTCTCCCCCCAAAGTTGCCGAGCTTGGATCTTCCTCGTCGAATTGAATTTTCTAGGGCTTAAATGTCGTGTGTGTGAGTTAGAATTGATATCCATTTTTAAATAATTAATATTATAAAATATATTTGCCACATAAACATCCTAATAAGCCTACCATGTCATCCTACTTATCAGAGTCAATGCCACATAGGAGAATTAAAGACTTCAAGGACTAATCCCTTTAAACTGAGCAAAGTTCAAGGATCAATACTATGTGTTTGAAAGTTTAGAACAAAAAAAACAAACTAATATAAAAGTTCATGGACCAAAAGTTGGTTTAACCTTATTATATTAAATGATACTAGTGAATATATAACAAGGTTACTCGAGGACAAAAAATTTAGAGCCAGTTTAGGAAAACTTGAAAAAATAGCAAATATTTTTATGCCGTACGAAACAACTCTTTTAAACATATCTTGATTGTTTTCTTTATGCGGTGTAAAATCATTTAGAATTAATGAAACCAATCATACCCTTATGCTCACTCCCTTGTAAGGCACGAGTTTCCTTACAGAACCAACGTAATTTTCGGCTTTGCGATTGCTATATATACATATTTTGTATTAGATCTTTTGAGTTTTGCTTAAAAAAACAAATTTTTTTATCCTCACGAAATGCATGTCATGCAAGACTTTAAATAATAATTAAAAAAGCTGTAAAAATAAGGAGGTCAATTAATTAGTTAATTGATTCGAATAAGTTAAATTAATTACCTCAATATATATTGCAACGCTTGAAGCTAAAGCTCCGGCCACTAATCCCAAATACCACCAATTGAAGAATGAGCTCTTGGCTATTTTTTCTTCCGGCGAATTATCAACGAACTGATTGGCGGCGAAAGTCTGAACACAAGGCTTGTGGCCACCATCCCCGATGGACATAACATACAATGCAACAAAAAATAAAGTCGAATTCTTCAGCACTGAAGCCGACAATGTCAACCATATCATGCCCTACAATAATTTTAAACAACGTGAATATCATCAAACATATAGCAAAAAAAAAAGTTCAATTATTACAGCTACGCGTACAAGCTTAATGCGTTTAATTATTTGGGGGTAATAATTACGCACGTGCAGAGATGCATTATAGATATATGCACGTTTGTATCTGTGGAAGTGATGAAATATGGTTGTGTCTGTGTCACTGTGTGAACGCAAAAGAAAAAATAGCGGTGGGGACCGCGGAAAGTGAAAAATATAAGTATATATATTTGGTCCAAAAGAAATAAGTTTACATATTTGGAATTTTTGTTAAATTAAAGGAACTTTATAGAGAACACAAGGAAGTTCTTCAATTAAGTAAACTTAGACATTGCGTAAGAAATTTTCCAATAGCAAGTTTTGACATACTCCCTCCGGTCCGTAATATAAGAGCCCAAAATTTGAATGGTTTTGGTCCCTAATGTAAGAGCTCACCCCATATTTTCTCCTCATTTAATGCATTTTTTCCTACTTTACCCCTAACTCTCTTTCATATTTATTAATGTTTATGTATTTCTCTCTCTTAAAAGTAGCATAATAAATATGAGCAATTTTGGAAAAGAGGATTAACTCCAGACACCCAACTAACATTCACATGTTTTCTTAAGAAGCGTTTTTTTGACGGCTAGCTCTTACATTAGGGACCGGAGGGAGTATATCAAGAGTTCCGTTACATACAATTGTAATTTTTAATTTGACCACTGGATTTTTATAGTGCTAGAGAAAGTTAAATTCTGTTTATGACAAGTCCTCAAGTACCCACACAAACTCAGCAAAGATATGTACAAGATATGTACTGACTAATGTGGAGTGTCCCTTTAGCTTTAAGTGTCAACGAGAGGGATGCATCCACGAGATATTGTGAGATAGCTAAAAATATGTGGGTAATCGAGTAATGCTAACTATTATTATTAAGGTTATCAAACTCATTAGTTTAAGTAAACTCATGGAAATAAGATAAAATCATATCGTAGACTCATAAGAGTATACTTTTATTATTTATTAATAAAATGTGTTTCTTGTAAAAATTAACAATAATTCGATTCACTATATTTTAAATATAAATAGTTGATATCAAATATATCAATATTCATACTTTATGGACTTTAATGGAGAAATTTCTATTTAATTTATATAAAAATTTATTGAATTTGATCAAATAAAAACAATTAAAATAAGTTTATGAGCAAGTTAACACATTAATTTATAAAGTAGAAACGTAAAAAAGATGAATTTAGAATGTAAATAAGTATGTTTATACCAGATTTATTTCCACTTAAAATTTGAGTGACTCGTGACACATTTTGATCAGGTAAAACCGTAAAGGCAGTAAAATCAGAATGTCAACTCGCGAGTTTGACAACAATGATTATTACCACAAACATAAATTAAATTTGTTCTTAAAATAAAGATTATCAAATCAGAATACCAATTGTAAATCGAAAATCCTATTCTTAAAATCGTAAGTCAAATGATATCGTGTATTGAAAGATTAATGATCAATTATAAATGATGGTATAATTGTAATTTTTCAATAAATATAATGGAAGTTTGTATATATTAGCATTTTAATGGCACATAAAACTTTATATTTCATAAAACTACCATTTAAATAGTAAACTTTATAGTAATAAACCCAATAGGATTGAAAAAAATTTAAATAGGGATAAGAATGTATTGAAATATATATGATCATGTATATAAAAATACATCAACAGAATCGTATTGTTTTCATCTATTTTTGGATCAAATCATATAGACACGAATCGAGATTCATGAGATTTTAACTACCATGCTAAAAATTATGAAGCCAGATTTTTTTGTTACTCATGTATTATAAAATCAGAGAGAAACTAAAGCTTATTAAGGAAATTATTCTTTCACTCTTGACTCTACCATTTTAGATGTGTTATGTAAAGTAGTGATTTAAAAAAGGTCTTAAATTTATTTACTTTCAAAAACTACTAATCCTACCCACATAAATATAGAAAATAATTATTTTTCAGTCACTTATATATATACGTATGAAAGCGTATAAAGAAAATATATACGTATGAATAGAGATATTTAATTATACTATACAATTGGAGTTTATCCACATGCAATGAAAGCGGAAAAAATAATCATTTTCTAACTTAAAGCTTGTTATGACGTTATTTATATAAAAACTGATTAATCTTAACCATTCATGTCAGAGTTCAAAGAGGTAGCTAATGCCTAATGGTGATTAATTATATTGGTAAGCAAAGAAACTACTCTTCCCAACTGAGTCCATTCAACTCAACCATTTACCCGTCATATAACTCATGAACCAAATCTGAATTTGGTCAAACTTGTGGGACCCACAACATAGCCTACAACCAACACCAAAACACGCTTACTAATTCGGGAGCAAAGTATAGAAAAATGTGAAGAATAAATACCAGGAGATAGATAATAGAGGACAAGACGATGGTGTTGAAACGACCGAGATATGAGTCGGCGAGGAAGCCTCCGATGAGAGGAAAGAGAGCCGAAACGCCCATAAAAGTGTTGACATTTTTGGACGCCGTCGCCGTGGGTTCATTGAGAACTTCCGTCATGTACTGTATCAGGTTTCCCGTCAAACCATAGTATGCAAATCTATCTGTAAACTCCACACCTGCCACAACAAAACACATACTATATCAGCCCCTGAAGAGAACAGCACATCAATGGGCATGAGGGAACTTGTTTTGTGTGACTGTAAACCATTTAAAAATTTCTCGATCTCGAGAAGATTTTATTACAAATCTTTTAATGGGCGCTAAATTTAAAAACAAAGATCTATGCGATCTAAATATGTTTAGCTCCTGTTATTAATTTTTGTGAATAAAGAAAAAGGTTTCGTGTGTGTGTGTGTGTGTGAGAGAGAGAGAGAGAGTTATAAATGAAAAACATACACATGATGAAGATGGCGGCGGGCCAGCCACCCTTTGGGGTGGAAGGTTGCTTGTGGTGGTTTTCGGCCATGGGAGTACTTTTAAGGAGAGGGAGATGGAGATGGAGATGGAGATGGAGAGGGGTATGATATGAAGCAAATTAAAGGTGCGTTTTCTTATATAGAGATACGTGAGTGTATGTGGAAGTGAGAAAATGCGACAGCAATGCTACTAATTAATGCCGAAGAACTGAAAAATGAAAATAAAAACTTCATTATATTTAGGATTACTTGTTCTTATAGGAGAGTAAGAGACATATTGAGAAAGATATTAAAACGTTGAGAACACAATACTCATGAATATAGAATGCTTTTTTGTTGGTGAAAAAAGAATATAGAGTGGTTTTTACTTTTTAGTAAGTTATTATCAGGAACTGGTAAAAAAAGTGATTAATTAATAGGATGATTAATACTCATTTTCAGCTTTAAATGTAATTAATACCCACTTAGTTGTTTACTTATTTTAATTTTAATATCTTTGAGATTCGCATTATTTTTTCGACACAAAAGCATCATTTAATTTTCTATTATGCTTGCATTGGACATGTGTCATAAATTTTATGACGTGGCACTCCTCATTTTGATTAGATTGAAGATAATAATTTGTTATATTATTGTTATATTTTTCTAAAACACCTCAATCATCTTTCATTTTTCTATACCTATATAGAGTATCTTGTACTTGTATATTGATTTTTTTTGAACTGAGTACTTGTATATTGATGAAGATGCACTAATAAGAAGGCTGTTTAGAAGAAATTGATAAACATTAATACCATGTTATATACTTATGATTAAAAGAAGTAGTAATTTTGATTGCATCAAAATATATGCCCCGCGGATAATATTTAAAACATTGAATATCTTTCCTATTTTACCCATTTGAAAAATGTAATATCATAAATCATTAATTTATTTTATTAAATGTGTGACTATTATTAGCATTTTCGAAGAGTGAAAATAAAATTTAAATCATCTTTGACAAAAAAAAAGTAAATCTTCAAGTTTTGTCAAGGAAATTAAAACAATTTTTTTTGTTAGAGCCTTCAGTGTCCGGCCTCTTCAGGGAACCGACTAATCTAAAGTCGCCGCCGAAATTCCCATTTTGGGGGTGACAACTTCCCAAAGGTTCGAACTCATGAACTGGTGACTACACGGTGTCTTACTTTTCCCTTTTTTACCAGCTGGACTACGCCCTTAGACAAAGAGATTAAAACAATTGAGTGAATTGATAAGTGGTTAGTGGACAAAAGTGTCGGCCGAAGAAAAATATTTACTGGACCAAAGTTTGAACTTGCTCTATATTTTTTCACTTCAGTCCAAAAAATAACCTATGTTATTTCATGGTAAAAAAATATTTATTGTTGGTTTTCGCTTAGTTAAAAAATAGGGAAAAATACAAATAAATATTCTGAAAATTTTAAAGTCCATAATAGCACCTTTAAAGAGAATCGAAAATATGTGAGAGAGATATTTTCCGGTTTGTTTGAGACAGATTGGTGGATATCTTTATTGTAATTGTTAATTTGTTTGAATTGTTAATAACATTTACCATTGTTAATGAAATTGATATTAAATTTTAATTGTGTAAAGTGGTTAATATCTTTATTTGTATGGTTAATATTTCCATTGAAGAGGTTAACAAATTTATTTACTCGTTTCAAAAAAGGATTATCCTCTCTTAGGTCATTTCTTAATTATATAGGATAGAAGTGTACCTTGCTTGGCTCATGGATTTTGGAATTCAAGAGATTTATTTACGTGTTTCCGTAAACGATAATGAACATGGGTCAAACTATAATTGATAGATAGAGTCGTAATTAAATTGATTATCTTTCACATTTATTTCCTTTTTGTTTTTGCCAAATTCACATTTATTTCCTTACATATGAATTATTTAAATAAATAAGTACTCCTTCCATCCCTATACATAAGGTGTATTTTTGTGAAGAATATGTTCCAAAATATAAGGTGTCCTTTTGGTTTATCCCTGCATTTATTGTTTTTTTTTCATTTTTACCCTTTATTGAATAAAGATATTGCAATTTATTATTTATTCACTCTCTCTTATTAACTATACATTCTCATCTTACTTTCCGGTACACTCATACAAACACAATAACAGTAAAGTTGAAAAATAAAATATAATAATTGAGGCACTTTTTAACTACTTAAAATGTTTTTTTCAAATATAACAAAACAATTATTTACGCCTTGTATATATTAGCCGCAAAGGGATTAGTAATTGGTTTAGACAAGACTACGTATTCAACTATTGTTAAAAAAGTCTCTCACATCGTGACGAAAAATAATGTATGATTGCTCTCTAAAATGCCTACTTCAATCAAAAGATACATTTATTGAAATAAATAATTTTAATTATACAATTAATAAACATATTAGGAAAAACTTAAACAAAAACCCTTTTAACTAACTCTTACATTCAAGAGAGACGAGCAAAAACATAGAATTTTAACTCTTACACCAAATCTTCTTATAATAAAAACTTTTATAACATACAAGAAATGGTGCGGATAGTCGCATCAAAATCTGGGGTATAGTCGCGTTTAAAAGCGTGACAAGGGGGTTAGTCGCGTCCTGTGCAAACGGGATAAAATGAATCGAAACTAGGTTCATTGTCGCTGCAAATATATACGTGACAAGAGCAAAATGCCGCGACAATACCTATCTTCCCTGTATGACATCTTTCTCGCGGCATAGCACACGCAACACAGGAATAAATTCAATTAAACTCAGTCACGGCATCCAAACGCAACCTAACATTGTAAAAAGTAAAAAACTTGACGTGTTTATGTACACATGACAGCGCTAATAAATATTAAAATAATTGGTTGTCACTTTTTTGGAAACGTGATAAGCCATGAATTAATGTGTGAACAAATTGTGAAATGTGACAAACATATTAGTCACTTTTCTTGGACGTCACAGTAACCATAAATTATTGGGCAATACATTATATGAGCAAATCAAATTATTTTGAATAGAAATAAAAATCAAAATGTAATTATTTTGGGGCAATACATTAAGAGATAATGTCATTATTATTACTCTTTCTAAATTGGATAACTAGTAATAAAACCTACAATTACATTGAGCATATGAAAAAAAAAACAATAACTTTAAGTAAACTAAATTACAACATAAATTGAGATGAAGTGAGAAATACAATGTGTAATAATTAATTCATAAATATATTATGGCTAGATGGAGACTACAATGGAAATTTATGCTTCATTATTTGAACCGATGTAGCTGGAGTGAAATCTAAAGAGGAGAGGAATTTAGGAGATGGAGATGTGCAGAGGGAAATACAATTTGAAAATGAGCTGAGTGAGAGTGTGATGCAGGGTTTTAATTTGAAAATGTTGTCACGTTTGTTATGTCATGTGTCATATGCGTGACATAAATTTATTGTTTTTTAATTTTGTCACGTTTGGTAGACGCGACAACACCAAATGGAGCCAACTTGCGCATGCTATAAATACAACCACAACCCAAAAAGAATTTCTGGTGTCCAATCCTTGACCGCTAGACTTTGTTATATGTTTTATTGTTTTTATTTATGTGTATAAGATTTTATGTATATACTCCCTCCGTTCCTAAATATAAGATCACTTTAGTAAATTTGGAGAGATTAAGGAAGACATTCTTATGGTTTAGGATTACATGAAATTTCCAAAATACCCTTACCTAAGTTTTAAAAATATCCTCTCACCTTCAAACCACTATTTGTTTGGGTGAAGAGAGTATAAGGGTAATTTGGGAAAAACTTGAGTAAAATTAGAAAGTGATCTTATATTTAGGAACAAGTTCTCATCCCTAAAGTGATCTTATATTTAGGAACGGAGGGAGTATTTATATTTATATGTTTCTATGTCAGAATTTTTGTGTTATTCAATGTGAAAAAAAAGCAAATTTATACATTTTGTCGCGTAGTACACATGTGACTGACCTGAAAAGCAGATGTCACGTTTCTAAACGCGACAAGTGAACGTGACATAGTAAGAAAATGTCACACTTGCAGCCTATGCGATATTTTTCACGCGACTATCCACCAAATTTCTACTATCCACCAAATTTCTTGTAGTATGCATATATTACATATTCATCCTTTTCCATTTTATTCTACACTTGATTACGGTCAATGTTGATGTCATGATCATCAACCACTTTAACTTTTTTGTAAACAAATTTTCTAGCCACCAGAACATAAATAAATAAATTCACGGCACAAAGACCAGCCAAAACCCAGTAGAAAGAGGCAAGGTGCGCGGTGTTCAAGTTTTTCCCTGCTAGCCATTTCTCATTCATTCTTCCGCTAATATCTTGAACAACAATTATAATAACATTACTTGCCAAAGTTCCAAATCCTTTTAAGCTTATATATGCTGCAGCGCCAAGACTTTTCATTGTGTCTGCCACTTCATCATAGAACAATTGTTGCATCCCCGCAACAGCTAATGCATCAGAAATGCCCAATATCAAATATTGAGGAATCATCCACCATATGCTCATTGGTAATTTGGGACTGTCAATAAGATTATTGTCTCTAGCAATACCAACCCTCTTAATTTCTATCAAAGCCCCAACAACCATGTTGAGTATAGAAAGGAACAAACCTAATCCGATCCTTTGTAACACAGTGATACCATATGGATGTCCTGTGAATTTTCGAGCCAAAGGTACAAAAACTCGATCGTAGATTAGTACCGCGCCTACAATGAAGAAGCCAGTGATGGATTGGATTGATGCTGGAGGAAGTTCTATGTGTCCGATGGTACGAATCATCGTGTCGCCTTGCTTGACATTGAATGTATGGAGTTGAGCTTGGACAACAAAGAACATCAAACAAGACAACCATATAGGGACAAGTCGAAGAACAAGTTTGACTTCCTCAACTTGAGTTACTAAACATAGTCTCCAAGGGTTTCTTGTTTTGTTCGAGGCATCTAACTCATCAATGATAATTGCCTTGTCAAGAAACCTTTAGAATTCGTCACAACAATTCTTAATTAATTTTCTATGGATAAGATATTGTCAAGGCTAATTAAATGCACATATCTCCATTCCTAAATATATAACATACTCCCTCCAGTTCCTAATATAAGAGCTAGCCGCCAAAAAAACATTTTTTAAGAAAACATGTGAATATTAGTTAGTTGGATGTCTGGAGTTAATGCTTCTTTTCCAATATTGTCCATATTTATTATGATACTTTTAAGAGAGAGAAACACATAAGCATTAATAAATTAATATGAAAGAGAGTTTGTTGGAAACTAAAGAACAAACGAGTGACGAGAGAAAATGAGAGGGGGATGACCACGTAAATAATACAGGCCACCCTTTATTAATAACAATAAGTCTATTTATAGGCGTCTACAAATGAACTAGTCGAATAACACTACAAAAGACAATGAAGTTGCCGGCGGCCGAATTTTGCTACATGCCGGCGTTTATAAACGCGGCAATGACACTACAGCGTTTATATCAGACGCAGGCAAATTAAGCGACGGAACGTACCTTACTTGCGTTTCAAAAACCGCAGGCCTGATTTTACAAGCGCCGGCACGCGTACCGGCGTCACGTTCCGACGCTTCTGCTCGTTGGGGAAAAAGGGCGGGCTTTTGAAAATTCCATACAAGCCCGCGTTTCCAAACGCGGCAACGTGTTTTTTGTTTTTTTGGTCAAAAAAACTTACCTGCGTGTACAAACGCGGGGGTGTGTTAATAAATTTTTTGGCCAAAACTCTTGCCGCGATTGCGTAAACGCAGGAATGAGTACTATTTTATTTATATCGTGCCGACGCTTAAAAACGCAGGCATGTTATATTATTTTATTTATATATTACCAGCGGTCTGGCACGCGGCTACGGGCATAATATTTAAATTATTTTGGCCGGCGTTTAGAACCGCCGGCAAGTTAAGAGCTGTGTTTAAAAAAACAGCATTAATATTAACTATTATATAATAATGGTTAAAATTAATGCGAGAATAAGAATAAGTAATGAGAAATAACAAAATAAAAAATAAATCCGAATTTTGGATAATAACAAAACCAAAACACAGTTCCATTAAAAAAAACCATTTCCCCAAATAAATATAGTTACTGACATTTTAGGATTAAAAATATATAACTAAAAAAATAAAAACAATTCCACAAAATTAATGTTTCAATGACAGAAACAAAAATAAATAATAAAGGAGCGTACAACTAAAAAGAAAATAAAACTATCAAAAATGGAAAAATGATCAAAATGTGAAAACATAATAAATAAGGAAAACTAACACTTTAAAAAAATGTATTTATTTAAATAACAATAAAAGAAGAGAGGAGAGCGAGTAGAGAGCAAAAAGAAGAGAGAAACTGGAGGAGAAAAGTTGGAAAGGGCCGAGTCTAATGTGAGGGAAAGGTTAATATTTATAAGAGAAGTTCGCTACTTAGCGGCGTTCCCAAACGTGTCCAAATTATATTATTTTTTAACAGCGCCGCGGTCCAAAACGCTGCAACATCAGATTTTAATATTTAATATATAATCACATGCCTGCACTTATAAGCGCTGGCACGTACAGAGAAAAGACAGCTACCCCTGTTTCCCGCGTTACGAACCGCCGGTATGATGTTACCGTCAAAACGTCTATAAATAGCACATATATGAGAGTAACTCGTCACTCTCTTTTCTCTTTTGATAGTTTTCTCCTTCTTATATTTAAGTTATTCGTAAAATATCGTGGTAATGTTAGATAAATCATGGATATCTTTTCCCTGTTCGGCCCCTCAATACACCCATGGTCTCAATAAGTTTTTAGATTTTGCCTTTTTGAGATCTAGTATAAGGGGTAAAATTACGTGTCCCTGGGAGAAGTGTAAGTTTAAGAAGTGGCAGACAAGAGACGATGTTTATGCCCACTGTATGAGGAAACAGTTTCCAAAATATTATCGTACTTGGATATACCACGGAGACTTGTATAACAACAACGATGATGATGCTAATTTTGAGGTTAGGTCGAGTTCTCAAGTGGGAATTCAAGTTGAAGGCATTGCTAATTTTGACGTTGGTGAACCTGCACAGAGTCATCCGATAATTGACAACGCTCTGCCAGATGCTTTGAATTTGCAAGGCGACGCCGAAGACGATGGAGATGAAGATGTGTTAGGACCAGAGGCAGAGTACCTACAAAATGAAGTTGCGAGAAATTTTTTCGAACTTATGGAGGCTGATACGCCATTATACCCCGGTATATTACATTTATTTATAACATGTTATTACTTACAGAATATTAATTACCATACATACTTTCATTATTTGAGCTAACATTTTCCATTCATAATGCATAATCGTATTGAAATTCTAAAATGTGAAATTAAAAATTTATTTTTCTCTAAAAATAAGTACATATATTTAATCCATATATTGTTAAATCCATGATCCAATGGTTAATTGTCCTTCGTATTGTGGGAAAATATTAAGCATTTTATAGGAAGCTCAAATGGTGGTAAAATTAGCAGTTTTTGAATAATGGATTCCATCTAGCTAGTAATATCTGGCTACCAATAATATTGAACCTAGCTAGTAATAGTATAAATTGAAATTTCTCCAACAACAGAGACGGTAAATGATAATAATTAAGAACAAAGGATCAAAGCATATATAAAGGTCTCAACAGCACTGGGTAATATACACACACAGAGGAGCTATTATGATAACACTACTAAAAATTGTCCCTCTACCAGCGCACCTTTACATGCGCTTAGAAGAAACGCATGTATAGAGGGTCCTTTACATGCGCTTTAAGCGCATGTACAGGTAAGAATCTATACATGCGCTTAAAGCGTATGTATAGGCCTTATCTCTACATGCGCTTTAAGCGCATGTATAGAAATGTGCATCAATTAAAATTCACTAAAACAATGACTAGAAAAGGATTTAAGTATTTAGAGATAAAATATAAAATGAACTTAGGTGAAGAGCTCAAAATTATATGGAAACACCCTTTACATGCGCTTTAAGCGCATGTAAAGGCACAAACACCCTTTACATGCGCTTTAAGCGCATGTAAAGGCACTACTGAATAGCAAAACATGGAGTCATGCATAAGAGGTCCTCCTCAGACCTCATAAGGTGTTCCTGCTTATGGACTTAGTGTTTCAAGGCTCCATTACCACTTTTGGGTGCTATGGAAATGGTGAAACACCCTTTACATGCGCTTTAAGCGCATGTAAAGGCACTACTGAAGTGCAAAACATGGAGTCATGCATAAGAGGTCCTCCTCAGACCTCATAAGGTGTCCCTGCTTGTGAACTTAGTGTTTCAAGGCTCCATTACCACTTTTAGGTGCTATGGAAATGGTGAAATACCCTTTACATGCGCTTTAAGCGCATGTAAAGGCACTACTGAAGTGCAAAACATGGAGTCATGCATAAGAGGTCCTTCTCAGACCTCATAAGGTGTCCCTGCTTGTGGACTTAGTGTTTCAAGGCTCCATTACCACTTTTTGTTGTAATGATATTGCTTAAACACCCTCTACATGCGCTTAAAGCGCATGTAGAGGATTTTTATTTGAGAAAGAGCCTATACATGCGCTTAAAGCGCATGTATAGGCTCTACTGATGGTCAAAAACATTAAGTCATGCATAAGAGATCCTCCTCAGACTTCATAAGGTGTTCCTGCACGTTAACTTAGTGTTTCAAAGCTCCATTACAACTTTTTGGTGTTATGAGTATGTTGAAACACCCTCTACATGCGCTTAAAGCGCATGCATAGGCTCTACTGAAGGGCAAAACATTAAGTCATGCATAAGAGATCCTCCTCAGAGCTCATATGGTGTTCCTGCACGTTAACTTAGTGTTTCAAAGCTTCATTACAACTTTTTGTTGTAATGAAATTGCTTAAACACCCTCTACATGCGCTTAAAGCGCATGTAGAGGCTTTTCATGTGAGAAAGAGCCTATACATGCCCTTAAAGCTCATGTATAGCCTCTACATGCTCTTTAAGCGCATGTAGAGCCCTCTACATGCGCTTTAAGCGCATGTAAAGGCAGTATTGAAGTGAAAAGTAAATAAATAAAGATAGAAGGACAATTTGGTAATTTTTCTCTCAAGAAAACCCTAACATACACACTCAACTCCTTCCTTCTACTTAATTGTCTACTCCCTCCGCCTCTCCATCCCTCTCGACACTCTCTCCCCTGCTCTTCATCATCCGCCGCCCGGGGTGGCCAGAATGGCGGCGGAGCAAGCCGCCAACGGCGGGACCACCACTTCCTCTCACGTTCTCACCTTCCCCATCATCTATTCTTCACTGTTCTTCGCTCATCTACTTCATTCTTCCTTGTTTTTCCGGCGAACTCGACGCCCAGCAGCAAAAAAGAGGTAAAACTTCGGTTTTTCTTGTGTTTTTCGAGCTATGCTTCTATTCTTGTTGATTTCTTACATTTTCCCTCTCATCCCTCGGTTTTTGTTCGGCCTACACATATCAGCGGCCGATTTCCGGCGAACCAGCGGCGGCCGACGGTGTTTGTGTTTTGATGTTTGACTTGTCTTGTAAAGTTGAGGTTTTGGTGAGGTGGGTGTGATGTTTTGATGATTTTTGTTCTGTTTTAGCTGCTTGGTTGTTTGGGGGTTTATTCTTTCTTTGTTCAGTTTTGTGAATTGGGTGTCAAAAGCATATCTTGGAGAAGATTGAACTTTGTTGTGGAGGTTAACGTTGGAGGCGTGAATTTCTATATTTAGTTATTTTAATTGCGGGTTTTCTATGTTTGTTTAAGTGTCGACTATTGCAACTTGATTTTAAATGTTTGCTATGAAATACATATGTTCCTAAACATTCATTGTTTAATGGATTCATATGTGGACGTAATGATTTGGTTTCTTCTCAGATAATTGCTAATATATTTTCACAAATTTGTTTATATAACTGAATTTGTTTGTAACTATATACATCAGCTTTGTTTAAGTTAGCCATACCTTAGCCTGAAGGTTCACTAATCCATTTGCTATCATGGATATATAACTTGCTGAATTGTTTGAGAGTGCTGGCACTGTCGAAATGGTTGAGGTGTGTTTTGCTTTCTCTTCATTTTTTATGTTTTTTGATATTAGGTATGCCTAAATTAGGGAAATTTCTGTTCTTATATACATAAATAGATGCAATTATTTTCGCTCTTAATTTGTTCGTGCTATTAATTTAGGTAATTTATGATAAAATGACTGGAAGAAGCAGGGGATTTGGTTTTGTGACCATGTCCACCTCTGAGGAAGTTGAAGCAGCTGCTCAACAATTCAATGGCTATGTAAGTACTAACATCCTTTGTCTATAGTTTGGTTTGGACATGGTTTGGTGGTCTAGCTCCATTGTTTTTTTTGTACCAAAACTCAATTTTTTTTACTTTATAGTTGGTTTAGATTTTTTTCCATTGAGTTAAGATTGATGCACGCCTTCACAATCTAGTCATTGACTTGTTTGTATTAATATGTCCTGTATTTGAGCTTTGTATGGCTTATAGATTAGTACTTGGTGGTGATTATTAGGAACTTGATGGGCGGGCATTGAGAGTGAATTTTGGACCACCTCCTCCAAGGAGGGAGAATGCTCCATTCAGAGGAGGAGGAGGCAGAGGTGGTTCTGGTTCAGATTCTGGACACCGGGTTCATGTAGGTAATCTTGCATGGGGTGTGGATAATTTAGCGCTTGAGAATCTGTTTGCTGAGCAGGGAAAGGTTTTGGAAGCCCAGGTAATTTATGACAGAGAGAGTGGAAGGTCATGAGGATTTGGATTTGTGACTTACGGCAGTGCTGATGAAGTCAATGGTGCCATTGAGTCCTTAGATGGTGTGGTAAGATATGAACTCCAAACCTTTCTTTTCATTGAGTGTATGTTTGAAAATTTTGTAGTTTGCTTTCTGTCATGGTTGTCGTTAGATGTGATTGTCATTGAAGACAAATATATACTTTGTACTCTTAATGCAGTACAAAGTGTAGCTCACTTTATGCTCACTTTATGGCTTATCATGTGGTCTTTTGATTCTTCATCTTCTCAACTAAGAAGAATTCATCTTCAATTGAACCCTCTCCTCTTTTGTGTCTTTTTAATTATAAAGTGTAGCTCCCTATCAAATAATCCCTCAACATAGGATTTGATCTTTGTAGTTCCTACCTGCTTCCACTAAAACTACTATTTTTTCTTATAATATTATCTTTTTTCTGATCTTCTACCACTTCATATGTTAATGAAATATTTGCTGTTATATCATAGTCCTTCCCATGGCTCTATCTGTATGACTAATGAATAACTTAAACTATAGTTAAAACTTGCCATTCTTGGTCTTCTTGTATCAAACATGTGCTCAAACAAACAGTTTCACCTTAACCGATTCACTGACTAAACATGTTCATCTCTGCATATTTAGACGATTTGCATATGAAAAATTAATAAATCAATCAACAATTTTTTAAACAGCATTCATGAATCAATTTGAGGAATATTAAATATTCATCCTGAGCTTTATAAACCTTTCTGCTGATGCAGGCATGAATTTGGGACTTTCTATCCAGCAAATGATGATGGTTTTTATACAATGATAGTTCCAGGATATGGAATTCGATATTTAAGACCAACAAGATTTTTTACTTTTGCGCGTGTGTGTATGTTGGTAAGCATATAGCGATTCGTTTGGTCCCTTGCTAAGCTAGCGAGACGAACGACGATTTTAGGCAGAGCAAGGCTCCGATTTGACCTGCATCAAGGAAATCAGTTTTGGGTAACATTTTTTTTCTTTTCTAGACACATTTCCCTTTGATTTTCATGAGAAGAGAGGGGAGGCCCAAATGGGGTTTTAGGATTTTGCTTTAAACTTGCTAATGTGTATGTTCATTAAAGTTGTAAAATGATTTTGCATGTTTGATTTGTGTTTGGATTATAGGTTTAAGTGCTAGGAACTTGTGTGATTTAAATTTTATATTAAAGCCTATGACTATTTCCCAAAGCATGAATATTGAGAATGTATAAGTTGTGTATGTATGTTATTGGTTGTGCATGTGATTAGTGATTTTTGGGGCTGTTTGCTATGATTTTATGATTGATTTTCAGTATTGGTTGTGCATGGTTGCTATGATTCCAAAATTGAGGGATACACTTGATACATGAGCGAAGTATGGATAATGATTTTGCTGTTAAAGTAGTGTGAGTGGAGGTTAAGTTGCTCATGCATTATTTCCTTAATTATATTCAATAATATTGTTGCTTTTTGTGAGTAATGATCAATGAAGTTGGTCTTCTTTCTATTTAGACAAGTGTAAAGACTTGCTTGCAGACTTTATAGAATATGTGAAGGTATTTCTTTGTTCTTTAATAGTTGAGAATCATGGATATCTGTTGTCACTTGATAGGGTTTTACAAGCCATTGTAACATGGGCTGAGATAATGTGTAAATCATCAAAATTGTTTCTATTCTTTGATCTACTCTATTTTCATAATTATTTGTCTTTGCCCACTAAAAGAATATATATTAAAAAAAAAAAATATAGCTGTACATGCGCTTAAAGCGCATGTAGAGGTAGATACCTCTACATGCGCTTAAAGCGCATGTATATGTACATGCGCTTTAAGAGCATGTAGAGCCCCCCTCTACATGCGCTTTTTAAAAGCGCATGTAGAGCCTTTACCAGCTCCCCCCTCTACATGCGCTTATAAAGCGCATGTAGAGGCCAAAATAAGCGCATGTAAAGGGGTTATTCTGTAGTAGTGTAAAGGAATTCATTATATATTAAGCTGATTTCTTTCTAATTATACGAATTAGCGATAGAGATGAAGATGTGTGTGATTGTGAGTAAAAAGTATGTCTGATGTTCATGCATATGGTCGTGTTTTGTGTCGCGGTACGTGTGAAAGCAGCAAAAGAGGCAGTGAGATAGAAAGAGATGCATCTTTGGAGTATTCTTTAGATTAAAGGAAGTTTAATCAAACTCCCATAACTATTTCTTAATATAGCAGGAGCTGTCTATTTCATTTACTCTTGCCTTTGTAAAATTAATACTCCCTCAGTTCCTAAATATAAGATCACTTTAGGGAGGAGAACTTGTTCCTAAATATAAGATCACTTTTTAATTTGACTTAAGTTTTCCCCAAATTACCTCTATACTTCCTTCACCCAAAAAATAGTGGTTTGAAGGTGAGAGAATACATTTAAAACTTAGGTGAGAGGTATTTTGGAAATTTCATTTAATCCTAACTCATTGGAATGTCTTCTTTAATCTCTCCAAATTTGCTAAAGTGATCTTATAGGAAAGGAGGGAGTAACAAGTTACATTGCCAAGTTCATGCATACTATTTATTCTCTGGCCAATCAGACCAAAATATTCGGAAGACAATTTTTTTTCAAATGTTTTAAACATATGTGGGCGGGTGGTCATAATAAGCAGTAACAGTCATGGAAATGAAAAAACATGTACTTGCTTATATAAAGGGTTCCCTGAGCTATTATTGGGTAATTTGAAAAGTTCCATCAACTCTGCCTAAGAAATAGCCAGAAGAATCCTTTTAGATTCTTAGGTTCTCTTCCAGTCTATTTTCCTTCTTCAAGTTTCTCAAGAGTTTCATCTTTGAATTCAGAAACGGCAAGAGGCACGCTTATACATTGCGAGACTTGTGAAGATGACATCAATCAATCAATCAAATATATATATATATATATATAACACCATTGCGAGACTTGTGAAGATGACATCAATCAATCAATCAAATATATAGAGTAGTTTTCCGTGGGAAACCCCCTTCCTTTTCACACAGGAACCAGTTCAATATGTATATGTATGTGGTTTGCCCTAAGTTTTCATATTTTCAACTTAGGAAATGTGTTTAATTAATAATCTCAACTCTTCACAATCCCATTGATTTTCATACATTCATTGAATGGAATGATCTGTCATTCCAATCCCAAATGTATTCCACTTATTTCCCATTATGCCAAATACAATGAATCTCCGTTTCTCCTCACTATCTCTTCCTCTTCGCCTTCGTCACTCTCTCTTCCTTCTCTCACCATTGCTCCTCTCTTCCTCTTCCTCTTCCTCTTCCTCTTCCAGCCTCGCTCTCTTCGTCTTCTCCCTCGCTCGATAGTGGGTCTCCGTTGCAAGTTACCATTACCAGCAGAAAACAGCTCCAACAACGCTTCCTAGCCCTGTGTTAACTTCAGGTGACTCTTATTTTCTCATTCCTATCCTAAAATTATTGGATTTATTGGGATTGTTTAAAACCCTAAAATGACTGCCACTGTTCGACGAGTTTAATAGGGATTTTAGTCTTAAAAATTGTTAATTTACTTGTATAAGAACTCGATAGTACAAGATTCTATCTTGGCATGTTAGAGTTGTTTTGTTTCATATGCTTGGTTCAGTTTCATTTCTTCCCTTTCTTTTCTGTTCGGATTGGGTCGAAAAATTGGTCAAAGTGAAAGCTTCAACATTCATGTTGCTTTAAATGAGGATTTGATTGTTGCATGAAGTATGGTGAAGTATGTTTCAATGCTTGCATTTTGATCTGAGATTTTCGAGTTTTAGTTCTGCAAAATGACCAAAGTGTTTACTAAAGGTTTTTGGTTTTCCTGTTTTGGGTGGTATTCTAATGATGATTAAATTCATATACATGGACTATTATTGGTATGTGCAAGTGTGCATGTCAAATTTGGCCTTTGTGTTTTATTATTTGATGGTTTCCTAATATTGTTCTATTTTTTAATCTTCAATGTCAGAAGGATGAATTTAGAATATATCACTGAATCAGGTACGTTAGCCATTCATCAAAATGCTTTGATATGTGTATCACAGCATGTCAAACAATCTAAAATGATTTTGATCTGCAATCAAAATGCTGTGCGTACATGTTTGAATAACTACATCACTTTGTCTATTTTACTTAATGTTGCAGGTTAATATATATGGGAAATATTGAGTATCCATGTCAGATTAGAAATTTCTACTATTTTATTGCAGAACTGATTTAAGAGTATGAGGATCTCAAAACTTAATGGAAGAATAAGGAAAATATAGCAGGTTTATAGGAGTTAAGTGAGTTTTTTTTCATTAGTTTCTTACAGAATTTAAGGAAGGTTGTTGAGACCCACTTAGACCCTTGGAAAGTTATTGAAACCACTGACTGAACTATGCTAATCAGCTAAATTACCAAGTTGATCATGGGGATATTTCCTGGCACATAATAAACCAATAATTATGTTAATATGGAGATTAGAATGTTCCCATTTTAATACATGTTTAAATGATGCTTGTGGTATTTTGAAAGAGCTTTGATGCATGTGGTATTCATGACAATGTGACATCACCACTCTTATTGAATTGTTTATTTTTGATTTGCAGGTAATAATTTAATCATAATCTTGTATTGGAGACTTAATATGGTTTCGTTAAGCTATCCAATTAAGAGGGTCGGAGATTTTTTTTGCTAACTGCTGGCAACATCAGTAAAACATGAGTGCATTCCTCAAGCAATCCTGAACATGGATGTGCTTTGTCAAGCTAAATCTGGAATGGGAAAAATTGTCGTTTTTGTTCTCTCAACCTTGCAGCAGATTGATCCCATTGCCGGCCAAGTTGCTGCCCTTATTCTATGTCATACTAGGGAATAAGCATACCAGGTACTTATGGCGTGCATAATCTGATTAAAAAAGAACTTACATGATTTGAATTTTTTAGACCTTTATAAAAGGTGAGTGACATGAGTTTCTTTTGAGTTTTGCTGTAAATGGAACTACTGATGTGAAAAAAAGGAGGTGATCCATTGGTGAGTTTTTGCTCGACAGGATTTTGAGTGACATTTTTATATGCATTATGAAATTTTAGAGTCTCTTTGCATGCTCTTAGTTATGCTACAATATACTCAAATTTTTGGTAGCTAGGTATATCATTATGGTTGACTGATTGAATGACACAGACATGTAAATTGTGTAGCATTCAAACAAAATTTGAGATTAGTACGAACTAACTACTGATGTGAAAAAAAGGAGGTGATCCATTGGTGAGTTTTTGCTCGACAGGATTTTGAGTGACATTTTTATATGCATTATGAAATTTTAGAGTCTCTTTGCATGCTCTTAGTTGTTATGCTACAATATACTCAAATTTTTGGTAGCTAGGTATATCATTATGGTTGACTGATTGAATGACACAGACATGTAAATTGTGTAGCATTCAAACAAAATTTGAGATTAGTACGAACTAACTACTGATGTGAAAAAAAAGGAGGTGATCCATTGGTGAGTTTTTGCTCGACAGGATTTTGAGTGACATTTTTATATGCATTATGAAATTTTAGAGTCTCTTTGCATGCTCTTAGTTGTTATGCTACAATATACTCAAATTTTTGGTAGCTAGGTATATCATTATGGTTGACTGATTGAATGACACAGACATGTAAATTGTGTAGCATTCAAACAAAATTTGAGATTAGTACGAACTAATTTTCTTGCAAGCAGACACAGATGTACACAACAACTGGAAAATCATATAAATGAGCACAAAGTAAAGCTAATCTCTCATCCTCTTCTATTTAATGGTAGCAAACAGGTTATAATTTTTTTTCCTGCTTTTTGTTCCTCTATTTTCTATGGTTTGATAGCAATCTCTTATCATCCTAAAATTTTTTCTCTATGCAGACCATTCCCACGGGAGTAGTTTACATGATAAATTGGGAAGCTTATAGTACAATGGCCATTTGAAGAGGTAAATATGCCACATGATAACTCAGTTAGTATTGATATAAAGTTTATTGAGATGCAGTCCAACAGTAAAGAAACAATCTCATACTCAAAATGTATGAACGGGTGAGGGATGTGGATAGTGAACATGAATCTGATTTTTTTTGGTTACAAACATTGATCTAATTACAATAAAAGTTTTGGGTTTCGTAGACACAAACTTATTATTTGAAGAGTTTTTAGGGTTGATTGAAGCCTAAACTAGACTAAGTTTATTAAGGATTGTTAATGATGAATATAGCATATTTGAGTGAAAATCTGTTCATATGCCTTTGGAATCATGTTGTTAACATATTATTATTATAAAAGTTGATTATGTTTTATAAGATATTCTTATTGAGCCCCTCATTTATTAGTTAAGTGCATTAACATAGAAAGGGCTCCATTAATGCTTCTTTCATGAGTTTCTCTGTCTATCTTTGGTGCAGGTTGAGCATCTAACTATCAGTGGATTTTAATTGGAATTTTGGATCCCAGATTACATTTAAGCACATCTGATTGTTGAGCAGGTCAAATATGATTCCTAAATCCTATTAATAGACTGTTTTTTGAATTCTCAGTGAATACACGCCTAACTTCTTTTCTGTGTTTAGAACTAATTTTTGTTCTACTGCATTCAAGTTCTGTTGGGTGCCTCAATTTATTTGATCCCCTGATTTTATGTAATCACAGTGTCCTATTGTTTGCAGTGTTAACCCCACATGGAAACGGCAGCCCTCAAAGACTTGCTTGGTAACAAGGACACTTGGGCTATTATACTTTCTGGTATATTTTAAGTCAATTAAATGTGGTTGACTTAAAATATGGGTTTCCATTAAAAATGTACTTGACAAATCATTGGATTTGTATGGTTTTATTTGCTAAATTTGAGGCAATTAAGATAATAGAGATGCAATTTTTATCCAATTGTGCTTGATTTATATCTAAGATTATTATGTGTAATGACTCTCATTTTCAATTATATTTGACAAATATTTTGGTTATATTTGGGAAGTCATTGATAGAAAATTAAGAGATTTGACCTTTTTATTATAGTTGAAGATAAATGACAAGAATCAAGCAAGATGAGTAGAGGAAGAATTGAGTTTTAATTAATTAAAGCCCATGAGCTTTATGGGCTGAAGCAAGAAGAAGAAGAATTAAAAGAGAAAAGCCCAAGAAAGAACAAAAAGGAATGAAGAAGCTGCAGGGGACTTGGACCGAACAATTGAAATGAATTTAAGAAGCAAGCAACACGTGGCAGCAGCTAGAGGGAGGAATTAAAATGAGGAAGCTGCGTGGAGTCTTCTGGAGAAAAAAAGGAGCAACAAGGAGGGAGCTGTAAGCACACAAGAAAAAAAGGGACAAATAGAAAAGGGAGCTACAGTGGCTGTGGAGGAGGGCACGAAAATCAGATCTAAGGCACGAAGTGTGGAGGAAAGGCGCTGAACAGTTTTGGAGGGGGAGGGGCGCTGAACAGTGGTGTTCCACTTCTCCCTCTCCCATGCTATTTTCTCTCTTTTGATCATTTCACCTCTATTCTCTCTATTTTCCCTCTATCTACCCACTATGAGTGCTCATAAATTAGAACTTGGGGTTTCTAAGCTCTTCTTTATGAGTGACTAAAATACCCTCCTTGCTCTTGGGGATGATTTGAAGATAGCTTGAGCTTTGGTTCTTCAAAGGGGAGTCCTAATTCCTTTCCTTTCTCTTTATATTTTTGATTGCCTGGATTTAGGATAACATTTATGTTTTGAGATTGGACTGGATTTGGTTGTTATTATTGAGTTTATTTGTGGTTTTGATTTGTAATGAGGGATTTGAACTCAACAATATGTATGGTCATACATATATTCTTTATAATTCATTAGATATCTCTATTTACTCATG
Source organism: Mimosa pudica (assembly GCA_029929735.1). Classification (NCBI taxonomy): domain Eukaryota; kingdom Viridiplantae; phylum Streptophyta; class Magnoliopsida; order Fabales; family Fabaceae; genus Mimosa; species Mimosa pudica. The sequence goes on from JAKELP010000001.1 coordinate 8,572,958, forward strand.
GTATTGGTAGATAGTTTGTTGAATTGAATTATAATTGAACTTAATGATTGCAAGTCACTAATCGCACTCTAAGGTAATTAATAATGCTTAATTAAATGGGTTCATGAGATTAGGTGTTAGACTTGCCGGTTGGTGAGGTTTGGTATTTTAGGAAACTTAGAGAAACTCAAAGTGAACCTATTAATTGCTTGAGTAATATTGGACTTCAATCCTTAGATTTTATTTTACTATGTGGGGTTCCAATAGTGAATTAAAATCTTAGGATTAATTAAGTGGCGATTCGGGGTCCCGGTCGTAGGATCAATAGTTCCTTGCAAGCAATAGGTCCACAAGCACTAAAGAGCTTAACAATGCCTAATTGGATGAGGTCTCAACATTTAGGTATTAGACTCATGGGTCCATGGGGTTTGGTAAATTAGGAAATTAGTGCATTAAACTCCCCAAAAATCCTTAGAGAGCTATGATAGCCATTGAAATTCATTTCCAAGAGCAACTCACTTCAATTCCACCCTTTTATCCAAAAATACCAAAAATATTTATTTGTTTTGCATCCTTCATTCCATCTTTAAAAAAAATCAACAAAACATATTATCTTTACCTAAATTCATCTTGCATTGCATTAAATTTACTAGGTTAGTTTAATTAAACAGGGCTCCCTTGAGAACGATACCCGGGGTAACTTCCGCTTACCTTGAGGTACTAAAATTTTCTTGAAGGATTAGACCCAAGGCACACTACACCGACCGTAAAATCGGTGTCTTTTAGTACTGTTCTCAAAATATTATCAACATTCTAAATTTATTAAGAAGTTCAATGAGTTATGTATAAGATTATGATTTCCAAGAACTGAGACAAATTTCTGTATTGTAACTATGATTGTAACTATTGCTATGCGGATTTAGTTTAAAATACCTAATTTCATCATGGTGGCTCTGGTGACCAGGGGTTCTGCTTTAATCCATCACGATGAGGCAGAAAAAAGAATCTACTGGGAACCTATGTGGTTATTTTATGGGATTGAAGGAGGAATTTTATGAGGCAACTAGAAGAAATAATGTGAAGGCCATAGTTTTGACTGGTAAAGTTTCATTGGATTGAACTGTTTAGTGTGTATGCGATGTATGCGATCATACACACTCTCATGTTCAATATATTTTTTAAGTGTAATGTTCTCATTTCACATATTTTTTTCTGTCAAAAAATTATGATCAGTTATATGAATCAAAGTTATTGTAAAGTCAAAATTTTCGTATAATTATTGCGTCTTCAAAAATTTATTATTACGTTTTATAACAGTGATGACTTAGATTGATTTCAGCGATGATCATAGCAAAACTTATAATACAAATTTGCTTCGTAATAGTGTGGTTCATAGGTGCAGGCCTACCGATGAGCTTACTGTGAAGCAGTCCATTTTGACAATTTTGGGTTTTAGTGAAAAAACAAGTTAACCTTTTTTACAAATGTTGAAAAAACAGACGAATCACTTTTTAATTTTGTTTCTTTGTATACAAATTAACATAACTTATGAATTAATATATAATAACTTAATAAAATGTTATAAAATAATTAAGTAATATTTTTATCTTTTTTAATCTTTTCAAATATACTAAAAGTTTGTGTATAAACTGATATGCAGAATAAGTAAATGAAGAATGCCCCGCACATCGCGCGGGGTCCTTGCTAGTTTTATATGACACCCTCATATATAGGATGTGAGTAAATATAATTTTTTTCTTATCTAGAATAATTTAGAATCAGTATAACATTTTTAAAATTTCCAGAAATATACATCTAAACTTGCAAAATCTCATCAATGATTTCCCTCTAAAATTGTGTCCAAAAAAAAAAAAGATTTCCCTCTAAAACGATCGGAAGTGAATTTTTTATCAAATATATCAAATACCTCGTGCAAAAGAGGAATCGGGTTATTGGAATAATATAATTCTGAAAGTCATTTTGTGTGGGATTCCTCCTCTAACTTTTCCTACATTAAAAAAACTAACTACCTTATATAACTCCAACCCAAAAAAGGGGGAGATACCTATACAATTCAATTAACACACACACTCACATAATTGGTGTAACTTAATTATGAGATTACTAAAACTAGATCTCATGAAAAAGAATTAAGGATAATATAACATACAAGGAGATAGATGATAGTCGACAAGATGATGGCGTTGAAACGACCGAGATATGAGTCAGCAAGGAAGCCGCCGAGGAGAGGGGTGAGGGAGGAAATGCCGTTCCAATAGTTAACATTTTTGGCCGCCGTGGCATTGGACTCGTTTAGAACTTTGGTCAGGTACGTTATGAGGTTCCCCGACAAACTATAGTATGCTAATCTATCCGCAAACTCCACACCTACCAACACATTTTATATAAGCTTATTATATATACACATAATCTAATCATAATTTTGGCCACATGTACAAGACACAAAAATTTGGGAATGAGAGACTTACAGATGATGAAGATGGCAGCGTGCCAGCCACCCCATGTGGCGGAGGGTCGGTTGCGGTGGTACCGGTGGACATTACCAATTCTGTTGTCTGCCATGTAACACCAAGGATGTGTGTACGTATGGAATTAATGATGAGATTGGAGGTTGTGTGCTTATATATGTGTTTATATGCAGAGATTTTTTGTGTGAAATCGAGAAAATGTGACCGAAGGAAAGGCAGGGCTAATGGTGTAAAGGTTGAGAATGAAAATTAACAAAACTGCTCCAACTTATTTATAAATTATTATGGCAACATACGATATTCATGTATGTGACTCAAATTAGGAATGTTAATATCAATACTCTATCTATATATAAGTCACCATATCTAGAATTATTGGAATATTATGAAAGAGAGATGTATTTTTTGAAAGTCATGTTCAAGCATATAAGTTAGGGAATTTATGTGGGGGGTTGTATAAGAAGTAATATAATTAAATGTGGTTAACTCCATGTCTCTTCAATTCGTGAAAACATGTATATAAAAGGTCATACTTAAAAGCTTTTGAATAATTTCCGACTACTCGATATAATGAGTGGAAGCTCTCATTTTTTGCATGGAAAAACATAAGAAAAATTACATTTATAAACAAAAACGATTGAGAAATTTAAAAATGATATATGATACATTGCAAGCAAAGTAAATATGAAACCATCAGTGAAATATGAAAGATCAAAAGTGGATGGTTTAAATACTTAATATATTTGACAACAGATAAATGTGATTAATTTTCTCCAAAACATGTGTCTCTCTCGAATGAGAGGTGTTACTAATGGGAAAATTATATGAAACACATATAAGAATGTATTATCAAAAATGTAAATAATAAGAGTAAAAACAATTAAGCAAACCAATTATTTTTTTTAAAAAAAATAGATGATGAGATTAAAGATATCATTTAAAAAAAATATAAATGAGTAGAGAAACTATTTCCCGATAAAATAACTCATTTTCTATAATCTTTATTAAAACGTAATTAAGAATTCATTTTTTTTACCACTCTAATTCTATTTTTATATATACCAAAAAGGAAGTTAAATCATTGCAAGATCGCCCAATTAGGGCATTGATCATTACGTTTCAATTAAATGAATTTTTATATTATGTTTTTCCGGTAGAAATTATTACAGTTTCGAAAACAAAATTCATTAATAACACTAATAATTCGTCTGGTCACAAATAATAATAATAATTTTCAAATACTACTCTCCTCATTTAATTAATTCCACATATGATTACATTTTTTTAAAAAAATATATTTCATATATATATATATATATATAATAATTCCGGAGAAGTGGTATTTATTTTTCGGAAAAAAAAACCATACATGAGTGTCAACGGAAATTCTTAAAGTAAAAACACCGAGCATATGGTAACATGTAGCTCTTGATGATAAATTTATTTATAACAGTTATTGGGTTATTCGTGTTTGTTCATAAATCACTATATTTGGTTCATTAACCTAACATAAAATTACAGTTTGATATGGCCATTTTAAGGCATCTCATATTCATTATATGTAAATATACCTTATTATGGGTTCATGTAAAAGAAAACATATACAAAATGAATATATAAATTATTTTCAGTTAAAAAACTCTTAAATACATGGCCTTTTTTGTAAAGTACTAATATATTCTTTAAATTTAATTGATAGAGCAGATTATGTTTGGGTGACAGTACAGTGGATCTCTAAAAAAAAGTTGAGTGTATGCGTGTGAATATATAAAGGCAAAACATCTCTAAATTTCATCTCTCAACATACAGTCCATCACTAGTTAATAAAATATACAAGTTACCCTTATATTTGGTCTAAATTTCAAACATTTCTTCTACTTTAAAAATGTATGCCATACATGCATGCATGCATAAAAGTTTCATCTCACAACAGGCCATCTCTAGTTAATAAAATATATAAGTTACCCTTACACACACACACATTAAATTAAATCAAAGTGCACTTCATCGTATGTTTGGACTTTTATTTATATTCATTTAATCATTGATTGACTGTTTCGTTTGACTAATAAACATTTTTGCCCAAACTGCCCCTATATATTATCAGCACAAACTGCCCCTATATAAAACAATACTTATTTAAAACACTTAAATTATTAAAAATTCTTAGGGAACTAGAAAATAATTTTCATATATATATATAAATAGCAAAATTTCCTAACATGTGATAAAATGCATTATTTTTTATTACATTGTAAAATTTTCAATGCAAAATTTTCATCACATTTTGTTATATCTTATTAAATTAAGTTTCGTTCAAATGGTTAAAATATTTCATATTCAATTTTTATCCCTCAAAAACGTTAACGAACGTAATTTAAGAAGATTTTATAAATAACTAAAATCTAGAATTTTAATTTTTTTCCTCCAACCGTATATTGATACATTTGTTGAAAGTATATTTATGAAATTAATGAGTCAATTCTTTTTTGGGTGAAAACCCAATTTTGATACATAATTAGTGGTCAAAGAACAAAAATAGTACATAACTATTGAAAATGTCACAAATAATCCTCAACTCTTGGGCATGAGATTAAAAATGATATTTCACTAATATGGCGGAGGGTCAGTTGCGGTGGTGAACATTACCATTCCGGTTGTGTGCCATGTAACACAAAGGATGGTGTCCGTATGGAATTGATGATGAGATTGGAGGCTGTGTGCTTATGTATGTGTTTATATGCAGAGATTTTTTGTGTGAAAGCGAGAAAATGTGACAGAAGGAAAGGCATGGCTAATGCCTAATGGCAGAAAGGTTGAGAATGAAAATTAAGTAACGAAACTGCACCAACTTATTTATAAATTACTTTGGCAGCACCTGATATTCATTTATGTGACTTTATATTAGGAATGTTTATATCAATACTCTATCTCTATAAACTCATGTTCAAGCATATAGGTTAGGGAATTTATGTATTGACTCTTTCTCATCAGGAGCAACTTGATGACTTGATCTCCTTTTGTTTAAGGTAGATTAAACAATACTTCTTTTGTTCCTAAATATAAGACATATTTGATGATATGAGCTAGCCTGCATTATTAAAATTACATGATTTTAACTTATTAAACTAACATGGGCTAAAGTGCGAAAATACCCATGTAAATTTTATGAAAGTGCAAAAATGCAAATGTAAAATTTTTTGGAGCAAAAATGTCCAGCACAGTTAATTTTTTGATTTTTTGACTCATCATTCTTTGTTACATCATCATCAAACAAGGACAAATAAATACATAAGTCTGCTACATGTGTTGCCCCTATTAATTACACCTCTCTAAGGCATTTTTCCCCACTAAATAAATAAGTACTCCTTCCATCCCTATACAAAAGGTATATTTTTGTGAATTTCATGCTCCAAAATATAAGGTGTGCTTTTGGTTTATCTCTGGATTCATTGTTCTTTTTTTAATTTTTACCCTTTGCTCAATAAAGATATTGCAATTCATTATTTATTCTCTCTCTTATTTATTATACATTCTCATCTTACTTTCCGGTATACTCATACAAACACACTAGTCTATTTTTATCAATAAGGGTAAAGTTGAAAAATAAAATATAATTGAGACACTTTTTAACTACTTTAAATTGTTTTTTTTTAAATATAACAAAACAATTATTTACGCCTTATATAGCGGCAAAGGGATTAATAATTGGTTTAGACAAAACTACGTATTAAACTTTTGATAAAAAAATCTCTCACCAGGAGAAAAATAATATGTGATTGCTTTGAAAAATGCCTACTTCAATCATAAGATACATTTATTGAAATAAATAATTTTAATTGTACAATTCATAAACAAATTAGGAAAAACTTAAACAAAAACCCTTTTAACTAACTCTTATATTCAAGTGAGAGTATAAACAGAGAAGGAATGACAACAAATCTTTTTATAAAAGAAAACTTTAATATCATACTTTAACATTCATGCATATAAACATTCATGCATATATTACATATTCATCCTTTTCCATTCTATTCTACACCTGATTACGGTCAGTGTTGATGTGAAGATCATCAACCACTTTAACTTTTTTGTAAACAAATTTTCTAGCCACCATAACATAAATAAATAAATTCACAGCACAAAGACCAGCCAAAACCCAGTAGAAAGAGGCAAGGTGAGCCGTGTTCAAGTTTTTCCCAGCTAGCCATTTCTCATTCATTCTTCCGCTAATATCTTGAACAAAAATAATGATAACATTACTTAACAAAGTTCCAAATCCTTGTAAGCTTGTATATGCTGCAGCGCCAAGACTTCTCATTGTCTCTGCCACTTCATCATAGAACAATTGTTGCATCCCCACAACAGCTAGTGCATCAGAAATGCCCAATATCAAATATTGAGGCATCATCCACCATATGCTCATTGGTAATTTGGGACTGTCAATAAGATTATTGTCTCTAGCAATACCAACCCTCTTAATTTCTATCAAAGCCCCAACAACCATGTTGAGTATAGAAAGGAACAAACCTAATCCGATCCTTTGTAACACAGTGATACCATATGGATGTCCTGTGAATTTTCGAGCCAAAGGTACAAAAACTCGATCGTAGATTAGTACCGCGCCTACAATGAAGAAGCCAGTGATGGATTGGATTGATGCTGGAGGAAGTTCTATGTGTCCGATGGTACGAACCATTGTGTCACCTTGCTTGACATTGAATGTATGGAGTTGAGCTTGAACAACATAGAACATCAAACAAGACAACCATATAGGGACAAGTCGAAGAACAAGTTTGACTTCCTCAACTTGAGTTACTGAACATAGTCTCCAAGGGTTTCTTGTTTTGTTCGAGGCATCTAACTCATCAATGATCATTGCCTTGTCAAGAAACCTTTAGAATTCATCACAACAATTCTTAATTAATTTTCTATAAATAAGATATTGTCAAGGCTAATTAAAAATGCACATGTCTCCATTCCTAAATATAGAACATATTTACTTAGTTTAATAACATAAAGGATGTTAACTAAGTTAGTTAAAATTACAAAATATTACCAATATATTATATTCCTGAGTATATGTATTTATTCTTACCATTCATCCTTACTTGTTTAGAAGGATGAAAATTAAGAAAAACTTGAGACAAATAGAAAATATTTTACATTTATAAACAATTACACTTCTTCAATTCTTCAAGTAGGTCTTATATTTAAAATCAAGGTAGTGTTACTATTATCTGTACATTAAGTAACATTACAACATAAACATGTATTGTGTAGATGTTTTCTAGAATGGGGGTGTACGATGGCGTACTTGTACAAACTTTTGTCTATTACATGACGCGTTTCATATATTTTATCATAAAATAAAAAAAGTTAAGAGCTTTATTTTTATGTGAGAAATGAGAAAAAGAAAATTACCTTTCGATCGAAAAAGAAAATGAAAATTACCTCAATTGGTCGGTATGGGCTAAGACATTAATCTTGTTTTGTCTTTGGAGCTGGCCGTTGTTAATCTCATCCTCGCCAAGCCAATAAACGTGAGAATCACGCGTCGATCTCAAGCGCCACTTCCTGATTGTAGCAACAAAAACTTGGGCCATGCTAGTGAATGGGCTTCCTGTTGGGCCGTCTTTCTTGTACTTTGGTATTCCCAACAAGAACAGTGCCAATGCTATAGCAACCACTCCACTCATTATTCCAATGCCCAAGGACCATCCACTGTGTTCCTTTTTTTCCCAAACAAATTAGGTGAGTTGGATCTCAAACGTTAACTAGAGCAAATACTCATTTATAAAGCCAGGAACCTTTCCACTTAAATTATTCATGCATGTTTCCTCTATTTAGCTAAAACTATATAATTTTATTAAAAAAATAAGTGTGATAATCCTTCAAACTCCCAGACCGAAAGTGTTCATTTCTAAAAAAATGCTAAATTTATATTTACTTTGATAAAACAATGTAGTTTTATTTAAATTTAGGAAAATGAATTGAAAAATACATAGAGGAAGTTCTAAGTGGCTAATCAATAACTAAATACTTAAAATAGTGCTTGTATACGTTAGATTTGTTTATTATGTGTAACCTTGAATACTGCTTTTACTTTAACTAAGAAACTAATGAGGCTAATTAATTAATCACGAAGGATATAAATTAATCACCTCTAAGTATATCACAATGCTGGCAGCTACAGCTGCAACCACTAATCCTAGATACCAATAGTTGAAGAATGAGCTTTTGGTGGATTTTTCTTCCTGCGAGTCATCGTCAAACTGGTTGGCGGCAAAAGTTAGCACGCAGGGCCTGTGACCACCTTCTCCGATGGATAGTATATAAAGGCCAACGAAAAATAAGGTCGAATTATTCTTCGCAACTGAGGTTGACACGGTCAACCATATCATGCCCTACAATAATATATGTGCATCATAAAACATTTTCCATTCAAAGTTATAATGAACAAAAACTAGCTGCTGACAGTATCTACTTACACATGTCTAACATATATATGGTAGCTAGCGAGAGAGACAGTATGTCTGTGCATGTAAAAATCATTATAAAAAAGCTGTTGAAAAGTCCCCACTCGAAAAATTAAAATTAATTACCGCAAGGTATTTTGGACACTCGAGTCATTAAGGGCATAGAAGTATAACTTATTACCGGTTAATGTAACTCATATTATCAATTATGCGTGCTGTATGTTTGACTATGTATATATTTTTTTAAAAAAAAATTACTTGTATCCTGACCCTCCTCAGAGGGGTGAATTGTGATTATTTTTTTTTTGCTATGTGAAAGAGGTGATTACTCACACATCCAAATATCACACTTACATTACCAACTTAGGAATTGATCCCACAACCACCTCTATGACAGGGTGTGGTTGATATCACTTGAGAAAAGGTCTAATTCCATCTTTAGCTATGTATATTTCATTAAACATGTCTTGGAGTACATGGTGAGTTTAATATAGATAATCTTACACAATAGACTAATTTGAGGGTTTTCAGCAATTTCTCAAATAAAAAATTCCCCCAAATGTTTTGTTAAGCATTTTGGCATCATTTTGTTTTCATATCAAATTTAATTTGTTCATACTTAATCAACTTGTATATAAGAAGAAAAGTGTGTCTTTCACGGCCCAATTTATCAATCTAATGATGGATATGATTCCCCTCGATTGAAGGAGATCAAACATCAAATTATGACATCATCGTATCGAAATTCTAAAATGTGAAATTAAAAATTTATTTTTCTCTAAAAATAAGTACATATATTTAATAATCCATATATTGTTAAATCCATGATCCAATGGTTAATTGTACTTCGTATTGTGGGAAAATATTAAGCATTTTACACGAAGCTCAAATGGTGGTGAAATTAGCAGTATTACAATAATGGATTCCATCTAGCTAGTAATATCTGACTACCAATAATATTGAACCTAGCTAGTACTAAAAATTGAAATTTCTCCAACAACAGAGAAGGTAAATTATAAATTAAGAACAAAGGATCAAAGCATATATAAACGGTCTCAACAGCAATGGGTAACACACACACACACACACACACAGAGGAGCTATTATGATAAAGGAATTCATTATATATATATATATATATATATATATATAGTAAGCTGATTTATTTCTAATTATACGAATTAGCGATAGAGATGAAGATGCGTGTGATTGTAAGTAAAAAGTATGTCTGATGTTCATGCATATGGTCGTGTTTTGTGTCGCGGTACGTGTGAAAGCAGCAAAAGAGGCAGTGAGATGGAAAGGAAGAAGTATGCATCTTTGGAGTAATCCTAACATTAGAGGAAGTTTAATCAGACTCCCATAACTTTTTCTTAATGTACCAGGAGCAGTCTATTTCATTTACTCTTGCCTGTGTAAAATTAATAACAAGTTACATTGCCAAGTTCATGCATACTGATTATTCTCTGGCCAATCCTATCAAAATATTCCGAAGACAATTTTTTTTCAAATGACATTTTAGATGACACCCTCATATATAGGATGTGAGCATATATAATTTTTTTCTTATCTTGAATTTAGAATCATTATAACATTTTTAAAATTTCCAGAAATATACATCTAAACTTGCAAAATCTCATCAATGATTTCCCTCTAAAATTGTGCCCAAAAAAAATTTTCCCTCTAAAACGATCGGAAGTGAATTTTTTATCGAATATACCAAATACCTCGTGCAAACGAGGAATTGGGTTATTGGGATATTATGATTCTGAAAGTCATTTTGTGTGGGATTCTTCCTCTAACTTTTCCTACATTAAAAAAACTCTCTACCTTATGTAACTCCAACCCAAAAAAGGGGGAGTATATATATATAATTGGTGTAACTTATGAGATTACTAAAACTAGATCTCATAAAAAAGAATTAAGGATAATATACATACAAGGAGATAGATGATAGTAGACAAGATGATGGCGTTGAAACGACCGAGATATGAGTCAGCAAGGAAGCCGCCGAGGAGAGGGGTGAGGGAGGAAATTCCGCTCCAATAGTTAACATTTTTGGCCGCCGTGGCATTGGACTCATTTAGATCTTTGGTCAGGTACGTTATGAGGTTCCCCGACAAACTATAGTACGCTAATTTTTCCGCAAACTCCACACCTACCAACACATTTTATATAAGCTTATTATATGTACACATAATCTTAATCATAATTTTGGCCACATGTACAAGACACAAAAATTTGGGAATGAGAGACTTACAGATGATGAAGATGGCAGCGTGCCAGCCACCCCTTTTGGCGAAGGGTCGGTTGCGGTGGTGGACATTACCAATTCGGTTGTCTGCCATGTAACACAAAGGATGTGTGTTCCTATGGAATTAATGATGAGATTGGAGGCTGTGTGCTTATGTATGTGTTTATATGCAGAGATTTTTTGTGTGAAAGCGAGAAAATGTGACAAAGGAAAGGCGGCTAATCGTGTAAAGGTTGAGAATGAAAATTAACAAAACTGCTCCAACTTATTTATAAATTACTATGGCAACATACGATATTCATGTTTGTGACTTAAATTAGGAATGTTTATATCAATACTACTCTATCTCTATATGAGTCACCAATATCTAGAATTATTGGAATATTATGAAAGTGAGATGTATTTTTCAAAAGTCATGTTCAAACATATAAGTTAGGGAATTTATGAATATAATTAAATGTGGTTAACTCCATGTCTCTTTAATTCGTGAAAATATGTATATAAAAGGTCATACTTAAAAGCTTTTGAATAATTTCCGACTATTTGATATAATGAGTGGAATCTCTCATATCAAATGATTGAGGAATTTAAAAATGATAGATGATACACTGCACGCAAAGTAAATATGAAACCATCAGTGAAACATAAAAGATCAAAAGTGGATGGTTTGAATACTTAAGGTATTTGACAAAAGAGAAATATGATTAATTTTCGGCAAAACACGCGTCTCTCTCGAATGAGAGGTGTTACTAATGGGAAAAATTATACCAATGAAGCACATATAAGCACAAATAAGAATGTTGAATAAAAAAAAAGAATGTATTATCAAAAAATGTAAATAATTAGAGTAAAATCAAATAATCAAACCACTTATTTTTTAGAAAAGATAGATGATGAGATTGAAGATATCATTGTTTTAAAAAAATATATATAAATGAGTAGAGAAACTATTTCCCCATAAAATAACTCATTTTCTATAATCTTCATTAAAAATGTAATTAAGAATTTATTTTACCACTCTAATCCTATTTATACATGTACCAAAAAGGAAGTTAAATCATTGCAAGATCGCCCAATTAGGGCATTGATAATTATGTTTCAATTAAATGAATTTTTATATTATTTTTTTCGGTAGAAATCATTACAGATTCGAAAACAAAATTCATTAATTACACTAATAATTCTTCTGGTCACAAATAATAATAATAATTTACAAATACTACTTTCATCATTTAATTAATTCCACATGTGATTACATTTTTTTAAAAAAAAAATATTTCATATATATATAAAATAATTCCGGAGAAGTGGTATTTATTTTTCGGGAAAAAAACCATACATGAGTGTCAACGCAAATTCTTCAAGTGAAAACACCGAGCATATGGTAACATGTAGCTCTTGATGATAAATTTATTTATGACAGTTATTGGGTTATTCGTGTTTGTTCATAAAGAACTATATTTGGTTCATTAACCTAACATAAAATTACAGTTTGATATGACCATTTTAAGGCATCCCATATTCATTATATGTAAATATACCTTATTATGGGTTCATGTAGAAGAAAACACATACAAAATGAATATATAAATTATTTTCAGTTAAAAAATTCTTAAATACATGGCCTTTTTTGTAAAGTACTAATATATTCTTTAAATTTAATTGATTGAGCAAGTTATGTTTAATTTGGTTGACAGTACAGTGGATCTCTAGGAAAAAGTTGTGTGTGTATGCGTGTGAATATATAAAGGCAAAACATCTCTAAGTTTTATCTCTCAACGGTCCATCTCCAGTTAATAAAATATTTAAGTTACCCTTATACAGTTATACTTCATCTAAGTTTCAAACATTTCTTCTACTTTAAAAATGTATGTTTAAACATATGTAACGCATATGTAATTATTATGTCTATAGAAGTATTTTTTATCATTTCTTAGTAAGAAGTAGCTAGCACGTATGTTTAAAGAGAGGAATCATATAGTAAGGAATTTCCAATATATTCAATAAGAAAGTTTTATTTTATTTAGCTTTCATGCATATATTGGTCACTACACGTTTTGTGCTACACTTGATTCTGCTAAATGTTGATGCTAGGATCTTCAAGCACCTTAACTTTGTTGTAATCGAATTTTCTGGCAACCAGAACAAAAATAAGTAAATTCACAGAACATAGAGCAGCCAGAACCCAATAGAAAGAGGCAACATGTTCCTCATTCAAGTTTCTCCCAGCTAGCCATTTCTCACCACCTCTTGCGCTAATATCTTGAACAACAATTATGACAACATTGCTAACTAAACACCCGAATCCTTGCAAGCTTATAAATACTGCAGCCCCAAGACTTCTCATTGTCTCTGCCACTTCATCATAGAACAATTGTTGCATGCCCACAATAGCTAGTGCATCAGAAATGCCCAATATCAAATATTGAGGAATCATCCACCATATGCTCATTGGTAATTTGGAACTGTCAATAAGGTTATTGTCTCTAGCAATACCAACCCTCTTAATTTCTATCAGAGCCCCAACAACCATATTGAGTATAGAAAGGAACAAACCTAATCCGATCCTTTGTAGAACTGTGATACCATATGGGTGTCCTGTGAATTTTCGAAGAAAGGGTACAAAAACTCGATCATAGATCAGTATTGAGCCGACTATTAAGATGCCAATAATAATGCTTTGAATTGATGCCGGAGGAAGTTCTATGCGTCCAATACACCGATTCATTGTTTCAGCTTGCTTGACACTGAATGTATTGAATTGAGCTTGGACAGCAAAAAACATCAAACAAGACAGCCATATAGGGATAAGACGAAGGACAAGCTTCACTTCTTCAACTTGAGTTACTGAACATAATCTCCATGGGTTTCTAGTTTTGCTTGATGCATCCAAATCATCAATGATCATTGCCTTGTCCAAAAACCTTCAAATTAAATATTTATTACTTCCTCTAGTTCGAAATATAACACTCATTTACTGATTAGATTAAAAATATTAAATAAATTAGTTAAAATAATATTATCTTACCAATATACCCTAATCATCAACATTTACCCCCAACCTCGTCTCTTTTATTTATCTATTATATGGGAGCATTGATAAGGATAATATAAGTAAAAATTGATCACAATAATGAAAATAGGTCTTATACTTATGATCAAATCCATCTCCCTAAATTTATATATATTTAAGATTGGAAGGAGTATGTAGTTCACAATCTCATGCAGAGTTTGGTTTGCTCATATTGTAGTTGGTGGCATTAAGTATATCCAATTTCCAAAGATTGTCTGCTTCTTTTTATTAGAAGCTCTAAAATCTCATTTGAAATTTTATTGTTTCCTCTAAAATCTCAATTGATATTTTATTATTTCTTAATTTTACTCTCTTCAAGTAAATTAGTATGTCATACTATTGCACGTCAATGCGTCATGGCCAACTTAAGGGCACAAAATTAGTCAACATACTCCCTAGCTCTATCCTAAAAAGATTTAAATGTACTTATCCCGAAATATCATATAATCTCTTTCCCATATTTTCTTTTACATCTTCAACAAGAGTAAAACAGCAAAAATAATTACATTTCCTACCCAATTATTACTTTAAACTAATTTTATTAGTTTTTTTATAGCCACAAAATATTCTAGTATGTGGGAATTGAGAAAGTTAATTTCCAAATATCCCGAGTACCACAAGTTTTATCTCTTCATCTCACACTTTTTTGGCCCCACAAACTTTATTTTTCATTGTTATCTAATTTACCTCTACTTTCCATCTTTACCCCATACCCACATTTCAATTTCCATCATCTCAATTTAATTCAACCAAACGGGCACTGTTTTCACTGTTTTCAGTGGAGTAATGCAATTATCTATATTATTTGTAACAAATAGCTGAGAACTTGTGTGAGAAATGAAAAGCACCTGAATTGATGAGTATGGGGTAGAGAAGAGGATTTTAGTTGACTTTGGGGAGGAGAGACGTTATGTTCATCCTCGCCAAACCAACAAATGTGAGGATCGCGCGTTGTTCCCACGCGTCGCTTCCGAATTGCAGCCACAAAAACTTGGGCCATGCTAGTGAATGGGCTGCCCGTTGGGCCATCTTTCCTATATCTTCTTGTTCCTAACAAGAACAATGACCATGCTATTGCCACCGATCCTGTTATGACTGCAAGGCCCATACCCCATCCAGCGTTGTCCTATTTCTCCATATCAAACATACAAAGATATAACTACCCTTATTTAAGATGAGCTTTAAGCATTTCTATCAATTATAAATTGTGCAATTACATATAGACATTACTGTTCTTCATAGATTAAACGATATCCGGGCGCGCACATAAATATAATGTACACATTTTTATGAAAATCAGAGTAAATTAAATTAATTAATATAAATTGTTTTTAAGAAAATAACAATAATCTCTTTTAGTTCTCACCCCTCTTACTTAACTATAGGTGTGATGTGTATAAATAGGATTAATTTAAGAAAACAACAAAGCGTTATCCCAACTAGGTGGGGTCAGCTACATAGATCACACGACGTCATTTTGTTCGATCAATAGTCATGCTTTGATATAAATTATTGATCAAAAGATCTTGCAAAAAATTTTTTAAAGGAGTTCTCTTCGGTCTTTTTCCCCCCTTTTGGATTATTTTAAGAAAACATTTTTAAAAAATTAAAATATGTTATACATATAGACTATAAGAGCAAAATAACAAATAGATATTATATTAATGATATAGTAGTGAATATATAATAAGGTTACTCGAGAACAAAAAGATTTATAGCCCGTTTAGGAAAACTTGAAAAAACAGCAAATATTTTTATGATTTACGAAACAACTCTTTTAAACATATCTTGATTATTTTTTTATGCGGTTTAAAATCATTTAGAATTAATGAAACAAAACATACCCCACTCCCTTGTAAGGCACGAGTTTCCTTACAGAACCAACGTAATTTGCGGCTTTGCGCTAGCTATATATATATATATATATATATATATATATATATATATATATATATATAACACACTTTGTATTAGATGTTTTGAGTTTTGCTTAAAAAACAATTTTTTTAACCTCACGAAATGCATGTCATGCAAGACTTTAAATAATAATTAAAAAAGCTGTAAATATAAGGACGTCAATTAATTAGTTAGTTAATTCGAATAAGTTAAATTAATTACCTCAATATATATTGCAACGCTAGAAGCTAAAGCTCCGGCCACTAATCCCAAATACCACCAATTGAAGAATGAACTCTTGGCTATTTTTTCTTCCGGCGAATTATCATCGAACTGATTGGCGGCGAAAGTCTGAACACAAGGCTTGAGGCCACCATCCCCGATGGACATAACATACAGTGCAACAAAAAATAAAGTCGAATTCTTCAGTACTGAAGCCGACAATGTCAACCATATCATGCCCTACAGTAATTTTAAACAACGTGAATATCATCAAACATACAGGAAAAGAATTCAATTATTACAGCTACGCTTAGAAGCTTAATGCGTCTAATTGTTTGGGGGTCATAATTACGCACGTGCAGAAATGCATTATGTGTGTGTGTGCGTGCGCGCACGTGTGTATCTGTGGAAGTGATGAAATAATGGTTGTGTCTGTGTCACTGTTTGAACGCAAAAGAAGAATTAGTGGTGGGGAAAGTGAAAAAATGCAAGTATACACACACACACAGACACACACACAGTTTATCAGAAGTATACATATATTTGGTCCAAAAGAAATAAGTATACATATTTGCAGTTTTTGTTAAATTAAAGGAACTTTATAGAGAACAAGAGGATGTTCTTCAATTAATTAAACTTAGACATTGTTGGAAATATTGAGTGGGTGTGTCATAGGAACAAGTCTCAAATTGTTTGGGATTGTGATGTCCAAATTATAAGTGAATTTGGATTACTATATGAGTTAAGAGGATGAATGAACTTGCATAATAATGGGCCACTAGAGGCAAATCCGGCTAATATTCTCCACCCTTTTTATGCAAGTTACATTAGGAATGAACACTTTTATTGGAGGCATTTTGCAAATAATTCAATTTGTTGAACTTATTCAAATATGCCATTATTTTAGCATGCAGTTTTAAATTTCCATAATAGGCATTCTTATGAGGATTTAATGCTATTCAATAGCTTTTATCATGGAGGAAAAACGTTGGCTATTTAAGTTTGTTTTATAAACTGATTGTTTAATACAATTTAATTGTTTTATGACCATAATATCATTGCCTTAAATTGTCTTCAAATACCCAACGTTTTTTACCATTGAATTTGAACTTTTAATGGTACTTTATGTTGAATAAAACTGACAATACATGGTGATTTTTGAGGCTTTAGAAATTCAGCTTAATAAGGCCTATATAAAGTGTTCATATTGTATGGTGCTCAAGTTTAAGAAGCATCTTTTCTCTTCCTCTTGAATACTCTGGCCTACTGAGTAAATTATCTTCTGTAGTTCTGTTTCCCTGTATGTTTTACAGGAAGGGTTCGTTTAATCCTGGGGAGCACACGACTCCTTTTGCCGGTAGTCTTGAAATAGCTCTTAAGGACAGTGTCCTTGAGGACGCGACTCGAACTGTGTTTTCATTGTTTGTAGGTACTGTTGATGACTGGATATGTTAGCATCAGAGAGGAGCTAGAAGATATCCATGGAATTATTTGAAGATTTTGGAGCGAACGCCAACAATCTTAAGAGCTATTTCTGCATATATAGATATGGCGTTCATTAGAGGCAGATTCACCGGATAAGGAGACCTCTAAACTTTGTTTAAATTTAGTTGTGTTACTTTTATATTTTCCTATTGTGTAGGAATTATATAATTGAACTCATATCTCTATTTTGTCTATGTCCAAGACATTTTGAGATATAATAATGAAATTGGAGAAAGAAAATGACTTCTAATCTCCATGGCAGATTTGAGACGAAGAAGTACAATTCTCTAAAGAGCTAGAGATGATCTTATCTAAGAATTAAGGCTTAAATTTTGATTGTTTCTCCAGGAACAAATTTAATCCTCATTCCTGTGGGGGAATTGAGATGAAAAGTTATAAACCTCTAGAATTTTAGTGACTAGAGATGATTTGATGTAAGAATTGAGTCTTACATTTGTTTTGTCTCCCTTTAGGGGCAAATTTTTGAGATTTTGTAGGCTACTCATTCCTATGTGGAATTGAGGAACCATGTGTAAAACCTCTATGTTAATGCTAGAGATGATATGAGAATTGAGTTTTAACTCAAATAGTTATCCAGACAAAGTTACCTTGGTGGTAGACATGAATCCGATGATACTGTGCATTGAGATAATGAGTTCACTGATGCTTGTGAAAAGCTGTGTTGAGGCATATAGTGTGTTATCATGGTTGTGAACTATGAATGACAAATTTGTCTCTGTAATAGAACTCTCTTGAGATCTCATATATATATATATATATATATATATATATATATATAGTTGAAAACTCCCTGTTATAGCAATCACTGGTAGCTCGGGTGTTGTGATGACAGTGAAAAGAGTATTGTAGGATCAGTGAAAATCTAACACGCACGCACTTCCACCATCTTTGATATGCATGGCGTTTGTGAGGTAAGTGTATGTCATATCCAAACTCTAATTAAAGTTGTAAAGGGTTGATGATATATGATGAGTTTATTTCTCACTCGTCGTGTCTACTGGAGTGTGATGGTTTAAGTTTTTTTTTTTTTAAAAAAAAAATAATAATTTCATATGAGGTTGATAACCACGCAATGTGATGAGTTATTCATATAACTATTTTGAGGAAAGGAGTTCGGAATTTTGTTGAAATCTCCTCTATATATATTTGGGCTAATATTTCTGTGCTTTTATTATAGCACTAGAAATTTAAAATTACATGTTATAAATAGAGTAATATGTGAGATTATCCAGTTAGAGCCATTGGATCATGTAAATTTTTTTTATATACGCATTATATTCTTAAAAAAAAAACGTTGAAATGTACTTTATGTATAATTGATATGATTTAAATCATACATGTGTATACATTCTTATGGTTTTGAATTACAATATTAATGTTAGCTGTTAAAAACTAAATTAATGTGCTTTAATTGTATTAATTGAGAAATCATGGAAAACGTATGGTGTGAGATATGATTGATGATATATATGGTTATTAAATATATTATGTGAATGATTATCAAATTTCCAATTTGAAGATCAATTATTATATAGTGTTATAAATTGGCTGTTATATCATTTTGGTAATTATGAGCATTTGATTGGTGAATTTAATTCCTCTTGTGAGAGGTTTTATTTTTTTAGAATTAATTGATTGATTTTCTTAGAGTGTAGTAGTCACCTAAGAAATTATACATGTGAAGGGGTCATAACATTATATTGGAATTTTATCTCATGAATAAAAAGCATTGGTTGCTTTTTAGGAAGACAATATAGTTATTATTCAAATGTGTCTGCAACAGTTTTGTTTGAGCTCAGGAATGAAGGTTAATGTAGCAAAGACAAAAATGTATTTTTCTGCTAATGTTTCTCATAACCATAGTGCTGAGATTGCAAATATTCTTGGGTTCTCAATGACGGGTGATTTGGGAAAATATCTTGGTGTACAGCTTCATCATGGAAAGGTCACGAAAGCTTCGTTTGTTTCTGTGGTGGATAGGGTAAAATCTAGAATTGCAAAATGGCGTCCTAATAATATATCATTAGCAGGGCGACGAACTTTAATCACTTCAGTCTCATCAGCTATTCCTGCTCATGTTATGCAAACATCTTACTTACCTCAGGGTACGTGTGAATCTTTGGATCAAAGCAATCGGAATTTTTTATGGGGTGGTTCAGAGGAGAAACGGAAAATTCATCTAGTAGCTTGGCCAGAAGTTTGTAAAACAAAAAGAAATGGTGGCCTAGGTATTCGACATGCTCACGCTCAGAATCAAGCTTATATGATGAAGCTAGGATGGCAACTCACTCATCGGAAAGATGATTTATGGGTCAAAATAGTGAGGGACAAGTATAAATGTGGTTCTGATGTTATTCCAAATATTGACCAAAGACGTCTAGGATCTAATGTCTGGTCTGGAATTAAGAGTGTATGGGATAAGGCGAAACAGAATATTGAAGTTAATGAAAGGGGTCAATGTCACTGGCTTCCTACCAAGGAGGGTGTGTTCACTGTTAAATCTACCTATGAAAGCTTTTGTGAAATTCAAGAACCTGCAGATCCTTTTTGGAGCAAGGTATGGAAGCTAAAAACTCCAGAGCGTTGTAAAACTTTTATTTGGCTTGCTGCTCATAAAAGAGTATTAACCAATGCTTCTAGAGTTAAACGTGGTCTTGGAAATGACACTGAATGTCCAGTTTGTCATCATCCGGTGGAAGATTTGATACATGTGCTTCGTGATTGTGAGAAGACATGTCGTTTGTGGAAGGACCTTGTATCTCCACATGATTGGAATAAGTTCATGAGCATGGATTTCACAAGTTGGTTTAGATGGAATCTCATGAGGAACTCATGTATTGAAGATGATAATTGGAGGGATAAATTTGCGCTAATTTGTTGGTGGGCCTGGAGAAGAAGGAACCTTTGGGTGTTTGAAAATAAAGAAGTTCCTAATAATTCTATTATTTCTAATGTCACAGGTATGCTTATGAGTTTTAAAGAAGCGCAGAAGAGACTTTTAAAAGGGGAATTGGGTGTTCCTTGTAGTTCTGCTACTTTGAATTTTAAATGGCAACCTCCTGAGCGTGGAAAATTGAAAATGAACGCAGATGGTGCCTTTGCCTTCACTTCTAATAGAGCTGCAAGTGGAGGTCTTTTGAGGGATAACAATGGGACATTTCTGGGAGGCTTCATGTTTTTATTAAAAGAGGGTGATGCTCTTTCAGCAGAAATTTGGGGTTGTGCTCTTGGCCTCAAATTGGCATGGGATTGGGGTGTTAGAGAAATGGAGATTGAATCTGATTCAGTGGAAGCTATTGAACTAATACAAGGTGGAGAAATTTCTACTCGTGCGGATAGGGTGATTATATCAGAAGCAAGACATATTTTAACTAGAGACTGGAATGTCAGCTTTGTTAAGATCAGTAGATGGGCAAATTGTGCTGCAGATTGCTTAGCAAAAAGGGGTCTTGAGACATCGCCGGGTCTTCAGATGATATATCATGCTGATGATATTTTGAATGAAGTCCTTGTAAAGGATATGAGCTCATAATGAGTCTGCTGCTTTGTATCAAAAAAAAAAATAATCTACATATAATCCCTTTTATTAATTGGTTTTCCTTGTGAAATTATATTTAACACATATCATGTGATAAAATTCAATCTAATTGTACTTTCCTAATTACTAAATATTGTTGAGATATTTAGTAATATGGTATGCCTAAATTGTGGATGTACTTTGAAATATGTTTGAGACTAAGTTGTTACAAACTTCTTAGTAAAAAAATATTGGAAAATAACCAACATTTGTTGTTGATGAATTGTGATTGTCAAATGACAATAACCATTGTTAAAAATAACAATGATGTGAAAATATTTTGAGATATTTCAAAGTGTGGGGGTGCCTTACATTTAAGATACAGTATGCTCAATTATTGCTTTTTACTAACACTTTGTTTAAAGTGATTTGGGTGTGCACAAATTCTTGAGAATTTGATGCATTATTGGATTAAGATGAATCCATGAGATATAGCTTATGCTGTATAAAAATTGAGCATATAGAAAACTCTCGTGAGGAGGGTAGATACCATAAATGATATGGTGTACAGTGGATTCCTGTTGTATATATTGAGATACGCAGAAGTTAAATGAGAAAATTCACTAGTTTCCAAATAAAGTAATTTGGACTAAATCCAGCACATAGTGTTGATGAATTATATGTCAAGTTTCTAAATACATGAGATATTTGGAACTGTGGGGGCATAAATTATAAATTTTGCCTTTTTAAATTTATAGACCAAATGGCTATAAAATAGCAAATAATTTAATTGGTGATAAGCCAACATTTAATGTTGATGAGTTGTGATTGCTAAAAGGCAATAACCATTATAAGGAAAAATAATGGTATATTTGAAAATCTTTTGAGATATAATATAAATAAGCATGCTTGAAATTGTGGAGATATCTCAATTGATTTTGTGGAGTCAACAATTGACCTATCGGCCGTTAACTAAACCTCGAGATGAAATAATTAGTCGAGGGGAATGTGACTAAAGCCAACCTGAAATTGACAAGCGATGGCAACCCAACCTCTGTGATTGGTGATCCCATGAAGGTGGTTCAATGGGTAAGAACAAGTCGTGCGTCAATTCTGCTAGCACTTGCTGAATAATTTATTAGTCCATTCCTATGACCCGGAAAGTGCTAGATTGCATTTTTGGTGAGGGTTGAGTATAAACTCTTAATGATTTCATAATCTACGGGATGATGTGCTCATTGCAGGCACATTTAATGAAATCACCTCTACGAATGTCGGAGTGGGGCCGCTCCTATGAGATCGTGGCGAAATCTCTAGAGCATTCGTTATGCACTGGGCACGCTCATGGCCGTTTTAATGGGCAAAAACGCGTTAACATCTGAAATGTGGGGGTATAATCTGGCTCATAATACCTCTGGTATACATCAAGAGTTGTGGGTTCATAGTCCATATGACCACTCACTTCTCTGTGTATCAAGTATTATCGGTCTAGGTCTAGTTCATAGTCCCTAGGACCACTAGATACAATGATTATACTCATGTGTACTCAGTTAAGGCGTTCCTTATGACACATGTGGGGGATTGTTGGAAATATTGAGTGGGTGTGTCATAGGAACAAGTCTCAAATTGTTTGGGATTGTGATGTCCAAATTATAAGTGAATTTGGATTACTATATGAGTTAAGAGGATGAATGAACTTGCATAATAATGGGCCACTAGAGGCAAATCAGCCTAATATTCTCCACCCTTTTTATGCAAGTTACATTAGGAATGAACACTTTTATTGGAGGCATTTTGCAAATAATTCAATTTGTTGAACTTATTCAAATATGCCATTATTTTAGCATGCAGTTTTAAATTTCCATAATAGGCATTCTTATGAGGATTTAATGCTATTCAATAGCTTTTATCATGGAGGAAAAACGTTGGCTATTTAAGTTTGTTTTATAAACTGATTGTTTAATACAATTTAATTGTTTTATGACCATAATATCATTGCCTTAAATTGTCTTCAAATACCCAACGTTTTTTACCATTGAATTTGAACTTTTAATGGTACTTTATGTTGAATAAAACTGACAATACATGGTGATTTTTGAGGCTTTAGAAATTCAGCTTAATAAGGCCTATATAAAGTGTTCATATTGTATGGTGCTCAAGTTTAAGAAACATATTTTCTCTTCCTCTTGAATACTCTGGCCTACTGAGTAAATTATCTTCTGTAGTTCTGTTTCCCTGTATGTTTTACAGGAAGGGTTCGTTTAATCCTGGGGAGCACACGACTCCTTTTGCCGGTAGTCGTGAAATAGCTCTTAAGGACAGTGTCCTTGAGGACGCGACTCGAACTGTGTTTTCATTGTTTGTAGGTACTGTTGATGACTGGATATGTTAGCATCAGAGAGGAGCTAGAAGATATCCATGGAATTATTTGAAGATTTTGGAGCGAACGCCAATTGCATAAGAAATTTTCCAATAGCAAGTTTTGACATATATCAAGAGTTCCGTTAAATACAATTGTAATTCAATTTGACCACTGGATTGTTATAGTGATAGAGAAAGTTAAATTATTTTTATGACAAGTCGTCAACTACCCACGCAAACTCAGCAAAGAGATATGTACGGACTAATGTGGACTGTCCCTTCAGCTTTAAGTGTCAACGAGAGGGATGCATCCACGAGATATTGTGAGGTAACTAAAAATATATGGGCGAGTAATGCTAACTATTATTACCACAAGTATAAATTATATTTGTTCTTAAAATAAAGGTTATCAAATCGGAATACCAATTGTAAATCAAAAATCCTACTCTTGAAATCGCAAGTCAAATAGTATCGTGTACAGTAAGATTGGTGATCAATTATAAATGATGGTATAATTGTAATTTTCCAATAAATATAATGGAAGTTTGTTTATATTAGCATTTTAATGGCACATATAACACTTTATATTTCATAAAACTATCATTTAAAGAGTAATTATTATCGTATAGTTTTCATCTATTTTTGGATCAAATCGTATAAACACGAATCGAGATTCATGAGATTCTAACACCATGCTAAAAATTATGAAGCCGAATTTTTGGTTATTCGTGGATTATAAAATCAGAGAGAAACTAAAGCTACTAAGGAAATTATTCTTCCACTCTTGACTCTACCGTTTTAGATGTGTTATGTAAAGTAATGATTTGAAAAAGGTCTTAAATTTATATACTTTCAAAAACTACTAATCCTAGCCACATAAATATATATAGAAAATGAAATTATTTTTCAGTCACTTATATACGTATGAATAGAGATATTTAATTATACTACTATACTATTGAAGTTTAACCACATGCAATGCAATGAAAGCGGAAAAAATAATCGTCATTTTCTAACTTAAAGCTTGTTATAACGTTATTTATATAAAGTCTGATTAATCTTAACCATTCATATCAGAGTAGAGTTCAAAGAGGAGCTCATGGTGATTATATTGGTAAGCAAATAAACTGCTCTTCCCAAATGAGTCCATTCAACTCAACCATTTACCCGTCATATAACTCATTAACTAAATCTGAATTTGGTCAAACTTGTGGGACCCACAACATAGCCTACAACCAACACCAAAATACGAGCAAAGCATAGAAAAATGTGAAGAATAAATACCAGGAGATAGATAATGGAGGACAAGACAATGGTGTTGAAACGACCGAGATATGAGTCGGCGAGGAAGCCTCCGATGAGAGGAAAGAGAGCCGAAACGCCCATAAAAGTGTTGACGTTTTTGGACGCCGTCGCCGTGGGCTCATTGAGAACTTCCGTCATGTACTGTATCAGGTTTCCCGTCAAACCATAGTACGCAAATCTATCTGTAAACTCCACACCTGCCACCACAATGCACACATACTATATCAGCCCCTGAAGAGAACAACACATCAATGTGCATGAGGGAACCTGTTTTGTGTAAACCATTTAAAAATTTCTTCGATCTCAAGAAGATTCTATTACAAATCTTTTAATGTGGGCGCTAAATTCAAAAATCAAATCTACACTATTTTGATAAGCAATAAAACTCGTCGATTTAAGTAAACTTGTGGAAAGAAGATAAAATCGTGTCGTAGACATGAATCTTAAACTTCTACTTTTATTAATAAAATGTGTTCTTTTGTAAAAATTAACAATATGACTCAATGTATTTTAAATATAAATAGTTTACATTAAATATATCAACACTCATACTTTATGAGCTTCAATAGAGAAATTGTTATTTAATTTATATAGAAATTTATTAAATTTGGTCAAATAAAAATAATTAAAATGAGTTTATAAGCAAGCTAATACATTTTTTTATAAAGTGAAAACGTAAAAACTTTAAATTTAGCATATAATTACGTAAGTTTCTATCAAATTTATTAGCACTTAAAATTTAAGTGACGAGTGACACGTTTTGGTGAAGTACAAACGTAAAATCGGTAAAATCGGAGTGTCAACTCGTGAGTTTGACAACAAAACTGATAAGATTTATGCGTTCTAAATATGTCTAGCTCCTGTTATTAATTTTTGTCAATATAGCAAAAGGTTTCGTGCGTGTGACAGTGTGTGAGAGAGAGAGTTATAAATGAAAAACTTACACATGATGAAGATGGCGGCGGGCCAGCCACCAGTGGAAGGTTGCTTGCGGTGGTTTTCGGCCATGGAAGATGGCGGAGGAAGTGGTGGAGGACTTTTAGGGAGAGGGAGAGGGAGAGGGGTATGATTATATGAAGCAAATTAAAGGTGTATTTGTTTGGATTAATGTGTTTTCTTATATAGAGATACGTGAGTGTATGTGGAAGTGAGAAAATGCGACCGCAAAGCTACTAATGGCTGAAGAACTGAAAAATAAAAATAAAAAGTTCATTGTATTAAAGATTACTTGTTCTCGTAGGAGAGTAAGAGACATATTGAGAAAGATATTAAAACGTTGAGAACACATTATTACAAGAATATAGAATGCTTTTTGTTGGTAAAAAAAGAATATAGAGGTGGTTTTTAGTAAGTGCAGTGTTTAGCAGGCTGATAAAAAAGGTAAGTGTTTAGCAAGAACTTGTAGAAAAAAGTGATTAATTAATAGGATGATTAATACTCGTTTTTCGATTTAAATGTAATTAATACCCACTTAGTTGTTTACTTATTTTAATATCTTTGCGATTCGCATTATTTTTTTCGACACAAACCAATCATTTAATTTTCTATTATGCTCCCATTGGACATGTGTCATAAATTTTATGACGTGATACACCTCATTTTTGATTAGATTAAAGATAATGATCTTGTTATATTGTTGTTGTATATATTTTTCTAAAACACCTCAATAATATTTCATTTTTCTCTACCTATATAGAGTATCATGTACTTGTATATTGACGAAGATGCACCAATAAGAATACTGTTTAAAAGAAATTGATAAGACTTAAAACCATTTTATACTCTTGTGATTAAAAAAAAGAAGTAGTAATCTTGATTGCATCAAAATATATGCCCCACCGATAATATTTAAAATATTGGATATCTTTCCTATTTTACCTATTTGAAAAATGTAATATCATAAATTATTAATTTATTATATTAAATGTATGACTATTATTAGCATTTCCAAAGAGTGAAAATAAAATTTAAAACATCTTTGACAAAAAAAAATAAATCTTCAAGTTTTGTCAAGGAGATTCAAACAATTGAGTGAGTTGATAAGTAGATAGAGGACCAAAGTGTCGGCCGAAAAATAATATGTGATTGCTCTGTAAAATGTTCACTTCAATCATAACATACATTTGTTGAAATAAACAATTTTAATTATACAATTAATAAACAAATTAGGATAAACTTAAACAAAAACCCTTTTCACTAACTCTTATATTCAAGAAAGTATAAACATAGAAAGAATGACAACAAATCATCTTAACCGCCGGCGGTTACTTTTACGCCAGAAGGTCGGAAAAAAATGAAAAGAAAAAACTAGCCAAGTAACGTGCCCACGTATGCTTCATAACTGACGGAATGTGAATTTTTTCCTATGGTTTTCCATGAACCGCTGGAATGCGTGCGCGGCTAATACCTGTTTCTTTTCATTTGTATTGTAAATTAAATTCCTTCAATATTTATATTGTCATAGAAATAGTTCAAAAAAGTTTCGCAAACCTTTTAGCTAGCTAGCACTTATGTTTAAAGAGAGGAATTATATAGTAAGGAATTTACAATATATTGAATAAGAAAGTTTTATTTTATTTAGCTTTCATGCATATATTGTTCACTGCCCCTTTTGTGCTACACTTGATTCCGCTAAATGTTGATGCTAGGATCTTCAACCACCTTAACTTTTTTGTAAACAAAATTTCTAGCAACTAGAACAAAAATAAGTAAATTCACAGTACATAGATCAGCCATAACCAGATAGAAAGAGGCAACATGTGCCTCATTCAAGTTTCTCCCAGCTAGCCATTTCTCACCACCTCTTGCGCTAATATCTTGAACAACACTTATAACAACATTGCTAACTAAATACCCGAATCCTTGCAAGCTTATATATGATGCAGCCCCAAGACTTCTAATTGTCTCTGCCACTTCATCATAGAACAATTGTTGCATGCCCACAACAGCTAGTGCATCAGAAATGCCCAATATCAAATATTGAGGAATCATCCACCATATGCTCATCGGTAATTTGGGACTATCAATAAGATTATTGTCTCTAGCAATACCAACCCTTTTAATTTCTATTAAAGCCCCAACAACCATGTTGAGTATAGACAGGAACAAACCTAATCCAATCCTTTGTAATACTGTGATACCATATGGGTAACCTGTGAATTTTCGAACAAAGGGTACAAAAATTCGATCATAGATCAGCATTGAGCCGACAATTAAGGTGCCAAGAATAATGCTTTGGATTGATGCCGGAGGAAGTTCTATGTGTCCAATAGAACGATTCATTGTTTCAGCTTGCTTGACATTGAATGTATGGAATTGAGCTTGGACAGCAAAGAACATCAAACAAGATAGCCATATAGGGGTAAGACGAAGGACAAACTTCACTTCTTCAACTTGAGTTACTGAACATAATCTCCACGGGTTTCTAGTTTTGCTTGATGCATCAACCTCATCAATGATCATTGTCTTGTCAAGAAACCTTCACAAATTTTACACAATAATGATTCAATTACCAATCAATTACACGCAGTAAAGGGTTTCACCAAGGTAGTTACAATTCACTTGATTAAAAAATATATTTTTTTGTTAGTTATCTCGCTTTTGCGTTAATAAAGGCAGGCATAAACATATGTTATACCTTTTTTAGTTTTAACAATATGTAGTTTATCTTTTTTGTCATATTAGGAAAAGAGTTAGGAGCTTTTAAGTGAAATATGAGAAGAAAATCTGACCAAAAAAAAAATATGAGAAGAAAAATACCTGAATTGATCGGTATGGGCTAGGGAATGAGACTTCGATTGTCTTTGGATCTGGTCGGCTTTCTTCTCATCTTCGCCCAACCAATAAGCGTTACGATCATGCGCTGATCCCACGTGCCACTTCCTAATTGCAGCCACAAAAACTTGGGCCATGCTAGTAAGTGGCCTTGCAGTTGGGCCATCTTTCTTGTACCTTCTTATCCCCAACAAGAACAATAAAAATGCTATTGCCACCGATCCAGTCATGACTCCAAAGCCTACGGCCCATCCAATATGCTCCTATTTCTCCACATGATATAAGTTGGTTCTTATAGTATTTGTTTATATGTTAAATTTGACTCGTGTTTCATAAGTGACCATAAATAAAGATTTTGTTTTGAACCTCGTTAAATTATGCGGCTTATTAATCAATCATGAAGAGTATAAATTAATTACCTCTATAAATATCACAGCGCTAGCAATTATGCTTGAGGCCACTATTCCCATAAACCAGTAATTGAAGAATGAGCTCTTGATGATTTTTTCTTCTGGCGAGTCGTCGTTGAACTGGTTGGCCGCGAAAGTTTGCACACAAGGCTTATGACCACCTTCTCCGATAGACAGTACATAAAGGCCAACGAAAAATGAAGTCGAATTGTTCTTCAGTACTGAGGTTGTCAGGGTCAACCATATCATGGCCTACAATTTTCGCACATCATGAAACATTTTCCCATAACACACACACACATCAAACAAAACCAGTTTTCATTTGCATCTACATGCCAATGCAAAAATTATTAATTTATTTGACATGTGTTATGTGTACACGTCTAGAGAGATGGAGGGCGCGAGAGCGTTCCCAATGGGGCATTATTGTTCTAATTGCTTACCAAAGAGAGTGAGAGCGAATGGAAAAACATAAAACAAAAATGTTGGCTGGGGTGAAAGAACTCATAAAATCAATTGATTTTACGAGGTGAAAGAAATTTGTACATGTCAATCCATAATCTTTAAAAAATCTCAAAAGAAAAAACAACTCAAGGATCATTGGTTATAGATGACACAAAGTTCATGGACTAAAACTACTAATTTGAAGTTCAGACACCAAAATGAAAACTGATTTAAAAATCACGGGCCAAGACCATAAGATTTTCTAATTTAGTGAACAAATCCAAAATTGAGTGAAAGTTTAGAGAATAAAAGTTACATTAACACAATTTTAAAATATATGAAGTTAAAATGTTATATTAAAAATAAGGGCAAAAGAGTTGATCTGATAATTAACTATTTCAGTTTCAGAAAAAATAATAAATGACTATTTTGCGGTGCACAAATAATATCCAACTTTGTAACCAAGTGCTAAAATGATAAAACCGGTGTTAGATGTTAATTCGTAGTTATGTGTAATCTTACTAATATTTTTTTCAAAATGAGAATACTTTTTACTCTTTCCAATTAAAACCTTGTTGATAGTATTAGATAGGGGGAGAAGAGGAAGGGGAGAAGGAAGAAGAGTTGAGTATAATTGAGATGGTGTAAGAATGTATTTTTTATTTTAGAAAATAATATCAGCAAAATTCCACAAAAACACAAATTAAAATTTAGAACAGGTTTGATCATTTCTGTACTAGGTCACACAATCTGTTACTCCCTCCGGTCCTAAATATAAGACCTAATTGACTTTTTTGGAAAATCCTAAAAAAGTAAAATAAGTTAATTATAAATTGATGATTTACCTAATTTTTCCCTTAGACTAGTATATTTTGCCTATAAACTAATGGATAATCTAAAAATATATCAAATATGTCATAATTTAATAACCTATTTTGCAACCTTAATCTCTCCAAAAAAAAGGTCATCTAGGTCTTATATTTAGGACCGGAGGTAGTAATATTTATGCACAGCGAAATAGTCATTTATTATTTTTCGCGCTAACTGAAATAGTTAATTATCATATCATCTCTTTTACCCTAAAAATAAAGAAATATCTTTATTTTAATATACCATTTGATCATTATCCGATGGTTAATTAATGACCTTTATAATTGTGGGGATCAAAATCCATTTAGTGATGCATAAATCATTTTAAACGAAGCTCATCAACTAGTGGTGCTTGGCGAAATTGGCAATGAATTAGTAGTAGACTTCCGCCGTGTAATATATGACCACCGATATTATTGAAACCGTATTCAAATTGAAAATTTTCTAACTACACACGGTAAACATATTTGAAAAGGAATGTTGAAAGTATAATAAATGGTTTCAACAGTAATAATGGGCTATACATATAGGAGCCTTTATGATCGAGGGATTCATTATCGAGCCTGTTTCTTTCTAATTATATCATTATATGAATTAGCGATAGACACGAAGATGCGTGTGATTGTGAGTAAAAGATACATACTAAAGTGAAGTATTTATAACATATATGGGAGTTTAACCTAACTACAAAAGTTCTTAACATTAGTGTACCATGAGCTATCCATTTCATTTACTCCAACCAGTATATATCTCATAACTCTTCCATGTTCATGCATATTACTTTATTCATTAAGCTAATTCACACCAATATGTTTAGAAGTCATTGGATATAATTCACTGAATTATTTCAGAAGAAAATAGTTTCATAAAATATATGTATTAACAAAACAGTTAGAAGCAATAAATATGGATGCATGTGGAAAAGAACATTCCAAAGCCCTAAATAGGACACGATGATTCAAACTTCCTACCAATGGCTAATTAGCATGAAAAAACATTCCACACTCTTTTTGTTACACAACATTTTATACTCTTGAAAACTGTTAAATGAAGAGGATCGGATAATAAAATGTTTTAGCAGATACCCTCATAGGATGTGAGTAGTAATTATATTTCGTATTTAAAGTTTAGAATTATGATCAAATATAGTCAATACATTTGAGATGTTTCGAATTCGGAAGATATTAGTTTTCTGGAATTTTATCTATAGATTTTCCAAATTGAAAAATTCCCACCATATATATATAACTCCAAAGCCAAAAAAAAGGTGAGACACCGGGACAATTCATTAACCATTAATTCCCAAGCAAAGCCGACTCAGTGCAGTAGTACCCCCTGCAAGATTCCAATGGTGGATATAATCAAGAGTGGAAGAAGAATACATACGAGGAGGTATATGATAGACGACACAATGATGGTGTAAAATCGACCGACATATGAATCGGCGATGAAGCCTCCGAGGAGAAGGAAGAGAGATGAAACGCCAATCCAATAACTGACATTTTTGGCTGCTGTCGCATTTGGCTGGTTTAGTACTTTCGTCAAGTACTGGATCAAATTCCCCGAAAAACCATAGTACGCTAATCTATCTGCAAACTCCACACCTGCCACCACATTTTATAATTTTATATATATAATCATAGTCATCAAGTCTTTCCAATCTTACATAACCTAACCCAATAAAGTTAGGAATGAGATAATAGGGGTTGGTCAATAATAACTGGCGTAGCATAATATCTAACATGAATATAGCCTAAGGGCATGAACACACAAAGAGTTGGG
The DNA here is from genome assembly GCA_029929735.1 of Mimosa pudica. Lineage (NCBI taxonomy): Eukaryota > Viridiplantae > Streptophyta > Magnoliopsida > Fabales > Fabaceae > Mimosa > Mimosa pudica. Next base: position 8,605,319 of record JAKELP010000001.1, read on the forward strand.
AATAATATGACGTAGAAGCTGGTCTAGGATAACAGGTGCGCATGCACATCATAAAAAAAATTGGGATAAGAGAATTACATATGATGAAGATGGCGGCGGAAGGTTGGGCGTTACCGTTCTGGTCGTTGTTAATTAGCCATGGAGTATATATGGTGGTGGTGGAGGAGCTGGAAGAGGTGGCGTGTTTGTATGGAATTGATGGTGAGTTAGAACTGAGGAGTGTGTGTATTTATATGGAGAGATTCGTGGGAGGGAGAGGGAGAGAGAAAATTGGTTGTACGAAAGTAAAGAAAGTGAGGTGTAAATAATTGAAAAGTTAAGGAATAATATGGTCATTTACATATATCCTGGGCACACAAATGTTCTCTCTCCATATCACACTTGTCGTGGGGCCCACAAACTTTACTCTCTCATCATTATCCCTACTTTCCAGCTCTTACCTTTCCATTTTTAATTCTTTATTACTTTCTTTCAACCAACCAAACATACTGTAAGACAGAGTAATGCAGAAAGATTTTAAAATAAAGAGTTGAGAAAAGTGTAACATATTTAGTCTATTACTACATCCGATTCTCTTCATCGTATGCCTAAGTGACTTGTTACTCTCCATAAGTTAGGGTATTTATTATTATTAAAATATCACAAAAATGGCATGTATTTTTGAAACTTATTCTTGTAAAAGTTAAATAAGTATAAATTTGACATTTAATTATAATACTTTTCACAAGTAATTAGATTATAAATTATTTTATAAGTAGAATAAATTAGTTTTCAGGAAAATTAATATATCCATAGACACAATTCAAAGTTATTAATTTTGTAGCCTTAATTTCTCTTAAAATGTCAAAAGAATCTTATAATTATATAGGGAGCACATCTTTAACGTAATGTAGTTTTTAAGGGTAATGGACCTAATCTACCCTCCAAGTAACCACCCAGGAGCACTGGGCACCCTGCACTAACAACAGGCCCTTATTTGTACTCGAAGTAACCAAAGTGGTTAAAAACTACACCGAGTGGACGGTCAATCACGTTTGACCGTTAATCTACCCATGTGGCCACCACGTAGGTTAAATTTTTGCCACGTAGGATAAGGTAATGGACCTAATCTACCCTCCAAGTAACCACACAAGAGCATTGGGCACCCTAAACTAACAACAAATCCATATTTGCACTCGAAGTAACCACAAAGTGGTTAAAAAATACCTCAGTGGACGGTTAATCATGTTTGACCATTAATTTGCTCATTTGGCAGCCACATGAGTTAAATTTTTGCCACGTAGGATATGTCATATGGGGCCCACATATAAAAAAAACAATTCCCTCTGGGGGTGGGGCGGTGGTTGTGTTAGGGGATGGGGTGTGGCTGTTTGGAAGTGATGAAGAGAGAGAGAGAGTATTGTATTTTTATTATATGTGGGCCCCACTTGACAAATCTTACATGGAAAAAATTTAACCCACGTGGCGGACACTTGGAAAGATTAACGGTCAAACGTGATTGATCTTTCACTCGGGTATTTTTTAAACACTTTGGTTACTTTGAGTATAAATATGAGCCTGTTGTTAGTTCAGGGTACCCAATGCTCCTGGGTGGTTACTTCGAGGGTAAATTAGGTCCATTACCCTTATCGTACGTGGTAAAAATTTAACACACGTGGCGGTCACATGGGCAGATTAACGGTCAAACGTGATTGACCGTCCACTCGGGATATTTTTTAACCACTTTGGTTACTTCGAGTACAAATAAGGGTCTGTTGTTAGTTCAGAGTGCCCAGTACTCCTAGGTGTTTACTTTGAGGGTAGATTAGGTCCATTACCTATTTTTTAATTCCTAAAAACATGCATAAAAAATTAAGTTTGAAGGCGTGGGAAAAAATTTTCCACTGCTGCTAAGTTAATTGTTTCGCTGTCATTCTAAAAATTTCCCTAAACAAAAAGGCGTAACTCATGTCATATTTATTTTAAATAATTACTGGGTTATCGAATTTATTTATGTTCATGAACCAATTAATATATGGGGTTCATGAATCTAACATGCATAAATTTGAGTGGTATTACTTCAACAAAAAAATTATTTCAATGCATAACAACATCATTGATCTATGAATACGTGATACAGTGGTCACTTCATCATTCAAAACAAAATAATTCTTAAGAATATTTCATTGGAAGATTTTTGCTTAAACGCAAGATTAAACCCTCTTATTAACTATAAAATTCTTATTCTATTTAGCTACAGAGTCGTATTGGTTAGGGAAAGGGCCTTATCTCTTCAGTAAATGGCCCTTTGTGTAAAGGATTGATTCGTTCTCTGAATGTATGTGTTTTACTTCAATTGATTGTGGAATTTTGTTTGGGTGACATCCACAAAGGGGAAAAAGTGACATCTCTAAATGAGATCACTCTACAGTCTTTAATTAGTTTGTAAATAAACATTAATCAATCTTATATTTTATATAAATAAAAGAGACAATATATCTATTTTTGAAAAGTAAGAAAATCTTCTCAAAATTAAAATACTCCCTCCGTTCCTAAATATAAGATCACTTCCTATTTTATCTCAAGTTTTGTCCAACCTACCCTTATACTCCCTCTTTTCATTGAAAACACCTCCTCCTTTTAAAATTAAGTAATTGAGGGGATTTTGGGAAGATCATGTAATTTTATTGTCTTCCTTAATCTTCCAAAATTAATCAAAGTGGTCTTATATTTAGGAATGGAGGGAGTATATGTTACGTTGTGCAACCCATCTTTGTATTCAAATGTAATCATTGATTGATTGTTTATTTTGACTAGTAAATGTTTTCTACCGAAATACCCCTATATAATATTATAGTTATTTAAACACATATATTTAAAAATATTGTGGAAAAAAATTGTGCACGTATTTCAAAACTTTTTATAGCATGTGATTGAGGGTATCATTTTTATCATGTTATGAAATTTTTTGTCTCACATTTATTGAATCTTTTTAAACTAAGTTTTGGTTGAATAAACATACTGCATATACATATTTTTATTCCTCTAAATAGTATAAATGTTGTTATTTATGTAATAAAAAAAATGTTGTTATTTAAGAAGCTTATATAAAAATTTACATTTCTAATTCAATTTTTTAAATTTAGTTTCTGAAAACTTTTATAAACATACAACTATATATTTATTCAAATAATTATCAAAATTATATGATCAATTTTTATTTGTGTTAACAAAATTACAGAATTAATATTTCGGGTTTATGTGTATGCTTTTGAAATAAAACAGAGTTATATATGATCAAGATAGAATATAGGGAAGATTAGAATAATTTACTCCACACATATTCTTTCTACTAATTAAACGCAGACCGAAGGATCGGAATAACATGCATACACAAAAATGTAGGTCCTTTTACCACAATTCAGGAATTTGATACTCCCACTAGACCACTAGAAAATACTCCCTCCGTTCCTAAATATGAGATTACTTTAGGGAGGAGAACTTGTTCTTAAATATAAAATTACTTTTTAATTTGACTCAAGTTCCCCAAATTACCCCTATACTCCTTTCACCCCAAAAAAAAATAATGGTTTGAAAAAGGTGATATTTTTAAAACTTAAGTGAGGGGTATTTTGGAAATTTCATGTAATCCTAACTCATTGAAATGTCTTCCTTAATCTCTCCAAATTCGCTAAAGTGATATTATATTTAGGAACGGAGGGAGTATTTATTTAAGTTTCTTATGTGTATTTTGTGAAGTCTTTTAAGTACACATTCATGTATGTCATATTTTTAAAATATTAATTATCATTTAATTAAAATACATATTGAAAAAAAAATACGATTTGTACATACACACACGATCATATATGATTAATGGAGAACCTTCCAAAACGTATCTCTAATAATTGTACTAAATTCACACCACTCATGAATTAAAATTAGTTTCTTATACGTATGGGTATTAAATTATACATTAACACTTCATTTCTTGAGCATTACATATAACTTTTAATTACTTTTTGGCTGGTATTTATTTGTAAAATCAAAAAAGAAATAGAGAAAATATATATTATTCTTCTTCCTCCTCTTTTTCTCTTTTACTTCTCGGCAAAGCAATATCCAGTAAGACACGATAACAAAGGGAGATGGCATGTCTGAAACGTCTTTCCAATTTTTGACAGACACAATGCACTATCAGTGTTAGTGTGTTGCTAGTTTCCTGGCTTAATTAAGGGCAATTAAGCTTCATTATAGACTCTACTGTTTCAACTTTCATGACTAGCTGGGTTCCATATCTCGTTCCAAGCCTTTAACTTCAACTCAACTATAAAGGTAGAAAAACTCAAATATAATGAATGACATCAATATTCCGTAGTTTAAATATATTTTTTATTATTTATTTTATGACAATATCCTGTAAAAATATAAAGTGGTTAAATCAATTTGATTTGTGCTAATATAACACAAATTAAAATATCTATCAAGCTATATTGTATTATCACTATTATGTTTTAATTTTTTGCTATATTAGATATATGGAGAAACATTTAGAATTTCCGTCTAAGTAGGAGTCATACATAATACTCCCTCCGGTACTAAATATAAGATCTAGTTGATTTTTTTATAAAATCCTATAAAAAAGCAAAATAAGTTAATTATAAATTAATTTACCTAATTTTTTCCCTTAGACTAGTTTATTTTACCTATAAACTAATGTATAATCTAAAAATATATCAAATATGTCATAATTTAATAGCCTATTTCACAACATTAACCTCTCCAAAAAAAAGTCAATTAGGTCTTATATTTAGGACCGGAGGTAGTATATATATGTATTGCAATTGTGCAAAAAGGCAATTTAAATGTAATTTAGATATTAAACTGAGATATTACAATTTTTCAAGTGACGAGTTTAAGTACTAGGGGTCTATTATACAGCAAGATGATAAAATTACTGATGATGTCAATCATAGAATTCAAGTTGCTGGGTGGTGTAAGTGGAGAAAAACTACTAAAGTTCTTTGTGATAGGAAAGTAACTGATAAGGCAAAAGGAAGATTTTAATGTACAACTATAAGACCAGCATAATTATATGGTAGTGATTTAATTTCTTGATCAATAATGAATTATGTCACTATGATCATGGCTTCACGCACAATATTAAATTATGTATATTCTTCATCTGATCCTTATTATAAGTCACCAACTACTCATTTCTCACATACCAAGTAATAATATATGGGTTTTAAAATTCATGTTAAATTTGTCACTTTTTCCAACTTCACCCTTAATTAAATGATGTGTTTCATATTTTCAATTTTGAATCTTCATTAATAATATGGGTAAAGTGGGAAAAACATTTAATCGATGGTTGGTGACTTATGATAAGGACAGGAGGAAGTACCATTGATAACGAGAAAATGTCTTTAACTATGTCTAGATGAGACATTTCTTTTTAATTTACCAGTCACACGAGTTAACTTCTCAAAGGGCAAAATAACAGTAACTTCTCGATTTTACTATATCTATTTAATAGAATTTAGGGTTCAAAAAACTAAGGGCAAAAGCGTTGATCTGATAATTAATTATTTCAATTTGGAAAAAACTAGTAAATGACTATTTCGAGGTGCATAAATAATATCTAACTTTTGGAACCGGTGCTAATGATAAAACCGGTTATGGATGTTAATTAATTTGTAGTTATGTGAAACCTTTCTGATATTATTTTCAAAGTGAAAACTACCTTTTTGCCCCTCCCAATTAAAACCTTGCTGATACTAGTTAGCATGGGAAGATGAAGGGCAGAAGAAGAAGGGTTGAGTGTTAATTATGAGGGGTAAAAGAGTATTTTTACTTTAGAAAATAATACTACCTCTGGTCCGAAATATAAGACCTAGATAAATTTTTTTGGAAAGATTAAGGTTGCGAAATAGGTTATTAAATCATGACATATTTGATATCTTTTTAGATTATCCATTAGCTTATAGGTAAAATAAACTAGTCTAAGAGTAAAAATTAGGTAAATCAATTTATAATTAACTTATTTTTTGTTTTTTTTAGGATTTTTCAAAAAAGTCATCTAGGTCCTATATTTAGGACCGAAGGGAGTATAAGAAAAGGTTCCACAAAACTTCAAATTAATATTTAGTACCGGTTTTATTATTTTTGCACTGGGTCACAAAGTTGGTTATTATTTATGCACCGCGAAATAGTCATTTATTATTTTTGTCCAAATTGAAATAGTTAATTATTAGATTAGTACTTTTGCCCAAAAACTAAATCAGGTTAAGAACCGGCTACGACACCTATCAAGAATTAATGGTTGGATCGGGTTAATCAGCCTTATAACACTAATATAATTTTTGTTGATAATAACAAAATAAAATAACATATAAAATTAATCATTACTCATCAAGTTTTATTTATAAGGTATTTCCATTATATTTCACATAAATAAAGAAAAACTTAAAATTTCTTTAACTCTAACTTAAAATTTCATAACTTTTCAATTTTACCATTTTTAATGTCTACAACAGTACTCCCTCCGTCTCATAATATAAGTCCAAATGATCTTGTCCCAAAATATAAGTTCATGTTTGAGTTTGTCAAAATAAATGCATTTTTTCAATATTATCCTTACTAAAATTTTATATTTTCAAAAAGTTGTGTCGGTTTTATTTTTGGAGCGAGGAGGGGGAGAGATAACACTCCAACCAAAACACATAATTTATTCCCCACACATTCTATTTCCTCCTTTTATTAGTAAGGGCATGTTTGGAAACAAAATTTGGTTTCTCACTAATCATTTCTTTTAACTAACTTTAAACAACTTTTAGGAACTAGTTTTCAGTTGAATTGGACTTATATTATGGAATGGAGGGAGTACATCAAAATAAATTCAATTTATGAACAATTTAATTATGTGACTTATAAATATAACTAAATAGAACATTCTCTTTACCATATAAATATGGTTAGGAATATTTTTATAGTTCACAATGCAAGTCAATTCAACAAATTCAAGAGTATACAAAAAATTATTGTTCACTCATTGACCTGTTAAATTGGAAAACATAATACTCCCTCCGGTCCTAAATATAAGACATATTTGACTTTTTCTAGAAAATCCTTAAAAAAGAAAAATAAGTTAATTATAAATTGATTTACCTAATTTTTTTTCTTAAACTAGTTTATTGTACCTATAAACTAATGGATAATCTAAAAATATATCAAATATGTCATCATTTAATAACCTATTTTACAACCTTAATCTCTCCAAAAAAAAGTCAATTAGATCCTATATTTAAGACCGGAGGTAGTATGATTTTAATTTTATTAAACGAGGTTATCAATGAAAAGATATATAAAGAGTAATTGCATTGAAGCATTATTAATTACGAAGAAAATTGATATATAGGCATAGATTAGTTAAAAAAACTTATGAATGAACTGAATAATTCTTTTAATGTTAATTTTTGTGATAAAATTAATAATAATTTATACTAAAGAACGGAGAGCGAGTATCGTTTTAAAATTTAAGGTGATATTTAAAAATGATAACTAATCTTATTAGAATCAAGAGGACTATTATGTACCAAAAAGACAAACTATAACCAATGTGAGTTAGGCGTAAATAGAAACGGCTTGTTCTAAACAGCACAATAAATTAGTAATTTTGATTGCATCAAAATATATGCCCCACTAATAATATTTAAAATATTGAATATCTTTCCTATTTTACCTATTTGAAAAATGTAATATCATAAATCATTAATTTATTATATTAAATGTATGAATATTATTAGCATTTCCAAAGAGTGAAAATAAAATTTAAATCATCTTTGACAAAAAAATTAAATCTTCAAGTTTTGTCAAGGAGATTCAAACAATTGATTGAATTGATAAGTAGTTAGAGGACAAAAGTGTTAGCTCGAAAAAAATATTTACTAAACCAAAGTTTGAACTTGCTCTGTATTAAAGGTAAAAAAAAAACTTGCTCTATATTGTTTCACTTCAGTCCAAAAAATAACCTATATTATTTCATGGTAAAAAAAACCTATATTGTTGGTTTTCGCTTAGTTAAAAAATAGGGAAAATACAAATAAATATTCCGAAAATTTCAAAGTCCATAATAGCACCTTTAAAGAGAGTCGAAAGTATATAAGAGAGATTTTTTCCAGTTTGTTTGAGATAGATTGGTGGATATCCTTATTAGAATTGTTAATTTGGTTGAATTCTTAGTAACATTTACAATTGTAAATGAAATTGATATTAAATTTTGATTATGTAAAGTGGCTAACAGCCTAACACATTTATTTGAGTGGTTGATATTGCCATTGAAGAGGTTAACAATTTTACTCGTTTCGAATAAGGATTATCCTCTCTTAGGTCATTTCTTGATTATATAGGATTGGTTTGTTTGAGACAGATTAGTGGATATCTTTATTAGAATTGTTAATTTGGTTGAATTGTTAGTAACATTTACCATTGTAAATGAAATAGATATTAAATTTTGATTGTGTAAAGTGGTTAACACCTTTATTTATATGGTTAATATTGTCGTTGAAGAGGTTAACAAATTTACTCGTTTCAAATAAGGATTATCCTCTCTTACCAACACAATTTATATAAGCTTATTATATGTGCACATAATCTAAATCATAATTTTGGCCACATGTACAAGACACCACAATTTGGGAAGGAGAGACTTACAGATGATGAAGATGGCGGTGGGCCAGCCACCCCTTGTGGCGGAGGATCGGAATAAGGATTACCCTCTCTTACCAACACCCGATATTCATGCATATATGTGACTTATATTAGGAATGTTTATATCAATACTCTATCTCTATATAAGTCACCATATCTAGAATTATTGGAATATTATGAAAGTGAGATTTATTTTTTAAAAGTTATGTTCAAGTATATAAGTTAGCGAATTTATGTATTGAATCTTTCTCATAACTGGCAAACTTGATGACTTGATCTCTTTACGCTTAAGGTAGATCAAACAATATTTTCTTTATTCTTAAATATAATACATATTTGATTATATGAATTATGAGCTAGTCTGCATTATTAAACTAACATTCTTAATTAAATCAATTTAGATAAATAACTCTTATATTTATAACATATTTATGACGAAAGGAGTAATGTAAAAAAATATTTTTTATTGAAATATATATATATATATATATATATATATATATATTATTAAATTAAATTCCTTCAATATATATCGTCATAGAAATACTTAGAAAAATTTCACAAACCTTTGAGCTAGTTAGCACTTATGTTTAAAGAGATGAATCATATAGCTAGTAAGGAATTTACAATATATTCAATAAGAAATTTTTATTTTATTTAGCTTTCATGCATATATTGGTCACTACCCATTTTGTGCTACACTTGATTCCGCTAAATGTTGATGCTAGGATCTTCAACCATTTTAACTTTTTTGTAAACAAAATTTCTAGCAACTAGAACAAAAATAAGTAAATTCACAGTACATAGAGCAGCCAGAACCCAATAGAAAGAGGCAACATGTGCCTCATTCAAGTTTCTCCCAGCTAGCCATTTCTCACCACCTCTTGCGCTAATATCTTGAACAACACTTATAACAACATTGCTAACTAAATACCCGAATCCTTGCAAGCTTATATATGCTGCAGCCCCAAGACTTCTCATTGTCTCTGCCACTTCATCATAGAACAATTGTTGCATGCCCACAACAGCTAGTGCATCAGAAATGCCCAATATCAAATATTGAGGAATCATCCACCATATGCTCATCGGTAATTTGGGACTATCAATAAGATTATTGTCTCTAGCAATACCAACCCTTTTAATTTCTATTAAAGCCCCAACAACCATGTTGAGTATAGACAGGAACAAACCTAATCCAATCCTTTGTAAAACTGTGATACCATATGGGTGTCCAGTGAATTTTCGAACAAAGGGTACAAAAACTCGATCATAGATCAGTACTGAGCCGACAATTAAGGTGCCAATAATAATGCTTTGGATTGATGCCGGAGGAAGTTCTACGCGTCCGATAGAACGATTCATTGTTTCAGCTTGCTTGACATTGAATGTATGGAATTGAGCTTGGACAGCAAAGAACATCAAACAAGACAGCCATATAGGGGTAAGACGAAGGACAAGCTTCACTTCTTCAACTTGAGTTACTGAACATAATCTCCACGGGTTTCTAGTTTTGCTTGATGCATCAACCTCATCAATGATCATTGCCTTGTCAAGAAACCTTCACAAATTTTACAAAATAATGATTCAATTACCAATCAATTACACGCAGTAAAGGGTTTCACCAAGGTAGTTACAATTCACTTGATTAAAAAATATATTTTTCTGTGCGACGAAATTAGTTATATCGCTTTTACATCAAAGTCTGGGAGCATGTATTTCATAAACATATGTTATACCTTTTTTAGTTTTAACAATATGTACTTTATCTTTTTTGTCATATTAGAAAAAGAGTTGAGAGCTTTTAAGTGAAAAATGAGAAGAAAAAAAATACCTGAATTGATCGGTATGGGCTAGGGAATGAGACTTTGGTTGTCTTTGGATCTGGTTGGCTTTCTTCTCATCTTCGCCTAACCAATAATCGCTACGATCATGAGCTGATCCCACGTGCCACTTCCTAATTGCAGCAACAAAAACTTGGGCCATGCTAGTAAGCGGGCTTGCAGTTGGGCCATCTTTCTTGTACCTTCTTATCCCCAACAAGAACAATAAAAATGCTATTGCCACCGATCCAGTCATGACTCCGAAGCCCACGGCCCATCCAATATGCTCCTATTTCTCCACATGATAAAGTTTGGTCTTATAAATCATTCATACACCAACATACCTTTGGGAGGGAAGCCATCACAGGTTTAAACGAGCGTTTGTGTGAAGGTTTATGACTTTTTGTGTTAAATATATTCACAAGTGACCTTGAATCAAGATTTTGTTTTGAACCTCGGGAAAATAATGCGGCTTATTAATCAGTCATGAAGAGTATAAATTAATTACCTCTATAAATATCACAGCGCTAGCAATTAAGCCTGAGGCCACTATTCCCATAAACCAGTAATTGAAGAATGAGCTCTTGATGATTTTTTCTTCTGGCGAGTCGTCGTTGAACTGGTTGGCCGCGAAAGTTTGCACACAAGGCTTATGACCACCTTCTCCGATAGACAGTACATAAAGGCCAACGAAAAATGAAGTCGAATTGTTCTTCAGTACTGAGGTTGTCAGGGTCAACCATATCATGGCCTACAATTTTCGCTCATCATAAACATTTTCCCATAAAACACACACACATCAAACAAAACCAGTTTTCATTTGCATCTACATGCCAAAAATTATTAATTTATTTGACATGCATACACGTCGAGAGAGATAGAGGGCGCGAGAGCGTTCCTAATGGGGCATTATTTTTCTAATTGCTTGCCAAAGAGTGTGAGAGCGAATGGAAAAACATGAATAAAAATTGTTGGCCGGGGTGAAAGAACTCATAAAATCAATTGATTTTACGAGGAACCATTGGTTATACGGGGTGAAGACATGTGTACATGTCAATCCATGATCTTTAAAAAAACTTAAAAAAAAAAAAATCAACGACCAATGTTATAAATGACACAAAGTTCATGGACTAAAACTACTAATTTGAAGTTCAGACACCAAAATGAAAACTGATTTAAAAATCACGAACCAAGACCATCGATTTTAAAATTTAGTGACCAAATCCAAAATTGAGTGAAAGTTTAGAGATTAAAAGTTACATTAAAACAATTTTAAAATATGAAGTTAAACTGTCATATTAAAAATAGGGGCAAAAGAGTTCATCTGATAATTAACTATTTCAATTTGGGCAAAAATAATAAACGACTATTTTTGTGGTGCACAAAAATAATAAATGACTATTTTTGCGGTGCACAAATAAACTTTGTAACCAAGTGCTAAAATGATAAAACCGGTGTTAGATGTTAATTTGTAATTATGTGGAACTTTACTGATATTGTTTCAAAGTGAAAATATTTTTTACCCTTTCCAATTAAAACCTTGTCGATACTATTAGTTAGGAGAAGAGGAAGGGGAGAAGGAAAAGGAGTTGAGTTTTAATTGAGATGGGGTAAGAATGTATTTTTACTTTAGAAAATAATATCAGATCAGCAAGATTCCACAAAAACCACAAATTAAAATTTAGAACCGGTTTTATCATTTCTGTGTCGGGTCACACAATTTATTATTATTTATGCACCGTGAAATAGTCATTTATTATTTTTTGTACTAACTGAAATAATTAATTATCAGATCAGCCCTAAAAATAAAGAAATATCTTTATTTTGATATACCATTTGATCATTATCCGATGGTTAATTTATGACCTTTATAATTGTGGGGATCCAAATCCATTTAGTGATGCATAAATCATTAAGCTCATCAACTAGTGGTGCTTGGTGAAATTGGCAATGAATTATTAATAGACTTCCGCCTTGTAATATATGACTACCGATATTATTGAAACCGTATTCAACTTGAAAATTTTCCAACTACACACGGTAAACATAAAAGGAATGACAAAAATATAATAAATGGTTTCAACAGTAATGGGTTATACATATAGGAGCCTTTTTGATTGAGGGATTCATTATTGAGCCTATTTCTTTCTAATTATATGAATTAGCGATAGACGCGAAGATGCGTGTGATTGTGAGTAAAAGATACTAAAGTGAAGTATTTATAACATTTATGGGAGTTTAACCTAACTCACAAAAGTTCTTAACATTAGTGTACCATGAGCTGTCCATTTCATTTACTCCTACCAATATATATCTCATAACTCTTCCATGTTCATACATATTCATTAAGCTAATTCACACCAATATGTTTAGAAGTCATTGTATATAATTCACTGAATTATTTCAGAAGAAAATAGTTTCATAAGATGTAGTATGTATTAACAAAACAATTAGAAGCAATAAATATGGATGCATGTAGAGAAGAACATATTCCATAGCCCTAAATAGGGCATGATGATTCAAACTTCCTACCGATAGCTAAGTAGCATGAAAAACATTCCACACTCTTTTTGTTACACAAAACATTCTATACTCTTGAAAACTGTCAAATGACCTATATATAAAGAGGATCGGACAATAAAGTGTTTTAGTAGATACCCTCATAGGATGTGAGTATTAATTATATTTCCTATTTAAAATTTAGAATTATGATCAAATATAGTCAATACATTTGAGATGTTTCGAATTTGGAAGATGTTTAGTTTTCTGGGATTTTATCTATAGTCTTTCCTAATTGAAAAATTCCCACCATACATATAACTCCAACGCCAAAAAAAGGAGAGACACCGGGACAATTCAATCAATGACTCATAACTCATAAACCATTAAAACCTTTACCAATTTAGTCAACCAGTGGGACCAACAAAAAAGCAGACTCAAAAATCAACAATAACGCCCAATTCCATTTCCCAAGCAAAGTCGTCACAGACTCAGTGCAGTAGTACTGCCTGCAAGATTCCAATGGTGGATATAATTAAGAGTGGAAGAAGAAGAATACATACGAGGAGGTATATGATAGACGACACAATGATGGTGTAAAATCGACCGACATATGAATCGGCGATGAAGCCTCCGAGGAGAGGGAAGAGAGATGAAACGCCAATCCAATAACTGACATTTTTGGCTGCTGTCGCATTTGGCTGGTTTAGTACTTTCGTCAAGTACTGGATCAAATTCCCCGAAAAACCATAGTACGCTAATCTATCAGCAAACTCCACACCTGCCACCACATTTTATATATATATATATATATATATATATATATATATATATATATATATATATATATATATATATATAATCATAGTCATCAAGTCTTCAAATCTAATATATAAAAAATGTCATCTAAATCATATATTAAGGACCAGAGAGAGTATAACCTAACCCAATAAAGCTTGGAATGAGATAATAGGGGCTGGTCTAAAACAACTGGCGTGACATAATATCTAACATGCATATAGCCTAGAGGCAAGAACACAAACAATTGGGAATAATATGACATAGAGGCTGGTCTAGGATAACAGGTGCGTATGCACAACATAAAAAAAGTTGGGATAAGAGACTTACATATGATGAAAATGGCGGCGTGCCAGCCACCCTTGGCGGCGGAAGGTTGGGCGTTACCGTTCTGGTCGTTGTTAGCCATGGAGTATATATGGTGGTGGTGGAGGAGCTGGAAGAGGTGGTGTGTTTGTATGGAATTGGTGGTGAGTTAGAAAGGAGTGTGTTTTTATATGGAGAGATTCGTGGGAGCTGTGAGAGGGAAAGAGAAAATGCGACAGCAAGAAAGTTTTAAATAAAGAGTCGAGAAAAGTGTAGCTGTATTTAAGTCTATTACTACATCTGATTCTCCTCATCATATGCTTAAGTGGCTTGTTACTCTCCATAAGCTAGGGTATTTACTATTATTGAAATATCACAAAAATGGCATGTATTTTTGAAACTTTTCTTGTAAAAGTTAAATAAGTATAAATTTGACCACTAAATTATAATATTTTCCACAAGTAATTAGATTATAAGTTATTTTACAAATAAAATAAATTAGTTTTGTGGAAAACTAATATATCTATGGACACAATTTAAAGTTATTAATTTTGCAGTCTTAATTTCTCTCAAAATGTCAAAAAAATTTATAATTATATAGGGAGTACATCTTTAACGAAATGTATTTTTTAATTCCTACAAACATGCATATAAAATTAAGTTTAAAGGCGTGGGAAAAAATTTTCCACTACTGCTAAGTTAATTGTTTCGCTGTCTCTCTAAAAATTTCTCTAAACAAAAAGGCGTAACTCATGTCATATTTATTTTAAATAATTATTAGGTTATCTAATTTATTTATGTTCATGAACCAATTAATATATGGGGTTCATGAATCTAACATGCATAAATTTGAGTGGTATTACTTCAACAAAAACAATTTCAATGCATAACAACATCATTGATCTATGAATACGTGATACAGTGGTCACTTCATTCAAAACAAAATAATTCTTAAGAATATTTTATTGGAAGATTTGTGCTTAAAAGCGAGATTAAACCCTCTTATTAACTATAAAGTTCTTATTATATTTAGCTACAAAGTCGTATTGGTTAGGGAAAGGGCCTTATCTCTTCAGTAAATGGCCCTTTGTGTAAAATGTTGATTCGTTCTCTGAATGTATGTGTTTTACTTCAATTGATTTTGGAATTTTGTTTGTGTGACATCCGATCTTCACAAAGGGGAAAAAGTGACATCTCTAAATGAGATCACTTTACAGTCTTTAATTAGTTTGTAAATATATCTATTTTTTGAAAAGTAAGAAAATCTTCTTAAAATTAAAATATATGTTGTGCAACCCATCTTTGTATTCAAATGTAATCATTGATTGATCGTTTGTTTTGACTAGTAAATGTTTTCTACCGAAATACCCCTATATAAAATTATAGTTATTTAAACACCTATATTTGAAAATCTTGTGGAAAAAAACTGTGCATGTATTTCAAAACTCTTTATAGCATGTGATTAAGGGTATTATTTTTATCATATTATGAAATTTTTTGTCTCACATTTATTGAATCTTTTTAAAATAAGTTTGGGTTAAATAATCATACTGCATATACAAATTTGTATTCCTCAAAATAGTATAAATGTTGTTATTTATGTAATAAAAAAAGAAATGTTGTTATTTAAGAAGCTTATGTAAAAATTTACATTTCTAATTGAATTTTTTAAATTTAGTTTCTGAAAACTTTTATAAACATACAACTATATAATTATTAAAATAGTTTTCAAAATTTTATAATCAATTTTTATTTGTGTTAAAAAAATTACAGTGCTAATATTTCGGGTTTATGTGTATGCTTTTGAGGTAAAACAGAGATCTATACGATCAAGATAGAATATAGGGAAGATTAGAATAATTTACTCCACACATATTCTACTAATTATACGCAAACCGAAGGATCGGAATACCATGCACATGCATACACAAAAATGTAGGTCCTTTTACCACAATTCACGAATTTGATACTCCCACTAGAAAATATTTATATAAGTTTCTTATGTGTATTTTGTGGAGTCTTTTAAATTTGAAGTACACATTCATGTATGTCAAATTTTTAAAATATCAATTAGCATGTAATTCAAATACACATTGAAAAGAAAATACGATTTGTACACACACACGATCATATATGATTAATGGAGAACCTTCCAAAACGTGCCTAAAATTAGTTTCTTACACGTATGAGTATTAAATTATACACTAACACTTCATTTCTTGAGCATTACACATAACTTTTATTTACTTTTTGGCTGGTATTTATTTGTAAAATCAAACAAGAAATAGAGAAAATATATTCTTCTTCCTCCTCTTTTTCTCTTTTACTTCTCGGCAAAGCAATATCCAGTAAGACACGATAACAGAGGGAGATGGCATGTCTGAAACGTCTTTCCTATTTTTGACAGACACAAGGCACTATCAGTATTAGGGTGTTGCTAGTTTCCTGGCTTAATTAAGGGAAGTTAAGCTTCATTATAGACTCTACTGTTTCAACTTTCATGACTAGCTGGGTTCCATATCTCGTTCCAAGCCTTTAACTTCAACTCAAACATAAAGGTAGAAAAACTCAAATATAATGAATGACATCACTATTCCGTAGTTTAATTATATTTTTTATTATTTATTTTATGATAATATCTTGTAAAAATATAAAGAGGTTAAATCAATTTGATTTGTGCGCACAAATTAAAATATCTATCAAGCTATATTGTATTATGTTTTAATTTTTTGCTATATTAGATATATGGAGAAACATTTAGAGTTTCCGTCTAAGTAGGAGTCATACACAATATATGTATCGCAATTCTGAAAAAAGATAACTTAAATGTAATTTAGATATTAAACTAAGAGATCAAATAATCCTTCAAGTGACGGAGTATAAATACTCGGGGTCTATTATACAGTATGATGATGAAACTGATGATGATGATGTCAATCATAGAATTCAAGCTGGGTGGTATAAGTGGAGAAAAACTACTGAAATTCTTTGCGATAGGAAAGTAACTCATAAGTAAAAGGAAGATTTTAACGTACAACTTTAAGACAAGCATAATTATATGGTAGTGAATATTGAGTTGCGAAGGAAATTGTGATAACTGAAATGATGATGTTGAGATGAATGTGTGGTCATACAAGAAAAGATAAGAATCAGAATGACCATATACGAGAACGAGTTGAAGTGGCTCCCATTGCTGAGAAAATGGGAGAAAATCATTTGAGATGGTTTGGACATATCCAAATAAGATCAATAGACGCATCGATGAGGAGTGGACTAAACAATTTCGAGTCCAATTAAAAGAGGAAGATGGAGATTAAAATGAATGTTTGGCTAACCTATACAATGTGATCTATTGGTGAATAATATATCTAAAAAGTTTGTTACAAATAGAGCACGTATGATCCGTGGAACCAACCCCATATAGTAGGATATGCCTTTATTGTTGTTATAATAAGGTGAATTAATGATCTAGGAGATGCAAATGTGCATGATTTAATTTCTTGATCAATAATGAATTATGTCACTATGATCATGGCTTCACGCACAATAATGAATTATGTATATTCTCCCTCCTGTCCTTATTATAAGCCCACCCACTCATTTCTCACATACCAAGGTCTTAAAATTCATGTTAAATTTGTCATTTTTTCTAACATCACCCTTCATTAAATGACATGTTTCATATTTTCAATTTTGAATTTTCATTAATAACATGGGGTAAAGTGAGGGAAAACATTTAATCGGCAGTTGGTGACTTATAATAATAAGGACCGGAGGAAGTACCATTGATAATGAGAAAATGTCTTTAACTGTGTCTGGATGAGACATTTAATTTCTTTTAACTTACCCGTCACGAGTTAACTTCTCAAAGCGCAAAAAAAACAGTAACATCTTGATTTTACTGTATTTATTTAATAGAATTTAGGGTTCAAAAAACTAAATTAGGTTAAGAATTGGCTACGACGCCTATCAAGAATTAATGGTTGGATCGGTTCAATCAGCCCTATTACACTAATATAAACTTTTGTTGATAATAACAAATTAAAATAACATATAAAATTAATCATTACTCATCTAGTTTTATTTATAAGGTATTTCCATTATATTACACATAAATAAAGAAAAACTTGAAATTTCTTTAACTCTAACTTAAAATTTCATAACTTTTCAATTTTACCATTTTTAATATCTACTAAAATACTCCCTCTGTCTCATAATATAAGTCCAAATTTTTCGAATAATTTTGTCCCAAAATATAAGTTCATGTTTGAGTTTGTCAAAATAAACACATTTTTTCAATATTATCCTTACTAAAATTTATATTTTTAGTAAGGAGAAACATTAAATCAGCGGAGAAGCATTAATGTATGGAGAAACATTATTAAATCTCTCATTTCAATTGTCCCACCCTTTGAGGTGCTTACAAATCAGAGGATTAGTCTCTCACTTGTCGAGTGGGAGGATACCTTGATCGTCAATAAAAAAAATGTTATATTTTTAAAAAGTTGTGTCGTTTTATTTTTGGAGAGAGGAGGGGGAGAGATAACACTCCAACCAAAACACTTAATTTATTCCCCCCATATTCTCTTTCCTCCCTTTTCAGTATAAGGGCAAACTTGGTTTCTCACTAATCATTTCTTTTTAACTAACTTTAAACAATTTTTAGTAACTAGTTTTTTAGTTGAATTGGACTTATATTATGGGACTAAGGGAAAACATAAAATTAAATTCAATATATGAACAATTTAATTATGTGACTTATAAATATAACTAAATAGAACATTCTCTCTTTACCATTTAACTATGGTTAGGAATATGTTTTTTAGTTCACAATGCAAGTCAATTCAACAAATTCAAGAGTATACAAAAAATTATTGTTCACTCATTGACCTGTTAAATTGGAAAACATAATATGATTTTAATTTTATTAAACGAGATTATCAATTAAGAAATATATAAAGCGTACTTGCATTGAAGCATTATTAATTACGAAGAAAATTGATAAATACGTATAGATTACTTAAAAAACTTATGAATGAATTAAATAATTCTTTTAATATTAATTTTTTGATAAAATTAATAATAATGTATACTAAAGATCGGAGAGCGAGTATCATTTTAAAAAATTTAAGGTGATACTTAAAAATGATAACTAATGTTATTATAATCAAGAGGACTATTATGTACTACTACCTCCAATCCTTAATATAAGAGTCAACCGCCAAAAAAATGTTTCTTAAAAAAACATGTAAATGTTAGTTGAGTGTCTGGAGTTAATGCTTCTTTTCCAATAATATTGTCCATATTTATTGTGATGCTTTTATGAAAGAGAAATTCATAAGCATTAATAAATATGAAAAAGGGTTAGGGGCAAAGTAGAAAAAAACACATTAAATGAGGAGAGAACGTGAGATGAACTTTTATATTAGGGACCAAAATCATTCAAATTTTGGGCTCTTATATGAAGGACCGGAACGAAAAAGACAAACTATAACCAATATGAGTTTGTTGTAAATAGAAACGGCTTGTTCTTAACAACACAATCACTTAATATTTAAATTGTCACTAACTACTATATATACACACACACACACACATAGACACATACACATAGACACACACACATTGATTGGGTATATTATTAATTCTGATAAAGAACAATTCTAGAGATGGATTAAAAAAAGGGCATCATGATATATGATATAAATGAGTGAAATCTCTTGTGCGTCGCACGAGATAGTTTCTTTGAAAGCTTATAACTGATATATACACTTCAACGAAGAATATATATAGAAGTTATCGTAATTTTCATAGGAAAATAACATATTTTCAACTCAAGAAAAAAAGAATTTAACATAAATTTTTTGATACAAACAAATGTTCAGCTCTAACAGTAACATTTCCACATCCAATAGCATAAATCAGAAAGGTGCTAAGAAATAAATAAAGGAAAGGAACATTCATGAACAAATTATTTAACCATATTTGAAAATATTTAAACTAAATCTACAATATTTAGATATCTATAAAATATAATAGAAATATATTTAAAAGAAGAGATTATTTTACTTCTGATAAAATAATAATTGTAGAGATGGTTTAAAACAAAGAGGGCGTCACTTTTTTTTGGGGACAAGAGGGCATCATTATATATTCTCGTACGCAACGCTCACCACATCCAGAAAAATCCTACCAAAATGGTGAAAGTGGAGTAGCGAGAGTTTCAGTTCAGAAAAAAAAAAGAGAGAGAGTAGCGAGACTATGAGAGCACATGATAATATAAGGATGAATACGGTCCATCTTTCACATCTTGGAATGTCAAAAGCACACCGACAAAACATCATATTTTTGCATTTTGGTACATGCATGCATTTGAATAATTTCAATAATATTTGGTTTTGTCAACGAAACATATCCTTATAAAGATATTAACAGATATGTATTTGATACAAGGACTATATATAAATATATATCCTTAAAATATATAAACGATCCATAATTGTAGTTTTATAATTAATTGGTATAAACTTATAACTCTCAAAACCAAATATGCCTATCAATCACACACACACACACACTTGATTTCCCCCCTTTTTTGGGAGCTCGGCCAAATTATTCTTAATACTCCCTCTGGTCCTTATTATAAGTCACCAACCGCCTCAAAATCTTGGTCTTTAATATAAGTCACTAACTAACATTAAGTAACTCATTTATTGAAATTTTCCCAATATACTCTTAGCATTGGAAAATGAACATTGGAAGATGAGAAGAGAGAGAAGGTGAAAAAGGCACATGTCTACTCATAAAGATGAAAAAGGTAGTGAGTCATAGTAATAAAGGTGAGAGGGATAAAAATGAAAAAGACAAAAAAATAAGACTAATTTAATGATTCAACTTCCATTAACCTCTATTCCTTGGTATGTAGTTATTGACGACTTATAAATAGGATAGGTACGAAATAAGAGATAGAGTCATGATAAATATTAATGAGTCGTATAATGCGTTATATATGGGTTCCTTTTTAATTTGACTTTTTAGGCATTGTACTGTGTGCCTGAAAAGTGAAAACTGATATGTCTTGTAGTAATCAATATGTAATTCAATGACTTCCAACCATGAAATTTGAATTCATCAGCGTTGAATAGTAGACACGTACATGATGTTTCCTTTTCATACAACCTCAATTCAATTCCAATAAAACAATTGACAAAATTCCATTTATACATTTATTTTCAATAATTCATGAACTGTAAATCATATTTTATATATATAGTTACTCTTCAAGTTCACAAATGATTAGCTTGTTATTGTTTTTTCCCTTGTGCATTATTGTTCCTTTAACTTTATGTATAAGTCACTGCAAATATGTTTAACTTAAAGTCTTAAACTGCGGAACACTTTAAAATTCGATATATTATTTAGATAACTTTTTTTGTGAATCCTTAAGAAATCGAATATGATATTGGTTGTTTGGAAGGGAAAAAAAGAAAGATGAAGACTTTCCTTAACTTCATTATACATACGCCAACCCTATATTATATTAGGCACACGGCATTTCAAAAATCTCCTTCCGCATATAATAATATTTTTATTTACTTAACATCGAGCAATTATACATACGCCAACCCTATCACAGTAATTTTCTAGCATTGTAAACTCATAGCACGCCACCTGGAACTCAAACTTTCTGCAGGTTACCAGCATCGGTTACATCAATTTTTTTATACACAAAACGTTTAGCCAACCAAATATAAAAACAAAAACTCACAACACTTAATCCGGCCAAAATCCAATAGAAATAATCCAGATGTGCCCTATTCAAATTATTTCCTAACCATTTCTCACCACTTCTTGAGCTTATATCTTCAATAACACTAATCACAACGTTACTTGCAAAGCTTCCAACTCCCAACAAACTTATATAAGCCGCCGCTCCAAGACTCCTCATTGTCTCCGGCACTTGATCATAGAATAATTCTTGAAACCCTACAACGGCAAGTGCATCAGATACACCATAGATAACATATTGAGGAATAATCCACCATATGCTCATTGGTATTAGAGCTTTGGGATTGTCCAAAAGATTATTCTCTTTAGCAACACTAACCCTTTTGGCTTCTACTAAAGCTGCAACAACCATATTAAGTATAGACAAGACTAGGCCTATTGCAATTCTTTGTAATACCGTGATACCAGACGGGTGTCCAGTGAGTTTTCTTGCGAAGGGGACAAAAACTCGGTCGTATATGGGGACGGCAATGAGGATGATAATTCCGACGAGGCCTTGAAGTGATGCTGGAGGGATTTGGAAGTGTGATCCGATGGAACGAACCATTGTACTGCCTTGCTTGATGACAAATGTGTGGAGTTGAGTTTGGACAACAAAGAACATTAAGAAACTTAGCCACATGGGGATAAGGCGAAGAACAAGTTTGACTTCTTCAACTTGAGTTACTGAACATAGTCTCCATGGGTTTTTAGTTTCGTTTGAAGTATCTATGTCATCGATGATCATTGCCTTGTCCAAAAAACTGTATTCATCATCCCCAATATGAAATGGACATTTGAGAAAAGACTGACATTAGCTATTAAATTATATACAGGGCCCACATACACTTCATAATCCTATATATGTATAAACTATCAAGGGAATGACGAGAGGCAATACTGTTCATTTAAGATTGCTTCTGGGCATTTGTTCCCATTGTTGTATGGGGTATTTTAAATTTAAATTTTGAAATTAATTCAAACAGTTTTTATTTTTTAATATCCAAAAAACACACATGCTTTAGTATTTTTTTATTTTTGTTAAAATTGAAGTGTGTCCATTTGAACAATAACTTATTGGCTTTTCGACTTGACATTCAGTCCAGTTTTCAAAACATTGTTTCTAAGGTAAAAATAGAACTCTTGATTAAAAAAAACGGTAAAAATAGAACATTAGACAAAAAAAGGTAAAAATGAAACAAAAATATTTACAAGATATTTTGTCATACACTAAAACTTTTTTAACAAAATAAACCCTCAACAAAAAAGTAAAAATAATGAAAGTTTCTACTAAAGGGAGTAGATTGAGGTCATTATAAGGGATGTCAATAAAAAGGAGAAAAGGGATACAATGTGCGGGAGCAAGTAAACGCTTGTTAAATAGAAGGGCCACCAATTGTTTTTTTCTTCTCAAAATATATCTCCTTCTAAATTTAAATGTAGGAATTAATTTATTTTTGTTATCTGTAGGAATGAAATCTATTTTATCTCTAAAGTTTATTACTTTTTTATTTACATGATAGGGGTTTCCGTCAATGGGCTGATGATATAATTAAATAAATATTTAGAAAATAAAAATATATGTATACTTGTTACACATAATTGACTTAAATGATTACTTTTTAATATATGTAAGTTAATTACCTAACTACTATTTGTCCAAAAAATTACTCCCTATTATATTTTGAAAAGAAGTAGAAAACTCGGGTGGCAGAAAAAAATTTAGAACTAACAACCTTAAAAAATATAAACAGAATAATTGTTAGGATAATATTCTCAACAATATATGTTACCATCAAATCCTTTTTACATTTTATAATTATAATGAAGAAAAACATTTTATGAGAAATGAGAAGCACCTGAATTGATTGGTGTGGGCCAAAGAATGAGACTTGGGCCGACTCTGGGAATGGGACGTGTTATTGTGCTCTTCTTCGCCATACCAATAAGTGCTTGGATCGCGCGTGGTAACCACACGCCATTTCCGAATAGCTGCCACATAAACTTGGGCCATCCTTGTGAACGGGCTGCCTGTTGGGCCTTCTTTCTTGTATCTTTTGATACCCAGCAAGAACAATGCTAATGCTAAAGCTAGCACAGCCACTAGTACTCCCAGGCCCGTAACCCATCCAATATTATCCTATTTTATTATATAATGATTGTTCACATGAATAACATTATATTTTTGAGAGAGAAAAAGTGAAGAATTGGATTCATTTATTAAAAATATGATTGATTACCTGGAGATATATCACTAGAAACATGGCTATAGTTGAACCAGCCACTATGCCTAAGTACCACCAGTTGAAGAATGAGCTCTTGGCATTCTTCTCTTCCGGCGAATCATCATTGAACTGATCCGCGGCAAATGTTTGGACACATGGCCTGTGGCCACCATCGCCGATGGATAGTATATAAAGAGCCACGAAAAATAAAGTCGTGTTCTTCAGTGCTGAGACTGATAGGGTCAAAAGTATCATGCCCTACATAAGAAAGAAAATGGACTTGTTTTATTGATGAATATAACCTTCTTTTTTATTTAAATATTAACATAACCGTGCAACATCATTATATTTTTTTGTGATAATGAATACGCAAAAGGTATGTTGTTATATTGAGTGGGTGTTTTGTACTATGAATGATTTTAGCAATTTCTTTCTGAAGAATATTGGCATTGGACGTCATAAAATGTGCGGACAAGGTCCAATGCAGCTGTAAAATATGAAGCAGGTACACTGAAGTGGCCCTCATAAGTTATGCTTAATGGGACGCGACACCCGGCTGGGTCTATTCCTGTGTGCCACTCACACTTGAAAATTGATTTATTTATTAATTAATAAATAATCTATAAAGCAAGTACCCTCTCTTGCGCTTAACATGTACGAGTACTATATTAGAGAAAGGCAAATAGCTTCAATTTTTTATATAGATGCCTTTATTAATCATATAACAATGAAAGGGAACTTGTTTTTATACTCATTAAAAAGTTGAATAGAGGGCCAGAGATAACTCTATCTATATCCTCTATAACCAATCTAGCTTTATTCTGTTAAAAATATTTTAGTTATTAATTCTTATGTGAGAGAGTAAATTTCTTAGCGACTAATTCTAATGTCCCGGTAAATTTATGTGACTATTTCATATGTCACAGTAAATTTCTCTAATGTAATATATCAGAGAAATAAAAAGTGTAGAAATTAAAACGAATCTATAGTGGAGGAAATGGATGTAATGGTATTGGTAGGTCCATCCCACATCTGAAATGGGATCCACCGAAGAATCTTTTACTCCTAAATAAACACTTGATAAAGATATCCTACATCCATTGTTTTTTATCAAAGAAAAATTCGTTCCTTAGCTAGACAATCCAACCTTTTCTTTCACAAATCTCACTAGATTTCCCCCCTCCTTTACCAATGTTGTGGGACCCAAAATATACGGCAGTAAAAAGTGCAAAAAATTAGATGGAAATATATGCATGGTAACATTATTAGATGGAAAAATAAAGGAGAGAAGAATGGCATACGAGGAGATAGATGAGGGAGGAAAGGACGATGGTGTTGAAACGACCGAGATAAGAGTCAGCAATAAAGCCGCCAAGGAGAGGGAAGAGAGAAGAAACACCGACCCAAGTGTTGACGTTTTTGGCGGCGGTGGTAATGGGCTCGTGAAGAGCATTGGTAAGGTACGTTATGAGATTCCCCGACAAACCTGAGTATGCAAATCTCTCCGCGAATTCTACACCTGTCAATAGAATATTTTCACACTCACGAAGGCCACTTCATCTTGCACCGAATCTATTCCTCCCTCGTTTACATCTCATAAACATACAATAATATCTTTATGTATGTGTATGTACAAAATATTTATTTATTTATCTATCATATGTATGAACTGGAAATGAGATATACTTACAGATGATGAAGATGGCGGCATGCCAGCCACCCTTGTGGGTGGAAGGTTGATTGAAGAAGAAGGCATTTCCGTGGTGGTTATCCTCCATGAAAGACGGCCGGGGACGACGGGGAAGACTTTAGCTAGAGAGAGAGAGATGTTTTGAAGGGGAGGAGATAGTGAGAGAGAGTTGAGTTGGAGTGAGTGGGTATATATGGAGGAGGGTATTTATATGCAGAGATGGGTTTGACTGTACAAGTAAGGGAATGTGATGGTCGTGGTTTGTGAATAAAGCTAGTCATTATCATTTAGTAAGACTATAATATTATTTTGTAATACAACAAAAATGAAGCTATGCTTGGGCAAAAGTGTAACTTTGGCACCATATATATTCAAAGGTAGGATTGCTAGAATACAACAAAAATGAAACTATACTTGGGCAAAAGTGTGACTTTGGCACCAGATATATTCGAAGGTAGGATCGCTAGATTATTATTGTTTAAACATATTCGATAGATTACTTGTTACTAGCTCATTAGCTTCTTTAAATTTACTGATTACATACTATAAATTTAGAACAACAAATAAGTCTTTAACACTTTTTATTGGCCAAAAAACGTTTCTAAAATCCATTGATAACACAAACAGACAAATTTGTAATCAAAATGATGAGAATTTATAACTAGATAAATTAACCAATACCACAAATCAATTTTATTTAAACCTCGTTCGTATAGTTTATTTTTATTTGAATTGATCGATCATTCATATAAAAATCACAGGTGTCAAGTGAAGTAAAGGAAATTATATAAAGTCTTTAAATCATCATGTTATATTGCTTCAAATTTAACACATAAAACCAATACAAATTTTACACATTAAATTTTGGAGAGCCTTTAAACTTCTAAAGCACAATTCAATTGTGTAATGCTCTTCATGGTGGTGGGGCACATACATACTATACACCCACACTTTCACTAAACAATTAGTTTTTACGTTAGCATTTTTTGGCTGTGAATTAAGCTATGTAAAGTGGAGCTAGGCTCATACAGAATAATTTATAAGAAAATTTCTGGTTTAGACTTTAGACAAATAATCTTATACTGCTGAGTGCTGACCAATAATAAAAGTTTTATTAAAAAAAACTATGACGGATAATTAAAAAGATAGACGTAGTACATCCATAATCCGCAAAAGCAAAATGATGGAGGTATCACGTCAGAAACATTTGTCTTAATTTTAGCAAACACAACTACACAAAACAAAATCATAATTAGTACGCAACAAGTTTCTTGTTCAATTAAGGAAAATACTTATCCCTTATAATTTTCCTTTCGACTTCATTATATTCTTTGCAATTAGTGAACACGTTTTACCCAAGGCCATTGAATTTAGATGAGATCCAAACATTCTTGCATCTAATAATTGTTTCTCATTCTAATAGTTTTTTGAAGAAATTAAAAAATTTCAAAATTAATTTGAGCACCCTAAATTATTTAGCTTGAGAAACACAAAAATTTTATAACAATATCAAATATTAAAAAAATCTATATAATCTTTTACCGTTGCTTAGTTTTTAGTTTTATTTTCATAGTTTACTATACATTGTTGCATAACTTTGATGATAATATTAATCGAGTCTTCTGTTCATGACAATGAGTCTCTCAGTGATGATAAAAAAAGTCTTTGGCTTTTAAAAATGGGATGTCAAGTCAATGCTGCAAAGTTTTAATTTGATTCGTTCATTTCCTTCGGCGAAACCTACTTAGTGCTAGGGGTGAGCATTCAATTTTCGGTTCGGTTATTCGGTAAAAACCGAAATAACCGAAAACTGAATTGTGTATTTTATGAAAATCGAACTGAAACCGAATTATTTTGATAACCGAACCGAATTAACAGAAATAATTCGGTTCGGTTTCGGTTATAACCAAAAAAACCGAAATTTGTTTATTTCATAATAAATTTGATCTTTTTTTTCATTTTCAATATATAAAACTCAACATTTTATATTGATATATTGCAAATAATTTTTAATTTGAAAGAAGAAATACAAAAACTATAGATTTAAACTCTAAATTTTAACTTATCTAAAGAAAAATATGATAAAATAATATTTATTTTTATTACTCCCTCCGTTCCTAAATATAAGACCTAGATAACTTTTTTTTGGAAAGATTAAGGTTGCGAAATAGGTTATTAAATGATGACATATTTGATATCTTTTTATATTATCCATTAGCTTATAGGTAAAATAAACTAGTTTAAGAGAAAAAATTAGGTAAATCAATTTATAATTAACTTATTTTTTGCTTTTTTTAGCATTTTTCAAAAAAGTCATCTAGGTCCTATATTTAGGAACGGAGGGAGTATTTTTTATTAATTTGGTTATTCGGTTAACCGAATTATTTTTTCAAAAAACGAACCGAAAATTGAACACTGAAATAAACGAACTATAAAACCGAATAAGAACCGAAATAACCGAACCGAAATAACCAAATTCAATTCGGTTCGGTTCGGTTGTCTGTTTTCGGTTTGCTTTGCTCACCCCTACTTAGTGCTTCACTAATCATAGTTTGTTTCAATATTTCACTAATTTGTGATCAATTGATTAATTATATTCTTTAAAAGGTTAATAACTGTAAAAGCCACCCTATATATTTTTAATATATTTAGATTTTGATTTTATTATCAAAGTACCGAACTTATAAAGTTAACATAAATAAAGATAATCCAAGCAACAAATAGCAGTTGGGCTAAGTAATCAATAAAAAACCTGAGAATGTCTTAGATAATGACGTATTAGTTTGGGGTTTTAATTTGTGGATTAGGGGAAAAGGCTAGAAAAAGCCCGTCCATTTAGACCCGGCCCTGACTTGATTTTAAGCTTATATTACTTGATGCCTATGGATAAGACTTTTTGAAAAGTAATTGCCTGTCTAAATTGAAATAATAATCAATTATATATGCATGGTAAAATCTTGATTTTGTTTAAAAATGATCCGGACAATCTTACTCATATTAAAGTTTATTTTTGAGTTAAAACATCGGTTCAGCCATAACTTATAGTGCAAAAATTTAAATCAATTAATCATAGTGCAAATATTTATATAGATTGCACACTATTCATCTGTTGATGGCTATGTGCAAATATGTAATGACTCTATGAATAAATAAATTTTGTTTTGAAGACTTTTACATTTTTAATGATAGATATTGAACACAGATATTCAAAAGTTAAACTTATTAAACATAAGTGGTGGCATCCTGCTATCTAATCAATAAAATTGTCAAATATGTACCTTTAACAAATTTTCCCAATCTGCAAGAAAAAAAATTCCCAAATTAATTCTATAAATAAATTGTGTCCAAGATATATTCTTCCCACCACACACACACACTCAATTTTAGACACATTATTTGAGATTAATGGATGACGTGAGATGAGAATGACTAAAAATTCAACCTAGTTAGTCAATTTTCTCCGTATTATAATCGTGTTAACTTACCCCACTTTTACATTGGGCGTGATTGAGGGTTTTGCCGACTATCACTGTGCAAGAATGAAATACCGTGTAGATTTTACTGGTCTGTACGTTTGGTTACTTATAAGTTATAAAGGGAATGCTAAAAAAGAAAAGTAGCATTAAGATAACTAATAAGATTGTTCCTAGATTTGCTGTCTTGTCATTAAATCCATTTTCATCAGTTTGGCCGACTGTCTCCATCCGACTACAATAACTGCTTCACTTCCCCCGGAGCAAGGGTGGAGCAATAGCTGCCCATACACGGCGGCTCTTGATTATGTGTGTGTGTATATATATATAAATGCTTATGTAAAGAAGCAAGTTTAACCCCTAAATCTTCATACTTATTAATAATTATGTATTTCTCTCTCTTATATGATTTAGGGGTCAAACTTCCTTATTTAATCTCCTTGAAAAAAGCCAACGGATCCGAGTCTTAAGAGCCTGTTTGGTTGGATGGAATTGGGAAATGAAATTGGAGGTGGGAATTGAGGGTACGGGGGTAAAGATGGAAAGTAGAGGTAAATTAAGTAATGATGAGATGTAAAAGTTTGTGGGCCCCAGGAAAAGTGTGAATTGGAGAGAGAAAGTTTGCGGGGCCCGGGATATATGGAAATTACATTTTGCAATTCTCATATGCAATTCCCTTTCAACTTTCCAGTCTCCCAAACAGGCCCTTATAATTAAGAGGGAAAGGGAGTATATTGAAAGCTAAGAACGAAAAGAAGGAAGGATAACTTTCAATGTAAAGTTCTGAAATTTTGAATTTGCATGCTAAATTATGCTTGACCACATATGTGAAACTATTTATTTATGTTCAATGCCAGGTTTATATACACACATATATGAAGGACACCGATTTGCGGGTCGGTGTAGTGTGTCTTGGGTCTAGTCCTTCAAGAAATTTTAGGACCTTAAGATAAGCGGAAGTTACCCCGGGTATCGTTCTCAGAGGAGCCTTATTTAATATAACTAACCTAATAAATTAAATGCAATGTGACAAATCCTTGGATTTGTATGGTTTTTATATACTAAACTTGAAGCAATTAACATTATTAAGATGCAATATTGTCTAAAATAATTCCCATTTTAGATTATATTTGTTATATATTTAAGGAGTCAATAATGCCTAATCAAAGGGGTTTATTTTAATGTTTTGACAAAATATCAAATGGGTGCAAGATTTATAGACTTCATTTTAAAAGTTAGTTGATATTATTATATATATCATCTTCATTTTTCTTGCCCCTCTCCAGATTATCATCATCAGCACCATTTGGGAATTAATTGAAGACATGGGCTTTGTTTGGATATGGGCGAGCAACAAGGAGAGAGCGGCACACACAAGAAAAAAAACGAAGAAAAGGGAGGAGGGAGCTACAGAACGCGAGCTACACAGGGCAGAGGGGAGGAGGCGCCGAATATCAGATCTAAAGGGAGGGAAGGAAGGGCACATTTGGTTGAGCAGGGCAGTGAAGGGAGGCACCGAAAGGTGCTTCCTCATTTCCTCCTAAGCCATACTAATTTCATTCCTCCCCTATTCCTCTCAAATTCCTCCATCCTTCTCTCCATGAGCAACCATTAATCCCTAATTCTTGATGGTGGCAGCAAGCAAAGAAGGAGTTTGAATCTTCATTAGGGTAGTATGTAGTTCTAATCCTTCTTCCTTTCTTACATTTATGCTTTTCTAGGGTTCTAGGAGTATACTTGTGATGTTTGGTTGAATACTTCATATGGTCTATGTTGTATTAGGGATTGAAACTACTTCTATGTTGTTATTGCCATTTTGTTCTTGTTAAATACTTGACTTGGTGCCATTTAACTTTGAGATTAATGAAATTTATGAGTTCATGATTTTGTTTTCTCTTGGTGAATATTTTGGGCTAGTACAAGGTGACTTGGCTAGTGGAATTCTAAGTCTAAGTTATTTGCATTCATGAAATGTAATAGGATTTATTGACTATGTTGTGGCATTGGACATAAACCTTGACTAGTTTCAATTTATTATTTGGGTGACCATTAATAAATTGAAGCTACAAGGTTAATTTAGAGCAATTGTGGGGTGGCCCAAGTTGTGGATTACAAGTCCTTCATAATTAATTAATCATTTGGCTTAGAGCTTAATCAACTTAGATTAATTTAACTAATGTTTGGGGTTCCTACATTAATTAAGTTAATCTAGTCTAGCCTAGAGGGGTTCCTCTAAGGTCTAATTTGGAAGCCAACAACATTAAAACCCCCGAAAAATATTTTGAAGTGAGGATTTCTTAAGCACCCATCCACCAAGAATAATATTATCCATTTTACTTTAATCCCACCAATTTTACGAAAAATACCAAAAATATTTATTTGTTTTGCATCCTTCATTCCCTCTTTAAAAAAAGCAACAAAAATATATTTCCATTACCCAAATTCATCTTGCATTGCATTTAATTTACTAGGATAGTTAGATTAAACAAGACTCCTTGTGAACGATACACGGGGTAACTTTCGCGTACCTTGAGGTCCTAAAATTTCTTGAAGGACTAGGCCCATGGCACACTACACCGACCGCTAAATCGGTGTCCTTCAAGAATGCAATGCAAGAATAAACTTGGGTAAAGAAAATATATTTCTGTTGATTTTTAAAGATGAGAATGAAGGGTGTAAAACAAATAAATTTTTTTTGTATTTTTAATAAAAGAGAAGAAGTGGAAGTGAGTTGCTCTTGGAAATGAATTTCAATGGCAATCATATCTTTCTAAGGATTTTTGGGAGTTTAATGCACTAAATTCCTAATTTACCAAACCCCATGGACCCATGAGTCCAATACCTAGTTGTTGAAACTTCATCCAATTAGGCATTGTTAAGCTCTTTAGTGATAGTGGACCTATTACTTGCAAGAAACTATTAATCCTACGACCGAGATCCCGAATCGCCACTTAATTAATCCTAAGATTTTAATTCACTATTGGAACTCCTCATAATAAAATAAAATCGAAGGATTGAAGTCCAATATTACTCAAGCAATTAATAATAAGTTCACTTTGAGTTGCTCTAAGTTTCCTAAAATATCAAACTTCACCAACCGGCAAGTCTAACACATATTCTTGCGAACCCATTCAACTAAGTGTTGTTACATACCTTAGAGTGTGATTAATGACTAGTAATGATTTAGGTTCTATTATAATTCAATTCAATCAAACTATCTATCAATATTATGAATAAATACAATGATATCAAATAAATCATAAAGAACATATATATGACCATATATATTACTGAGTACAAATCTCTCATTACAAACCAAAATCACAAATACACACAATAACGATCAAATTCAGTCCATCTCAAAGCATAAATGATAAATCTAAACTAGAAAATCAAAAATACAAAGAAAAAGATAAGAATTTGGGACTCCCCTGTAGAACCAAAGTTCAAGCCACTTCCCATCAAGTACAAGAGGAACTTTATTGAGACATGGAAGGAGGAAGGAAGGTGAAAGGTGAAAGGTGAAAGGGAAATGTGAGGAAAATGAGAGTGGGATGGAGGAAGAGATGGAGAAGATGAGAGAACTAGGGTTTTGGGGGAGCACTCAACCCCCAAAAATCAGCTCAAGTGGTGATAAGCGAGGCATCTAGAATGCCTATAAAGTGGGAGGTCTCGACTTCGATCCCTGGGAGCGCCAATGACAAGGCCTCCTCCCAGGAATGCTGCAGAATTAAGTCGTGGACTCGAGAGAGTCTTGGGCCTCCCTACAATACCTGAGTTGGGTTTGCCAATACCAGGGAAAATGTGAGAGTTGACCCTGGGGTGCCCAACATGGTGGGTTTAGTAGCCGACACTGCTGGACTCAACAAAAAGGCCTCCTCCCAGGAATGCTGCAGCATTAAGTCGTAGACTCGAGAGAGTCTTGGGCCTCCCTACAATACCTGAGTTGGGCTTGCCAATATCAGGGAAAATGCGAGAGTTGACCCTGGAGTGCCCAACATGGTGGGTTCAGTAGCTGACACTGCTGGACTCAACAAAAAGGCACTTTTTGAGGGGAGCACGGAAGTATGAAGGGGGACTTGGGCTTAATGTTTGGGTTTAAGTTTGGGTTTAAATTGGGGTCAAAACAGTGAAAAAATTAGTAAAAATCGGGTCTGAAATGTTGCAGTTCGCATATGGGACCTGAGCGTAATTTCTGAAATTCGATGGCAGAAACGTAATTTCGATACTGGGACTAAACTGTAATTCTGAAATTCGAGGTCTTTTTCTGACATTTTCTAAATCTGTCCACAAACTTCATCTTCCAACTTTTACACCATTTTTTCTTGCTTTTTCCCATCTAGACGCCTCCATATTTGGTCCTCGAACGATCCTAAAAGTGAAATAAGATAAGGAAATAGACCAATTGACTCTCAAAATTAATTAACAACATTAAATTCATAAGTTTTGTGATTAATTCACTTCATAATCTAATTTCTACTTAAAAATTTAGATATTCAATGAAGTATAAATGAACCAATATTGCATTTTTTAAATGTTAATAACTTCAAGTTAATAAACTAAAAACATACAAATTAAAGGATTTGTCAATATACACATTAAATAAGAGGACTGCGTGTTTGCACGAAGCCTCACCACATCCACAAAAACTCCCAAATGGTGTAAGTGGGAAGTAATTAAGTATTCAGAGAGGGCACATGATATGAACCAAAATCTGCAAGTATACTAAAGGGTTCATCTTTCACATCATGCTGTACATGTGTCAACTACACACACACACACAACGCCAAACACATCACATGTTGCATTTCGATCACGCACACATTGAACTTAATTGTCTTTTTTTAAGCTTTGTGATTAAATCAAATATGATGTAGCATGATTATATACTCGAATTTTATTGCTTTTTTTATTATATGTCGTCCAATATGAAGTAAAGCACATGATCTTATATGTGCGTGTGTGAATTTATAAGAGAGATATATATTGTTGATGAGTGGTAATAATATAATATGGGATTCTATTTGTTCGGCATGACAAGTAATGGTGATTGACTGAAATGGCATCTGAAAGTGGAAAAGCAGAGGTCTGCCAATACGGAGGGAACTTTCTAGGCAACTCTACTGTACTCTGAAAATTCTGTTTACTACATTCAATGACTCCACCCATAAATTTTGTGTTGGACAAATTCATGATCTTCTCCTTTTTTTATACCACTACCAACTCAGTGGATCTCTAATATAAAAATAAAAAATGTGAAATGAATCCAATTATTCATGTGTGTCCGGGTGTCTATCATTTGTTTTTTTTAAGTCGACAGTAAAAGCTAAACAATTTGTATCAAGTCATATAAGACTTCAAACATTTTTGAAACCTAAAGGTACGTAAAAATGTGGAGCCATTCCAATTCATCAAACCATTGTGTTTGATTAATTCCCAAAGTTTAATTAGAGATAATTCTTGAAGTAATGGTAAAGTTGCTGCCATAAAACCCAATGTATGTGACAGCTTCAAACACAGGATTGTATATATTTATCTGTCTCTAGATTCCACTTGATAGAAGCCTTGTACAAATGTTGGCACAATTGATTCTCAAAGTTTATGTTGACAATTAGTGCATATTTTCTATGACGTGTTTACAGTAAATTCAAGAGGCCAATTTTATTTTTTTCATACAACATAGGGAACTATTACTAGAACCATTCTCCCCACTTATCATAAAAATGAGTAGATGACGCTCCTTCATTCTTGACCGCTGATGGCTTTCCATTTATCATTGATTTAGAGAATAATTAGAATACATATATTTTGGAAGTCTCTGACACGGTTATTTTAGCCAAGTATGGCCCTTCAAGATCTTATAGCCGGTTTGATACAATGAAAATGGGGTATGAGAAGTGGAAGTGGAGTCATTGAAATTATTTGTTTGATGCATGTGCATTCACTTCACATAAACTTACTTCAATAAAAATTATAAAAGTGGGTTCTTTGTGTAGACCAATAAAACTGAAATGAGTTTCATGGAAATGAGATGTTGAAGCAAGGATCTCGTGGAAGATCCCGTGACAACTCACCAAGGGGCACCCATTGACAAGTCAAGGGTTTGGATTTAAAACTCCTGAGACTTGTTTGTAATGATTGATTCCCTTATAAGGGACCTGGAAAGTCACATCCAAATCCCTCATAAGACAATTAATTATAATCAAGTTCTATGACAACTCAAGGGGCACCTATTGAATTCTCAAGGGGTTGGATTGACAATTCACAAGACTTGATGTGATTAATTCCCATATAAGGGACCTAGCTAATTGTGATGTTCCCTTTTATTTTTGACTTTGAGAGACTCTAGCAAGGTAATGGATCAAGAAGAAATGGTCACATGTTGAAGCAATTGGTTGCAGATATGGTTTCCTCTCGGGTGTTGTTTCAGGGAGAAGGTCCTTTTTTTAAAAGCAGTCGCAATTTGGTATTTGATTTGACCTTGCCCTGATACGTCTCGGGGTCAAATACAAAAATAAACTACTAATTGTACAAAAGTAAAGCAATGCATGTGCCCATGTAAGCTAAACTGGTATGGGCATCAGGGCAATGCTCGTACCTGTGTAAAATGTGACGGGCCCTAAATGGGTGGACTGCCTAAATTAAACGAAGTCATGATGGGGCTCATATGGCTTATTTATTTTTCTAGCTTTCTTTAAGAAGCATGTGCTTTCTCGAAGCAGTAGGAACAAAGGAGGCCTGACATCGACGCAACACACACTGGTTTATAATTATATTAAGGCTAAAGTATACTTTTGGTCCCTTATGTTTGCATCAAGTTTCAATTTAGTCCTTTAATTTATCTTTGGAAAGTACACTTTTAGTCTTTTTTTGTTAACACCATTAGCTTAACTTAACGGAAAATGCTAACTTAACAATTTTAAATTGTTATTAAATGCTGAAAAAATGTTTAGATTAAAATATTTGATTGTAAATATTCTTATATTTTTTAAATTTCATTTTTTGTCCAATTTCATTATAAAATAATCATTTAAAATTGTTAAGTTAGCATTTTCCGTTAAGTTAAACTAACGGTGTTAACAGAAAAGGACTAAAAGTGTACTTTCCAAACATAAAGAACTAAATTGAAACTTGTTGCAAACATAAGGATCAAAAGTATACTTAAACCTTATACTCCCTCCGTTCCTAAATATAGAACCTAGATGTCTTTTTTTGGGGAGATTAAGGAAGGCAATTAAGTTAGTTTCTTTCCAATGATACCCCTCTTTAATTATTTTAATTACTCACTAGCCCTTCACTGTCAAATCGTATCCTTCCTTCTTCAACGAACTTTCATTTTCACTGTCAAAACGAGCTTTCACATTCCCCAAAAATCCCCACCCTATCCTTTTCATGGCCGATTCCGATAACGACTCCGGCGGCGTCAACGGCGGAAACGCAGGCGGCGATATTTCCACGAAGGAGCAAGATCGCTTCCTTCAGATCACGAACGTAAGCAGGATCATGAAGAAGGTGTTACCTGCAAACGCGAAGATCTCGAAGGACGCGAAGGAGACCGTACAGGAGTGCATATCGGAGTTCATAAGCTTCGTCACCGGCGAGGCCTCCGACAAGTGTCCGAGAGAGAAGAGGAAGACAATTAACGGCGACGATTTGCTTTGGGCGATGACCACGTTAGGGTTTGAGGAAGAAGAAGAAGAAGAAGAAGAAGAGTAATTTAGGAAAAAATGTGGCCAAAAATATATCTAGGTCTTATATTTAGGAACAAAATAAACTCTCTATCTAGGTCCTATATTTAGGAACGGAGGGAGTATTAATTATTAGTAATATATGCTCTACAGAAAAAAGTCATTACACAAATAACTAGTACAGTGAAGAACAAATTGGAGGAATCTCTCACCAATATGATGGAAAGGAAGCAAACCTTATCGCCAAATGTTTTTATTTGCGTTTGATCACTTGTATTTTCCAGACGTGACATGTTTTCCTCAAAGTGCCAAACTGTTACACTAATAAAGTAAAGGTCATAATTCATAAACATACATCAACATCTATATCGCGTTTAAATCCTAGAGGAATTGACATGCATTCAAGGATACGTAATATATTGGCCCTCAAATCAATTTTTCTATTTCGAGAAAGAAGAAAAGTGAATTAGAGAATAATATAAATCATCATCATAAAAGAAAGAGAGGAATGGATCGGAGAATCTATTTACTGGAGAGTTTTTCTCAAAAAAGCCAAAGAATGGAAATTAAAGTACTGGCATCTGACAATAACACTAAAAGACTGCAAAGGTAATAGGAATTCTACAATCAATCAAAGTGGGTGAACTATATATATATATATATATATATATATATATATATATATATAACAGTTACAATTACCACTTGAAATAGGAAGCCAATCAAAAATGAAATTAGGAAATAATCACATTGTTGTTGTACTAAGTTCAGGTGATGATTTCATCACAATGTAATCGTAAAATAAACAAGGACACTCAGTAAGCCCTTGATTTGAGTCTTAATTAACACGAGATAGATGGCTGATTTGTTTTGAAAAGAGAATATAATAAGCAATTAATTTTGTTATATTTTAAGAGAGACTTAACTTTATAGATAAGCTTAGTAAGTGCAAATACGACGTGATAGAAAAAAGTCTGAAATTCCAGCAAAAGAAGATAGATCTAGCGTGTAAAACAAAGGCACATCTTTAGTTTTTTAAAAAATGATACGTATGACTCTAAAAATACTTGTAAAGTCAATATGCTCTTTGGAAAATCGCCAAGCAAAAAAAAAAAAAGATTTGGCAGTCTAGCACAATGATTCTGATTTTGCACCGTTTCTTTTCCCACAAAAAAAAGGAAGAAAATACTCTATGGAAGTGGTGATGCATCGAACAAACATGTTTTACAGGTTGATCCAAAGGATTTCCCAGGTCCCTAGCCATTGCATATCCCTTTCTTTGGCCATCTAAAACCCCAAAACATTGTCTCAAATTTCGGATTCAATGTACTATATATATTATTTTTTCACGGGAATTATTTAAAGTCAATGCTAAAAAACACAAATAAACTGTTCAAGTGACCCCAAAGGTAGATAATAACATTAAGGTTAATTCCTTCAACATGATCTACAATCTTGGGCTTAAAACTAGCGCTTCCCGTGCGAGTACATCAACGACTGAATTGTCCTCTGGCGATCAAATTAAGCCACATATTCCACTATTGTCTCAGAATTCCTTGCAAAGCAGTGAACAAATTTCCCGAGTAACCTGGAATTATCCTTGATCAGATGAGTTACAGAAAAGCTGAACACTTTTGCATCTAGCCAGTGTCACAAGCTCAGCTTAATCCCCAAATGTAACTAAAAGGGGTGATTAATCATAGGCCCATGCAAGGAAGTTAATTAATTAAAATGAGATCCCATGAAATCACGAAATTAAAATGAGGTCCTTGTAATGTAGTTATATGTAATCACATGCAAGTTGCATTGTTGTTTTTTTGGTTTCCCAAACAGTTGTTGTTAAAATTAAAGTTGTTATTGGCATGAGTCAGTAATAACTTTTCATCAGACAATTACAAATGTTTGACCTAAAATTGTAATTTTTGATCAAATGATAACAACTTAGGGATCACAACATTTAAATTAACAACTTTTTGAGTTTGATAACAACTAAATGAACACAAGATAACAATTTAGTGGGACCTAAGATTAATTTCATGATTTTGTGAGACCTTATCTTAATTAAGTTCCTTAATCCAATTATGTATATATAATTAATTACCCTTTTGTAAAATAAAAATAAGAACTATACTACATTTGGTTTGAAATAGAACAATATTTGGATGTGCATATGAAATAAATATTTTGCCTTTCAGTTCATAATTTTGTTGTAATTATTTTTCCTGAATAAATGATATCGAGTTTTGGTCATGAATATCTTATTTTAAGATGAGCAAATTAAAAGGGCACGTACCAATTTAAAAAGGAAACAGTTGACTTGGAACTTGAAAGACATGTCTTACATCATTTAAGACTGAGAGTGATTCAAAGCACAGAGTCTCTTGAAATAACAATTTCTTGCCCCACTCAACAGTGCGGGGTCTGAATCAAACTCGTGGATCATTTCTTTGGCGTATAATCATTCTCCTCATTATTACATAGAAGAATATGATAAGCATGAATGAACATTCAGCCCCCTCAGGCATAGTTTAGACACGCGTAGATGTGGCTGCAAATAATTTTGGTGATTCAGGTTTCTTTTAAGCAAAAATTACCAACCTGAGTTCTGTAGATGACACACACACACACTATGAATCTTTTTATAATGACTTCACATAATCCAATTTGAAAGTTATGGTTCAATAATTTTTTTGCAGTTGGTACAATAGGAAATGAAACAAAGCATTAAATCAACATGTGAATTTTATTCATGGACAAAAAACATAAATACAGTTTTAAGGTGTCTCATTAGGTACTTCTCTCGATCCTAAATATAAGACTACTTTGACTTTTTGTGAAAGTTAAAGAAACAAATTAAACCACTAAATTATAACATATACCACATGTAATTAGAACACATGTTAGTTTATAAGTAGAATAAATTAGTTCCGAGGAAAAAAGATAACTTTAGACAATTTAAAGTAATAAAAACTTTTTGCAACTTCAATATTTTTGAAAAAGACAGTGTGACCTTATATTTAGAAGCTGAGAGAGTATATCTGATATATGGACTAAAACCACTATTAAAAAGGGACTTTTAGTGGCGCAAAAAGTAGCTGTTGTGGCGATTGTCACTCAAGTCAACATTACTACAAAAAGGGAATTAACGTCGCTAATTAAAGTCACTTTTAAGGGTAAGCAATATTGAAAAGAAAACTGGTGGCAATTTTTCAAATAAGGTGAAAATCGTGTCCCTTTCAACAACGCTTTTCCTAAAAAAGTGACATGGTTTCTTAGCAAAATATTCAGCGTTGCTTACAGTTTATGATTGTATCAGTGTCGCGTTTTATTTTACAAAACATGACGTTGAAAGTATATCAACGTCGCTATTATGCAAAACACAATGTTGAAACCTTTCACCAATTTTCATGAGTTCGCGCTCCCGACCTTATGCATTTTCATTCTCCCTCCATAATCTATCTTTTGCTTTCTCTCAAACCTTCATTCTCTTCTCTACGAACTCTAATCGTGAAACCTCCAAGCTACGCTCAAACCCTAATCTTCCCCTCCTTGAATCATGACTTCATCTTCAAACTCCGCTGCTCGATCAAAGCCTCCAAAATTGCCTTGCCGTCGTCCATTATTCGGAGCCTTCGCGAGTAGCCAAAATCCTATATGTTTGATCTATCTTCTCATGTATATATATCATGGGTTTGATTGTTAAGTTTGAAGTTTGATCGAAGTTTTATTAAGTATGATCTTTATCCGCATTTAGTTATAAAATAACAGATCAAAATATTGATGTTTTGATCTTATATAAAATATATTTGATTGTATCATCCAAATAAATGTATTATTTAATTATTGAAAATAAAAAATTTAATAATATTTTAAAACTTTCACATATCCACGTATTTCTATAACACTTACATTTAGTACATGTAATTATTTCTCAGAA
Source organism: Mimosa pudica (assembly GCA_029929735.1). Lineage (NCBI taxonomy): Eukaryota > Viridiplantae > Streptophyta > Magnoliopsida > Fabales > Fabaceae > Mimosa > Mimosa pudica. Next base: position 8,646,213 of record JAKELP010000001.1, read on the forward strand.
ACTACTATTCAATGTAGTTTCTCAAAATAATAAATAATTCTTTTATCTAATAAAGATTTGTTTTGGCTTTTATGGAAAAAAGAATGAGACAAAAAGAGAAAACTAGGACATGATATAAGGGCGTTTGTGTAGGTAAAATTAAAAAAAAAAAATCAGAAATCCTCATTAAAGCTTTTAGCTTGATTAAAAATTTGATGAAATTATATGAATAAATTTTGATTTGGACAATTCCAAGGGATTTAGATGAGATTATCCCACAAAATAATCTATGTGAACAATGTTTAACTCTGTGTATGATAAAATAGGATAATATTACATGGGACACGGGCTGGGCATTTTGTTAACGTTAGCTGTCGAATTAATCTTGTTGGGTATCAAAAGCTACAAGAAAGCCCAATGGGCCGCGCAATTTTAAGGATGACAAGTTATGACTACACTTTAGGGTTGAAGGCCATGCAATATCCTTACCCTACTCCCTAGCAGTCCAAATTAACTCAAACCAAATATTCCCACATAAATCTCGTTGATCCACTTTTGATTTTACATATTCATGCGATACTTGGATTACTTTTATTGGAAAAAGTATTAATAAAGTTTTAGTCATTGCATGGGTGCATGTCAAAAGAAGTCCAACATTATGTTGTTAATGCCGAATAGAGTTTTTTCTTAGCCAAACCAAATAGTATTTTTGGGCCAAAAGCCGAATAGACTTTAATTTATATATAATTCGATGTCATATTGAACCAACAAAGCAACAAGGTGATAAGTGGGATTTCTCATACAACAATGGGCTAACAAGTCAAACACAGCTGAAATTTACAATTCCCCCAATTTTTCTGTCCGTTTGGTTGCACTTGGAAAGTGGGTGGGAAAAGAAAAATGGGGAAAGTTAAGGTTTTTTTGGTAATTTACCTATATTTTTAAGCTCACAAACTTTCTCTCTCAATCTCATCACTACAAGAAAAGTGGGTCATTTTCGCGGTCAACTTTTGGCGCATAATAAAAGCGCCAAAATATGCAATATTTTGTTAATTTTTAAAAAACTATTAAACTACACAATTAAAATTTTTTTTTTAAAAAAAATACATCACAGGTTTCCGCGGTTGGCGCGGAAACCTGTGATGCATGTTTTCGCGGAAACCGCGGAAAGCTGAAGCTTTCGCGGTTTCCGCGGAAACCAATGAGGGACGTGACGTCCCTCAGCTTGTGAGGGACGTCACGTCCCTCAGCTGTCAGCTTTGTCAGCTGACAGCAGCTGGGGGAGCACTTCTCCCCCAGCTGGGTTTTCGCGGTTTCCCGCGAAAACTGCTCCCCCAGTTGTCAGCTTTGTCAGCTGACAAAGCTGACAGCCCTTAGCTTTTTGTTTCCGCGAAAACTTAGCAAAAAGCTAAGGATTTTGCTATCCATATACATATTCTTCGTTCATTCTACTTCTTCGTCTTCTTCTTCTTTAACATGTCTTCGTCTTCTTCTTCTTTAACATGTCTGTCCTTATCACATTATTGTCATTTTTTCTTCTTCTCCTGTAACATGTCTTTTTTTTTTTAACTCTTTTGTTTATATATATTTTCACTTCATTCAACATGTCTTCACAACGAGCTAACTCAAGGAAAGCTCATAGAAGTAGTAAAAGTGGACGACAACAAAAAGAGCAAATCAGTGCACAATCTTGCTATATTCCAGAGCCTGTGAGTTACACTTATGAAGAACTTGACCGGCCGTTTGAAAATCTACCACCAATATCTTCTGTCCTTCCTGATTATTGTATAAATACTTCTTTCAACGACAACACTTTTTTTAACTTTGATGATATGAGGAACCGAAGAAATGCGGAGGAGCATCATCAAGACACACCACCACAAGATGAGACACACCACCAACCAGAAGAGCACCATCAAGACACACCACCAAAAGCTCGTCGTAAATCATCAACTTCCCGAAGGACAAAATATCTTGTTGATATTCAAGGTCCTATTGTAACATTTAGAGCTTAACTTATAATATCTGAATTGGTTTTAATTTATTGTTGACTAAGTTTTGTATTTACAGCTTCTGATGGCTCTATTAGGACTAAGAAAATGAATGCTAATACCACGTGGCAGCTAGAGGAAGGCCTCAAAATAATTGCCCATTTCAATGAGCATGGACAACCCATTCGCAATGGTGGCAATGTGTTCAATAAGTTCTGTGCCAAAGCTGGGAAACAATTGGTGTATTTTCCTCTACACAAGTCATGGAAAAAGATGAAAGAGAATGATAAAAACTATGTTTGGGAGCAACAAGTGAAAGTAAGAATTTTAATATCACTTATTTAAATTTTTTTGTTGGTTCTTGTTTTTTTGTTGGATCATATTTCCAGTGCCTACATCAGCTCGCAAGTTTATCACGGTTTTCCTCTTTCGTAGTTCTTACACTTCCTCCACCTATTTTCTACTTTCTTATTTCTTAGTTAAATTAAATTGAAGTTCACTGAATTTTTTACTCTTTCTTTTCTTACTGTCATTTCTTTTGAATTTCTGCGTATTTATTCGTTATGTAGTTAGTTGGTCTTTATTTATCGGTGGTGTATGAGTCGAAGTTGTTGATATGTGGTATGGAGATAACGAAATGATCGCTATATCATCACAAGATTAATTATGTACTTAAGATGCTAGTTGACTTTGAGATCTAGCTGACTTTGAGCTAGTTGACTTTTTTTGAAAATCCTAAGAAAAATTAAGGTAATTAAAAATTGATTTTCCAAATTGTTTTCCTAAACTAGTTTATTTGAATTATAAACTAATATATAATCTAATAATATACAAAAATATATGTTATAATTAAGTAGTGCATTTCTCTTTTCTTAGGATTCTCCAAAAAAGTCAACTAGCTTTTAGACACTGATTATTTATCCATGATTTATCCATTGATTTATCCATGGATAAATCAATCACATTATCCATGGATAAAAAAGTCAACCATCTAAATAAGTACACGTTGTGCGAGGGAAATTCATCCATGATTTATCCATTGAAAGCAACACCAGAGAAAACAAATGAGAAAGACCAGTGAAAAATGAAACCAGAGAAACCAAAACCAAAGGAGGAAGACGAGGAAGACGAGTGAAAATTTGTGAGCAATGACAACTTTTCGCACCATGGTGCGAAAACATGTAGAATGCATGTTTTCACACCATGGTGCTAAAACATGTAGAATGCATGTTTTCGCACCATGGTGCCAAAATATGTCATATCACAGATTTTTCTACAAATATCTTCCTTCCCTCCAATTTGCTTGTCTCCGGCTCAAATATTTTCTCTCTCTCTCCCCATTTTGTATTGTTTTCTCTACCTACAAATATTTTCTCCTACAAATATTATCACTTCCTCTCTCTCTCTCTCTCTCCATTTTGAATTGTCATCACTCTTGGAATCATTTTCCTAATATTTTTTATTATTTCAACCTTACTTACTCTTTTTTTTTATATATCTTACTCCATTTTGAATTGTCATCACTCCATTTTGAATTGTCATCACTCTTGAAGTATTGAATTCAATGTGTTTAAGGACAACTTTAAGAGTTGATGCTTGTTTATGTACTAATTGTTTCTCTATATTTGCTGAAAAAGTATCTCAAGATGTCAACTTGATTGTCACTTATAAAACAAATGAAGTGAAGTTCTCATTCATCTCACTCTCACTGTAACACATTCTTCTATTTTTTATCTTCTATTTTCTCTTCCTCTATTTTTTATTATCACTTCCTCTCTCTTTCTCCATTTTGAATTGTCATCACTCTTGGAATCATTTTCCTAATATTTTTTATTATTTCAACCTTACTTACTCTTTTTTTTTATATATCTTACTTACTTTTGAAGTATTAAATTCAATGTGTTTAAGGACAACTTTAAGAGTTGATGCTTGTTTATGTACTAATTGTTTCTCTATATTTGCAGAAAAAGTATCTCAAGATGTCAACTTGATTGTCACTTATAAAACAAATGAAGTGAAGTTCTCATTCATCTCACTCTCACGGTAACACATTCTTCTATTTTCTCTTCCTCTATTTTTTATTATCACTTCCTCTCTCTCTCTCCATTTTGTATTGCCATCACTCTTGTAATCATTTTCCTAATATATTTTATTATTTCAACGTTACTTACTCTTGTTTTTTTATCTTACTTATGAAGTATTGAACTCAATGTGCCTTATTATAATGTTATTTAAGGACAACTTTAAGAGTTTATGCTTGTTTATGTACTAATTGTTTCTCTATCTTTGCAGCAAAAATATCTCAAGATATCAACTTGATTGTGACTTATAAAACAAATGAAGTGAAGTTCTCATTCACCTCACTCGGTAATGCATTCTTTTATTTTTTGTCTTTCTTTCATTTCCACTCATTTGCACATATATTGTGCTCACCAAAAATGCAGTGAAATTCTTCTTATGAATTTATTTTTGGTATAGTTTATCTTTAGTTAATTAATTTGTCCAATTTATAACTTTGTTTTGAAATATGATGATCCCGCCTTAACTCTTTGTCATTGAATCCCTCCCTTGTTGGTTCTAATGAAATATGATGAATTTCATTTTATCTTATTTTTCTTCAACTTCACTTTGGTAGAAGTAGTCATTTTAATGCTGATTCATTAGAAATTGCAGGCTAATTGTGACGTGCGTTACAAATAGCCTGATTTGTTTAAAGATATAAGTAGTCATTTTCTGGCGTAATGCTGCCAATGCTGCCAGAACACGTTTTAGCACCATGGTGCGAGAACATTGGCAGAACACGGTTTAGCACCATGGTGCGAGAATACGTTCTCGCACCATGGTGCGAGAACGTGCTTCAGCAAGTTCTCGCGCCATGGCGCGAGAACATGTTCTCGTACCATGACGAGAGGACCTGTTCCCTCGCCATGGCGCGAGAATGCAGCAGGTTCTCGCGTCATGGTGCGAGAACATGTTCTCGCACCATGACGCGACAACACACATGCATGTTCCCTCGAAACCCGCGAAAAATAGATAAAAACATATTTTCACACAGCATTTTTTCCCGTTTATCAAAACCGACAGAATGTGTTGTTTTAGCGGTTTTTTACGCCACAATCTTTACAAAAGTAACCGCCAGCAAACTCAAATATTCTTGTAGTGCATACTTTTATTGGGGCCTACAAACTCTACTTTCATCATTACTTCTACTTTTCATTTTTACCCTTTCACTTTCTATTTCTCCACTTTCTCTTCTTACAACTAAAAGGGCCCTAAATGTGGTACACTTTTTCCAAGTAGGAAAGGGGTATGAGTGCGACTGGAACCAAATTTTCTTATTTTTCCCCAACTACAAATAATGGGAAACTCCAAAATCATATCACAAGTAATTTCTGTAAAAAAGCCTTCAATTTGGTGATGCTCAAGCTATATATATATATATATATATATATATATATATATATATATATTTGTTTCAAGGCTTTGAGTCATTAGTGTAATCTTGTGGGGCATTACGGTACACATACCGCTTAGCAGCAAATACAAAAAGACCAAAATTCAAAAACCCTAACCCAGCAAGCATAAAATAGAACAAATCAAGACGAGACCTATTCAAATATTTATTCCCAAGACATTTTCCTTTGCTAAAATACTCCACAACATATATAACCCCACTACTAATAAAGTTCCCAATCCCCATATTACAAATACAAAACACAGCACCTAAGCTTCTCTTAGGTATAGGTAATTGATCATATAGAAAATGTTGAAGCCCCACAATTCCAAAAGCTTCAGAAACACCGCCCAGAATGTATTGTGGAAGCATCCACCAAACCCTAATTGGCAAAATCGCTTTTGAATTATACAAGAGATTGTGATCACTTGCTAATCTAAGCCTTTTGGTCTCAAATAGGGCAGCCACAAGCATGGTTAGAACTGAAAAGAACAGACCAACGCCTATTCTTTGAAGCATCGTGATGCCGGGGAATTTCCCGGCCCGCCGGACGGAGAGTCCATCATAGATTGGGATTATGAGGATGATGGTGAAGCCTGTGATGCATTGGAGTGAAGCTGGCGGGATTGTGAAGTGGTGGTTTCCAATGGTAATAGATCGAGTCAGTGTGGTGGCTTGTTTAGTGAAGAAGGTTGAGAGCTGAGCTAGGGCTACACTGTTATACAAGCAGGTTAACCATATTGGGGTCAAGCTTAGGACTTGCTTTGTTTCTTCCACTTGGTTTAATGTGCTTAGCCTCCAAGGATCTCTAGTTTTTCTTGATGCATCAATCTCGTCAATTATCATTGCTTTGTCCAAAAATCTGGTTCACGTAATTAATTAACAAGTGTCATGCCTATCAATAATGATAGTTTTAATAGAGTGATGTATGTCCATGGTTTATATTAACCAAATCCATAACATTAACAAAAAATATGAATAATTATTTTTCTGTTTTATGTAGTGAATTACAAACTTTTGGACATAAAGTTCAAAAAAGGGAGATAAGGCACTATTAAGAGCTATCATGAAATTATACAAGAAATAACTGAAATGATGACTAGTTATTGAGGAAATAACAAGAAAAAATCACTCCAATAAAGAACATATATCTAATAGCTAGTTAGAATTATATTCCTCAAATCAATTAATAACAGGTAGAAGAACATTATAAAAATATAAGGGTAAAGGTGTATATTTAGTAAAGTAAAATAATAATGCAATGTGCATGCAAAATAAATAACAATTTAGAGGTGTATAAATGATATTAATCAATTTATTTCATAGCATCTGAAGAATCTCTGTTAAGTTTAGTTAACTTCAATTAGAATTGGATTATGTGGCAGCAACACGTGTCAGAAAAAATGTCTTACAAGTGGTTCTCCTCTCCCTTTCTCCCTCCCTATTACTTTATTAATTCTTAGAAAAATGTTTTTTTAAAAAAAAAAATATCCTTCAACCTCTCCTCCCTCTCCCCACGACTCGGACGACGATGGCCTTGAATCTTGTTGGATGAGTGTTATTCGATACAGTATTCTTCCAGCTCCCTTCAGTTCTCTCTTCAGCCAAATTAGCACGCAATCACGCATGTCCATTGCTAGATCCATACTTTTACTTCTTCTCTCAGCTTGTTCTCTAATCTTCACTGCAGCAAGCTGCTCATCAATCTTCTTCCAATCCTGCCTTTTTTCCTCCAAAACGTCTTCCCTTGCCTTGTTCCAAATGGGTTTATTACACTCTTAGGGGTCATTTGATTCGCTGGAACTGGGGGTAGGGAAGTGGAAGTGGAAGTGGAAATCACCACTTTGTGCCTTTGGTGTGATGGAAAGTGGCTTCCACTTCCACTTCCACTTCCCTCAAAAACCACAAAATGGGTTCCACCCCAAAACCTATGGAAGTAGTCCACTTCTATAGGAACCCATTTTTTTGGACAAATATATCCTCAAAAGTTTTGTCTATTGCCAACTTTGTCCTCACTTAATCATCTCACACACCATGCTTTCTCTCTCCTCCATACCATTACCTCACACGACTTATCTCCTTCCTTCCTTTCTCTCTCTCTCTTCCTTCCCTCACCATGGACGTTGAACACACGGCCACCTTCGCCGCCGCCGCCCTGCCGCCGCACCATGACGGCGGTGCTGGTTCCGTTCATCCCCTTCCTTCCTTCCTTTGATGTTTCACTTGCTTATATTCATCTTTAATAGCCTGGTTGAAGCAATTAGACGACTATAAAAAATAAAGGAGGATATGGTGGAGATGGGTTCGTGGTGGCCGCAGCGAGTTCGTCACTGGTGGTGGGTTCAAGGTGGTGGTGGTGAGTTCGTTGGTGGTGGTGGGTGGCGGGTGTGAGTTCAATGGTGGTGGTGGGTATGGTGGTAGTGGGTGTGGTGGTGGTGGTGGTGGGTGTGGTGGTAGTGGGTGTGGTGGTGGTGGTGGGTTCAAGGTGGTGGCGACAAGTTCGGTGGTGGCAGCGGCAGAAGAGGGTTCGGTGGTGGTGGTGGTGGTGGTGGTGGGTAGTGGGTGTGGGTTTAATGGTGGTGGTGGGTATGGTGGTGGTTGGTGTGGTGATGGTGGGTTGGGTGGATGATGAAGAAGATGATGACATTTTTTTTTCTTTTATTTTTAATTTATGGGTATTTTAGGAATTTCCTCTTTTATTTACATATATAAATATTAAAAAAATACCTCACTTCCATATCCACTTACTCCACACCAAAGACGCATTAAGACCCTACTTCCACCTCCACTTCCACTTCCACTCCTATATCCACCTCCACTTTCATTTCCACTTCCATCAAAATCTCTTCCAGCGAACCAAACGACCCCTTAGGCTGCAATTAAGCCTCGGCCTTACAATCAAGCTCCCATTTTTCTCACTCCCACCTCCAACATCAATAACCACTTTCTTCCCATTCCAATAACCAGAATTAATCCGTACACCACCAATCGAATTAAATTTTAATAAAGGGTATATGGATTTTGGGCTAAGAATATTAGCCTAAAATATTTCAATAAATATTTTATTTTTCATTACATACAAAGTATTTTGGGGCAATTATATTGTCTCACGTTTCTGAAAATTTGAGACTTTAGGCAGATGGCTCATTGAACATGGTGATGTGATCAAGGGATAGTCTTCTCAGATTCAAATCCCCTAAAATCACATCTTTTCTCCAATTCAGTTTTTTTCGAACAAAAGGAATCTGTACTTTTAATTTCTCTTTAGTTTTCAATATCATGGTCACTGACCCAAGTTTATGCTTTCGCTGTTAGCTAGTTCACTAGATTCGGGATTCATTAGACTCTAAAGGTTGTTAAAATTTCAGAAGTTTAATTGTCAATTTTGACCAATATCATCTCTTTAAATTCATGCCTCTGTTGATCCATTTCTTGCTTTCGTCGACTTACAACTCTGTCTGAAAAGTTATTGATTTCTGAATATTCTCACTGGCCTGCCTTAAGAGATGATATAGTCTGAGCTTTATTCTTAGGTGTTGTTGCAATAGTGACGACAAGAGAAGAAAGTTCATAAGTGTCTTCTTAGGTTTTGTACCGTGGCCGGAGTCGTAGGGTGGGAGTGGCTGACTGGGTGGGAAGGATATTTTTTAAAAAAAGAATTCTAAAAATTAATAAAATAATAGGGAGGGAGAGTGGTGACACCACTTGTAAGTATTTTGGGCCTCCTTTGACATGTGTTGGTGCCACATAATCTGATGTTAATGGAAGTTAATTAGAGTTAACAGAGATGCTCTGCATATGCTATGAAATGAATTGCTGGATAACGCTTATGCACTCAAAATTGTTATTTATTTGCATACATTTTATATAATTGTAGATCACTAAATTGCACCTTTACCCAAAATATAACACTCAATACAATCGTTGACTATAACCTTAGCTTTAAGTACATTTTAAAATCTAGCTAGTCGTTTATAAAAAATAAATAATTATGTCTTGTAGCTAACCACGCACACACATACTAAGACTTATATATAGGGAGATATTATTTCATTGTTTTTTTTTTGGCCGAAATATTTCATTGTTTATTTGTTTAAAAAAACGCAGTTAAAAATAATAATTATAAATCAATGTAATATGCATGAGTGAAACTGTCTTACCGAAACTTTTTAGTCCGGCTCAAAGTCATACATTGAGGCTCCTCAAGCAAATCATCATTGATGATATCTCCATAACAAACACCTCTTCCATGGCGGGTATAGTCCACTCGCCACTTTCGAGCAGCAGATACAATCACCTGAGCCAGCGAAGTGAAGGGACTTCCCAGAGGAAGTTGTTGTCGATACATGTTCACGCCAAGGCAGAAGATAGCCAAAGCAACAGCCAGAGCCGCCCCTAATATGCTGAAGCCCGTACCCCACCCAACGTTTTCCTTATTTTCATCATGACATAAAATAGCAGACCAACAGAGTAAAAACTCAATAAATTTAGCTCTACTTATAGTATTTTATAGTAAAACATGAATCCATTATACTCCCTCTATTCCTAAATATAAGACAATTTATCTAATTTAATTAAATTAATTATGTTAGTTAAGTCACATGATATTACCAATTCACTCTAACTATATACATTTATTCTCACTCTTTCTCTATTGTTTGTTTATTATTGATATGAATTATGAGGGTTAATTCAAAAAAAGTTGGGAATAATTAGAAAGCGGTTTTATATTTAGGAACAAATTCAAATTTATAAATTGTCTCATATTTAGGAATGATATTAAGCAAGGGGTGGAGTATTATCATTATATATTTTCATTGCGGAGTGTATATTTTTTCCTTTTAATAATTTCAGAACTGTGTGGGTAGATTCCATTATTCCATAAGAATCTCTTTTAAGTAGTGTCTATAAAATATATAAAGGTTAGTCTAATTGATGAGGTGAGGTGTGACTTGGAATTATTTTCATCACACCTCTCAGGTCTCAGCCATCAATATACCAAAACTACACTTTAAAAACCTACTTCTAATTCCCATTCCAATTCCAATATCATTCAGAAACCATTGTATCATATCAAATGGGGCCAGGTACTATTTTCCTATGGTCTCTATCATAAGACGTTTCCTAGAAGAAATTACTGGGCTCTTATCATATGGTAATCCAATGAGCTAGATATAACCCTTCTTTTTTCAGTACTGCCTCTATATATTAGAGGTTTTATCTATATTTTGTGCCTTCTCAAGATATGATTCATGGTTTAAAAATCGAGTAAATTTGAAAAGTTTCCCATTATATCGTCCAAGTTTCAACTAAGAACTCAACCACACACAAGGAGATAGAAGTATGGCTCATTGGCCATCAAATTGTATGTAATGAGAGAGAAAGTAGAAGGACATATGGAATATGTGTATATATACCTGGACGTAAATAACAATCGAAAGGGCAGAGACATGCCCAATTATATTTGCAAAGTAGCACCAATTGAAGAAGGAACTCTTGGCAATTCTCGTCTCTTGTGATGATGATTCTTCAAATTGATTCACTCCAAATGTTGGAAAGATCGCCCTCTGTCCTGCTTCCCCTATCGCCAATACATAAAGTGATACAAAAAACATTGCCTTTCGACACTCCAATGGAATAACTGATACTGATACTGTCAACAAAACCATTCCCTGTCGAAATTAAACATCAATTTTTTTTATGTCAACATCATTAAATAACAAAATGTGGAAGTTAGGAAACCATCAATATATACTACCTTCAGTCTTTTAATATAAGCTGCATGTGATTAATTTGATGAGATTAAATTAAATAAGCTAAATAAATTTCTTGATTATATAACATGTGTTACATGTTTTTTAATATATATATATATATATATATATATATATATATATATATATATATATATATAATTATATGACATGCTGATTTATAACTCAAACAAATTAATTTAAAGAAAAATTATAAATATAAATATTGACAATTTATTTAACTTCGTCGGTCTTACTAAATCAATCAACTTTTTCTTGTACGTATTAATGCCATAGTTATGGTATGTGTATGTACATAACTTTATATACAAGTAATGAACAAAATATAATAAAATAAAATTCATTTAAGGCTTTTTTGAATATGCAATTATTTACCAAGAAATAAATGGTGGTAGAGAAGACGATAGTGTTGAAACGGCCAAAGTAGGAATCAGCTATGAAGGCTCCAAGCAAAGGGAAGACGAAGGAGACACCAATCCAAGTGTTGACGACCCTAGCAGCCATAGATGTTGTCTCTACCAGATCATTGGTGAGGAAAGTTATTAAATTTCCTGTTAAACCATAAAATGCAAATCTCTCTGCCATCTCCACAACTGCATTTGATGAATTTCAAGGTTTATGTAAAATAGGTTTCAGATTTTGGATTTGTGGAAGAATAATATAAAATTCATAATTATGCAGACATACTTAATTCTTTTTAACTCAAGCACATCACTATTCACTGAAAACAAATTAAGTTTTTTAAGTTTCTAATATCACAATGTACAATAATATAATAAGATTCAAATGACTTTTTTTTAGAGGTTAAGGAAACTAAATGAGTCTACTAATTGTAACGTATATTGTGTATTACTAGATTTTATATTGACTTATAAGTCAAATAATAAATTAATTTAGATAAAAATTCAATTAAATCAATTTATAATTAAATTATTTATCTTTCTTAGGATTTTTCAAAAAAAAAATATTTAGACCCTCTATTTAGAAGCCGAGGGAGTATTAAAAAGTTTGATTATATGAGAAAAAGGGTAGAAACTAGAAAAGGAACTTACATATGAGAAAGATGACAGCATTCCAGCCGCCAGTTGTTGAAGGTTTGTAATATTCTTCACTAGAAGAATTGGCTTTCTTTGAAACTGCATTTGTTGTATCCATAGCTATATGAAATTGGCTTTGCTTTGAAAATTGTTGTAGGGAGAAAATTCGGTGTACGCATCATCTATACATATAAATGTTGTCGTCCGATCCTCTCTACATATATATATATATATGGCTAATGTTAGATTATCTATAAAGAAATCGGCGAAATTAATGTAAGTTGGCTTTAATTCAACGTTATGCTCTGTCTAGCTGTTAATTACTTGTATTTATGACTACATGAAAATTAGAAGAAACATAGTTTGCTACTACATGTCTTCTGATCAACTAGCTGGATGTATGCCTAGATGTGCTATTTTGCCTTATTTTCCCACCAAACAGAATCATCCATTATCCATATTATTTAAAAAATAGATGTGAAATGGGGACGTAGATAATATCTTTCGTATTAGAGTCAGTATTAATATTCAGACCATTATGGAAAAATAAACTTTTTTCTAGATATCTTGTGTATGCTTCCATATAATTCTTAACAAAGTAACTTTTTAATATAATAGACTTTATATCAGTTCCAAAAAACTCTATGGAGGGTAATTTTACAAATTTAAATTATGCTTTAAAACCAGGATTATTTTTCCGTTAATTAATTGCATCATTCTATTTTTATATCTATTTAGACTTCTTCAAAAATTTAAATATACAATTTCGAAGATCTTAATCAACCCTACAAAAGACATTGATAAAAGTACAGTATTTAGTATAAGTTGGCTTTCAATCAGCATCAATTGAAGGATGTATCTTAACGTTTGCGAGAGTCATGTATGTCATACAAAGGTCTTTTTAATAATTATGATCATAACGTTGGTTTGAGTCCAAAAAAATAACGTTGGTTTGATTGAGATTTTATTTAATTATTTTAAAAACATAAAAAATCTGTATTAATTTCCCCCCCTTTTAGTTTTTTTATTTGAACGGTAAAGTGTATAATAATAAGTCCTAGAATAATGTCTCAAAAATTAATTAGATCGAGAAGAAAAAGATCGATATCATTTAATTAAGCAAGTCCACAATTTGAACCATATAATTGCAAAGAAAAAACGGGACAGTTATCCATGTTTTGATATATTATTCATCAAATATGAATTAATCATCATTAGTCGATCGTTGCAGAAATCAAATTGACAAATCCCCCCCGGGGGGGGCGGACAATTTCTTCTTCCTCAGCCCATAATTGGAGGAAGGTGATGGCTTTGCGTCTAAGTTGTTTAAACAAGACTCAATTATTGTCTCTCGGGTTACATACTCAAGCCGGCACGTATTTAGTTTATATAATTAAATCTTGGTTCTTTAAGCCATCAACTAAATTAGCGTTTTACGTTGCCCATAAAGTCAAAGGATTTTAATTTGACCAGATTATTATTAAAGCTTTTTTAATCATTAAAGCTTATACTTGAGTTGTACTTACAATGAAATACAGAGTTTTTTTAATAATATTAGAATTACAGCAAATATGCATGGAGATGGGTGACACTTTTTCAACACTAGTGAAATAGATGTATGAGGATTTTATTGAAAGTGTCTTGCTGGCGACGAAATTCGACAAAATAAGAATCCTTACATTTTGATACTTCTGCAGCTTAACGCAACGTGACATTTATTCTCCCGTTAATGCCATGTGTGTATTTGAATTTCACGGAAAATGACAATTAAAGTCCACTGAATAGTTAAAAGTAAAATTAAGATACTCAAATTTTCAAAAAGATAATGAAAGTATCAAACACTAAATTAACATTTTTAAATTTGACAAAATGACACAAATACCCCTCTGTATAACACTCTCTTCATTTAATATGTTTTTTGAGTGAGTATTGTGTTAATATAATATGATTTTGGGTTAAGGGTCAAATCTAGCATTCTACTATTGCCAGAAGTTCACCCAACATAAACAAGAATTTGATGGCTCAAATGTATCACACATCTTTTAAAAAATGACTCAAATCTAGCATTTCCGTCAACTTTGACGGGTTTGACCGTTAAGTTTGACTTGATCATGCCACGTTACCCGCCACGTCATCCCGTTATGCCATGTGGCCTGCCACATCACTCGCCATGTCACCCAATAATGGATATAGTAAGTGGGGCCATTGGTGACGTGGCAGGTCGCGTGGCAAAACTGAGTGACGTGGCGGCTGTCGTGACATGCCCAAGTCAAACTTAACGGTCAAACCCGTCAAAGTTGACGGAAATGCTAGATTTGAGTCATTTCTGAAAACATATGTGCTATATTTGAACTATCGAATTCTTGTTTATGTTGGGTAAACTTTTGGCAATAGTAGAGTGCTAGATTTGACCCTTAACCCTATAATTTTTAATTCTATTCTATTCTGTACGAGACTTCTTCCACTCGCTTAAATTGAGTCAATTCTATTCACATCTCAATAATCTTCCCTCAAGTGAGTGCAGACATCGAATATGTTTAGATGGAAGAAATAATGAAAGTAAAGAATTAGAAATGGAAAGTTGGCAAAAAAAGAATTAGAAATGGAAAGGTTAAGAGATGTAAACTAGAGATAATGATGAGAAAGTAAAGTTTGTGGGGTCCAGAAAAAATGTAAGATAGAGAGAGAAAACTTGTGGGACCAAGTATATATGTAAATGTCCATATTGCCCTCAACTTTCCATTTATTTATTGGCCCATTTCTTTACATTATGGCAACCAAACGTAGTTTTTTTGCCTATTGTCTTCGCATATACTCCCTCCGGTCCTTAATATAAGCCACAAATCGCCATTAACTAACTCATTTATTAAATTTTTCCAATATACCCTTATCATTGGAAAAAGAGATTTCTTTAATTTTCCCAAGAAGAGAGAGAAGATGAAAAAGACACATGTATACTCATAAAAATAGAGAATTAATGAAGAGAGAGAAAAGGTAGTGGGTCATAGTGATAAAGGTGGGAAAAACAAAAATGGAAAAGACAAAAAAAAGACCAATTTAATTTAATGATGCAACTTTCATACTCCATTCCTTGGTATGTACAATTTGGGTAGTTGATGACTTATAATTAGGATTAGAGGGAGTACTACTTTGTTGGACCTAGGTAACTCTGTCAAGAGAGTAAAGTCTAACTGGGTCCCACCACAACAAGTTTCATAGAAGTGGGCACTACACCGCATCTTAACCACCCCAAATTATAATAATGGGATTTTTTTTGTGTGCATGGATCGGATCCGTGCCTCGTCTAAAGTAAAGACCATAAATTCGTTAGAAAGCGGTTGTAAATTTGTCTTGAATGGGATTGCAAATACATACTAAATTTCTCATTTTTGTAGTAGCAACTAGCATCTGAATACCAATATTATCGATATCTATGCACAAAACATATGGTAAGTTGCATGATGAACATTGACATTTATAGTTTCTGCTCAGTGTAACGAGTAGTGCTGCCTAAAATCTAATTAATCTAAATGTTTAATTGATAGCATAATGATATACTGTTTACTAATGTTATTGGTTCTACTTTAAGCCAACCCCCCCGCATGATTTGGGGAAAAATAGTATTAAATTAAAAAAGTACAATATAAATCTATCTTTAGTCAATACAATGCTGGTTTAGCCACGAGCATTTTCTTCATCATGCTGATTAGCAATTCCCACAAATTCCCTCATCTCTTCCCCTTTTCTTTCATCAGAACCTTCAACTTGTTTGTAAACATACCTCTTAGCAACAACAACATAAACAACCAAATTCATAAATCCTATTCCTGCTAGAAGAAAATAGTAATAATCCAAATGTGACATATTCAAATTTTTCCCAAGCCATTTCTTTTTGCTCGCTCCTTCCACTATAGATATAAGTGCACTGCTAATAAAGTTTGCAACGCCAGCATTACTAATATAAAATGCAGCTCCCAAGCTTCTCATAGCCTCCGGCATCTGATCATAGCACAAATGCTGAAGCCCTACAATAGAAAAAGCATCCACAAACCCTAGTAGAATATATTGAGGAAGCAACCACCAAACCCTAATTGGCAAGATCGCCTTTGAATTGTCCAAGAGATTATGATGACTTGCAACTTTAACCCTTTTGGACTCTACTAGGGCAGCCACAAGCATGGTTAGGGCAGACAAGAACAGGCCAATGCCAATTCTTTGAAGCATTGTGATGCCTGTGGGTTTGCCTGTGAATTTTCTTAGCATAGGGACAAGTACTCTGTCGTAGATTGGGAGGAAGGCGATGACTGTGAAGCCGGAGATGCATTGAAGTGAAGCTGGTGGGATGGTGAAGTGATGAGATCCTAGTGATCTAATCATTGTGCTACCTTGTTTGGTAAAGAAGGTTGATGTTTGAGCCAGCACTAAGTTGAAGTACAAGCTTGTTAGCCATATGGGTATGAGGCCTAACACTAGCTTTATTTCTTCCACTTGGTTTAATGAGCATAGCCTCCAGGGATTGATTGTGTTGCTTAATGCATCCATTTCGTCAATAATCATTGCCTTGTCCAAAAATCTGAAACACGTGAGTAGCATAAAAATTCAATTATTACAAGTCACTAATGTACATAAGATATTAGTTTAATTTGATCTAATTAATATCTCTTAGATGTATTTGATTTTAGAATTTGTTTTTCAGTTTTGTTAAAAAAAAGTTTAATGATTTTTAACCATATCTCTTTGATTTCTTTTTTTCTGTCAAACTTACAAAATAATTATTCGATTTGACGGTTTTCATAGTTTACCTAAAAAGTCGTATCATGGTTTACTTAACCACGTACATATTAGTTGTAAACTTGACTACATTCACAAGCTTGCACACTGAATTTATTATGAGTTTATGCATTGCACTCACAACTTTTTTGTCATTATCAACAAAAGAATTTCATTGACTCGTTTAAAGTCTCATATAATTTTTTTATTTGACCATATTCAACACTTTTGTAAATGTAATTAACTAATTTATAGCCATTTCCTAAGATTTTGTAAATATAATTCATAGTAATTTCCCTATTTAGGTTTAGAAAGTATGAATATTTATATATATGATATCAATCATACATATTCAAAACATATTTAAATTAAATTATTGTGATTTTTGTACATTTTAACTCATTATATACTTTTAAAACCTTTTAATCAATAAAAATAAATTATTATTATTATGTATTCATTGTTTGATTTTATATTTGTGTTGAATGTTCACCTAAATTCAAAAATTTGGTAATTTTACTTAAAATAATAGAAAGAGTCTCTATGTGTTAGTGTGTGTAAAGAACATAGACAATCCAATCCATATGCGCTCTCTTGTTCTTATTATAAGGACTTAAATACCAATTCTCACAAACTAAGGAATGATACTTGGATTATTAAATTTAGAAATAAATGTATCATTTTTCCAACTTTACCCTTTAATAAGTGATATGATTAAACTTTATCAACGATCTAGACATCATTAATGACAAGGGCAAAGTGAGGAAAATGCAGCTTATGTAACCATTTGTGCCTTAAAATAAGGATTAAATTGTTTTGGTAATTAGTGCATAAGCACTAGAGAAGAGAATAGTACCTGAAATGACTTGTGCGGGCCAAAGCTGTAATTTGAGTCTCTAAGACTGTCTCCCCATGCATTGTCTCGTTTCCATGGAAAACACCCTTTCCATCGCGCGTTTCGTTCACGCGCCACTTACGGGAAGCTGCTACAAACACTTGGGCAACAGTAGTGAAAGGACTTCCTAGTGGCCCTTGTTTTTTATACTTTTTTATGCCAATCAAGAAAATAGCAAAGGACATTGCTATAGCCCCTGTCAATACGCCAAACCCTACAGTCCACCCAACATTATCCTATATATATACATAAAATGTCAACAAATATATAAAAGTTAGATTTTACAACGTTGAAACATAATTAGGGTTATGCAAAAGCTAAAACTAATGTCTTTTAAGACGTCTAAAATTGTCATAAGATTTTAAAAATGCTAGAAGAATGATTATACCAAAATAAGTTTTTGAACTGTAAATTAATTAGTTTTTGTGTCAATTTTTTAATTATATTATATGGTAAATATCATCCTTCAAATTAAATACTATACCAAAAATTATTCTACCTATATCGATATATTTAAACATAATTTCTCCTCAATATTTTTTTGTGATATCTAAGTATCCTCACCCGAATTATGAGAGACTAATCTATTAGAGTATCTTAGACACCATAAGACTATTCGATATTATTTTCTCCATATATGCCACCCAAAAATTGAACTTGGGATAAAATGCTTAAGAGGTTCAAGTCCCCCCACTCGGTATTTCTCATTAAACTTTCAGTCAAAGCAAAATAATATACGCTAGGATTAAATAAAGGGGTAATTAGATAAAAAAACTGGGGTAGGCTATTTGCTTGTTTTCCGGCTTGGGCTAGTTGAGACTTTTCTTATCGAACTGATTTATGGAAAGGAAATGACTAGACAGCCCAAAATTGGTGATCTGGTCTAAGTGACTGGCCCATGCCTTTTGTGGATTCCTATGGGACCCAAGGATCCTTGCTTTTGATGGGCATTGATTCCGCTCTTTTCTCTCCTCGTTACATTAGCATCCGATAAATCAAATTCAATTTTTTTTTTCATAAAATATTATTAGATTGAAACTATTAAACACATGAATGAATTAAGTTCAAAATGCTAAAATTCGTTCTGAACTGTCAAACACTATAAGTTATAACATCAAAAAATTATAAAAAAGATTCAATCTGAACCAATCTATACGTTGATCTTATAGTTGGAAAAAGTAAAGATGGGAGGGAAAAGAGACGGAACCTTGGAATCTTAGTTCTTATTAGATGGGCCCTCTTGATGCCTCAAATGTTGCAATGATTTTATAAAAAAAAGTTGTGTCATATCAAAAAAAGGTCAATGCGAGTTTTGGGGGAGAAAAGTTGAGAAATAATGAATCAAGTGGAGAGTGTGTGCGTAGCCTGATAGGGACAAAATGGAGAATAAAGTACCTGAAGATAAATAACAAAGATTATGGCAGAGAGGGCCCCAGTGATGAGTCCTAAGTACCACCAGTTAAAGAAAGAGTTCTTTGCCATTCTCTCTTGTGGTGACTTCTCATCAAATTGATCTGCTGCAAATGTTTGAACACAAGGCTTGTGTCCTCCTTCTCCCACCGCCAATATGTAAAGTGCTATGAAAAACACCATCTTCCTGCTATGCAGAGGAATCACCGATACTGATAACGTCAACAAAATCATTCCCTGCATTTAACTTAACGTTTTGAGCTAAGACATAGTATCAACAAAAAACCACACACACACACACACATATACAATTCTATTTGGGAAAAAATACTACAAAAAATTAATTAAACAAGGGTTGGCTACCTTCTGATCTAACCTAGCATTTCTCTCATTAATCCTAAAAAAATCATCGACCATGTTTATCCCACAATCTTAATGTGTAGAAAAAAACACCTTACATAACATTTTTAAATCGTATATTTTTATGAAATAATGAGGAGATTGACATAAAAGATAAATACTTTTTTATGACAATCAATCATTCATATTTGCTTCTAAAAAATATTGTGGGAAGATAAAAAAATCTACTTAAAATAAAAAAACTCGTAAATTAGTGACAATTTTTCATAAATAAAGACAAAAATCCGTGACTAAAGCTATGTTTAGATAGAAGGGAGAGTGAGAGAAAATGAGAAATAGTGAAAAAGAATACTAGGATAAAAAATAGTAAAAACTAGAAAGAGTTTTATCTTCTCATAGTATCGTTTCCTTCTAATGTTCTCCTCATCTAAACATAAGTTAAATAATATCAAAATAAAATTCCGCGGCTAATATTCTCTTTTTTCAAAAGTAGGGTGCGTGTGTAATATACCAAGAAATAGATGATGGAGGAGAAGATGATGGTAAGGAACCGGCCGAGGTAGGAGTCAGCAATGAAGGCTCCGATCAAAGGGAAGCAAAAGGAGACACCAACCCAGGTGTTGACATTCTTGGCAGCCGTCGGTGTTGACTCTCCCAACACATTGGTCAAGTAACTCACCAAGTTCCCACTTAATCCATAAAACGCAAACCTCTCTGCCATCTCCACAACTGCATTTTATACATACATACCCTCATATATTGGACTTATTAGCGTTAAAAAATAATAAAAAAATAATAACGGTAAGCCTTACTATGTCAAGTGGGGTCCATTACGTGAATTACACAACACTATATCATATCAACCACCAAATGTTTAAATAAATTATCCATCAAATGTACTGTTTATTAGTAACTTTAATATTATTATTGGGTGCTTTTCTCCCGTCTTACTCTCCATATTGTTTTTAAAAGCTGCTTAATTATTATTAGAATAAAAAAATTAGACATTAAAATTGGTGTTACGTTTGTATTAGTTCATCAGACAGTAAAGTTTATGGAAGCAAAAAACTGTTTTTTAAAGTAGATTTCAGCAAAATCATTCCATACGCACAGGGTGTAAATATTGTTAGATTCTCTATCTTACACACACAAGCCATAACTCCGATCTGAGTGTGTAAAGAAAAATAATTTTTGAAGTTAGAGAACTCATGTTCAGGCTCTAATTAAATATATTCACATCAAAATCGGAGATCGCAGACTTTAATTTTGTGTTAAAACGTTAAAGCTATAGACGAAAAATTAGTATGGGAGAACAAGTGAAAACATGATCAACCGGCCTTTTCCGCGTTGCTAAAATGAATGGATATATTCTGACTAAGAAAAATAAAAATTTGCAGAAAATGAGATCAAAAGAGAAGAAGTTGAAAAGGAGAGCTTACAAATGATGAAGATGGCGGCAGTCCAGCCACCTCTTGAGGATTTGACACTGTCATCACTTGAAGAGGAGCTGTTTCTTGGAGCTCTAGTCTTAACCATGGTTGATAAATTATTATTATTACTATTAGCTTTGGAACAATTTATGAATGGTGAAGCAGGAGAATATATATAAATTTTGTGTCTAGTCAACCATGTTCGGTTGGCTGATAAATAGTTGGCACTTGGCAGAGAAATCCTAAATCAGATTCTCTTTCATCAATGCTTATAAATTCCTTGCTTCGTTCGTTCTACCCAAAGACGCATGCATGTATAGTAAATTTGTAAACTATAGCAAAATGAATGAAAAAGTTTTTTTTACAAATTTTATTGGTTAGAAACATCTAATTTATTTTCATATATAGAAAATACTAGTACTCTGATCCATGGAATTTTGATACACAAAAAATATACGCCCTTTTGACGTAACCTCTTCAT
Source organism: Mimosa pudica (assembly GCA_029929735.1). Lineage (NCBI taxonomy): Eukaryota > Viridiplantae > Streptophyta > Magnoliopsida > Fabales > Fabaceae > Mimosa > Mimosa pudica. The sequence goes on from JAKELP010000001.1 coordinate 8,667,794, forward strand.
AGATTTTTCTGTTTACAGATATTGAATATATAACCCCGTCCAAGTGCTTTGTTAGAAACTTGAATGTAAATGCACAATCATGATGCAAATAAATTGTAAATTATAGGGGATTTATATGGACGTAGAGGATTCAGGCATGACGAAGATCTATATATGTCCAAATAAATCTGCTATAATTGTTGATGGCCTAACAATTTATTGATTATAAATGGTCAGTATAATGGGTGAATCTGACATAAAATCAAAGCATGAGATATCATCAGCGTCAGCCTACAAGGGTTGTAGGAAAATGAGAAATCAGAACGTGAGTCAATATATGCTTGGCGTAAATGGACAAAAACTAACAAAAACGCAAGATCAATATGCAAAAGCAATAAAAGCATTTCTCTTGAATACGCAAGATATATTTTTGTGAGGAAAATGATCCACCCATATGGTTGTTTATAATATTTGAGGATCTTAAATTAAAATTTCTATAAAGGACTATACTTTTTAAAGTTACTTTGTTACGTGTCGTTTTCAAAATGATGACATGATGGGCTGTCTTTGTATGGAGTAATATGTATATGTTTTTTTATGAAAAGACTAAAGTATACTTTTGATCGCTTATGTTTGGTCAAGTTTCAATTTAGTTCTTTATATTTGGAAAGTACACCTTTAGTCCTTTTTTGTTAACACCGTTAGTTTAACTTAACGGAAAATGTTAACTTAACAATTTTAAATGATTATTTTATATTGAAATTGGACCAAAAATGATAAATTTTGAAAATATAAGAATATTTACACTCAAATATTTTAATCTGAACATTTTTTCAGTATTTAATAATCATTTAAAACTGTTAAGTTAACATTTTCAGCTAAGTTAAACTAACGGTGTTAACAAAAAAAAGACTAAAAGTGTACTTTCCAAACATAAAGGACTAAATTGAAACTTGATGCAAACATAAGGACCAAAAGTATACTTTAGCCTTATGAAAATGATCTCTTTGTTATTATCTATATAAAGAAAGTAGAGATCTCAAATCTCAATCTAGCTATTAGAATTTTTTAGATTTCAGCAGTCAAATATTGATTTCCAAGATTTTATTGTAGCTGTTGAAAGGATATGATTGAACAATACTCTATAACCTTGCAATTAATAAGATAGAAGTCTCCCTTTTTCATGAAAAAAGGTATGAGTTTAAGTGGCTATTTTGTAAAATTACAAAATTCTAAAAAGTTAACTCTCTATTAATCTTAAGCTATTGACCAACAATTGGTTAATTATTGAGATGATAATGACTACTAAATGGTTTCATCACCTCATAAAAAGAATTAACAAAAATCCAAATTTTGGGAAGCTCATTTGTTGAAATAAGGGAGAAGGCATACTTTTATCAGTTTATGTGTCATCTAATTTTTTGAGTATTCTTTAATTTAATAATACTTCTTTTGTTATTTAATATAAAATCTAATTGACTTTATTTGAAGATATCAACCAAACAAAATAAGTTATTTAATAACAAACTAATTAGTTTTTGTGGATCACACAAAAATTTCTGATATTTTTCCAAAAATTAAATATATCTTTGTTTAGATATTGTGTGATTAATTAATTAAATTAATATTTTCCTTGTAAACGAAAAAAAATTACTCCGTAATATTTTTCTAAAATCCACTGGCAGCGGAATCACGCGCTGATCCCTTCTAATTGGAGCTCCCCGAACTCGACATCTTGAAACAACAAATCTCTTTGCAAACTCTACCATGTTGTCGATTCCTCCGCCGCCGTACTCAACGAAGGTATTCCCGGTGTTCCAACAGACATGGTTGGAAACGACAATTCTCAATGTCGTAGTGCACGGCATGCAAATGTTTCGTATACATTGAGGACTCTATTTATGTGTGTTTGTTTGTATAAAACGAAGAAGTAATTAGTCATCATAAAAATTCTAGTAATTAGAATACTGATGAAAAAATTCTATTTAAATATAAAACACATGATCAATCACCATCAATAATATACACTAATTACTAAATAAAAATGAAGTTCCGGTGAATGCCAAAAAGAATAAATAAAAAGTAAGTCCTTTAATAAATATTGAGAAAATGAAACAGAACTTCTTCCGCCATATCCCTCTAACAAAGCTACTAAGATATCAATAGGAATAAACAAATTTCCTCTTTTCTAGTAGACATCAGCTCTCTTTGAAATTATGAAGGAAAAGAGGGCTTTGGATAGGTTAAGATAAAAACGGGAGAGAGAGAAAATAACAGAAGGGCGAATTTACAAATCCTACCTAATTAAGGGTTTGTTGTAGAAAATTAAGAAATTAAAGGAAATTGGAGATACAACTTTTTTTTTTATACAGGAGATACTATTTTTGTAGGACCTTACTTACGTCATGTTCCTTTCTCCAGGTTCTCAAGTTCTTTTAATATGGGAGTGACATGTGTCCTTTTATAACAATAATTCATTCTATCTAATGGCTTATATTGAAAGAACTTGAGAACCTAGAGAAAGGAACATGATGTAAGTTTTTCCCATTTTTGTATACCAAAACTTGCATTACCTACACGAGAATTAAGATATAAAAATTGCAAATCCAAGCAACACGTGAATAAACTTTGGTTTGAGCCTCCAAAAACATATCACCATGCATTGTCATGTTTCCGTTAAAAAACACCTGTCACATTGCTAACACTTGAACCCACCCTATTGAAGGGCCTCTCAACTGGCAAAAGCCCAAGCAATATCGAGGCTGCCAATACACAAAAGCCCAATTCCCCTCCCAAAATTATCCTAAATCCAAAAAATGTCAACAAATAAAAGGTTAACAAGAGTTAAAAGAATAACCATTGTAGGATTACTTGAACCATAAGATTCTAGTCTTCAGAAAATGTTTCCGCTCCACTAGTGGGCATCATCAGCATTCTTGGATGAGGAAGCAATGCTCCAGAGACATCACCCCACCAGTCAGGGTTCTTAACATACCATTCCATGGTCTTTTTCAACCCCTGCTCCCATGTGGTACTCTCAGACCAACCCAAGTTCTTCAGCTTTTGATCATCCAAAAAATACCTTTGATCATTGAATGGTCTGTTTTCTACAAATTTTATACTAGTTTTAGGGTCCTTGTTGAAAAGAGTGCATATATCTGTTGCTACATCAATAACCCTCCTTTCCTTTTTAGTACCAATGTTGTACACATGACCAACCTCCCCCTTGTGAAGGATTAATTCAAAAGCCTCAGCAACATCTTCACAGTACAAATAACTCCTCACATTAGAACCATCCCCATGAATGGGAAGAACCTTTCCTTGCATGGCCAAGAGGATAAACTTTGGGATTAACTTCTCAGGAAACTGATTTGGCCCATAAACATTGTTTCCCCTTGTTGTGATCACAGGTAAACCATATGACCTACCATATGCCATCACAAGCATTTCTGCCCCTGCCTTTGTTGCAGAGTATGGATTTGTGGGAAGAAGCTGAGAAGCCTCATGATTTCCCACCACAGCATCTTCATCTGTCTCCCCATACACCTCATCAGTGCTCACATGAATGAATCTCTTGACTTGGCCAGAAGCGACCTTGCAGGCCTCCAATAATACATGTGTACCATATATGTTATTCTTGGTGAACTCAAAGCTGTTGCCAAATGAGTTGTCCACATGGGTCTGGGCAGCAAAGTGCATAATTGTATCAATAGATTCAGTTATAAGAAGGTGGTTGACAAGGTCAGCACTTCCAATGTCACCCTTCACAAACTTGAAGTTGGGACTTGATTTTGAAGGAAGCAGATTCTTCAAATTAGAACAGTAATCAAGTTTGTCCAACACAATGATCTTGTATTGTGGATAGTTACGTATCAGGCGGTTGGCCACATGGGATGCAATGAATCCAGCAGCCCCAGTGATGAGGATACTCTTAGGGGTATATGAAGCCATATCAAGTACTGTATACAAAGGAAATAAAAAGCAGAAAATTATTCACTTTTACCAAATAATAACAATATAAGAAAATATGGACTATAATAATCACAACAGGTGCAATATCATATAAAAAGGCAGACAGGTACATGCATAGCATTACATAATATATATTCATTCAGATGAAAAGGGGGGAAAACACAAAATGTGAACAACAATCAAATTATGAGAATGAGAACAAATAAAAAAATATAAGGGAGGACGAATATAAGGGTTAAAAACCTAGATTGTGGTAAAGAATTGCAAAATGTGGCAAAAATTCACATGATAAACCACGACAAAAGGATTCACGTGATTAACTACGTATGGAACCCATTTTAACATTCTGATCCAATTTTTCAGATTTTTGCTATGACGATAATCCAACAAAACTGGGGAAATTTCAATCCAAAGAATACGTAAAGGGGAAAATTTGTATTTATAATGGAAAAACAGGAAAACAAGTCAACTTACAAAATAAAAATGAAATTGGAATGTGCGATGAGGTGAGGAAGTTAATGAAAGGGAAAAGAGGGAGGAGAATGAACAAGAAAAGAAAGAGTTTTTTTTTTTTTTTTTCAGAGAAAAATGTATGGAAAGAGAAACCAAAAATCTAATTATATACTCTAAAAATTATATACTCTAAAAATTGGAGAAATTCTAGTTCCTATTTTTAAGGGTGTCATGTCAAATTAAAAATTTAAAATTACACAAGAATTTCTCCTAAAAGTGATGCAAATTTTTATTTCTATCAATTTAAAAATAAAAAACTATTTAAATGGATCAGTTTTTTTTATTACAAAATGGATCAGTTTTTTTATCAAATAAAAAAAGATCATTTTCATTTTTCCAATTTCTTATACTAATAATTTCCATTAATTTCTATAAGTAAGGAGGGATGAACAAAAAAAAAAGTAAGTAAGGAGGGAAATTGCTGTTTTTTTTTTACCTTCAGGAAAATTGCTGTTTAATGTCTTTGATTTTGTCAATAACAGTTAATGAGAAAAAAAATTGTGTTTATTGAGTTTGAAGTTAACATGCATTTAATGCATTTAATTTTGTTGAATATATATTTGATTATTATCACAATTAATAATATGATTGTTTTTAATTTGTGTGTGTATATATAAATGTAGCACAATTGTAATATAATTTAGGGCTAAAGTATATTTTTGATCCCTTATGTTTGTATCAAATTTCAATTTAGTCCTTTATGTTTGGAAAGTACACTTTTAGTCCTTTTTTGTTAACACCGTTAGTTTAAATTAACGGAAAATGTTAACTTAACAATTTTAAATGATTATTTTATAATGAAATTGGACTAAAAATGAAAAATTTTGAAAATATAAGAATACTTACACTCAAATATTTTAATTTGAACATTTTTTCAGTAATTAATAACCAATTAAAATTGTTAAGTTAACATTTTCCGTTAAGTTAAACTAACGGCGTTAACAAAAAAGGATTAAAAGTGTACTTTCCAAACATAAAGGACTAAATTGAAACTTGATGCAAACATAAGGGAGTAAAAGTATACTTTAGCCTATAATTTAGGCATCTATCCTGTGAAAATGATCAAACTAAGAAGACGATGATGAATTATTTTCACATTTGTTATTCTAACTCTCCTAATTCTCATATATGGTAAAAATCCTCAACGAAATTTGATGCGCACACATGTATATTCATTAATTCTTCAAAATAAATGTGTATTCATTAATCGATCTTACTCCTAACTCCCCAGACACAAGTTGATAAGCTTCAAACTTATATGGCTGAAAAATTGACAAATATATGTATCATATTTAAAACATTTTTCGGTGCATGTGTACATTATTATTAAAATCATTATTTAAACAAGATTGAATATTTACACAAGTGAAAAGTGAATGAGAGACTTACGCCTAGATCTATTGTAGCTAGGTTAAGTTTGTTAGAGAGAGTCATCGATCTCAACTGGTTAGCCCAATGCAAATCATAAAAATAAAAATTAATCATGAATAAAATTGAATTCATAGAAAATTTTTCTATCATTATATATATCTTCCATTAATTCCTATTAAATCACCATATCCAAATTTAATCTCAAATTTAAATTACATCTTCAATTCTAATTAATCATTTTATTATTTTTATGTAAGATTAAGTTCCTAAACATCCTCAACAAATAGCAGTTTCCTGAATAATCTAAATATCGTAAATAATATAACTAACCAAACTATTTGTTTGGTAGATTTGAAGGGAGTGTTTTTTTGAAATTTAAGTTTAATTTTATAAAAGTATAATATAATTACATATTTTTAACAAATAAAATATAAGAAAGGTAAAGGATAAATTTTATTTTTTTTTTGGTCTGTAGGATAAATTTTATTCAATTTTAACAAATAGTGATAATATCTTATTGTTTTTGATCAAAAAAAAAGATAATATCTTATTGTATTTTTTTTTATCAAAATAATATTTTATTGTATAAGAGTTATATAGTATGTATACTATTTTTTTTATATAAAATGGTTTGCTCAGAATAAAACGAAAAAGGCGTATAACCAATGCTATGATGATGTGAGATAGTTAAGGAGATTTGTTATCATTTTTTTAAGTTAAAAAAAAAATCAGAGAGTATTTATCGGAAAATTTGGGTAGAGGTACGGAAGAAAAAAATTACTCATCTTCAAAAAATATATGCAGAAAGAATATTTTTAAAAAATTTAAGTATTCTTTTAAACATTAGATTTCATCGGGAAAGTACACTTATAACCTTCTTCAACACCCTAGTTTTGATTAATTTTAACTTTATATATATATATATATATATATAGGATTAAAATAAAAATTGATGCAAATATAAAGTACTTAAAGTATACTTTAACCTATTTTAAATTATGATAACTAATACAAAAAAATAGGTTTTTTAAAGTTAAAAGAATAAAAAAAATTAAAATGAAACAAATTGTCTAATAGTGATGACATAAAATGTTTAAAAGTAGTTTTTTTAAAGTTAGAGGACCCAAACGTTTCTTTTTTGGGATACAATAACGTAAAGAGTTTGACGTTGTCTCTTTATTATATTTTTTAATTCTCAGTTTATGGTTTTATTCTACATATGTCTTATATACTTTGAATATTAGTAAACCTTTGTAATATTTAAATGTTACTTAATGTCATTTTGCCTTTTACAAAAAAAAACGACTTGGTCCAACATAAAAGACCAACAACATATTTTAACTTATTTTAAATTATCAAACTATTCCTCCCTGAATCTTTTTTATATATGTATTTTTTTTAAAAAAAGCTAATTGACCCTCACTAGCTAGTCTCCACCTACTTTCTCTCCCGGTCTCCCAAACCCAACTCCTCTACTTCAATTTTCTATGAATTTGCAAAACAATTAGAAAAATTATATGTATCTTAATATTATTTTAATGGATAAAATACATATAGCTTGTCGTAATGCTCACATTTTGTGTTTGCACTTACAATTGAGATTTCGTGCTAGCTCAATAATTTAAACTGGTCAGCCGACCCAACTCACTTTCAATTTGAGCTAGCCCGCTTTTAGCCTATTTTAATTCGGACTAAACTTTTTCAATCTAACCTGTTTTTTATGTTTTTCGGGCTCAACTTGGCCTAAATACAAGTTCTAATTTACGTGAAAAGTTGACATTTGTAGTCAGTCTAATACGACTCACTTTAAAAGTGAGTTAACCCGCTTTTAGCCAGTTTTAATTTGGGCTGAACTTTTATAACCCAACTCACTTTTTATGTGTTTATGGGCTCATCCTGGTGGGTCGGGTCAGAAATCTCAGCTCTATTTACACGGGGTAAAAGATTATAATGTTATAGGCACCAACTAGCATAGTACTGTTTGTTGATAAAATTGCTTAATGACATACAAAGTTTTAATTTTTATCGACAGAACTCTCACCAATACAATGCATACACACTATTCATTTTTAAAGAGCGACATACCCGTATAACCATCATAACTCACATGGGATTACATTAATTATTGGTACACATACTAGTAGAGACTATGCGGAAGACAATGGTTACCCTATATACATATGGAGATTACTGTCTTTGCGGGACTCACGTCATCTCATATCTAAATCAATGCATTATATTATAACCCTTTATATAGATTATGACCATCAAATAACTCAGGATTCAAGATCATATTTGCCCCGCAAGTAAACATGAAGTATGAAGTATTTTTAGGTCCATATTTGCCCTTAAAGTATGTATAATGATCATATATGTCAAATATGATCCTTTATGTATATGTCAAGGGCAGATATGACCCTTCTTATACAATCTTCTGCGCATACTTTAGGGCAAATATGACCCTTAACCAAATAACATTACCTTGATATATCTACATACAACATGTGAGCAAAAGATTGACCATATATTTCACCTTGATTTAAGGGAAAATGACATAAAAATACCTTTTAAATTTCAAAATATCAATTTAGTCATTTTGAGTATTTAATAATGGTTGTTATAATACCTATATAGAAATAATTATTGGATTTCACAAAAAAAAATAGTTATTGTGATTTTGAAATTTGGAAGGTATTTTTTATCATATTTTTGTAATCTCTATTAATTATAATTTTGAATAAATATAAAATATAACTTCATCACAGTAAACTCTTTCAAGTCGTGAACAATATTACCTTATTCAAGATATATGAAAATGGCCCATGACCCATCTAACACAATCTAATTATATCCTATAAATTGTACTTACTTTTCTGGCGATTTTCGGTATGCATATCGCTTTGCCACGACAACAAAAACACCTAAATTCAAAACCCCTAAACCAGCAAGCAAATAATAAAAATAATCAAGATGAGACCTATTCAGATGATTATTCCCAAGCCATCTTCCTTTGCTTGCTGTCTCCACAATAGATATAATACCATTACTTACAAAGCTTGCAGCCCCAAAATTACCAATGTAAAGTGCACCCCCAATGCTTCTCATAGATTCTGGCATTTGATCATAGAATAAATGCTGAAACCCCACAATTGCAAAAGCATCAGAAACCCCACTCAGAATGTACTGAGGAAGCAGCCACCCAACGCTAATTGGCAATATTGCCTCTGAATTGTCCAAGAGATTGAGATCACGGGCTAATTTGACCCTTTTGGTCTCAACTAAAGCAGCCACAAGTATATACAATGTACTAAGGAATTGGCCAATGCCTATTCTTTGAAGTATGGTAATGCCTGTGGGCTTTCCAGTGAATTTTCTCATTAGAGGCACTAACATTTTATCATAGATTGGCATTACGATGATAGATGTGAGGCAATTAAAGGCTAAGAGTGATGCCGGTGGGATGTCGAAGTGGGGTCCAATGGATCTCACCATTGTACTGCCTTGTTTGGTGAAGAATGTTGTCTCTTGAGCTAAAACCACACTGTTGTACAAGAATGCCAGCCATATGGGTATGAGGCCAAGCACTTGCTTCATTTCTTCTACTTGCTTTAATGTGCATAGCCTCCAAGGATTTCTTTTGTTGCTTGATGCATCAATATCATCAATTAGCATAGCCTTGTCCAAATACCTGAAGACAAAAGTATAAGTTTTAGTATATCCATCAATAGATGTAATACTGCAGAGCAGATAAGATGAGTAACTTCATGTAAAAAAGCAAGTACTTCACTTAGTTGAACTATATGCTTATGATGAGATATTCAGAACAGATTTTTCTATATGTAGCTTGTCAATAGGCCTAATTTACACAATCCTCATTTAATTAGTTAACCCGACTAGGAACTGGCTATGACACATCAGTTCATGTCTAAACAGAATGCTTCCTAACATAAGACATTGGTTTTAGTGGAAGAGTTTTATTGGTCATTTAAGAACAAAACTTAAATTTCAGTCCATATATATATATATATATATATATATATATATATATATATATGCAAGAAAGGCTTTGACTTGTTGGGTTGTAATTCCCTGCTCAGCCATAGGATGAGAAATTGGCTTCTCATCCCTAAGAAGCAATCTGGACCATTGATAAAAAGTGAATCTTGACCATTTAAAAACTAAAGGCACCAAATTACAAATAAGTTCATCCCTCTCCCCTAGCCACCATCCCTCTCCCCAATGCAGACCAAACTTGTTCTTGAACAAACAAAACGCAAACCCACTTCTTCCACCTATGTCACCAACTTCATCAAGTCAACAAAGAACACAAACCCAGGAAATATAAAAAAATCTACGTTTAAATGGAACATGTCTATCAAGAAATGACTATTACAAATTAAGTTGGTTTCTTTAGATCTGGGGTGATGACCTCCATTTTATTGTTTTAAGAGGGCTGCGTTGAATGTGGGCATGTGGCAATCTCTGTAAATGCGTGTAATGTGGGATATTCAGTTGGGTATTGTGGGCGGCCGCCTCCGCCGTCGCTGCAGTGGTCACCGTCGTCGGCGGCGAGGGTTGGGTCATTGAGGAGAGGTTTGGTTCGAGGGATGGTTGGTAGCTGAGAGAGAGGGATGGACTTAATTGTAATTTGATGCCTTTAGTTTTTCAATGGCCAAGATTCACTTTTTATCTATGGTCCAGATTGCTTCTTAGGGATGAGAAGCCAATTTCTCATCCTATGGCTGAGCATGGAATTTAAACCCTGACTTGTTGTATTTTGATAAAAAATACTAGTATAGAGATTTTAAAATGATTAATTTTATATTTTGATTTCTAAGAAAAAGTCAAAGTGATTGTAATTCTAATTAAAACAAAAAAGATATAAAATTTATATTGATAATTAATTATCCAAACTACCTGAGATGCTCCGTGCGAGTATGAGTATGACGCATCGCCTGAGGTTCTGCAAGTATAAAGCCATTGGCAGTTTCTCCATAACAAATGCCTCTTCCATCGCGCGTGTCATCCACGCGCCGCTTCCTAACGGCGGCTACCAACACTTGCGCCGCAGTAGTGAAAGGACTTCCAAGTGGCCCTTGTTTTTTATATCTTCTTGTGCCTAACAGGAAAATACCAAATGCTATGGCAATAGCCGCACCTATTATTCCAAAGCCTATGTCCCATCTAACATTATCCTAAATAATATATAAAATTATGAGATCAATTTTGAAATAAACTTTATCAAGGTGTGAAGGGTCAAATCTATTATATACTCATTTACATTATTTATGAAAAATTCTCACCAATCACCATATTAAAAATTGGTTTAAAAATACACACACATATTACAAAATAGTTCAAATACACCTATAATATGCATTACGAAATAGCTCTCAAATTTTCGACCAAGAAAAAAGCTCTCAAATTACAAACCAGTAATCCTCCAAAGTTGCAGTTAAGTTTGAGAAGTGGGCCAACTTGAAATCTAACAACACCTCTACTGCTTTGCCACAATCAACCCCTTTCGTGTCCTCCACATCACTACATATATGTTTTCTCTTGCTAACATAACCTTGATTTTCTTAAATATTGTTCTTTTTTGGGATTTGAGTTTGATAAATGGGTATATATGTCGTGTTTTGAGTTTTGACCTTATTTTTAATCTCAAGTGGTCTCACCACTCACCCTTAATGACCTTTGTTTTTTTGATCGAAACCCTTAATGACCTTTTAATTAAGAATTAACAGAACATGCATTTAAGAGCTATATATCTCATAATGTATATATTTAGTTAATTTTGAACTATTTTATGAGGTATATGGGTATTTTAAACCACTTTTCTTGATATAATGCGGTGAACTTTTTATAAATGTATAATGGGATGAATCGATTAATGATGAAATTAAATAAATGTACCTGGACATAAGTAACAACCAAGGAAGAAGATAAAGCGCCAATGACTATGCCTAAATACCACCAATTGAAGAAGGAGGTCTTAGCAATGATCTCTTGAGGCGATGACTCACTGAATTGATCAGCTGCAAATGTTTGAATGCATGGCTTGTGCCCCCCTTCTCCGATGGATGTTATGTACAGCGCTATGTACAATAATAACTTTCGATTTTGCTCTTTAGTCACTGACGACGCTGATACTGTCAGCAAAGTTGTTCCCTGCGTTTATTTGGAGACTTAATATTGGTCTTAAATCTAAGATCTTATAAAAAAAATTTTCCATCCCTTCCTTGACTCTCTGATGCCATCTTAAATCTCAACAATAATACTTAAGTAAAGAGACATAAAATCAAGCAAGATTAGGGTATTCCAGAAAAAATACCATACTCCCTCCGTTCCTAAATATAAGATCACTTTGGTTAATTTGAGGAGATTAAGGAAAACAATAAATTTACATGATCTTCTCAAAATCCCCTCAATTACTTAACTTTAAAATGAGGAGGGATTTTCAATGAAAAGAGGGAGTATAAGGGTATTTTGAGCAAAACTTGAGATAAAATAGGAAATGATCTTATATTTAGGAACTTATCCACTTCCCCAAAGTGATCTTACAATTAGGAACGGAGGTAGTATCATTCAATTTGTCCTTGATATTATTTAATTGGGTAAATAAAACTTACAGTAAGGATCAAAACATGATTGTGTATAAGGGAGGAATATATTATGAGGTGTTTGATTAATAACTAATAATCCGCTTCCCTAATTTGAGTTACAGAAGCATAACAAAAGTTAGAATTGGTTAAATATTTGTTTAGTTTGAATGTTAATGAGAATGGTAATATTCCATTGATATTATGAGGGTTTCTTCAGTTCAAAAAAATGAATAGGTTTCTATATATTCAGAAGAGGTTGTCACAACACTCATAATCTTAGGGGGCATTTTAGTAGGGAAATTGATATTCATTTTTTAAAGAACTAATTTAATTACTTTCTTCATATCTAAAATTAGTTGTGAAATCTTATATATTTTAGCTCTTACGTTAAAGAGGATGATATATATAGTATGGCGGTTATTTGTTTTCCATTGGATGGGGAGGAAATCACATGGTATACGAAGTGTAAATATATGTACCAAAAGATAGATGATGGAAGAGAAAACAATGGTCATGAAACGACCAAGATATGAATCAGCAATGAAGGCTCCGATCAAAGGAAACACAAAGGATACACCAATCCATGTGTTGACATCTTTTGCAGCTGTCACTACTGGCTCTTTCAAAACATTGGTAAGGTAACTTATCAAGTTTCCACCCAGACCAAGGTACGCAAATCTCTCTGCCATCTCCACAACTGCATTCAATGTTTCAACAAAATTAAAGTATTTAAAATCTCTCAAAATATGTAATTCACTTTCGTTAACATCCACACTCGTCACATTTTTTGGATAAAAGAGAGCATGTACGTACATATGATGAAGATGGCAGCATTCCAGCCACCTTTGGAGGGTTTGTCATGATCACTAGATGAACTGTTTCCTTTTACTGCAGATTTGTTGCCATTCATTTCTGCTTAGCTACGAAACATGCACAACCTAAAGTCTGACGAAGAAATCTTTTAATTATGAGGCTGTGTATGATGATCAACTAGATGTGTTTTAGCTAGCTTTATGATTGGTTGTTTGTTTGTGCATGTGTTAACGTAACCATGCGGCTCTGGTAAAGACATTTTCTGTAGTAGTGTACATTAGTAAACTTATGATTGTGTGTGCACACCAGCAAATGAATTGACAGGGGCCAGGCTAATATCAAATCTAAGTTGGCCGTAAAAGTTAGCATAGGGACGACAAGGTTTCTAGAAGTTGAATATGATGTGGCGTTTTCATTGGAAAATATTTCTGCTTAGCTTTGATTTGATGATATTAAAAATGATCTTCCAAGTCTCTAAAAGGTACAAATAGACATTATTTCTTTTTCTTTCTTTTTCCTATTTTTTTTTTAACTTCGGAGTTCCCATTCTTGCTGGTGAAAGGATACAAGAGATTTTCTTCCAATCACAAAATTCCCTCTAGCTCTCTCTTAACACGCGTGTAGGAGCAGTACAAGAAATTTTACCACTAGTCACGGAAAAATGGGAAAAAACATGAAGGATATCATGCATTATGTTGCCACAATAGGTCTGTATCGCGGTTTTTTGTTGCGTGATATAAACATGCGAGACAAAGTCGAATGTCGTTGTTATGGTAAAACATGTAATGTCATGCCAGTGTGGTGCCACATAATTTTTTTAAACAAAAATGAAATATGTGCCGCCACAATGGCGTGACATCTTTTTTTTAAAAAATAATGATGTTTTTGGTATACCTTCCTTATCAAATTTAGACTTAGCATTATTTGAGTGACTTGTGACACGTTTTAATGAAGTTGAGATGTAAAAATAGTAAAATCGAAAATTGAATGTATAGTAAAACCATTTATATAATTGTATAAAAAAGATTGTTATCTAGATATCTATAAGAGTAATTAAATCCCTTGACTAGCGTCGAGCACAGCAACTTACACATCAAGATAACTCAACAACCTCAGTACCTCACTATTCAGCCAAAAAAAACAAGTGATTATCAGTTTAATGGAGTACTACGACTTTATGATTAAAAAAAAAGGAGTACTACGACTTGGATATTTGTACATAATTAAAAAGTAAAGTTTTTCTTTCTTTTTTTCTGGCCGGCTAATTAAAGAGTACAGTTATAAAGATTTTCTGCTGGAATAAATGAAATACTCCATCTAATCCTAAATATAAATATAAGGTAATCTGACTTTTTTTTGGAAATCAAGGAAGAAAATCAAATAATTAAATTATAATATGTTCTCTGTGTAATTAAATTATAAATTAATTTATTAATTGAATAAATTAGTTTTGAAAAATAAGATAAGTATAAACAATTTAAAGTGATTGATTTTGTTTTCTTAAATATTTTTTAACGAGTCAAAGTGACTTTATAATTAAGACTGGAGGGAGTATATTGTATATTTAATAATTCAATTTTATGAGCAGGGGGAGATATAACTGAATTGTCACTTTTGGTAAATTATAATTAAGGGGAGCCTAACTGAATTCAAAAAGTCTGAGTCAAAGTCAAAGTGGCTTTATATGCATCTAGTTTTTTTTATTAGAAGAACGCTTTATGTGAGTTCCCAAGCGTGAGAAACCATTGATCAATGCATGTATAAATATTCATACACAGAATCTTGACACAAAATATTTGAGGATTCAGAGATATCTTTTCCTCTTTCATCAATCATGGCAAAACAATTTCTGCTAGTGGTTATGGTGATTATGCTTGCCTTTTCATTTGGTACGTCTACAGTTCTTATACTATAAATTAGCTAACTATACACACAAAATGTTTTGGGCTATTTAAGAGTGATCTAATTATCATTACAAAGTTTCTTCAAACACGATTTTGTATCCATATATTGTTATTAGAAAAAAATTGAAGTTAATTGGAAGAGCGTCGTCTTTAGATTCTTTTGAATTCTGCATTGCTTGATTATTTGGCTTCGTAAACCGAAATGATATTACAAAATAAAAAGGAATACACACTTTTATTTACATGCATAATTGTGTGTGCGTGTGTGTAGCAGTATATCAATTACAATATAGATTTTAAAGGTTTAGCTACAAATTAAAGGTCAAAATCAGTGTGTATGATAATTTAAGCTCCATTCCAAGAGGGGTTACCACTTCTCCTCATAACTCATAACCCAAAGGGGATTAGGCTCATACTGTTTATTGATCTGGTCCCACTAAACATACCTTTAATATTTATTGAGACTTTTACGTTAATTTTTTTTAAAAAAGATCACATGATGATGATCTCCTGCTAATCTACTTCCTTATATAAGATTATTAGGATTATTTTTTATTCATTGTTAATAATAATAAAATATAAAGAAAGTATTTAATTGTATGGTGAAAATTAAATGCAGGAGCAGTGAGAGGACAAGATCCACCACAATGCCCAGGAACATGTAAAGCATTTCCAAACTGTGATGATTACTGCAAGCAACATGGCTATCCTAGAGGAGACTGTGTCCCTCCACAATATTACTTCTGTTGTTGTTCTAAACCTGAATAATTAGTTTTATGACTAGAACTCTCTATAAAAGAAAAACCAAAGAAAAGTTGTCATAGTATCCATATGTAACAATGACAGTGATCATAATAAAGCTGAGTTACGCATGTTAATTCACATTTTTTAGCGTCTCCTTCTTGTGTATGTATGTATGATACACGCGTGAGCTGAGTTACGTGCGTTAATTCGCATTTTTTAGCTTCTCCTTCTTGTGTACTCCTATATATGTATATATGATACACGCGTGAGCTCATTATATCCTTCAACACCAATTTTATTGCTTCCTTATCAATATAGTAAAAATTTGCGTATTAGTGTAAGGTATCGGAATTTTTTAATTACGTACGTACTATTGTGGATGAGTAATTAAAACCGTCAACAGAAACTTCACTCATCAATCAACAGTACAGATGTGTGATTTTTGAGCTAAGAATTGTTTTCTAATGCATTATTCATTGTAAAAATAAATATGTTTTCGCAAAAGTTATTTTTTTAAAAAACACTTCACTAAGAATCCAATAGCATCATCCCTTAAAAGGTAAAAAAAATAGCATCATCCCAACCCCAATGACTTCAATTGCTGTCAAACGTTGTTTAATACTCCCTCCCTCCGGTCCTAAATATAGGACCTAGATGACTTTTTTGAAAAATCCTAAAAAAAGCAAAATAAGTTAATTATAAATTGATTTACCTAATTTTTTCCCTTAAACTAGTTTATTTTACTTATAAACTAATGGATAAAAATATATTACATATGTCATGATTTAATAGATTATTTTGCAACCTTAACTTCTCCAAAAAAAAAGTTATCTAGGTCCTATATTTAGGACCAGAGGCAGTATGTTTTATTTCGGTCAAAATGGAAGTTTCTTTTATAACAAAAAAAACTTCCATTTTGACCAAAATAAAACATATAAAACAACGTTTGACAGCTATTGAAGTCAAAATGGAAGTTTTTTCGATAACTGAAAGGTAATTAAAATAATCACAAAAATATATAAAAATTAAGTTATACGACAATCATGTTGAGTTTCTATAAAAGAGAAATTATATTAGAAAAATAAGGGTCAGTTTGGTTGCAAAGAATTGGGATGAATAAATGAAAATGGAAAGATTTTGAGTGTGTTTGGTTGGGCTTATTTTTCACCCAATTTATTTGAAATAAACAAGCTTATTTATAAGCCACACAAGGTAGCTCATTTCTGAAAATAAGCCAGCTTATTTTTCTACATGATTTGAAAACAAGCTAGGTTAAAAATAAGCTCCTTTTAAACAAAAGTCATCTAAATATGTTAATAAGTCAAATGGGAAAATAAGCCACTTTTTTCAAACATAAAAATAAGCCAATCTAGAGCTTATTTTCCATCTGACTTAAAAATAAGTCACCTTAAACATAAGTCACCTTTCTACAAGTCGAACCAAACACACCCTTTGTGGTTATTTATATACATCACATGGCCCACAAGCTATTTCTCTCCATATTACACTTTTTCTGAACACACAAACTTTACATCTCATCATTACCTAATTTATATCTACTATCCATCTTTACCCTTACATTTACTTCCATTTCTATTTCCATTTCTATCATTCACTTTCGGTCCAACCAAGTAATGGCCCAGTATAAGTCAATAATAATAGCATTGACAAGTGAAAATGTGATTGTTTAAAAAAGATTATTTACAAGACTTATCATATATTTTCATTAATTTCGAAACTCAACACAATATCCCAAAAATTACATAGTGTGATCATGCACCTGCCATGTGAAATGGGGCATGATGAAACGAAGACAAACGTGTCATATATGATTGAATGAATGAGAAAAATCCTAATAAGTTACTCGTTCCCCTTCCTTCTAACCCGCAATATAAGAGCATACTTCTTAAAAATACATGTAAAAAATATTTGGGTGTATGAATTAACATTTTTTTTAATATTGCTTATATTTATTATGATACTTTTAAGGGTGAAAAATACATAAATATTAATAAATATGAAAGAGAGTTAGTGGTAAAAGAAGAAAAATACATTAAATGAGGGGAGAATGTGACATGAACTTTAATATTTTGGATAAAAAACATTCAAATTAGTCTTCTATGTTATATATAAGAGGAAGTATCATATACTCCTTACAATCCTAAATATAAGACCTATTTACCTAATTTGATTAGATTTAAAATGTTAGTTAAGTTAGTTAAAATGACATGACATTATACCAATATACACTAACTATCCACCTTCTTCCCCACACTCCCTCTCTTCTTGTCTAGCATTAGGAAACAATGACTTCACCCTTCCTCTTTTCTTGTATATTATTAGGGGCATTAATAAGGATATCTTGGGAAAAAGTTGCTAAAAGTTAGAAATAAGTCTTATATCTAGAACCAAACTCATCCCCTCAAATAGGTCTTATATTATATTTAGAACCGGACGGAGTATTTTCGAAAATGTCGAAACTCATCACAATTGTCTAAACTTGCAAAAAAGGATACTGACAAGGTTGTCAAACTCGTGAGTTTAAGTAAACTCGCGGAGAGAAGGTAAACTCGTACCTTAGACTAGAAATCTAGAATCATAAACTCGTAAGAGTTTAGGTGTATTAATCAACATGTGTTTCTTTTATATAATTAAGTAAAGAATACAAAAAATAATAAATAATTTGACTTGAATAAATTATAAATATAAATAGTAGATTTAAATATATCAATATTCATAGTATATCAACATCGAATAGAGAAATTCTAATCAAATTCATATATAAATTCATTGAATTCGATCAATTAAAATGAATTTAGTAGCAAATTAACACAATTTTCTGTAAGGCAAAATCGTAAAAACGGTGAATTCACAATGTAAACACGTGAGTTTCTATCGAATTTTTGACTACTCAAAACTTAAGTGTCTTAAAACCTTAAAATCGGAGTTTCAACTCAATAGCGAGTTTGACAAGAATGGACACCGACCATGTGATAAAGGGTGATACATGTGTCATATGATTCAATACCAATCCATTAAAACAGCAGTGTCACTCGCACTTGTCGTTGACCAATTCATAATCCAAATCCACCTTCTTCTTCTTCTTCTTCTTCTTCCTCTCACTCACTAACTCAGTCCTGTCTTCCTGTGAGTGATGGCTTCTAATGTGA
Source organism: Mimosa pudica (assembly GCA_029929735.1). Lineage (NCBI taxonomy): Eukaryota > Viridiplantae > Streptophyta > Magnoliopsida > Fabales > Fabaceae > Mimosa > Mimosa pudica. Next base: position 8,686,865 of record JAKELP010000001.1, read on the forward strand.
TTGGGCCAATACTGTTTCCTCCAGATGCTCATAGCCACAGAGTATGGGAGGATCCTTCCTTCATCAAGTGGAGAAAAAGAGATTCCCACGTTACTTTACATTGCCATGACTCTGTTGAAGGTCAGTGAAGTTCTTTCATTATTATTAACTCTTTACCCTTTTCAAAAGCTTTCACTTTTCATTCTCTTTTCTGGGATTCTTTCAAGTTTGAGTTTTTAAATTCAAGACTCTGCCTTTTGGCTTGTTCATTAGTACTGATCACATGAAAGGAGGAAATTGGGTTTAGGAAAAGAAAATTTTTGTGCTTTCATCTTGAATTTTTGTTTGTTTGGCAATTCATGCAATCACTTGTCGTTGAAATATAATACTAGTAGACATGAATATCCTCACGTGTTGATTTAGCGTGTGGAGTGTTGGTGGTACGGCATTGTGTTCCTAAGTTGGAGAGTAATATGCAGTTTTGTCATTAGCTCTCCTCAAAACAAGAGTTTTTAAAAGCATATTGGCTTAATTTGTGTCATGAGGCAAGCAGCCATGTCAAATTAGATTGAGAATTTATGCTCTCAATGCTTTGGTAATGTTGTTTATGTTTTATGTAAAGAACACTATTACTTTTTAATTTATTTATGATGTGTCTTATTAAATCATTTTATTTTTTAAGTTTTCTGACATTCTGTTGTATGATTAGGATCCCTTAGGTATTGGTATGATCGCAGCAAAGTGGACTTCCTGGTTTCCAAGTCTGCTACTTGGAATGATGATGCTGTTCTTGGAGCTCTTGATTGTGCTGCATTTTGGGTCAAAGGCTTGCCCTTTGTTAAGTCATTGTCTGGATATTGGAAATTTTTCATGGCTGCAAATCCTACTAGTGTCCCTCTAAAATTTTATGAAAGTGAATTCCAGGACTCACAGTGGAACACTTTGCCTGGTTAGTTTTCATGTCAGTGCCTGCATGCTTTATGATCACATTCTTTTATGGAGTTTCTCCCTCATTTCTATATTCTATGACACTCATTAACTTCAACAAAATCGAGTATACTTTTTTTTTTTACTTTAAATGCTATTACATCGTGAAGGGCCCGCTTGACTCTACGTTAAGCTCATTTGCCGTGGGGTCTGAGGTCGTGAGTTCGAATCAGTTTCTCTGCATAAAGCAGGGGTAAGACTGTCAAATATATTCCATTCCCCAGCACCCTCATCAAGTGGAGACTAGAACTAGATTGACCCTTTTCAAGCTTATCACATCGTGATGGAAAATAGTTTCTTATCATGTTAAGAAATACATTACCTTTCTTTGCTTCTAAGTTGACAAAACAAGTATGGCAAATAAGTACGAGAAAATGTTTTTCGAGGGATGTAGCAAGCAAATAATTGAAGTGTAGACCCATCTAATTCTAGTGCCTCATTTTGGATCTAGTTGACCCCGTGTGGGTTTCTGCATCTAAATGGTGAATTCACTCATTTTAGAAAACGAGGCAGCAATTACCTTTTTTACATTAATCGTCATCTAGTATGTTTTATATAGTCATAAGAGCTAATATTTGATCTTCTTTTGGGTTCTTTTCTCTAAACTGGACAGTTCCATCGAATTGGCAGCTGCATGGGTTTGACCGCCCTATATATACAAATACAGATTATCCATTTCCAATGGACCCTCCTTTTGTTTCTTCAGAGAATCCTACAGGCTGCTACAGGATTGAGTTTGACGTTCCAAAAGAGTGGGAGGGTATGCTCTAGTTAATTTTCTTTGGAACATCATCACACTGTCTATATTTTTTTAATTGATTGACATTAACTTTTGAAGAATATGGTTGTGCAATTCCTTCTTTGTTCCTGTATTTTTAATTTTTTGAAATTCAGTTCTGGTGCTTATTAGTTGTAATCTCTGATTGTGTGATGATGTGAAGTTTCCTCTGCCTTTTTTTGTGGCAATTGGTTGTGTTGACATTGTGCATGGTTTAGAAATATAGCTTGATTTGGTGCATTGCAAAAGTTAACTTGTTCTGATAATTGTCAAATGCATTTTTTTTTATTGATCAACTAATGATGTTAACTTTATAATAGTCAAATGCACTTTTTATTGACTTTTGACAGGTAGAAGAATTTTATTACATTTTGAAGCTGTTGATTCTGCCTTTTGTGCTTGGATAAATGGGTCTCCAGTGGGATATAGGTAGTCAATTACACTTATTTGATGATTCTCTTTCATTTGGAGGTTACCATCTTTACCATATTATATTGGGATACAAACATTGCAAGGACAGTCAGGACAGCAGGCTACCTGCAGAATTTGAAATCACTGATTTTTGTCATCCATGCGGTTCGAACCTTAAGAATGTTCTAGCTGTTCAAGTGCTTAGATGGAGCGATGGCACTTACCTTGAAGATCAGGACCATTGGTGGTTATCTGGTATCCACCGTGACGTGCTTCTTCTAGCAAAGCCAAAGGTTTATTTTACTCTGTACCTTCTTACTTACAATTTTGTGTCTCAATAGATGGCATTTTTCTCATTGGAATTCTGAAAATGCACAAGTGGGGAAGAACTTTCCATGGTTCATATCTAAAATCATTCTTTGCCAACTATCCTATGTGCACTTCATCAACAGTTTGCATACTCTTGACTGGATTCAAAATTTTGAGAAGCATTTATACGCATCTTATTTGAAAGTTATTTTTGAGCAAGCTGGAAGTTTGGTTTGTCCAGCATTTGCCAATTGTATTCCTAGTTAATGTATTGGTAGAGTATACTGGTGTTGTGCATTTTAGATAGTTGACCACAGATAGAAGGATAAGGCTTCTTATTGTTGTGATGCTGATGTGTATAAATATATTTGATGTGTAGGTATTCATTGCTGACTATTTTTTCAAATCGAACCTTGCTGAAGATTTTTCTCATGCAGAGATACTGGTAAGCATTTATAGATGGTGAATTTAACCTCAGATATTAACACACATTTTTACATAGTACCAGCCTCTAGAGCATACGTTGCCATGCTTCAATTGTTGAAATATTTTCTATCTATGTCATTCCCATGTTGAGCTCACTGTGATATCTTTATCTATGATTACACATGATTTGACCATTATGATTTTACAATATATTTTTTCTTTACTTTCCGCAATCTCTACAGATTTCCTCAAATATGCCTTGATATTATTTGAAAAAGATATACTTATGTTAAAATTTTGTTATTTTTGGGACACCTTGTGTTCCCAATGTTATGTACATATTATATAGGTTGAAGTTAAAATAGATAACTCAAGGGAGGCATCAAAGGAAAGTGTTCTTACAAACTATACTATAGAGGGAGCACTCTATGATTCTGAAAAATGGTTTGCCTCTGATGGGAGTTCAGATCTCCTTTCATCTCATGTAGCAGACATAAAGCTCCAACCTTCAGGCACAGCTTTAGGATTTCATGGTTTTGTGCTTACGGGGAAAATTCAATCACCAAAGCTTTGGTCTGCAGAGCAGGTAAGAAATTATAATGATATAGGTTTTCTACATGGTTGGACTTGGATGAAAATAGTGAATCAAGAACCAAAATTTTGAACATAAGTTTCAATATGAGCTGTTGATTTTATATAGATCTTGCCAGTCCATTCTATCTTTGACTTAATTGGACTTTGAACAGAGTAAAGTATTGACAAATGATGATGAAATAATCAAAACTTTTCTTATGTATACTCATCAACTAATATCCTACATATGTCTGAGTTGTGTGACAAGCAGTTTATCGATGACTCTGTTTTTTCTTACAGCCACATCTCTATACCCTAGTTGTCACCCTCAAAGATCAATCTGGCCAAATTGTTGATTGTGAATCATGTCCAGTGGGCTTTAGAAAAGTATCTAAAGCCCATAAACAGCTGCTTGTTAATGGACATGCAATCATAATACGAGGAGTGAACAGGCACGAACATCATCCACGTGTGGGGAAGACAAACATAGAATCGTGCATGGTCAAGGTATTTCCTGTCTCTTCTTTCCATGCTTTAGTTTCGTTGGCACCCATTTCACCTTAAATGTATGATTTTATGAAATGAATGATGGCTTTAAATGCAGGATTTAGTCTTAATGAAACAAAACAATATTAATGCTGTGAGGAATAGCCATTATCCCCAACATCCTCGTTGGTATGAGCTCTGTGATCTTTTTGGCATGTATATGATAGATGAAGCCAACATTGAAACACATGGTTTTGACTTTTCTCAACACCTAAAGCATCCTACTTTGGAACCAAAGTGGGCAGCTGCAATGTTGGATCGTGTGATTGGCATGGTTGAGAGAGACAAAAATCATGCATGCATTATTTCTTGGTCTTTGGGGAATGAATCTGGATATGGACCAAATCATTCTGCTTTAGCAGGTACTGAACTTGGTTAGGTTATGCTGATTAGCATTTCGTTATCTCATTCATTTTTTATGCTTTTCAAATTGAATTAAAATTTTCCACCTAATTGGAGGTAAATCTGCCAATGCATTAATTCCTTAGAACAGCTTTATTATTCTTGAATGAAAATTGATGAAGCATATTCAATCTCTATTTTTCTAGTGTTAATAACATTCATGTGACACATGGCATTTATAGTTAAATATTTTGTTGGAAATAAATATAGGCAAAACTTGAAATAATTAAGAATAATTCAAAGGGATAAGAATGACCTGAAATTAAAATAATATTAAAGAAAAGACTCAAAATTTTGGACTTCGCATCCTGAATAAAATGGAACATGGGTAGAAGGGCATGTGAATGGTTACTTACATAAGAATATAAATGTATAAAGAGACTCAAGGTATAGTTCAATACATCTATATATTTACATGTAATATTAGACAAATATTAAAAGATATTGTCTATGAGTTATGAATAGTGCACACACTTTAGAAACCTTGAAAAGTAGAGAAGCACAATCTAGTTAGATTTATATTATAATTGAGAACCTTCTTATGAAAGTTTCCTGTATCAAATTTTACCACCTTTTCCCTTCATCCCCCTCCTCCTAATTTTTTCCCTCAATTTTTGGCTTATTGATTTATTTATTTGAATGCAAAAAGGTTGGATTCGAGGAAGAGATTCTACAAGGGTATTACACTATGAGGGAGGTGGCTCTAGAACATCAAGTACAGATATTGTGTGCCCCATGTATATGCGTGTTTGGGACATTGTGAAAATTGCAAATGATCCCACTGAAACCCGTCCTCTAATACTGTGCGAGTATGTTTAAACTACAATGACCTTGCTATATTTGAGTTTGACATCAATAGACATGATGCCCTTCCAATTGTCTCCTATTCACCGTAATGATTCTGGTCTTTTGATATAAATAATGCATAAATGGCAGGTATTCTCATGCAATGGGAAACAGTAATGGAAATATACACTCATATTGGGAAGCAATTGACAGCACTTTTGGACTTCAAGGAGGCTTTATTTGGGAATGGGTTGATCAGGTGAGTGTTCTTGAAGCTGGCTGTGCAAGAACAGAACATTTCACTCTAGCTAGAAGATTGGCACTGCCAGATTTTTTCCGTGTACAAATGTTGGTGGTTTAGATTTTAGATATCACAAAATCATTGCAGTAGCTCTGTTATTCTGACTAACAATCAAGCTGGGTGCTTGGCCAAAGATGGAAAAGCTATGCTTTGTGGCTTGCAGTTGCAGTTTGCTTTGCATCTATGCATTTGTGAAGCTATATGCATTTCCTAATGTGCAAAATAATTCAATTTTAAACAAGATAATAAAGAAACCTTTTTAAATTGATAATTAACTTATTTTTAATTATTATTGTAATTTTTTATTGCATGATGTACACAGTATACCTGTCGTTATTCCTTTCAGACTATCAATACGATATTCTGATTCAATGATAATTTTCATATTTAACAAGACACACTATCCATCAATCTCCATGTTTAATACCCATTCCTTGATACTTCATATCTTAACCTTATTGAAATTGATTTTACACTCTTTCAATGTTCACTCATACTGGATGTCAGTTTTGACTGAAATCTTCCCACTTAATTGTCTTGTTGAATTCGTCATCGTACACCTTGAGCTTGCTAATTGGATGATTGTACACCTTTTGCTCATAGGCCCTTTTGAAGGAGGGGGTAGATGGTAAAAAGCGTTGGGCTTATGGAGGTGAATTTGGGGATGTTACTAATGACTTGAATTTTTGTTTAAATGGCCTCACATGGCCTAACCGAACTCCTCATCCCGCATTACATGGTGAGCTGACATCATAGATCATCCTTGCACTCCATCATTTTGTATTTCAATGTTCACACAAATTTTCACAATCTGCGGCTATGATTGTTTCAGAAGTCAAGTACTTGTACCAACCAATCAAGGTGACACTTCAGGAAGGAAAATTGGAGGTATTCATTTACAGGGATTTTCATCTGGCTGGCCAGAGTTATTCTTGATATCTCACTCACATCTTGTTTTGTAGATAAAAAATGCTCATTTTTTTGAAACCACTCAAGGATTGGAGTTCAGCTGGAGTGTTCATGCAGATGGATGCAACCTTGGGTCAGGAATTTTAAGTCTTGCACCTATAAAACCTCAAAGTAGTTATTCTATAGATTGGCAATCAGGTCCGTGGTATTCTTTATGGGGTTCATCTGTTGCAGAAGAAATATTTCTGACCATAAATGCTAAGCTTTTGAACCCCACCTGTTGGGTTGAAGCTGGTCACATCATCTCATCAACACAAGTTCATCTACCTGCCAAGAGAGAAATTGCTCCTCATGTAATTTTTAACTTGCACTTTAAAATTAAAATTTGACTGTGAACCTAGTAATTTGGCAATATTCCAGGCATTGGTTATTTGTGGTACTTACCATTTCATGGCTGAATCTCTTGTCCAGACCATCAATGTTAACGGTGCCGCTCTACATACTGCAACTCAAGGCGATATCATTAAAGTTAGTCATCAAGATATGTGGGATATAAACTTCAACACCAAAACAGGCACAGTTGAAAGCTGGAAGGTAATATATGAATATTTAGTGGATAGCATTACCCATTTCATTTCTTTAATGATGCGATTTTTAGATGTTATTGAGGTTCATTACTGAATTGGCATAATCAAGATTTGTGAAGTTAACATTAAAGGTATTTGCTAGGGATATATTTTTCTAAATTATTATCTTTGTTGGGATTTTGTTTGTATTTGAATTTACTGATGATTTTTTAGTTAGGATAGCCCGTGAATATGTCAATGATCATTAATCAGTCTAAAGAGTTAAGTTTTCCCTGATTATTTTGATTTAATTTTTTTTTATTATTTTTCTAGTTTGGTTGGTCAATAGAACACATGTCATTATGTGATTAGATGGTACGGAATTGAATTCAATTTGGAAAAAACATTGGATCAAGTAAGGTGGTACGGAAGAGGTCCATTTGAGTGTTATCCTGATAGAAAGGCAGCTGCACATGTAGGGGTCTATGAGCAGAGTGTTGGTGACTTGCATGTTCCCTATATAGTTCCCGGGGAATGTTCAGGTAGGACAGATATTAGATGGGTGACATTCAGAAACAAAGATGGATTTGGAATATATGCTTCAAGGTATGGTAGCTCTCCACCTATGCAAATGAGTGCTAGTTATTATAGCACTTCGGAGCTTGATCGGGCCATGCACGATGAAGAACTAGTTGAAGGCAATAACATTGAGGTAATTTCATTGTCATCTCTGCTCTTTTAGTTTCTACTAATATGATTTTAGGAGGTTATATGTTCTCCATTTGTTAGTTGTGTCATATGTTCTATTTGTTTCGTTTTATGCCATTTCAGGTTCACCTTGACCACAAGCACATGGGTTTAGGTGGAGATGATAGCTGGACCCCATGTGTGCACCAGCAATATCTTGTTCCTGCCATACCATACTCATTCTCAGTTCGGTTGCGTCCGGTAACTCCTGCCACTCCTGATCATGAGATTTACAGATCCCAACAAAACTTATAAGGCACTCTGATGTGGGAATAGTTTCTTTCTGGGATTATAGCCTAGAGAATTCTCTGAATAAGATCGTAATATCATTCTCATGCTGATTCTTAGCCGGTGCCTTGATCCCTTATGGGAAGAGAATAATTATTATAGCTTCTTTTACTTTCATGTTAATGGTTTGTGAATATTGTACATCATGGTTGATAATAAGTGTGCTGTAGTTGTGATATTGGTGATGTATTGTTTTGGGATAATTAATTAGAGGTCCCTCACAAGGGAGTTAATACTGGAAAAATCTCAAAAGTTGAAAATATTAATGTAGGGTCCCAAGGGACCTCACATTAATATATTTGAAAAGTGAAAAGACAGTTTTACCCCTAGCCTTAAAAAAAATTACCCCTCCCTCCTTCCCCTACCCCCCCCCACCCCTTCCTCCTCCCTCCATCGCCCCCCCCAACCCCAACCTCCTCCTCCCCTGCCCCCCACCCCCAGCCTCCTCCCCTGCCCCCCCACCCCCCTCGGCCCCCCACGCCCACCCCCACCCTCACCCCCCTCGGTGGGGCCCCCCACCACCACCCCACCCCCCCTCCCTCTTCGGCCCCCCACCCCCACCCTTCCTCCCTCCTCGCGGGTAAGGGAGGAGGAGTGGGGGTGGGGGTGCGAGGAGGAAGGAGGGGTGGGGGTGGGGGTGCGAGGTGGAAGGAGGGGGAGGGGTGGGGGTGGGGGGCCGAAGAGGGAGGGGGGACAGGTGGGGTGGGGGGCCGAGGGGGGAGGGGGGTGGGGGTGGGGGGCCGAGGGGGGTGTGGTGGGGGTGGGGGTGGGGGTGGGCGTGGGGGGCCGAGGGGGGTGGGGGGCAGGGGAGGAGGCTGGGGGTGGGGGGGGCAGGGGAGGAGGAGGCTGGGGTTGGGGGGGCGATGGAGGGAGGAGGAAGGGGTGGGGGGGGTAAGGGGGAAGGAGGAAGGGGTAATTTTTTTTAAGGCTAGGGGTAAAACTGTCTTTTCACTTTTCAAATATATTAATGTGAGGTCCCTTGAGACCCTACATTAATATTTTCAACTTTTGAGACTTTTTCAGTACTAACTCCCTTGTGAGGGACCTCTAATTAATTATCCCTATTGTTTTTGCATATCTATACTCATGATAATAATGATTCTAGGCTCTAGCAGACTCAAGTAAAATCCTTTCTAATCGACCTCGAAATGCTCCTCTCAACAATGGATGTGAATATTATGCAAAATCGTACCACAATTTAAAATGTTATAACAATTGAAAATGAAGGTCATTCTCTTACTTTTAGGCAAAGTTTATGTGAGCTTAGGACTCACCAGGATTGAGATACACTTTTGGATCCAAAAAAATGCTTGCATAATTTATAGATAACCCATTAGCAAAGTCTTCATACTTACGACATTATAGTATTACTGACTAAACTAATCTTTGTTGGCAGAATTTCCAATTAATAATTAAGTTTTATCGTTACTTTTACTATTGGTTGAAAAACTTATCACGTTGCCAATGTAACTAAAATATTTGAATTTCTGTAATAAAAAAATATCTGAATTTCAAGCACAATTCAACACAATAATTTGCGGATTGTTAATGATTGTTATTACTTTGTGTTTATAACATTGACATAAATTTGGTTCCAAGTTGTTTTATCCCAAAACTAGTTCATCAAGCTAATACATCAGTAAAAGCACCGTGATGAAATTAATTATAATTGTTCTTTAAATTCTGACTTTAAAAGAAATGTCATGAATTTTTAACAACACACCGGGGATTAATTTTCATTAGAGGTAGAAATTAAATATATAATTCTACTTTACTTTTATGTTATTCATGAAGATGCCCTCCGATTAATTTTGAGTCTTAATTATGTATTGAAGTATGTTTATGGAGTTTATTAAATAAACTTGATTCATAACAAATATTGTTACTCTCCACTAAATAAAACCATAAGACAAGTTCTTGAAGCCTTTCTATTCATAAACGAAGAGAGACAAACCCATAACATAAAAGAGCAGGCATCATTAGACATATAAATAAGCTTTTTTGACTGTATAAAAGAATGTGAATACCCAATCCTGTTCAAAGGCAAATGAGATATTGATCCGTATATTGTATACATACAAACTAACCTCTCCATCACCTTCCTTTTGTACATTTCTATTCAGTGCCAGAACCCCAGACGCTCCCCTGGGAACATATGGCCACCAAAAAGAATAATTCTAATTCTGCTATGACCCTTCTAAGGTGTACTAATTTACAAATAGCAAAAATACTAGGTTGGCTCAGCAATATACTAGGTTGGCTCTCTCAACAACAAAATTAAATACAGCAAACACTTATCCTCTTGCTATGACTATTCACAAATGTGAAACATGTGATGATGATGAGGGGAAATGCACAAATTTGACAAGAAAACTGTGCATCTTTACCATGTGTGTATGTGTGCATGCAATGACTCAGATTGAGTCTGCACAAATCTCACAATATCCAAATTTTTGGACTAAATTTGGACCATTGCATGCACATGCATATAATGAACAAAAGTTTCTCCTCATCAGTTATTTTAGAGAACTTCTTCATTTGTTATATTTCTGTTGTGGAACCTGATGCAACTGCCAAAAATTAATTAAATTGGGGCCTAAGTTTTGTCCATTCAGGTGTGGTCTGTATCTTCTGACCCTCATAGAACTGACTGAATGATCTGAGGCCAAAGGGAATGAATGAGCTTATTAGTGAAACTCATTACCATAAATACTTCTCTCTGATAGCCTCTGACTGTATCTTGATGTTTAGCATCAAAACTTAACCTTTTCAAGTGTCTTCTACAAAAACTCTGAAGATAAAATCACGAAAGCGTTTCGAGTATAGCCCGGGATCAACGGCAGAGATTGTATTGGCATCATACTGCATAGCTTTGTAAGCATGCTCAAGCTTTTTAGTGATATCATAGTCTTGTAATATGTCTATAATGCCAAAAAAGATTATAATTTCATATGTTTCCCCTGTAGGTTCTCCAACCAAATCGCCATCATATCTTCTAAAAGTCCGTTCTGCCCTTGCTGGCATGTTTATACCTAGTTGAATGGACGGTGACCTGCAATGGAGAACATGATGCTTATTTAGAGGGGAAAATGTTATCACCATTAATTATCAGGACATGATTACATCAAGTACTCCGCTATTTTTTTAACTGAAAGTACTTCACTATTTGCTATTAACTTCTCCAATAACTTATTCCACACGTTATTATCTTAGTAGTGAACTCAATACTGAAAACACTAATAATTGCAGAATGCAGCCAAGTTACTTCCTTATTAGAATCTATTAAAAAATAAGACAATGAAAGGTACAGTTTGCTATGTAAGGTACAGTTTCAAATAAGGCAATGAAAGACCTGAGTTTAGGCAAATCTATTAAAAAACTAATAAGAGGTGGAGAACAGATGAAGTATTGATGTTAAAGTCAGAAGCAGCAAAGAAATGATTGATAACTTGACAGTCACGTCTCTGCGTTGAACAGGGCTACCTCATGCTTTTTGAAATAGATTTAGTGAAAGGACAAAGTTTAGCATAATTACTGAAGTTCGTTGTGAGATTTGTTTTTTTAAGAAAGGTACTAAACTAAACAAAAACGTTACATAAGTTAGTCTGCCCGTAAAAAATTTACTAAAAATACAAATGTTCATAGCAACCACCTAAGAAACTATGGAATTCTTTTTTCTCATCAAAACAGAAACGTAACTGCAATAAACAAGAGTAGGAGGCCTGGTTGGGCTCCTGATATTTGAAATAAAATTGAAGAACTTATGCTTAGCTATCAAAATTGAAGTGTTATTAAACAACATGAACTTTCTACTAGCATGTGTTGAATGGTCATACCGACTAGAATTTATGAGAAGCTTATCTCTATCTGCTTTTGAAAGACGAGGCGTTCCACCATTGTCAAAGCGTCCATCTGCAAGAAGATATATTCATATATTTAACAAATATTCATACTTATTATAACATCAGGGAAAAAAGTATAAGCCATATAACCTTTAGGAGTGAAACCTCCAGAAGCACGGGTAGGAGTGAAAGCTCCTGAAAAACGGGTAGGAGTGAGACCTCCAGAAGAATGGGTAGGTGTAAGAGAACCTTGACCACATTGTTTTTCTTGGAAGTGAAGACCAACCAACATACTATAATCCATTATCCTTTCCTGTTCAAGTAGTTCACAGTCTCTATCCACTTGCCTGCATGAAGGCATGTTTAGAAAATAAAAAATGTACCTTCCAAAGAATCCATATATGCTAACCGCACATATCTAAGAGTGAAAAATGCATGAAATTTTGTAGTTTATGCAGCAGCAAAATCATATTAGTGATATGAGATTGATACCAATATGATAGGCAATTGATATGACCCTTTTATCTTACAGTTTAAAGAAATGAATATAGTATTCTTTATGTTAATTTATATTCAATCAGTTACCTCATAAAAAGCTCCAATAGACTTAATTGTTACCCATAAGTAGCTAATAAGTATAGATAAACAACAGAATGATGCCCCATAACACCCAATATGCATACGTACACTAAAATGCAAGAGAAAGGATCAAAGTACTAAGTGAGAAAATTACTGGCAAAAGTCCTCAAACCAGTCCTTCTGCAACCGGAAAAGATAGTTTAGATCAAGGTCTTTAAGGGTGGTCGTTGGATCTATTTCTGACTCAGGTTTATCAGTTGTACGACCAAAAGTAGAGCCCTTTAAGTCAAAGCGCCTATGAATGGAAAATTCGGAACAGAAAAGATTCCCCATGATGACAAATCGTACCTGAAAATTCATAATGTATTAGAATGTAAAGTTTAATTCAAGTACAAGTTTCTTAACAACTATACATTACCTTCTTCTGTGCACCTGCTAGTTTAACACAATGGAGACCATAAAACTTGGTCACTAGAGTGTTTTGGAAAGCTCGAACATGCTTGTAATATGCAGGAAGCATACGCAAGAGAACCTGCAATCACATTATGAAGTTGAGTTTTATCTTGGAAAATATATAGTCTTTAAAATTCATAAAACAACTGAATCACATCACAGTTAAGTGTGATGGCAACCATTAACAAATTTAAAATAGCTTTCAAAGTGGTTCACATACATACATCAGGTTTGCAAGTTCACAGAATTTTTTAACAAATACATAGTATACATTGATCTTCAATCATTCAGTTTCATTCTGTGAACTTCCATACACACTAGTGAAACCTTATAATTCTTTATGGGCATGGTAATGATTATGTGTTGCAAATTTTTGGAGAAATTCAAGAACTCATGGCTTATATCAGATACAGCCATTTTCAAGGTAACTCACTTTTCCTTCAGACTTCTTCATTGTCTTGATCATGTATCGGTCATCATTGGTCAAATAGAAAAAGCTTCCACTTTTTCCAGGCGATGAGAGCTCGCGAAGGGCATCGTCCCCGCATAAGGATAACATGTAATCAGCTGGATCTACTTTGAACAATTTTCTGAGAGCCCTGAAAACATAAAAAAGCAATGAACAAATCTCTCACATTTTTACTGAAAAATTTATCCTCACCAAGAAACACTATGTGTAACGTCAACATTAGACAATTTTGAGAGCATTCTCAAAATGTTAGTGCTTAGCAGTTTGTACTTCAAAACTATTCAATATTAACACTTTTTGTCAGATTCCTAACCTGAACACCGCTGGGCAGTAATCTTTCCATCTAAACTCACAAGATGAGTGAGGTGGTGTGTGCTTTGACCCTCCTGATGGAAACTTGGTCCATACTTTTTCATTGGGATTAAATGCAGACGACTTCAAATCAAGGGATGCACTTGGAGCAGGTCTTCCTACAGCATGTCTGTGCTATGGCACAAGAAATTAATAACATTGTAGTGAATATCAGAATAAAAAAAAGAAATGTATCTCATTTTAATCACACCATTTATTGTATACATGTATCATAGGCAAAAATCCATTTTAACAAATACAAGCATCACTCAAAACTTTAGGAGCGGAAGTTAATAAAAGAAGATCAAGATTGAAAGCTCAAATGAGCTAAATGTTACACTGAATACGGTAATCAAAAGTTATCATCAGTACCTGATTCCTAGCTGTAGATTAAGCATGAGTTCATAGTTCTTATGCCCTTTGGATATGGTCACCCCTTGCCTCTTAGGAGGTTTTAGTCTCAAATGTGGAGGTCCTCTTGAAACAGAATCTTCAAACTGATAATTCACTGGACTTTCTAACCCATCTCTTGATCTCCCATCTCCATCAGAACTACAACAGAATTCGTCGCTATAACCGTAACTTCTAACCCTTGAATTTGCAGACATCCACCTACTCCTCCCACCATCATTTCCCATCTTAGGAACTAACGGTGACGTAGTCATCATCTCAGGCAAGTCTAGCCTCTTATCTGAAGGGTAAATTGGCACATCCTCACAAGGTTGAACCACACAATCATGCAAAACAGCATAAATCACCTCTTGAGGGTCCCAATCTTTACGACCAGCAGAAGCATAACCTGCAGGGAAGTAAGTCCCATTTTGCTCCTTTGGATCTTTACTCCAAAATCCAGCATAGAAACTTCCATCAGCCCATCTAAATGTTCCATTCCCTCTAGGTAAATCATCATCCCAAAAACCATCATACCTATTCCCATTATTCCAAATCATTGAACCGTTACCACTAAATTTGCCATTCCTCCATTGACCAATATAACAATTCCCTTTCCTCCATTGGTACCTCCCATACCCATCTTGAATATCCTTGCTCCATTCTCCATCATATTGATCACCATTTGGGTAGCTTGCTGTCCCTTTCCCTTGTTTCTTATTCACCACCCAAGACCCTTTATAGGTATCCCCAGATGAACCTATGTAAGTACCAACACCATCCATATACCCATTTTTGAATTCACCTTCATATGTTGCCCCACTTGGCCAACTAAACATTCCATTACCATTTGTCTTACCCTTTTCCCATTCACCCACATACATGCACCCATCAATCCACAAGTACTTTCCTTGACCTTGAGGAAGATGATCACACCATTGACCAGAATAGAAATCCCCATTTGAAAGAATCTTCTCAACTTGATAGATTTCTCCTGGTACATGATCATCATCATCATTATCCATAGACATTGATGTGATTATGTTGTTTTCCTCTCCTCCTGATCAAACACTCTCTTTGTTAAACGTTGCTTCCTAAGACTTAGCAATGCCGTTGAGTTTCTTAGCTCAAATCTTCTTGTAGCCTATTATTCATCTTCATCCATCAATACCCTGATGATATATATCTAAAAGTTACATGCTTTAAATGGATTTTTAATCCATTTCAAACTCAATATCCGAATTACAATGATGAATAGTTCCCAGAATTTTAACAATGAATAAAGAAGGAATAAGTAAGAATCGGTTGTGTTATGTCTTCAGATTTTCAAAGGAAATGCTGTTGTAATCTGTTACAGTTACATTGGAAGAGGGAAAAAATTTAGGTACTATTATTTCCTATCATGTTAGAAAAATAAATGTATGTTTTTATTTATTATATTGGATTATAATTATTTGTTATATTTGTTTTGTTGAGTTTAGTATGGACCCTGGAGATTCAACTTCGTACTTTCCGAATTTGGCTCCTCAAAGGAATAGCAGGCCAGACAATTGGAAGAGGAGAAATGACCAACGTTGAAGAATGGACGAGAGACATGAATGGTGTACAAGATGCATGGCCTATTCTTAGAATCTTTGCATTCAATGCTCCTAAATTTTAGTTTTGTCATCCAATTATTGAGCAAAATGTTATCTTCTTGCCAATTAATTCTTTTTTAAAAAAATTATGGGACAAGTACTAATGAGTTGATGTTATAACTAGATTAAACTAGTATCTCTTATTTATAGAGAAGATTTTATGTGGTTAAGCTATAAATGAATATCAATTGACAACATTAATATTTTGTATAAAATATTTATAAAATATCGTAATTTAGCAGTGTTGTTCTTGTAGTTTTTTTATCCATGATCAAGGTATCCCCTCACTCGACAAGTGAGAGACTAATCCCCGCTGATTTGTAGGCACCTCAAAGGGTGGGACAGCCGGCCTGGGAGATTTAATGCTTCTCCATACCCAACGCCAGGAATCGAACCTTAGACAATTGGTTAAGGGTAAATGAGTACTTGCCACTCAACCACACACTCAGGTTATTGTTCTTGTAGTTTTATATCACGACCCTGGAAGTTTTCTTAAGGGAGCATACCCACCCTGGAAGTTTTTTTAGGTGCAATTAAGACCCTGGAGTTTTTTATAGGAGCAATTAAGACGCTGAAGTTTTTTTATAGGAGCAAATCTACCCAATTCTGATATTTAGAAAATATTATTACCATTTTACCCCTCCCACTTTTCATTCAGCCCCTCCCTCCCTCTCTCCTCGTCATGTTGAGCAAAATATTATTACCTTTCGAACGCTGCTACATTTTTATTTTGTCGAATTACAGGGAAAGAGTTAATGTTGTGATATTGGACATCAGTTGTTATGAGATTATTCATGATCTGCTTCCTAAATATTAGCCTTTTCCCCTTGTTTAAAATGTCAAATCGAGTGATAGAAAGTGAAATTCGTGTTTCATTGCTTGCATGTTTGTTTACTGCTTCATGGTCTCTCAAACATATATAAGGTGAAATTTGGCAGAGGGTTTATCTCAATTCATTGTGATTGAGAGAGAGAGAGGATGGCTAGCGGTGGTTTATGGGGAGGGAGGAGGCTGGTGCAGAAGAGAACATGACGAGGAGAGAGGGAGGGAGGGGCTGAATGAAAAGTGGGAGGGGTAAAATGGTAATAATATTTTCTAAATATCAGAATTGGGTAGATTTGCTCCTATAAAAAACTTCAGCGTCTTAATTGCACCTAAAAAAACTTCCAGAGTGGACATGCTCCCTTAAGAAAACTTCCAGGATCTATTTGCTACTTAACCCTAGTTTTTTAATGCATATTATTGGGTTCGAGGATTAAATATTGTTTTAAAGGTATAAAATGTTGATTTTGTCACAGGCATCCAGCACCAACTGCTTTTTCTGGACCATAATTGTGATCGTGACATTTGACTATTTGGTCGGTCAAAGTCACTTTTGGGGAAAAAATTTGGTGATGAACGAACTTTTGACAAAATTAATAAATTATATGTCTATATTTGACGCTTGATGCCTTGAACCTTGAAAATTCAGAGTTTACTTTTACAACATATTCCATTTTATTTTTAATCCACAAATTTTTTAGCGCAAAATGTACCAGTTTCTTAGATATTAATAATAATAATGCAGACTCTGCTTCTGAAAGCTTGAACAATTCTTGGAAGCTAGTATTCTGTCCAAAAGACTCCGATCAAAGAATCACGAATTGAAAAATACAAAACATACAATAAGCAGTATACATAATTCAGCTAAAAGAAATGCATAAAAAACACACAAAATCGTATGGATAAAAATCAACAGAAGCAAAAGTAATGGCAAAAAGAATAGTGCATCCAAAGATCAAATTGAACGCCTCAATTATTTTTATGGAGCTGGAGAGTGAAAGCCTTCAAGGAGAGAAGCATTTGCTTCAATCTAAGCTTAGCATCTTCATCAATCAAGTCACCAGTAATAGGATCAAACTTAGGGGGAGGCTCAAAGGCATTGAGGAAGAACTCAGGCTTGTTGAGAAAGTGAAGATCAATGTATATTCCAATCTGACGTAGATGAAATTGCCCTCTGGCCCCTCCTAACAACCCTCCTGCACTCACAATACCTGCAGATTTTCCTCCCCACACGTTAGGAGGCCTTGATCCCCAATCCATTGCGTTCTTCAATGGTGCTGTGTGCAAAATTGAGAACCAAAAATCAAATTTCAGAGACTAGTCCAATGCCTTCAAAGATGAATGAAGGCTACATAATAATGTTGCATGGAGTACCCTTACGTTGGTTTAGTTTATGGTTTAAGCTTATGTAATAGAAAACAAAACTATATTCATAAAAAAAGAAACGAAATTAAAACAATAATATATGTGGGTGTATATATACACATAATTAATTCATAGTTGAACGTATTATTTCCATTGAGTCATGAATTAGTAAGAGATGAAAATTGGATGATGCTAATATTTAGTGATCTAGTTGAAACTATATTCATAAAATTATTTTATTCCAATTATAAACTAGTAACTTGTAATCTAATTTACATTTACATGTAGCATATATAATAATTTAGTGATCTAATTTGTTTCCTTAAATTTAAAAAAAAAAAGTTAAAGGGTCGTTGTTTATACATTAAGGAGTAAGTACTAAGGACGAATGGTACCCGTGACGGAGAAATTATACTCGGGCGAAGCGAAGAGAATGCTATCTGCTTTGAGAATTTTGGTGCGGAAAGCTTCCACTTCGGCAGGGAAGGTACCCTGTTTCTCAAGATCAGTGTTGAGCATAGGCAGACAAGAAATGTCCACTTCTTCAATTTCAACGCCTTCCATTGCTCCATTGCTTAGCTCCTTCGCTGATATTCATGCAATAGCCCAAATCAGGATGACTAGATAGCAACCAAACAAGCCGCCCCAACAACAAATATACTAAATATAAGATCACTTCTCCTAGTTTAATTATACCAAGTACGTTAGTTAACTTAGTTATTAGCACGTAATATTTTAAAAGTGGTGTTATATTTAGTTACATACATACATTTTTTTTGATAAAAAGTTACCTACATACATAGTAGTACCTCCGGTTCTAAATATAAGACTTAGTTAACTTTTTTGAGAGAGATTAAGGTTGCAAAATAAGTTATTAAATTATGATATATTTGATATATTTTTAGATTATCCATTAGTTTATAGGTAAAATAAACTAATCGATCTAACAAAAAAAATTAGGTAAATCAATTTATAATTAACTTATTTTGTTTTTTTAGGATTTTCCAAAAAAGTCAACTAGTTCTTATATTAAGGACCAGAGGGAGTATTACATACCACATCGAATGAGGCCTCTGTTGTAGGATGCTTTCCGAAGTGATCCACATATGGCGGCTACTTTCACCGTGGAGCCAGCCATTTGTTTGTGTGTATGTGATCAGAGTCAGAAGAGATATGGTGGATCTGTATTGTGTGTGGTACGAGGAGATTGTACCCAGCGTTGGTCATTCTTATAGGAATTTAAGGATGGCTGAAAATTCAAAAGGAATGAATTGAGGAGAGCACAAGTATGTTGAATTGATAGAAGCTGGGGGGAGATCATGGCGAACTTGAAATGGTAACTAGAATGGATTCCAAAACGTGATTCTTTATTGACCAAAACAAAAGAAAAAAGAAATCGTGATTCTCTTGCATTTTGGTACTTGGAACTTGGAAGTGTGATATCCATACAGCATGATAGTATCCTGTAGAAAGAGTTACCTAGTTCTTATGTTTGATAACTCAAACATTAATTACCTAAGTTAAAGCAAAATTGTACTTACTTTCATAACAAGTTAGCCTGATCAAAATTGATCGGACCAATACATTAATTTCCACCTTTATATTAGACCATTGAATCGTCCACTAATAAGCATTGGTTATATATTTTCCTACCTACATTAAACTGTCTAATAATTTTTTTTCAAAAAATGCAATGATAGAACAGGATCATACGAATAGGATGAAATTTGAAAAAGCATGCAAAAGTTCATGACAAAAAGAAAGAAAAGTACCAATGCTTTTTACGAACAATTTTCTAAAATCTACTAGAGCATACACCCCTCATGGCTTGAGCACAGAAATTAACATCATATAACTTAAAAGATCACAAGTCACAACATTATTAAGGAATGAAAAATATTTATTTTTCTCACAATTGGCGAGGAGAATATGATCTGACATGTGCGTGTGCGTTGGGCAAATGTGATTTTGTATATTGACTGCAATATATAAAAGGTACATCAACAGAGTGACAAAAATAAGGGTTCTGATTCATAACTTTTAAATATAAATCATTGCAGATTTAATATGTAACATTAAGATCAGCATCATTTATATGCATATGTGGGACCAAAATATAGAGGAAGTAACTTTTAAGAGAGTCTAGTGTCTACCTCTATCTCAAGCTTGTCGTGGTCTCTCCATAGGCCCCATGTATATGTCGACGTGAGGGATATGAGCAAATTTAGGCCAATCGGGTCCTTTCTCATCCATACACCTCTCATTTGTTTCTGGCATGCCTTCAAAACTCATTCTGAAGCGACAGTAGAATGATAAGGAAGTTAAAGAATGAAGGTGGCCAGGACCCCTATGATTTATTCTTTTTCATAAAGAATGGGAAACTTTCACCTTCATGACATACCTCCCATTCTTCCCATTCTTTCATCTCAGAAAACATCAAATATGAAAGGTTAGGAAATGAAGAAATTAAGGAGCCACACTCCCATAAAACATTAATCATTCGTATTACAAACAGAATGTTGTCAATTACAAACTATTGACCTTTCAACTTCAAAAACAGAGACTTTACAAGATAACATCACAGAAGTATTGCTACTATGAACTGAAGAAAGTATGGGCGAAAGATGGATAAAATTAAAGCGCGATTTAATTCTGCAAGTGTATATATATGTACTCAAGTCATTCTTGTTGATGTTGATGTCTTCAACTGAGGAGATACCAGAAATTTCCACTTTTTTCTGATGCTGCATTTTGCACATGAAGGATTGATGAGTTGAGTGTAGCATATGGATTGGAGAAAAATAAAGATATGGAAAGATTGAAGTTTGCAGAACGCGGGTAAAGTTGTACTGTTGTAGTAAAAAAGAAAGATAATTAGTGTTGCTGTTGGTCAGATTAGACAATGTAGAAGAGGGAAGAACCCGCTTTGCTTGCATATGGAAATCAATATAATATAACTAAAATGAAAACATTAAATAGGGAAGGATATTTATTTGTGTGACCATTATGGTTTTGGCAGAGTGCGAAATACAAAAGTTAAATCATAATAGGTTGAAAGTAAGTATATATAAGCTAGGGTGAAAGTAAGTATATATAAAAATCATCATAGGTTGGATGTGTATTTTATAATGAGTATAGTTTATATGAATATGTGGGAGAAAAGTGAAGAGGAAGTACCTTTAGAGAGTGATGTCGTTACATGGATAGATGAGAAATGTGAGCAATTAGAGGCCAATCAGGGCCTTTCTCCCTTTCACACCTCTCTTTAAGCAATGGGCAACCACTAACAAATGATAAATGAGAAAGGGAAGGAGGAAAAGCACCTTGTGGCATGCCCTCGAAACTCATTCTAGGGCAATGGCAGAAAGATAAGGAAGTGAGAGAATGGAGGTGGGCAAGAGCCTTGTGGTTTATTCTTCTCAAATTGACACAAAACATGAATGAAAGAGATTGGAGATTGGGAGGTAGTAATCCCTCTTCAGGGAATGACTCCATACTATCATCATCAATTACAAGTTCCTTCAAAGAACACAGCTCATGCAAACCCCACTCACTACCCGACTCAATCACGTTGGGACAACGTCCGGTTAGAAGATGTTGGAGGCTGGAAAGCATACCTCTTTTGGGAAGTGATTCCATTAATGTTTGCTGATGAAGAGGCGAAGACATGTCTGAGATGCTCCACCTGGGCATTATATAATCTTATTACAATCAAGCAAAGACATGTTTTCCATGGAAGGAGACTTGGGAAGTGTGGTCTCCAAATTTCTACATTGACTAATGTATAGTGATTTCAAACAAGGAAGGTGTGGAGGCAGAGACTTTTTTAGGCTAGGACAACGATATACAAGAAGCTCTTCAAGGCATGGGAAACTCTCACCTACATAACATATCTCCCATTCTTCCCATTCTTTCATCTCGGAAAACTCCAAATATGAAAGGGAAGGGAATGGAGCATTCAAGGAGCCATTCCCATAAAACTCTTCCCCTATCACCTTTATTCCATTACAATCTTCAATGGTGAGTTTCTGGAGCGATGGTAGTTGCCCAAAAGCTGGTAAGCTCACAATGTTCTCACATAGGCCCAAATTTAAAGAAACTATATGGGGTAAATAATCTGAAACAACAACCCACTTGGGAAATTTAGTACCTCTGTATCCTCCAACAGTGAGATCCTCTAGCATGCCATTTGGTTCCACTGCTTGCAATAAAAGCTCATGGTGTTGTGCCTTTTTACCACCATGCTTACTTCTCACATTTGAATACAACAACTTCAATTTAACTAATTTCTTTTCTTTCAAATTGGCCTCTCTCAAATCTCTAGCATCATTTATCCACTCCATATGTGAGATGGTAAGGGAACCTGTCAAATGCATTAAGGCACCTAATTCTTTTATATTTGATCCTCCTTTCTTTGACACAGCAAATTTACTCATTGTTCGCAGCTCATCTAACTTCCCCATATATTTTGGCATCTTTCGTATGCGGGAAACTTCCCCATATATTTTGGCATCTTTAGTAATTAAAGAGTTAATATAGAAATATATAAATAAAAAGTATGGAAATTCACACTAATAATGTACTCCCTCCGGTCCTATTTATAAGTCACTAACCGCCACTAAATTTTGGTCCTTAATATAAGTCACCAACTAACATTAACTAACTCATTTATTATAACTTTCCTAATATACCCTTAGCATTGGAAAATGGACATTGGAAGATGAGAAGAGAGAGAAGATGAAAAAGTCACATGTATACTTATAAAGATGAAAGAGATAGTGGGCCATAGTAATAAAGGTGATAGGGACAAAAATGGAAAAGACAAAAAAAATAAGACCAATTTAATGACTCAACTTCCATTAACCTCCATTCCTTGGTATGTGCAATTTGGGCGGTTGGCGACTTATAAATAGGACCGGAGGGAGTAATTATCTTCCTCTTCATGGTCATTAACGTCAAGCTGATTCTCTTTACTCATTTTTTATGATTGTTTGTGTATTGGAGGAAGAGGAAGGAAAGCAGTGAGTTATGGCGGGCCTTCATTGCTGAGCCATGGAGGAAAATGCAGAGTGGAAGGAATGAAAAGGTGACAGAATGAGGTATAATGGACAATTGGAATATAACCGTGTGATGCTTGTTGTCCATTTTTCATAAATTTGGGTGCTTATTACATCGAAAAATATCTTGTGGTGCTCACCTCTAAAATTTGTTCTGATTAAGTGAGAGTTGCTAATAATGCTTCATTAGTGGTAGTGGGATGGGAGATACATAGAAAGACAGAGAAAAAAGTCTTGCTTTGGTTGATGGGAGCTTTGGATGCTTCGGGGAAACTGCTATGATGAAATTATAAAATATTACAACATTGGGCTTAACTGTGAGTGATGCACGTAAATTTAAGTAATTAATTAGGCACATCGTGAGAACAAACTAAGGGGTTGGAATTCAAAAATTCGAATATAAATAGTTACATGCATGCATGTTACTTCTCCAACATCGTGCTTGTAATTAACATTTAATAATCATTATTTAATAATTCCTCTCTGGATATTACATATTTACATGCACCAATTTATTAATTTAAATTTTTGAAGATATACTACAATATACTCTAATATAGTTATGTAGAATCGTGAAAGTGTTAAATTTACTTTTTATTAACCCCACCCCACGTCCCCTCACCCCCAAAAAAAATATTTAGAGAATTATTGGGGTTCATATTGCTATCTGCACATTCCTAAATGTAAGTTTTAATGGTAATTTTCAATGTCTTTTAATTGATCTTTATCAAAATAAAAAAATTAAAAAAGATGACTGTAAAGCATTATGTACGTATTAGAATAATTTTGTAAATTAAATGGAAAAAAATATGGATAATGTAAGTCTTTCTCAAGCTATTAATCATTCAAGGCTATGGGACCGAAGAAACATTTAACAACATTTTAATGAGGTAATTAACGTATCAATGTTTATACGTTTCTATCCCTTAACAATATTAGTCCTTTTTTCTACAAATTAAAGTTTTCGATCACTCTATAGCTTGGCGATTTGTAAAACAGAGAATAGTTATCACACCACATGTAGAATTTGTAAAACAGAGAATAGTTATCACACCACATGTAGAAATAAAATACCTTACTGTCCATTTCCTTTCCTAAAATTATTGTTTGAAAAAAGGGTCCGTTTGTTTTAAATTTATAACATTCTATCGTGGATAAAAATATTGCTCAATATTTTATAGTATATTATTATGTAATACTAACACAAAATGAGGATCTTCGTCAAATTTTAATTATACAAATCTACTTTGTTAAACTCTTCGTTGATTGATCTGTTTGTCAAACTGGTTTTTTTTTTATATGATTTAACAAGAGTTAACGAAGCCTTTTTTTTACCAAAGAGTTAACGAAGCCTTTTTTACCAAAGAGTTAACGAAGCCTTGGGTAACATGGATTTGTGATATCTGTCGTAATAATGCCTCGTTTAATTTAAAAAAAAATTCCTGTTTTCATTAACAGGAGTCCACTATTCAAGCATTTAAATAAAGTGCTTTAGCGGTTTATGAATATGATCCTTATGAATGAGTCCCCCAATTTTATTATATGACCCCCTGGCATTTTTGAATTGTCCACTTAAAAATGTATACATAATCTTATTCTTAAACAGGAAATGTATACATAATCTAAGCATTAAATAATTTGGAAAACATTCTTGTGAAAATTATTGTAAAACCCAGACTAAATTACAACTGAACAAGCACACAAATAATGCATGTTAAACTTTTATATCCCAGCCTCCGCTCATCCATTAAAGCATGCTATGAGCAAGAACATATATGAGAGGTTTGCAAAAGGGGTAACAGAAACTCAGCGCTCACAAACATATATGAGAGATTCAGGGCTTAGGTTGAAGTTGGAGGGTGAAAGTCTTCAAGGAAAGAAGCATTTGTTTCAACCGGAGCTTGGCATCTTCATCAATCAAGTCACCGGTATTAGGATCAAACTTAGGAGGAGGTTGGAATGCATTGAGAAAGAATTCAGGCTTGTTGATGAAGTGAAGATCGAGGAAGACACCAATGTGACGAAGATGAAATTGGCCTCTTCCACCTCCTAAGGACCCTCCTGCACTTATCATGGCTGCAGCTTTACCTCCCCACATATTGGATGGCCTTGATGCCCAGTCTAGTGCATTCTTCATCGGTGCTATATATATTACATTGCAACAATAATCAATTACACACAAAAAAATAGATAAAGAAAGATGAGTGAGTGGTTGTGTGTGTGGGTGGAAGGAATTAAAATGGCAACACAAAGGCCAGAGAGGATGGTTAATATGTTTCCTTGGACTCATTGCTATTTTGTTTTATACTTTTTGTTCTAGCCAAGCCCATTGTTAATAATATTAATCCATATATATGTACACTTTTGGGGTCGATGGGATTCCTATATATAGATGGTTTATTTAAGGCCAATGACCCTATTTTACCCTTAAAGTAATCACCCTGGACCACTGGGCACCCTAAACTAACACCGGGTACAATCTTACCCTTGAAGTAATCAAAGTGGTCCAATTTTACCCTCTCGTGAATGTAATTTTGACACATGGACGACATTGTACAATTTTAACTTCCACGTGTCAACATTCAATTGGTCAGAGGGTAAAATTGGACCACTTTGGTTACTTCAAGGGTAAAATTGTACCCAGTGTTACTTTAGGGTGCCCAGTGGTCCAGGGTGATTACTTAAAGGGTAAAATAGGGTCACTGTCCTTTATTTAACCAAGTTAATCTCACAAATTAGTAAACCAAAACTTTTTCTCCTATCGAGTAAAAACATGTGAGCTCCTAGTCAAACTATGAAAAGAGGGAACCAATGGTAAGAAAAGCAACATGTGGAAAGAAACAAAGTGGGCAGGGGACTATACCAGAGACAGAGAAGTTATACTCAGGAGAAGCAAACAGATAACAATCAGCTTCTGCAATCTTCTGACGAAAAGCTTCAACTTCCACAGGGAACTTCCCATCCTTCTCAAGATCTGTATTCAGCAATGGCAAGGCAGATATGTCCACGTGCTCAATCTTAAGTCCTTCAACCTCTCCCTTGCTCAGCTCCATCGCTGACATCATTTCATCCAATGTCCAAACAAAAAATAGTATTAGAGCATACATGAAAAAGAAATCCCACATTGATTAAACGAAACATAGATCAAATATTATAAGATCCTTTGATTATACTGTAACTTAACTTATTTTATAAGTGGAATAAATTAGTTTCAAGGAAAAAATATAATTATGGACAATCATCAATAGTCAAACAAAACAATGATAGAAAGAGGGGGTGATTATTAATGAACCAGCTCGAAGGAGGCCTCTGTTGAATGACCCTTTACGTAGTGAACCGCAGAGAGCCGCCACTTTCACCGGCACCGCCGCACCCACCGCCCCTGCCGCCGCCATCTTCCTTTTCTAACTGTGATGACACTTTGATGAACACAAAGCACTTTGGGGACTGAGGATATCAAAAGAAATGTATGGAATAAATAGAGTGGCAAAGGGGCGAATTTTTATAACAGGCCAACAGGGTATGTTTCCCTGTTATTTTTAATGCACCGGAAAATAATAACATACGTGTATTTCTTTCCTTTATTTGTCTTTTTTTTCCCGGGAAAGTGCATGATTTGTGCCATGGTAAAAATTCTAAAATATATACGTATGCATGTCATGTATATATAAATTAAAGTGATTGGTTAGTGGATTGGGTTCTTTGGTATAGAAAAACATAGAGACGGACCGAACTTTATATTGAAAGGAAAAGATGCATCCAATAATAAAAGGGGCTGTTTCTGATAAAAAAAAATAATGAAAGGGGCTGCGGACTGCGGACTGCGGATGCCTCAATAACAAAAGGAAATACTCCTAGAAAGAAACATTTTTTTTGTTTTATTACATATATAATATTGTTTTTTCCTTAGATCGATTCAATCCACATGAAGTGGTTGTGTGCTTTTAAATTAGATACCTGAGGTTAGGTTTTCACTTAATGTCTTGTTTTTTTTATATAAAGGCAAAATGATACTCTCTCCAGAGCTAAATATAAGACCTAATTGACTTTTTCTAGAAAATCTTTAAAAAACAAAATAAGTTAATTATAAATTGATTTACCTAACTTTTTCCCCTTAAACTAGTTTATTTTACTTATAAACTAATGGATACTCTAAAAATATATCAAATATGTCATCATTTATAACCTATTTCGCAACCTTAATCTCTCCAAAAAAAAGTCAATTAGGTCCTATATTTAGGACTGGAGATGGAGATAGTATTAATTAGCGAGAATGTTACATAGTTCTAATAATATCTCTAAAAGGAAAATTAAAAACATTATACATATTAGATGGAAGCAAGTGATGAATGGAAATAAATGAGAAAGGTCTCAACAACAATGCAGTATCAGTAGCGATCGTGTGCTTCATTGATGGTGTCCAGCTTGTACTCTCAATATCTTGTTTAATCCAATAGCTTGTACTCTGAATTTTTGATTTGGGTTTAGAATTCAAACTATAAATCGACATGAATTTTCTTATTACAAGAGGCCTAAAACATATTGGCAAAAAAAAGAGGCCTAAAACATAAAGAAATATAATAAGAACGGGCTACTGTTTAGTTGTTTTTCTTTCAACTATCTTCGATAGTTTTCCTATCTCATATCTTAAATGCCAAGGAATTAAATTAGATGATATGTTTTGAAAGTAATGGATGCACAAGAGGGGGGTGAATTGTGCTTCAAAACAAATGCTCAAATAAAACAACACAAGAGTTTATACTGGTTCGGTCTTCCTGACCTACGTCCAGTTCTCAACCACCCAGGTTGAGTTTCACTATCCCCAGGTTTTAGAACGGGTTCACCTGGAACCTTTACAACCGCAAGTTTTGAACGGGATCACTTGCAACCTTACAACCACAAGTTTTACTCAAGGCTCACTTGCAACCTTTCTATCTAGCTCCTCCTTACAACCAGCAAGGGTTCAACCTTTACAAATAAAGGATTTTTCTAACTAAGTTCTCTTTAAGAAGAGATAGTGTTACACACTTAAGTACAATTAATGCTCTTATAACAAGAAGAGACTTAATTACAAAGAGTACAAGATATGTAGATGAAAAGATCACTCAATGTGTTAAATGCTCTTTCTCTTTTCTGGGCAGCCTTGAATGCTTGAAGATTTTCTCGGTTTCTCTCTCTAGCTTCTTTCAAGAATGTCAAAGATAATAGATGTCTTCATAAATGAAGGTGAGCTCCTTTATATAGTCTTCAAACATTCTCACTCTTGGTAGGTGGGTTAGCCGTTTGAATATGGCCGTTTTTCCCATGTTACCGTTTGCCCAATTAATGCTTCATCAATGCATAGCAGGGTTGACTTGCTTTATCTCTGAAAAGTAGTCCAGACAACTCTGCTCTGACAAAAGCATTCTGACACTGCACTTCTGAACGTTCTGACATTCTGATTGCTTGCGGAAGCAGATTCACATCCGGAAGCAACTCTACTTAGTGTGCTGCACTTGAACGTTAGTCTAACAATATAAGCATATAGTCACATGCAGTGGGTGTTTACTTAGTCTAAGATGACTTCCTTAGATCCGGAAGCACTTCCACATCCGGAAGCATTACTACTGGATGAAGGGTTATATTCACTTTTACTCACTCTCGCTCAGTGTCCTTCAATCTAACAGCCAGCGCTAGTCACTAAGCAATCGGAAGTAATTCTACTGGACGTTGGTTATGTTCACTGGCGCTTGGTGTTACCTGTTCCAACAGTCAGCGCTAGTCACTAAGCTATCGGAAGCAATTCTACTAGACGTGGCTCATGTTCACTGACGCTTAGTGTCATCTATGCCAACAGCCAACGCTAGTCTAAATATAACAGGAAGCAAATCCACTTCCGGTTGAATCCTAGCTTAGTCTTAAGGCTTTGTATATCTAGTGCTTCTGGACTAAGTTATTTCCTTAGTGAATTACTTGCTGTCGCTGGGGGGATGAGTCATTCATCCGCGAGCGCTAGTCCTAGATTATCCGGAAGTAAGTCCACATCCGGTTGCACTCTTGGGATTCTATGTTAACCTATTGCTTTCTAAGTAATTAATTCATTCTTTCATATTTTAGTCTTCATTAAAACTTAAGATTCTAACATTCTCCCCTTTTTGATGATGACAAACTAAGTCTTATCGATTAAGTTCATATGAAAGAATTAAAAGCAATAATAAGGCACAAATAACTTAGACAAATATTATTGATAAACAAAAGATTACAAGTTAGTAGTACACAAGCAGATAACATATACAAGTAATCTACACTAAGCAAGAATGAAATATGCATGAAAAACAAAGAAAAATTCTAAGGTAAGAGGGTTTAGGTGGGGGTTCAGAGTTGGTGTTTCTTTTTCCTCTCCCTCTCTTTTTGTCTCTCCTCATTTTCTTTCTGGAGCTGGGCTAAGTGGGCTTCATGCACATTCTGGTCAATCTGAGCAATGATTCGTTGAAGCTCTTCCTCTTCCCTTTCTCTTCTGAGTCTCTCAGACTCAACAGACTCCTCGAAGGCTCTCTTCATGTTTTCTACTTCCTCATAGCCTGGAAACCCTGTTGCATCTGAGAAGGGAGTGACCTCGCCATTAGGGTAGTGGACAGCCCGAATCTTCACATTCCATACTGGGAAGTTGGGGTCATCCTCAACTTCCTGGGCTTTCCTCTTCCCCTTGCCTTTCCCTTTTCCTTTGCCCTTGCTCATAGGCTGAGTAGATTTGGCTCTTGCTCTCTCAGCATCCAAGCAAGCCATCTGACCAAAGGAGATTCTGTCCGTGTACCGAAATCGTTCAAATTCCTCAGGAGTCATATCCTCTATCTCCAACTTGACTTCCTTCAGAATTGGAATGACTTGTACTAATGAGATTTCTTCCTCAACTTGGACAGATGTAGTCTCTTGCTCAGGTTGGTCTGATGGAGTCTCTTCCTCACACTCAGCAGATTCAGTGGAGGCCGCACCCTTCTTGGCACGCTTTCTAGCAACTGCCTTCTTTCTTGACTCACTGAATTTAACTGCTGGCTCAGATGGAGGAGGAGGGGCAGATGATTGCTCAGAGGCAGGAGTTTCAAGTGTTTCTCCAGACGGTGAAGGGATTGGCTTGACGATCACAATGGGAGGATGGTTGATCTTCTTCAGCCCGTACTTCATCAAGATTTCCTCAACAATATTTTTACTCTGCTCAGTTGAAGGAGGCTCTGATGATGGTGACTCAGGCTGTGAGGTTTGCTCATTCTGCTCAAAAATTACCATGTCCCATTTCGACCTTTGCTCATCCGACCTCTACTGTTGCATAAATCGGATAGCTTCCCCTCTGATTAGGCTCTCAGCACTATCCAGTCTCTGGGATTCCATGGCACGACGGAGGGCGGCCGTGATGTCTTCATCAAGCCAGAGGGATGGCTGGCTGAGAACATCCCTTGTGTCCATGGTCTGGCGAAGGGCAAACATAGTATCTCTCCCCCTTTTGTCATCATCAACAAGGGCGAGGGCCAGAGATGGAGTGGATGAAGAGGAGTGTGGAGGTTCAGGGCCAAATTTCTTAGTTGGGGAAGGGTTGGGCGAGGAGGTGGATGTAGAGGATGTGGGGGATGATTGGTGTTCAGGGGTTTCAGGAGGATTGAGAAAGTAAGTGGAGTTCCTTTCGAAGAAGGTGGGGTGGGTAAAGAGGCCATCAAAGGGGTAGGTGGCATAGTAGACATCGGGTTGTGGTTCCTTCCACCTAATAGGGGATTGGTCTCGGAGGTAATAAATGTGGTCTGAGTTATCTCGAGAGGTAAAGACTATGGGGGTTTGAGATGTGGTTGGGTTAGGATTGGAGGTCCGACGGAGGTGTTGAGTGGTGAGCGAGTAGGGGTGTTGGGTGGTGTGCGAGTAAGGGAGTTATGTGGAGATGGGGAGTTGTTGGGGTGAAGGGGTGATTGGCGAGGAGATTGTTGGGGTGAGGCTTGGGGTTGTTGTTCATGGTTGGGTGAAGGCTGGGATTGTTGGTCATTGTTTGGTGATGTTTGGGGTTGGTGGTCATTTTGTGGAGGTGGCTGTGGTTGTTGAGTGTTGGGAGGAGGAGGGGGGGAAGTAGAGGGCGATTAGGGGGAGGAGGAGGAGGTGGGTTTTGAGGAGGAGGTGGTGGTAAGTTACCTTGTTGGGGTTGTGGAATCTGGAGGTGTTAGAGGATAAGGTCTAGCTTGGCGTCCACTCGGGCAAGTTGAGTCTCAACCTGACCCACTCTATCCTCGAGTCGCTGGATACGCTCCCCTTGCTGTTGGAACCCAGCATCACAGTCATTCCTTAGAGGGGCCACTAAGGACTCAGAAAGTTGAAGGAGAATCTCTTCCTTCATCTCCTGAGCAAAAGCCTTCACAGTGGCTGGTACCCTCGCAGCACGGCTTGGCCCGGGATGGGAGTCAACTTCTTGATCCCCTGCACCAGATACAGAGGGGACTGAGGTCTGAGAGGCACTGCTTGCCTGTGATCCTGAGCGAGTGGGCTTAGCAGGCTTCAGGTACCTGATGCCCATCTTGCTGATGTTAGTTGCCCCCACAGGAGCACATTTAACATTTTCTTCCTCCACGTCAGATGTAGTCTTGATCAGATTCTTCTCAAGGAGGAAGGCAAGGATGGTGGGGTAGGGAAGATACCCAGCCTTGTGGTTGACTATCCATCTGTGAAGTTCAAGGCTGATCAACTGCCCGGGGTTGATTGGCTGATGGGTAAGAAGTCTGGGGAACCACGGGTTGTCCAGCAGTGTGAACTCGTTGAAGTTACCTCCCTTGTGTGTCATCATGCGGGAGTAAACATAGTACAAGAGCCTGTTGGAGTCAGACATCTTGGACACCTTCTTCCCTTGGGTGTCATAGATCTTCTCGAGTTCCTCCTTGCTGTACTTGAGTGACTCAGGGTACAACCACTCATTCATGCCCTCATCTGTGATCCCCATCAAGTCATTTAAGTCCCTCCAGGTGAATCTGAAGGTTCTCCCTCTGACAGTAGCAGTGAAGGTGAGTCTGCGGATCTGCTCCTTCCCATCCACCTTCTTGTACTTGACTTTCCCAGAGAGGGACTCACAGAATACTCGCAGGACGTTGATGTTGTAGTCCTGTTTGATCCCCAGCCAGGGCATGTATTTTTCCAGATAAGGGCGCAGATGAGGAAACCCTAGTTCATCTATCTTAACCAGATCGATGAACAAGCCGTTGTTGAAGTAGGGCTTGATTGTCTCAAAGTTGGAGGAAACGGCCTCCAAAGCCCCATCTCTATAAACAAGAGGGTCATCCTCCTCTACCCCCTGTCTTTTGGAAGAAGGTTCCTCGATGAATTGAACCTTCTTCTTCCCTTTCCTCTTGGCTTGTGCTTGTTCATGCCCAGTCTGTTCTAACACTTGCCTAGAATGTTCTTGATGTTCTTCATGGTGTTCATAGGTTTGCCCAGATTTCCCAGAGCGCTTATGCCCAGATTTGCCAGATTTGGACTTAGATTTCTTGGAGGTGGTGACTTTCTGTGTGTTAGGGTTTGTTTCGTGTGAGCCGACCATTTTTGTGTAGGTTTAAGGTTTGTTTGTGATGAAATGCGAAGAAGAAGATGAAGAAGATGAAGTGCACAGTGAAGAAGATGAAGAGAATATGCAGAGAATTTGTGGGTGAAAATTTGTGTAAGTAAAAAGTGAAAGTAAAAGTGACTTCCTATTTATAGGCAAAGTTACAGAGGGTAAAATGGGCATGACTCTTCAGATGAATATGCATATGTTTACACATTGGGTAACGTAAACGTTTTAATTGAAACGGCGCACCTTATGACATGTGTCGCTTCACCTTGTCAGAGAAGGCACAGCTTCTCATGGAGGGAGATGAAACGTTTTCTGAAGTGACGTGTCCTTTGGTTCAGCCACTGGCGCTCTTTTAGTTCAACATTCAGTGTCAGCGGGTGATCATCCGTAAGTGGTTTTGCTTCCGGTTGCACTTGTTTAAGATTTAACATTGGGGACCTGCAAAAACAAGGATTGGCACTCTGATGCCTAAGTTAGTATTGTTACAGGTTTAATCAATTAAACACATGATTATATAAATAATTAAACTTCATTTGGGTTTACCATTCCCAAATCACCTCTTATGAATGTAAATTGATCAACCCCCAGAGGCTTGGTGAAGATATCAGCAAGCTGTTGTTGAGTGGGGACAAATTGCACTTTGACATCCTTCTTTTGAACATGGTCTCTGATGAAGTGATGTCTGACATCAATGTGCTTTGTCCTTGTGTGATGATTAGACCAAATTTCATACCTTTAAGCATGTGCATTTGAGCTTAATTAGTAGGGTTTATTTGTTATATTTGATCATTATTGATACATTTTCATGCACATGCTTATGTATAAATATTTGAAGAATAATAGCCTTATTACTTGCATTTTATGGAACTAAGGGTATTTTGGTCATTTTGACTATGAGATATGTTTTTCATGTAGGGGGGTCCCAAGTGGGCCCCACACACCCTTGGTGGAGCTTCAGTGGAGATAACTTGGCAAGAAAGAAGGCTAGATGAAGAGTACTCAAAGTCACATCCGGATGCAGGTTCACATCCGGAAGCAAAGTCATATCTGGAAGAGTACTCATATCAGGATGCAAGGTCACATCCGGAAGCTGAGCTACTTGAAGAAGCGGACTTCCATCCGGAAGTGGATTTACATCCGGAAGTAAACGTGCTGGCGCTGGCGGACAAAGAGCTACATCCGGAAGTGGATTCTCATCCAGTGGATTCTCATCCGGAAGTAAATGTGCTTGCGCTTGCAACATGAAGTCTTACATCCGGAAGCTGAAGTCCATCAGCCAGCGAGTACATGAGCCAAACTGCACAATGATCAGAAATGTCAACTACTTTTCAGAAGTCTTTGGTGCAGAGTTAATTTAAGGCAAAGTCAGCCCTGCAGCTTGAAGGTATTTGGGGAACAGCTTCCTTAATGAGGCAAAATTGGCGCCAAGGCCAAATTCAAGTCTGGAGACCTCATTAAGGGCAAAAAGGGAAGCACAATCACTTGGAGAAAAAGGAGGAACCTTTGGAAATGCATGGAGATGAAATCCAGTCCACATTCATCCTAACCTTTACCAAATACCAAAAATACCCTTTGGGCGATAATCCCAAAGCTACTCACCACTATAAAACCCCAAAACGTAACTAACATCTAGATAATCTGAACAACTTTTCTTCTCACTTCACTTTCACTTTCTCTCTCCTCTAACAAACTCTCTCAACTCCATCTTCATCTTCTTCACCTCCGCCATGTCCAGAACCTCACAACTACCTTCATCCGTCTTCATCTCCATGTCCGGCTAGATCGCCTAGCCTTCTTCTCCAAGGAAATGTGCTTGTAGACTTAACCTATGGCTTCATATGCTTGTAATTTTCTCTTTTAGGCTTCATATGATTAGGCGTGTATAGGTTAGACATCTAGTTTTAGGTGTTCTACTTTATGTTAGCTTGAAATCTCTCTTGATTGTTAAGGACATGAAAACTGAGGCTTAATTCTTGTAGTTTCATACATGTATGTGTGTGCGATTAGCTCCTCTTACATTTGTGGAATGAATTTGTTTCCTAAATGCTAGATTTAGTGTTTAGAGTTGCTTTTGGTATGTTCTTGGCTTGAAAGAGCTTAAACCTTAATTAAATTAGTTAAACTCTTGTAGACTTCTTTGATTAAAGAGATCTTGAGAATTTAACTAGTTTATATTAAGAAGAACAAGTATATGAAGTCCGATTAAAACGTAAGCACGAAGTACTTGGAGAAGGAGGTACATCTCATCCATACTTTAACTCATTCACCTAATTCTGTTAGTTGTAGTTTTAATTAGTTTTAATTAGTCTTACATACAAAACCTGCACACAACCTGTTTGATAATTTGCTTAACTTGTAATTAATTGACCTAAGCAAGAGATAAAACCAAACTGTGAATTGACCTAGGACTTGCTGCTAACTACTGTAGTTTAATTCTAGTTTTATTTGCTTTAGCTCTTTTTAGACGACGAAAAAGAGATAAATCAAATTGGCGCCGTTGCCGGTTTGGTTGCATTCTTTCTTGTCTTAGGTTTTTAGTTATATTTTCTTAGTTTTTGTTGTAGGTAATTTTTACTTGTAGGTTGCGAGGATATTTCTGATTTGTTCTGAACAGATCTGTGCTGTCTGTTGCTTAATTGGCTGCTCTAGTTAGTCAAACTGTTAGGAAATTGTTCAGAGTTTTGCTGGCAATTTTGTTTGTTGTACTGGATTTTTGCTTGAATTGTTCTGGACTGGA
Source organism: Mimosa pudica (assembly GCA_029929735.1). Classification (NCBI taxonomy): domain Eukaryota; kingdom Viridiplantae; phylum Streptophyta; class Magnoliopsida; order Fabales; family Fabaceae; genus Mimosa; species Mimosa pudica. Next base: position 8,722,128 of record JAKELP010000001.1, read on the forward strand.
TATATTCTGTTTGTACTGGTGGTTTTGTATTTGATTTTGTTGGATTTTCAGGATTTTGCTGCATATTCTGCTGGTATTGGTGTTTGTCTTGCTGATGTGTTTTGCAGGGACTAATTGCTTGGCTGTTTAGTTTCCCTTGCATATAGTTGCACTTAGTGAATTGCATGAACCCTACTACATCACTAGTGCCATTGGATAGAGAGATTAATAAGACTCTTAGAGAACTTAAGAAAAAGAAAAAGCACGAGAAGCAAGCTAGTAAGCAACCTGTAGGATCCACATCAAATCCACAAAATTCATCTGTAGCTTCTAATAACACATTCCTAGACCAGCATTTCATTATGGCAGAAAGGCGAGAGGACCATCGAGAACATGAGAGGGAGGCAAGAGAGCATGAACATGAGCGTGAGCGACGTGACAGGCGAGAGCAAGAGGATGAACGTCATTTTGAGGGGGGTAGGCATTTACATGATGATGATAGACCAATGCGTGAGTTCACACAGTCATATGCATCGTTTGCACCTCAAGGTTTTTATGCTAACCCCGCTAACTTTGAGATCAAAGGATCTCTACTTGCTCATCTGCCTAAGTTTACAGGTTTTCCGCATGAGGATGCCCACACACACTTGCTTGGCCTCTATCATACTTGTTCCTCCATGAAGCCACCTAATGCAGACCTGGATGACGTTCTGTTGAGAGTGTTCCAGTTCTCCTTGGAAGGAAAAGCCAAGGAGTGGCTCTTGAACTTGCCTACTCATTATGCCACTCTTTCTTGGGAGCAGCTTAAGAAGGTGTTCTTAGACCGCTATTTTCCAGTCTCAAAAATATCAAAGTTGCGGAAAGACATCACAGGTGTTCAGCAATTCTCTCAGGAGACATTCTATGAATATTGGAGCCGGTTCAACACCTTGGTGAACTCGTGCCCCAACCACAATATCTCCAAGGGCAATCTGGTGCAATACTTTTATGATGGCCTGGTGCCACAGCTCAAGATGAGTGTGGATGCTGCTTCTAATGGCTCACTTTTCAACTTATCCGCCAATGAAGGATGGAACTTATTTTCAACCATGGCCTCTAATCACCAGAATTTTTATGGACGTGATGCTCTGTATGGTGCTGCGCCAAAGGTTGCCTCTGTGAGTAGTGATGACAAGCTGTATAACTCTATTGAGAGGCTGACCGAGAGCCTCAGTCGGATGGACGGACGCTTTGTTCAGCCTGCTCCTAGTGTTGATGATTCTATGGCCTTGGTGGCCTCATCCTGTGATCACTGTGGCTCGCCCATGCACCTATCCTCAGACTGTCCATCCCAAGCGGAAGTGGCGGCCATGTATAACAATCCTAGGCCTCAAGCCAAGTATGATCCCTACTCTTCCACGTACAATCCGGGATGGCGGGACCATCCGAACTTCAAGTGGGGGGGAGGTTCAAACCAAGCCACAAATTCCAGCTCTTTCCAACCACAGCAACAGCCTAAGTGGGGGGGAGGTAACTACCAAGCTGCTAATGCCTATCCCCCACAACAAGGCTATGGCTCATATCAAGGGAGGCCTAACTCTAATGATCAAAGGTACAGGCCGAATCAACAAGCCAATGTTCCTCCTCCATTTATGAAGAATAATGATCCAGCTCACGCTCCTCCATCTAGTTCTTCGACATCTCAACAAGACATGATTTACCAAATGATGTCAAGTTTCATGGAAAAGTTTGAAGAGAGATTACAGAAGCAGGAAAATGCAGTGTCTCAAATGATGAATAACAAAGCTGAGCAGGACGCAAAGAAAGGTGGATTGCCATCTAATGTGGTGATTAATCCTCAAAATATTCATTCTATGCACTTAAGAAGTGGACGGAAATATGGTGATGCCTATGAATATGAGGAGGAAGAGGAGCAAACTCAACTACCTTTTGAGGCTGAGCAGAGTCAATTGAATAAGGGAGGTTACTCTGGCCTCCAGAATGATTTTGTTGGTGATCAGATGCATGAAAAGGCTGCACTGAGTTCTCCTCTTGATGAACCACTTGATGAGGCCGAGAGCCTGATTAAGAAGAGTGATGAAGCTGAGACCTCACAAGAGGAGAAGAGGAAGGAGATTGCAGAGGGAAAGCGCAAAGTTGGAGAATCTTCTTCGCAAGAACAACCTACTCAGCAAGGAGATGAGTCTCCTAAAGGTAAGTCTGTTGACCCTAAACATCTTCCTTTTCCTAACTCATATGCTTTAGTTAAGAAACAACATGATGATGAGTTAGAAAAGGAAATGCTCAATTTATTCTCTAAGCTTGAAGTGAATGTACCTATGCTTGTATTGTTGAAACAAATGCCTAAATGTGCCAAGTTTTTAAAGGATCTGTGTACTAACAAGAGAGTTGGTAATTCTAGTAACAAGGTCCAATTAAGGACTAATGTTTCGTCTCTCTTGAAAGGGTACTTGCCCTCAAAGTGCAGAGATCCCGGATCTTTCACCATTCCTTGTCAGATAGGGAAACTTAGCTTTGGGAAGGCACTTCTGGATTTAGGGGCCGCTATTAATGTAATGCCTAAGGCCACCTACTTTGCACTAGGGTTGAAGAACTTGAGTGAAACCAGTGTTGTAGTTCAACTGGCTGATAGGTCCATTAAGAAACCCTTTGGCTTTATAGAAGACATTTTAGTGAAGGTTAGGGAACTAGTTTTCCCCGTGGACTTTTATGTACTTGATATGACCAGTGACACTAGTATGGATGATTCTTTGATTCTAGGAAGGCCATTTATGAAAACTGCCAAAATGGTGATAAGCTTAGAAGGGGGATTTGTTACAATGCAAGTGGGGAATCAAATAATAAGGTTTGATGTAGGAGAAGCCATGAGACATCCTCACGAGGATTATTCTCTCCTAGGGCTGAGTGTGGTTGATTCATTGATGCATGTGATTTATGATGAGCATGCTAATTCCTTTAAGCTGAATATGTTTGATAAGAGTGATACTCTTATGTGCTATCATGATTCTTGTGCTAGTTTGATTTCTAATACATGCTTGCATGATGTTTTTAATGATTCATCTAGCATAGGAAGTACAGTAACTGAATTCATGGATTCCATGTATGTGAACTATGATTTTGATGATGATTGCACTTCTATATCTTCTTTGTCAAGCTACAACCCCTTGGAAGAGGGAAGTTTGCTCACTTTTGTAGGACAAACGAAGGATGGAGGTTGTGAATTCACAAAGGAAATTGAGGAGTCTAGTTCACAAAGGTTTGATATTGAAGAGTATGAAGCTTTAAGGAGAAGCCGCATACACAAGCTGAGAGAGAAGCTTTATCTGAAAGAGCATGCGCTCGCTGACGGTCCACATGTTTCTACCCGGAGCGGCAGTGGTGATGCAGACTTAAATAAGAGTGCTGAGGCCTTAGACTCTAAGAGGCCGAATCGTTGTGATGATCTGAAGCAGCCATTGACTTTTTCTAGTCACTTTGATGAGCTGCCGCAGTTTGATGATGATTTCTATGAGCCTCAAGTGCTGCAAGTTGAGATGCACACTTTGGTACCTTCTATCATTGAGCCACCTACGCTGGAGCTGAAACCTTTACCACCAAATCTTAAGTATGCTTACTTGCTTGATGAAGGGAAGCTTCCAGTGATTGTTTCTAACGCTCTGTCTTCCCTTGAGGAAGGGAAGCTGCTGGAGGTACTCAGACGATATAAGGGGGCCATTGGGTGGACTCTAGCTGATCTTCCTGGCATGAGTCCTACCACCTGCATGCACCGGATCTTGCTTACTGATGATGCTAAGCCTGTGCATCAACCCCAAAGGAGGCTCAATCCCTTAATACTTGATGTTGTGAAGAAGGAGGTAGAAAAGCTACTAAGTGCTGGAATCATCTACCCGATAAGCGATAGCGAATGGGTGAGTCCCATTCATGTGGTGCCAAAGAAGAGTGGGCTGACCGTGGTAAAGAATGAAAAAGAGGAGCTAGTACCTACACGGGTTCAGAACTCTTGGAGGGTATGCATTGATTACAGGAGGTTGAATGACTCCACGAGAAAAGACCACTTTCCATTACCATTCATTGATCAAATGTTGGAAAGACTAGCAAGCAAATCACACTATTGTTTTCTGGATGGTTTCTCCGGGTACTTCCAGGTTCCCATAGCACCAGAGGACCAAGAAAAGACAACCTTTACCTGTCCATTTGGGACCTTCGCATACAGGAGAATGCCATTCGGTCTGTGCAATGCTCCAGGAACCTTTCAACGTTGTATGATGAGTATTTTCAATGACTTGCTGGAGGATGGCATAGAGGTGTTTATGGATGATTTCTCCCTCTATGGAGATAGTTTTGATGCTTGCTTGGTCAATCTTGAGAAAGCATTGGTTAGATGCGTGGAGAAGGGCTTGGTACTCAACTATGAGAAGTGCCATTTCATGGTGGATAAGGGCATAGTTTTGGGACACTTAGTCTCAAAGGAGGGCATTCAGGTTGACAAGGCCAAGGTTGAAGTAATCTCTTCTCTACCCTTCCCTACCTGCTTGAAGGAGTTGAGGTCCTTTTTAGGACATGTGGGATTTTATCGAAGATTTATCAAGGGCTTCAGCCAAATTGCTGCTCCTTTATCTCATCTGCTTCAAAAAGAGGCCGAGTTTGACTTCTCTAGTGCTTGTAAGGAAGCCTTTGTTGAGTTGAAGTCAAGGCTTATTTCTCCTCCTATCTTGGTTGCACCTAATTGGGAGCTTCCTTTTGAGCTATCATGTGATGCTTCCAACGAGGCATTGGGAGCTATGCTCGGCCAGAGGCATGATTCATTGCCGAGGGTGATTGCTTACGCATCTAAGACTTTGGATAGAGCTCAAAGGAATTATACAACAACTGAAAAAGAATTATTTGCCATTGTCTTCGGTTTAGACAAATTTCGGCAATACTTACTTCATTCCAAAGTAACTGTATTCACGGATCATGCAGCTGTTCGTTATTTGCTGTCTAAACCTCAAACAAAGCCCAGGCTCTTGCGATGGGTGTTGCTGTTACAAGAATTTGAGTTGGAAATTAAAGACAGAGCAGGAAGAGAGAACTTGGTAGCCGATCATTTGAGCAGTTTGCCAATGGATGTGGAAGGTGTTGATGATTCTTCTCTTGTTTGTGATACCTTCCCAGATGCTTTATTGTATGTTTTGAATGCCAAGAAAGATCCTTGGTATGCTCATCTAGTAAACTACCTTGTTGCTGAAGTCACTTCACCATCTCTGAACAAGCATCAAGTCCAAAAGTTGAAGAGGGATGCTGGGTATTATGTTTGGGATGAGCCACACTTGTGGAAGCTATGTAATGATCAAATAATCAGAAAGTGTGTGCAAGATGATGAAGTCCCATCAATTCTGGAGTTTTGTCATTCACTAGCTTGTGGAGGACACTTTGGTGCTAAAAAGACTTCAAGGAAAATTCTGGAGGCTGGATTTTATTGGTCAACTCTGTTTAAAGACGCTTATGAGTATTGCAAGTCTTGTGACAAATGCCAAAGGTTTGGAAGTATGGGGAAGAGACAGGAGATGCCTCAAGTGCCGATGCTATACTGTGACCCTTTCGATGTCTGGGGTATAGATTTTATGGGACCTTTTCCACCATCTAATGGCTACACATATATTCTGCTGGTAGTGGACTACCTATCTAGGTGGGTGGAAGCTGTGCCAACCAGAGCCAATGATGCGAGGGCTGTATTGAAATTTTTGAAGTCTAATATCTTTTGTCGGTTTGGCGTTCCCAAGGCTTTTGTGAGTGATCAAGGGTCTCATTTCTGTAACAAGCTTATGTCTTCATTGCTCAGTCAATTTGGGGTGAATCATAAGGTTTCTACACCCTACCACCCCCAGACCAATGGAGAGGCTGAGGTGAGCAATAGACAGATCAAAAACATCCTTGAGCGAATTGTGAAGCCAAGTAGGAAGGATTGGAGCTTGAGACTTGAAGAAGCTCTCTGGGCATATAGGACTTCATTCAAGACTCCTATTGGCATGTCTCCTTATCGGCTCATATATGGAAAGACTTGTCATCTACCAGTTGAGCTGCAGCACAAGTCTTATTGGGCAGTTAAATCTTGTATTGAGGATATGGATGCTGCTGCTCAGGAGAGGCAGTTGACTCTGAGTGAGCTTGAGGAGCTGAGGAATGAAGCTTTTGAGAACTCCAGAATTTTGAAAGAGAAGACAAAGGCCATACATGACAGTGGCATTCTGAGGAAGCAGTTCAAGGAGGGAGATCTTGTCTTGTGCTATAGGGTAAGATTCAAATTCTGTGGAGGCGGCAAGCTTAAAGATAAGTGGCAAGGACCTTATGAAGTGCTCAAGTCTCATGACTTTGGGATGGTTGAGATCAAGAATCTCAAGGATGGCCGTGTATACAAGGTCAATGGCCACTTGCTCAAATTGTATAAGGAGAATTTCAAGCCTCCCTAAAGGTCGTTTCTCTCCTTTCCTCACTTATTCTCTTATTGCAAATTCTTAAGTGTGGGGGAAGGTGTTAGTATTAGAAAAATTAGGATTATGTTTAAATTTAGGATTTTGTTTAGGTTTGTTAGGTTGTTTAAATATGAAAAAAATTTCACTAGTGCTGGGGGATGCCTATTTGTGTCAGGAAGTGTCATTGAGGAAATAGAGGATTTTGCATCCGGAAGTGCTTTTGCTTCCGGAAGCTCTCACTTAGACTTTGCTACTTAGGATCAGATTGTGTTCACTTTGCTTCCGCTAGGGGATGAAGTTCATTGTGCACAAGCGTCAATGCATCCGGAAGCAATTTTGCTTCCGGTAGCATGTTTGCTTCCGCTAGGGGTGAGATTAGAATCTGAACCTAGAGTGACTTCCTATAGCAGTTCTGCTTCCGGTAGCATTTTTGCTTCCGGAAGCCTAGCAGCTTGAGTCTGAATTCAGTTAGGCTTCCTGAGCGTCAGTGAGTAAAGAAAATAAATATAAAAAAAAAAAAAAATATTTTAGGTTGTGTTTAGTGTAGTCTTGTTAATAATACATGCATATGAGCCATTTGTTTGTTGGAACTGCCCTGCCCTTTATTTTGCTGCTTTGCCTTTCAAATGCATCTTCCTACTTGATTTGATTGGTCCATTGAGGACAATGCATGATTTAAGTGTGGGGGAGGTGTATTATGTGCTTAAAAGTGGTTTAATTCAAAGCTTTCACACTTGATTTTTGGACTTATTTGGCGTGATTTTTCTTGAAAATTTGACTTGATTATGGCTCTTGAAAGCAAATGGAATTGTCCTCTAGTGTGTAAGTAGAATTTTTGGAATGATTACTTAAAGCATTGCATGAGGCACTTTTAAGATATAAAGAGGGTGTAAGTTTCTCATTTAACTTTTCTTAGGGAGGAAGTGACTGATTAGAGTAAGCTATAAATGTGAGAAGCCTCCAACCGAATTGAGTGGGCCAATAGTCAACTTGACCTCCTAGAACTTGTCCTAGCTCTTGTTCGAGATCACAATGCATGGCATGATTGAAAATGAAAGGGGCGTTTCTTTCTAAACCCTCATGACCCAAACACTAAGCCAACCAAATATTATCCTTTGATTAACCCCTTTGGGCCATTCACTTTTCTTTTCTACCACCTTGACCAAAGTGTGAATAAGTGATTATAGCATATGCTTGCATTCATATTAGTATTGTATTGTTGTATCTTGTGGAAAGCAAGCTATATGAGTGAAAAACAAAAGATGGCCGAGAGCCACAAGAGAGGAAAAGAAAAGAGAAAATGGCCGAAGGCCAAAGAAAAGAAAAAAATAATAAGGCCAAAGGCCTATCAAAAGAGAAAAAGAAAGAAAGCACAAAGTGCTTAAGTATGCCAAAGGCATAGGATTGAAAAAGAAAAGAGAGATGAAGCATGCTTTGTGAGGATTGATTTTATCGTATTGCATGCATATGTGGTGATTACTTGTTCATGTCATTGGTCATTGACTACTATCCATCATTCACCATTCATTATTAGCCTTCCATCTAACCCCAAAGTCCCCTAGATTTGGTTGTGCTATGCATACTATGGGTGGAGAACTTAGAGCTATTACAAGCCTATGGTGATGGTCAAGTGCATTGAGCCAAAGAGTGATCACAAGTCCCTAGTTAGGCATTTTTCCTAACTTGAGCGAATGAGTTAAACACTTTATCCGGTGAGGAAAAATCTCAATTGGCACTCCTCCTAAATTTTAGTTGATTGTTAAACTTGGATTCGCTTTGTATTCTTAGATTTGGCCCATGCGAAGCTTTAGGTGAACGTAATGGATGCACAAGAGGGGGGGGGGTGAATTGTGCTTCAAAATAAATACTCGAAATAAACAACACAGGATTTATACTGGTTCGGTCTACCTGACCTACGTCCAGTCCTCAACCACCCAGGCTGAGAGTTCCACTATAACTCAGGTTTTAAATCGGGTTCACCTGAAACCTTACAACCGCAAGTTTTACGGGCTCACTTGCAACCTTACAACAAGTTTTACACTGGCTCACTTGTAACCTATCTAACTGTCTCCCCCTCACACCAAGCAAGGGTTTGAAGTTTACACTTGAAGGCTTTTCTGACTAAGTTCTCTTACAGAACAAATGATGTTACACACTTAAGTTCAATAAATGCTCTTTTAACAAGAAGAGACTTAACTACAATGAGTACAGAATAAGTACGTGAAGAATCACTCAAAGTGTTAAATGCTCTTTTCTATTTCTGGGCAGCCTTGAATGCTTTGAAGATTTCTTGTGTTCCTCGCTCTAACTTCTCTCTAGAGTATTCAAGGATAATTGTTCTTGTAATTAATGAAGTTGAGCTCCCTCTATATAGTCTTCAAGCATTTGAACTCTTGGTAGGTGGGCTAGCCGTTTGAATATGTCCGTTTTTCCCTTGTTACCGTTCGCCCATTTAATGCTTCATTAATGCATAGCAGGGTTGACTTGCTTTATCTCTGAAAAGTAGTCCTGACACCTCTGCTCTGACAAAAGCATTCTGACACTGCATCTCTTTGAACGTTCAGACATTCTGATTGCTTGCGGAAGCAACTTCTCATCCGGAAGCAACCTTACTGAGTGTGCTGCACTTGAACGTTAGTTTAGCAATATAATCATATAGTCTCATGCAGTGGGTGATCCTAAGTCTAAGGTGTATCCGGAAGCACTTCTACATCCGGAAGTAAATTCACTTGATGAGGGACTTAGTTCACCATGACTTGCTCTTGCTTAGTCTATTTCATTCCACTACTCAGCGCTAGTCACTGAGCTATCGGAAGCACTTTTACTTGACGTGGTGAATTCACTGACGCTTAGGGTGACATCTATTCTATCAGTCTGCGCCAGTCAAGATCTAATAGGAAGCAACTTCACTTGATGTTGCATTTCTGCTGACGCTCGGGGTTATATCTAGTCTATCAACCTGCGCCAGTCTAAATCTAATAGGAAGTGCTTTCACTTGGCGAAGTAGACTTACTGACGCTTGGGGTAATAACTATTCTATTGCTCTGCGCCAGTCTGAGTCTAACAGGAAGCGCTTTCACTTGGGGAAGTAGACTTACTGACGCTTGGGGTAATAACTATTCTATTGCTCTGCGCCAGTCTGAGTCTAACAGGAAGCGCTTTTACTTGGGGAAGTAGACTTACTGACGCTTGGGGTAATATCTATTCTGTCGCTCTGCGCCAGTCTAATTCTAACAGGAAGCAACTTCGCTTCCGATTGAATCATAGCTTAGTCTTAGGGTTTGTGCACCTAAAGTTCATGGACCAAGTTAAATCCCTAGTTATTTACTTGCTGACGCTGGGGGATGAAAGCATTCATCCGCATGCGCAAGTCCTAATCTAACCGGAAGTAAATCTTCATCCGGAAGCACTCTTACTTGGGATCCTAAGTATACTATTGCTTCCTAGGCACTTGGTCTAATCCTTTATATTTTAGTCTTCATCAAAACTTAAGATTCTAACATTCTCCCCCTTTTTGATGATGACAAACTTAGCTTTATCGATTAAGTTCATATGAAAGGATTAGCTGAAGAATAAAAGCAATAGTTCAGAATAAGTAACTTAGACAAATATTATTGATAAGCATAGGTTACAGGTCAGAGCATATAATTAGATAACATTTACAAGCAGCGAGCATATAGTAGGCAGATATGAGAACATGCATGAAAAGATGAACATTTCTAAGTAAAAAAAAATTTGGGCTGGGGGTTGTTTCTTTGTTTCTTCTTTCTCTCCCTCTCGCTGAAGCTCTTCTTCATCAAGGAACTCCCAGGGTAGCAAGGCTAGTGGTCAATGCATTTCTCCCCCTTTTGGCATCATCAAAGAGTGTTTTCCATATTTGATCGCCGCAGCCTCCTCCTTAGGGAGGGACTTCCTCTTCTTAGAACCCACTAACAGTTCTGCCATTCTACCAGAAGTTTCAGGCTGACCTTGAATATTTTCATCCTGCCCTAGGGCAATTTGCCGAGAAACTTCATGATGTTCTTGATGTCTTTCACGATGCCCAGATTTTCCAGAATGTTGATGGCTTGATTTCCCAGATTTGGACTTGTGTTTCTTAAATGAGGAGGGTTTCCTCGAAACTGGGTTTGCTTCAGAGGGTTCGGCCATTTTTTGTGGGGTTGATGAAATGTTATTATGAAGAACATAGATGAAAATGAAGAATGTGTGAAATGAGATGTCCCTTTTATAGGTAAAGTCACTAAGGGCAAAAAGGTCATGCTCCTTCACATTATCACACATTGGGTAGCGTAAACGCCTTAAGTTGGATCGATATACCTGATGACACGTGTCGCTTCATATTGTCAGAGAAGTCGAAACGTCTCATTTGGAAGTTGAAGCGTTTTCTGAAGTGACGTGTCTTCTTGGACTTGTGCTGGCGCTCTCTTGGTTTGATCATCCAGCGTCAGTGTGTAATCATTCGGAAGTGGTTTTGCTTCCGGTTGTACTTACTTAAGATTCAACATTGAATACCTGCAAGGACATATATTGGCACTCCGATGCCTAAGTTAGTATTGTTTGAAGTATTTTGAAAAACAATTAAGTACATGGAATTTACACTTCATTTGGGTTTACCATTCCCAAATCACCTCTAATAAAAGTAAATTGGTCAACCCCCAGAGGCTTGGTGAAGATATCAGCAAGCTGTTGTTGTGTGGGGACAAACTGTACTTTGATATCTTTCTTTTGAACATGGTCTCTGATGAAATGATGTCTGACATCAATGTGCTTTGTCCTAGTGTGCTGAACCGGATTCTTGGCTAGGCTGATTGTGCTTGTGTTGTCACAGAGGATGGGTGCCTCAGGGAATTCCAAGCCAAGATCTCTCAACTGGTTCTTCAGCCACAACACTTGGGCACAACAACTGGCTGCTGCAATGTATTCTGCCTCAGTGGATGACAAGGACACGCAGGTCTGCTTTTTGCTCGCCCAAGACACCAGACAACCACCAAGGAAGGCGCATTGTCCACTGGTGCTTTTCCTATCAGTTTTATAACCTGCATGATCAGAGTCAGAATAAGCCCACAAGAACTCTTGGTTACCTCTGGGATACCAAAGACCAAGTTCTTGTGTCCCCTCAAGGTATCTTAAGATACGTTTAACACATGTTAGATGTGACTCCTTGGGGTTGGCTTGAAATCTAGCACACATGCCTACACTAAATTGAATGTCAGGTCTGCTGGCTGTTAAGTATAGGAGAGAACCTATCATTCCTCTATACATGGGCAGACTAACAGATTTACCCTTTGCGTCAGCATCAAGTGCGGCAGTGGTGCTCATGGGAGTGTTATACTCCTTGCATTCATCCATCCCAAACCTTTTGAGTAGCTCTCTGCAGTATTTGGCTTGGGAGATGAATATTCCATTCTTCTTCTGCTTAATTTGCAGGCCTAGGAAGAACGTTAGTTCTCCCATCATTGACATTTCAAACTCACCCTGCATGGTCTTAGAAAAATCCTCACAAAGCTTTTCGTTAGTTGCTCCAAAGATAATATCATCAACATAAATTTGAACAATTAGCATGTTTCTATCTTTGTGAAGGATAAACAGTGTATTATCAAGTTTGCCTCTTGAAAAACCTTTGCCTAGCAGAAAGCTGCTAAGTCTCTCATACCAAGCTCTAGGAGCTTGTTTTAGGCCATATAAAGCTTTCTTTAATCTATACACATGTTTGGGGTGCTTATGATCCTCAAAGCCAGGAGGTTGTTCTACATATACCTCTTCTTTAATATAACCATTAAGAAATGCACTCTTTACATCCATTTGATATAGCCTGAAGCCCTTCATGGATGCAAAGGCTAGAAGAATCCTTATTGCTTCAAGTCTCGCGACTGGAGCAAATGTTTCTTCATAGTCAATGCCTTCTTCTTGGTTATATCCTTTGGCAACTAGTCTGGCTTTGTTTCTTGTAATTTGACCTGTCTCATCCAGTTTGTTTTTAAAGACCCATTTGGTCCCTACTATAGATTGATGAGATGGCCTAGGGACTAGTTCCCAGACTTGACTTCTTTCAAATTGGTTTAGCTCTTCCTGCATGGCAATAATCCAGTCGCAGTCCTCAAGAGCTTGTTCAACTGAAGTTGGTTCTATTTGAGATAGAAATGCACCAAACTCAACTTCATTTTGAACCTGCCTTCTGGTTCTCACACCAGAAGAAACATCACCAAGCACTTGATCAAGAGGATGATCTCTGTGATGCCTCCTAGCTGTTGGCAACTGTGCCTCATCATGCACAGTCTGCACTCTAGGTTCATCGCAGAGTTCATCTTCTTCCTTAGGATTGTTTGCTGGTGTTTCTTTTGGTGGTGAAGAAGATGATGGTAATTTTGGGAGGTTAAGTAATTCATCATCTTCTCTGGATTGTCCCCATGTAGGAATTTCATCAAATACAACATGCATGGATTCCTCTACAGTTTTAGTTCTCATGTTGTATATCCTATAAGCTTTACTCCTAAGGGAATATCCTATGAATATACCTATATCAGCCTTTGGATCAAACTTACCCAAGTTTACCTTTCCATTATTATGCACGTAGCATTTTGATCCAAATATTCTGAGGTGGCTGATGTTTGGCTTCCTTCCTTTGTATAGCTCGTATGGAGTCTTATCCAAGCCTTTACGAACATAAGCTCTGTTGGAGATATAGCAAGCAGTGCTCATAGCGTCCGCCCAGAACACTTGAGAAACCTCTTTCTCGTTGAGCATGCTTCTAGCCATCTCCGTCAGAACCCTGTTCTTTCTTTCAACTACTCCATTTTGTTGAGGAGTCCTCGGAGCTGAGAAGTTATGTTCAATTCCATTTTGCTCACATAGCTCAGAGAAGCTATGGTTCTCAAACTCTCCTCCATGGTCTGTCCTTATGGCTGTGATTTTGAGATCCTTCTCATTCTGCACTTTCTTAGCCAGGACAACGAAAGCATCAAAAGCATCTTGCTTAGAGGCAAGAAACAAAGTCCACGTAAACCTTGAATAGTCATCCACCACCACTAAAGCATATAGGTTTCCTCCCAAGCTTTTTACTCTTGCTGGCCCAACCAAATCCATGTGGATTAGTTCCAAGGACCTGCTGGTGGAGACTCTCTTCTTGGTTTTAAACGAGGATTTTGTTTGCTTTCCCCGTTGGCAGGATTCACAGATAAAATCATGCTTAACCTTAAAAGGGGGAATACCTACAGCTAGCTCCTTTTTAATTAGCATGTCCAATTGAGTAAAGTTTACATGAGCTAGTCTCTTATGCCAAAGCCAGCTATTCTCGTCACTAGATATTAGACATTTTTCTTCTAGCTGTTGACATAAATCTAAGGTATATAGATTCCCATTTCTAATTGCCTTAATTTTGCATTTTAGGTTGGCCTTATCTATATTCAGATCCTGCTTATCAACTATTAAGCACTCATTTGAATCAAATATTACCCAGTTACCTTTGTCCGTGCTTTGACTTACACTTAGCAGATTGTGACAGAGACCGTCCACTAGATATACATCTTTGACTGGTCCGACTTCTCCAACTCCAGTGATCTTGCCACTTTGATTTCCTCCAAAGGTCACTGTGGCTCCATCTTTGATCACCAGAGACTTGAACTTGTCTCTGTCTCCAGTCATATGTCTCGAGCATCCGCTATCGATGTACCAATTTTTGTTCTTGGATGCCTTGAGACACACCTGAAACAATCAAGCAATTTTAGGTACCCAACCTCTCTTGGGTCCTTTGTCGTTAGTGTCTAGGACCCTTGGCCTAGCTTTGGGCTTATCCTTGTGCCTATACACATTTGGAGCCTTTGGCCTAGTGTTGGCTCTAGACTCTTGGGTTCTCCCAGTGGGATGATTCCAGGCTTGGGATCCTTGTCCTCTCTTGATTTCCTTTACAGGTGGAGGATCCTTCGTAGCTCTGGTTCCTTTAGGGACCCACTTGTATGAGCTGTTAGCTCCATGCTTTTTAGCATTACAGGTGGACATTGAGTGTCCTTTCCTGTTGCAGTAATTACAGAAGCTGAAAGGTGAGGAGCTATGACTGGTGGCTTTATGGAAGAACTTTAAGTAAGACTTTACTTTTGGTTCTTCCCACGTTTTCTTCCTGGGGGTATATCCCAAGCCAGTCCTATCCCTATATGCCCTTTGGTTTATTAAAAGTATATTCAGCATTTCTGAACCATTGGTGAATTTCTGCAGGGCATTTTGCAGCTTATTATTTTCTTCTGAGATTTTGCTGCAATTTGGACAGCTCTCAGGTGTTGAGATGTTGGGTTCTGCTTGAGGAGAACCCTGTCCATCCACCATTGGAGATCTTCTAGCTTCCGCTAGTTCCTCACTGAGTGAGTCCACCTTGGACTCAAGTGACTCCTTTTTGGTTTTCAAGAATTTATAGGCTTTACATAGTTTAGAGAATTCTTCATGAATCTCATTGTAAGCCTCTTGTAGTTCAGGAAGAGTTACCTCATGTTCTTCATTGGTGAGGTCAGGATCTGAAGATGCTTCCTCATCCTCTTCTCTAGCTACCAGGCAGAGGTTGGCAACTTCTTCATCATCACTTGCTTCCTCATCTGAGCTGTTTACCCAAATGGAGGAAACGAGTGCCTTTCTTTTATCCTTGCCTTTGGACCTCTGCAGGCTGGGACACTCAGCCTTGAAGTGACCAGGCTTATTGCATTCAAAGCACACAGGGACCTTCTCTTTCTTGTATCCCCTCTTCTGGCTGGTGTCACCTTTCTGATAGCCTTCCTTCTTCCTGAGGAATTTCCTGAACTTCCTCACCATCAGGGCCATCTCCTCATCGTCCATCTCATCGTCGTCATCCTCATCATTGTCCTTGATCTCTTTGCTGGGAGCAATGAGAGCAAGGTTCTTACTCTTGGATGAGGTTTGAGGAGCTCTCATAGCCAGCAAGGTTGGCTCATATTCAGCAAGTGAGCCAAATAGTGCGGTGATGGAGCTGGTTGATTCACCTTGCACTTCTTGCAAAATAGTGACTTTGGTGATCCAGTCACCCTTCAAGATCTTTAGGATCTTGCTCACTTGCTCTCTTTCAGGGATATCCTTACCCAGCGAGGCCAAATTATTGATGAGATGAGTGAACCTGAGTTCCAGCTCTCTGATAGGCTCGGTAGGGCTCAGCATGGCGAATTTATGGAATTCTTCAACCAGCATTTCAATACGTCTCGCCTTTACTCCCCTGGTTCCAGAGTGTGCAGCCTCAAGAGCCTCCCACATATCCTTAGCAGTTTTGTGGTGGCTGATTCTGTGAAATTCTTTGTGGGTGAGAGCACACTGGATGTAGTGCATGGCCCGATGGTTTAGTTGGACTAGAGCATAGTCCTCAGCAGTGTATCTGGCTCGCACTTTTGCAAATCCATCTTCGTCCAGTGGAACATTATCCCCTCGTTCTATGACATCCCAGAGTCTCAAGTCGCTTGACTTGATATATGTCTCCATTCTGTACTTCCAGAACGTATAGTTGTACCCATCGAAGCCTGGGGGCTTATTGGGTTGAACGGCGACATCTGGTAGGCCATAATCTGGATCCATTACTTGATCTTTGCTTTCTGATTCGTTGGAATCGGGTGAGAAAGACCTGCTCTGATACCAAATGAACGTAATGGATGCACAAGAGGGGGGGGTGAATTGTGCTTCAAAATAAATACTCGAAATAAACAACACAGGATTTATACTGGTTCGGTCTACCTGACCTACGTCCAGTCCTCAACCACCCAGGCTGAGAGTTCCACTATAACTCAGGTTTTAAATCGGGTTCACCTGAAACCTTACAACCGCAAGTTTTACGGGCTCACTTGCAACCTTACAACAAGTTTTACACTGGCTCACTTGTAACCTATCTAACTGTCTCCCCCTCACACCAAGCAAGGGTTTGAAGTTTACACTTGAAGGCTTTTCTGACTAAGTTCTCTTACAGAACAAATGATGTTACACACTTAAGTTCAATAAATGCTCTTTTAACAAGAAGAGACTTAACTACAATGAGTACAGAATAAGTACGTGAAGAATCACTCAAAGTGTTAAATGCTCTTTTCTATTTCTGGGCAGCCTTGAATGCTTTGAAGATTTCTTGTGTTCCTCGCTCTAACTTCTCTCTAGAGTATTCAAGGATAATTGTTCTTGTAATTAATGAAGTTGAGCTCCCTCTATATAGTCTTCAAGCATTTGAACTCTTGGTAGGTGGGCTAGCCGTTTGAATATGTCCGTTTTTCCCTTGTTACCGTTCGCCCATTTAATGCTTCATTAATGCATAGCAGGGTTGACTTGCTTTATCTCTGAAAAGTAGTCCTGACACCTCTGCTCTGACAAAAGCATTCTGACACTGCATCTCTTTGAACGTTCAGACATTCTGATTGCTTGCGGAAGCAACTTCTCATCCGGAAGCAACCTTACTGAGTGTGCTGCACTTGAACGTTAGTTTAGCAATATAATCATATAGTCTCATGCAGTGGGTGATCCTAAGTCTAAGGTGTATCCGGAAGCACTTCTACATCCGGAAGTAAATTCACTTGATGAGGGACTTAGTTCACCATGACTTGCTCTTGCTTAGTCTATTTCATTCCACTACTCAGCGCTAGTCACTGAGCTATCGGAAGCACTTTTACTTGACGTGGTGAATTCACTGACGCTTAGGGTGACATCTATTCTATCAGTCTGCGCCAGTCAAGATCTAATAGGAAGCAACTTCACTTGATGTTGCATTTCTGCTGACGCTCGGGGTTATATCTAGTCTATCAACCTGCGCCAGTCTAAATCTAATAGGAAGTGCTTTCACTTGGCGAAGTAGACTTACTGACGCTTGGGGTAATAACTATTCTATTGCTCTGCGCCAGTCTGAGTCTAACAGGAAGCGCTTTCACTTGGGGAAGTAGACTTACTGACGCTTGGGGTAATAACTATTCTATTGCTCTGCGCCAGTCTGAGTCTAACAGGAAGCGCTTTTACTTGGGGAAGTAGACTTACTGACGCTTGGGGTAATATCTATTCTGTCGCTCTGCGCCAGTCTAATTCTAACAGGAAGCAACTTCGCTTCCGATTGAATCATAGCTTAGTCTTAGGGTTTGTGCACCTAAAGTTCATGGACCAAGTTAAATCCCTAGTTATTTACTTGCTGACGCTGGGGGATGAAAGCATTCATCCGCATGCGCAAGTCCTAATCTAACCGGAAGTAAATCTTCATCCGGAAGCACTCTTACTTGGGATCCTAAGTATACTATTGCTTCCTAGGCACTTGGTCTAATCCTTTATATTTTAGTCTTCATCAAAACTTAAGATTCTAACATTAGGGAAAGGTTCAAGAAGATCAACTTGAACACTATGATAATTCTAATTGCCTTCATTATGCTTAATGATTGAGTTAAATCTTTTACATGACTTTGCCCGGAGTGCAAAGCTTAAGTGTGGGGGATTTGATTAGACCAAATTTCATACCTTTAAGCATGTGCATTTGAGCTTAATTAGTAGGGTTTATTTGTTATATTTGATCATTATTGATACATTTTCATGCACATGCTTATGTATAAATATTTGAAGAATAATAGCCTTATTACTTGCATTTTATGGAACTAAGGGTATTTTGGTCATTTTGACTATGAGATATGTTTTTCATGTAGGGGGGTCCCAAGTGGGCCCCACACACCCTTGGTGGAGCTTCAGTGGAGATAACTTGGCAAGAAAGAAGGCTAGATGAAGAGTACTCAAAGTCACATCCGGATGCAGGTTCACATCCGGAAGCAAAGTCATATCTGGAAGAGTACTCATATCAGGATGCAAGGTCACATCCGGAAGCTGAGCTACTTGAAGAAGCGGACTTCCATCCGGAAGTGGATTTACATCCGGAAGTAAACGTGCTGGCGCTGGCGGACAAAGAGCTACATCCGGAAGTGGATTCTCATCCAGTGGATTCTCATCCGGAAGTAAATGTGCTTGCGCTTGCAACATGAAGTCTTACATCCGGAAGCTGAAGTCCATCAGCCAGCGAGTACATGAGCCAAACTGCACAATGATCAGAAATGTCAACTACTTTTCAGAAGTCTTTGGTGCAGAGTTAATTTAAGGCAAAGTCAGCCCTGCAGCTTGAAGGTATTTGGGGAACAGCTTCCTTAATGAGGCAATGGCGCCAAGGCCAAATTCAAGTCTGGAGACCTCATTAAGGGCAAAAAGGGAAGCACAATCACTTGGAGAAAAAGGAGGAACCTTTGGAAATGCATGGAGATGAAATCCAGTCCACATTCATCCTAACCTTTACCAAATACCAAAAATACCCTTTGGGCGATAATCCCAAAGCTACTCACCACTATAAAACCCCAAAACGTAACTAACATCTAGATAATCTGAACAACTTTTCTTCTCACTTCACTTTCACTTTCTCTCTCCTCTAACAAACTCTCTCAACTCCATCTTCATCTTCTTCACCTCCGCCATGTCCAGAACCTCACAACTACCTTCATCCGTCTTCATCTCCATGTCCGGCTAGATCGCCTAGCCTTCTTCTCCAAGGAAATGTGCTTGTAGACTTAACCTATGGCTTCATATGCTTGTAATTTTCTCTTTTAGGTTTCAAGCTAGATGTAAATTTTTGCTTATATATGACCTTGATTAGGCGTGTATAGGTTAGACATCTAGTTTTAGGTGTTCTACTTTATGTTAGCTTGAAATCTCTCTTGATTGTTAAGGACATGAAAACCGAGGCTTAATTCTTGTAGTTTCATACATGTATGTGTGTGCGATTAGCTCCTCTTACATTTGTGGAATGAATTTGTTTCCTAAATGCTAGATTTAGTGTTTAGAGTTGCTTTTGGTATGTTCTTGGCTTGAAAGAGCTTAAACCTTAATTAAATTAGTTAAACTCTTGTAGACTTCTTTGATTAAAGAGATCTTGAGAATTTAACTAGTTTATATTAAGAAGAACAAGTATATGAAGTCCGATTAAAACGTAAGCACGAAGTACTTGGAGAAGGAGGTACATCTCATCCATACTTTAACTCATTCACCTAATTCTGTTAGTTGTAGTTTTAATTAGTTTTAATTAGTCTTACATACAAAACCTGCACACAACCTGTTTGATAATTTGCTTAACTTGTAATTAATTGACCTAAGCAAGAGATAAAACCAAACTGTGAATTGACCTAGGACTTGCTGCTAACTACTGTAGTTTAATTCTAGTTTTATTTGCTTTAGCTCTTTTTAGACGACGAAAAAGAGATAAATCATGTGCTGAACCGGATTCTTGGCGAGACTGATTGTGCTTGTGTTGTCACAGAGGATGGGTGCCTCAGGGAACTCCAAGCCAAGATCTCTCAGTTGGTTCTTCAGCCACAACACTTGGGCACAACAGCTTGCCGCAGCAATGTATTCTGCCTCAGTGGATGATAATGACACACAGGTTTGCTTCTTGCTAGCCCAAGACACCAGACAACCACCAAGGAAGGCGCATTGTCCACTGGTGCTCTTTCTATCAGTTTTATAACCTGCATGGTCAGAGTCAGAGTAAGCCCACAAGAACTCTTGGTTACCTCTGGGATACCAAAGACCAAGCTCTTGTGTTCCCTCAAAATATCTCAGAATACGTTTAACACATGTTAAGTGTGACTCCTTGGGGTTGGCTTGAAACCTAGCACACATGCCTACACTAAATTGAATGTCAGGCCTGCTTGCCGTTAAGTATAGGAGGGAACCTATCATTCCCCTGTACATGGGCAGGCTGACAGATTTACCCTTTGCGTTAGCATCTAGTGCGGCAGTGGTACTCATGGGAGTGTCATACTCCTTGCATTCATCCATCCCAAACTTCTTGAGTAGCTCTCTGCAGTACTTAGCTTGGGAGATGAAGATGTCATTCTTCTTTTGTTTAATTTGCAGGCCAAGGAAGAATGTTAGTTATTGACATTTCAAACTCACCCTGCATAGTCTTAGAGAATTCTTCACAAAGCTTGTCATTAGTTGCCCCAAAAATAATATCATCAACATAAATTTGGACAATTAACATATTTCTATCTTTGTGAAGGATAAACAGTGTATTGTCTAGTTTGCCCCTTGAGAAACCCTTGCCCAGCAAAAAGCTGCTGAGTCTCTCATACCAAGCTCGAGGAGCTTGTTTCAGGCCATATAAAGCTTTCTTTAGTCTATACACATGTTTGGGATGCTTGTGATCCTCAAAGCCAGGAGGTTGTTCTACATATACCTCTTCTTTGATGTAACCATTAAGAAAAGCACTCTTTACATCCATTTGATATAATCTAAAACCTTTCATGGATGCAAAGGCTAGAAGAATCCTTATTGCTTCGAGTCTAGCGACTGGAGCAAAAGTTTCTTCATAGTCAATGTCTTCTTCTTGGTTATATCCTTTGGCTACTAATCTGGCTTTGTTCCTTGTAATTTGACCTGTCTCATCCAGCTTGTTTTTGAAGACCCACTTGGTTCCTACTATGGATTGATGAGACGGCCTTGGGACTAGCTCCCAGACTTGGCTTCTCTCAAATTGATTTAGTTCTTCCTGCATGGCAATAATCCAGTCGCAGTCCTCAAGAGCTTGTTCAACTGAAATTGGTTCGATTTGAGATAAGAATGCTCCAAACTCAACTTCATTTTGAACTTGCCTTCTGGTTCTGACACCAGAAGAAACATCACCAAGCACTTGATCAAGAGGATGATCCCTGTGATGTCTCCTAGCTGTTGGCAACTGTGCCTCATCAGGCACGGTCTGCATTCTAGGTTCATCACTGGGTTCATCTTCTTCTTTGAGATTGCTTGCTGGTGTTTCTTTTGGTGGTGAAGAAGATGATGGTGGTTTTGGAAGATTAAGTATTTCATCATCTTCTGTGGATTGTCCCCTGATTGCACCATATATTTGCATATCTTTTCATGGCCAAATCCATTGAATTAATACATGTTTTGATGATAATTGCACCTAATTAGCATAGATTCTAGCTATTGCTTAAGTTGTTGGAATTTGTTCTAGTTAAGGGCAATTTTGTCATATTTAACTTGATTTATTGTCATTCATCTTTTTGAGAACTTTGTGATGCTACTTCAAGTATTAATCTCTTGTAGGTTAATGGAAGAAAACACTCAAAGAGATCATGGAAGCAAAGCACAAGAATGAGGAAGCAAGGAAAGCAAAGAAAGGGCAAAAAGGGGGGGGAAATGGTCAGTATGGCGCCCCCGGGCGCCACCTGGGCACCATTTTGGGCGCTATAACAGAGAGGCGGCGCCCAAGGGGCGCCCGTGGGCGCCATTTTGGGCGCCGTGGTGCCCAAGCGGTGCCCGTGGGCGCCATTTGGGCGCCACTCTGCAGCCAAAAAATCAGCTTCGCGAATTTAGGGTTTCTACACCCTATATAAGCTTCCTAACACCCCCAAACCTGTTTCTAAGCCCCATTTGCATGAAAATAAGGTGGCTATGCTAGGGTTCACTCAAAATCTCTTAAACCCACTCATCCCACTTCCATTTCCATGACATTTCACCTCAAATCTTCCATATTTTCTTCTTCATCTCCATCTCCTCTTCCATTTTCACCACCCTCCTTCTCCATTTCATCCCTCCTCATCACATCCACTTCTTGGGTAGATTTTGGGCGAAATTCCTCTCCTCCTTCCATGAGAGGCTAAGTTCTTGGTGCTTTGGTGGTGTGAAGATGGTCAATTGCTTCAATGAGCTTCATAAGGGAGTTTCTCTTGTTCCATGCTCTTTCAATGTATATTTGGGATATGTGGTTGCAATTCCTTGTATATTTTGGGTAGAGACATGACTTTATCTTTCTATTTTCTATAGATTGATATAGATGTATTGGATACTAAGTTTGTATGTTAAATGTTATGGATTTCCTTATTTCCTATGTGAATTGATTCATGATGCTTTACATGCTTTAAGTGGTTGCTTGACTTGAATAGCTAGTGTTTCAATTAGGTTGTTGTGGTTGCACTTCCTTGAAGAGGATTTTGATTTACAAACTTGTTTCTAATACACATCAAGTGGAACCTAACTCTAACCCTAAGTAATGGCTAGTTTTAAGTGGTTGCTTGATTAGCTATTAATTAGTGCTGGAGGACCCTTAGTGGTTGCTTTGGGTTTTTTCTTATAGACTTGATGAATGATATAACTCCCATAATCTTTTTAAAGAAGCAATTGAACCATTGAATCACTACCAAAGCCCCTTTGCATTGTATTTATTTTAAACTTTCAAACCTTCATTTGAAAAAAACACAAAAAACAAGCACTTACATTTTCTTAATAGTTTAATCACTTGATTTCTAAAACCAAACAAACCATTTTCCCTTTGTCACTTTTGATTTCCATTTAGTTTATCTTAGGGTAGTTAAAAGACTCCTCAAGAGAGACGACCCGAGGTTGTACCACTGTGTTGCAATCCTTGGTTTTATAAATAACTTGCATTTAACCCCAAGGCGAATAGGAAACGGTTAAATCAATGGCGCCGTTGCCGGGGAGTCATTTTTGACTCCCTAAGGTAGCTAAGTGTCAATTGAAACATTGACAAGGGGTAGGAGTCACTAGGATTAAGTCTAGGTCATAATTGCATCATTTCATCATTTAGGTTTAGGATATATGCATTCCACTTTGTTCACTTCTTCTTTTTAGGTCTTTTTTTTTATTTGTACATATATTGTTTTCTTGTCATTCTGTGGGACAAAGTCATTGATTTCTCATGTCTTGGAATTACAACAACTTCGGTTACAACCATAATCCACTTGAGAATTCAAACTCTTCTTTGAGAAATACCACTAGGATGGAAAAGACATCTTCTTCAATCATGGATGAATTATACAAAGAAAGGGACAAAATGTTAGCCATTCTCAATTCCTCCTCCAAATCCAATAGCACACCATGTTGGGATCCACCTTTACCCCCACCACAATATCACACATACTTTGATTATTCTTCTCTACCATATTCCTCTACCTACCGTGAGCCATATCACCATCCATATCCTTCATCATATCAAACCTCATCATATGAGCCTTCACCTCCACCACATAGACCATATACAAAACCATACTCTTCATCTCTACCTTGCCCATCACCATATCACCATTCATGCCAAACTACATACCAACCACCTCCACGTGAACCATCACCTCCACCCCCACCCCCACCCAAACCCATCACCCGTAAACAAAATCCCCTTGATGCTTTCTTTGACTACCCCAACATGGATGACCATACCAAAGAGCTCAAGAGGATGTATGCAGTTAATAAAACCTGATCTCTAGAACTATATAGGAAGAAAACTGCATGTGGACTCTCCAAGCAATTGGAGGAAGAATTGGAAGAGTTAGGGGAATACCTCAATGCATTTTACATGCATGTGCCTTGGAAAAGAACTAATGGAGAAGAGGGAACCCCTTGGCCCTATGATCCTAAGAGTGAAGAGATTGAGCCATTGGTACCTCAAGTGCAAGAGGATGCACTTTCAAGCATAAGTAATACCCCTCCTATTCTAGAAGAGGCTTATCCTCCTTTTACAACTGTTTTGGCTAGTGAGAATGATAATGTGATAGATGAGAAAATCATTGTTGAATCTCCCCATATACCTACCATTGAACATGCTCACCATGATGTCATTAATAGTACTACCATACTTGAGCCTACCAATTGCATTATTGATTCTTCTTGTGATGATCATGCTTATCTTCCTTTTGATAGCAATGTTGAAGATGTTGAAAAAATTGATCAATTGTCATGTTCTTGTGATGAGCATATCATTTGTATGAATTGCATTGATCGTAAGTGCCATTTGTTTGTCCAATTTCGTGAACATGCATTGCATAATACTATGATTGCTATTAGGAATGGGCATGAATCTTTTGAAGAAGGTGAGTCTAGTCCAAGTGGTAGTGTTGATGATAAGTTTGAGAATGACCAATCTATAGGACTTAGTGATATGCATGTTTTACATGATGTTGAGATACACCCTACAATTTTTCCCACTCCACACAAGAGTGAGGACAACAATGATGATTTCCATTTGATCACTAGTCCTTTAGTTGATACATGTGCCCATGAGTGTTTTAATTCTCAAATTTTATCATGTGATTTACCTCCTGACATACTTGGACATGATTGTGGTATAAGTTGTGTTGATTTGAATCATGTTGTTGATAAAAGGGTAGTACTTGTCTGTGATACTACCATTGTTACAAACCACATTGATTTTGTAATACCATCCTTTGATAGATGTTTGAATGTGGTTGACTTTATTGGTTGTGAGAAACATCTACTTTCTTAT
Organism: Mimosa pudica; assembly: GCA_029929735.1. Classification (NCBI taxonomy): domain Eukaryota; kingdom Viridiplantae; phylum Streptophyta; class Magnoliopsida; order Fabales; family Fabaceae; genus Mimosa; species Mimosa pudica. Next base: position 8,746,833 of record JAKELP010000001.1, read on the forward strand.
GTGCCTAAGCCTAAACTTCTCACATTGCATACACCACTTTGTCACTTTACTTGTGCTAATTCTTTCCATGGATTTAAGTACTTTGACTCATGTGGTGTACTTGGAGTTGGTAGTGTTTCTTTTGTGTTGGCTAACCCTTTTCAGGCCTATCATTTGGGAGGATCCCATATATACCATTTATCACCCTCAATTTTGGATCACCTACTGATGGAGCCTAAACCACCACCGAGGAGGACAAAATTAATTCTTCTCTTAATCCTTCTTTCAAGCTACAAGCCTCCATGAGGCCAGGTTGTCCCTTTCCTCTCTTGTCCTTTTGTTATACATGTTTAGGCTGGCTGGTGATATTTTGTAATGCATGTTAGGATAAGTGTGGGGGAGGGACACATCTAGTAGAAAAGGTAGTTTAGTGTTAGTTGAGTCAATAAAAACCCCTTATGTTGTCATTTTCTTGTTGCACCACATTGCATTGAGGACAATGCAAGATTTAAGTGTGGGGGAGGGACTTGTGGTAGCCATGCTTGATTCATTGGGTTTGTGTCATTTCCACATTAGTGTCCATTTTTCAAAACAGAAAAAAATTTAATTGGCAAAGAATAATGTATTTTAACCTCTCAATTTTCAACAAGTTAGTATTGAATCAATACCAAGCATATGCATTTTGTTAATTGGCCTTACAATTAGACTTATCTTTGGCATGAGAGTATCCCTTTGTGAGGATTTTTGAGCCTTTAATTCATTTCAAGAGTGACTTGATCAATTATTCAATTTCTAGAATTTGTTTCTACTCTTAGTCAAAGCTTATGCATTCATGTTTGGATATGATTGGGACATTCATTTCTAAACCCTTTGACCTAAACACTTAACCAAAAAAAAAAATCCTTTGTTTCACCCCTTTGGGCCATCACTTTCTTTTCTTCCACCTTGACCAATTTGGAAACATGCATCCAATAGCATATACTTGCATTTCCATTGTTCTTGTATTGTTGTATGATTTAAAAAAGCATGATACATAGTAAAAAAAAGAGGTCGAGGGCCTAAAGTGAGAAAGAATAAAATGTGGCCGAAGGCCAAGAAAAAAAAGAGGTCGAGGGCCTAAAGTGAGAAAGAATAAAATGTAGCCGAAGGCCAAGAAAAAAAAAAAGAGAGAGTGAAAGCACAAATTGCTAATGTATGCCAAAGGCATAATGTGAAAAGAAAAGAGAGGAAGCACAACGTGCTTGAAAAAAAGTGAAAAAAAAAGAGTGACATGTAACATGCTAGTATGGAATTGTTTTGACTTGAGTTACCATTTTTTGTATTGCATTTATATGTGGTGGATAATTGTTTACATAATTGGTCATTGACTTTATTCCATTATTCATCATTCATTATTAGCCTTCTCCATCATTTCAACCCCAGAAAGTCCTCTTGATCCAGTCATGAGTGCATGCATAGTGGAGATATTAAAGTAGTCACAAGCCTATGGTTAAATTGTTTATTGAGCAAGTAGAGTGACAAATTCCACATTAGGTGAGGAGTGTGAAACACTATTATCTTGAGAGTTCTCATCGCCATAAGTCATGTCCAATTGCATTGCCAATTCTCATTATGCATATTCTTGCTTATTGATTCATACTAAATTGATGAATATTGATTTGTTAAAATCTTGTATTCTTTGCAATGTACCCTTTGTCCAGGAGTACAAAGGTCTAAGTGTGGGGGAAATGATTGCACCATATATTTGCATATCTTTTCATGGCCAAATCCATTGAATTAATGCATGTTTTGATGATAATTGCACCTAATTAGCATAGATTCTAGCTATTGCTTAAGTTGTTGGAATTTGTTCTAGTTAAGGGCAATTTTGTCATATTTAACTTGATTTATTGTCATTCATCTTTTTGAGAACTTTGTGATGCTACTTCAAGTATTAATCTCTTGTAGGTTAATGGAAGAAAACACTCAAAGAGATCATGGAAGCAAAGCACAAGAATGAGGAAGCAAGGAAAGCAAAGAAAGGGCAAAACGGGGGGGAAAATGGTCAGTATGGCGCCCCCGGGCGCCCCCTGGGCACCATTTTGGGCGCCATAACAGAGAGACGGCGTCCAAGGGGCGCCCGTGGGCGCCATTTTGGGCGCCGTGGTGCCCAAGCGGTGCCCGTGGGCGCCATTTGGGCGCCACTCTGCAGCCAAAAAATCAGCTTCGCGAATTTAGGGTTTCTACACCCTATATAAGCTTCCTAACACCCCCAAACCTGTTTCTAAGCCCCATTTGCATGAAAATAAGGTGGCTATGCTAGGGTTCACTCAAAATCTCTTAAACCCACTCATCCCACTTCCATTTCCATGACATTTCACCTCAAATCTTCCATATTTTCTTCTTCATCTCCATCTCCTCTTCCATTTTCACCACCCTCCTTCTCCATTTCATCCCTCCTCATCACATCCACTTCTTGGGTAGATTTTGGGCGAAATTACTCTCCTCCTTCCATGAGAGGCTAAGTTCTTGGTGCTTTGGTGGTGTGAAGATGGTCAATTGCTTCAATGAGCTTCATAGGGGAGTTTCTCTTGTTTCATGCTTTTTCAATGTATATTTGGGATATGTGGTTGCAATTCCTTGTATATTTTGGGTAGAGACATGACTTTATCTTTCTATTTTCTATGGATTGATATAGATGTATTGGATACTAAGTTTGTATGTTAAATGTTATGAATTTCCTTATTTCCTATGTGAATTGATTCATGATGCTTTACATGCTTTAAGTGGTTGCTTGGCTTGAATAGCTAGTGTTTCAATTAGGTTGTTGTGGTTGCACTTCCTTGAAGAGGATTTTGATTTACAAACTTGTTTCTAATACACATCAAGTGGAACCTAACTCTAACCCTAAGTAATGGCTAGTTTTAAGTGGTTGCTTGATTAACTATTAATTAGTGTTGGAGGACCCTTAGTGGTTGCTTTGGGTTTTTTTTATAGACTTGATGAATGATATAACTCCCATAATCTTTTTAAAGAAGCAATTGAACCATTGAATCACTACCAAAGCCCCTTTGCATTGTATTTATTTTAAACTTTCAAACCTTCATTTGAAAAAAACACAAAAACAAGCACTTACATTTTCTTAATAGTTTAATCACTTGATTTCTAAAACCAAACAAACCATTTTCCCTTTGTCACTTTTGATTTGCATTTAGTTTATCTTAGGGTAGTTAAAAGACTCCTCAAGAGAGACGACCCGAGGTTGTACCACTGTGTTGCAATCCTTGGTTTTATAAATAACTTGCATTTAACCCCAAGGCGAATAGGAAACAGTTAAATCATCCCCATGTAGGAGTTTCATCAAATACAACATGCATTGATTCTTCTACAATTTTAGTTCTCATGTTGTATATCCTATATGCTTTACTCCTAAGGGAATATCCTATGAATATACCTACGTCAGCTTTTGGATCAAACTTACCCAGATTTACCTTTCCATTGTTATGCACATAGCATTTTGATCCAAAGATTCTGAGGTGGCTGATGTTGGGCTTCCTCCCTTTGTACAGCTCATATGGAGTCTTGTCCAAGCCCTTGCGAACATAGGCTCTATTAGAGATGTAGCAAGCAGTGCTCATAGCGTCCGCCCAGAACACTTGAGAAACTCCTTTCTCGTTGAGCATGCTCCTGGTCATCTCAGTCAGAACCCTGTTCTTCCTCTCGACCACGCCATTTTGTTGTGGAGTCCTAGGAGCTGAGAAATTGTGTTCAATATCATTCTGCTCACATAGCTCAGAGAAGCTATGGTTCTCAAATTCTCCTTCATGGTCTGTCCTTATGGCTGTGATTTTGAGCTCTCTCTCATTCTGCACTTTCTTAGCCAGGACAACAAAAGCATCTTGCTTAGAGGCAAGAAACATAGTCCAAGTGAACCTTGAATAGTCATCCACCACCACTAGAGCATACAGGTTTCCACCCAAGCTCTTTACTCTCGCTGGCCCAATCAAATCCATATGGATTAGTTCCAAGGGCCTGCTGGTGGAGACTCTCTTCTTGGTTTTAAACGAGGACTTTATTTGCTTCCCTCGTTGGCAGGATTCACAAATAAAATCATGCTTTACCTTAAAGGATGGAATACCTATAGCTAGCTCCTTTTTAATTAGCATATCAAGTTGAGTAAAATTAACATGAGCTAACCTCTTATGCCAAAGCCAACTGTTCTCATCACTAGATATTAAACATTTTTCTTCCAGTTGTTGACATAAGTCCAGAGTATATAGGTTTCCATTTCTATTTGCCTTAAGTTTGCATTTTAAGTTGGCCTTATCTAAATTCAGATCCTGCTTATCAACTATTATGCACTCATGTGAATCGAAGATTACCCAATTTCCTTTGTCAGTGCTCTGGCTCACGCTCAGCAGGTTGTGACAGAGACCGTCCACCAGATAGACGTCTTTCACTGGTCCAACTTCTCCAACTCCAGTGATCTTTCCACTTTGGTTTCCTCCAAAGGTTACTGTGGCTCCGTCTTTGATCACCAGAGATTTGAACTTGTCTCTGTCTCCAGTCATATGTCTCGAGCATCCGCTGTCAATATACCATTTTCTATTCTTGGATGCTTTGAGACACACCTGAAAGAATCAAGTAAGCTTAGGTACCCAACTTTTCTTGGGTCCTCTGTCATTAGTTTTCAGTGCCCTTGGTCTAGTGTTAGCTTTGACTTTGGGCTTATGATCATCCTGTGCCACTGGCCTAGTGCTGGCTCTGGGCTCTTGGGTTTTCCCTGTGGATTGTTTCCAGGCTCGGGATCCCTGCCCTCCCTTAGTTTCTTTTCTTGGGGGAGGATCCTTTGTAGCCTTGGTTCCTTTTGGAACCCATTTGTAAGAGCTATTTGCCCCATGCTTCTTTGCATTACAGGTGGACGTGGAGTGTCCTTTCCTGTTACAATAATTGCAGAAGCTAAAAGGTGAGGAGCTATGACTAGTGGCTTTGTGGAAGAATTTTAAGTAAGGCTTCACTTTTGGTTCCACCCACTTTTTCCCTCTAGGAGTATATCCTAAGTCAGTCCTGTCCCTATATGCCCTTTGATTCATTAAAATTATATTTAACATTTCTGACCCATTTGTAAACTTCTGCAAGGCATTTTGCAGCTTGTCTCTTTCAGCTGAGATTTTGCTGCAACTAGGGCAGCTCTCAAGTGTTGAGGCATTGGGTTCTGCTTGGGGAGCACCCTTGCCATCCGCTACGGAAGCTTTCTGGCTTCCGCTAGCTCTTCACTTAGTGAGTCCACCTTGGACTCAAGTGATTCCTTTTTAGTTTTTAACACTTTATAGGCTTTACATAATCGAGAGAATTTTCATGAACCTCATTGTAAGCCTCTTGTAGTTCAGAGAAGGTTACCTCATTGTCTTCGTGGGTGAGATCAAAATCTGAAGATGCTTCCTCATCATCTTCTCTGGCTACCAGGCAGAGGTTGGCAGCTTCTTCCTTATCGCTTGCTTCGTCATCTGAGCTATTCACCCAGATAGAGGACACGAAGGCTTTTCTCTTGTCTTTCCCCTTTGATCTTTGCAAACTTGGACACTCAGCCTTGAAGTGGCCAGGCTTTTTACATTCAAAGCACACCGGGGCCTTTTCCTTCTTGTATCCCTTCCTCTGACTGGAGTCACCTTTCTGAAAGCCTCCTTTCTTCTTGAAGAACTTTCTGAATTTTCTCACCATCATGGCCATCTCCTCTTCGTCCAGTTCCTCCTCATCATTCTCATCATCATCATCATCATCAAACTCCTTGTTGGGAGCAACAAGGGCAAGATTCTTGGCTTTGGATGAGGCTTGAGGAGCTCTCTGAGCCAGCAATGTTGGTTCATATTCAGCTAAAGAACCAAAGAGTGCAGTGATGGAGCTGGTTGACTCTCCTTGGACTTCCTGCAAGATGGTTACTTTGGTGATCCAATCACCTCTCAAGATTTTTAGGATCTTGCTGACTTGCTCTCTTTCTGGAATGTCCTTACCCAGGGAGGCCAAGTTGTTGATAAGGTGAGTGAACCTCAGCTCCAGCTCTCTGATTGGCTCAGTCGGACTAAGCATGACGAACTTGTGAAACTCTTCCACAAACATCTCAACTCTTCTTGCTTTCACTCCCCTGGTTCCAGAGTGAGCAGCCTCAAGAGCCTCCCACATATCCTTAGCATTTTTGTGGTGGCTAATCCTATGAAATTCCTTAGGGCTGAGAGCACACTGAATGTAGTGCATGACCCTATAGTTCAGTTGGACTAGAGCATAGTCCTCATTGGTGTACCTGGCTTTCAGCTTAGCAAAGTCATCCTCATCTAGGGGAGTGTGATCCCCACGTTCGATTACATCCCAGAGTCTAATGTCACTTGACTTGATGTAAGTCTCCATTCGAAACTTCCAGAATGGATAGTTATACCCATCAAATCCTGGGGGCTTGTTGGGTTGAATAGAGACATCTGGTAGAGAGTAATCTGTATCCATTACTGGATCTTTACTTTCTGGATTCGTTGGAATCGAGTGAGAAAGACCCGCTCTGATACCAAATGAAAGTAATGGATGCACAAGAGGGGGGTGAATTGTGCTTCAAAACAAATGCTCAAATAAAACAACACAAGAGTTTATACTGGTTCGGTCTTCCTGACCTACGTCCAGTTCTCAACCACCTAGGCCGAGTTCCACTATCCCCAGGTTTAGAACGGGTTCACCTGGAACCTTTACAACCGCAAGTTTTGAACGGGATCACTTGCAACCTTACAACCACAAGTTTTACTCAAAGCTCACTTGCAACCTTTCTATCTAGCTCCTCCTTAAAACCAGCAAGGGTTTGATAAACGTGGCTGTCACCCAAGAGGGGGGGGTGAATTGGGTGAGGGAATAAAAGCTTTTAAATCTTCTTTTCGAAAGACTGCTTGTGCTTGGTGATAATATTTACGAAGTAGTGATATGCACAAGTCAGTATGTTATGTGATGCAAAATAGAATGTTTGAATGTAAATTTATGCACACATAAATTTATCCTGGTTCGGTCACCCAGACCTACATCCAGTCCCCAGGCTCCACCTGAGATTTTCAATCCACTATTCTTGTTTAAACCGGGCACAAGAGAAGCCTTTACACTTTAGGTTTTACGAACACGGGTTCACCTAACAACCCACAGGTTTTACAACGGGTTCACCTGCAAACCTTACAAACGCAAGTTTTACGGGCTAACTTGCAACCTATGGAGATTTAGACAACCTCTAAATGCTCCCCCTTACAAATTGTAAGTTTACACTATGTTCACTCTATGAGTTGATTGTGCTAAACACTTAAGCTCAAAACTAACTCTCTCTAAGAGTGGATGATGTTACTCACTTAAGTACAATAAAATCACTCTCTGGAAAATATCACAAATCTGGATCTGAGAGTAGTAGAAGATGTATAGAACGAAGAATATGATATATCAGATACTTTGCTCTGTTCTCTCTTTTTCTTCCATCATCTTCTCTTCTAAATGAATGTCTCTTTTATACTCGGCTTCATAGGCTTCTGTGGCAGATTGAATATGAACGTTTGAATAAAGCCGTTAATCCTATGTTACCGTTGAGAAGTACATCTTCATTAATGCTTAGCAGGGTTGACTTGCTTTATCTCTGAAAAGTAGTCCTGACACCTCTGCTCTGACAAAAGCATTCTGACTTCTGAGTATGCGATATTTACTCTTGTACTCTTGCTGACGGATGATCATCATTCATACGCAAGTGGTAATCTTGCTCCGCAAGTGTTAAGCTCTGAGTCCCAATGTCAAGAGTCTTTCCATCCGGAAGCTCATTTGTATCCGGAAGCGTGACCATGTTCTGCACATACTGGTTAGTCCAACATAGCAATATATATATAAGAATTATACATGCTGTGGGAAGCTTGTTCGCTATGGGGAGTAGTTTACTTAGACTGTGTTCTGATTTGGTCTATGGTGTATCCGGAAGCATTCTTACATCCGGAAGTAAAGCCATTGGATGAAGGGTTTTTGTTCACTATAACTCACTTTCGCTTAGTGTATTTCATTCCAACACTCAGCGCTAGTCACTGAGCTATCGGAAGCACTTTTACTCGACGTGGTGAATTCACTGATGCTCAGGGTGAACTCTATTCTATCAGTCTGCGCCAGTCAAGATCTAATAGGAAGCAACTTCACTTGATGTTGCATTTCCACTGACGCTCGGGGTTATATCTAGCTTATCAACCTGTGCCAGTCTAAGTCTTATAGGAAGTGAACTCACTTCCGGTTGAGTCATAGCTTAGTCTTAAGGTTTTGTGTACCTAATTCTCATGGACTAAGTTATTTCCCCAGTGATTTACTTGCTGACGCTGGGGGATGAAAACATTCATCCGCATGCGCAAGTCCTAATCTATTCGGAAGTAAACCCTCATCCGGAAGCACTCTTACTTGGGATCCTATGTTATCCTATTGCTTCCTAGGCACTTGGTCTAATCCTCTATATTTTAGTCTTCATCAAAACTTAAGATTCTAACATTCTCCCCCTTTTTGATGATGACAAACCTAGTTTTATCGATTAAGTTCCTAAGGAAGGATTAGCAAAAGAATGAAAGCAATGGATAAGAACAAGTAACTCAGACAAATATTATTGACAAGCAGAGGTTACAAGTCAGAGTTATGTAATCAAATAACATATACAAGTAAAGAATGTATATAAATAAATTTCACTAAATGAAATTATGCATGAAAAACAAAATCAACAAAACTATTTGGATTAGGGATTAGAGTTTGTGTCTCTTTTTCTTTTCCCTCTCTTTCTGCCTCTCTTCATTTTCCTCACGCTCACTCTGGTTTATCTGGGCAATGATCTCTTGAAGCTCTTTTTCCTCTTTTTCCCTTCTGAGCCTTTCTGATTCAATGGACTCCTCGTATGCTCTTTTCATGTTCTCCACTTCTTCATACCCAGGGAAACCTGTAGCATCGTCGAAGTAGGAGACTTCTCCATTGGGATAGTGTACAGCCCGGATTCTCACATTCCATGCAGAGAAGTTGGGATCCTCTTCAACTTCCTGGGCTTTCCTTTTCCCTTTCCCTTTGCTCTTCTTCCCTTTGCTTTTGTTAATTGGAGGAGTGGGCATGGCACTTGCTCTTTCAGCATCGAGGCAAACCATCTGACCAAAGGATAATTTGTCAGTGAATCCAAACCTCTCAAATTCATCAGGAGTCATGTCTTCAATTTCCAATTTGACCTCCTTCAGAATTGGAACTGCTTGAACCACTGGATTTTCTTGCTCAACCTGGGCAGATGATGTTCCTTGCTCAGGTGGGTCAGATGGAGTCTCTTCCTCAGACTCATCAGATTCAGTGGTGGCAACGAACTTCCTGGCACGTTTCCTAGCAACGGCCTTCTTTCTGGGTGCACTGAATCTGGCTGCTGGCTCAGACGAGGGAGGAGGATCAGAAGATTGCTCAGATGAAGGGACCTCAGACTCTTGCTCAGAGAGTGTAGGAACAGGCTTGGCTATCACAATGGGAGGATGGTTGGGTTTTTCGAGTCCCCACTTCATCCTGATCTCCTCAACAATTTCTCTACTTGTTTTAGTTGGAGGAGGCTCTGATGATGACTCAGGTTGTGAAGATTGTTCATTCTGCCCATACACAACCATATCCCATTGGGATCCTTGCTTAGCCGCTCTCTTCTGCTCCATGAAACGGATGGCCTCTCCTCTTATAAGGCTCTCTGCACCACTCAGCCTCTGAGACTCATATGCACGACGCAGGGCGGCCGTGACATCTTCATCAATCCAGAGTGATGGCTGGCTGAGGGCATCCCTTGTGGCCATACTTAGGAGAAGAGTAGACATAATATTTCTCCCCCTTTTGTCATCATCAACAGGGGTGAGTGCCAGGGATGGAGTGGATGTGGAGGAGGATGGAGGTGGTTCAGGGCCAAATTTCTTGGGAGGGGAGGGTGAGAGTGTAGAGGTAGAGGATGTGGGAGAAGATGGGTGTTCAGGAGTTTGAGGAGGGTCTGGGAAGCAACTGGAGGTGACAAAGAGATCCGTATAAGGATGAGTGGAGGAGTATTCTTTGTAGTTGGCGGAGTCAGGGGTAAAGGGTAGATGGTCATCGGAGAGTGGTTGAAGGCGGGGATACTCGTCGTATGGTTGGCTGAGGGGGTGAATGACTGTTTCAGATCCTATGGGTCTAGAGCTTGGGTGGGTAGGGTTGGAGAAGCGGAGTGGAGAGCGTGTAGGGGCACCCGGTCTTGTGGGAATGGGCGAGGATGAGGATGAGGAAGGTGAGGATGAGAAGTTTCTAGGAGAATGGCGTGGAGAGTTGTGAGGTGAGTCTTGGGTTTGGTGGTCACGGGTAGGTGAAGGTTGGGATTGTTGGTCATTGTTGGGTGATGGTGGGGCTTATTGGTCATTTTGTGGTGGAGGCTGAGGTTGTTGAGTGTTGGGCGGAGGAGGGGGGTTTTGAGGAGGAGGAGGAGGAGGTGGTAAGTTACCTTGTGATGAAGGTTGGGGAATTTGGAGGTGCTGGAGGATGAGGTCTAATTTTGCATCCATCCTGGCAAGGTAATTCTCGAGTTGTCCTACTCTGTCCTCGAGTTGTCCTACTCTGTCCTCGAGCCGTTGGAAACCAGCTTCACCCTCAGCACGGAGAGGACCTACCAAGGACTCAGGCAATCTGAGGAGAAGCTCTTCCTTTACTTCCTCGGCAACAGCCCTAACAGACGCTGGCACTCTCGCAATGCGACTTGGCCCAGCATGTGAGTCAACTTCCTGATCCCCTGCTCCAGATGCAGAGGGGGCTGAAGTACCAGAAGCACTACTGGCTTGTGAGCGTGAGCGAGTGGGCTTAGGAGGCTTGAAATACTTGATCCCCATCCTTGCCATATTGGTTGCTCCCACAGGCTTACACTGGACATTCTCTTCTTCCACAGCAGATGTAGCCTTGATCAGATGCTTCTCAAGGAGGAAGGCAATGATGGTGGGATAGGGAAGATAACCTGACTTGTCATTGTTTAACCAGCGCTGAAGCTCTAGGCATATCAACTGCCCCGGGTTGAAAGGCTTGCGCGAGAGGAGTCTAGGGAACCAAGGGTTGTCCAGCAGTGTGAACTCGTTGAAGTTGCCTCCCTTATGAGTCATTATCCGGGAGTAGACGTAGTACAAGAGCCTGTTAGAATCAGACATCTTGGACACCTTCTTGCTGTTGGTGCCATACAACTCCTCGAGTTCCTCCTTGCTGTACTTGTGAGACTCAGGGTAGATCCATTCATTCATATCCTCTTCTGTGATTCCCATCATCTCATTCAAGGTTCTCCAAGTGAACCTGAAGGTTCTTCCTCTTACAGTGGCAGTGAAGGAGAGTTTGTGGACTTGCTCTTTCCCATCCACCTTCCTGTACTTAGCTCTGCCTGAGAGGGATTGGCAAAAGACTCGCAGGACGTTGACGTTGTAGTCCTGGTTGATGCCCAGCCAAGGCATATACTTTTCCAAGTAAGGGCGCAGATGAGCAAACCCTAGTTCATCCAACTTGTCCAGATTGATGAACAGGCCATGATTGAAGATGGGAATGGATGTCTCAAATTTGGCGGATACACCCTCCAATGCCCCATCTCTATAGACTGTGGGATCATCTTCTTCCTCAACCCTCTGCCTCTTGGAGGAAGGCTCCTCAGAAAATTGAACCTTCTTTTTCTTTCCCTTTCTCTGAGCATCCCTCTCTTGTTCAAAACCCACTGCCTGTTCCACTCTACCAGAAATTCCAGGCTGACCCTGAACGTTTTCATCCTGTCCCTGTGATTGCCCAGAACCTTCATGATGTTCTTCATGATGTTCTTCATGGTGCCCAGATTTACCAGAATGCTTGTGAGTGGATTTCCCAGATTTCGACTTGTGTTTCTTGGAAGAAGAGGTTTTCTGGATGACTGGGTTGGATTCATGAGATCCGGCCATTTTTATATGAATGTTGTAGTAATAAAAAAAAGGATGAAATGCGAGAAATGTGTAAAGGAGAAACGAAGAACACAATGGAGAAGATGAAAAGACTTTTTAGAGAAAATGATGCGAGTGAAAAAGATGTAATAAAAAGTGAAAATGGAAAATGACTTCTATTTATAGGTGAAACTTCTTGAGGATAGAATGGGCATAGTCTTTCAAATTTTCACACATTGGGTAACGTAAGTTTTTAAGTTGGAACGACACACCTGATGACACGTGTTGCTTCAGAGAAGGCACAACGTTTCATAGAGGAAGTTGAAACGTTTTCTGAAGTGATGTGTCCCTTGGTCTGGCACTGGCGCTCTTGATCATATTGAATTATCATCTAGCGCCAGCAAAAGAGTATCCGGAAGTGATTTTGCTTCCGGTTGGGCAGGCACTCCTGGTTGTCTTGAGTAGTCATTCAGCGTCAGCACGAGAGCATCAGGAAGTAGCTTTGCTTCCGATTGTACTTACTTAAGATTTAACATTGAGGGACTTGTTGATGTTCTCTCTTGTGCATCCACATCGATCAAGCTTTCATAATTAAAGCTATATTTGCGTCAAGTAGTAGTTTGTTTGATCTTGGCATGGTGTTTGAACTTTTCAATTTCAGGAGCAGTAGCACTCGGAGCCCAGTATGAACAACAGCTCATTCAGATTTGATACATTGCTCTGATCAGGTATGATCATGAAAATTGTTGTTCCTTCGGACCTTCTTTCCTACAAAATAGCAAATGATTCCTTTTTCCCATTTTTCAGTCTCCAATCTTGGATCTGACTGGTCAGTTTGTAGGAGGTATGTGATTCTTATGCACTTAAGAATTATTCACTATGAATATAGCATTGCGAATCAATTATGACTATATGCACATGGTTATACATGGTTTCTGATAATGATAGTCATAGATAGCATGTAGAGTATGAACTTTGCGTGAAATATCTTATAAGCCATATCATGTTCATGCTTATGATGCTTAATGTAAAATCTCAATAAGTCCATCTAACATTTGCATAGGAGATTTTACTGTTGCATGCTTCAACCTTAAATAATCCCTTGCTTACCCAAGGAGATCTTTTATACTTATCCTTGGCCTGAAGCACTTTCTTAGGAGAGACAGGATTCGCAGGTTTTCTCCATGTGAGTTGAGACATCCTCTCTCTTTTGTCCTTCTCAGGATAGTTGAATGGAACTCTGTGATAGTTTATCCCTGAGACAAGGTCTTTGTTCCTTGTGGTAGCGCACTGCTTCTTATGATTGAACCAGGTAGTTGCAGCAGTGACATCACCACGAGTTCTCTTCTTTGGGACAAGAGGAACTCTTGATCTTTCCTGCACAAGTAAGGCACTAGAAGGGAGTTTTGGTACCCATTTGTACTTGGGTCCTACATAGTTAGCGCTGGACCTTACTTGTCCTTTGGGGATCCATATATATTTATTTCTCACATTTAAATTTCTCTTAAAATTGCATGTGTGAAAAATATGACCAGTTCTACCACAATAATGACAGATAGTGGGATGATGTTCAGAATCAGATTTCTTATCACTATTATGGTGGTCAGTTTTCTTTTCAAAGACTCTATGTTTATTAACTTTTGAAATCTCAGGGTCTTTTGAAAAATCTTCTTTTATGAGTGAGACTTTGGACTCCTTGGTTGTAGAAGAGGGAATAAGTTCCTCAAGTTCCCTATTCCTTTTTCTTAAGCCTAGAACTTCTTTTGCAAGTTTACAGAATTCATTATGTAGCTCATTATACATATCTTGCAATTCAGAAGTTTTAAGTTTAGGTACCTCATTTTCTTCAGCTTCTGAATCTTCTAGGCGGAGATCCACACTCTCTTTGCTGATACTAGCTTCCACTGCATCACCATCCAGTAGCTCATCAAAGGTGGATTCACAGGGAGCACATAGTGAGCTTTGGACAGCCTTAACTTCAAGAAATTGATTAGAAGCATACATAGTATCAAGAGTGTTCCAAATATCTATAGCCCTAGAGCAATGCTTAATTTTCTGGTAATCATTCTCAGATAAACTTTTGTGCAAAATTTGCATTGCTCTAAGGTTTAAGTAAAATAAACTTTTGTCCTCTTCTGTCCAATTTACTTTTGGTTTGAAATCAGAGTCCTTTTCAAAGACATCCCACATTTTGAAATCAGTGGATAGTATAAAACTTTTCATCCTTCCCTTCCATAAGTAAAAATCAGCATTTTCTAACACAGGTGGGATAGTATGATCAAAACCTTCAAAACACATTTTGTAACCCAAATCAGCCTAGGTCTTTGCACTTGAGATCGTTGGATCCTTTAAACAAGTGACCTGGCTCTGATACCAAATGATAAACGTGGCTGTCACCCAAGAGGGGGGGGTGAATTGGGTGAGGGAATAAAAGCTTTTAAATCTTCTTTTCGAAAGACTGCTTGTGCTTGGTGATAATATTTACGAAGTAGTGATATGCACAAGTCAGTATGTTATGTGATGCAAAATAGAATGTTTGAATGTAAATTTATGCACACATAAATTTATCCTGGTTCGGTCACCCAGACCTACATCCAGTCCCCAGGCTCCACCTGAGATTTTCAATCCACTATTCTTGTTTAAACCGGGCACAAGAGAAGCCTTTACACTTTAGGTTTTACGAACACGGGTTCACCTAACAACCCACAGGTTTTACAACGGGTTCACCTGCAAACCTTACAAACGCAAGTTTTACGGGCTAACTTGCAACCTATGGAGATTTAGACAACCTCTAAATGCTCCCCCTTACAAATTGTAAGTTTACACTATGTTCACTCTATGAGTTGATTGTGCTAAACACTTAAGCTCAAAACTAACTCTCTCTAAGAGTGGATGATGTTACTCACTTAAGTACAATAAAATCACTCTCTGGAAAATATCACAAATCTGGATCTGAGAGTAGTAGAAGATGTATAGAACGAAGAATATGATATATCAGATACTTTGCTCTGTTCTCTCTTTTTCTTCCATCATCTTCTCTTCTAAATGAATGTCTCTTTTATACTCGGCTTCATAGGCTTCTGTGGCAGATTGAATATGAACGTTTGAATAAAGCCGTTAATCCTATGTTACCGTTGAGAAGTACATCTTCATTAATGCTTAGCAGGGTTGACTTGCTTTATCTCTGAAAAGTAGTCCTGACACCTCTGCTCTGACAAAAGCATTCTGACTTCTGAGTATGCGATATTTACTCTTGTACTCTTGCTGACGGATGATCATCATTCATACGCAAGTGGTAATCTTGCTCCGCAAGTGTTAAGCTCTGAGTCCCAATGTCAAGAGTCTTTCCATCCGGAAGCTCATTTGTATCCGGAAGCGTGACCATGTTCTGCACATACTGGTTAGTCCAACATAGCAATATATATATAAGAATTATACATGTTGTGGGAAGCTTGTTCGCTATGGGGAGTAGTTTACTTAGACTGTGTTCTGATTTGGTCTATGGTGTATCCGGAAGCATTCTTACATCCGGAAGTAAAGCCATTGGATGAAGGGTTTTTGTTCACTATAACTCACTTTCGCTTAGTGTATTTCATTCCAACACTCAGCGCTAGTCACTGAGCTATCGGAAGCACTTTTACTCGACGTGGTGAATTCACTGATGCTCAGGGTGAACTCTATTCTATCAGTCTGCGCCAGTCAAGATCTAATAGGAAGCAACTTCACTTGATGTTGCATTTCCACTGACGCTCGGGGTTATATCTAGCTTATCAACCTGTGCCAGTCTAAGTCTTATAGGAAGTGAACTCACTTCCGGTTGAGTCATAGCTTAGTCTTAAGGTTTTGTGTACCTAATTCTCATGGACTAAGTTATTTCCCCAGTGATTTACTTGCTGACGCTGGGGGATGAAAACATTCATCCGCATGCGCAAGTCCTAATCTATTCGGAAGTAAACCCTCATCCGGAAGCACTCTTACTTGGGATCCTATGTTATCCTATTGCTTCCTAGGCACTTGGTCTAATCCTCTATATTTTAGTCTTCATCAAAACTTAAGATTCTAACAGGGTTCAACCTTTACAAATAAAGGATTTTTCTAACTAAGTTCTCTTTAAGAACAGATAGTGTTACACACTTAAGTACAATTAATGCTCTTATAACAAGAAGAGACTTAACTACAAAGAGTACAAGATATGTAGATGAAAAGATCACTCAATGTGTTAAATGCTCTTTCTCTTTTCTGGGCAGCCTTGAATGCTTGAAGATTTTCTCGATTTC
Source organism: Mimosa pudica (assembly GCA_029929735.1). Lineage (NCBI taxonomy): Eukaryota > Viridiplantae > Streptophyta > Magnoliopsida > Fabales > Fabaceae > Mimosa > Mimosa pudica. Next base: position 8,763,004 of record JAKELP010000001.1, read on the forward strand.
TCTCTCTAACTTCTTTCAAGAATGTCAAAGATAATAGATGTCTTCATAAATGAAGGTGAGCTCCTTTATATAGTCTTCAAACATTCTCACTCTTGGTAGGTGGGTTAGCCGTTTAAATATAGCCGTTTTTCCCATGTTACCGTTTGCCCAATTAATGCTTCATCAATGCATAGAAGGGTTGACTTGCTTTATCTCTCAAAAGTAGTCCTGACAACTCTGCTCTGACAAAAGCATTCTGACACTGCACTTCTGAACGTTCTGACATTCTGATTGCTTGCGGAAGCAGATTCACATCCGGAAGCAACTCTACTTAGTGTGCTGCACTTGAACGTTAGTCTAACAATATAAGCATATAGTCACATGCAGTGGGTGTTTACTTAGTCTAAGATGGCTTCCTTAGATCCAGAAGCACTTCCACATCCGGAAGCATTACTACTGGATGAAGGGTTATATTCACTTTTACTCACTCTCGCTCAGTGTCCTTCAATCCAACAGCCAGCGCTAGTCACTAAGCAATCGGAAGTAATTCTACTGGACGTTGGTTATGTTCACTGGCGGTTGGTGTTACCTGTTCCAACAGTCAGCGCTAGTCACTAAGCTATCGGAAGCAATTCTACTAGACGTGGCTCATGTTCACTGACGCTTAGTGTCATCTATGCCAACAGCCAGCGCTAGTCTAAATATAACAGGAAGCAAATCCACTTCCGGTTGAATCCTAGCTTAGTCTTAAGGCTTTGTATATCTAGTGCTTCTGGACTAAGTTATTTCCTTAGTGAATTACTTGTTGTCGCTGGGGGATGAGTCATTCATCCGCGAGCGCTAGTCCTAGATTATCTGGAAGTAAGTCCACATCCGGTTGCACTCTTACTTGGGATTCTATGTTAACCTATTGCTTTCTAAGTAATTAATTCATTCTTTCATATTTTAGTCTTCATCAAAACTTAAGATTCTAACATGTTTTGTCTTTTGTGTCAGTATTAGATGATATGTTAGCTAAAAAGCCTGACAACTAATTTAAAGAAAATTTTAAATTAGCTAAAATAGCACCATACCGTTTTGTATTTTCTTGAACAAGAGAAAAACGAGGAGAATGATCTTTGACATTACAGTAATTAGCTAAATCAGTTTGTGAATTTCACACAATCAACAAGTTAAAAGATTAAGATATGCAACATTTTCCATTCCATAAAATTTTATGGGAAAATTAATTTGAGGTCCCCCATAAGGGACTTAATACTATAAAAGTCTCAAAAGTTAGAAAAATTAATGTTGGGTCCCCAGGGACCTCACTTTAATATACTTGAAAAGTGAAAAGACAGTTTTGCCCCTAGCCTATTAACACACAAAATTAATAAGGGCATTTTGGACATTTCATGTCTAATATTATTGTCATATTAGTGAAAATATCATTTTTTTATCACATGGTAAAAGTTGGGTATCATTTTTATACCTTGAAATAGTTATGTATTATTTTTATTCTTTGTCCAAATAGTTATGTATCATTTTTGGGTCTTCACCCTTTATTATTTATTTAAAAAGTATTTACACACACTCTAGAGTATGTCAAACATTAAGTGTTTGACATACTCTAATCTCGGGAATTAAACAGAAGTGTTTGACATACTCTAATCTCGGGAATTAAACAGAAAAGTCATTCAGAAAGGAAGTAAATAATTCACAAGATACCTTCCAACCAAACAATCCTACACATGCCCTTAGGATTGGACATAGTCTCTAGCAAGGTTTTCACACCCGGACCGAGCCGGACGGTCCGACCGGTCGGACCGTCGGCCGGTGACTAAAACGGCCCAATCACCTCGATTGGGCCGTTTTACTGTTCAAACCGGTTTGACCCGGAGTTGACCCGGGTCGACCGCTGTTGACCCGGGGTTGACCCGGGTTGAACCGCTTTTGACCCGCTTTTGACCCGGCCAGAATTTGACAACTGCAGAAAAAAATATATCAACAGAAAAAAAATGAACTTGATTAAAAAAATA